>JAMKCF010000003.1:11398764-13798764 GCA_023634235.1 Pisaster brevispinus
CTAACATCCAGGCCGCTCGCCTCGCCTACAGAATCGTCAGCGACCCCAAACTCACGGGAGAGGGAGCCCTTGAAACGGGCTTTACAGTGGTACTAAAATTGTGCAGATTCGATATTGCCCTGGGGGTGATGTGACCCTCCTTATTTTGTATTTGTGTCTTTTTACAGCAAAATCACGTTGATGTTTTGCGGGGCTTTCGGAGTGTCCCCGCTTGCTGGTCTTTTCCGGTGTGAAGCCTGCCCGCAACGGCCGTAAAAGTCTAATTTTCGGATGCAGGGATACCTAAGGCAGAGTCAGGCCAAAAAATCATCCCTCTAGCCCTCCTAGATCGGGAGTTATTCCCAAATTCACCGCACTTTTATTTTGGGCCATGACCCCTGCCGGCACGACCTTGCTTCTGGGTTTTTTTTTTTTTTTTTTTTTTTTCAATTTTTCTTAGGGGTAGGCCTAACATCCAGGCCGCTCGCCTCGCCTACAGAATCGTCAGCGACCCCAAACTCACGGGAGAGGGAGCCCTTGAAACGGGCTTTACAGTGGTACTAAAATTGTGCAGATTCGATATTGCCCTGGGGGTGATGTGACCCTCCTTATTTTGTATTTGTGGTTTTTTACAGCAAAATCAAGTTGATGTTTTGGGGGCTTTCGGAGTGTCCCCGCTTGCTGGTCTTTTCCGGTGTGAAGCCTGCCCGCAACGGCCGTAAAAGTCTAATTTTCGGATGCAGGGATACCTAAGCAGAGTCAGGTAAAGAAATCATCTCTCTAGCCCTCCTAGATCGGGACTTATTCCCAAAATCACCGCACTTTTATTTTGGGCCATTACCCCTGGTTTTTGTTTTCCTATTTCTCTAAGGGGTGGGCCTAACATCCAGGCCGCTCGCCTCGCCTACAGAATCGTCAGCGACCCCAAACTCACGGGAGAGGGAGCCCTTGAAACGGGCTTTACAGTGGTACTAAAATTGTGCAGATTCGATATTGCCCTGGGGGTGATGTGACCCTCCTTATTTTGTATTTGTGTCTTTTTACAGCAAAATCACGTTGATGTTTTGCGGGGCTTTCGGAGTGTCCCCGCTTGCTGGTCTTTTCCGGTGTGAAGCCTGCCCGCAACGGCCGTAAAAGTCTAATTTCGGATGCAGGGATACCTAAGGCAGAGTCAGGCCAAAAAATCATCCCTCTAGCCCTCCTAGATCGGGAGTTATTCCCAAATTCACCGCACTTTTATTTTGGGCCATGACCCCTGCCGGCACGACCTTGCTTCTGGGTTTTTTTTTTTTTTGTTTTTTTTCAATTTTTCTTAGGGGTAGGCCTAACATCCAGGCCGCTCGCCTCGCCTACAGAATCGTCAGCGACCCCAAACTCACGGGAGAGGGAGCCCTTGAAACGGGCTTTACAGTGGTACTAAAATTGTGCAGATTCGATATTGCCCTGGGGGTGATGTGACCCTCCTTATTTTGTATTTGTGGTTTTTTACAGCAAAATCAAGTTGATGTTTGGGGGCTTTCGGAGTGTCCCCGCTTGCTGGTCTTTTCCGGTGTGAAGCCTGCCCGCAACGGCCGTAAAAGTCTAATTTTCGGATGCAGGGATACCTAAGGCAGAGTCAGGTAAAGAAATCATCTCTCTAGCCCTCCTAGATCGGGACTTATTCCCAAAATCACCGCACTTTTATTTTGGGCCATTACCCCTGGTTTTTGTTTTCCTATTTCTCTAAGGGGTGGGCCTAACATCCAGGCCGCTCGCCTCGCCTACAGAATCGTCAGCGACCCCAAACTCACGGGAGAGGGAGCCCTTGAAACGGGCTTTACAGTGGTACTAAAATTGTGCAGATTCGATATTGCCCTGGGGGTGATGTGACCCTCCTTATTTTGTATTTGTGTCTTTTACAGCAAAATCACGTTGATGTTTTGCGGGGCTTTCGGAGTGTCCCCGCTTGCTGGTCTTTTCCGGTGTGAAGCCTGCCCGCAACGGCCGTAAAAGTCTAATTTTCGGATGCAGGGATACCTAAGGCAGAGTCAGGCCAAAAAATCATCCCTCTAGCCCTCCTAGATCGGGAGTTATTCCCAAATTCACCGCACTTTTATTTTGGCCATGACCCCTGCCGGCACGACCTTGCTTCTGGGTTTTGTTTTTTTTTTTTTTTTTTTCAATTTTTCTTAGGGGTAGGCCTAACATCCAGGCCGCTCGCCTCGCCTACAGAATCGTCAGCGACCCCAAACTCACGGGAGAGGAGCCCTTGAAACGGGCTTTACAGTGGTACTAAAATTGTGCAGATTCGATATTGCCCTGGGGGTGATGTGACCCTCCTTATTTTGTATTTGTGGTTTTTTACAGCAAAATCAAGTTGATGTTTTGGGGGGCTTTCGGAGTGTCCCCGCTTGCTGGTCTTTTCCGGTGTGAAGCCTGCCCGCAACGGCCGTAAAAGTCTAATTTTCGGATGCAGGGATACCTAAGGCAGAGTCAGGTAAAGAAATCATCTCTCTAGCCCTCCTAGATCGGGACTTATTCCCAAAATCACCGCACTTTTATTTTGGGCCATTACCCCTGGTTTTTGTTTTCCTATTTCTCTAAGGGGTGGGCCTAACATCCAGGCCGCTCGCCTCGCCTACAGAATCGTCAGCGACCCCAAACTCACGGGAGAGGGAGCCCTTGAAACGGGCTTTACAGTGGTACTAAAATTGTGCAGATTCGATATTGCCCTGGGGGTGATGTGACCCTCCTTATTTTGTATTTGTGTCTTTTTACAGCAAAATCACGTTGATGTTTTGCGGGGCTTTCGGAGTGTCCCCGCTTGCTGGTCTTTTCCGGTGTGAAGCCTGCCCGCAACGGCCGTAAAAGTCTAATTTTCGGATGCAGGATACCTAAGGCAGAGTCAGGCCAAAAAATCATCCCTCTAGCCCTCCTAGATCGGGAGTTATTCCCAAATTCACCGCACTTTTATTTTGGGCCATGACCCCTGCCGGCACGACCTTGCTTCTGGTTTTGTTTTTTTTTGTTTTTTTTTTCAATTTTTCTTAGGGGTAGGCCTAACATCCAGGCCGCTCGCCTCGCCTACAGAATCGTCAGCGACCCCAAACTCACGGGAGAGGGAGCCCTTGAAACGGCTTTACAGTGGTACTAAAATTGTGCAGATTCGATATTGCCCTGGGGGTGATGTGACCCTCCTTATTTTGTATTTGTGGTTTTTTACAGCAAAATCAAGTTGATGTTTTGGGGGCTTTCGGAGTGTCCCCGCTTGCTGGTCTTTTCGGTGTGAAGCCTGCCCGCAACGGCCGTAAAAGTCTAATTTTCGGATGCAGGGATACCTAAGGCAGAGTCAGGTAAAGAAATCATCTCTCTAGCCCTCCTAGATCGGGACTTATTCCCAAAATCACCGCACTTTTATTTTGGGCCATTACCCCTGGTTTTTGTTTTCCTATTTCTCTAAGGGGTGGGCCTAACATCCAGGCCGCTCGCCTCGCCTACAGAATCGTCAGCGACCCCAAACTCACGGGAGAGGGAGCCCTTGAAACGGGCTTTACAGTGGTACTAAAATTGTGCAGATTCGATATTGCCCTGGGGGTGATGTGACCCTCCTTATTTTGTATTTGTGTCTTTTTACAGCAAATCACGTTGATGTTTTGCGGGCTTTCGGAGTGTCCCCGCTTGCTGGTCTTTTCCGGTGTGAAGCCTGCCCGCAACGGCCGTAAAAGTCTAATTTTCGGATGCAGGGATACCTAAGGCAGAGTCAGGCCAAAAAATCATCCTCTAGCCCTCCTAGATCGGGAGTTATTCCCAAATTCACCGCACTTTTATTTTGGGCCATGACCCCTGCCGGCACGACCTTGCTTCTGGGTTTTTTTTTTTTTTTTTTTTTTTTCAATTTTTCTTAGGGGTAGGCCTAACATCCAGGCCGCTCGCCTCGCCTACAGAATCGTCAGCGACCCCAAACTCACGGGAGAGGGAGCCCTTGAAACGGGCTTTACAGTGGTACTAAAATTGTGCAGATTCGATATTGCCCTGGGGGTGATGTGACCCTCCTTATTTTGTATTTGTGGTTTTTTACAGCAAAATCAAGTTGATGTTTTGGGGGGCTTTCGGAGTGTCCCCGCTTGCTGGTCTTTTCCGGTGTGAAGCCTGCCCGCAACGGCCGTAAAAGTCTAATTTTCGGATGCAGGGATACCTAAGGCAGAGTCAGGTAAGAAATCATCTCTCTAGCCCTCCTAGATCGGGACTTATTCCCAAAATCACCGCACTTTTATTTTGGGCCATTACCCCTGGTTTTTGTTTTCCTATTTCTCTAAGGGTGGGCCTAACATCCAGGCCGCTCGCCTCGCCTACAGAATCGTCAGCGACCCCAAACTCACGGGAGAGGGAGCCCTTGAAACGGGCTTTACAGTGGTACTAAAATTGTGCAGATTCGATATTGCCCTGGGGGTGATGTGACCCTCCTTATTTTGTATTTGTGTCTTTTTACAGCAAAATCACGTTGATGTTTTGCGGGGCTTTCGGAGTGTCCCCGCTTGCTGGTCTTTTCGGTGTGAAGCCTGCCCGCAACGGCCGTAAAAGTCTAATTTTCGGATGCAGGGATACCTAAGGCAGAGTCAGGCCAAAAAATCATCCCTCTAGCCCTCCTAGATCGGGAGTTATTCCCAAATTCACCGCACTTTTATTTTGGGCCATGACCCCTGCCGGCACGACCTTGCTTCTGGGTTTTTTTTTTTTTTTTTTTTTTTCAATTTTTCTTAGGGGTAGGCCTAACATCCAGGCCGCTCGCCTCGCCTACAGAATCGTCAGCGACCCCAAACTCACGGGAGAGGGAGCCTTGAAACGGGCTTTACAGTGGTACTAAAATTGTGCAGATTCGATATTGCCCTGGGGGTGATGTGACCCTCCTTATTTTGTATTTGTGGTTTTTTACAGCAAAATCAAGTTGATGTTTTGGGGGGCTTCGGAGTGTCCCCGCTTGCTGGTCTTTTCCGGTGTGAAGCCTGCCCGCAACGGCCGTAAAAGTCTAATTTTCGGATGCAGGGATACCTAAGGCAGAGTCAGGTAAAGAAATCATCTCTCTAGCCCTCCTAGATCGGGACTTATTCCCAAAATCACCGCACTTTTATTTTGGGCCATTACCCCTGGTTTTTGTTTTCCTATTTCTCTAAGGGGTGGGCCTAACATCCAGGCCGCTCGCCTCGCCTACAGAATCGTCAGCGACCCCAAACTCACGGGAGAGGGAGCCCTTGAAACGGGCTTTACAGTGGTACTAAAATTGTGCAGATTCGATATTGCCCTGGGGGTGATGTGACCCTCCTTATTTTGTATTTGTGTCTTTTTACAGCAAAATCACGTTGATGTTTTGCGGGGCTTTCGGAGTGTCCCCGCTTGCTGGTCTTTTCCGGTGTGAAGCCTGCCCGCAACGGCCGTAAAAGTCTAATTTTCGGATGCAGGGATACCTAAGGCAGAGTCAGGCCAAAAAATCATCCCTCTAGCCCTCCTAGATCGGGAGTTATTCCCAAATTCACCGCACTTTTATTTTGGGCCATGACCCCTGCCGGCACGACCTTGCTTCTGGGTTTTTTTTTTTTTTGTTTTTTTTTCAATTTTCTTAGGGGTAGGCCTAACATCCAGGCCGCTCGCCTCGCCTACAGAATCGTCAGCGACCCCAAACTCACGGGAGAGGGAGCCCTTGAAACGGGCTTTACAGTGGTACTAAAATTGTGCAGATTCGATATTGCCCTGGGGGTGATGTGACCCTCCTTATTTTGTATTTGTGGTTTTTTACAGCAAAATCAAGTTGATGTTTTGGGGGGCTTTCGGAGTGTCCCCGCTTGCTGGTCTTTTCCGGTGTGAAGCCTGCCCGCAACGGCCGTAAAAGTCTAATTTTCGGATGCAGGGATACCTAAGGCAGAGTCAGGTAAAGAAATCATCTCTCTAGCCCTCCTAGATCGGGACTTATTCCCAAAATCACCGCACTTTTATTTTGGGCCATTACCCCTGGTTTTTGTTTTCCTATTTCTCTAAGGGGTGGGCCTAACATCCAGGCCGCTCGCCTCGCCTACAGAATCGTCAGCGACCCCCAAACTCACGGGAGAGGGAGCCCTTGAAACGGGCTTTACAGTGGTACTAAAATTGTGCAGATTCGATATTGCCCTGGGGGTGATGTGACCCTCCTTATTTTGTATTTGTGTCTTTTTACAGCAAAATCACGTTGATGTTTTGCGGGGCTTTCGGAGTGTCCCCGCTTGCTGGTCTTTTCCGGTGTGAAGCCTGCCCGCAACGGCCGTAAAAGTCTAATTTTCGGATGCAGGGATACCTAAGGCAGAGTCAGGCCAAAAAAATCATCCCTCTAGCCCTCCTAGATCGGGAGTTATTCCCAAATTCACCGCACTTTATTTTGGGCCATGACCCCTGCCGGCACGACCTTGCTTCTGGGTTTTTTTTTTTTTTTTTTTTTTTTCAATTTTTCTTAGGGGTAGGCCTAACATCCAGGCCGCTCGCCTCGCCTACAGAATCGTCAGCGACCCCAAACTCACGGGAGAGGGAGCCCTTGAAACGGGCTTTACAGTGGTACTAAAATTGTGCAGATTCGATATTGCCCTGGGGGTGATGTGACCCTCCTTATTTTGTATTTGTGGTTTTTTACAGCAAAATCAAGTTGATGTTTTGGGGGGCTTTCGGAGTGTCCCCGCTTGCTGGTCTTTTCGGTGTGAAGCCTGCCCGCAACGGCCGTAAAAGTCTAATTTTCGGATGCAGGGATACCTAAGGCAGAGTCAGGTAAAGAAATCATCTCTCTAGCCCTCCTAGATCGGGACTTATTCCCAAAATCACCGCACTTTTATTTTGGGCCATTACCCCTGGTTTTTGTTTTCCTATTTCTCTAAGGGGTGGGCCTAACATCCAGGCCGCTCGCCTCGCCTACAGAATCGTCAGCGACCCCAAACTCACGGGAGAGGGAGCCCTTGAAACGGGCTTTACAGTGGTACTAAAATTGTGCAGATTCGATATTGCCCTGGGGGTGATGTGACCCTCCTTATTTTGTATTTGTGTCTTTTTACAGCAAAATCACGTTGATGTTTTGCGGGGCTTTCGGAGTGTCCCCGCTTGCTGGTCTTTTCCGGTGTGAAGCCTGCCCGCAACGGCCGTAAAAGTCTAATTTTCGGATGCAGGATACCTAAGGCAGAGTCAGGCCAAAAAATCATCCCTCTAGCCCTCCTAGATCGGGAGTTATTCCCAAATTCACCGCACTTTTATTTTGGGCCATGACCCCTGCCGGCACGACCTTGCTTCTGGGTTTTTTTTTTTTTGTTTTTTTTTCAATTTTTCTTAGGGGTAGGCCTAACATCCAGGCCGCTCGCCTCGCCTACAGAATCGTCAGCGACCCCAAACTCACGGGAGAGGGAGCCCTTGAAACGGGCTTTACAGTGGTACTAAAATTGTGCAGATTCGATATTGCCCTGGGGTGATGTGACCCTCCTTATTTTGTATTTGTGGTTTTTTACAGCAAAATCAAGTTGATGTTTTGGGGGGCTTTCGGAGTGTCCCCGCTTGCTGGTCTTTTCGGTGTGAAGCCTGCCCGCAACGGCCGTAAAAGTCTAATTTTCGGATGCAGGGATACCTAAGGCAGAGTCAGGTAAAGAAATCATCTCTCTAGCCCTCCTAGATCGGGACTTATTCCCAAAATCACCGCACTTTTATTTTGGGCCATTACCCCTGGTTTTTGTTTTCCTATTTCTCTAAGGGGTGGGCCTAACATCCAGGCCGCTCGCCTCGCCTACAGAATCGTCAGCGACCCCAAACTCACGGGAGAGGGAGCCCTTGAAACGGGCTTTACAGTGGTACTAAAATTGTGCAGATTCGATATTGCCCTGGGGGTGATGTGACCCTCCTTATTTTGTATTTGTGTCTTTTTACAGCAAAATCACGTTGATGTTTTGCGGGGCTTTCGGAGTGTCCCCGCTTGCTGGTCTTTTCGGTGTGAAGCCTGCCCGCAACGGCCGTAAAAGTCTAATTTTCGGATGCAGGGATACCTAAGGCAGAGTCAGGCCAAAAAATCATCCCTCTAGCCCTCCTAGATCGGGAGTTATTCCCAAATTCACCGCACTTTTATTTTGGGCCATGACCCCTGCCGGCACGACCTTGCTTCTGGGTTTTTTTTTTTTTTGTTTTTTTTTCAATTTTTCTTAGGGGTAGGCCTAACATCCAGGCCGCTCGCCTCGCCTACAGAATCGTCAGCGACCCCAAACTCACGGGAGAGGGAGCCCTTGAAACGGGCTTTACAGTGGTACTAAAATTGTGCAGATTCGATATTGCCCTGGGGGTGATGTGACCCTCCTTATTTTGTATTTGTGGTTTTTTACAGCAAAATCAAGTTGATGTTTTGGGGGCTTTCGGAGTGTCCCCGCTTGCTGGTCTTTTCCGGTGTGAAGCCTGCCCGCAACGGCCGTAAAAGTCTAATTTTCGGATGCAGGGATACCTAAGGCAGAGTCAGGTAAAGAAATCATCTCTCTAGCCCTCCTAGATCGGGACTTATTCCCAAAATCACCGCACTTTTATTTTGGGCCATTACCCCTGGTTTTTGTTTTCCTATTTCTCTAAGGGGTGGGCCTAACATCCAGGCCGCTCGCCTCGCCTACAGAATCGTCAGCGACCCCAAACTCACGGGAGAGGGAGCCCTTGAAACGGGCTTTACAGTGTACTAAAATTGTGCAGATTCGATATTGCCCTGGGGGTGATGTGACCCTCCTTATTTTGTATTTGTGTCTTTTTACAGCAAAATCACGTTGATGTTTTGCGGGGCTTTCGGAGTGTCCCCGCTTGCTGGTCTTTTCCGGTGTGAAGCCTGCCCGCAACGGCCGTAAAAGTCTAATTTTCGGATGCAGGGATACCTAAGGCAGAGTCAGGCCAAAAAATCATCCCTCTAGCCCTCCTAGATCGGGAGTTATTCCCAAATTCACCGCACTTTTATTTTGGGCCATGACCCCTGCCGGCACGACCTTGCTTCTGGGTTTTGTTTTTTTTTGTTTTTTTTTCAATTTTTCTTAGGGGTAGGCCTAACATCCAGGCCGCTCGCCTCGCCTACAGAATCGTCAGCGACCCCAAACTCACGGAGAGGGAGCCCTTGAAACGGGCTTTACAGTGGTACTAAAATTGTGCAGATTCGATATTGCCCTGGGGGTGATGTGACCCTCCTTATTTTGTATTTGTGGTTTTTTACAGCAAAATCAAGTTGATGTTTTGGGGGGCTTTCGGAGTGTCCCCGCTTGCTGGTCTTTTCCGGTGTGAAGCCTGCCCGCAACGGCCGTAAAAGTCTAATTTTCGGATGCAGGGATACCTAAGGCAGAGTCAGGTAAAGAAATCATCTCTCTAGCCCTCCTAGATCGGGACTTATTCCCAAAATCACCGCACTTTTATTTTGGGCCATTACCCCTGGTTTTTGTTTTCCTATTTCTCTAAGGGGTGGGCCTAACATCCAGGCCGCTCGCCTCGCCTACAGAATCGTCAGCGACCCCAAACTCACGGGAGAGGGAGCCCTTGAAACGGGCTTTACAGTGGTACTAAAATTGTGCAGATTCGATATTGCCCTGGGGGTGATGTGACCCTCCTTATTTTGTATTTGTGTCTTTTTACAGCAAAATCACGTTGATGTTTTGCGGGGCTTTCGGAGTGTCCCCGCTTGCTGGTCTTTTCCGGTGTGAAGCCTGCCCGCAACGGCCGTAAAAGTCTAATTTTCGGATGCAGGGATACCTAAGGCAGAGTCAGGCCAAAAAATCATCCCTCTAGCCCTCCTAGATCGGGAGTTATTCCCAAATTCACCGCACTTTTATTTTGGGCCATGACCCCTGCCGGCACGACCTTGCTTCTGGGTTTTTTTTTTTTTTTTTTTTTTTTCAATTTTTCTTAGGGGTAGGCCTAACATCCAGGCCGCTCGCCTCGCCTACAGAATCGTCAGCGACCCCAAACTCACGGGAGAGGGAGCCCTTGAAACGGGCTTTACAGTGGTACTAAAATTGTGCAGATTCGATATTGCCCTGGGGGTGATGTGACCCTCCTTATTTTGTATTTGTGGTTTTTTACAGCAAAATCAAGTTGATGTTTTGGGGGGCTTTCGGAGTGTCCCCGCTTGCTGGTCTTTTCCGGTGTGAAGCCTGCCCGCAACGGCCGTAAAAGTCTAATTTTCGGATGCAGGGATACCTAAGGCAGAGTCAGGTAAAGAAATCATCTCTCTAGCCCTCCTAGATCGGGACTTATTCCCAAAATCACCGCACTTTTATTTTGGGCCATTACCCCTGGTTTTTGTTTTCCTATTTCTCTAAGGGGTGGGCCTAACATCCAGGCCGCTCGCCTCGCCTACAGAATCGTCAGCGACCCCAAACTCACGGGAGAGGGAGCCCTTGAAACGGGCTTTACAGTGGTACTAAAATTGTGCAGATTCGATATTGCCCTGGGGGTGATGTGACCCTCCTTATTTTGTATTTGTGTCTTTTTACAGCAAAATCACGTTGATGTTTTGCGGGGCTTTCGGAGTGTCCCCGCTTGCTGGTCTTTTCCGGTGTGAAGCCTGCCCGCAACGGCCGTAAAAGTCTAATTTTCGGATGCAGGGATACCTAAGGCAGAGTCAGGCCAAAAAATCATCCCTCTAGCCCTCCTAGATCGGGAGTTATTCCCAAATTCACCGCACTTTTATTTTGGGCCATGACCCCTGCCGGCACGACCTTGCTTCTGGGTTTTGTTTTTTTTTGTTTTTTTTTCAATTTTTCTTAGGGGTAGGCCTAACATCCAGGCCGCTCGCCTCGCCTACAGAATCGTCAGCGACCCCAAACTCACGGGAGAGGGAGCCCTTGAAACGGGCTTTACAGTGGTACTAAAATTGTGCAGATTCGATATTGCCCTGGGGGTGATGTGACCCTCCTTATTTTGTATTTGTGGTTTTTTACAGCAAAATCAAGTTGATGTTTTGGGGGGCTTTCGGAGTGTCCCCGCTTGCTGGTCTTTTCCGGTGTGAAGCCTGCCCGCAACGGCCGTAAAAGTCTAATTTTCGGATGCAGGGATACCTAAGGCAGAGTCAGGTAAAGAAATCATCTCTCTAGCCCTCCTAGATCGGGACTTATTCCCAAAATCACCGCACTTTTATTTTGGGCCATTACCCCTGGTTTTTGTTTTCCTATTTCTCTAAGGGGTGGGCCTAACATCCAGGCCGCTCGCCTCGCCTACAGAATCGTCAGCGACCCCAAACTCACGGGAGAGGGAGCCCTTGAAACGGGCTTTACAGTGGTACTAAAATTGTGCAGATTCGATATTGCCCTGGGGGTGATGTGACCCTCCTTATTTTGTATTTGTGTCTTTTTACAGCAAAATCACGTTGATGTTTTGCGGGGCTTTCGGAGTGTCCCCGCTTGCTGGTCTTTTCCGGTGTGAAGCCTGCCCGCAACGGCCGTAAAAGTCTAATTTTCGGATGCAGGGATACCTAAGGCAGAGTCAGGCCAAAAAATCATCCCTCTAGCCCTCCTAGATCGGGAGTTATTCCCAAATTCACCGCACTTTTATTTTGGGCCATGACCCCTGCCGGCACGACCTTGCTTCTGGGTTTTGTTTTTTTTTTGTTTTTTTTTTCAATTTTTCTTAGGGGTAGGCCTAACATCCAGGCCGCTCGCCTCGCCTACAGAATCGTCAGCGACCCCAAACTCACGGGAGAGGGAGCCCTTGAAACGGGCTTTACAGTGGTACTAAAATTGTGCAGATTCGATATTGCCCTGGGGGTGATGTGACCCTCCTTATTTTGTATTTGTGGTTTTTTACAGCAAAATCAAGTTGATGTTTTGGGGGGCTTTCGGAGTGTCCCCGCTTGCTGGTCTTTTCCGGTGTGAAGCCTGCCCGCAACGGCCGTAAAAGTCTAATTTTCGGATGCAGGGATACCTAAGGCAGAGTCAGGTAAAGAAATCATCTCTCTAGCCCTCCTAGATCGGGACTTATTCCCAAAATCACCGCACTTTTATTTTGGGCCATTACCCCTGGTTTTTGTTTTCCTATTTCTCTAAGGGGTGGGCCTAACATCCAGGCCGCTCGCCTCGCCTACAGAATCGTCAGCGACCCCAAACTCACGGGAGAGGGAGCCCTTGAAACGGGCTTTACAGTGGTACTAAAATTGTGCAGATTCGATATTGCCCTGGGGGTGATGTGACCCTCCTTATTTTGTATTTGTGTCTTTTTACAGCAAAATCACGTTGATGTTTTGCGGGGCTTTCGGAGTGTCCCCGCTTGCTGGTCTTTTCCGGTGTGAAGCCTGCCCGCAACGGCCGTAAAAGTCTAATTTTCGGATGCAGGGATACCTAAGGCAGAGTCAGGCCAAAAAATCATCCCTCTAGCCCTCCTAGATCGGGAGTTATTCCCAAATTCACCGCACTTTTATTTTGGGCCATGACCCCTGCCGGCACGACCTTGCTTCTGGGTTTTTTTTTTTTTTGTTTTTTTTTTCAATTTTTCTTAGGGGTAGGCCTAACATCCAGGCCGCTCGCCTCGCCTACAGAATCGTCAGCGACCCCAAACTCACGGGAGAGGGAGCCCTTGAAACGGGCTTTACAGTGGTACTAAAATTGTGCAGATTCGATATTGCCCTGGGGGTGATGTGACCCTCCTTATTTTGTATTTGTGGTTTTTTACAGCAAAATCAAGTTGATGTTTTGGGGGGCTTTCGGAGTGTCCCCGCTTGCTGGTCTTTTCCGGTGTGAAGCCTGCCCGCAACGGCCGTAAAAGTCTAATTTTCGGATGCAGGGATACCTAAGGCAGAGTCAGGTAAAGAAATCATCTCTCTAGCCCTCCTAGATCGGGACTTATTCCCAAAATCACCGCACTTTTATTTTGGGCCATTACCCCTGGTTTTTGTTTTCCTATTTCTCTAAGGGGTGGGCCTAACATCCAGGCCGCTTGCCTCGCCTACAGAATCGTCAGCGACCCCAAACTCACGGGAGAGGGAGCCCTTGAAACGGGCTTTACAGTGGTACTAAAATTGTGCAGATTCGATATTGCCCTGGGGGTGATGTGACCCTCCTTATTTTGTATTTGTGTCTTTTTACAGCAAAATCACGTTGATGTTTTGCGGGGCTTTCGGAGTGTCCCCGCTTGCTGGTCTTTTCCGGTGTGAAGCCTGCCCGCAACGGCCGTAAAAGTCTAATTTTCGGATGCAGGGATACCTAAGGCAGAGTCAGGCCAAAAAATCATCCCTCTAGCCCTCCTAGATCGGGAGTTATTCCCAAATTCACCGCACTTTTATTTTGGGCCATGACCCCTGCCGGCACGACCTTGCTTCTGGGTTTTTTTTTTTTTTTTTTTTTTTTCAATTTTTCTTAGGGGTAGGCCTAACATCCAGGCCGCTCGCCTCGCCTACAGAATCGTCAGCGACCCCAAACTCACGGGAGAGGGAGCCCTTGAAACGGGCTTTACAGTGGTACTAAAATTGTGCAGATTCGATATTGCCCTGGGGGTGATGTGACCCTCCTTATTTTGTATTTGTGGTTTTTTACAGCAAAATCAAGTTGATGTTTTGGGGGGCTTTCGGAGTGTCCCCGCTTGCTGGTCTTTTCCGGTGTGAAGCCTGCCCGCAACGGCCGTAAAAGTCTAATTTTCGGATGCAGGGATACCTAAGGCAGAGTCAGGTAAAGAAATCATCTCTCTAGCCCTCCTAGATCGGGACTTATTCCCAAAATCACCGCACTTTTATTTTGGGCCATTACCCCTGGTTTTTGTTTTCCTATTTCTCTAAGGGGTGGGCCTAACATCCAGGCCGCTCGCCTCGCCTACAGAATCGTCAGCGACCCCAAACTCACGGGAGAGGGAGCCCTTGAAACGGGCTTTACAGTGGTACTAAAATTGTGCAGATTCGATATTGCCCTGGGGGTGATGTGACCCTCCTTATTTTGTATTTGTGTCTTTTTACAGCAAAATCACGTTGATGTTTTGCGGGGCTTTCGGAGTGTCCCCGCTTGCTGGTCTTTTCCGGTGTGAAGCCTGCCCGCAACGGCCGTAAAAGTCTAATTTTCGGATGCAGGGATACCTAAGGCAGAGTCAGGCCAAAAAATCATCCCTCTAGCCCTCCTAGATCGGGAGTTATTCCCAAATTCACCGCACTTTTATTTTGGGCCATGACCCCTGCCGGCACGACCTTGCTTCTGGGTTTTTTTTTTTTTTTTTTTTTTTTTCAATTTTTCTTAGGGGTAGGCCTAACATCCAGGCCGCTCGCCTCGCCTACAGAATCGTCAGCGACCCCAAACTCACGGGAGAGGGAGCCCTTGAAACGGGCTTTACAGTGGTACTAAAATTGTGCAGATTCGATATTGCCCTGGGGGTGATGTGACCCTCCTTATTTTGTATTTGTGGTTTTTTACAGCAAAATCAAGTTGATGTTTTGGGGGGCTTTCGGAGTGTCCCCGCTTGCTGGTCTTTTCCGGTGTGAAGCCTGCCCGCAACGGCCGTAAAAGTCTAATTTTCGGATGCAGGGATACCTAAGGCAGAGTCAGGTAAAGAAATCATCTCTCTAGCCCTCCTAGATCGGGACTTATTCCCAAAATCACCGCACTTTTATTTTGGGCCATTACCCCTGGTTTTTGTTTTCCTATTTCTCTAAGGGGTGGGCCTAACATCCAGGCCGCTCGCCTCGCCTACAGAATCGTCAGCGACCCCAAACTCACGGGAGAGGGAGCCCTTGAAACGGGCTTTACAGTGGTACTAAAATTGTGCAGATTCGATATTGCCCTGGGGGTGATGTGACCCTCCTTATTTTGTATTTGTGTCTTTTTACAGCAAAATCACGTTGATGTTTTGCGGGGCTTTCGGAGTGTCCCCGCTTGCTGGTCTTTTCCGGTGTGAAGCCTGCCCGCAACGGCCGTAAAAGTCTAATTTTCGGATGCAGGGATACCTAAGGCAGAGTCAGGCCAAAAAATCATCCCTCTAGCCCTCCTAGATCGGGAGTTATTCCCAAATTCACCGCACTTTTATTTTGGGCCATGACCCCTGCCGGCACGACCTTGCTTCTGGGTTTTTTTTTTTTTTGTTTTTTTTTTCAATTTTTCTTAGGGGTAGGCCTAACATCCAGGCCGCTCGCCTCGCCTACAGAATCGTCAGCGACCCCAAACTCACGGGAGAGGGAGCCCTTGAAACGGGCTTTACAGTGGTACTAAAATTGTGCAGATTCGATATTGCCCTGGGGGTGATGTGACCCTCCTTATTTTGTATTTGTGGTTTTTTACAGCAAAATCAAGTTGATGTTTTGGGGGGCTTTCGGAGTGTCCCCGCTTGCTGGTCTTTTCCGGTGTGAAGCCTGCCCGCAACGGCCGTAAAAGTCTAATTTTCGGATGCAGGGATACCTAAGGCAGAGTCAGGTAAAGAAATCATCTCTCTAGCCCTCCTAGATCGGGACTTATTCCCAAAATCACCGCACTTTTATTTTGGGCCATTACCCCTGGTTTTTGTTTTCCTATTTCTCTAAGGGGTGGGCCTAACATCCAGGCCGCTCGCCTCGCCTACAGAATCGTCAGCGACCCCAAACTCACGGGAGAGGGAGCCCTTGAAACGGGCTTTACAGTGGTACTAAAATTGTGCAGATTCGATATTGCCCTGGGGGTGATGTGACCCTCCTTATTTTGTATTTGTGTCTTTTTACAGCAAAATCACGTTGATGTTTTGCGGGGCTTTCGGAGTGTCCCCGCTTGCTGGTCTTTTCCGGTGTGAAGCCTGCCCGCAACGGCCGTAAAAGTCTAATTTTCGGATGCAGGGATACCTAAGGCAGAGTCAGGCCAAAAAATCATCCCTCTAGCCCTCCTAGATCGGGAGTTATTCCCAAATTCACCGCACTTTTATTTTGGGCCATGACCCCTGCCGGCACGACCTTGCTTCTGGGTTTTTTTTTTTTTTTTTTTTTTTTCAATTTTTCTTAGGGGTAGGCCTAACATCCAGGCCGCTCGCCTCGCCTACAGAATCGTCAGCGACCCCAAACTCACGGGAGAGGGAGCCCTTGAAACGGGCTTTACAGTGGTACTAAAATTGTGCAGATTCGATATTGCCCTGGGGGTGATGTGACCCTCCTTATTTTGTATTTGTGGTTTTTTACAGCAAAATCAAGTTGATGTTTTGGGGGGCTTTCGGAGTGTCCCCGCTTGCTGGTCTTTTCCGGTGTGAAGCCTGCCCGCAACGGCCGTAAAAGTCTAATTTTCGGATGCAGGGATACCTAAGGCAGAGTCAGGTAAAGAAATCATCTCTCTAGCCCTCCTAGATCGGGACTTATTCCCAAAATCACCGCACTTTTATTTTGGGCCATTACCCCTGGTTTTTGTTTTCCTATTTCTCTAAGGGGTGGGCCTAACATCCAGGCCGCTCGCCTCGCCTACAGAATCGTCAGCGACCCCAAACTCACGGGAGAGGGAGCCCTTGAAACGGGCTTTACAGTGGTACTAAAATTGTGCAGATTCGATATTGCCCTGGGGGTGATGTGACCCTCCTTATTTTGTATTTGTGTCTTTTTACAGCAAAATCACGTTGATGTTTTGCGGGGCTTTCGGAGTGTCCCCGCTTGCTGGTCTTTTCCGGTGTGAAGCCTGCCCGCAACGGCCGTAAAAGTCTAATTTTCGGATGCAGGGATACCTAAGGCAGAGTCAGGCCAAAAAATCATCCCTCTAGCCCTCCTAGATCGGGAGTTATTCCCAAATTCACCGCACTTTTATTTTGGGCCATGACCCCTGCCGGCACGACCTTGCTTCTGGGTTTTTTTTTTTTTTTTTTTTTTTTTCAATTTTTCTTAGGGGTAGGCCTAACATCCAGGCCGCTCGCCTCGCCTACAGAATCGTCAGCGACCCCAAACTCACGGGAGAGGGAGCCCTTGAAACGGGCTTTACAGTGGTACTAAAATTGTGCAGATTCGATATTGCCCTGGGGGTGATGTGACCCTCCTTATTTTGTATTTGTGGTTTTTTACAGCAAAATCAAGTTGATGTTTTGGGGGGCTTTCGGAGTGTCCCCGCTTGCTGGTCTTTTCCGGTGTGAAGCCTGCCCGCAACGGCCGTAAAAGTCTAATTTTCGGATGCAGGGATACCTAAGGCAGAGTCAGGTAAAGAAATCATCTCTCTAGCCCTCCTAGATCGGGACTTATTCCCAAAATCACCGCACTTTTATTTTGGGCCATTACCCCTGGTTTTTGTTTTCCTATTTCTCTAAGGGGTGGGCCTAACATCCAGGCCGCTCGCCTCGCCTACAGAATCGTCAGCGACCCCAAACTCACGGGAGAGGGAGCCCTTGAAACGGGCTTTACAGTGGTACTAAAATTGTGCAGATTCGATATTGCCCTGGGGGTGATGTGACCCTCCTTATTTTGTATTTGTGTCTTTTTACAGCAAAATCACGTTGATGTTTTGCGGGGCTTTCGGAGTGTCCCCGCTTGCTGGTCTTTTCCGGTGTGAAGCCTGCCCGCAACGGCCGTAAAAGTCTAATTTTCGGATGCAGGGATACCTAAGGCAGAGTCAGGCCAAAAAATCATCCCTCTAGCCCTCCTAGATCGGGAGTTATTCCCAAATTCACCGCACTTTTATTTTGGGCCATGACCCCTGCCGGCACGACCTTGCTTCTGGGTTTTTTTTTTTTTTGTTTTTTTTTCAATTTTTCTTAGGGGTAGGCCTAACATCCAGGCCGCTCGCCTCGCCTACAGAATCGTCAGCGACCCCAAACTCACGGGAGAGGGAGCCCTTGAAACGGGCTTTACAGTGGTACTAAAATTGTGCAGATTCGATATTGCCCTGGGGGTGATGTGACCCTCCTTATTTTGTATTTGTGGTTTTTTACAGCAAAATCAAGTTGATGTTTTGGGGGGCTTTCGGAGTGTCCCCGCTTGCTGGTCTTTTCCGGTGTGAAGCCTGCCCGCAACGGCCGTAAAAGTCTAATTTTCGGATGCAGGGATACCTAAGGCAGAGTCAGGTAAAGAAATCATCTCTCTAGCCCTCCTAGATCGGGACTTATTCCCAAAATCACCGCACTTTTATTTTGGGCCATTACCCCTGGTTTTTGTTTTCCTATTTCTCTAAGGGGTGGGCCTAACATCCAGGCCGCTCGCCTCGCCTACAGAATCGTCAGCGACCCCAAACTCACGGGAGAGGGAGCCCTTGAAACGGGCTTTACAGTGGTACTAAAATTGTGCAGATTCGATATTGCCCTGGGGGTGATGTGACCCTCCTTATTTTGTATTTGTGTCTTTTTACAGCAAAATCACGTTGATGTTTTGCGGGGCTTTCGGAGTGTCCCCGCTTGCTGGTCTTTTCCGGTGTGAAGCCTGCCCGCAACGGCCGTAAAAGTCTAATTTTCGGATGCAGGGATACCTAAGGCAGAGTCAGGCCAAAAAATCATCCCTCTAGCCCTCCTAGATCGGGAGTTATTCCCAAATTCACCGCACTTTTATTTTGGGCCATGACCCCTGCCGGCACGACCTTGCTTCTGGGTTTTTTTTTTTTTTTTTTTTTTTTCAATTTTTCTTAGGGGTAGGCCTAACATCCAGGCCGCTCGCCTCGCCTACAGAATCGTCAGCGACCCCAAACTCACGGGAGAGGGAGCCCTTGAAACGGGCTTTACAGTGGTACTAAAATTGTGCAGATTCGATATTGCCCTGGGGGTGATGTGACCCTCCTTATTTTGTATTTGTGGTTTTTTACAGCAAAATCAAGTTGATGTTTTGGGGGGCTTTCGGAGTGTCCCCGCTTGCTGGTCTTTTCCGGTGTGAAGCCTGCCCGCAACGGCCGTAAAAGTCTAATTTTCGGATGCAGGGATACCTAAGGCAGAGTCAGGTAAAGAAATCATCTCTCTAGCCCTCCTAGATCGGGACTTATTCCCAAAATCACCGCACTTTTATTTTGGGCCATTACCCCTGGTTTTTGTTTTCCTATTTCTCTAAGGGGTGGGCCTAACATCCAGGCCGCTCGCCTCGCCTACAGAATCGTCAGCGACCCCAAACTCACGGGAGAGGGAGCCCTTGAAACGGGCTTTACAGTGGTACTAAAATTGTGCAGATTCGATATTGCCCTGGGGGTGATGTGACCCTCCTTATTTTGTATTTGTGTCTTTTTACAGCAAAATCACGTTGATGTTTTGCGGGGCTTTCGGAGTGTCCCCGCTTGCTGGTCTTTTCCGGTGTGAAGCCTGCCCGCAACGGCCGTAAAAGTCTAATTTTCGGATGCAGGGATACCTAAGGCAGAGTCAGGCCAAAAAATCATCCCTCTAGCCCTCCTAGATCGGGAGTTATTCCCAAATTCACCGCACTTTTATTTTGGGCCATGACCCCTGCCGGCACGACCTTGCTTCTGGGTTTTTTTTTTTTTTTTTTTTTTTTTCAATTTTTCTTAGGGGTAGGCCTAACATCCAGGCCGCTCGCCTCGCCTACAGAATCGTCAGCGACCCCAAACTCACGGGAGAGGGAGCCCTTGAAACGGGCTTTACAGTGGTACTAAAATTGTGCAGATTCGATATTGCCCTGGGGGTGATGTGACCCTCCTTATTTTGTATTTGTGGTTTTTTACAGCAAAATCAAGTTGATGTTTTGGGGGGCTTTCGGAGTGTCCCCGCTTGCTGGTCTTTTCCGGTGTGAAGCCTGCCCGCAACGGCCGTAAAAGTCTAATTTTCGGATGCAGGGATACCTAAGGCAGAGTCAGGTAAAGAAATCATCTCTCTAGCCCTCCTAGATCGGGACTTATTCCCAAAATCACCGCACTTTTATTTTGGGCCATTACCCCTGGTTTTTGTTTTCCTATTTCTCTAAGGGGTGGGCCTAACATCCAGGCCGCTCGCCTCGCCTACAGAATCGTCAGCGACCCCAAACTCACGGGAGAGGGAGCCCTTGAAACGGGCTTTACAGTGGTACTAAAATTGTGCAGATTCGATATTGCCCTGGGGGTGATGTGACCCTCCTTATTTTGTATTTGTGTCTTTTTACAGCAAAATCACGTTGATGTTTTGCGGGGCTTTCGGAGTGTCCCCGCTTGCTGGTCTTTTCCGGTGTGAAGCCTGCCCGCAACGGCCGTAAAAGTCTAATTTTCGGATGCAGGGATACCTAAGGCAGAGTCAGGCCAAAAAATCATCCCTCTAGCCCTCCTAGATCGGGAGTTATTCCCAAATTCACCGCACTTTTATTTTGGGCCATGACCCCTGCCGGCACGACCTTGCTTCTGGGTTTTTTTTTTTTTTTTTTTTTTTTTCAATTTTTCTTAGGGGTAGGCCTAACATCCAGGCCGCTCGCCTCGCCTACAGAATCGTCAGCGACCCCAAACTCACGGGAGAGGGAGCCCTTGAAACGGGCTTTACAGTGGTACTAAAATTGTGCAGATTCGATATTGCCCTGGGGGTGATGTGACCCTCCTTATTTTGTATTTGTGGTTTTTTACAGCAAAATCAAGTTGATGTTTTGGGGGGCTTTCGGAGTGTCCCCGCTTGCTGGTCTTTTCCGGTGTGAAGCCTGCCCGCAACGGCCGTAAAAGTCTAATTTTCGGATGCAGGGATACCTAAGGCAGAGTCAGGTAAAGAAATCATCTCTCTAGCCCTCCTAGATCGGGACTTATTCCCAAAATCACCGCACTTTTATTTTGGGCCATTACCCCTGGTTTTTGTTTTCCTATTTCTCTAAGGGGTGGGCCTAACATCCAGGCCGCTCGCCTCGCCTACAGAATCGTCAGCGACCCCAAACTCACGGGAGAGGGAGCCCTTGAAACGGGCTTTACAGTGGTACTAAAATTGTGCAGATTCGATATTGCCCTGGGGGTGATGTGACCCTCCTTATTTTGTATTTGTGTCTTTTTACAGCAAAATCACGTTGATGTTTTGCGGGGCTTTCGGAGTGTCCCCGCTTGCTGGTCTTTTCCGGTGTGAAGCCTGCCCGCAACGGCCGTAAAAGTCTAATTTTCGGATGCAGGGATACCTAAGGCAGAGTCAGGCCAAAAAATCATCCCTCTAGCCCTCCTAGATCGGGAGTTATTCCCAAATTCACCGCACTTTTATTTTGGGCCATGACCCCTGCCGGCACGACCTTGCTTCTGGGTTTTTTTTTTTTTTTTTTTTTTTTCAATTTTTCTTAGGGGTAGGCCTAACATCCAGGCCGCTCGCCTCGCCTACAGAATCGTCAGCGACCCCAAACTCACGGGAGAGGGAGCCCTTGAAACGGGCTTTACAGTGGTACTAAAATTGTGCAGATTCGATATTGCCCTGGGGGTGATGTGACCCTCCTTATTTTGTATTTGTGGTTTTTTACAGCAAAATCAAGTTGATGTTTTGGGGGGCTTTCGGAGTGTCCCCGCTTGCTGGTCTTTTCCGGTGTGAAGCCTGCCCGCAACGGCCGTAAAAGTCTAATTTTCGGATGCAGGGATACCTAAGGCAGAGTCAGGTAAAGAAATCATCTCTCTAGCCCTCCTAGATCGGGACTTATTCCCAAAATCACCGCACTTTTATTTTGGGCCATTACCCCTGGTTTTTGTTTTCCTATTTCTCTAAGGGGTGGGCCTAACATCCAGGCCGCTCGCCTCGCCTACAGAATCGTCAGCGACCCCAAACTCACGGGAGAGGGAGCCCTTGAAACGGGCTTTACAGTGGTACTAAAATTGTGCAGATTCGATATTGCCCTGGGGGTGATGTGACCCTCCTTATTTTGTATTTGTGTCTTTTTACAGCAAAATCACGTTGATGTTTTGCGGGGCTTTCGGAGTGTCCCCGCTTGCTGGTCTTTTCCGGTGTGAAGCCTGCCCGCAACGGCCGTAAAAGTCTAATTTTCGGATGCAGGGATACCTAAGGCAGAGTCAGGCCAAAAAATCATCCCTCTAGCCCTCCTAGATCGGGAGTTATTCCCAAATTCACCGCACTTTTATTTTGGGCCATGACCCCTGCCGGCACGACCTTGCTTCTGGGTTTTTTTTTTTTTTTTTTTTTTTTTCAATTTTTCTTAGGGGTAGGCCTAACATCCAGGCCGCTCGCCTCGCCTACAGAATCGTCAGCGACCCCAAACTCACGGGAGAGGGAGCCCTTGAAACGGGCTTTACAGTGGTACTAAAATTGTGCAGATTCGATATTGCCCTGGGGGTGATGTGACCCTCCTTATTTTGTATTTGTGGTTTTTTACAGCAAAATCAAGTTGATGTTTTGGGGGGCTTTCGGAGTGTCCCCGCTTGCTGGTCTTTTCCGGTGTGAAGCCTGCCCGCAACGGCCGTAAAAGTCTAATTTTCGGATGCAGGGATACCTAAGGCAGAGTCAGGTAAAGAAATCATCTCTCTAGCCCTCCTAGATCGGGACTTATTCCCAAAATCACCGCACTTTTATTTTGGGCCATTACCCCTGGTTTTTGTTTTCCTATTTCTCTAAGGGGTGGGCCTAACATCCAGGCCGCTCGCCTCGCCTACAGAATCGTCAGCGACCCCAAACTCACGGGAGAGGGAGCCCTTGAAACGGGCTTTACAGTGGTACTAAAATTGTGCAGATTCGATATTGCCCTGGGGGTGATGTGACCCTCCTTATTTTGTATTTGTGTCTTTTTACAGCAAAATCACGTTGATGTTTTGCGGGGCTTTCGGAGTGTCCCCGCTTGCTGGTCTTTTCCGGTGTGAAGCCTGCCCGCAACGGCCGTAAAAGTCTAATTTTCGGATGCAGGGATACCTAAGGCAGAGTCAGGCCAAAAAATCATCCCTCTAGCCCTCCTAGATCGGGAGTTATTCCCAAATTCACCGCACTTTTATTTTGGGCCATGACCCCTGCCGGCACGACCTTGCTTCTGGGTTTTTTTTTTTTTTTTTTTTTTTTCAATTTTTCTTAGGGGTAGGCCTAACATCCAGGCCGCTCGCCTCGCCTACAGAATCGTCAGCGACCCCAAACTCACGGGAGAGGGAGCCCTTGAAACGGGCTTTACAGTGGTACTAAAATTGTGCAGATTCGATATTGCCCTGGGGGTGATGTGACCCTCCTTATTTTGTATTTGTGGTTTTTTACAGCAAAAACAAGTTGATGTTTTGGGGGGCTTTCGGAGTGTCCCCGCTTGCTGGTCTTTTCCGGTGTGAAGCCTGCCCGCAACGGCCGTAAAAGTCTAATTTTCGGATGCAGGGATACCTAAGGCAGAGTCAGGTAAAGAAATCATCTCTCTAGCCCTCCTAGATCGGGACTTATTCCCAAAATCACCGCACTTTTATTTTGGGCCATTACCCCTGGTTTTTGTTTTCCTATTTCTCTAAGGGGTGGGCCTAACATCCAGGCCGCTCGCCTCGCCTACAGAATCGTCAGCGACCCCAAACTCACGGGAGAGGGAGCCCTTGAAACGGGCTTTACAGTGGTACTAAAATTGTGCAGATTCGATATTGCCCTGGGGGTGATGTGACCCTCCTTATTTTGTATTTGTGTCTTTTTACAGCAAAATCACGTTGATGTTTTGCGGGGCTTTCGGAGTGTCCCCGCTTGCTGGTCTTTTCCGGTGTGAAGCCTGCCCGCAACGGCCGTAAAAGTCTAATTTTCGGATGCAGGGATACCTAAGGCAGAGTCAGGCCAAAAAATCATCCCTCTAGCCCTCCTAGATCGGGAGTTATTCCCAAATTCACCGCACTTTTATTTTGGGCCATGACCCCTGCCGGCACGACCTTGCTTCTGGGTTTTTTTTTTTTTTTTTTTTTTTTCAATTTTTCTTAGGGGTAGGCCTAACATCCAGGCCGCTCGCCTCGCCTACAGAATCGTCAGCGACCCCAAACTCACGGGAGAGGGAGCCCTTGAAACGGGCTTTACAGTGGTACTAAAATTGTGCAGATTCGATATTGCCCTGGGGGTGATGTGACCCTCCTTATTTTGTATTTGTGGTTTTTTACAGCAAAAACAAGTTGATGTTTTGGGGGGCTTTCGGAGTGTCCCCGCTTGCTGGTCTTTTCCGGTGTGAAGCCTGCCCGCAACGGCCGTAAAAGTCTAATTTTCGGATGCAGGGATACCTAAGGCAGAGTCAGGTAAAGAAATCATCTCTCTAGCCCTCCTAGATCGGGACTTATTCCCAAAATCACCGCACTTTTATTTTGGGCCATTACCCCTGGTTTTTGTTTTCCTATTTCTCTAAGGGGTGGGCCTAACATCCAGGCCGCTCGCCTCGCCTACAGAATCGTCAGCGACCCCAAACTCACGGGAGAGGGAGCCCTTGAAACGGGCTTTACAGTGGTACTAAAATTGTGCAGATTCGATATTGCCCTGGGGGTGATGTGACCCTCCTTATTTTGTATTTGTGTCTTTTTACAGCAAAATCACGTTGATGTTTTGCGGGGCTTTCGGAGTGTCCCCGCTTGCTGGTCTTTTCCGGTGTGAAGCCTGCCCGCAACGGCCGTAAAAGTCTAATTTTCGGATGCAGGGATACCTAAGGCAGAGTCAGGCCAAAAAATCATCCCTCTAGCCCTCCTAGATCGGGAGTTATTCCCAAATTCACCGCACTTTTATTTTGGGCCATGACCCCTGCCGGCACGACCTTGCTTCTGGGTTTTTTTTTTTTTGTTTTTTTTTTCAATTTTTCTTAGGGGTAGGCCTAACATCCAGGCCGCTCGCCTCGCCTACAGAATCGTCAGCGACCCCAAACTCACGGGAGAGGGAGCCCTTGAAACGGGCTTTACAGTGGTACTAAAATTGTGCAGATTCGATATTGCCCTGGGGGTGATGTGACCCTCCTTATTTTGTATTTGTGGTTTTTTACAGCAAAAACAAGTTGATGTTTTGGGGGGCTTTCGGAGTGTCCCCGCTTGCTGGTCTTTTCCGGTGTGAAGCCTGCCCGCAACGGCCGTAAAAGTCTAATTTTCGGATGCAGGGATACCTAAGGCAGAGTCAGGTAAAGAAATCATCTCTCTAGCCCTCCTAGATCGGGACTTATTCCCAAAATCACCGCACTTTTATTTTGGGCCATTACCCCTGGTTTTTGTTTTCCTATTTCTCTAAGGGGTGGGCCTAACATCCAGGCCGCTCGCCTCGCCTACAGAATCGTCAGCGACCCCAAACTCACGGGAGAGGGAGCCCTTGAAACGGGCTTTACAGTGGTACTAAAATTGTGCAGATTCGATATTGCCCTGGGGGTGATGTGACCCTCCTTATTTTGTATTTGTGTCTTTTTACAGCAAAATCACGTTGATGTTTTGCGGGGCTTTCGGAGTGTCCCCGCTTGCTGGTCTTTTCCGGTGTGAAGCCTGCCCGCAACGGCCGTAAAAGTCTAATTTTCGGATGCAGGGATACCTAAGGCAGAGTCAGGCCAAAAAATCATCCCTCTAGCCCTCCTAGATCGGGAGTTATTCCCAAATTCACCGCACTTTTATTTTGGGCCATGACCCCTGCCGGCACGACCTTGCTTCTGGGTTTTTTTTTTTTTTTTTTTTTTTTCAATTTTTCTTAGGGGTAGGCCTAACATCCAGGCCGCTCGCCTCGCCTACAGAATCGTCAGCGACCCCAAACTCACGGGAGAGGGAGCCCTTGAAACGGGCTTTACAGTGGTACTAAAATTGTGCAGATTCGATATTGCCCTGGGGGTGATGTGACCCTCCTTATTTTGTATTTGTGGTTTTTTACAGCAAAAACAAGTTGATGTTTTGGGGGGCTTTCGGAGTGTCCCCGCTTGCTGGTCTTTTCCGGTGTGAAGCCTGCCCGCAACGGCCGTAAAAGTCTAATTTTCGGATGCAGGGATACCTAAGGCAGAGTCAGGTAAAGAAATCATCTCTCTAGCCCTCCTAGATCGGGACTTATTCCCAAAATCACCGCACTTTTATTTTGGGCCATTACCCCTGGTTTTTGTTTTCCTATTTCTCTAAGGGGTGGGCCTAACATCCAGGCCGCTCGCCTCGCCTACAGAATCGTCAGCGACCCCAAACTCACGGGAGAGGGAGCCCTTGAAACGGGCTTTACAGTGGTACTAAAATTGTGCAGATTCGATATTGCCCTGGGGGTGATGTGACCCTCCTTATTTTGTATTTGTGTCTTTTTACAGCAAAATCACGTTGATGTTTTGCGGGGCTTTCGGAGTGTCCCCGCTTGCTGGTCTTTTCCGGTGTGAAGCCTGCCCGCAACGGCCGTAAAAGTCTAATTTTCGGATGCAGGGATACCTAAGGCAGAGTCAGGTAAAGAAATCATCCCTCTAGCCCTCCTAGATCGGGAGTTATTCCCAAATTCACCGCACTTTTATTTTGGGCCATGACCCCTGCCGGCACGACCTTGCTTCTGGGTTTTTTTTTTTTTTTTTTTTTTTTTCAATTTTTCTTAGGGGTAGGCCTAACATCCAGGCCGCTCGCCTCGCCTACAGAATCGTCAGCGACCCCAAACTCACGGGAGAGGGAGCCCTTGAAACGGGCTTTACAGTGGTACTAAAATTGTGCAGATTCGATATTGCCCTGGGGGTGATGTGACCCTCCTTATTTTGTATTTGTGGTTTTTTACAGCAAAAACAAGTTGATGTTTTGGGGGGCTTTCGGAGTGTCCCCGCTTGCTGGTCTTTTCCGGTGTGAAGCCTGCCCGCAACGGCCGTAAAAGTCTAATTTTCGGATGCAGGGATACCTAAGGCAGAGTCAGGTAAAGAAATCATCTCTCTAGCCCTCCTAGATCGGGACTTATTCCCAAAATCACCGCACTTTTATTTTGGGCCATTACCCCTGGTTTTTGTTTTCCTATTTCTCTAAGGGGTGGGCCTAACATCCAGGCCGCTCGCCTCGCCTACAGAATCGTCAGCGACCCCAAACTCACGGGAGAGGGAGCCCTTGAAACGGGCTTTACAGTGGTACTAAAATTGTGCAGATTCGATATTGCCCTGGGGGTGATGTGACCCTCCTTATTTTGTATTTGTGTCTTTTTACAGCAAAATCACGTTGATGTTTTGCGGGGCTTTCGGAGTGTCCCCGCTTGCTGGTCTTTTCCGGTGTGAAGCCTGCCCGCAACGGCCGTAAAAGTCTAATTTTCGGATGCAGGGATACCTAAGGCAGAGTCAGGCCAAAAAATCATCCCTCTAGCCCTCCTAGATCGGGAGTTATTCCCAAATTCACCGCACTTTTATTTTGGGCCATGACCCCTGCCGGCACGACCTTGCTTCTGGGTTTTTTTTTTTTTTTTTTTTTTTTCAATTTTTCTTAGGGGTAGGCCTAACATCCAGGCCGCTCGCCTCGCCTACAGAATCGTCAGCGACCCCAAACTCACGGGAGAGGGAGCCCTTGAAACGGGCTTTACAGTGGTACTAAAATTGTGCAGATTCGATATTGCCCTGGGGGTGATGTGACCCTCCTTATTTTGTATTTGTGGTTTTTTACAGCAAAAACAAGTTGATGTTTTGGGGGGCTTTCGGAGTGTCCCCGCTTGCTGGTCTTTTCCGGTGTGAAGCCTGCCCGCAACGGCCGTAAAAGTCTAATTTTCGGATGCAGGGATACCTAAGGCAGAGTCAGGTAAAGAAATCATCTCTCTAGCCCTCCTAGATCGGGACTTATTCCCAAAATCACCGCACTTTTATTTTGGGCCATTACCCCTGGTTTTTGTTTTCCTATTTCTCTAAGGGGTGGGCCTAACATCCAGGCCGCTCGCCTCGCCTACAGAATCGTCAGCGACCCCAAACTCACGGGAGAGGGAGCCCTTGAAACGGGCTTTACAGTGGTACTAAAATTGTGCAGATTCGATATTGCCCTGGGGGTGATGTGACCCTCCTTATTTTGTATTTGTGTCTTTTTACAGCAAAATCACGTTGATGTTTTGCGGGGCTTTCGGAGTGTCCCCGCTTGCTGGTCTTTTCCGGTGTGAAGCCTGCCCGCAACGGCCGTAAAAGTCTAATTTTCGGATGCAGGGATACCTAAGGCAGAGTCAGGCCAAAAAATCATCCCTCTAGCCCTCCTAGATCGGGAGTTATTCCCAAATTCACCGCACTTTTATTTTGGGCCATGACCCCTGCCGGCACGACCTTGCTTCTGGGTTTTTTTTTTTTTTTTTTTTTTTTTCAATTTTTCTTAGGGGTAGGCCTAACATCCAGGCCGCTCGCCTCGCCTACAGAATCGTCAGCGACCCCAAACTCACGGGAGAGGGAGCCCTTGAAACGGGCTTTACAGTGGTACTAAAATTGTGCAGATTCGATATTGCCCTGGGGGTGATGTGACCCTCCTTATTTTGTATTTGTGGTTTTTTACAGCAAAATCAAGTTGATGTTTTGGGGGGCTTTCGGAGTGTCCCCGCTTGCTGGTCTTTTCCGGTGTGAAGCCTGCCCGCAACGGCCGTAAAAGTCTAATTTTCGGATGCAGGGATACCTAAGGCAGAGTCAGGTAAAGAAATCATCTCTCTAGCCCTCCTAGATCGGGACTTATTCCCAAAATCACCGCACTTTTATTTTGGGCCATTACCCCTGGTTTTTGTTTTCCTATTTCTCTAAGGGGTGGGCCTAACATCCAGGCCGCTCGCCTCGCCTACAGAATCGTCAGCGACCCCAAACTCACGGGAGAGGGAGCCCTTGAAACGGGCTTTACAGTGGTACTAAAATTGTGCAGATTCGATATTGCCCTGGGGGTGATGTGACCCTCCTTATTTTGTATTTGTGTCTTTTTACAGCAAAATCACGTTGATGTTTTGCGGGGCTTTCGGAGTGTCCCCGCTTGCTGGTCTTTTCCGGTGTGAAGCCTGCCCGCAACGGCCGTAAAAGTCTAATTTTCGGATGCAGGGATACCTAAGGCAGAGTCAGGCCAAAAAATCATCCCTCTAGCCCTCCTAGATCGGGAGTTATTCCCAAATTCACCGCACTTTTATTTTGGGCCATGACCCCTGCCGGCACGACCTTGCTTCTGGGTTTTTTTTTTTTTTTTTTTTTTTTTCAATTTTTCTTAGGGGTAGGCCTAACATCCAGGCCGCTCGCCTCGCCTACAGAATCGTCAGCGACCCCAAACTCACGGGAGAGGGAGCCCTTGAAACGGGCTTTACAGTGGTACTAAAATTGTGCAGATTCGATATTGCCCTGGGGGTGATGTGACCCTCCTTATTTTGTATTTGTGGTTTTTTACAGCAAAAACAAGTTGATGTTTTGGGGGGCTTTCGGAGTGTCCCCGCTTGCTGGTCTTTTCCGGTGTGAAGCCTGCCCGCAACGGCCGTAAAAGTCTAATTTTCGGATGCAGGGATACCTAAGGCAGAGTCAGGTAAAGAAATCATCTCTCTAGCCCTCCTAGATCGGGACTTATTCCCAAAATCACCGCACTTTTATTTTGGGCCATTACCCCTGGTTTTTGTTTTCCTATTTCTCTAAGGGGTGGGCCTAACATCCAGGCCGCTCGCCTCGCCTACAGAATCGTCAGCGACCCCAAACTCACGGGAGAGGGAGCCCTTGAAACGGGCTTTACAGTGGTACTAAAATTGTGCAGATTCGATATTGCCCTGGGGGTGATGTGACCCTCCTTATTTTGTATTTGTGTCTTTTTACAGCAAAATCACGTTGATGTTTTGCGGGGCTTTCGGAGTGTCCCCGCTTGCTGGTCTTTTCCGGTGTGAAGCCTGCCCGCAACGGCCGTAAAAGTCTAATTTTCGGATGCAGGGATACCTAAGGCAGAGTCAGGCCAAAAAATCATCCCTCTAGCCCTCCTAGATCGGGAGTTATTCCCAAATTCACCGCACTTTTATTTTGGGCCATGACCCCTGCCGGCACGACCTTGCTTCTGGGTTTTTTTTTTTTTTTTTTTTTTTTCAATTTTTCTTAGGGGTAGGCCTAACATCCAGGCCGCTCGCCTCGCCTACAGAATCGTCAGCGACCCCAAACTCACGGGAGAGGGAGCCCTTGAAACGGGCTTTACAGTGGTACTAAAATTGTGCAGATTCGATATTGCCCTGGGGGTGATGTGACCCTCCTTATTTTGTATTTGTGGTTTTTTACAGCAAAATCAAGTTGATGTTTTGGGGGGCTTTCGGAGTGTCCCCGCTTGCTGGTCTTTTCCGGTGTGAAGCCTGCCCGCAACGGCCGTAAAAGTCTAATTTTCGGATGCAGGGATACCTAAGGCAGAGTCAGGTAAAGAAATCATCTCTCTAGCCCTCCTAGATCGGGACTTATTCCCAAAATCACCGCACTTTTATTTTGGGCCATTACCCCTGGTTTTTGTTTTCCTATTTCTCTAAGGGGTGGGCCTAACATCCAGGCCGCTCGCCTCGCCTACAGAATCGTCAGCGACCCCAAACTCACGGGAGAGGGAGCCCTTGAAACGGGCTTTACAGTGGTACTAAAATTGTGCAGATTCGATATTGCCCTGGGGGTGATGTGACCCTCCTTATTTTGTATTTGTGTCTTTTTACAGCAAAATCACGTTGATGTTTTGCGGGGCTTTCGGAGTGTCCCCGCTTGCTGGTCTTTTCCGGTGTGAAGCCTGCCCGCAACGGCCGTAAAAGTCTAATTTTCGGATGCAGGGATACCTAAGGCAGAGTCAGGCCAAAAAATCATCCCTCTAGCCCTCCTAGATCGGGAGTTATTCCCAAATTCACCGCACTTTTATTTTGGGCCATGACCCCTGCCGGCACGACCTTGCTTCTGGGTTTTTTTTTTTTTTTTTTTTTTTTCAATTTTTCTTAGGGGTAGGCCTAACATCCAGGCCGCTCGCCTCGCCTACAGAATCGTCAGCGACCCCAAACTCACGGGAGAGGGAGCCCTTGAAACGGGCTTTACAGTGGTACTAAAATTGTGCAGATTCGATATTGCCCTGGGGGTGATGTGACCCTCCTTATTTTGTATTTGTGGTTTTTTACAGCAAAAACAAGTTGATGTTTTGGGGGGCTTTCGGAGTGTCCCCGCTTGCTGGTCTTTTCCGGTGTGAAGCCTGCCCGCAACGGCCGTAAAAGTCTAATTTTCGGATGCAGGGATACCTAAGGCAGAGTCAGGTAAAGAAATCATCTCTCTAGCCCTCCTAGATCGGGACTTATTCCCAAAATCACCGCACTTTTATTTTGGGCCATTACCCCTGGTTTTTGTTTTCCTATTTCTCTAAGGGGTGGGCCTAACATCCAGGCCGCTCGCCTCGCCTACAGAATCGTCAGCGACCCCAAACTCACGGGAGAGGGAGCCCTTGAAACGGGCTTTACAGTGGTACTAAAATTGTGCAGATTCGATATTGCCCTGGGGGTGATGTGACCCTCCTTATTTTGTATTTGTGTCTTTTTACAGCAAAATCACGTTGATGTTTTGCGGGGCTTTCGGAGTGTCCCCGCTTGCTGGTCTTTTCCGGTGTGAAGCCTGCCCGCAACGGCCGTAAAAGTCTAATTTTCGGATGCAGGGATACCTAAGGCAGAGTCAGGCCAAAAAATCATCCCTCTAGCCCTCCTAGATCGGGAGTTATTCCCAAATTCACCGCACTTTTATTTTGGGCCATGACCCCTGCCGGCACGACCTTGCTTCTGGGTTTTTTTTTTTTTTTTTTTTTTTTCAATTTTTCTTAGGGGTAGGCCTAACATCCAGGCCGCTCGCCTCGCCTACAGAATCGTCAGCGACCCCAAACTCACGGGAGAGGGAGCCCTTGAAACGGGCTTTACAGTGGTACTAAAATTGTGCAGATTCGATATTGCCCTGGGGGTGATGTGACCCTCCTTATTTTGTATTTGTGGTTTTTTACAGCAAAATCAAGTTGATGTTTTGGGGGGCTTTCGGAGTGTCCCCGCTTGCTGGTCTTTTCCGGTGTGAAGCCTGCCCGCAACGGCCGTAAAAGTCTAATTTTCGGATGCAGGGATACCTAAGGCAGAGTCAGGTAAAGAAATCATCTCTCTAGCCCTCCTAGATCGGGACTTATTCCCAAAATCACCGCACTTTTATTTTGGGCCATTACCCCTGGTTTTTGTTTTCCTATTTCTCTAAGGGGTGGGCCTAACATCCAGGCCGCTCGCCTCGCCTACAGAATCGTCAGCGACCCCAAACTCACGGGAGAGGGAGCCCTTGAAACGGGCTTTACAGTGGTACTAAAATTGTGCAGATTCGATATTGCCCTGGGGGTGATGTGACCCTCCTTATTTTGTATTTGTGTCTTTTTACAGCAAAATCACGTTGATGTTTTGCGGGGCTTTCGGAGTGTCCCCGCTTGCTGGTCTTTTCCGGTGTGAAGCCTGCCCGCAACGGCCGTAAAAGTCTAATTTTCGGATGCAGGGATACCTAAGGCAGAGTCAGGCCAAAAAATCATCCCTCTAGCCCTCCTAGATCGGGAGTTATTCCCAAATTCACCGCACTTTTATTTTGGGCCATGACCCCTGCCGGCACGACCTTGCTTCTGGGTTTTTTTTTTTTTTTTTTTTTTTTTCAATTTTTCTTAGGGGTAGGCCTAACATCCAGGCCGCTCGCCTCGCCTACAGAATCGTCAGCGACCCCAAACTCACGGGAGAGGGAGCCCTTGAAACGGGCTTTACAGTGGTACTAAAATTGTGCAGATTCGATATTGCCCTGGGGGTGATGTGACCCTCCTTATTTTGTATTTGTGGTTTTTTACAGCAAAAACAAGTTGATGTTTTGGGGGGCTTTCGGAGTGTCCCCGCTTGCTGGTCTTTTCCGGTGTGAAGCCTGCCCGCAACGGCCGTAAAAGTCTAATTTTCGGATGCAGGGATACCTAAGGCAGAGTCAGGTAAAGAAATCATCTCTCTAGCCCTCCTAGATCGGGACTTATTCCCAAAATCACCGCACTTTTATTTTGGGCCATTACCCCTGGTTTTTGTTTTCCTATTTCTCTAAGGGGTGGGCCTAACATCCAGGCCGCTCGCCTCGCCTACAGAATCGTCAGCGACCCCAAACTCACGGGAGAGGGAGCCCTTGAAACGGGCTTTACAGTGGTACTAAAATTGTGCAGATTCGATATTGCCCTGGGGGTGATGTGACCCTCCTTATTTTGTATTTGTGTCTTTTTACAGCAAAATCACGTTGATGTTTTGCGGGGCTTTCGGAGTGTCCCCGCTTGCTGGTCTTTTCCGGTGTGAAGCCTGCCCGCAACGGCCGTAAAAGTCTAATTTTCGGATGCAGGGATACCTAAGGCAGAGTCAGGCCAAAAAATCATCCCTCTAGCCCTCCTAGATCGGGAGTTATTCCCAAATTCACCGCACTTTTATTTTGGGCCATGACCCCTGCCGGCACGACCTTGCTTCTGGGTTTTTTTTTTTTTTTTTTTTTTTTTCAATTTTTCTTAGGGGTAGGCCTAACATCCAGGCCGCTCGCCTCGCCTACAGAATCGTCAGCGACCCCAAACTCACGGGAGAGGGAGCCCTTGAAACGGGCTTTACAGTGGTACTAAAATTGTGCAGATTCGATATTGCCCTGGGGGTGATGTGACCCTCCTTATTTTGTATTTGTGGTTTTTTACAGCAAAATCAAGTTGATGTTTTGGGGGGCTTTCGGAGTGTCCCCGCTTGCTGGTCTTTTCCGGTGTGAAGCCTGCCCGCAACGGCCGTAAAAGTCTAATTTTCGGATGCAGGGATACCTAAGGCAGAGTCAGGTAAAGAAATCATCTCTCTAGCCCTCCTAGATCGGGACTTATTCCCAAAATCACCGCACTTTTATTTTGGGCCATTACCCCTGGTTTTTGTTTTCCTATTTCTCTAAGGGGTGGGCCTAACATCCAGGCCGCTCGCCTCGCCTACAGAATCGTCAGCGACCCCAAACTCACGGGAGAGGGAGCCCTTGAAACGGGCTTTACAGTGGTACTAAAATTGTGCAGATTCGATATTGCCCTGGGGGTGATGTGACCCTCCTTATTTTGTATTTGTGTCTTTTTACAGCAAAATCACGTTGATGTTTTGCGGGGCTTTCGGAGTGTCCCCGCTTGCTGGTCTTTTCCGGTGTGAAGCCTGCCCGCAACGGCCGTAAAAGTCTAATTTTCGGATGCAGGGATACCTAAGGCAGAGTCAGGCCAAAAAATCATCCCTCTAGCCCTCCTAGATCGGGAGTTATTCCCAAATTCACCGCACTTTTATTTTGGGCCATGACCCCTGCCGGCACGACCTTGCTTCTGGGTTTTTTTTTTTTTTTTTTTTTTTTTCAATTTTTCTTAGGGGTAGGCCTAACATCCAGGCCGCTCGCCTCGCCTACAGAATCGTCAGCGACCCCAAACTCACGGGAGAGGGAGCCCTTGAAACGGGCTTTACAGTGGTACTAAAATTGTGCAGATTCGATATTGCCCTGGGGGTGATGTGACCCTCCTTATTTTGTATTTGTGGTTTTTTACAGCAAAAACAAGTTGATGTTTTGGGGGGCTTTCGGAGTGTCCCCGCTTGCTGGTCTTTTCCGGTGTGAAGCCTGCCCGCAACGGCCGTAAAAGTCTAATTTTCGGATGCAGGGATACCTAAGGCAGAGTCAGGTAAAGAAATCATCTCTCTAGCCCTCCTAGATCGGGACTTATTCCCAAAATCACCGCACTTTTATTTTGGGCCATTACCCCTGGTTTTTGTTTTCCTATTTCTCTAAGGGGTGGGCCTAACATCCAGGCCGCTCGCCTCGCCTACAGAATCGTCAGCGACCCCAAACTCACGGGAGAGGGAGCCCTTGAAACGGGCTTTACAGTGGTACTAAAATTGTGCAGATTCGATATTGCCCTGGGGGTGATGTGACCCTCCTTATTTTGTATTTGTGTCTTTTTACAGCAAAATCACGTTGATGTTTTGCGGGGCTTTCGGAGTGTCCCCGCTTGCTGGTCTTTTCCGGTGTGAAGCCTGCCCGCAACGGCCGTAAAAGTCTAATTTTCGGATGCAGGGATACCTAAGGCAGAGTCAGGCCAAAAAATCATCCCTCTAGCCCTCCTAGATCGGGAGTTATTCCCAAATTCACCGCACTTTTATTTTGGGCCATGACCCCTGCCGGCACGACCTTGCTTCTGGGTTTTTTTTTTTTTTTTTTTTTTTTCAATTTTTCTTAGGGGTAGGCCTAACATCCAGGCCGCTCGCCTCGCCTACAGAATCGTCAGCGACCCCAAACTCACGGGAGAGGGAGCCCTTGAAACGGGCTTTACAGTGGTACTAAAATTGTGCAGATTCGATATTGCCCTGGGGGTGATGTGACCCTCCTTATTTTGTATTTGTGGTTTTTTACAGCAAAATCAAGTTGATGTTTTGGGGGGCTTTCGGAGTGTCCCCGCTTGCTGGTCTTTTCCGGTGTGAAGCCTGCCCGCAACGGCCGTAAAAGTCTAATTTTCGGATGCAGGGATACCTAAGGCAGAGTCAGGTAAAGAAATCATCTCTCTAGCCCTCCTAGATCGGGACTTATTCCCAAAATCACCGCACTTTTATTTTGGGCCATTACCCCTGGTTTTTGTTTTCCTATTTCTCTAAGGGGTGGGCCTAACATCCAGGCCGCTCGCCTCGCCTACAGAATCGTCAGCGACCCCAAACTCACGGGAGAGGGAGCCCTTGAAACGGGCTTTACAGTGGTACTAAAATTGTGCAGATTCGATATTGCCCTGGGGGTGATGTGACCCTCCTTATTTTGTATTTGTGTCTTTTTACAGCAAAATCACGTTGATGTTTTGCGGGGCTTTCGGAGTGTCCCCGCTTGCTGGTCTTTTCCGGTGTGAAGCCTGCCCGCAACGGCCGTAAAAGTCTAATTTTCGGATGCAGGGATACCTAAGGCAGAGTCAGGCCAAAAAATCATCCCTCTAGCCCTCCTAGATCGGGAGTTATTCCCAAATTCACCGCACTTTTATTTTGGGCCATGACCCCTGCCGGCACGACCTTGCTTCTGGGTTTTTTTTTTTTTTTTTTTTTTTTCAATTTTTCTTAGGGGTAGGCCTAACATCCAGGCCGCTCGCCTCGCCTACAGAATCGTCAGCGACCCCAAACTCACGGGAGAGGGAGCCCTTGAAACGGGCTTTACAGTGGTACTAAAATTGTGCAGATTCGATATTGCCCTGGGGGTGATGTGACCCTCCTTATTTTGTATTTGTGGTTTTTTACAGCAAAATCAAGTTGATGTTTTGGGGGGCTTTCGGAGTGTCCCCGCTTGCTGGTCTTTTCCGGTGTGAAGCCTGCCCGCAACGGCCGTAAAAGTCTAATTTTCGGATGCAGGGATACCTAAGGCAGAGTCAGGTAAAGAAATCATCTCTCTAGCCCTCCTAGATCGGGACTTATTCCCAAAATCACCGCACTTTTATTTTGGGCCATTACCCCTGGTTTTTGTTTTCCTATTTCTCTAAGGGGTGGGCCTAACATCCAGGCCGCTCGCCTCGCCTACAGAATCGTCAGCGACCCCAAACTCACGGGAGAGGGAGCCCTTGAAACGGGCTTTACAGTGGTACTAAAATTGTGCAGATTCGATATTGCCCTGGGGGTGATGTGACCCTCCTTATTTTGTATTTGTGTCTTTTTACAGCAAAATCACGTTGATGTTTTGCGGGGCTTTCGGAGTGTCCCCGCTTGCTGGTCTTTTCCGGTGTGAAGCCTGCCCGCAACGGCCGTAAAAGTCTAATTTTCGGATGCAGGGATACCTAAGGCAGAGTCAGGCCAAAAAATCATCCCTCTAGCCCTCCTAGATCGGGAGTTATTCCCAAATTCACCGCACTTTTATTTTGGGCCATGACCCCTGCCGGCACGACCTTGCTTCTGGGTTTTTTTTTTTTTTTTTTTTTTTTCAATTTTTCTTAGGGGTAGGCCTAACATCCAGGCCGCTCGCCTCGCCTACAGAATCGTCAGCGACCCCAAACTCACGGGAGAGGGAGCCCTTGAAACGGGCTTTACAGTGGTACTAAAATTGTGCAGATTCGATATTGCCCTGGGGGTGATGTGACCCTCCTTATTTTGTATTTGTGGTTTTTTACAGCAAAATCAAGTTGATGTTTTGGGGGGCTTTCGGAGTGTCCCCGCTTGCTGGTCTTTTCCGGTGTGAAGCCTGCCCGCAACGGCCGTAAAAGTCTAATTTTCGGATGCAGGGATACCTAAGGCAGAGTCAGGTAAAGAAATCATCTCTCTAGCCCTCCTAGATCGGGACTTATTCCCAAAATCACCGCACTTTTATTTTGGGCCATTACCCCTGGTTTTTGTTTTCCTATTTCTCTAAGGGGTGGGCCTAACATCCAGGCCGCTCGCCTCGCCTACAGAATCGTCAGCGACCCCAAACTCACGGGAGAGGGAGCCCTTGAAACGGGCTTTACAGTGGTACTAAAATTGTGCAGATTCGATATTGCCCTGGGGGTGATGTGACCCTCCTTATTTTGTATTTGTGTCTTTTTACAGCAAAATCACGTTGATGTTTTGCGGGGCTTTCGGAGTGTCCCCGCTTGCTGGTCTTTTCCGGTGTGAAGCCTGCCCGCAACGGCCGTAAAAGTCTAATTTTCGGATGCAGGGATACCTAAGGCAGAGTCAGGCCAAAAAATCATCCCTCTAGCCCTCCTAGATCGGGAGTTATTCCCAAATTCACCGCACTTTTATTTTGGGCCATGACCCCTGCCGGCACGACCTTGCTTCTGGGTTTTTTTTTTTTTTTTTTTTTTTTCAATTTTTCTTAGGGGTAGGCCTAACATCCAGGCCGCTCGCCTCGCCTACAGAATCGTCAGCGACCCCAAACTCACGGGAGAGGGAGCCCTTGAAACGGGCTTTACAGTGGTACTAAAATTGTGCAGATTCGATATTGCCCTGGGGGTGATGTGACCCTCCTTATTTTGTATTTGTGGTTTTTTACAGCAAAAACAAGTTGATGTTTTGGGGGGCTTTCGGAGTGTCCCCGCTTGCTGGTCTTTTCCGGTGTGAAGCCTGCCCGCAACGGCCGTAAAAGTCTAATTTTCGGATGCAGGGATACCTAAGGCAGAGTCAGGTAAAGAAATCATCTCTCTAGCCCTCCTAGATCGGGACTTATTCCCAAAATCACCGCACTTTTATTTTGGGCCATTACCCCTGGTTTTTGTTTTCCTATTTCTCTAAGGGGTGGGCCTAACATCCAGGCCGCTCGCCTCGCCTACAGAATCGTCAGCGACCCCAAACTCACGGGAGAGGGAGCCCTTGAAACGGGCTTTACAGTGGTACTAAAATTGTGCAGATTCGATATTGCCCTGGGGGTGATGTGACCCTCCTTATTTTGTATTTGTGTCTTTTTACAGCAAAATCACGTTGATGTTTTGCGGGGCTTTCGGAGTGTCCCCGCTTGCTGGTCTTTTCCGGTGTGAAGCCTGCCCGCAACGGCCGTAAAAGTCTAATTTTCGGATGCAGGGATACCTAAGGCAGAGTCAGGCCAAAAAATCATCCCTCTAGCCCTCCTAGATCGGGAGTTATTCCCAAATTCACCGCACTTTTATTTTGGGCCATGACCCCTGCCGGCACGACCTTGCTTCTGGGTTTTTTTTTTTTTTTTTTTTTTTTCAATTTTTCTTAGGGGTAGGCCTAACATCCAGGCCGCTCGCCTCGCCTACAGAATCGTCAGCGACCCCAAACTCACGGGAGAGGGAGCCCTTGAAACGGGCTTTACAGTGGTACTAAAATTGTGCAGATTCGATATTGCCCTGGGGGTGATGTGACCCTCCTTATTTTGTATTTGTGGTTTTTTACAGCAAAATCAAGTTGATGTTTTGGGGGGCTTTCGGAGTGTCCCCGCTTGCTGGTCTTTTCCGGTGTGAAGCCTGCCCGCAACGGCCGTAAAAGTCTAATTTTCGGATGCAGGGATACCTAAGGCAGAGTCAGGTAAAGAAATCATCTCTCTAGCCCTCCTAGATCGGGACTTATTCCCAAAATCACCGCACTTTTATTTTGGGCCATTACCCCTGGTTTTTGTTTTCCTATTTCTCTAAGGGGTGGGCCTAACATCCAGGCCGCTCGCCTCGCCTACAGAATCGTCAGCGACCCCAAACTCACGGGAGAGGGAGCCCTTGAAACGGGCTTTACAGTGGTACTAAAATTGTGCAGATTCGATATTGCCCTGGGGGTGATGTGACCCTCCTTATTTTGTATTTGTGTCTTTTTACAGCAAAATCACGTTGATGTTTTGCGGGGCTTTCGGAGTGTCCCCGCTTGCTGGTCTTTTCCGGTGTGAAGCCTGCCCGCAACGGCCGTAAAAGTCTAATTTTCGGATGCAGGGATACCTAAGGCAGAGTCAGGCCAAAAAATCATCCCTCTAGCCCTCCTAGATCGGGAGTTATTCCCAAATTCACCGCACTTTTATTTTGGGCCATGACCCCTGCCGGCACGACCTTGCTTCTGGGTTTTTTTTTTTTTTTTTTTTTTTTCAATTTTTCTTAGGGGTAGGCCTAACATCCAGGCCGCTCGCCTCGCCTACAGAATCGTCAGCGACCCCAAACTCACGGGAGAGGGAGCCCTTGAAACGGGCTTTACAGTGGTACTAAAATTGTGCAGATTCGATATTGCCCTGGGGGTGATGTGACCCTCCTTATTTTGTATTTGTGGTTTTTTACAGCAAAATCAAGTTGATGTTTTGGGGGGCTTTCGGAGTGTCCCCGCTTGCTGGTCTTTTCCGGTGTGAAGCCTGCCCGCAACGGCCGTAAAAGTCTAATTTTCGGATGCAGGGATACCTAAGGCAGAGTCAGGTAAAGAAATCATCTCTCTAGCCCTCCTAGATCGGGACTTATTCCCAAAATCACCGCACTTTTATTTTGGGCCATTACCCCTGGTTTTTGTTTTCCTATTTCTCTAAGGGGTGGGCCTAACATCCAGGCCGCTCGCCTCGCCTACAGAATCGTCAGCGACCCCAAACTCACGGGAGAGGGAGCCCTTGAAACGGGCTTTACAGTGGTACTAAAATTGTGCAGATTCGATATTGCCCTGGGGGTGATGTGACCCTCCTTATTTTGTATTTGTGTCTTTTTACAGCAAAATCACGTTGATGTTTTGCGGGGCTTTCGGAGTGTCCCCGCTTGCTGGTCTTTTCCGGTGTGAAGCCTGCCCGCAACGGCCGTAAAAGTCTAATTTTCGGATGCAGGGATACCTAAGGCAGAGTCAGGCCAAAAAATCATCCCTCTAGCCCTCCTAGATCGGGAGTTATTCCCAAATTCACCGCACTTTTATTTTGGGCCATGACCCCTGCCGGCACGACCTTGCTTCTGGGTTTTTTTTTTTTTTTTTTTTTTTTCAATTTTTCTTAGGGGTAGGCCTAACATCCAACGCTAAATGCTAATTATTCAAAAATACTTAACATATATTTAAAGTGTCTCAGCCTCTTGAAAACCAATCAGATACATGTATATATGTTTAGACAAGTAAAATTCTGATTTCTTTTTAATTTTCGGTAGGTTAGCCGTTTGTAATTTTTGCTAATTATCCTATAAAAAAAACACCCCCGAAAAATGTACTTTTCCCCAAACCGACTCACTGCCAGTTTTCTTCAGGCACTCCTCAAATTCACAAGTCAAATAGGACCAACTTTAAAGCTTAATCTTATCAAATCTCCCCAAAAGTTGAAACACACAACCCCCAGGTTGTGGTAGATTCTTACCATTACACACTCTATTAATTGCATGTACCCAAAAACCCTGTAATTAAAAAAATTCTGTGGGTATACAAATTATGATAATTAGCTTGGTGCATGAATTTTGGCCTATTAAGTGTGATGCGCCCAATTGTCTGTTGGCGCACCACCCGGGTGTTCACCCGTGAAAAAAAGCTGGTGTGCGACCTCAAGAGTTTCTGTATAAGGAAGAGAGCTCAACCGAAATTCGAGGAAATGACCAAGAAGCAATTAAAGTCTGTCTTTTCTGATATTAAAGAGCAAGAAAAATTCTTCCTTGGTAGCCGGGAACATGCCAACTCTCTGGTAGAGCTAGTACTAGTAGTAGTACTAGAGAAAGTCCAGGTAAAATATTATAATTATTAATATTAACATCTGAAAACAATTTCGTACCCCTAGCCGGTCCTCATATTTACTACTAGTCCACCATGGAGGAAGGTATAGCACTTTATTATATTAGCAGATGCCGCGCTTCGCGCTAGGCATGCTAGGTGGGCGCGATTCGTGTGTATAAACATGGAATAAAATGTTGCAAAAAATCTTGGAGAATTAGGGTAATTGAGGAGGCACTCAGGGGTTACTCCTAGAACTACGAGGAGTCGATAGCGGAGCGAACCGCATAGTTCTAGGAGTACTCATCCCGTTAGGGTTATCATAATTATAGCCTAATGCCTGGGTTTGGTAAAGGGCAGTTCATGATTCTGAGTTTAAAACAGTACGCAATGTTAATGTACCTTAATATGACATGTTAACAATTGTGTTTAACTTGACACCCTCTCTACAGAAAATATTTTTCACTAATAAATGTGTTTCATGTTGTGCAATCTTTATTAATTATGACCACAAATAATTTCGTAATTACCAAATTAATTTTATTACCGGTACATATTTTTTCAACTTCAAGTGACCTCTTTTCAATTTACAATTTATGTTTCATAAATATTCATGCAATACTTAACACCAACCATGAGCGGATCACTGGAAAAATAAGCCCCACCCGGCCACCCGATTGGCTTGAATATACCACCCCGTTCCCCACTCCAATTGGCCAATGGCAATAACGATGGTTTTCAGATGAATTTATATTAAACTGATTACTTGGGAAATTCAAGGAAAAAACTGCCAGGGAGCAGGGGGGTAGGGTCAATGGGATACAAAAAACATGTGGAGCAACAAATTGAGTGTGATCTTGTGACTGCAGACTAAGCTGTTTGTCAACCAACATGGCCAACATACAGTGATCCATGTGATGCAGGTAGACCTCCGGTCCGACATCAGGCAGAAAGAAGAAAAGACAAAATAAACAATTTAAAAAAAGTTGGAGGATTAAATCGTCATTATAATAATGCAAAGAAGACTCAAATGACACATTATGAGAAAACATGTTTTTTAACAAAATTATAAAATTTTATGTAAAGAATTGTATTAGAACAAAAACTGAACATAAATAAAGAAAATAAGTAAGTAAATGTATGTGGCTCAACAAATAAGTAAACAAACCTTTAGAAATGAGGTTGTTGTTCAGTGTTTAGTATTAGCTCCGCCCCCAGATGTCACCCCCTCCTCTACCCCACCCATCCTCAACAGCCCAACTATCATAAAACAACAATAAAGATGTTTTGTTAAAAGCACAGACCCTAAGCTGATTAGCATTTACAATATTTCACCTTGTTTTTCAACATTATAACCATTTTTCTACTTTTACACCGAAAGTTGCATTATTGTGATACTGGTTGCAATATATTGCAATGTTGCATTATTTGCCCTTTGCGCAGACTTATATTATTGTTACAACATTGTGAGCATGCGAAATGTGTTGAGTGGGGTTTCGTCTCCTGCCTGCACCCTTCTCCGTCGTCCCTTTTCTCTAACGCCATGAAGCATGATTTTGGGTGATTTGCACGTCCGATGTTGAGTTTTAGAATGGGTGAAGGAAGAATAATATCCTCGGTATTGTCGTGTATTTTGGTTTGTCAATTGATTGCGTTGATCAAACTGATGGAAAATTGAAAAGGTTTAGGCTCACTGATACAAGTTGTTATTTTCTATAGGACTGTTGATTTCAAAAATGTCTATTTCTGTATTCCTAAAGGTCTGATACTTAATGTCTTGATTTTGGGGTTTCTTTATTTCTTTATATCTTTTTATTTCTTGATTCTTTGTATATATTTCTTTATTTCTCCTTAAAGGTGTCTTTGTTTCTGTACAGCCTATGTCCGTGTTTATACATTTTTATCTTTGTTTATGTGTGTCCTTTTAAGGCTTTATTTTTATTTTGGCATTTCTGTATTTTTGTAATTGTTATTTTGTTTTATCTGTGGGTCAGGTGTTACCTGATGGTTGTTGACTTCCGACCTGAGGTGTTTTGTATGACAGAGGCCCTGAAAAATGGTCCTATTTGCCCACAGGTTGCACCGATTAGACCTTCGGGTCACTTGGTGGCAAGACGCACGAAGCGCTATTTAAAAAAGTTTGGGTTGACCACTGACTGACCTTCAACACATGCACATTGGGTCATGCTTATTAGATTGTTAAGCAGTGAAGTCATACTTTTCTGTTCCAAAAAAACCAGCAAAAAAGCAACCACCCACATCTACCAATCTAAATGTCCGTGAAAAACAGCCAATCAAACATTTCATTACACAGCAAGTTCGGCGAGCGTTTTGTTGCTATCTGGCACCCTCCTCTACCCCACGATTACAGAGTATAACACGGGAGTCACCCGACCAAAAGGGCGCGGGTCAGAAGGCAAAGGGCAAGGAGCAGCCTCGCAAAAATGACTACTTCCCATTTTGTCTTTGTCCCTGCTTGCCAGTTTACTTACCCCACCCCCCCCCCCAAATGAAAATGTCTGGTTATTACACCAGTGTGGAAACCAGCTAATAACTACATCCACACTTTCTGAAAAACAAATGTGAATAATGTGACGATACCAAAACTACTATATTTTCTGTATTGAAAGCTGTTTACTTATTTCTCACATTGCAGTCTGACAATAACGACATAGCAAGTACTGCTTTGAGGAGCCTTGTACAGGTGTTTACCACTCTGTTCAACAGAGACGCCATGACGTCCAGCAGACCACAGTTAAAGTCTAAGGAGGAAAGCATGGAAACCACCAAGGCCAACCCAGAAGAGCAGTACAAGGATTGGCTTCACAAGAGGTATAACGTCTGCTTGAGATATTTTGTTTGTTTGATTGAAACCTTCACAGAAGCCCACACTGCTATTCAGCTGACGAGGTTTACCAGACTGATTTATAAACTAGAGATCATGCGATTTCTATGCCAAGGCATGTCTGATTTGTCTGTTGTTTTTTTAACTAACCTTTTTCTTGATAGTAAGTAATCAATAAAGATACTCAATTCTTATGTAGTGCCTTTCACTCATAAAGTGCTCGTATGCAGAGATATGCTATGAACTATAACACCCCCATTTTGGCATGGGCAAACTAAATGCAGCCTACCATGTTCCAGAAACACCGGGGCAGTGTTAGCCAAAGGGGTGTCTGGGTGTCTTTTGGTGACCCTGTTTTAAATTTGGACAACCTGTCTTGTCTTTCATTTACATGTTTATGTATTGTAAGTGAACAATTTGGACACCCAGTTTTTTAATTTCCAGCAAATTAGGACACCCTTTTACGAAATCCTGGCTAAAACCTTGCACCAGGGCGATCTCCTTCTGTATCGATTGGTGTACTGTATTTTTAAATACGTCTGTGCATTACACAACTTACAAGACCTACCACTTTACATCCCATCTGAAGGATGAAGCAATAATAACTTATGAGCACAAGTGTCAAAACCGGGACTCAAACCCCGCTCTGCTGATCAGAAACACCAGAGCTTGAGTCCAATGCATTTGACGGCTCGGCCTTGACACAGCACTTTTAAAAGTTGTAAAAATGTCTGAAAAATAATATAAAATGTAATTGTAAAGTTGGGAAACATGAGAGAACTGTGAATTCAAGAAATGATCTTTACTATGACTTTTTTGTTTGAACAGAATAGCTGGCAGGTCAAATGTTTTGGTCATTCGCTTGTGATATGTGCATTTCGGAACAAGCCATTTGCAACCGCTATGGTCCCATTATACCCACCCATCAGAATTCCTTTATTGGGTGTCGTGGTCTAGTAGTTTTTGGGGGCTTAAGTTCTGATGGTCAAGTCAGGAGCTGCATACTCCTGAGGAGTTGAGGAATGTTTCTCAGGATTGCTTAAGTCCTAGTGAACAGAGATAGTAATAGTTTACAGTGCTTTGATACTTGTTTTAAAAGGATGACCCTTTTCTTTTGCAAATTTTTCATCAATATTTAGGTTATACAGGAATTAGCTCTGTGTAGTTTGATGAAACTGCTGCAGCTTGAGTCCAACCATCCATTGAGGAAGAGTGATGCAATTCAAAACGATGTGCATTCCCTGTCGATGTTCTAAATGTAAGTATATAAATTTCAGTGGTGTATGAAAAAATGGGATCTTTTCAAAAAAGTGCCAAGGACAGAAACTCAACTCATTTGTTTATTGCACAGAATCGGACCACAAACGTGCCTAGAATTAAAGAGATCATGGCATTGGTGCCCCCTTTAAAAGTTTCTTAAAGACTTTCTAAGATTTACCAATGGGAAGTGCCCTAAGCCTAACCCTAACCCTTGCCCTCTCAAAGACAAAACTCCAGGCCTGCTGCAATAGCCACTTTCTGTTTTCAGACTGCTCCATGCTTAAAGGGACACGTTGCCTTGGATTGGGCAATTTTGGCTATGAAAAGCATTTTTTATGAAACTAATTGAAACTTTGTAGAGTCAAATTTTTTTACTCTACAAAATGGCAGACAGTGTTAGTTGACAAAGTAAAAGGAAAACCACGCAATTTCGAGGCATATTTGTGTGGATCCTTATATTCTACTTTTAAAACATCTTTCTAACCAGATTATTTTCAATTAATTTCAATCGCTTTTCATAGCCCAAATCAACATGCCACCAATTTTATCTCAATTCAGACTTTTTAAGTCAGCCTGATGAAAAAAATCAGCCATTATTTTGTCCACATAATAAAGAATCCTGCTCTTTGATCTACTTCTCCAGTGCTGCGGACACTGTTCTGAAAAGCTCAGTAAAATCTGATCCCCAGGGATTATAACCAAAAGGTGGAAATGCCATCATTTCAACATACCTCCCTAGATTGGGATCCTAGTTACAATGACTCTGACATGTACGTCATCAGTTTCCATTTAACTGTGTCAGTGCAGTTGGGTCATATCTCCATCTCTAAATAGTTGTAAATCTTGTATATGAGTGTCTCCATACACAAATGTTTTATCTCCATTTTGTTTATAACAGGTTATATCTTGCACAAGGAAAAAAAGGATCCATTTAAAAAACAATTTCTTGGCGCCATGGGTTTTGTGTACATTTGTTGTACATTCATTTCAAGTGGGTACACTATTTGTGCACTTTCAACCCACATCCTAGTTTTGGGGGTACACAATTTTTACATTTCAAGTCAACAACAATTGTTGTCTGAGTGTTCTGTTTCTAAAGGACCTCTTAATGTTCTGTACCAACTAGAAAAAGCTGACCATGCCAACGTCTGAGGAGGATATCACTATCTTCCTCTGTAAACCTTCATATGAAGAGGAAGATGTTAAAGTTACATCCCTCAAGGTACATGTACCCTCAAGCCTTCTCAACAACCCCCACACCAACCCCACCACTTTAGGAGGCATATTTAATAGTTGTAGTACAACAATGTTCAATGTACATGTAATTTTTTATTAGGAGTCAGCTTGTAGGCAAAACTGAAGAAAGACACTTTCATACTCCACTATCATACTAGATAAACAAAAAACAACAGACAGGGGACAGGTTGACAGCTGAGCACCACTTAATCAGTTAACAAAAATTAATGGAGCAATTTACAAATAGGGCCTATATATCTAATTGTAGATTTATCAGCTATTGATCATCAGTAATTTGCATTAGGTATGCAGCGATTGGCTGGCGCGTGCATTGCGCCGCACCTGATTTATAATAATTGATACGTGTGCGCGATGTAAAGAACGTTGTATTTACATCGCACACCTGCACCTGACAAGTTAAATAGAAACATTATTATTATTATTATTATTGTTATTAATGGAAGCGTAATGATGCATTCCGATTGTATATGTAACTTAAGGATAACCTGACAGAAGGAATGTCACAGGAGTTGATTGTCTGGCACCATCCAGAATGGGCAGGAGTGGGTTAAAAAAAAAAAAAAGAGAGAGAGACAACATTATTTATAAATATATCTGACCAATATCATAGGAGAACGTTAGAAAGTCTGTGAGCAAGAGTGAGTTGGTCATGTGTGGCATGACAGCTTTATGGAGAATGACCCATGTCTTCTTCTAGACAGACAGCGGAAGAGGAAGTCCCAGAAATACAAGCCAAGAATCACTAAACAATTTCCGATGCTCCTGGAACAAAGAGCAAATCATCAAGGACGTTTTAAGTGTAATTGCTAAACAAATTGCTTTAAATAATAATGGAAATTAAGAAATTTTTTAAGGAATTGAATCAAGTAATCATCTTCATACAATCAGTCACTTATATCTAAGCAAATAACTTACAACTGGCTCAAAGGCTATTATTTTAGACCCTACAATCAACCTATTCCACTAAAAGAAACATAATTACTATAATCAATTCCTATTGAACTATGTATAATTTCACAAAAATATCAATCCATCAATCAATCAGTTTATTTTCCACAGTAACAAATTAAAGAAAATGTAAATTGAAAGTTATGAGATAAATAGTTGCTTGATAAGACTTTATCAAATAAAGAACAAGCATAAAAGGTAATGAAACTGGAGAGACCCATAGAGAAGCAAGGCTTGTAAGGATATTGGTCCCTGAGCAAGCTGGTGCATTGGGCCAGATGATTTTTGAAGTCTTGAAAAAGATGCCACTCCAGGTAGAAAAAATGTCCCTGAAAGGACAGGTGACCAAGAAGGCTCAATGCACAAGCTGCTAGCAATGAAAGTAGTTACCTATTACAAATGAACATTGGACAAGAACGAACAAACACAGGTCAGCAATGTAAGAAAGAAAAAGAAACAGCTATCAACAATATCTGACAAATGTTGTAAGAATGGTAAGTTACAATTCCTATTTGGGTTTGAACAAAGAAAAATTGACTGGAGCGGGACGTGAACCAGCAACCTCCGGATTAACGTACCGGCGTTCTACCAACTGAGCATCCAGCCCTATGTTGGCGATCTCCCTATTAGTCAATATCTTTGATCGGGGGTGCCAGTCAGAAGCCATTCAACCGTTAGCTGCCGTGTAGCCAGGGATCACACCCAAGTTTATGATACAACCTGGGAAGCGGCAGCCACGGGATCTCCTTAAGGGGATGCAACTTTTTAATAATGAATATCAAGTAATAAACCACAAGGGAAACTGACTGGGTTCAAAACTCCAGTCAACTTTTCTTTGTTCAAACCCAAATATTAAAAAAAAAATTACCCAGTCAGTTCCCCTTGTGGTTTATTACTTGATATTTACAATTCCTATAACATTTGTTTGATATTTATTATATTGTCTCTTGTTGTTTTAATGTAACCCACTCCTGCTCACAGACTTCTTTACAATCTCCTATAATTTTGATCTGATATTTAAAATATTGTCTCTTGTTGTTTCTTATGTAAACCCCTTCCTGCTCACAGACTTCCTTGCAATCTCCTATAAAATTTGTCAGATATTTATGGTATTGTCTCTTTTTGTTGTTTCTTATGTAACCAAAAAGATGATTGTTTTAATGATCCATTATTTTCATTAGGGCCAGGACATTTGTTAGTAGAGGACTGGTACTGTATAAAGTGTTTAATCAGTAACCTTCAGATTGAAACTAGGCGTTATTTTCCTGTTTACCAACCCTGTACTCTGTCTTTACGAAACATTTCCTACAGATTGTGTCTCGTTGTGTATACAAAGATTGACCTTGTACATTCCAGGGCTTTTCCTGGCAGTCAAGGTACTTCACTCGTCATATGAAACAGTTTGAATTTTGTATCGTAATCACCACACAAAATCAAGAATTGTAAAAATAAAAGCCCTTAAGGATGAACAAATAGGAAAGTAACAAAAAATGGGAATTCATTTCCCCAAACCCCCTTCTTTGATACCCTCCTCTTTGTTCATCCCCTGCCTATCATCTATTTCCACTTGACTGCTTTTGTTACACCAGTTCATGTTTGTAGTGTTGTCATTATTAGCCTTCTTCAAGAAAGACTCTGAGTATGATCGAATTGTCAGGCCACTAACTTTATGTATTGAAATCACCTAATTGTTTTCAATCAATATGTTTTTATAATTGTTGTGCATTGTCTTTTGATACTGATCTTTGTTTTCCCTGTTAATAACGATACTTTATAAATACTTTGTAAAACTGTTTTCTGCTACCTCCATCAACAAGTCTCCAAACATGTTGTTGTTTCTTAGAAATGTTTTTTGAATGTTTGTCTTCTCATGAGATGATTGACTGGGTGGTGAAGAAAAAGAAGAAAATGGCTCATGTGGAATTTGAGCCACCAAAAGGAGTTTTTGGCAGAAAAGATGACACTTTAGAATTCGACTAAAAGCATTTAAGAAGAAATTGTGCTGACATATTTTTTTTTAAAGACTGGACATTGTATTGCACCAGTGTCCACCAATGTTGACACTCGTCCTCACGGATCATAGTAGTATGTATTTGCTTTTGCAAATTTGTATGGATCTGCCTGTGACAAAAATTGCTCTTCCTGATATTGAAAAATCACAGCTTTATTAAAATGTATTAAAACAGCAGGAAATAATGTAGACGCTACAGAAACACCAACAACAGTTCGTCATGAGAGCTCAAGTATCTGTCGATTTAACATTAGTTTGGTCAGATAATCATAAAACAGGAACGGATAGAACGTGTTCTTTATTCACTCAATTTACTCTTTAGAACTTAGAATTCACGATTGCAGACAATAGACTCTGACTAATACTATCATTAGTTAATACAAATTTTAACGTAAGGGCCAGGGGTGCATTAGTAATACGTGCATCACTTCATGTGTAACTGTGTTGTATACAAAGTCAATGGACATTACATTTTTTACCAAAGATCGTTAAGCGCCGCCGCTAACGCGGCGCTATACGATCTTTGGTTTTTACATCGTGTGAGTGACCATATTTGCATAGTGTTACGCGCCAACGCGCCGTTTAGCCAATCAGCGCGCGTTGCCCTAGTTTGCAACCCATAAAGAGTAAAAGGCGAGCTGCCAGCGCGTTACGTCGTTTCGCGCGCTGCATGCTCTGTTCGCCTCCTGATATCCAGAACGAACGGAACCCTGCCCTGCCTGTGGGGCCGGGTGGTAAGAGAAAAAAGAAGCCGTTGCAGGAAGCCGGAGCTGAGCTAGCAGTGGAGTGCAGTTCAGAGGAGCTAGCGCCCGGAACCTAGAAAACACTTGTGATTACTGATAGCTGATTAGCAGAAACCAGTTATCCAGTTAGCAGATAGGCAGATCATAATCCCGTACATGCACATACAGTAACCCACCCAGCTACTGGCTGCTAGGGCAGCAGAGCGCCCAAATAATTCAGACATGATAGGCAATCTATACAGCAGCGCAGCCCCCACAGAGATTTAGTCATTAGGGCCATGTCACACGAGGCAATTTACAGGCAACCAGTTCCAGGCAATCTCCAAAAAGAAAAGGCCTTCACAATTTCAATGTTCATATTATTTCCTTTAGGACTGTAAGACATAGTTAGAAAAAAACTCCTGTGCTAACAAACTGTTCCTTTTGCATGCGGTGCTGTTGGTTGCCTCTAAGTTGCCAGTAAAAATTGCTCAGTGTGACAAGGCCCTTAGACGCATGCACTGTGTGCAAATCGGGTCATTCAATCTGATAACATAATTAATTACCAAATCATATTGTGAATATTGATGATTGGAGTTTGGGTGAATAAATAAGCATGAAGGTAATTCTCCTGTGGAACTTAAAGGAAACGTTTCAAAGGCTGGTATATTGTTGTTTAGTTTAGTCGTTCCTCCCCGATCCCCGACCTTTCAATAATTAACTTCCAGGTTATGCCCCTTTCCCATATTGATATCATTAGACTCCTTAGGTCAATTCTCTATAATCACCTCATCCACCCCTCCCTCCAAACACTAAGTCCACCCCTCCCCTCCCTTCGGCGACGGGACATCTTACATCAACCTCCTCCCCGGCCTGTAAAATCAGCGATTGACATCGTCAGAGATCAGTTCGGCGGCCCGTTACAATACTCATCTCACCAAATAAGGTGCCACGCTATTTTCCCCCTTTCTCTGTACATTGCTTCAAGGATCCAATGTTTGAAAAGCAAGATGACTGCAGCACTACAATGCTCATGTGTGTGGCAGCAAGTACAGTAGCATACTGCATGGTCTTGGGCAACAAGAAATTCAAAACATTTTGAAAATGGCAATGCTCATCAGCAAATCTGGGTGTTCTGGGGGTACTGACAGCTTCCTGCACCATAGGAACTTAATGTGTGTTTGTCTGCTCTTCAAGCAAATGATGGTAATGCGGGGAAGGATTTGATAATAAATTGAATAAAATAAATGATTTATTTCATTAGAGATTTGTTTTGTTTTGGCTCATTCTGTGTGGTCTGTAACCTTAGGCCTATAGGCCTACCCATTAATAATTTTTATGCTACAGAAATTTGGTTTGAAGAAAGCAGAACAAATAAAAAACAATGAATTAACTAACTGTAGAATGTGCAAATAACACGCGTATTTAAACATTTGAGACAGTTAAAGTGCGCGGGTTTGTTTCCTTCTTGCCTTAAAGCAGTGTACCGGGGACCAAAGTCGTCCCAAAAATGTTTAAAGGCTCGCGAGATTTGCACAATCAATAATAGCAATAAATTAAACTTTTGTCAATATTCGTGATAGCAAAACATCCTTCCCTGCCCAGAGTAGCAACACATGATTTTGTCATGTAAGTAGTTTGTTGTTACAACAACTTGTGCTCGTTAATTAACTAATTTAAAATGTTCGTCTAGTTATTTTTATCACTCGGAGGGCTCTGTTTTAAACGAGAGTTATTTTGTTCCTGTTCATACATGTACGCCGCCCACAGAGGGGCAATACAAATTGCCACATTTATTTTAAACGGTATCTGGTGGAGTTGTAACGTAAATTGATGGATTAAGGAACATTGGGTGTCTGTTTTCAATTATAAGAAGCTTCTTGCATATGAAAATTAGGTAGTTGTTGTATAGTAAATTCGCACACGGGCCTACATTATGCAATCGTTTAATTAGTTGGGCTGAGCTTATATTAAAGTGAACCAATTTTATCGGGGCGCCTATGAATGATGGTTTGGGATATAAGGAAGACATATCTGGAGGAAAAATATGATATTTTATAGATTTTCGATGACTGCTTTTCAATGAAAATTTTGTAGTTGCTTGTTTAATCTACAACTCGCATTTCGCACACGGGCCTCTATCATGCAATAGTTTAATTAGTTGGACTGAACTGAAGCAATTCTATGTGGACGCCTATGGATTATGGTTTGGTATGTAAGGAAGACATCTGTAAAAAAAAATATTTAAAAAAATGAAGATTTCATAATGTTTTTAGGGGCGGGGGTGGGGGTGGGGTCACTGTCGGCGTGCGCTCTGCGCGTGCGTCGATTGCGCCTCATACACGGCCGGTGTGGCAACCGCCTCCTGTTACCTATCAGGGAGCACACGCATCCCCCTTCTGCTGCACGAGGATCAGCATTTTTACGCGCACTTACTCCATCCGGTGCTGATATCGTGGATATTATCACACCACACAGTGGGCTAGTAATTACACACACTCGCCACACAGCAGCACAGGCACATGACAGGGAAGGATCGAGAAGAGGTGCCGTCTCAATCACTGACGAAAAACGAAAAGGTAAGTCATCATTCTGGAAAGACAAGTATTTTTTTGAACAGTCCATCCAAAATCATGGAGGCCTTGGGTTGGGTAGCTGGAGTGGTGTGGTGTAAACAAATTTTTCCTTGTGAGTGTGAGAGTAGTGTCTTTACTCTTTCGTTTACTATTCCACCACCTACAATACAAGAAAGACCTAACAATGGTTTACTTCTCGCTGTCAGGCCAACACAGTCATGACAGTGTTGGGCGCAATCACTGATGATCTTTATTTACACACCATGACTTGTTTATTGTACCTGCAAGAAGTGCATGTTCCGTCCCAACTTGACTATCGTCCCAACTATTGTTGGGACTGGTCCCAACTTGAGTGTTAATGTTGGGGCGTCCCAACTATAGTTGGGATCGCAGTAAACACAAAGCACCTCCATGAATAAGCTAAGTAAAAACATGTAAGTTTCATAGTATTAGTAATGTAGTTTTTAAGACCACTTTCCCTTGAGAATATTTTAGATTAAATGAAATGTTGGTTTTCCAAGAGAAGGGAAACTAAAATGCGTAAGCCTACTTTGAGACTACTGACGAAGCATGACTGAGGCCGCTGTCAGAACCCTCTAAAAACACTACATGCATTTACACTGAGTTAGTTTAGCCATGGAGGTAGAATTCTACCTCGACCGGCTCTAGCTCAACCGTCAGTTTTGACATGAGTTTGTACAGAGCCGAGCCCCGGGTTTGACTTGCACTTGCAGTACGGTCATGACAGTTGAAATTCCGATAATAACTTTTCAATCCTCAACAAACAGGATAGGATTGCATTTGCAGTACTACTTAGCTACAGTATATTTTCCTTTTACTCCTCATTAGTGACTTACACTTACAGCCAATGATACTATAGAGTTACATGAACATGACGATGCATGTTTAAGCAGGATGCACAGTGAGTGTGCATGTTCCGTCCCAACTTGACAATTGTCCCAACTATAGTTGGGACTGGTCCCAACTTGAGTGTTAAAGTTGGGACGTCCCAACTATAGTTGGGACAATTGTCAAGTTGGGACGGAACATGCACACTCACTGTGCATCCTGCTTAAACATGCATCGTCATGTTCATGTAACTCTATAGTATCATTGGCTGTAAGTGTAAGTCACTAATGAGGAGTAAAAGGAAAATATACTGTAGCTAAGTAGTACTGCAAATATCCTGTTTGTTGAGGATTGAAAAGTTATCGGAATTTCAACTGTCATGACCGTACTGCAAGTGCAAGTCACAAGAGTGGCAGCCTAGCCAAGTTCAAGGGTCAACACACAACAAGGCATCATCAAGCATCTCAATGTCGATTGCTCTCAGGAAGTATACTAGTTTTTACTACTCAACTTCCCTTAAAAGGCCTAGCTAGAGCCTAGAGAAGGGTAGAAAACTGGGTGTACTAAAAAAGGGGTAGTTGGTGTGTGTGGGTTAGACCTAGTGGAATTACTCGGAGGCCATGGCCTTCATTACCTTGCTCTTGGACTTTGTGTCTCTTCAAAAGTTTTCCATAGACTTTAAGTTTAAGTGTTTCCAATGAAAGTGCCATAAGTTGCGGGAAAAAATTGACCTCCTTGCCCTCTAAGATGAAATTCCATGGCTTGATTTCACAAAAGTACTACGATTCATCATAAACTGAGTTGTCATATCACCATAGTGATTTACATTGTGACATCACATTTTGCTTAACAATTGAGATTGAAATCAATCTCAGGCCTGCTACAACTCACCGGCACTTTTTCCCCTTCAATTTTATGTAGTCTTTCGTAAGAACCACCTAACCTGTCCTCTACCATCACCATGAGTCTGGAATCAATTCTCGGGAAGACCCTCATCACGCAGGATGAGTCCAAAGTACAGGTCAGCTCCTTGGCCGAGGGCAGCAGCAGCAAAGTGGTCGGCCTCTACTTCTCTGCCCACTGGTGTCCACCGTGTCGTGCATTCACACCCAATTTAGTCAAGTGGTACAACAATTTTAAGAAGTCCAGCAACGGTCCCAACTTGGAGCTTGTCTTCGTCAGCGCAGATAGAGATGAAGATTCTTTTCTAGAATACTTTAAGACGATGCCTTGGCTTGCAGTGGAGTACGACAATGAGGACAAGCCACCAGTAAGTAATTCTATGATGAGCTATGTTGTAAAATAACATGATTTCAAAGTTGTTATTTTTTTATTTACTTTTATAAATTTATTCCCCCATTGCTTTAATATAGTGTTTTTAGAAATGAAAGTTTATTAATCTAGGCTAAAATTGATTTTGAAAGTCAGGTAAATGCTGAACAAATATGTTTTGAAGAAAAAGTTACGTAGCAATCGTGAACCTGTGGCCTGTTGTGTTATAAGTCCTTGGTTTCAATGGTACTACAATAAACAAACCATTTGAAAATGTGTATAATTTCCGAGATAGCTGGTATTCGTGTTAAAACCATAAAATCCCCAAATACACCAAGCAAAAGGTTAAATATGTGCATGTCCGATAACTCCTGTTTATTTGCAACTCCTGTTTATTTGCATGATGGATTGACAGGCCAGTATCTGGCATCATTCACTAACCTTAAAGTGATGAATGTCAGATGTTTAGGCTTGATGTACTCCAGGCCAGCTGATACTGTACTTCTTTCTTTAAAAGGAATGGGTCACTTGTCCTTGGTAAGTGGCACTTCATTGAGAAAAATACAGTACATGTCTCCATCGAGAAATGACAGTACAACTTTCTATTGGAACATTTCAAGGCAATGACCAGCAAAGAGGTATTGAGACAATTGCCTCTGCACTCCATTGCTTCTGTGAAGCATCAGGGCCCAAATTCATGGCTCTGCTTACTGTCAAGTTATTTGCTTACTGTCTATAGGACTACATGTATGTGCTCGACAAGGCGCCATAAGCACAGAATTCCGCAGTAAGCAGAGCCATGAAATTGGGCCCAATTTCATAGAGCTGCTTAACGGCTGATTTTGTGCTTACTGCGCGATTTCCATTTGATAGCGCTGTAAGCACACGAAAAAGGCATGCTAAGCTTCCGGTGCTCCGGTGAAAATGAATGACGTAACAATGCAAATCCATGGTGAATGCGAAAGATGGCTGCCTAATTTTCTTGCTAACCTGTGAAATACGCTTACGCTTAAGCAAATTTTTCTGCTATAGTTAGCACGAAAATGCGCTTACCGCTAGGCAGCTCTATGAAATTGGACCCTGATATTTGATACCTTGGCGTCAACCAAAAGACAGAAAAACTTTGTAGTTAACTGACATCATTTACCTAACTACACATCACAAGCTTTTGATGTAATTTTCATATTTTTGACCCTTCTTTTTGTAGTCTGATGTCCAGAAGGCATTCAAGGTATCAGGAATTCCTTGTCTGGTTTTTGTGGATGCGAAAACAGGAGAAGTTAATACCAGGGACGGACGGACAGTCGTAACCTCTGACCCCGAGGGGGCAAAGTTTCCCTGGAAGTCAACTTAAATTAAAGGTACGTACATTAAAAGATATATCTATTGACTTGTAAGTAAGAAGTTAGTTTTGTTTATTTTGTTTCTTGTATCAATAAGTAAAGTATCAATAACTGAAAGGTTTTGTTTTTATTCTGGTTTCTCTGTTCCAAGTACGATTAACCGTGAACAAGGCTGAAACCCTGTCTGTTTTTCTGTTTTGGTTTTTAAAATTTTTATTAAAGAATTTCAGACTTTGCATGATAGAGACGTCTCCATAATTTATGTTCAGTTGAGTCCATCAAGCACAGTATTTTCTTGGAAGTGGTAATCTCCTTGTGACAAGCCTTGTTTCTTTTTAGTTCTCCATTTTTATTTTTTATTCTCTTTTATATTGGGACAATTTCCTATAGCTTCTTTGAAAAAAATACATAACTCATGTTTGAAGCTTTGCTTTTAAAGTTTCAAACATGACTTATGTAAACGTTCATTGGGGCACCCTGTTTTGCAATTTACCCTTTAATTTTGACGTGCTTTTTTCCAGATCCTGCCAAAAACCTCGGACACCTTAACCTCTTCTAGACGAGATTATTACACGGGTGTACCAACAAAGAATTTAACTTATATCAAAGCCTTTTATCCTGCATACAACCAGCTTTTTCTCAGGAAGTAATAACTGCATACCTGAGTCAATGAAGGCCATGTCTGAATGAATGGCTTAGGTACAAACAGCAATTTTTTCAGTGTTATCACTGCAGCTAGTGGCCATAGCCCTAGCCGAAGTCACTTGATTAGAATACAGCCGAACTTTTCCATATGTAACTTTTCTTCATTCTCCCAAATGACAACTGCCCCTGATGCTGCAAAAGTGGACAGGAAGCAGATAGGGCACAATTCCATAAAACGTTACGAAAGTACAGAAAACTAGCAGACCAGCTTTAAAAAAAAACATACATTGTACATTGTTGCGACTGGTACCCAGCTTAGTTTTTGCTTAGCAAAGAAACTTTGGAATGGATCCTTTCTCAAGCCTGATACTCCGTGCCCCTGGCCATAAACTGTGCACGTCTTGCACACATTTAAACTTTGAGACCTGTTAAGGCGTGCAAGTTTGTTTCCTCAATGCATGGAAGTATTGTAGGCAGGACCAAAGTGGTCCCCAAAATGCTCTGCAGTCTGCATGAGACTTGCATGGTCTATTGCTATTGTGCGCTTTTTTTATCCAGATATTTACAATTTCCTCATAGAGGTGCCCTTTACATAGGAATTCTGCCTTGCCCTTACAAGAATTAAGTATTAGGCCTGCATTTTTCTGATATTTAAAGATCTTTCCTGTGCTGAAAATTATGTTTTGATATACATATGTGTCAAATTGTTTTGATCCTTTGATGCCTTTATGTAAAAATACAGTTTTTTGTCCAAGAAATGTGCAGTTAAGATTCATTCTCCTTTTTAGGGGGTTTCATATTTTTATGGTCAGAGGGCCGGGTTATATTTTTGCAAAATTTCTCACTTTGGAAATAATGATTGAAAAGCTGATTTCTACAATGCACTTAGTGCCTTACTTATACTGTATATTATGAAAACATATCAAAATGTATCAAAAACCAAATACTTGGGTGAATTTATTCATTTGCATAGTTATCAATAAAATAGAAATTGTTGATTTAATCGAAGTGATGTAGAAACATTTGTCTCATTAATAAAATAAGGTTGTTTTTGTTTGTTGAACATGAACCTAGGGTCAATTATTTTAGATTATTTTACATTAATGAGCATGTCAACCACAACACTCGTGACGTGGAAATACTAAAAGTTACAATCAGGCACTTGTTTCTTTCCATTGATTATAATTGGATTATAAAGATCACAGATTGATTTGAATGAAAGCACTATGTTTTGGCATAGGATTAAAATCAAGTACTTTAGTAGCTAGTCATAATGATTTTTTGTGTTTTATTTGAACTTATTTGGGTGACTTTTTTCAATTTTTTATTTATTTATTATTATTTTTTGGGGTGGGTGCTACATGAACTCCCTTGTCCCCCATCTTGCAAGAAGTTGTTCCAGGAGATACAGTACATGTATGGTGAATGAGAATTGTATAGACATTGGAATGTTCACCATTTGAGCCCTTCTGTATTGACTCAATAAAAAGGTGTTTGGGGCGGGGTGTCTCGAACCTTAGCAACACTTGAATATTGATTCTTTGGTAGACCTCATCGTTAATTTTAGCTATGACATCTTAAAACGACTGCAGTGCGACTAAGCATTTTTTTTAATATTTATTTACTTAACAAGTAGTTCATGATTTTGAACTGCGCCCTCAATATTCAGGTTTTCGCTACTGGTCCCGCACAGGTTTTCCCGGGCAGTGAATGAATAAATGTCACCACCTACACGTTTAATATTACTACGAACATTGCTTCCTTGGAATCATTACACACCACTCTAGTTAGTAACACCCCGGCGGAAACCCTGGTTATGTTTTTTTAGCAGACGACGAACGGATACGGTTGACTTTTGCTCGTCTTTTTCCTTACGCATCTATAATCTTACAGGGATTTAGAGGTAAGTTAATATGTGGAGTTTCGGGTGCATAAATTGTTGAACCATTTTGCAAGAATTTGATACTTGACGACGTAAAGCACTTGCTTGCACTTGCACTTTCTATTATATAGGGCTAATGCGTTGTAATTCCCGACCGGTACACTTTCCTCGAATCGATGCGGAAACAATAATTAATAATAATTTATTGCCTCTCTTTTAAAGTTGTTTATCTACTTGCACTCTAGTTTGAGTCTATTTCACTGCAGTTGATGCCTTTTGAGCATTGAGAATTTCCTTCTTCCATGGTTTGAGGGATTGTTTGCCACAAAGTGAGAATCACTCAAGAAGTTTTAGCGGAATAAAACTTTTTAAGATAATTTATACCCCTAAAATGACATTACAATTCAATTGTCATTGACAATTTTTGTGATCATGATATATTACCAAATAATAATTACTATTTATTTAGTATTAGACTGTGGGTGAGTGTGAGACTTAATTATTAACACTCAAGAGTCAGTAGTTATTCAGAAATAAGGCAGTTAACAAGAGTGGCTAAAATTTCCTCTTCCGTTAGATGTCACTCCACCCAAAACTGTTTGGACTTTTAAAAAGGCATGGGGGTTGGTAATTGTTAAACAGTGCATTATTAATCACTTGGTGTATCCCAACATGCACACAATAACAAACTTGTGAAAATTGGGGCTCAAATGGTCATCAAAGTTGCAATAATAATAGACCTTATCGCCAATCCGCCTGGTTAATTTTTGCTGAATGGCCGAAAGGCATTGTGGGAAGGAAAAGGGAGCTCAGTATGCCCCTTTTCCCTTCCCACAATACCTTTCGGCCATTCAGCAAAAATCAACCAGGCGGATTGGCGATAAGGTCTATGGAAGGAAAAAACACTCTATTGTTTGCATAGAATTTGTGTGCTTCCAGATGCTTGAGAAATTTTGGGTGAAAAATTAGCCTACCTCTTTCTTTTTAAAAACTACATTACTTCAAAGGGGTTGTTTCTAAAACTGTTTTATAATCCACAGTTATCCAGTGCTCTTTACCAAGTTTGTTTTTATGGTCATTAATTTGTAAAGTATTCACCAAAAGTACACCCGCAGGTTTTTGACCCTCACCCAGTCCTGCCACCAGTGATATTTAAGCCATCCTTCGAGGGCCTACTATCAGCCCCAGTCCTTCCGAATTCATCACTTTGGCAACGGGATAGAAGGAATTGGGACTGAGTGTTAGGGTTTTCACTTGCACCTGCCCATGCGCTGTATTATTATTTTTCTGAACATTTTGGAGCTTCCTTTGAAAATATCGTTGCGACAATGAAACCCTGACTTAGCCATACAGCCATAGATCAAGTTCTTTGCTCTATGACTTGGCAAAGGAAAGACAACAAAGATTCTCATAAAAAGCACCAGGATTTGATGTTGTGTTCTGAGAGAATGAGTAGGCACTCATCGTTTGCAGAACCTTGGCTGTAAGCCACAGGTAATTTCTGCCATGGTAAGATGGTGGAATCTCGGAACGCTCATGGGACTTTACCGTCTTTGTAGTGTAACATGTTAGGTGCATGCATGCCTGTGTACACTACAAACATGACAAAAGATGAAATGTCCAGATCAGCAGTCCGACTGACTGGAAAAAATACAGGACACTCTGACGTTGTTTTGAGTGTTAAAAAGTGTCATAGTGTTAGCCAGAGGGGTATATGGGTGTCTTTTGAACACCCTGTGTTAAATTTGGGCGCCCTGTTTTATCTGTCAAATGTTTGTATTGTAAGTGAACAATTTGGACACCCATTTTTTTTTTTTTTTTTTTTTTTTTCCCAGCATATTTAGTTTCCCTTTTACCAAATAGGGCTAAACCTTGAAAAGCATCTGTGGGAGGCCAGTCCAGAGACACATTTGGTGTGTATCCTACACATGATGTATGTGGTGGAGTGGTAAACTAGAAAACCACAATTTTTTTTATTAAAGTTGCCCAAATCAAGCGAGTTCGGCTTCAGCTGATGGTCGTTGACTGTAGCGGCAGTGTAGGTCAACCTTTTCAGCAGTCTGTCCAAAGCTTTCATGGATAAGAGGTTTTTGTTATTTTTAATGATGTGTAGGGTGCCTCTGTTTTTTGCAACGGCAATATCATTTACACCTAGAAAAGCCACATTATAATTGTTTGTTTCAATGGATCATTGTTTGCATGGACGAGCTCCGGGTGATGCCATCGTTGTCAAGTGTTACTATTGGCTGCCATAAATCGCCTGTCTGTTAGCTCCGTTTATTTGTGTCAGGCCATTCAGTACGATGCTGCTAATTAAAATTCACTGTCGACAGTTTTCCGTGATACTGTACACGTACACAAATTCTGGGATGTTGCAATGTACATTATCAATGCAGATTCAGACGGAGTGTACAATGTACATGCAGACTGCAGAGTCATCGTCATTTTATGGAACCCGGAATAATGAGCAATTTGTGTTTAAAGCCATCGTGCATGTAAAATGTACCCATTGTGCATTTTGCTAATGGAATGTAATGTGTATGCACTCAATTGTATCGAAACTAAACTGAACAATAGGCCTACCAACCCAACAAAAAGAAACCTGAGCCACAAAAATTTCAAAATATCTGTGTGCTAATATTATTAGTTTCATCGTGACAAAATGTATGAAAGCATTATTTAGGGGCCTATTTATTTCTTTAAAAAAAAAAACTTCAATTTTTTCTTACAAAGAATGTTTGGACAGAAAAAATTAGTTTCTATAAAAATAAATTCGCCACCCCAACCCCAAAAAGTGTTTCTTTTTGTCATGAATTTGTTGTTCTAGTAATGTACATTTAAATTGTTGTAACCTAGAGATAAATATTTTATAGCTGAGGATATTTCAAAGTTGTTGTTTTTTTCACAAAATAAAAAAGGAGCATGTACAATGTAAGACCTCTCTGTGGTCACAGTCTTGAAGAAAATAAGTTTTAATGTCAACAACACCAAAATGAAATTACAAAAGCCTTGCTTTAGTATATTGTAGGCCCTACATGTAGTAAATTTCAATAGTCTGTAAATTTTTGTTAATGTTAAAAACACTTTTTTTCTAAATGTCACACACTTGACGGTATGGCTCTTCATCATAGTGCATCCTCAGGGTTCATATTCAGCAGTCAAAGGTTAAAAAATGGTTTTAAAAACTCTGATAATAAGATGAATTATAAATGTCCTCATACATGTATGTATTGTAAAGTACAGTGTACGCCCTGACATTTAATTCTGGAAAATAAAAGTTTATTTATTTACTTCTTTTTTTGTGGGGTGAGATTTTTTTCTTTAAACAAATTTTGACAGAGCAGGGCTTGAATTTGACACTGGACCACCGGCCTGAGGCCAGTTATTTTAGCCTTGGGCCAGTAAACTCATGACCTGACAAGACCGGCGGTCTTGTGCTTTTTAATTGAATAATTTCACTGTGGAATATCTTTAACAGAAAGAAAAGATGTTCAAATGTACTTATGTACATGTATACATTTCCACGAGTATCAAAATAATACTAACCCATAAGACAAATGAGAAAAATCTACAATTTTTATGTTTTAAATTGTGTAGAAAGCTCTTTCTCATGAAGCTTCTGGTCTTGTGAAATAAATTCTGGTCCAGTTAAAATTTTGAGCTACAAGCCCTGCGGTCTTGTGGAATTTTATCCCAAATTTTAGTCCTGCAGAGGATACTGTTTCAAAATGAAAAACAACATACATGTACTATCGCATAATTATACAAAATATGTAACATGGCAGAAATTGATTGTAATTTTTTTTTTAATGGCTGATTGACGTACTATAGGCCTAATGTGGGAGTCCCAACAATAATCTTTTTGTTTTGTTTTTAAGTAACTACATGTACCACTTATCTTTGGCAGATATGTTTGTCCATGTGCAATTTTTTAGTTGTATTTTATTGTTTGTCTTTGTGTTTTTAAGGACCCCAATGGAAATAAGCCCTCTTTAATCAGCTTTTTGGGCTAACCTTGGCTTTTAAGTAGTTTTATTGTTAATGCATTTTCTCTGTAAGCTTGATTTTAATGCCGAATAAAATAATTATAATAAATAATAACACCTTAAATAAAAGCTTATAACTTTCTTGAATCTGTAAAAAGCTACATGTACATCTGTAAAAAGATACATGTGTACATGTACTTAAACTCTAACTCTAAATTTTCAGGTCAAATTGGCCAAAAAGTGCACCTACATGTACTATGTTTAAACTTACTTGGTCACTTGTCAGTGGGTACTTCAGGTACCAATCATTCCCACAAATGCTTAATAAAGAAAATTGTGTCGGAACCCCAGTCTTAAATTGTGCGGCCAGCCAGTTCCATCATTGAAAAACAAAAACGGCTAATTTATTTCCAGTGTAATCTGGCAACCAGAAGGTAATTTTTTCAATCAAACGCTTAAAAATGTTTGAAACAAATTATTGCTTACATTTAAAAATAAGATTATTGCTGTCTCGTGAAAATGATTAGAGTGCATTAATCTATATGAAAGCCTGGGGAATCCTTATTCCTTTAAAAACAAATGTTGATAGGCCTAATAGCAGCTTGTACCAAGACTAACCAGGAAGAGGGTCTTGTTATGTATAGAGTGACAGATGTCACATCTGTCTGAATACCTGTATTTCCGAAGTAAATTTAGTTAATTCTCATTACAGCTGTAGTCATACAGTAGTTTCCTACATGTACATGTATTGCTCTGCTTGTGAAGCCCGTGTACTATTAGTCAATCTGTGATGGATGTGTTTCAGTTTCTATGTGTACGATGTGCATGTACATGTAAATTCCTTTTTGATAATGTGTGTTTCTGTCAAAAATTGCTGATGACAGTGGCGCTAAGCCTAAGTTCTATTCTATCTTACTTTGACATTCTGTAACATGGGCGGGGAACATGGGATAGCAATAACAAAATGAAGTACATGTACATGTATGTTGTCATGTAGTTTTGTCTGTGTACATAACATTCAAAGGGATTCTAGGGGCACATGAGAATTGTGGTTGAACACATTGTAAATCACTAAGTGTTGAGAAATTAAAGGACATTTTCAAGATTTATATACATGTAACGAGGACAGACATTTTTGTTATCATTTGGTAGAAGTTTTACTAAAATAAATTGATTGGCCCAATTTCAAAATGCCAATTCTACAGACCCAATAGCCAAGATTCAGAAAGCCCCCTTCCCTGGCTACAATGTATAAGAAATTATAAGTTTAAAAAACAAATTTATACGTACAAATGGGGACGGAATTTTGTCACAAAAGCTTCTATCCAATGTTTGTATTAACTGACTTATTTACTTACATGACTAGTGGCGTGGGGTGGCCGAGCAGATAAGAGCACCAGACTCAAGCTCTCGTGTTTCTGATCAGCAGAATGTGGGTTCGAGTCCCGGTCGTGACAATTATGTCCTTTAAGTAAGACATTTAACCATTATTGCTTCGTCCTTCGGATGGGACGTAAAGCCGTTGGTCCCGTGTGTTGTGTAATGCATGTAAAAGAACCCAGTGCACTTATCAAAAAGAGGAGGGGTTTTTCCCCGGTGTTCCTGGTTTGATTGGCTGCATTGCACCACAGCGCCTTGTAAATCACTACATAGTGCTACAGTGTACATGTATGTAAAGGAATACACGTCATACACGTTCAGAAACGTAGCCCCACAAACCTTGCAGAAAAATACTTAATGTTGAAGTGCTTTGAGTGGATATGAGTGCTACAAAGTATAAGAAGCCACTATTATTCTTTCCCATATTATTTCCTTAATACCCATAGTTTTACCCATAGTTTTACTGCTTACAATCTTTAACACCCCCATACATTGTAACAACTTACATCCATTTCTTACAAAGAATCTTAAAAAAAAAAAACACTTATTATTTATTATTTATATTACTTTACAATGTCTCTTCCAGCATCCAGCTAACCCACCATGGCCCTAGCATCAATTCTCGGAGACACAGTTGTCAAGAAAGACAAGACCACGGTCCAAGTCAGTGACTTCACAGGTCCCGGCAAAGTGGTTGGACTTTATTTCTCAGCTCACTGGTGCCCTCCGTGCCGTGGCTTCACCCCGAAGTTCGCCGAGTGGTATGAAGCATTCAAGAAGACGGCAAACGGAGCAAACTTGGAGGTGGTGTTTGTCAGCTCGGACAGTGATGAAAAGTCATTTCAGGAGTATTTTAATGAGATGCCATGGCTGGCCCTGGACTACGCTAAACGAGATGTCAAGGTATGTTTTTACCAGATGGGTTAATACTGTAAATAATCTTCCTAGTCTGACTTTGGTAATATTTTCCAGTGAGTTGACCAACCATTTGAAACTACATTTATGCAACTGCACTGGTTGTGTATGGTGGCACAGTGGTGCACAAAATTAATATAAAAGTACACACACTATAGCCCATTTCATACAGGAAATTCCTATGTGTTAAAGTTATGTTGACTTGTTCACAGTTGAATTGATAACCCTGGCAAACTCCTGGGAAGTATCCATATCCTGTGAAATGGTTAGCCCTGCATGGGAGTAGGGTTTTAAGCCAGATAACCCTGGGGTTAGCATACTGAGTATTCATACACTTCCCAGGAAAATTTCATCAAGTGTGAAATGAACATGGGTTGGCAGTGATGTTTAAACTCCCCCTTGAATTTTCTGGAGGGTTTTGTTTCCTGGGATTTTGCTTCGTCGTGTGAAAAGGGCTTATTACACATGTGGGTATTGTGTAGATGGATTTACCAAAAGATACCAGATTGCAGGCTAGCATAGTTTATCTATCATTAAAAAAACAATGGATGATTTGAATAGACAGACAGTAGGTGGGTTGTGTAGCTACATTGTACATGTGTATCTGTTGTGAGTCACAGCCATCTTGTTTTGCTACTTAGTCAAATCAACATAACGAAACTGAGGCTGAAAAAAGGCGTAAACCTTGTTTGTATTTTAAAGTCAGTGTTTTCAAGTTTTTCGTTTAACATGGTACATGTAGGAATAAAAAAAATTAAAAATTTAAATAAATTTCTTACCAAAAGCTTACTTTGTATAGAAATGGTAATGGTGGTATTAAGCGTCCTGCAAAATTATTTCATCTTAAAAGCCCCCTGTTAATTCCTGACATCAATAAAACATGTTGAAAAATGTGAATCTCCAAAACTCACCTTGAGATAACCTGTGTATTTGCGAAGCTCAGGTCTGATGAGTTCCAATGAATTGAATTTATCTCCCTTACAGGATAAACTAAGTAAGAGTTTCAAGGTGTCTGGTATCCCAACCCTGGTCTTCCTGGATGGAGACACGGGCAAGGTGAATGAAGCTGACGGACGAAGTGTCGTCATGGAGGATAAGACGGGAGCAAACTTCCCCTGGATTCCCAAATCATTTGAAGGTACATTGTACATCTATAGTCCTTGCTGCTTTGCTAAAAAGTTTCTACTACATGTACTAAGAACCCTACGTTGTAAACCCAGGCCATTTTCAAAGCTACCCATGTATAGTATACAAATATTGACTGCTTTGAGTGCTATGGTTAATTCTACGACTCCAGAGGTGACCCCCGGACAGTCTATGTTCTCAAGGCGAAGACCAGGGGCGATAGATTGGTCCGAGGATCACATAGGGAGTTGTAGTTTTTAGCACGAGTAAAAGCAGTTAAAATTTGTTTTTTGACAACCCACACATGTATGAACAAAAGACGATTAGGTTCCAAAAAGTTGCTGTTGCTATGGGTATAGTATGTATAAAGTATTGTTATTATTATTACACTATTGTCTTTTCACCATGCAAGTCTTCAAGTCTTATCAGGGCTCACCCTTAACACTAGCCCTGCGTGCATTGTCTAGTAAAAACTATCACGAGCTAGTAAACACCATTTCTCAACTTGACCTGTAGGCTACTAAAACTGTGCAACCTACTTGTTTAAAATGCTCATATTTTGTCCTTTTCAGATGTGAATTACAACATTTTGAAATGTGCTATCTTTTTTTTTTGAGTGTGTAATTGTAATGCGAAAAGCTTAAGTGCAAGGCCTGCTTATGTTGAAATTTGCTATCTTAAATTTCATAATGACAGTTGGTTTGGCCTTGTAGTTGAGAATGCTGAAAGACCGAGCTGTGGTGTATTTTCTTGTTTTGCAGAGGTGTTCAGCGGCACTGTCATCAACAACAGCAAGGCGGAGGACCTCAAAGGCAAAGTGCTCGGTCTGTACTTTTCAGCTCATTGGGTGAGTACAGAAACTAGACCACTGCATTTTAGATCAATTTCATGTGTCCTGTCCCTGTCCTGTACCCATGGACATTTTAGTGCCACATCAGTGTTTTCTTTCTTTAAGTGGTTCGTTGGCCAAATGCTAATTAAAATAGCTAAGGACCAGTTCAGTGTTGAAAAGCACCCCTATTTCATATGAAATATGGTCCAGTGACAGTGACAGTGACATGGTCCAGTGAAAGCTAAGGGACTAGTGAAAAGACAAACTTATAACTGGTCCTGCTGGCTAGTCACTGAGAAAGTTAAAGGCAAACCCTGCCACATACATGTACTTTTTGAATCCATGTATCTATTACTACATGTTTCATCTTGGACAAAAAGATGCTTTTAAAGAAAAACACAGGTTCCTCTCCTTGTTCTCAGAGCAATTAATTCCTTCCTCAACCCCAATCCCTTCGTACATTGTGTAGTGTGGTCCATGCCGAGGCTTCACCCCTCAGCTCGTCAAGTCCTACAACAAGATGAAGGAAGACGGAAAGAATCTTGAGATTGTTTTCTGCTCCAGTGACCGGGACGAGGCAAGCTTTATGGAGTACTTCAAGGAGATGCCATGGCTTGCGCTGCCGTTCGGGGATAAACGCAAGACTGCCCTCTCAAGGATGTTCAGCGTCCAGGGTAAGCATCTTTAGACAGTGCCTCAAAGGAATTCTTGTGTTTTGAAATGAATCATCGTTTTGGTTATCTACAATCCTTTATTATTTAAAGCCAGTTGATAAACTTTCAAAATCCACTTTTGAGTTCAATTGGAAAAAAATACACAGTTCAATGTTTGCAATGTTTGTCAAGCATATACAGGGATGTGATTTCTTCGTTTTCTTTCGGAAAAACGTTTTTTGTTTTGTTTACCCCCCCAAAAAAAAAAAACCCCAAAAAAACCCACCAATATTTATATATAATGTCTGTCTGTTTGCATCCCATTAATAAATTCATTTAGAAGAGATCTTAACTACCATCTTAAATCAGTATCAAGAATAAAGATGTTTGTTGGTGACCTTTGACCCGTAGGCATTCCCACCTTGGTGTTTATTGATGAGAACTACAAGCTGATAACAACCAATGGCAGATCAGCGATAGACACTGACCCTGAGGGAAAGGTGAGTCTTTTAATTATAATTAGGAAATTCTTCTTGGAAATGTTGATCTTCTCAAAATTACTTGCATATAAATTTGCAAATAAAGCTCAAAAGAGCTGAACAAATTTGGTAGACATTGAAGTCATTACATTCAGACTTCATTCTCACGAGCTGGGCACTTTATTAAACTTTGTTAAACTTTCTGATACATGTTGACATATATATATTTCCCACTCGATATTAAATACTGGTCACCTTTGGTAGTTGTTTTGATTTCCTACATGTACATCTATTTTATGAAAAGTTGTTGTGAGCCGTTCATCAATGTATCAATTAATAATTGATAGTCAATGACATTGCTCAATGCTGTTACACTGTTTTGTTAATCGATGTATCAATTATTTAGTGATAATCAATGCTGTTACCCTGGTGTATTCTGTTAACCAATGTAATCAATTATCAGTTAGTAAGTGTTAATCAATGCTGTTTCCCATACTATTTACACTGTATTATACTCTTAACCAATGTTTATCAATTCTATTCAATGCTTGGTAACTTTTTTCAGTGTGTTGCCATGGATTTAATGTTTTCTGTATGGAATTGAATTGAATTGAATTGAATTGAATTGAATTGAATTGAATTGAATTGAATTGAATTGAATTGAGCTATAATCGCTACCCCAGTTCTTCTCAGAACCAAAAACTTCCCACTAAAGACATGTTAATCACATTCACCCGGTTGCTACCCGTAAACCTACTCATTGCTTACTTCCTGCACCATTTAAAGTTTCAAAAATCATTCAAAGCACATGGACAACATTAACTATTTTCCGTATGTGCATATTTGACTCAACATATACATGAAATAAAAGATCTGTGAAAGTTTTAAACTCAATCGTTCATTTGAGTCAAGAGAAAATAGTGGAAGACCCCTTTAAATGTTTCACTGTTTTCAATCATCAAGTTTTTGACTTGCGAGATCAAAACTAATTGTTTTACCCATTTCTCAAAAACTATTTCTCCAAAATATTTTAAGGGACGTTTTCTTTATTTGCATCTGATGAAGTAGTTTTTGCTACGAAAGCTTAGGCACATATTTATTTATTACTAGCCGGTCACTAAAGTGCTACATTTTATTTTCCTCTCTCCATCTTTATTCTATGTAAGTTACATGTATGTGCAAATTATTGAGCACTTGTTTTTTCAACCTTACCAATGTTGTGCAATCTCTTTTAATGGAGTGATTTGGTTTTGGGTGGTCTGTTCTTTTGTTCAGGAATTTCCGTTTCATCCCAAGCCTGTTAATATGCTGACCGGGGCTGCAGCAGGATCCATCAATGAGAATGTCTCTCTTATCTGGTTTGCAGGTATGTCATGTATGTGATAAGACAAAGCGAATAATAATATACAATGTCACTTGTGGGTAAGTCTCATGTATGCAAACTAGCCTCGGAGGATGTCCAGCACGCACAAAGTGTTTAGCTCACTGGAAATCATATCCTTACATTTTATACATAAGACAGAGTGTATGATTTTGATCAACTTTTGATTTGAAGAATGGCAGCAACATCTCAAAACTTGTTCTGCTGTTGTTTTTGCAAAACGTGATTCGATGTGGAAGTGACTAGTCAAAATGCTCAACTTCCTACCTTGTGTATCAACTAAAGTGCAATATATCTCACCTGCCAGGAAATGACATGTAATGCTCAAGGTTACTTATCTGGAAAGCAGCCTTCATTATTTCATGGTTTATACATGTAGATCAGGTTCGGTGAAAACAATTAATACGATAATTTTGTGCTTTACCCTACACTGATGTATTTTACTCAGTGTTTTCACAAGCCCTTATTTGCCTTTATCTACTCCCATGTACTGATTTACATGTGCCATTTGTTTCTTCATTACAAACACTACTTGAGAAAATATAATTTGTTGTTGCTTCATTGTTCATCCCTTGCTTTTTCTGTGTGCTTTCTGCCTCTCTCTCTCTTTTCATTTATTTCCACTAGTATACCTCTTTATATGTTTTGTGTTGTCATTTAGTCTTAGAGAAAGACTGCTAGGGTCGAAACGTCAGGCAAACAAATTTGATTGATACTTGTACATAATACATATGTAATTTGTCTTTTGCCCTACATTTCCATGTACCATTGCACTTAATAGGATTACACAAGGCTAATTCCTGCCTTGACTTTTCCCATGTACATATTGTTTTCTTTCCTTAAGAAATTGAAATTCCTACCAATCTCATATTGACCTCTAACTGCCTTTATCCACTTGATGTTGCATTCATGAATCTGTGTATGCCTTTTCATTTTGCCTTATGTACTGATGTGCCATTTGCTTTTTTATTACAGTCAAGGTTTGAATAACACTTGTACCAATGTCATTTTTCTTTAGCTCTACATGTCCATTCTATGTCTCTCAATAGGCATACAGGGCCAGCTTATTGTCTCAACTTCTCCCATGTTGTCTTCTTTCCTTTAGGAAGTCATCTGACATTGAAATTCCTGCCAATCTTATTTTGATCTCTAATCCACTTGATTTACTTGGTATTACAAACATGACTCTGTGTATTTTGTATGCCTTCACTTTACCTGTGTACTGACATGACTGACATGTATTGTTATGAATGTATTTGCCATTGTCTCTCTTATTACAAATAGGGTTGATTCAAAATTTGTACCAATGTCATTTTTCTTAGCCCCAACGGTCCCAAGTTCTCCGGAATCCTATTCAGGAAATTATCCGACATTAACATTTCTGCCAATCTCATATTGATCTTTAACCCACTGTATGCCTTTTCTTTGTTGCCTTTACATTTCTTGATGTACTGACATATACATTGATGTGCAATTTGTTTTTCATTACAAACAAGATTTAAATGCCACAAGGGTTTTTCTCTTGGCCCTCCGGTTTTCCTCCCTCTGAAAGAAATCAAACATTTTTGATTTCTTGCTGTGCTCCGTGATCATATTATATGGGTCGATGTGATTGGCTGCCAAAGGTGCCCTTGCATACCTGTGGCTTTGTAGCAGCCTCTTTTGCAATTCAGCTTTTCAGCTGCGAGGGAGGATGATTAGCCTCCCAAATTATTATCATTATAATTATTATTAATATCATTATTGTTGACAACATTTTCTATATTTCACATATAATCACGCTTATTTTGTTGAATTTCCCAAATACCCATCATATACTAAGTGCTTTTTAACATATCTTGTAACAAACACTGTATTGATTTATGTTGTACATGTACATTATAACGTTCAATTTGCATTGTTCTTCCCTTTGTGTGCATTGAATCTTTAGAAAAATGATTTTTATCATATGTCAGTTTAGGTTTTTTTTAATCAGTGGTGTTCATTGGGATCTCATTTCTGATTGTAATTGTATGAGGATGAGGGTATACATGTAATTGAAGTTCATTAATTATAAATCATGGTATTAAGTATATTTAAACAACTACTTTCAATTAACTTGCTAAACACAAAGTTTCAAAAGACTAAATATTTATTAATAGATTGAGTTGTTTTTCCTTGTTGCTTAATTTGATAGCTGTTTATTTAAAGTATTTAATATTTCACTTAAAAGAGAATAACTAGTGACACTTAAAATATTGTTAATTTATGAAAAGTTTGTTTGTTTTTCCCTGGTGCTTTCAGCGGATCCAGCTGGTGCAGCATCCTTCAAGGAGACTCTGTTCCCAGTTGCTGATGAGATCATCAAAGCAGCCAAGGCTAAGGATGATAACTCACCGATGGACTTCTTTGTGGCATGCGAAGAGGAAGATGAAGTAAGAACCTTTCCTTCAGAGTCCTCCCCTCGCAGCAACCCCCCCCCCCCCTCCTCTCTTCCAGGTACCTTCCTTCAGAGTGTCATGACTGAGCGGTCTGATGTACCAGACTCAAGTTCTGGTGTTGTCAGAGTGTGGGTTCCAGTCCCGTTCATGGCACATATGTCCTTCAGCAAAACACTTATAGGTATCATGCAGGATTGGTAGAGCTGACCAAATAGTCCCAGACAGTGTTCATGTTTTGTGTGATCAACCATATACATGAAATAACAAACCTGTGAAACTTTAGGGCTTAATACATTGTGTGAGTCAGAAGAAGGTTGTAAAAAGCTGTGCAAAATTTTCAGCATGTTAACACATCTTCCTTAATTTTGGATGTAACAATTGAAATCGGCGTATATTAGGTTTTCAGATACAGTTTTCTCAAATATGTCTTCATTTCAGAGGAAAATATTTCACAGAAAAAGTTGTTTATAGTATGAACATCATAACCAGTAAGCTTTCAGACTAAAATTAAACAATGTTGTTTTTATCCTTACCAACCCTGTATAATACCCTAATTAACCCTAATTGCTTCATTCGGATGAGGCGTTTACAAGACGTAGGTCCATTGTTTTGTGTAATGCAACATTATTAAACCGAGATATGAGTAATGACCTTTCACTTTAGGCAAGGTTCACCTTAAAATCATTCTTTTTCTTTTCTTTTTTCTTTTTCCGCAGGATGATATTATGGATGGTCTAATGGAGTTCTGCAAACTGGAAAAGGACAAAATCCCATTCCTGGTCATCGTTGATGTCTCGTCACAAACCGTCTACAAAGATTTTGATACTAAAACCCATACCGCCGACTCGCTGAAGACGCTCATCAACAATTACATTGCCGGCAAAATAGAAACATCCAAGCTGCGTTAATGGGGGCTCTTCATACCCGCCAGGCCCTCTATTGATTGCCACACACCAACCATTTTCTCTGTGTTCTCTTTGCAAAATTCTAGTACAGACGATGTGATTTGAAATACGCTGCCAGGAAATGGGCTGTAAAGCACAAGAGCACTATTTTTGCATACCAATGTTCCATTATCTGTATCAACGTCTAGATGCTGGGCGCGCTCTAGTGGTGACTAGACTCTTGTTAATTTGCAGGGCTCGTTTTCTAGGCAGGTAGTTCTAGAGCAGGTCAAAGGTTCAGAATTTGCTGCACCAAATTTCAGGGAAAAGCGAGTCCTGAGCCCAACTTCAAAGACCTGCTTAAGGAAATATTGCTTAACATCTTTTGGCTGGTAACCTTTCTGTTGTTCTTAGCTACTGTTTGTGCTTAATCAGCTCAACGAAATTGGGTCCAGATAGCAACTTTAAGGGAGTTGGTAACACATTATAGGAAGTGGTAAATCGGGTTCTCTGCATCATTAGGTATTAATTTCTTCTGTTGTTCTGTTATTCTTAACTTACAGTTGGTGATTGTAAGTGGACCGCAAAGCACGCTAGCAAGCAATATGCTACAGTTTTAATGCCTCACAAGCATTTGATAATGTTCTGTGTGCACATAAAGGATAAAAGCTTAGTCAGTGTAGTGATCAACATAAACGTTAACTGTTCTATTATTATTTAGCGGTGTTAATAGAAAGGTATTTTATACATATATCTATATATAGCTTAAAGGAAAATTTATCAAGCCACTTCGTAAATTTTGAATCTGTGCAAAGTTCTCAGTTTGTGTCTCTGTTCAAAATTCGTTCGTAGGTGTATTTTTTTCTTTTTCTGAAAGTTTTCTGGCTCAATTATTGTCAATATGAGATATGGTTTTACATATCTTATTTCATTCATTATTATCTTTATCAGGTTTTTCTGTGTAACAATGTTTTTTACTCAACAAAACTGACCAAATTCTTATTAATAAATTCTAATGATCTTTATTGTAACTACAGCCAGGCTTACTTTATGAAGGAAACTGTAGGGGTTCACAAGTTGTAATAATAAGCCAGATTGTCCATGAAACAAGCTCCTGGAGGCCTAAAAGTCTTTTAAAACAATAAAGATACATTCAAGTTACACATCTTAAAGATCTCTTGAGAAAAGTTAGTTAAGAAAGTAACAATAAACAGTTGGACTGTGAGCCAGATGATCAAGATGTGAATTATGGGCAACAAACACTTCCATGTTTTATTGCATGAGAAATCTTGACACATATCTCAACTGCTACTGTGAATTTGCATGCACACATCATTGTGTCATTGCAAAAACGTCGTATATCGCACGAAAATTCTCCTTGCAAAAACGTTGTAGCTCGACGCGTACTTGTATTGCATGTACATTCGGGCTATTTTAAGCGAGGTACAACGTTTTGAAAATATCAAACTCGCATGTAAGGTAAGTGCTATTTTAGGAGATGCAACATTCTGTCTCTGACACTGCAATATTATCAGTGCACCTATTCAAAATAGTGCTGGTGCATCGTGGAGTCTCGTGACCAAGACATCTAGAGCAGCGGATTCTGCTCTGGTGTTTCTCAGAATGTGGGTTCGAGGTTGATCAGGGCACTTTACTATGGAGAAAGGACCATGGAACCAAAACATTTTAAGCAAAAATTGCTTTTCCTCCGGATGGAACATAAAGCCGTTCGTCTCGTTTGTTGTGTAATGCACATTAAAAAACCCAGTTTGCGGCCCCTGTTTTCTGGTATGGTTGGCTGCACATTGCGCCGCATTACTTTAAAAACCCCTACAATGTGCTTCATAAATGGGTCTCATGATTCAAACATAGCTCTACATACATGCCATAAAAATAATGAGGGCTTTGAGAAGCCTGTCAGGTGTGATATAGTGCTATATAAGGACTGCGTAGTCTCATTATTAAATATCAAGCAATAAGTCTCATTATTAAATATCAAGCAATAAACCACAAGGGAAATGTGGTTTATTATGTGGTATTTAAAATAAAAAGTTGCCTCCCCATAAAGGTGATCACTCTCCTGCCACTTCCCAGGTTGTATCGTAAACTCGGGTGTGATTCCTGGTTATTTGGCAGGTATAGGTTGATTGGCTTCTGACTGGCACCCCCAAACAATGGTATTGACAAAGTAGGGGCACCACCTACATTAGGGGTAGATGGCTCAGTTGGTATAGTGCCAGCGCAGTATTTCAGAGGTGGTAGGTTCAAATCCCGCTCCAGTAAATTTGTCCTTGTTCAACCCCAAAACCTATTATTATTGTAGAAGAACTGGTGCGTTAAAAACTTCTACAATTAAAGTCTTAGTTTTTTAGAAGTGAAAGAGAGAACGGTTATCTTTAAGATTACAGCATTTGTGAATAATTTTTACAAAATTTTCATCAAACAGGGTTTAATGATAATTTTTACAAAATTATCATCAAACAGGGTTTAAAACTCAATGTTTTAAGATCAACTTGACTGAAATTAACAGAAAATTTTTATAGAAAGGTAAAATGAATGCAAAATGATAATTGAATAAAACTTATAAAAACTGTTTCATAATGTTAAAAAAATTCATTTAGACCAGCGTCACAGTGGAAAAAAACGGACAGTTTCAAATTTCAACAAAATAACTGGGAGGAAAACTTTACACTAGTGATCAAGTAGTAACTAAACCCAAAATAAACAATGATAAATAGTCAAATTAGTTTGAGTGATTTCCTTCAAGTTGATCTTTAAGTTGAGCACCAGTACACGCACATCACATTTGGTAAATTTTGCTGAACTTGCCCTCCACCCACCTCTTCCAGATGTATTATTTAACAAATTAAAGTATGCATTTATATACAGTCACCGTTTGACATATTTACTCTGAATTTCATCTTTTTAAAACTGATATCTATTTTTGTTATGAATGCAGTTTGAGTGAACTCCAGTCTGTTTATATTTTTGTTTGTTCGAGAGCTCTATGTCAACTAAAATGTCACCTTTTATATTTTGAAATTGCCTTTTACCTGAAAATATTTTCTACTACAACTAATCTTATAATCAGATGTTATTGCAATTAAATATTTCTTTGAATGTGAGAAGATATATGTGTGATTTGGTTGTCTTGTACCTAATGCCATTAAAGGAATCTGACTTTTTTTCCCCCTCCAACCTCAGTTTGGTCATTTGTATTGAGATGAGAGCAAGATTGTGACAAAGGCCTTGAGGGCAGGGACTGATTAAAGTGTTCCATAGGCCCACGGGCCCCAGTCACCAGTGTTCTTAGGTCCCTAGTCACAACCCTCCCAAATTCGGGCAACAGTGTGGAAAATTTGGGCACAGTGAGAAGTAAAAAAAAAAAGTGAACATGGAGAGCAAAAAGGACTTTTTACCCGGTATTAGAAATAGGTACTTTATTTTTATACATCTGTGTAAAAATTTGGGCAAATCAACCCATCTGCCCCCTTTGACCAAAGAGTACCCATACGCCCATGGGGATATTATTGTCCTAGTGACAGTGATAGTGATGTAGATAACCACAATAAGTGGGCCTCTCATGTATTTATTTATCCTCTCAAGTTTCTCTCTGCTTACAATGAGGCTCATATGGTACGCAGTAACTCTAATTGTTGTACCATCACATACAAGCAACTGAAGTTACCTTCGTCACCTAACCCACCAGCAGTTGACTAGTTGTGATTATCCCATACAAAGTGTAACAGCCGCTGGTGCCCTGCTTGGTGACTGATCTTTGGATCCCAGCTATAGTTGGGCCATCCCAACTGAAACTCTCTACTTGGGACAGGTCCCAACTAAAGTTGAGGCATTTCTAAAGTAACCTGTACATGTAACAAACATGTTTATATGAAGGTGTGTAGGAGATGGGATTCAGACCTCGGTCCATAGCATGGAAACTAGTATAAAAAATTGGTGCCACCGTCAAGGCTAACAATAATCTCAGACAATGCACATTAAAAAAAACACAGCTGTCAAAAAGTATGTAGATTATTTCAAATTTATTAAATTTATTAGGATTAAAGAAGATACCAAAAAAATTGATAACAAAAGTATCATCAAATTACTACAGAGCTGTTGCTGAGCAGTCTCGAGAACTGGACTTATGGTCTGGTTGCAGTTCACAGTTGTCATTACAGTGGGCCAGGGTTTGATCACTGGTGGTTGACTGAGCAAGTCTAACGTGGAACCTTTTTAAAAACCATGTCAAAACAAAATTGAGTTAAGGGTCTGGTTCCTTGCACTTGTCCGGGAAGTAGATTTGCAAGACCAATAATTCGGCTATTTCTGTCTTCTTAGCATTTCTAGTGATGAACTCTTGGAGGAGATTTTGGCTTAAAATTCTTTTAAATACAGGAAAATCTGTTTAACAAAACTATTCAAGGAAACACACTAGACTGCCGTACTTGTTTAATTGTTAGGGTGAAGTGTGAACATTTTTAACATTTCCAACTGTGTACATTTTGAAGCATATTAAACTTTTCTGCAACATACTAAATATACAAATTTTCTTTAAGTGATGCTCAATATAGTTACCAATATTGCAACAACAATACAAAAATAGCTATTTTTAGTCTTACATTTAGTATTAAAATCATGCATTTAACAAAAAGTAACAGTTGCATAAATTCTATAACAGAAACAAGGTTTGTTCTACTCACAAAAATATATAAACAGTGACTTTTTCTCTTCTAAAAACAAACATAGGAAACAGGAAATATAACATAGATAACATCTACTTAAATTAAATCTTTGTAAACTGAGACATGGTGAACCATTCAATCAATATTATTTGTAAGATAACCTATACTTTGAAAAAGTAACATATGTAAAAATGCTGTGACAGCTGGTGACGGGTTAACCGTTTGTTGTTCTCACTCTCAAAATATTACAGTAACTTCTCTATTCTAGATAGAAATATAACATGGGAAATAGATCATATTTACTGAATTGAAATCTTTAAGACCACTGAAGTATCAGATTCACATATACACTGCAAGATATTAGAGTACAAGGAATGGAAGGAAAGTGTAAAATATGTTGTTACATGCTAACTACTACTAGTATGGATGTTGTTTCCGCAGGACCTGATTGGGGGGAGCAATGAGTATAGAGCGCTATTTAAAGAACCATTATGTATTTGGGGAAAATGCTTCCAACGCGGTGTGTCAAAAACATTGCAAGTTCAGCATATAGGCTAAGTGTCCTGGTTAGCCACCTGGTCTGAGGCCCTCCAGTGGAGAGCATTGATGAGTTACCATGAGGAGTGGTCAGAAGGCACCCCTAGGAATAATTACTTAAAAGGAGTCATTATGATTCTACAAAAGCAAAATCACATTTGATTTTTCCAATAATCGAACATCGGCTTTGGGGGGGGGGGGAAACCAAACTAACATTTTTTGTATCCCTAATGCAAACTTTACATATGTAGATTTTGTTCCTGAACCCTCCTAAAATTTCTTCACCATGTGTGGGGGCAGGTCCAGAAAAACCAATACTGTATTGACCATTACTATGACAGGCACCTTTTAAAATGTAAGTTATTTATTGCTTAAATATACCTGATGGTTCTAAAAGAAAACCTTCCTTTGTACTTACACCTTCAAAATATTAAAAGACAATAAAAACATTTCAAAGTAGCAACTTATTTTAACATTTTTACGTGTACTTGGTGATGAAGATGTAAGGCATCATAACATAAAGTGTTGCTTTCGTTCATCATCTTGGATACACTGTGCAAGTCTTTCGCGTATTCAAACTTCTGGTGGTCCCAATCATATTGAGTTTTACATACGAGCAGGATTCTGATTCTTAAAAGAGTTTAGTTTAACGCAGTTTATGGCTATAAAAATTATATCATAGTGTTGGGAAAGTAAAATTTAGCCATGAAATATATGAGGAGAAAAAAATCAACAAATCAACAACTTGTAAACTATTAAAAATTGTGCCCAACTGATGTTCACGTTGTCAATAAACCTATCTAATGATCACACCAATTCAGGCGTGATTAGTAATGGGGTTTAAAAAAAAAAAAAATCCTTTCCCAAGTTTTGTGTCTATGTAAATTGTAACAAATTATTTGTATTACATAACAATTGAAATTGTATTGATAACAAATTACTATGGGTATTTTCATTTTCAAGAATTCTGTATGAATGAAAGTTTAAAAGAATATTTGATTTCTTAGAAAACTAAAGTCATCAGTTGTTTTCTGGTTGTTATACGCGCAAGACTTGCACTAAAAAGGTGATTTATTTGGTCTATATGGTATATTTGTTAATCTACTGCTAATCCACAAATTAGTTAGAGATTCACGAATAAAAATTTGTTAATCTTTACAATTTTTTTTGCAGTGGACTAAATGATCAAAATCACATTTTGGTGTAACTATTACACATGTGTCTACCTTGCTGTATGTACACAAGTCATGTAACAGAAAGGTACTTCTTAGTCAATTTTATCCCGCCCCTTTTTATGTGTTTTTATTTAATTATTTATTTATTTCTGTTTTGGGTCCACTGAAGAGTGCACATATTGAGTTTATATCTACAGAATTATGAAAAGCATGTAGATTCATTTTGTGTGGTCTATTAACAATCAATTTTTTTAACCGTGGCAGTTGTTAAAACATTGAACACTGAAACTACCAACTGCCAATTCTTCATTTTCTTTTTATGTGCCATTTATGCAAAGTAATAAGTCTGAAAAAATATATCAGTTTTTTTAAAAGCAGTTAATTTCTTCAAAATCATTTTACAAAACGAGGTACAAAAGTAAAAAAAGGAAGAACCTGTAAATTTAAGAATTGTCACTAAAACTAGTATTTTGGGTGAATGTTTACAGACTCTGATGGCCTATACATTTTCAGAGACAATATTTGTAACATTTAACACAAAACATTACAAAAGGTTTTTAGTTGTTTAGAGGTAAAAACCCCTTCATTAGGGGTCATTGTGGCCACAAGTGTTTTTTACCCAAATGGCCGTTTGCTACGACAAATGACCTCAAGATTTGATCCCATTTCCACAGAATCAACACTTTAAAGCCTTTGCTCAAAACCTAGGCAGCCAGCCAGGCTTTTATAACAAGCTGATGCTGGATGACAATTTTGTCAAGAAAAAACAAATAACTATTATGTCCAACCACTGCAAACTGTCTGTGTAAAGCTCAGGGTTGTAATCGTACATGAGTCTATGAGTTTAATGGGCGCCATTCACAAGTTTGCCATTATACGTCTTACTCGCTGAACACAAAGGTTTTATACTAAGACTTTCCAATATACTCATTGAGGTAACCAATATAGTGATAGTGGTGCCCTTGCCCATTCGAAAACGAACCATCGGGCCTGCATCCAGTACTTTATTAATGCTGTCAGGAATCACACAAAAATTGTTCACTCTCAGTCTATTGGTAATTTTCGTAATTAGGCTTGAGTCCAAATTGGCAGCTATGGCTACGGCTAAAGCTATTATCGCCATGTCATCATGCATTGGGTACAGGACGTCCTTAGCAACATACTTTGTAGCCATAGCTGTAGCCGCCTATTCGGATACGGCCTTTGCTACAGAGAAGGGGTTATTGCTAAGGCAGCCTCACTTTCAAATTAGCCATGAATAAAGAATAGAGCACACAACTTCGCTTAATAGCAGAATACCAGCCAAAGTTCTGGCACAAGTTAATTGTTTAAAATTTGTTAACCAGCATTCTTTGATTTGGCAGATAAATCTGAAACTGCTGAACACATTCTGTAAAAATTGGTCCCAGACCTGTGCCTGTGTCCAGGGAATAATGCAGCAGCAGTGTTGTTTTGTATCTCTGGTGGCCTTCCCATCTACTTGGCAGCACTCCTTTCTAGGCATGCGGTAACGATTGCTGTCCAGCCTGTCTGGTGACTGTGTGGAAAAACCAGAAATTATTCTTATCATTTATTTTCTCTCTACTCCTCAAAATAACATACAGATACAACACAAAATATAAAATGCTTTGTGTAAGGTTATACAGGAACAATGGAGAGGGCCAGGGCATCGTTTCACAAAGAGCTAAGATTGATCTTAAGATGTGTATCAATTTTAGTGCTTTGGGAAATCGAGACCAGGCTGAGGAGGAAAGAGAGAATCTTCCTACAAACTAGTAAAGGTTGAACATGGCAATAAAAGACAAACCTGGGAAAAACTGAGAAAAACTAGACTAGCAACAGACAAATAAACTAAAATGTAGTAATACAAAAATACAGGTAAAATGTATAGAAATAAAAGATAAACATGGCATTTTATTTAAATCTGTACAAGCATTAGGTCATTACAGGAACCAATTGATTTATGTGGAGTTCAGAGTGGTTTGAGAAACAAATAGAGTGAGTTGGACAGCAGCATTTTGTAATTAAACACAGGTTTTGTTTTTCTCTTTTAAAAAATGGTCTCTCCGAATAAGACTGTGTCAGATAAGAATGAATGAGACTTTTACCAGGAATAGAAAACACTTCTAAAGGAAATGTATCAAATGATTTTGTCGCACGTACCTAGCTCCACAACCGCGTCCAGTGTCCCCGTGAAAGTACTCATAGAATAAGATCAGGTCCTTGAAGGCGGGGTCATCTTTGTAGAGGAGGTTATCAGCGTGACATGGCCTCACTCCGTTCTCATCAGGGAGGAAGATGCTGGCCAGTCTGGTGGAGATTTCCTTAGCGCAGTCCTTCAGTCGCATCATGTTCCCCGATCCCGTCGGGCATTCCACTATGAAGTTGGGTCCAAAGAAGAAGTCGTAGCGCTCCAGGGCCTCAATGATCAAGTAATTCACTGGGAAACGAAATCAATTCATGCATGAATTATATTTCTCAGATTCAAATGTTTTGGGGTGAAAATTAACCAAACCACATTACTTCGAAGGGAATCCTTTCTCAAAATAGTTATACTATCAACAGCTGCAGTGCTTCTTACCTAAGGTTTTTATGGGCATTAATTTTTTGAGCACATATCAATCAATGACCCTGCCTTTAAAACATAGCATTTGATTTAATAATTCTAAAAAATATTAAGACATTTATGGAAAATATAGCAAATTTGTATTCATTGGTCTTACCACAAAGCCATATAGGGCCACGCCAATTGCTGTTCCCTCCAAAGAGGTAGGTGTCTGATTCTCCTGGTACGTAACTGACTTGATAGTCCTCTCCTCCAACGGTCACTACAAACGGCTTATCTTTATGTATCTAGACACACAGTGTATAGAAAATGTTACATTAATAAGATTGTATCTCCAGTAATTACGGATGGTTTGCCCGTGCCTTCAAGTATAAATTCTATCTATTTAAGATCCACAAAGTATTACTATACTTTTATATTTACATCATTATCCTTCAGCAAACGGGTAAAAACAGCACCACGCTGGAGTTTGAGTGGTGGGCTACAGCAGAGTTTGTTCAGTGTCTTAGCATCTTTGAATATGTTTAGACTAGAGGCACTGATGATGAATGAGGAGGGTGAACTATTCTAGTCAGGAGTTGTAGATAGATACAAACTGGTTTTGTAGAACCTACTTTTGGTATGGGGCGGTGATATGATGACCTTGTGGACACCTTTTCTGTCTTCTTGTTTGAGGGATAAGATTTTGCTCAGTTTCATTATCATGTAACCCCTGCATTTATTAGAGTATTATAAGACGTATCTTGGACCTTCTGGTTTTGAGGAGTGGCAGTCATACTCCTTACTAACAAGCAAACAGTAGTGACAGACAGTCTTACTAACCTTAGACAATGAGCGAATTCCATATGGAGACAGAAACTCCTCTTCATCCAGCATGTATTTCAGAACTCGTTTGAGCTGCTTCCTCTGTGGGATACCCAGTAGATGGCGTCCATGAATGCCATCTGCCATGGTCTTATAGGCAATCTGTACACAAAACCACCAGATGCAATCAATATTCATATCAGTCGTGGTTCTAATGGAAACAAAAGGTATCCATTAGGGAGTTCTAATGAGGGATCTTGTACACACAATTTTGTGTACAAAGTCTAGGGAACGATGTTAAGTACATGGACAAATGAAAGAACAAAAGAAATCTCTACAGGTATAAATAGAAATGTGCGTACTTGTAGTGACATTCAAACCGTAGAATTATAACATAAGGGACAAATAGGTCCATGAATGCTATCACAAAGAGACAAATTTGTTCCACCTTTGTCAAGACAAAGAGTTGAACATAGGAGGGTCCACATCAGAGGCCCTTGCACCAATTGTGTGTGTGTGTGACTCACATGGTCAGAGAGCTCCGTACGGTGTTTCATAAACCAATCCAATCTCTTCTTGAATCCCGGAAGTTTCTGGATGACCTCTTCCTCCAGGGTCAATGAGGCAAAGAGGGGGACCAGGCCCACCATGGAGCGGATGCGGAGGGGCACTGTACAGGTATCTGTCTTGAGGACATCATAGTAAAACCCATCCTCCTCGTCCCACAATCCTGAGGATAAGAAACAGGAAACTGGATTAATCAAGGGGTAACAGTTTCAGTGAGAGTTTTAAACTGTGACTTCAAAGAAGAAACTTATAACTAGTAAAATTGTGGGTACAACCATGTGTAAATGTCTTTTGGGAGGAGTGTACTCTGCTCGTCATCAGGATAAACTGTGACCTCAAAGTTTAATTCTCAAGCAATGTCAGGCAACTATTCTGACAGTACTCAACCAACATGGTTCTGTATACAATGGACACCATAAACTGCATTTCGACTTGAGGATTGATATAAATTTTCTCTTTCAAAAAACCAATGATGTAATATACCGTAGAGAAAACAAGGCATATTTTGCACAATCCAACTTAATGTCCTTGTCTTGAAAACAGATATGGACAACTCATATAAACTTTAAACCAAAAGTCCGTCCCCAACTAAGCTTTGAGGTCTATAATAGAATTGTGCACAATTTGAATGGAGCTACAGTTTGCAGGCCTGAGACAATCCATGGAGGCAATTCCCTCAATGCCCCTAGTCATAGCCTAGGTGCCCCTTGAAATGTTGTATTTCCCGCATTGAGGTGCCTTTTACTACCTTGCCCTAACTGCCTTGCCTTGCCTTTGAGGTCTTTGATAGAACTGTGCCCAATTTGAATGGAGCTACAGTTTGCAGGCCTGAGATACTCCACAGAGGAAGTTGCCTCAATGTCCGTAGTCATGGCCTTGGTGCCCTTTGAAATGTTACAAAACAAATGTTGTATTTCCCTCATAAACGTTCCCTTTACTACTCCTACCCTAACTGCCTTGCCCTTATTGCTAGAATGAAGTATTAGGCTTCAGTTTTGGATTATGTAATAACTCACCTCCTCCCATGCTGTTCATGGCGTCGATGATCCCAACAAAATGCTCAAAGAACTTGCTGGCCATGTCCTCATAGCTCTCATCGCTGCCTGCTAACTCCAGCGCAATGTCCAGCATGACCACACAGAAAAAGGCCATCCAGGCCGTACCATCTGCCTGTGAGTCATAAACGATATCAAAACTTCAATTTACCTGGCAACTTTTCCTTAAAAACTTGTCTAAAAAAAATGAAATCCTCCTTGGCAACAATTAACATTTTTTTTATCAAATCTCGATGACATGCATTTCAGGCAGACAGAGCAACATTACTTTGTCCACTTTTGATGTGGTCCCTGGCTTCAAACCCACCTCATCAGACCAGATTTTTGCATTTTGAGTATTCTTTCCCCCCCAAAAAAAATATTGTGCATTTTCTGCTAAGTCTATTCAGTCTTCCATCATGAGTCTTAATCACACATACATGAATATCTATATTGATTTAACAGTTATGAGCTTGCAGTCCATCAATTAATCAATCAATCAATCAATCAATCAATCAGATGTAAAATTTATAGGATGCAAATCCAATGCTCGTTGCTCGTACCGTCGTACAATAAGCTCTCAAAAAAAAGTAGGTTTTAAATGAAGTTTTGGAGATGGCTATTGAGGGAGATTGTTTGATGTTCTCAGGAAGATGATTCCACATCCTAGGTCCAGCGATAGAAAAGCACGATTGCTGGCTCCTTAGAATGGGAAGTGACTGAAGTTTGTGAGAAGGAACGCAAACTTTAAGCAGGTTCTTTAATGGACAACATGTCTGTGAGATATGTTGGTGCTGAGGCATTCAGGCGACAACAAAAACATATGCTTTTAATCTCTAATACACTACAAACCTGTTCCAGATGACCTCCTGTGGGCAAAGGTCGTGACCTGTCAAACACACCAATGTTGTCAAGACCCAGGAAGCCACCAGAGAAGAGGTTCTTCCCATCAGGGTCTTTCCTGTTGACCCACCTGTAGGTAGACAGACAAACAGACAAACAAAGAGATTTGTGGCAAAGTCAGCACCTGCAGTACCTGATTAGTACAGTTAGATTTTCCTCACTAAACTTTGAACTTTTCTAAATAAACATGTCGATGCTGTGAGGTCTTAACAATGCATCAAACTTCTTGGGCCATCGAAAAGATGGCAGACAAACAGGGTTATGTGATTGATGTGAAGCTCCAATCTTTGTGCAATATGAAATTTCTTATCTGATGTCGATTTCAAGTTGATTCTGTTTACATGCTTTTTGTTGACACAGTGTTGGTGTGTGGTCTAGTCAACGATATATTTCTAAGGTTGTCAGAATATGGATTAGGATATGTTGTCCTGTTTTTCCAGACGACATTTTGTGAAGTCTTACTGTGAAAGCAAGAAGGTCACTGTTCTTGATGTACACAGCAGTACAAACGGCTCTTGAGTTTACCCCACCGGGAGCCAATAGGTAATTCGCTTGAAGTGTTTGTTTTCTGTCACTATGCAAACCTGTCGGGTGTATGTTGGTATTGCCGGTATTGGTTTATTCACAGTCCACTCATGGCCCACAGGCCAAGTTACTAGAATGTTACAATATCAAAACATTGAAATGGTACATTCAAAGATACATGTAAAACACTGAAACACCACAAAAGTCCTTAAAATGAGAGGGTGAGAAAGTTATGGTCCTGCCATAAGAAATGACCACATTAAATAAACCCCAAAAATTGGACAGGGTTGACACCCAAAAGTTGTAACAGAAAATATAAGCACTAAAAAGGGATGGTTCAGTCACCATTTAAAAAAAAGCCTTTTGGAAATCCAAACTTAGGCCAATCCTACTTAGGCCACTCTGTATGAAAGCGCAACTCTTTGAGCTGAGAGCTCCTACGAGATGAAAGATAGACTGATTGCAAGTGACAAAGTGTCCTCCTTCGTCACACACTACCACATGAAGCAGTTTACGTTTACACATACCATGTGAAGTTGAGGAGGAGCTTCTGGAAGCATCTCTTCAGGAACCCCCTGTCCCTTGACCCCCTGGCGAAGCCGATCTTGAAGACCCTGAACACGGCCCAAGCGTGGACCGGTGGGTTGACATCGCCAAAGGCAAACTCATATGCTGGAATCTATGGATTCACAGAAAACAATTAAGAAAATATTTCATTATTTTGAAATCAACAGGTAATCGCAACCATCCCCACCCCCCTCCCCACCTCTGAAAAAAAACCTGAGAAATTAAATAAATATATAATAACAAATATTTTGGTGAAATAATTTAGAATGATTGTATACTATGTTATTCAGAAGTATCAATTGAACAATTGAGCCTTACCTGTCCATTGGGGGCCATGTACCATTCTCGTAGGAAGAGCAAGAGTTGGTCCTTTGCGAAGGTTGGATCCAGCTTGGCAAATGGAATCATGTGGAAGGCCAGATCCCATGAGGCGTACTAATATATTAAATGCAAACATTTGTTACTGTATTAACTACAATGTCATATATTTATCCATTGAGTATTTTTGTTGTTGTTAGGCATATACTAGTCTTCAGAGAAGTACTTTTACCGAAAAAAAGTATTTTTTTCTACAGCCATGTTATTGTAATGGGTGCCCTCATGTAGTCTTTAGTCGGGTCAAGCCAAAGTCTTGGTGTAAATTTACCACACCTTAGGAAAGGGAAAGATATAGATAGTTCCTGATTGACGCCATCTTTACGGCCAACTTGGGTTTTGGCTTTGAGCTGCGTCAAACATTTTAACATTTCTACACAGCCAAGTTGTTCATCGACCAGTCATGCAAGAAATTTTATATAACTTCTTTGTGACGCACGCGGTATTTACGCATATCGCATAGTTGTACGCTCGAAAAGGGCTTGATTTGCCCATAGAGTTGGCCGCCTTTACACTGTGTGACACCAACTATCTCTATTGATCTGTCTTTTCAGTCAGCCTCTTACCCAAGGGTACTCCCATTTGTCCGGCATGGAAATGATGTCCATGTTGTGCAGGTGTTTCCACTCAACGTTACGTCCCTTGTTGCGACTCTCTGGTGGCCTGGGAGTTTCCCTGTCCCCCTTCAGCCAACTCTTGACAATGTAATGGTAGAACTGCTTACTCCAGAGTAGACTCGCGTAGGCTTGTCTCGCTACATTGTACTCCTCTGGATTATAGGTGGATGGGATAATCTGTTGGGATCAAGTAGATTAACTGGCTTCAGAAACAGAGGAATGGATTTAGTGTTTTATGTCGTTTGAGTCCCTCAAATACCACGATGTTTGCCGGGAACAGTTTTGACCAATCATTAAAAACCATTCGACAGCACTGGTTGTGTTTGGTATAAGAACTGTGCACTAACCGTGTACTGTGTAAATTATTCATTCACACTGCAGGCTACATTAGGCATTGTCATTCCAAACCATGTGGATGATGTTGAATGGTCTTAATAGTAAGATTGTTAATCCATCACATGTCTGTTGTCTTTAAAGGTTATGGCTACTTACTACTCCAAAGCTAGCAAATGTTGTGTGTAATTTTACCCCAAAACCCTAATTTCATTGTTCAAATATATTTCTTATGACAGAATCTGGTAAAGAGAAAATTTAAACTGTGCAACATTGTGTGAAAGGCAAGTCCGAAGGCTGCTTATTTTTTGTTTCTGATCAGAAATTGATCACTCATTACACTCACTGTGGAGTAGAAATCGTCTGTTTCTTGTTTCCTAGTCTTGAAGACATCATCAAATGCTTCCTTCCCGAAGCACTCCTCGGATGGCTCCTCCTCCTTGCTGAAGAATCTGGTTCTGATGACAGCCTCCTCACCAGGAGCTACCTCCAGAATGTAATGAGCTGCACACTTTGTGCCTCTGCACCTGCCATCTATGGCATCTTTCTCACCTGGAACAGTGCATAGCAGGGATGTGATTGGACTTTGACCCTGTCACAATATCTGTGTTTACACCCGTAAACAGCGCCCTCTGTTCGCAGGTGACACGTATTACACCCAGGCATCAAATACCTTATTCTAGGGAGAACCCAATCTTTTAACAGACCCCCAAGACTAAAATCGCAAAATCGCGCACAGCATGTACAGTGTGGGGTCCGGGAAGATTTTCAAATGTCTATGTAGATGCCCCGTAGTGCGATTTATACCATAGAAATCATTGCATGGATATCATGTGTTTAAATTTTTAGACCCATTTATATAGCACCTTGTATGAAGGGGTTTTCCAGGTGATGCGAAGCACCCATGCCAGATACATTGGGGGAAAACCCCTCCTCTGAACAGAACGTCTTATTTTTCCGTTTTTCTCTTCCACAATGCTATTTATCACTTCCAACATGAGGGCAAATCTTTTGCTTGGATGCCCCTACTGAAGTAACAAGGGCCGATGCACCAGCTTACCATTTATGACATATCGATGGAAGGCATCTCGGACAAACTTTGTATAGTTTTCAATCCCATACAGCTTCTGGGTGTTGGTCTCATTCTCTGTGAAGAGGACAGACGGTTTGCTACCATCTGGTGAAGCATCGTACATGATGGTCATCTTGTCTGCAGGAGAATTGATAATAAATACTAACTATCAGTTTTTATATAGCACTTTATCTACAGAAGTCTCAAAGCACTAACTGTGTTTTTTAAGACATATATTTTAAGTTTTTGAATGATGAGACCCAATTTTTTGCACCCTTAAGTAAGGGCTAACAAGGTGCTGGGACACAAACTGCAGCCAACTATACAGGAAAACTGAGCAAGCAAGCCCCTTCTCTTACCAATAAGTGTACTGGGTTCTTTTACCCGCATTACACAACAATGGAACCAACGGCTTTACGTCAGTTTTTCTCCTATTCAAAACCCTTTCCGAAGAATGTTATTACCAACAACCTACCCAACGATTCGTGTGTTAGTGCTATCTTTCCATCTTTTCCTTGTGACATCCTTGGCTTCATCCCACAGCCTTCGTGGTCGCAGCCCCATATCCAGGTGTTACGGAACCAGTACTGTGGCAGTACATGAATGGTTGCAGTGTCCGGTCCACGGTTTGCCACAGTGATGCGACAGAGCATATCATTGGGTGAATTCTTGGCATACTCAGCGAAGACATCCCAGTACTTCTTCTCCTTGAAGACACCTGTTTAAGAACAACAATAAAGAATTGGTTTACCTCCAAGTATTAAGTGTGCATGTGATCGCACAAGGATTGCTGAATCACTTTTTTGAAGTGTGGGAGTTTCAAACCAGTGATACTCCTCTCTTTGCAATACCTCTCCAAAAGCAGGTACCCTGACTGGGCGTATAGGAGATGACTTTATAAACCCACTAACACACCCTACTTCAGACTTCAGGTTCAAACTCTAGGTCTGTGATACTCCTCTCTTTCCCTTACCACTCCAGTGGGTACCCAGACTGGGCGTATACGAGATGACTTAATACACCCACCTACATACCCTACTTGAGACTTCTGGTTCAAACTCTACGTCTGTGATGCTCCTCTCTTTCCCTTACCACTCCAGTGAGTACCCAGACTGGGCGTATACGAGATGACTTAATATACCCACCACCATACCCTACTTGAGACTTCTGGTTCAAACTCTAGGTCTGTGATGCTTCTCTCTTTCCCTTACCACTCCAGTAGGATCCCTGGAGTTGTAGTTAGGAGATGACTTTTTATAAGCCACAAACCTAATCCTACTTGAGTCTTCCAATTCAAACTAGGTATGTGGTATTCCTTTCTTTGCCTTACCTCTCCAGTGGGTACGCTGACTGGGAGTAATTGTTACGAGATGACTTTATAAACCCACTAACCTAGACCTAACTGAGCCTTCTGGTTCAAACTCTAGGTCTACGATACGCCTCTCGTTACCTAACAAGGAAAGCACAATAGCTTTCGATTCAAACTGGCTTTGTGATACTCATCCCTGCCCTGTCTCCTCTGGTACTAACAGGTGCATGGGTACGGGTGGGCTTATGAACCCGTGAACCTACCTGAATCTTCAAGTTCAAATTCAGGGTCTGTGATACTCCTCTCCCTACCCTGACTCTCCAGCAAGGCGTATGGGTACTCAGACTGGGGGTACTTGTAGAGAGCCTTCATGTAGGAATGAGTGGGAGATGAGTCCAGGTAGTAGTAATTCTCTTTACAGTCTTCACCATGGTTACCCTGTGGTCCTAAAAAATTAGCATTTTTCGGGGTAATGTTAATAACCTCTAACAAAAGCATTTTATACTTCACTCCCTCTGCATGTTCTAGCAGTTTAATTTTAACCAATATTGTTTGTTTATGAGCGACAAAACCTTAATGTCATTTTCATTAGGTAGCGCCCCAAAAGTCTGGTATCCGAATGTTCCTTTGGGCACACACCCGCATTCCATTGGAATGGACCACATTATTATCCGCTGGACCTCATTATTGTGCCGAAGTATGGAGCAATCCTACATGAGTGAATATGTGCATCAGTATGTTGAACATTCAAATGGAATGTTCCGGCGGTGAAACGGAACGGTCCCTGTGCACGCGCTGGCATACTTAGTCCAGTTAGAGCGTTCCAACAGTGCCGACATCTGAGACATTTGGGATTTTATTTTTTATGGGGGGGGGGGGGGTCGCACTAATTTGATGACTTTACTTGCATGACTATAAATGCATAGATAATGTCAACAGTCATACAATGAACATTTCTTGTGCATATAGCCTAGTACATATAATTAACTCTGGAGCAAACCACAAAATCCTTTTTCATCAGTCAACATGAATGATTTTTCCAGTCTTTTGAAATAACACTGTAACTGTCAACAAGGTGGAGCTAAAAAGTCTGCTATTTCTTCAGTACATTAAGTCTTACCTGTCAGGCCGTACAGTCGTTCCTTCAAGATTGTATCGTTACCGTTCCACAGTGCCAGACCGAAACACAATCGACACTCCCGATCCGTTATACCAAGTAGTCCGTCCTCCCCCCAGCGAAAGGCACGGGAGCGGGCATGGTCATGGGGGAAATAATCCCAGCTAAGAAAAAACATAACAAAAACAAAACGACTTAAATGGTCTAAATCTAATGATTTGTTAGCCTAGCTTGGTGGTCTAATCTAGGCCTGTAAACTCATTACATTATAAAGTGTTAATCTACTCTTTTTTTAATATCTTATGTTTATCAACTCTAATCACGGAGCACAAGTCTAGTTAGAATGGAAGCCAGCTGTTAATACAGCCAACGGGCATGATATTTGGTCCATGGAGAATAAAAAGCAGGAACATTTTTATTTGAGTACTTACAAGGGCTATTAACATATTTATTAAACCTTTAATGATAGGCTTTTATAGAATTTTCAGGCTAATTAATAATCATAATATTTCTGATATGTTTCCAAGGGCAAAAAACATTGGAAATCACAATAAAGTACAAAGACTGTCATGCCTTGCTAATTAAAGTAAAGGTATTAAGTGCTAGTAACTGCAACAATTGGAGTAATCTTGATTTAATCATGATTTAATTAACTGTAATGTTTTTACGACCGATGACAAAAAGCAGTATCTTATATTTAATAATAATAATAAGTACATTCTGATTCTCATTCTACCTCCTCCATGCATTTAATCATCATAAACTGTAGCTAGCTATAACACCACTTTCTACAGCTGTGATAACGTAGCTATCGCAGCCAATACTACAACTTGACAAGTACATCCATTTTGTTTGGGGATGTTTTGTCGTGAGATAAAGTTTAAATTCAAGCATAGTGTTTACCAGCTCCCATCGGCCGAGTAGTCTTCCCGAACGGTGCCCCACTGCCGCTCCGAAAGGTACGGGCCCCATCGCTTCCAGTTCTTCACCCGCTGATCAGATTCAGCCAACCTGTCCTTCTCCACGATCGACGCCATCTCTCGATCCACTAGCGATGACCGAAATAGACAGTCCTTGTTGACTGTAGGGCGTTATCTAAGACTCTAAAGTCTAAGACGAGTAGACTTTCTCTGAGAACTTTGACTGATTGAGGTGGGTATATTTAGAGCACATGAAAACACACCGTAGCCCTCATACTTCCGTGTTCCATCCCCATCCACCACGACACAGCCCCCGACACAAAACAAACAAGGCCTAGTCTTGTTTCAATAGTGACATGTCAACTGTTTGAACTCTGTGTTGCGTAGCCGCAAATCAGTCGTTCTTTGACCTGAAAATGTCATGCCCTGGATGTATTTATCGGGAGTCATAACGGGTGCCACTGTCATGTGAAACTGAAAGCGATCGTCGATTTTGATCTCCGCGGCTGCAACTGCTTATCTCGTATTCTTGACTTCTAGTTCTTGGCCATTAGGCTGTATCCTTGTACCATGGAGGTAGGAATAGACCTCCATGCTTGTACTATACTCTACAATGTGGGTTTTTAATTCTGGTCATTTCACCTTTAAGAAATGTCACAATACTTTGTTCCATTAGGCCCCAAGTTGTAAATTTCCATCTCGTTTCTATATAATTATCTGTTTCGCAGCATAGCGCAGCGAAACAGCTCTTGTTTTCGTTAAAGTTATTTGTCTGTTTCAGTAAAAAAAAGCCATTGAGATAACACACGTTCGTTCTAAGCGGCCTTTTGCATAGTTCCCAAAGAGCAATTGCAATGAAACTTTCAGTGATGAAAGGCATTGGTGCAATAATGATCCTAAAACAATGATGTCATGATGACGTCATCACCAGTCATGTGACGTCATCTTAAAGGTTTCTATTTTAAATGTTTGAAAATCTGTATCAAATCAACCACAAAAGACCGTAGGTTTCTGTTTGCGGGATTGGGTGGGGATAAATTAGGTCTTCGTTTTATTCAGTGTGCATGACCTTACATGACCTCTACTTCCGGTCGAAACAGGAAGTGCCTTGTTATTCAAAAGTGGAAATACTTATGAAGTTGCTTTCAACAATGTTATTGTCTGGCAAGGGTGGGCAATTAAAAAAAATACCGATGACGTCACAACACACAAGAGCGCCCTCTAGCGGCAGGTTGAAAACTGATCAAAATGGACTTTTTGAAGATGTGTGTGGGGAAGTTTTGTGTAATCACTTCAAAATTTACACACATGTTGACCGTCAGGCAGCCATCATATGTGTGAAGTTTCAGATCAATGACGTCATCAGGGGTCACGTGATGCGGCATTAAAGGTGCCTTTTTTAAGTCATATATCTCCCGAAGTATAAGTGCGATCATGTTGAAACTTGGTAGGTCGTTAGATATTGGCAAGTTCTTGTAAATTTAGAAATGACGTCATGATGACGTCATCAAATGATTTTTTTTATGATTTTTTCATTTTTTGCACCTTTAAGTCATAAATTGCTAACAAAACGTGGTATAATAATCCAAATTCTTTTTTAAACAGGATTGATACGTCATAACTGCTTTGAATACAAAATACTTTCATATTCAGTTGATTAATTTCAAAAAGTTAAGGCGAAACAGCTCGGCATTTGTGCACAAATGCAATATGTCTAGTTGACTTTACATCCGTCATTTCCACCCAATTGGAAATTCCGGGATGGAAGTGCATTGTGGCTATGAAAAGTTCATGCATGTTCTGGACGTATGGGGACTCTTTGGTTAAGGGGGGGGTGGGCAGAGGGGTTGATTTGCCTGAAATTTTCACACAAATGAAAACACAATTACCAATTTCTAAAAGAAACCCATTCAAAATTCTTTGTACCTTTCTTTGTCCTTTTTAGTTTCTTCTTTTTGCTGTGCCCGAATCCCCACTTTTGCCCAAATTTGGGAGGGCAGTTGCCCCACCCACCCCAGTAGGCCCTGCCCATAGATTCCTCCTCTTTTTTCATATGGAAAATGCGTTCAAATTAATGACAAACATCAGATTTTTCAACCCAACGGTGTCATTCCTCTGAGTGTCAGACCCCATCAGTTCCCCACTCAAGTTCCCCTGTACCCCTGTAGTTGCTAACACAACAGGTATTTCAAAAAAAGTTTGCTGAATAAAGATTCCTGCTGCCACTCGAACTGTCAAAATGTTTTGTTAAAACCTATGGGATTTCGACCATAGGCATACTGTACGAACTCCGGGATTCTGAATTATTATCGTGATATGATAGTGATACGGTTGGATTTATTATTAAAATCTCATCAGGGTTTTTTTCTCTCCAAATATTCCAATATTAATTTCGATTTTATTCAAACAAAACGTCCAAGGACTCAAAACTATTAGTTTTGGTTAACAAAGACAACATGGTCGGCATCAAGTTGCAGAAATCATGTAGAAAACCATATTTCTGATAGGCCTGTGGTGAATGTAATGATTATGAATGTTGGTAAGATTTCCTCATTCTTTTTCAAGTATGTAGGTTTAGGTAGAAATTTAGAAACATTTCTGGCCCCTATATTGTCCATGTTCTCCCCAACATGCAATGACAGGCCCGCGAAAACACCTGCAAGGGGTGCTGGTGTTTTAAGCCCTTTTCACACGACGGAAAAAAACGAACATTCTTTGCGAAATTTTACAATTTTTTGTAAAAAATTACAATTTGGGCTTCGTGTGAAAGGACAGTCATATTTTACATCGCCTACATTCCTTGCGAAATTTTCGCAAACCTTGCGAAATTTTGTAGTAGGTCCCGACCTCCGACAAAATCTTACGCTAGCGTAATTTTTCGCAAGGAATCTAGTCAAACCTTCGTGTGAAACGATCCGTTGTTTATTGACCGACAATCCTCGCGAAAGCGGTATTAACACGCATGCGTGAAGAACATTCGGGAGCCGACCTTTGTGTGTTAACACACCGTCACCGGGCACTGGTCACCGTTGCGACCATTTGCCACCTCGTCCGCGATTTCCCGCCAAACATGGCCGTTTTGGGTCAAACCATCCATTTTAGATTGGGTGGTTTCCTTCTCCATAATGTTTATCAAGGCAATCGTTTCCTCGTAGTACCAAGATTTCTTGACCTTCTTACTCTTATCTTTGGTTGATGTCGTCGCCGGTCGTTTTTTGGTGGACTCCCCAACGTCTTCGTGAGTGTCAGCAGCCATTTTGAAGAATGTTTACATGGTTTATTTGTTACCGCAACACACTGTGCACACGCGACATACGTCATCATTTAACTGGTACTAGCGCTGTTTAAGAACAAAAACTCTATAGTTCAGTGGTAACCAGCTAAGTCTGTACTCTCGTCTCATGGAACGTGGTCACATTTTTACTTGGTGTCGTGTGAAAGCTTGCGAAAGCGGTCAGGCGTGGGATGACTTCAGCGCTCGTTAAATTCGTCGCAAGGAATGTTGGGGTTTTTTTTCTCGTGTGAAAAGGGCTTTAGGTTTTTTTTGCAGACACTATTTGGCGAGCGCGGAGCGGATATACCTAATTTGCATAATGATCACGCCACAACAGAAACTCATCAGAGCAAAACGAGGCCGTAATATTTTCACAATTCAGGCAGGCTGGTGTGAAATCAGCAAAATAAAGCTGCATTCAATCGATTTGTGCACGTTCGTTGACAAGGCCTATTAAAATCATGTTCTAAATATTGTTGGTGATATCCTTCAGTAATGTTTGTTTTCTCAAAAAAAAAACTGACATGGCGACTGGAAAAATTTTGCGAGGGTACGCGTTAGTTATTGTAACCATGGTCACAGTTAGTGAACACAACAGCTGCTCAAGAAATATGATTTTTGTTAAATGCAGTGTGATGTTGTGATATTCGTATAACAGTGTCAATTCGGCTGTCCAGCGAAGCGTGGACTTGTTGAATATCGATATGTATCAGTAACGGTTTTATTTTGTTCTCTCCATTTTATAACTGTACTACTGTACAACTGAAACAAGTTTGCACGGGGTGTTAATTAACCAATCCAGGTCAACCTTAGATATTACAACAGCTGCTCAACAAAGTGTTTACTTTATTATATTTGTATATATTTTTACTGGTCCATTTTTACACTTCTTTCTCTCAAGAAGTTTCAAAAATCAACCCGTCAATAACCTATTTCCTTTGCAGAGGATTTAATAACCCGCTCTCTCTCTGCAGGTTCCTCTTGCCTAGTTTTAACTTCTTACACTGATTCTTTCATTCTATAATTACTTTTATCTTGCCTCCTATTGTTAGTTGCATTATCTTATGCGGCTTGCCCTCTAATCCTACCCTTTCTTGCTTCCCGCATTGTAACGCCTAGCATGCGGTACCTCCTTTATGGTCCAGTGATCCAGACTTTTACACTGACCATCCTTTGTCCTCACTTCTTCACTCTGATTGGTTCTTAGCCACCCTATTGTTTGTAAATTTACAACTCTGATTGGCTATATTTTCCCGCTTTTTCTGGATACTCTCCCTTAATCCTTTGCTCCTCTTTGGATTGAAAGCTAAGGCCATCTCCCCTACTAATTTTGTATAATATATATTTATTGATACTTTTTTGCAGCGCGATTTGTGTACCCACCACAGTGTGGTTTCCGTAATAGTGTCAATGTTAGCTGTCCATCAGCGAAGCGTGGACTTGCTGAATTGTCAGTATAACGGTTTCAATTATATAATTGTTGTTCTCCATTGAACAATGAACACAGTCTGTATTTGCCTATAATACTTAAAACATAAATGTGACAAAATATAAACAACCTGATGGTAGATAATAACTTGTGTGTATTCCTAAAGCATGCGACCCCATGGGCAGGTTGGGCCAGCCATTCCAAATATTTCATTTTAAATTCTCATTGTAAGCAAGAATAAGGTGAAACTATGGATCAACAACAAGCTAAAGTAAATGGGCTTGAGGTTATTGCGTATTGTCACCTATAATCAATAATACATTAATCCACCCCGTGGTACAAAACACCTGTTTCGAGCAAGAATCATCCACAGAATATCATCCGATCTGTTTTGGAAAGTCTCGCCTTAGAAATAAATGGGATTTTTGGACGTTTGTAAAAATCTGCACAAGTACTTTAACGGCTTTCAAGACACGCTGCTCTCGACGTTTTTCTTTTCTCGTTGGACCCTAACATTCCTGGATCCACACCTGAAATAATATAGACGATCATGACAATGAGTGCCCAATGGGGGGGGGGGGATACGGGGCACGCACTCCAATTCCCAGTGCCCCATAATAGGTGCCCCAACGAAAACAATCCAGAATTATGTATAGTGCCCTGAATAAGGGGAAAGAAAACAGAGGAAAAGAACGATTGTCCACTGCATGCCTCCACTGAAAAACAATGCCGCCCCCATGTCCCAAGTGAAAAATCCTAGCCACGCCGTTAATGTTTATTCTTCCAGATATACCATCCAATATTTATTTGTCTTAAAAGGAAGTGTCATAATTTGGTAATGACCCCGCAGGGTTGACGCTTATTTTCGATTAGGAAGCCTACTAAAGATGGTAATGGCGAAATTATTTCGTCTGAAGTGCTCCCGTTGATTAGAAGTCAATACAAGTATGCCGACAAATTTGAATCTCCAGTGTTTGGAGATTCAAATTTCCGTGGTGTCCGTTTTGTGAATGCTGCGGCCAGAGACGCGGTTTGTACCCGCTGTCACTTTGCTAAACGTGAATTGATTCGTCGTTGTTGATGAAAATGCGCGATACTTTGTTTTTCCCTCAACAAGTAATAGACATATTCAGCTGCAACTTTCACATGTGACTTTCGTTGTTACTTGATTATTCTTGCACTGTACATCAGCATAACGATGACAAAAACCAGTCTATGACCGCCCGAAATAATGGATGATTGAAATTATTGTATCTTGTCTTACAATAACAAGGAGAAAACTAACCTCTTATATAAAAGAAACACCCAAAACCAGCATTTTATTAAACGAACAAAACAAATTCAAAAATGCTCAGCCATTCAATATAATATAGTATCAAAAGTAGGAATTTAAAAAAAAATACCTTAAAACCCAAAATAGATAGGCTAGACTAATATAAATACAGGGTAAATGGAAGTCCAAGCGCTACTGTTTGCACATAGTTCCTTAGAGAATAACTCTTAAAAGTTAAATTAATTGTTTTGAATTTATACAATCAATTTCAGACTATGTCGAAACATTGTTAATATCTTTAGATTTACCCATCAATGTAAAGTGCACTTCGGCGTGTATTTTTTTTATAAACAAATTTTCATCAGCATTTAATGGCGATGGCAGAACTCGTCGTCAAGATGCCATCAAATCTGTATTAAAAATACGGTACACTGGCATAATCACAGAGTGTCCTACGCAGACCTACTGCTATATTGTAAAATAGTTGTTTTCAACATTGCATAGAACCCGTTGCTTTTACAGAAGGTAATGATCAGCAGACAAAGCTCTAAATTATACACAGAAAAGATTTTTCCTGGAATCTGACTGCCATGTAGAAAAAAACCTGACACATGTCTTGGGGTCGTCTGACCCTGGTTCCGGGTTTAAATGACCTGCAATATTAGTTTAAAACGCAGTGCCGGGGCGGCTCTCTTGCACACATTATAACAACTTCGAATCAGCATTGTACCGGGTCCAGGTTCCAGGGCACCAGACTATAATGAGTCAACTCGACCGCTTTCTGGATGAGACTGACACAAAGTGCTGGATCTGTAACGTAATGTGTAAACAAGATTCTCCCAAAATCCCAACTGGATCCGGTTCAGTGGTGATCCATACCGAGTTGATATTACCACAGACGACTATTTTTTACCCCAATATCGCTGAGAGTAATGCCAGTATCTTTTATTTAAGACGAATAAAACAGTTTGGAACTCGTAAACTATCAACGTGTCCAACAAACAGTATGCATATCAAATTGATCTCAAATTTCAGTCGACTCTACTCGAAATTCTTCCTCAGATTCCAGGGCTTCTACCTCCTATGTTCTCAACAAACAAACATGGAACGCCCGCGTAAAATCAGGGCCCAATTATAGAGCTGCTTAAGCAGAAGTTTATTGTTCTTTGATTTTCCCCTAAAAACCAATGTGTATTTTAAGCACAGTAAACTGGGTACTTTCCCGAGTTCTGTGAAAAAACACATGCACGATGCAAAATTAACGTCTACAGAAAATATTGCTTAATGATTTTCTGCTGCTGAGCAAAAAGGAAGAAGACACCATTCGCATTAATGGTACGTGTGATATGGTATTTTGGCTGGAAACTAAATGATAAGCATAATTTGTCGTGTGTAGCTGCTTTTAGCTGCAATATAACAAACTTTCACAAACTATATGACGGTAATATTAATAGTGCAATTAATTTTATTCCACAACGGGTATTTTGGGAAATCCAAATTTTCAGTGAAAATCTTTTCCGGAATTTTAAACACTGTCCAGAAAAAATAATGGTAGTTTTAGAGAAAGGGCTAATTCGCTTTCTATGAATATCACAGTAATTATGACAAACCTAAATCGACAATGAGACATGGGGACGCTAGCTGCAGCAGACTTGCAGGTGATGAACCCATTGCTGTCATGCGCATGTTCAGAACTACGTAACGATGGGAATGTACCTGGTAAGTCTGCTGCCACCTTGCGTTCAGAAGTCTCCCATTGCTCAGATTCTTCTGTGTCAAAGCAGTTTTTAACTAAAATAAGTTAGATGAAGCAGTCTAGTCCTGTTAACGGTAATGAGATTGAGAGATCTCATCGTAGATGCGTTGACAGAAAATATGACGAACATGGCTGCAAGCAGTGCTGAAGCGTAAACGTTTCCGGGCATTCTAATTCCTGTTTATGGAGCTCAAGCAGCTTGAGTTTTAAGTGAGCATATCGAAGATTTGGTTCCTACATGCCTTCGGTCAGAGTTAAGGGGAAGCGTGTGGACTTATAATTATACTCCAATACTCCATCTTCAATTTCAGATGTGATATCGACCCTTCAGTATAAAACAATGCCACTTATATTCAGGAAGGAGGTCACTTCAAACACTAACTCACAATCTCTTCGAGAAAAAAAACCCGCAAGTTCTACGGGTGGCTATACCCTCAGCCATCCAGAATGTGGCTCTCTTTACCGCTTTTAACAAAGAAGTCACTGCACAGTAGCCGCCACAGCAACACTAAGTTAATTAAGAATATTACCGTGGTAAAAACCGGCAGAACGTAGTAGAGGATGGTGAAGGAAGTGTTTATCATCGTGTAGGAACAATAGCAACAGAACAGTAACGGTACGAGGCGTAACGCCACAAACGTGACAACGTTTGTGGATTTATGGACACTGAAAAGCGTGGAGCTTTTGGAGATTCCGTACATGATCAGGAGCTGACGTGAGTGGAGGAAGATGGCGTGTACTTCAGTCAGGAGACCGATGTATATAACGCCCATCGCTAGTGTCTGATAACTCAGTATGCACATGGAAGAACCAATCTGTTAGAAACAATGACAATTATTGAATGTCACAATCGGCTCTACGGACCTGTCACAACTAATTAGCTTAATTAACCCAATTATAATCCATTAATTTGCCCTTATTACTGCGGCAATGCGTCTTCTGCGTATAGATTAACGTGCATCTGGTTGTTTAAATGTAATTTGCTCATACTTTTTGCTTTTTGTACAATATCTTAGCCCGAAAATGTGATGTCACACTTTGTGGCTCGTGAATGACGCCAGATACCGGCCTTCAGAACATGTCAGCTTACTGTTGATATGTACCTTTGACCTCACATACTGTCACTCGTAGCGTCATGTGCGTTGTATCACTATCTGGGCCCAATTTCATACATAGAACTGTTTCAGCAGAAAATATTTCTGCTCAGCAAAACTAAGCAGGATACCATTCACAAATTGCACATGTGATATGGTAGGTTGGCTGGTTACCTTAATCTGATAAGCATAATTTTGTTACGCTTACCTACTTTTTGTGCTTCAGCAGCTCTATGAAATTGGGCACTGGTAGTTATTATACGGCATTGCAATGTATGTCTATCCAATGAAGATGGGTTTCTTGCAGATAAGGGAAGTATGTCTCCGTTAAATTTTGTTTTTAACATGACCAATATTGGTCAGAGGGTACCCCCCCCCCATGTTCCCATACTTAACACACTATTTTCTTCTTGTACACAGCTTTCCCCCCCCCCCAAAAAAAAAAAATAATAATAATAATAATAATTAAATTAAAATTAAAAAAGAATCTAAAGAATCACTGGATTCCAGGCACACAATGAGGAAATGAAGAAACAAACTTTTACAAATTAAAAAGGTGTTTGAACGTACAATTATGTCTCAGAGAACTGAGTGCTTTTGTCTATTCATTTCGTGTGTTTTGCCTTGCTTCCGTACTTACAATAAAATGGTGCGTGACCAGTGCGTACACCTTACTGATGTCAGTATACGCCAGTATGTCGTAAGTATCGTACACCATATAGCCTGGGGTAACGAAAAAGCAACATGCATGAACAATTGAGTGATTCACGTCACTAAAAACACAACAATTATTACAACAGTAGAGAGAGTTTTGTGTAATACGGTGTCTCCTCAAACCTCACTGTAGAAAATAAAGCAACAAGGTGAAAGGTTGCGAGAAACAAAGAGTGCACTCCGTACTCGCTTGAGGGAACTTGTCATTTAAAAGCGATTGTGCAGATGCCAGTGAACGTACCGGTTCTGTACATTTTTGAATTGTCTTAACGTAAAGTGAAAGATATTTTCAATATCCAGCTTACCAGATGTTTTAATATATTCTGTTAGCCTTAATCAAGGCAAAATAAATCGTAGGTTGTATAATATTAGTGCAATAACTATTCATGTAGAACAGCAGTGTACACTTTATGTACCCTCATTCTAACAAGATGTGTTTACATTGGAGAAAAGACACCCAATTACATTTTTGAAGTCACGCCTATCTACCCACGGCCCGACTGACTTCCAAGTGGATGAAAGCTAACTCACCAGCTAGAATAGCGAAGCCAGCGTCGGCAAAGGTCGTGTAGTAACCAATCGGGTCCGTCCATACTCGGGAATGGTTAACTAAACTGGAAAGAGAAGTGTCAGCCGACAAAGAATAATTATGATGCAAATTGGGTAAGTTTGAGACTAAATACTCCAGATGTTTGCTGTACCGTATAATGTAAATAATATACGTAAGCCAATCTGAGGTTTTGCACAGCAAAAACTCTGCGTGGGTGCTTTCACTTTTATTGCGGACAAAAGGCCTACAAATAGCACTCGACTGACTCGAGCGTGACGAAAGTGGAGGTTTCCGTTTGGTCCTTTTCCAAACCTCGCCTTATAGAGGCTTGAGGCTTGTCTCCAGCTGCGGGCTCCGTTTGATGTTGGAAACCCCTTGCAAAATGCACACTACTCCAAGATAATTGACGGAGCCCAAGCCCGGGGCCGGAGCCCAAGCCTGGGCCGGAGTCCAAGCCCGGGGCTGGAGCCCAAGCCCAAGCCCAAGCCCGGGGCCGGAGCCCAATCCCAATTTTGGAAAAATCCCTGTGTATATTATTGATTGATGGATTGATTGATTGGTTAGTTTATTCGCAGCTTTAAATGCAAACAATACATGATAAAACGCCTATTGTCAAAAGTCAAGGAAACTTTGTATACTCGCAACTGACAAAAAGCCAACAAGTCAATATAACCAACAGTGGTTGAAAACTGTAAAGTCTCAATGGAATTGAATTCGTTTACGTCGACCAACGCCATGTTGTATTATAGATTGCAAGAAGATAGTCAAATCATAGTTAATTCACGATTGAGCTCAGCATAATCTCATCAAACTATCTTTCACTCACCCCCTAACCCCCGCCCCCCCCAAAAAAAAAAACACACAATAATAATACATTTTTAAATACTAATAAATACATAACAAAAACCAAATAAATGAATAAATAAATATATAACTAAATAAATTAATGAAAAAATTAATTGAATATAACAATAAGTAATGACTAAAAAAATAAATAAACAAACAAATAAATAAATAAATAATAATGTTCTTAAATTCATTTCTTTTTTAATGAAGTAAATAATAACGAATTTATTTTTAATTCAAAATGGTACAAGTCTTCATTTTATGGTTTCCAGTGAAACATTGTTTATAATAATTAATAGTAGACACAAGGGCAAACTGTGTACAATGCACATGTACACGTTCTAGACCTACAATCAATTATTTTGTTAATAAATGCTGGTCACAACATAATAATAAAACGTCAATGGCATTGTAGATTTGTCCTTGTTAAAAAAGGGTGACCAGACCAGTAGCTGACCAGACATTGGAGTAGTCCCTTGCTCTGTGGATAGTCAAATCACCAGATTTAATCAAATTTCGGGGCATGCCCTTTTCCTGGCCCCCTTGCTTGTAAATATTGGTCTGATGAAGAAAGCAGAAAGTAAGGGATTTGATTGTGCCTTTGCAGTTACCTGCCAGTTCTTATACAGTCTGATCTTATGGACATTACTGTAACTCATTATGGTCGACATTCCGGCCACACCTCAAAACCCGTAGACGGGCCCCGCGCAGTTAACGGGTTACAAAAGAACGACTCGACCTACCAGTACAATACGATTGGAGACATGAATAGAGAGTTGAAGAACGACGTTGCAGCATTCCTCCACCGGTGCCGTTCTTTCCCCGAGTACTTGCCCGGGGGTGCAGCGATCGGTAACACATCCAACGCCGAGTTGAAACACTGAAATCCGGCGGCAGAGCCGACAGCGATCGGTACGAACCACTGAAACATCGAAGCAATAAATCTGCACCAAGTTCCCCTTTATATCGTAAAGCACCTACCTAGAAGCCAGCGACACAATACACGGCACCCAATACATTAAATTGTTGCATTCGATTTAGGCGGCAGGCATTTACCATCTATGGGAGTGTATGCACAGTGAGTCGTTCCGGATGACATGTGCAACTGTCGTATAGAGGTCAGAGTGTCAATTTCATCACAAGATTTTGTACTGGGAAAAAAAAAACGCTCGTGAAGGCCGAACGACTACACTTTACTAGTAGTCGTAGTAACGTGTCTGTTGTGGGCATGTGTGTCCTTCATTCATGGTCATATATTGTAGTAAGAGGGTTGTTTTGTATTCTACAGTTGAGGTGGAACGTCCTGCACGTAGGTGTACCCCTCATCAGTCACAACGTACTGTAACCGTACCAAACTTTGCTGATTTTACCTTTTCAAAGTTTGTTTCTCACGCGGTTCGTTCAGTATTTCAGTATGAGGTTTCCCAGGCGGGCTGTTAGAATATTGAAAGTATGGTTTTTGCATCCGCCACCATCCTCATTCATTCATTCATAAATGGTTTATTAAAAACAAATTTACAAATCGCGGCATCAGCCGAATTGCAAGTAAATTTACATTAAAAATATTTAAACATTTTAAGAAGGCACAATGGAAAAACAACAACGAGTTACGGAAATAAATTAAAGTAAGCTTAAGAGAAATGCGTCATCGCTTCTATAAAACTATTCTTTAGAAAATCCCTATGGTTTCCCGGACGTCATTTTTGTTCAGGAACGGAGGGTTCAAAGAAGGTTTGCGGTAACACCATGTCCGCCCATGGTCCGCCCAACTAAAATATCAATCAGAAAAAAAGCAAGATAGTATGGTGGCCCTGAAGGGACATCGCATATCGCAAACGTGTGCGCATACGTATGCGATGTCGCGAAATTTATCGCGAATATGTGCGCACACGTATGCAATGTCGTGAAACAATTCGCGAATATGTGCGCACACGTATGCAATGTCGTGAAACAATTCGCGAATATGTGCGCACACGTATGCAATGTCGTGAAACAATTTGCGAATATGTGCGCACACGTGTGCAATGTCGTGAAACAATTCGCGAATATGTGCGCACACGTTTGCGAATTCATTTGCAATGTCGTGAATTTTATTGCATACCTTGTCGCATACCTTTGGGGTGATGTCATTTTGCGGGCAATTTGTTAGTAACCTAGGGAGTACGCAAGTGGCCCGGTCCCATCTTGTATACCAAAGATACTTCAAGGCAGGAGCTTGGGTACCAGGCAGGTTCATTTTAGTGTGGCCATGCCTAGCCGGCCAGCCACATGGTGATGGTACAGCATCATATCACAAAACAAAAGGTCCATGCAAACAATCGTCGGACTATTCTCACTAAAATGAGCACCGGTACAATGGTTAGTATAATAGTTATTCACTTATTAGAAAAGCGTGAGGAACAGAGTGCGCTCGAAGGTAAATTAGTCAGACCCTATCTATATCTATTTGTACGTCTCGATCCCAGACTAGCTGCTACAACTCCCCAGTTCATTAGGAATTTTATTGAATGGTATGCGACAAGGTATGCAATAAAATTCACGACATTGCAAATGAATTCGCAAACGTGTGCGCACATATTCGCGAATTGTTTCACGACATTGCACACGTGTGCGCACATATTCGCGAATTGTTTCACGACATTGCACACGTGTGCGCACATATTCGCGAATTGTTTCACGACATTGCATACGTGTGCGCACATTTTCGCGAATCGTTTCACGACATTGCATACGTGTGCGCACATATTCGCGATTTATTTCGCGACGTCGCATACGTATGCGCACATCGTTTGCGATATGCGATGTCCCTTCAGGGCCACCATAAGATAGTGAGTTATCACAAATTTACCAACCAAACGTATTGTCAATCAATCAACCATCATTCAACCGTGAACTAGCATATCATCCAGTAGCACAACAAACCAGTCAATATGTTCACTTTTAAAACTAAAATGTCATCTTGGGTGATATCCCTGGTTACACGGCAGTTATAGGTTGAATGGCTTCTGACCAGCACCCCGACCTAGAGAGAATGCCAACATCAGGGCTAGCTAGCTCACCAGTTGGTTGGTCATGGAGGAAGGAAATTTACAGCCTATTTATAAAATTGGACCCTATAGTTTTCTTCTTAAAATAAGCTTATTCCTTCCTCCATGGTATTGGTATAGAGCGTCGGTACGTTAATCCGGAGGTCGCAGGTTCAAGACCCGCTCTAATTATCATTGTTCAACCCAAAATTAAAATTAAAATCTATGCAAACAGCTCTCAGACACTGAATGAAATGCACTGTGCAATTGTAAAGGGACCGTGCGGACTGTTGTTGTAAACTGTATTGTTGATATTAAAGGGAGCAAACACACTTATAACAATGAGAAAGTAAACAAACTATGCCCGACACGTTTTTGGTCGCTACCATCACGCGGGAACTCACGTGATAAAACGAAAGGAAAATTCACATGGTATGGTCAGGTCAGGTCAGATGACTATACACTTCCGTCTGTCTGAGGCTGTTGTGGTCCACCTTCCGTTTCGCAAGCGCATTCCACCATGTTCTTATCCCATGACTGATATGTGGCAGAGGGTGTTCCCCCCTATGTTGTCACACTTTAACACACTGTTTTCCTCTTATACAGAAGTACCCCCCCCCCCAATATCCTCTAAAGAATTCCTGAGATTCCAAGCACACAATGAAGACATAGTATGCCCCATTATATTCAGCACCAAATGTATGTTCTAGCATTATCCATCTCCGAACTTCAGAGCTCCAGTTTCTGCCCCGTCTTCGCGGCTGCCCTGCACTTCCAGGCATGATGATAGGAAGATGGTGGTGTGCGCAAGAGTTCCTGGTCTACGAGGGTTACGCGGTGATCTACGTGGGTTACGCGTTCAACCCATTGCATTTTCCTTCTCCTGACGGTTCGTATTTACACATTTTCTAGTTCACTATTTTCACAATGTGCAACAGTGTGGGAATGTCAAGCCTATAAGCATTCTCTAAGCACCTTGCTCAAAATGCATCGATTCGCCTCTCCATCCAAGCTTCGCAGATAGGGCACAATGTGATCAGTGCCCGAAGCACTTCCATATTACGATTCTAGATTTTAAAACTTTCAATATTGTTGTGTCAGCAGATGAAGTCATCAAAAGAATGTTTCATACTTTCTAGACCTTGCCTATAAGACAAGTATGTATATAGATAACAGATCCATTAATTTGCTTGTAGAATGTTATTAATGGAACAATAAAGCCTTGATGTATTGTCACAAGAGGGCAGTGTGTAGTATGATAATGTCAACGTTAATGTAAAATAATAAGGGTTAATTTTTAGTTCGTATACAATCATTTCCGGCTACCCTTTTATGTTGGTTGTAGTTTCAAAACGAGGCTGGGGAACTTTGGTTAACTTCAAGGTCCGGTTTAGACCGGAACAGAACAACGAGTAGCACTAAGGGTGACGTCTGTGGATGTTATCTTTGAAAATGAAAGACCTCTCTTATGTCTTATTGGTGTTGTTGTTGAGGAGTTTCTCGGGTTTCGGGGACGATTTCACAAAGAGCTATAAGATTCATCTTAAGTGGAGTTTTCAGTATTACCATATTTGTATTGTTGCATCACACTTTGCTTAGCAATTAAAATTGATTACCAGTTAAGATCAAGCTTAGCTCTTTGTGAAATCGGCTCCTGATCAGCCAACTTATAGTTATGCTGGTTTCGGTGACCAGGGACAGTTCTAAACATAAGCATTCATATATTTCTTGAAAAATAATGCTCACAAAATATACGGTCTTTGTTTTATTTTCAAGCAATAGCACTTTATTAGTCTTTAGAATGTAACACTATTGGATTGGTATGCAGCAGCATCAGCAATCACACAAATTCAGTAGAAACCTTTCGTTATTTTTTAAAACCCAACATAATTAACACCGAACCTAAACGAGTCAACAACTTGGTTGCAGTTTGGTTGAAGCAGCTGCGTCACCACTGTGCGGCACAAATACGTGTTTTTTGTCGACTTCGCCAAAACTATCACCCGTGTACTTAGAGCAACTCAACCAAACCAAAAGGGTAGGCGAAGACTGGCCCTATCCAATGATGAAACTTGGAGCTAACATAACCGATGTGTAGACAGGGAACTTAACATTCCGTCAACCCTAGTTATACAGAGCATTCATGAAGAGGTCCTGCTTATTAATAAGAGTGCGTTCTGAACTTCTAGGATTTCATTTCTGATTTGTGTTTCTTTGTTTTGCTGTCCTCTTATATAACAACGTTCCTCATATGAAGAGGTAATTTGGCCAGTCACAGCGATCTAAGTGGCTGCAGTACATTTGTGGCTGGCATATTCACGTTTAGTGGAGATCCACGGCCTGGGTTTTAGGTGACCACTCTGGGGCTTTTGGTGGTTTTAGAACAAGAGTCATTCGTGGCTTCAGGTCACATGGTCAGTAAGGGGAAGGATGTGGACGATTCCATAACCCGTTCCAGATTTGACATTGACCCTTCAGCTCTTCAAATTCAGGCGTTGAAGGAAATTGTCACGTGTTTAAGAAGATCTTCAGGAAGATAGTCACTCCAAACAACTGTCATTCACCTTTCTGGTAAAAAAAACCCACGCAAGTTCCGTATACGCTTCACCCTCAGTCATCAAGAATGTGGCTGTCTTTACCGTTAGTAACTAAGAAGTCACTGCAGAGTAGCCGCCACAGCAACACAAAGTTGATTGAACACATCGCTGCCGTAAAACACGGTAGAATATAATAAAGGGCGGTGAATGTAGTGCTGATCTTCGTACAGGAACAGTACAAAGCAAACAGTAACGGCACGAGGCGTAACGCCACAAACGTGACAAGGTTCGTGGATTTATGAACGCTGTAAAGCGTGGAGGTTTTGGAGATTCCGTACATGATCAGGAGCTGACGTGAGTGGAGGAAGATGGCGTGTACTTCAGTCAGGAGACCGATGTATAAAACGCCAATCCCTATTGTTTCGTAGCTCAACATGAACAATGAAATTGCAATCTGCAACGAGAGATATGGACAATTATTTGTGAATGTTACAATATTGAATCGGCGAATTAAGGAATAACAGTATGGACCGGTCTTCACCGGCGAGCCCCAAAACAAGGTCACTATAGCACGACTTCAAAGACCGCGTCCTCGTACTGTTCTTTCCATTGAAATACAACTTCAACGAATTTTTGTTTAAAAAATTAGGGGAAAAAACGAGAGAAAAAACAAATGAAATGGTATATTAAAACGAACAGTTGTTCACTGAATGATTACACCTGCTTTGTTTTGTGTGCGAAGAATAATAACAATAGTTAGATATATAGGGCCTATTGCTTGTCTTTTGTTTTTATTTGTTTTTTCTGTACCCATTGTATTTCCCTACTCTTCACCTGTTCTCTTCAGAACATTTTCAAACCATTGCATTTTCCCGTTTCTCATAGGCTTTACCGGCCTCTCCACAGGTTTCTATTCTGGATACTCTCCCTTAATCCTTTTGCTCCTCTTTTTGCTATAAATGGATATGTTTGTGTTTGTTCTTGTTTATGCATCTGACGAAGGTCCAGCTTGGATCGAAAGCTAAGGCCATCTCCCCTACTAATTATATATATATATATATATATAATTAGTAGGGGAGATGGCCTTTATATAGGTACTTCATTAAACACTAAACAGTTTATGGGTCACTTATCGGTTCATCCACTAAAAGCTCATAAAATACTCCATTAGGCCTCTGGGACAACAAAAGACTTCGTCGTACTAAAACATAAAAGTATAAACAAACCCCCTCATTAAGTTAACACACAAAAAAGTGCAACATTTTTTAAATGGTTGTGTTGTAGTGCAATTTGACACAAGTATTCTTGCACGCTAAGTGATGCTTGAGTAACTATAATAACGTATAATTTCTTTTAGGAGGTTGCTGGGACGCTTAATATTCTTCACAACGGGATTTGTTGGGTGTCCGTTTTAAATTTGTAATTTAGAAAAACCTTCCCTACGCACTTACAATAATATGATGTGTAACCACTGCAAGCACTTTAAAGAGTACAGTGTGCGCCAAAATGTCGTAAGTATCATACAACACATACCCTGTGGGATAGAAAAGATGAAATGCATGAAAAAACGAGGAGCCCAATCATGTGGCTCAAAACATAATAAGTAAAAATTAACACTGGGTCAAAGAGAGACACAAGTTGTGCACTCCGTACCCGGTTTGAGAACTTTCAAATGCGATTGTGCAGATACCAGTGTACCAAAGTTCACAAGTTAACGGCAGCTGAGTGTGCGAAACGTAGGCTACCTATATTCTCGTATATTGAACGTGGCAATGCTTCAGCTTAGCTTTGATCAAATCAAAACAAAAAATAGGTTAAAAGATAATGTGGATAACTAATGATATCACTTTTTTTACTTGAAGTAGTTTTATAATTGGAGAAAGTAGACCCTATAAATGCAGTTTGAAGCCACGCCCACATCCACAGCCCGACTGAAGCTACGCGAACTCACCAGACATTATAGCAAAGCCAACGTCAGCAACAACCGAGTAGTAACCAATCGGGTCCGTCCATATTTGTGGATGGTTGAACAAACTGAAAAAGGAAAATCATGTCGACAGATAGATTAATGATTATGATGCAAACATTGCACTACGAAGAAGACTTCATAGATCCCCTTACATTGGCCGACATCTTTGATGTCAAACAATGGAAACGTTCACATGTGTACGCGCGGCGAACAACGCTCAGCCAATGATAGCTCTTCATTAACCTCAGCGAGCTTGTGACGTCATATGCAAGGGGTCTATAAGGGGTGCACCCCACTACATAGGGAGAAAACCAAGCGTCGGCGTCATTAATATTTCCCATAAATATTCTCTATTAGACAGATTTGAGAGCCAAATAAAAGGGGTACGGTGTAAACAAATTACCTAATTGTGACCTGGGGTTGTTGACTTCCAACTCTAGGTATTCTGGATGACATAGGCCCTGAAAAGTGGTCCTATTTGCCAAGAGGTGTAGGGAAATCTTTCAAAAATGATGCTCGGATGTTTGGAAAATTACACCGCTGTAGGTGTGTTTTTATTTGGAGGGAGACTATCTCGACGGACCTTGGACTCCCCATATCAAATTGAGCAGTGAATACAAGTTTAAGACTCAATGCATAATTTTCTGTTTACTGTAAAAAGCTGTGAGACTTTTAAGTAACGATTTTTGAATATTTAGCATTGTGCACTGATGCTACGGGAGTTTATTTAGTGGGGTGCACCCGTCGTGATATAATAAGCCAAACCGCCTGTAGGAAAGCGCTGCTCTACCAAAAAAAAAGGACCTGTGTGGGATCTTATTGACTTTGTAGACAAAGAACTTCACCGAAGAACAAACCAAGCATGTCCAAAGTGTGGGTTTCCCTTTGGGTGCTGCGTGGATACATTATCGATTGGTTGATCGATTAGTTTATCCTGCCAAAATCACCACACAACACGGTGAATGACCGCTGTAATAACGAAGAAAACTGTGTATTTGCAACTGACAAAAGGCCTTTAACAAGCCAATAGTACAGTTAGTTAATATCACAAATTCCCATTAGAATTTAATTTGTTTTAAGTTGTGATCGACGTCAGAATAACTATATACTTCAGAGTTTACCAACTTGAGTTGAAATGTCTGTTCACCATTGGTTTCAGACAATTGTACTTAATGCACATATTAAACGGTTAATGGTTTGACGTTTCGAAGGCTAAACAACTAATAATTTGTATGTGTGCAGTCCTTCCGTCATGTAATACTTTTCATTAAAATTATTAAATGATGTGTCATTTGTTTTCAAATTATTGCACAACATTAGCTCAAACAATGAGAAAATACAAGGAAAAGAACGCACTGATAACTTCAAGTATACGGGGAATTGTATTGTGGCTAATGACAGCATTTCGGTTGGAACATTGGAACATTATCTATTTAGCGGTGCAATAAGCGTCAATGACCGGATGATTTGGGGGAAAACGCAACTTCAGATGGACTGACAACCTAATCCAGGCTCCGATCTGAGGTGGGATTCCGGGGAAACTAGGATCATTGATTGTTCCGATAAAAATCTCTACTTCATTATCTCGCCACGCCCCCACCCCGTAAAAACAGTTATAACAACTCACAAAGTCATAGCTGCATTTGCATTTAACTGTTTTATTTTATACATTTACTTTTATTCTATTTCATTTCAGTCTCCATTCTATAGTGTGGTGAACAACTATTAATGATTATAATAACAGCAGACTACATGTCAAATAAAACCTACTGAATAAATGCTGGTCGTACTCGTATTTGATGCCAATATTGCGCACTGAGTGGGTTACTGGCCATGCCAGCTAACAATGCCATTTACAAGTAAATGGTAAAAAAAAATTATAATAAAATGTCTAGATGGTCTGTGAATTTGGACCTAATGTAAGCAGAATGTACACATAGGGATAGGGGCGAATCTTGTGGTTTTAACTTGCTATCCTAAACCCTTCCCCCGCGATCTTGTATGGACATTGTTGTACAGCCTATAAAGGCCCCCACCCTGAACATGCCCCTCAATTACGCGCAACGGAAATGAGTTGACCTACCAGTACAACACGATTACAGATATCAGTACAGAGTTGAATAACGATGTACTGGCATTCCTCCACCGGTGCCGTTCTTTCTCCGAGTACTTCCCCGGGGGTGCAGCGATCGGTAACACATCCAACGCCGAGTTGAAGCACTGATATCCGGCGGCAGAGCCGACAACGATCGGTACATACCACGGAAACATTTGAGGCAAGGAATCTGCTCAAAGTTCCCCTTCAAAACCATCCACTACAATAGTTCTTGAAGACACGTGCATCGGTCGGACTGGAGGTCAGCGGTCGTACTGGAGGTCAGCTGTCTACTGGGGGTCAGCGTGTCAGTTTCGTAACCATAACGTTACTAAACACGCCTGGTCATCTGGCGGATACTCATGCACGTAGTACTTGAATGTCAGTTATCTGATTTCAGATTTCATGGTCGCATTTACGTGTGCCCATCTTTCTGCTTTTATGTGTGTATCACATGAAATCGCAATGACATGGATGAGTGAGTGTGGCAAGTTCGGCTACAGAGAGAAAGGCCTTCTTCTACGGTTCGGCCAACTATATTGAGAGTAGTTTTGTTTGCTACCCATATTAAAGGGGAACGTTTGGCCTACCCGTAGTAACACCCACACTAACCCGTTGATAAAAACGCTCTGCACTAAAACGTTGCAGACGTGCCCTCCATTTTTGAGCTTGGAGTTGGAATGACGGTATTTCGCGTTTCCTTCAATTATTGTCAGATGTTTATCGCCAGGATAGGATGGAAAGAGTGTTGTTTTGCATCCGACCATTGTCGTCTATGTAAAATTACTGTCTTTCGGGCCATGGTTTTTCACACCGAAGAAGGAATGGCAAGTTTTCCCGTTGAGGAACGGGAATAGTTTTCCCGTGGAGATGGAGGAAGAAATGGTTTTCCCATGGAGGAAGGAGTGGTTTTTCCCATGGAGGAAGGAATGGTTTCCCATGGAGGAAGAAATGGTTTCCCGGGAGGAGAAATGGGTTTCCCATGGTGGGAGGAATAGTTTTCACATGGAGGAAGGAATGGTTTTTCCATGGAGGAAGGAAAGGTTTCCCATGGTGGGATGTATAGTTTCTCATGGAGGGAGGAATGGTTCTCCCGTGGAGGGAGGATAGTTTTCCCACGGAGAAAGGAGTGGGTTTCCCACGGAGGAAGGAATGGGTTTCCCATGGAAGATGGAATGGCTTCCTGATGTTGTTCCCCCTTGTTTTTGCGCGAGTCACATTGTTTGCATGAGTCATTAGTAAAATGAGACGGGTGTCTGTAGTTTTTCTTAAACGCGAGAGCGCGTTTTTATTGAATTGACTTTATGGTCAATCAAACAAATAAACCAAACAAGGTCTTAAATTAATAAATGCCCTTAAACTAATAATGGGACACATGTAGCACAATGCCCTTTTATCGGAAATTACGCGGCCGTATGGTCTCACTACAACCACGAGAGGGCGTTTTATTTAAACAAAACCAAAGGACAGACTTCTTTCTAAACAGCTGTCTGAAAATGCGCGTGACTAGACAATCTGAAAGGACAGAAATGTCAACACAGAACAGGAAAAGTTCATTCTTAGATATGCAACTTTGTCATTGAAAAAAAACCACACAAAAACAAGGAAATGGCCAACCACACTCCACTTGGTGCAATACTTTTTCTGTTTTCGTTGGCACTATTATAAATTGAAGAAACCAAGAGGAAATCTCATGATCGAGGCTGTTGGCCCAGTTTCATAGAGCTGCTTAATAAGCAGAAAATGTTGCTTTAAGAAACAACTGCTAAGCAACAATAAACAGGATACCAAAACGATCAAATATGAAAATGTAAAAAGGTAGGTGGAAACAAAAACACACATACACACACCTTTTGTTACTCTGTATACTCTCCATTGTTATTGTGTAGTTAAAAGCATTCCACTTTAAGTTTTAAATAGAACAAAATTGTTTTTGAATAATGATTAATTTAATCAGGCAATCCTTCTAATCGTATATTGCAGGCTCAAGTGTATAGGTACCTTCCAATGAATCATCGGCGTACTAAGGGGGCCTTCTGCCCCCCCCCCACATCGACACATTAATGTCTGTGCCCCCCCCCCCCAAGCCGCTCCCATTTGAAACCTGGACTTTTGAGATTAGAAATTACCCAAATAAAAGTTACATTTGATGAGCTTTTATCTTGTTACTTCAGGGTTTTTTTAAACTACTTTATATTAAAACGTAGACAATGTAAACATTTGTTTTTACCTCCATGGCAGATTATTGTAATAAATGGCATAACAAGGGTGCTGAAAAGGGGCTTGTTTGAGAAAAATTATAACGAAAACTCCAGTTATCCAGAAGTGCCCCCCCCCCTAGAAAAGATGGTGCACCGCCTTGTGCCCTCTTAAAATGTTACCATAGTTTAGGCGCTGCAATGAATTGTTGATTGTAACCTAATTAAGAATAATAACTCAATAAAAAATTGCATCACCTAATCCTAGAATTACATAACTTCCAAACAAAGCCCTGGGTCATTCCATTGTTCTCCATCTTGCAGCTCACTGATAAATCAACTTTATATACGTTTGTAAGGAGCCCTGTGATTGGATGTTCCTGTAGGTATAACCTGCCAGGATCACCAATCAAAACTTCCGTATCTTGGCCTACCGGATATTTCAACCAATCGACAACAGTGTTGGTGAAGTCTCGGTCATAGAACATGTCTCCGAGAAACACAACATCCCATTGCTTGTCTAAACTGCCAATCAGGTTACTTGTTGTTGTTGCTACAGTGACATTGTTCAGAGTAGCATTTAGTTGGATAGCTTGTACTGCAACTGGAAAAAAAAAAAAAAAAATCTCATGAGAAGGATTTTAAACTCAACCAAGAAAAGTCCGTTGTGGGAAACCACAAATTCACTGCAAGCCAGTCTGTTTCTTGCCATGTGACCTAGGGGCTCAGACAAAATTTCTTTTGTTTTAGCCATATTGACATTTGACCTACGGGAATCCAAAACCAATAGGCTTCTGGGAAATCTCAAGACCAATCCACACACCACGTTTGGAGTTGATATGACAAGTCCTTCTTGAGGTATCACTTCGACAACATTTATTTTCTTTTAGCCATAATGACCATGACATTTGACCTATAACAATAGGCTTCTGAAGAATCCATTGAACCAATCTATACACAGCTCTGTGTTACATACAATCTGTAGACATTCCTTTGTTTAGTGCACTTAATAAAAACGATAATCTTCAACATTGGTGAAAACACTGTGTGGATGTGTGTAACTCCACACAGTGTTTCATGTCCTGGAAAAACCCTCAACAATGACCCAATTTTCAAAGGCGAGAGTTTGGTAGGCCTATAGTTTGATTCTTGAATTAAATAATTTGTTATTTTTCAAAAAATGTTTTATTTTAGTTAATTAAGGGTTATATGCTGTACCTGACTGCCACGTTTCCTCTTGTTATGAACAAAAACATGATCTAACTTATGCAAACAATACACTATTTTTGTCATAATTATTGAAAAAGAGGCAGTCCAATTTGGCATCAATACCCAAAATTCTACTTGTGAAAAATTAAAAAGTTTAGGGTTTTGTCAGAGCCAGTGAACATAAAAGCCTTCTGTTTTTCTTTAAAATTATTTTCCCCATCTGACCAACACCATCATGCACCTACTGCAATTTGTACCTGGATCAATGTCATTAGCTAGGACTGATTTGGCACCACCCATAGTTGCAGCTATGGCACTGGCACCACACCCACTACCAACATCCAAGATATGTTTGCCTTGAACAACGGCTGGATGGTCAAGGAGATATCTGCATACATCAAGACAGAACAAAACAAATTCACATTCAGTCGATGGAAAGAGTGTTGCATCCACATAAACAGTTTCATTCTATTAATTATTTAGACCAACAATAGTACAATCATTCACACAGATCAGAGAGTGACACTTTAGTAATAACGAGTGAAGATGTGCCAGTTGGGTAACAGTAAACTTTGGCTTTGGAAAATTAATATGAACCCAATCACCACTTTTTCACTTATTTATTTATGACCAAAAATAGTTTTGCGAACCAATTACACAACATTATGTATAGGGCCTACTGTTTTTGGTCATGACATTAACTCAGTGAACAATTGGCAGTCTAACACAGCTTCTTTCTCCTTGTCCTCGCCCCCCCCCCCCCCCCCCCCACAAACAATGTTTAGTTATGCCACTGCAAACATAAACTACTCCTCCCCCTTGAGCCCTGCCAGGCCCCTTGTTGATGCACCTTGTCAGGGTCTGCCCTCCTGGCCAGTAGAAAGCCCAGAATGGATCCGATATCCCATTCTCCTTTAAGACAGCAGAGCTTTCTTCGATGGATGCACCCCACAGACTACAGGAGGGTGACATCAGATGCAGTGCAATCTCTGGGGTCAGATGATCTCTACTGATCTCGCTGTTGCTGAGGATAAACCGCTCAGCTGAACTTGTCGAAATACCACGTCTCATCATCACGTTCAAGTTATTACTCCAGTCTGCCCCACATTTTTTATGATGGACGTGTGCAAAATACTTTCTGTTTCGTTTTTGACTGTGAAAACATCCCACTTTTTGCACTTGCTGTTGGCTGTTCATCCGTAACTTTACAGGTTTTAAAGCTAGCAAAAATGAAATCTGGTTGGCATGATAAACATCCTCGGCTTTGTTGTTGTTTCGGGGTGCCTTCTCCTTCCTGCAGTGAAGACATCTTTCAGTGAAAGTTTCACTGTCTGCTTTCCCACGAAAATACCGCAACAGTTTGCCCATCAATGCAGTGTACCGATGGCTGTGATGTGTCATGATTTCACCAACTTCATTGAAAATATTATTAACATGAGCTACAACATGCCAACCATGAAATAAACTAGTACAGCTATTGGCTAATCAATGTTTTTCACGTATCGTCCTCACCTCAGCCTGTGTCAGATGTTTGTTTGGGTAGCGCGCTTTAAACCAATTGATAAACCCGGAAGTCAATTCATAGACTGGTGCTCTTTTGTATCACAACGTGAATACCCTTGCTTAAAGAAGACTTTAGATTCTAAGGTTTGTTTCATTAATTTGTAGGGGTTAATGGCAACTTTGGGGGTTAGTAAACAAATTATAAATGCGCATTGAAATAAAACAGCCTCATTAATGTACTTTTTTATTGGATTTATTGTACAATTGTTTGCATAAAATTGTTTTATGTTGTATTTAGTTAAACTTTGAAGAAGATTGAAGTTATCAAGTTGTTCACAAAATTTTAGTACCCCTATAAACTTTGTCGGATGATCAAACTCAAAACACCAAGCACTACCTAAAACTAAATGCGTTTAGCCTACTTTGGATCAAAAGTAGGGAATTTGCAGTTTGGGGTTGTTGGAAAACTTTCCCAGGCTGCATGCAGAAATTGCACGAAGTTTTTATTTTCACAAACCTCTCTTTTTGCAAACTGTAGACAAAAACAGAACGTTTTTAGCAGGTAACCACACATTCGACTGTGTGCGAAGACAGTGGAACTAATGATGGACAAAGCGGAGATTTTTAAGAGGTGGCTGTGGCACGCTTTTCACGGCATCGACAGAAACACTGGCGCTATCGACCCCACTGAACTCAAGGTATTTAACTAGTCATTCCATTTTTTCAAGCGAATCTACCAAACTGTAAAATCTTTTTGTTGGACTTTTGGGGCAGATAAACAAAGCCTGAAACCAATGACTAAACAATAGAGTAATAGTACTAATATTAATAAACATTTTTAAAAAAAATATGATGTCAACATTTTTTCAAACAAATGTGTGAGTTACAACAACAAAATTATAATACAGTCATTTGACCAGTTCGGGATCACTTTTTGAATTCACATTGTTTTTGGTTGCAATCTCTTTGACATTTTAAACAAAAAAGTTTATCAGTTTACCTAAACATGTTATAAAACTAACCAAGTATCCACTGACAAAAAAAGATTAGTACTTTTGAAGAGGCTTTGAGAAAAGTATTGTCACCTGTTTGACCAGTTCAGGATCAGTTGATTCTATTCTGAATCAGTAGCTTGCCCTCTATTGCAAACCAATACTCCCATTCATAAAACTGTCTCTCAAGGACAAAAACTTCACAAGTGTGTTGGCATGGACATGGACTTCCTGTCTCCAGAGAATTTCATGCAAGTGTATTCAACAGCAGCGCAAAAATCCAGCAACAAAAACACAAAACAACAGCAAAGGCAAATGAAAAGGTGAAGCACGCCTAAAAGCAACATTGACCCAAATATCTATTCTTACAGTCGCAATTTCCTCCTCCAAGTTTCATTTTCTCACAAAAAAACAATATTCCTACAAGAATTTGTTGAAGAAATGTATCTTAAAAGCAACAAATAAACTTTCGACTGCAGCAGTAAGATTTTACCTCACTGAGTGAGTGCGGCACCATTTGACGCAATGAGAGATGCCGAGTAGTGAGTGATCCCGAACTGGTCAAGGGTACGATGCCCCCCAAAAGACGATTTCGGTAATTTCGTCTCCTAAAAAAAACAAGACGACTGCTCAGTATTTACCTGAAATATTTTTAACACATTCTAAGCATTTAACATAAATTTTATTCGCCCTGGCGTTCAAATTTTAAAGGTGAGAAGTTTTAACAGCGTTTTTCAACCAACATTTTTTTTTTAAATAATGATCCAAATCGCAGACAAACTTCAATAAAATGGCCATAATTTATTTGTTGATGAAGTTTGGAACCTTATTTTGGGTTTGTTGGTTTATTGCATGTTATTCTTCACATGTATCAACAGAAATTGGTAATGTGAGAAGTAACTTAATTATGGGGTTGTTGCAAAGTTGAAGTGATCCCGAACTGGTCAATGATCCCGAACTGGTCAAATGACTGTAATCAATAGCTCAACTATGGTCATGGAGGAGGCAGAAACTAGTTTTTTTTCCCTCCATTCCATGGCTCAACAGTACAAAACACTCAAGTTTTGGAGATTTGTTGAACCAAGTCACCATAGTAACCTGTGACATCACTTGTTTACACAAAAAACCTTTAGATGCAAAGCATGCCGTCGATTTCACCAAACTCTTCCTAACTTAGGATTAATCTTAGGACTTAGGACGAGTCCCAGCCTTGCACTGTAACATGTAAACCTTAAGGTTAATCCTAAGTTAGGACTAGTTACTTGTCCTAACTCAAGATAGGATTAATCCTGGCGTTTCGTGAAATTGGCTGCTGGATTTCTAGCAGGGGATACTTTGTCCACAGCTCAAATGGAAGAAACATACAATCTTATGTGGAGATTGCACATCTGATTTTTATCAACTCTTGATATGAAGAAAGGGGGCACATCTCAACACTTGTAGTTTTTGTACAGTCTGTTATTTTTATAACTCTTGAAATTATGTGGAAGTTATGAAGAAAAAATTTAAAGTTCTCACATAAGCAGTCGCTTGACTTCTAGAAAGGCCCTGCTAGAGTGTGCCATGTCACTATTTTTTGTACGGTCTATTGAGAAGGGGATAAATAATGTTCAGCACAATTTGAAGTTTGAGTTTTTAAATAATAATAGCACATCCCATTGGTTTCATAGGCCTAACATGCTATTTATATTTTGTTGTGGCTGGTGAAAATAGAGGTCTCAGTATCATTTGCCATAAACAGACGGGCAGTGAAAGTTTGATCCGCTATGGTTTTGATTGAAAAGAAAGTGAAATTGAAACCCACACATTATGTCTTTTCAGACAGAATCACCAAAAAGCACTTATGGTGGGTGTTGTTATGGCTGGGTACTAGAGTGAAACATGTAGCAATGCTCATTTACTTATTTTTATTTTTTTATATTTTTATTTATTTATTTTATTTTATTTTTGGGTGGGGGAGGAATCCACAAGACGGTTAGGCTACACCGGTCGCTCAAAATGTTTACTGGACCAGAATTGTTTTTATAAGAGCAGAATTGAAATGAAATGAAATGAAAAGTACCTACACTGTTCCCCTAACATTTAAAATTCTGTTTTGGTTTGAATGAGCACTGAGAGAAGATTTATCTAAATTCGGATTATTGACCGACAAGAAGTCTTTAATACTCAACAGAACTGAAAGAGATTTAACAGACTGAAAGTCAACATTTGAACAAAAACACAAGACTGCCGGACTTGTCCAGATGAGTTCACTGGCCAGATGGTAAAAAAATAATAAATCACTGGCCTCTGGCCTGCGGTCCAGTGTAAATTTCGAGCCCTGCACTGCAGTAGGCCCTAATTGCATTATGAATACAAATTCAATGGATTAGTTCAATTCCAAAGAACTTGTGAACTGGTATAAGCAATCAGTTTGTTGACTTTTCTTGACTGCTGTCTTTAAAATGTTTGTCTGGTCAATGCCAGACTACTGAGCACGGATCATAGTCCACATTCATTTCTATTTTCTTCCTTCATGAAATGATTCGTGTTGAGTAGTGTTGAGTCTTGATTGGTGAATGATTAACTTAATCAGCTATTCAGAATATACTTGGATGGTGACGTCACAGGCAAAGGCCATAAACAGAAATCCAATGTGAAGAATCAAGTGGCCACTTGACAATAAAGAATGACAACAACAATGGGCGATAAACTTAGGGTGCATAAAATTTCATGTGTTAGACATGTTAGAGGTCATTCTGACCTCAACTGGAGGTCCTTGATTCCAGCTGTTTCCACATGAGTGACCTCAGATACTGCTTGGCTCTCCAATCCCTTGAAGGTTGTTGAGTTTATTTACAGACAAAACATACAGTTGGACACTTGTGTTTCAAAGAACTGACTTTGTGTACACACACAGTGTAAACAAAATGTACATAAAACATTCACATGGTTAAATCTTTTTGGTCATTTCACTGCAGTGTATAGACCTCCAGTTGTTTTAGCATGGTTATTCTTAGCCTCGCTACCATGGGCAGTGTGCTGTACCAATACCTCTTGTCACCCACCCCTGGTGGGGATGTACTGACATAACAATGGGCACCTGCCCTAGAAAGACTTTGGGGCGCTTGTATGGCGCTTGCAGGAGGCTTAATAAATTTAAATGTGAGTGTAAAAACTCACATATTTCTGACGTGGTCCCATTTCAAATAAATTTGTTGTATGGTCACCCTAAACTGCATACAGTTAGACTACATTGTATGATCAAAATCAAAGAAGAATGAGAGGGGACCAGTTGCTCTATGACTTATTCTATGATTTGATGCATCTTTTGCGGGCTACCATACTTGAGCAGATGGCCCTTTACTTTAATTGTGCCATATATTTGCATATAAATTAACTAATTCCAGGGGTTATGAGCAAGCAGGTCATGCTGCGAAAAAGATGGCGCAGCGAGATGGATCACCCTTGAGAGCGAAGTTGATTTATTAATCCTCCTATTATACACGTGTACACTTCCATCGACACTGGAAATTATTTGTGTGTACGTAAATTCAAACACAAGTTACTTCATGGTAAGTTTTCTCCTGCAAATTAGAATTTACGAAGAAGTTTGGTAGAACTTTGTATTCTTTACTCAGTAGGTATGGTGTATACGTGCAGTAGTGTACAATTGTCATACAAATTCGTTGACACTTGATATCCTGATAAAAATTCTGCCTTCCTGTCCATGTCATTTCCTGTTCCTGGTTTAAAACCAAATCGTGGTCTCTTATGTCCTCAATTCAACTTGCCAAAAATGCATGGAGTAACTCATTTTTGTTTTCTTTATAAATAGTAACCAAATAAAAGAGTGATGTTGACACACACGCTGGATAAGCAAATTACACATCCGGTTAACATTCCATAATACATTGCATACATTTCTAGAAAATATCCGCAAGACCACTGGATTTCAATCGTAGGACTTCAACAAATACAATTTATATTGTATTTTAGCCTTCATAATGTTGTTTGGAACAACTTTATTTTGTCATCACTTCGTTAATGTTTACATGTACATGTAGTTTTCTTGCTTCACCAAAGTACACATGTATGTGTACCAAACTGTCGAATAGACAATGATCCCTCAGTGACTAGAAATAGATTAGACAAAATCTGCTCATTGAAAAAAAATAATAATAATTTCCTTGTTACAATTAAGTTAATTTATTACCCAGTTAGATTGTATAAATTGTACAATGTGCACATAAAATGGAAGACACACCAGAATGGGAAGTTTTATATACATGTAATAATACACAGTTGGCAAAACACTGAATCTGAGTTCCCCCTTTAACACTGTTCTGCTGGCCAAATGCTATTTAAAACACATTGAGGACCAGTCACAATTCTCTCTTCCAAGTGGTCCGTCTGTCTAGTTCAGTGTTGAAAAGCATCCGGTCCCTATTTGTTTGAAATATTGACGAGTGAAAAAGCTGGCGGACCAGTGAAATGACAAGCTAACTGGTCCTGCTGGCTAGTTACTGAAACAGTTTAAAGAGCCTGTGAATACATGGCAGGCTGGCTGGTTGAAATATGAAGGCTAAGATAGCCCTGGTAGGATGCCAGTCCCCATTGCACTCCATCGTGTTGGAGGGGGGGGGAGGGAGAGGGAGAGGAGTCCAATCTGGACTGCATGTACCGCGTTTACACTTGATCCAGCAAGGGCGATTAAAGGAGGATCAGATCCTGCAAGGGTGATCAAAGGGCGATCAACAGCTAGTGTAAATGCAAGAGCGATCAGGATCTGATCCTCCTTTTTGATCCCCCTTTATTGCGGGATCAAAGGAGGATCTGATGCTGCAAGGTGGATCAAAAACAAGTGTCAACGCAAAGCAGGATCAGACCCCGCAATCTGACCCACCGACTTCCAGTCTAATCGATCGAACAGACTGGGGTGCCGAATTAAAAAAAAATAGCCTGCGTGTGCGCACAATCAGTGACCTTGCTCAGTTGACCTGTCACACGAGCAGCAGAGCAGTGTGGAATTTCCATTGAACCGAGGCCGGGCAAAGGAGGATCAATGCGCGATCAGACTCAAGTGTAAACGCGTTAGCGATCAGTTTGATCGCCCTTGCAGGATCTGATCCTCCTTTGATCGCCCTTGCCGGATCCAGTGTAAACGTGATGCTAGGGGCTAGGGCTACCTCCTCAGGGTTATGCAATTTGATTTTCATTTCAAGGCTCACCCTTAACACTAGCTGGTCATACATTGTCTCTAGAGAAAAAACTGCTATGGGCTACATAGTAGTAAACACCAATTCTCACCTTGCCCTGTGGGCTACTGAATTCTTTGCAGCCTACTTGTTTTTAAATGCTTATCTTCCTTTTCAGATGTGAACAATAAATGTTTAAAATGTGTTAATTTCTGTGTGTGAATGTAACTTCATAATTGGTAAAGACTCTGAAAATTAATGGCAATAAAAACTTACTTGGTAACAAGTAACAGCAGCTTTGGATAGTATAATGCAGTTTGAGAAACATTTCACTTCAAAGTACTGTGTTTATGGAAAAAGATATCACTCTTTATCCTCAAAATTTTTAATCTGAGAAACGTTACTGTCAGTAATGTTTCTCAAATGTTGTATTCCTGTCAGGGATTATTCTTCCTGCATTGACAAAGTCGCTCTGGATTTTCGTCGACATCTCATAAACGCGACCACCTTATGAGATTACATTTTCACAGGTTAGTTTGATTGTATAGGATTAAAACAATCAAACTGTTGCAAAAACCAAAATAGGTATACTTTGCCTTTAAACTGGTTGTAATTGCTACCTTTAATACATCAGAAAGATACTTGGGGGGGGGGGCAAGTAAAATGCACAGGTGCCGGGGTTACTTTATAAAAAGTTTTAGCACAAGGCCTGCATTCCAAGGTCTCTCTTCCCAATCCAAATCATGAATTCTGGGTTTGTTTTAAAACAGATCAGATTAATGCATGTTGGTAGTTTGAAAGCCATTTTAGGCTCTTTTTCTAAATGTGTAAAAACATACCAAGAAAAGTTTTTGAAGATTTGGAAGAATCTACATTATACATGTACTGTACAACAAATAAGGTTGGAAGACTTGTATGCATTAAATACACGTAGTGCTGGAAGCATGCATTTTTTTAAATACTGTAGCATCCCCCTATGCCAATATTTTCTTGCGAAATTTTAACTTTTTTCCGTTTTACTTCCTCTTCAATTGTGTGATTGCAAACCCAATTCTGTACAGAGGTGCAGCGTAAAAGCCCTTTCAAGTTTGTGCATGGTACAATGTTAGTGGCACAATAGCACCCCGTGACCTTTGACTGGTTGTGAACAATATCAATATTTGTGCACTTGTGCATAGCGGTGCATTCAGGAGATTTAGGCAAATGGGGAGTTCCTCCCGTGGAGTTGGGGGTCACCTCATGGAGCTCCTTGGTCACCAAAGGCTAACCATAATAGTCCTGCACCTTGTAAATCCCGGGTTTGAATTTTGTGGAAAATTTCACAAGACCTTGGGGCAGCACTGATGTGTTGTTCTTGAAAGGGCAAGGGCACCAAGCGTTTTCTCCTTTGTAGAGGGCACCTCTACAAGGCAATTGTAACTTACTATGGAAACATTTCAAGGGGCACCAAGGCAATAACCAGGGGCAACAGAGGCAATGCTTTTTGCCTTTGTTAATCATCAGGCCTGTTGGGGGCTTGTGGTTCAAAATGTTTACTTGACAAGAATTTATCTTGTATGGGTATTAATTAAGTATACTTCCTTACTCAGCAGAACTGAAAGGTGTTTATCAGACTCAAAGTCTTAGCATAATTGCTTTCTGTTCAAAATATTACAAAGCGAAGTATTGTTAAATTCAATTGGAAAACAAGAGACTGCCCGACACTTAAATCACTGACCTTGGGCTTGCGGTCCAATTGTAAAGTTTGAGCCCTGCTACTGCTAGCGCCTAAGAAATAATAAAAAACAATTTTGTTTTCAATGCATAAGTTTTTCCAACTTTTTTCCCTGCTTATTATATGCTTGGGTCATTAGGCTCCTCAGTTTAAAAAACTACTCTCTGAGCTCTCAGTTCATCTGCTGGGTTAGGGATGGCCAGGGCCCAGTTTCATAAAAATGTTTACCGGTAAGCATACGGTTGTGCGTTACTACAGCAGAAAAGCATCAGACTAAAGCAAAGAAGTATATTTCATAAACGATTGAGATTTGACAGTGCGTGTGCGTATTCACAATGGATAATGCACTCGTGCGTCATTCATTTGCTTACAAGAACCGTCTGCAAGCTAGTGTGCCTTTTTCTATACTTGCTTTGCATTGTTTATGAAATGGAAACTTGCTACAAAGTTCGCTAATAAACAGGCTTGATGAAAAGGGGCCCCAGTGGATACATGTCAAATGATTAATGGTTATCTACAGTACAGGCGTGCAAATTTTCAATGGCACACCTGATAGTTTCACAGCTGGGCTGTTGACAATTTGTAAACAATGTAAAAGTCTTGCTGTGCCTGCCACTTTCCGCTTTCCTTTACAAACTGCAGTTGCATGCCCGACAGTGTAATAGGGATTAGATTTTCATTTGTAATTTTCTTGAGGCTGGTTGCGAAGAAGGAGCTTCCAGTAAAACAAAATTTGACAAGTGATTTTTTCTTTATGTACCAAAATTGTAGTAAGATAACTTTTTCTAATGCTGTGTTCACATTTTCTTTTGTGAAATCCAAACAGGTTTTGACAGCCCACGTTGCAGCCTCGTTGGGGGCTCACAACAACGGCAGCATTGCTGGTAAAGTAGGCGAGAAATTCAAGTGTGACAGTACCGGGTCCATCTGCTTCAACTCTTATCTGGACTTTCTCAAGGAGCAGGACTTCCTCCAGAATGACAAGGTAAACGCCAAGAAGCTCGAAGACACCTGCTGGATGCTGAGCATCAAGAAGTATGAGACCCGGGACAACAAGATCGTTGCTAACCCGGAGCTTAAGAAACTCTGGCAAATCTTCAACTTTCTGGCTGAGCCAGAGACGTACCCTGTGAGCATCGATCGGGAGGAGATGGCCCTTTTGATGGAGAAACTTGTGCTGGCCCTCGGGATGAAGTGGGACATGACCCACTTTGAGTATGTCACCAAGGACCTGAAGATGTTCACCTTCAACAAGATGCTGTGTTGCTATGAGTCGACGTTCGCTAAGGGGATGGACAAGGCGTCCATCGCAGAGGCAGTGATAGAAGTTTATGAAGAGATTATTGAGGAGGTGGAGAAAAAGGTATTTCTGTGTATATTTCAGGGTTCTTAAGATTGTTAATGATAACACTAAAGGAAGACAGGTCTGGAATAGCAATCCTTTCTTTACCACAGGCAACATTTGTCAACTCCACTCACCACTTCTTCCCTAATAATACTATTGGGACCTTAGTCCAGTAAGATCACACACACAAAGCACTCAAGCATGAACACACACAAAAGTTAATTTATAAAACAATTGGACAATCTTACAATGGGTGGAAAGAATCGGGGCTTCAATTTTGGGGAAAATGTTAAGGAAGTTTTGATATGGTTTTCACGGTTTTGGGGTGGTTTTTTTTCTTCTTTTTTCGCTTATAAACGACTAGGCATGCTAGGTGACCTTATCCAGTATTGATGTTGGCACTGTGCAAAGTCCAGACATGACTGCATGTACCAGCATGACCAGTTTTTTTTTTAATTTGCAAAGTTTTTTTGTATTCTGATACGTTTGGCGGGCAAGTTATCAGACCAATTCAATTCAACCCAAAAACCAGTAAGAGACAAAAACCTGCTCCAAAATCCAACAAAGACCTCTTTAGCAACCTTGAACTCCCATGAGGTACACATGAGATGTTGTTGGTTATTATGGAGGCCTGTTTGATTGTGTCGGATTTATTTCTATAAAAAAAAATTCTGGATAAAATTATGTTCAAAATCCTCCGTTATGACTTCTGTCGAGTCCACGCTCGTTCATCCGTTGAGCGCATTCAACGGATTTGCACAACGAATTGGAAAAACTTGTGCGCAATTCACATTTTGCACACTGCTGATACACTGTATGGCAGCTCATTCTGCCATAGGGCAAAAATGTGCGCAATCTCCATATTGCGCCTTATAAGTTAGGCAGCCGACACTGTTGATTCGCAAAATTTTGCAAATCTGTAGAATGTGCTCAACACACACCATCGCGTACATGTGTGCGCGGTGCGCTGAATTGTGGGTTTTTTTTCGCGTGGGTAGCGTGGTAATTGAACGACGGCCGTGGATCGGAAAAAAGAGATGCAAATCACAGATATCTGTAAATTTGTCTTGATGTGTTTGGTTTTTATTTCAATTTTGTTTAAAACATTTTAAGTTGGTCAATATCAGACATTTTGTTGATGGTACAGCTATTTTTTTAATAACAATTTTTTTGTATAAATATTTTCAAGCCGAATAAAAAGTTTAGGGTCACGGCATAAAGTTAGGGTCGGTCAGGTAACCGGAAACAGAACATTTATTTTGTTTGGCCTTACTATGTGCCATCACAATTTTAGAATCTAACTAAATAGTCCCAACTTGAGCGTTGCATTTAGAATGAACCAACCATAGCTGGGATTGCCTGATAGTGTAATGAATCAGTGGGCCTCTAAAGTAATTTTCGATCCTCTCAAGTTTGTCATGATTTATAGAACAGGGCTTGTAAACATGTGGTATTCACTAACAGTAATTATCACAGAAAAACTCAAAGAAGAAATCAATAAAAATCATTACTCCATGCCCATGCTCTATCACATACCCTCACCACTTATGAGCAGCCTAGTTTTGCAACTACATGTACCCTAGCTCGGCTGGTGTATAAATAGTGTAGGAAATAGTGTTGGTTTTGAATTTGTATGAATTACTTCCTCTTTTATTAAGTCTTCTCGTTTGAAGTTTTTCATGCAGACTTAACAGTTTGCTTGATAAGTTAAAAAAAAACTTTTGATTCAAAAGAAACTTCTACACACCCCAAACTGTGGTTCAGTGGTTAGACTGGAATACTTGCAATCACAAGGTTGTGGGTTCGAATCCTACCAAGCTAACCGCTGATTTCACAATGACTAGAATAAGTTTTGTCATCTTTTTACTGAATCACAATTTCTTGATTTGTGCAATTCATAATCACAGGCGTTAAACCAATGTTTGTATGAGTGAGAGAGATTGGCTGTTGCCAGCTTGGTGTTTACCCTTGTGGGAGTTTGCTGAGGAGTTCATCTTAACAAACAAAAACAAACAATAACATGTACCAGGGCCTGAATTATTGGGGAAAACCACAAGAACACAGGACTTGTATTATACAAATGTAGCTCAAAATGTTTACAAGACCAGAAGTTTGATTTTACAAGACCAGAATCAAAATTTTGGACTAAACAATTACAAATGTACCTAAGAGAAAATCTAGATACACTAGATCTCATTTGGCGATGTGTAAGCAAACTTAGATGCTCAAAAGAATTGAAAGATATTAGGCCGATCGGATTTTTTCACAACAGACATAACACAATGAGGTAGCCTGTTGTTCATTTGAAAAACACAAGAATGTCGGGGTTGTCCGGTCTGGGTTTTACTGGTCCAATGCCAAAATCACTTGTCTGGGGCCTGCAGTCCAGTGTAAATTTTGAGTCCTGCATATTGTACATGAGCAAGTGCACAAAATCATACGTAATGTACATTGTAAGTAGGGGCCTACATGTATACCCTGTACATTGTACAGGCAGCTTTTGGTACAAATGTTTGGATGCAATATTGACAATATTGTACACCAAATCATGGCTCGGACATGTTAGTTTCACCAATTCAAATCATCCTAAACTATGGAGGAAAATTCACCTTGGCTAAAACCAAAGTCTGAAGGAGCGCTTATAAAAAGAATCTGTTATCATGACTGCTGCAAGGGCAAATAATAAGGGCAGCAAATAACTCTAAAAAACTCTACCGGCCTAAAATAATATGGAGGCCACTCTGCCCTAGTCTTGGATTTTGGCGCCTCTTCAAAAGCTTTACTTAGACTTTAAGATTAAAAAGTAACCTTTGCAACATGAAAGTGGCCTTGCCCTCTCAAAGATGATATTCCAGGCCTGCTCTACTAAGTAAAGTATTTTCTTATTTGGATTCTGTTATTGTACAAATAATTCTGGTGCAGTAAAAATGTTGAGCTACAATATACAAGCCCTGCTGTCTTGTGGATTTTTCACCCCGATTCGAGCCCTGCATTAAATGATACACGCGTTCAAACACTAGGACAACAGTGGACTGTGATTTCGAGACAGATTCTGCTTTTTATCACTGTCTAGAAGGAAGTGTGATCGCTATTGATGGACTGTGATACTTTGATTAATTCTGGTGTGGGAACTGTGGTACAGCGTGGTACAGTTTTATTGGTATGTTCTGGATCATGATATCAAACTAGATTTGCAGGAAGGAAATTGCACGCAGCGACATCAAGTTACTGTATAGATTCTTACTATGCCGTTTTTTCTGCATGGTTATTATAAAAAAACATGTGGGTACATTTGTACAGTTTTAAAATCCTGCAGTGAGGGTCACTGTCAACATGTTTAATTTTTATATTTCCATTCTATCTTACCACATTGTAGTAAGGTCATGATATCCTGGTTTTATTGGTTGTTTTGGGTTGTTTGTTTTGTGGGGTTTTTTGTTTTTGTTTTTTTTGCTCTCTTCTTTTTTCTTGGAGGAGGAGGGCACAGCGCAGTCGCACTTTTTTCCCATACCAAATAGTGGCTGTGTGACGCCCTCTATTTAATACTTAACAGCGTTTTTACAGCGCATTATGAATCACAGGTTCCTCAATGCATGTAACAATAGATGCAAAAGCGACAGGTTAAAAACATGAACAAAATAGAATAAATAAAGGTCCACATTACTATTTTATGAAAAAACACAAAACAGTTAAGAATCCACAATAAATGCAAAAATACAAATATTAGAAAGCAGACCAGCTGCAACCGATCCTAATGAAGGCTTAGGGATGCCATCATATCGGGAAAAAGCAGTGGTTCACCATTGAAAGTAAAGAAAGTTTGGCTTTGAGACTAGTTTTATTGTTCACTATGTTCACTGTCCTGATCTTTTGTCTCAGAGGGGAGGTCTCAGTCTTGGTTTCGGTATCGGACTCAGTAGTCTCAATTTATCAACTGATAGCTGGCACTGTTATGAAAACCTGACATATTCCGTCATCCACATGACGGGTTCATGGCTTCTAGAGAATGCCCTCTATCAGTAGAATTTTTGAATAATTTGTTGTAGTTAAGGAGGCATGGTTTCACTAACAATAACCTAATCTGAACATGAAGAATGTCTTGCACCAAAACTAGGTACAGTGTAATGACGAAACGGTGCCATAGAGGAGAAAATTGTCCTCCAAATCAAACGGTTGATAGTAGCTAAAATGAGTTGACCTGGGCTTACATGAAAGTATGCAAGAATCACTAAAACAAAATATGTATAAAAAAAAATGTAAAAAAAACGATAACAATCTGTATCTGCTTGTTTTTGCCATTATTTGGTATAAAGGGACTACTTTTCAAGAGGGGCCACAAGATCAAGAGCTGGAAGGAGCGTTGGTTTGTCTTGAAGCCTGGCTGTTTGTCCTACTACACCAACCGCAATGAGAAGGAAAAGAAAGGAGACATCTTCATCACTTCCTGCTGGGAGACAGAAGTAAGTTTGTGATGATGCTTATAGTTTACACACAATTATTTATTTATTTATTTTCACTTCTCTCTGTGGTGTTTTCTTTTGTTGGTATCATGTTATTAAAAAAACACAACAGCAGGAACATAGCAGAATAATTGATTTTATAACAACATAGTCACGGGGCTTGATTTTCTCAAACAATTGAAACCAAGGCCTATAATTAGCAAGCATGTTAAAGGAGTGTCACACAAGAGAGTTTCTATTTCATAGTGCAGCTGCTAAGCAATAACAAACAGGTTACCAGTCAGAGATAGTATGTGTGATATGGTAGTTCAGCTGGTAACCTTGATGGTAATCATTACTTTTGTGCTTAGCTACTTTTTGTTCTTAAGCAGCTCTCTGAAATTCGACAATGGCTTTTTGACAAGAGCTTAAAGAGCATTAGGCAACACAGGTCCATTCACATGATTAAAAAAACCTAAACCACCCCAACCTTTCAAAATTGAACTGAATGTTTGTTTGATTCTGTAGTAAACTAGTAAACTGGTCATGCTTTAAGTGGGATCAGGAATTCCCACTATAATCAGAGTCCATCAGTTTGGGTGTTGGATTTTGTTTGGGTGAGGATGGATCCCCGTGAATCACTCATGTGTTGTTGAAGAAGGATGCAGTGCAACAAGAAACCACTGAGCTGAGGACGCTGCTGGACCGGGATGTATTAAAGGCAACCATCAACGGCTCCCGAGATGGTGTCAGCTCTCGCATGCTACTGAATTATGATTAAGAATGTGCTATCAAAAAGGGTGTCTGGCTCTAAACTTTTTACCCAATTTCAAAAACCTGATGATATTGAACTGCTTGACCTGGAGCAATAGAATGTTACCCCAAACACACATCGGTGTAATGAACGGTAAAAAAAGAAAATATAATAATAACTATAGTTCTTTTATAGCCCATTTTACAATAACGTATCAATGCGCCATACAAAATCATATTATTTAGCCCTGATGCAATAATTACATCAATCAGGTAATATTGTTGTCTAGTGCACAGTGCTTTCAGCTGCTAGAATAAATGCATCTGAACCACCATCAGCTGGGCCCAGTTTTACAGCTATGCTCAAGCAAAAAAATAGTGCTTTACAATTTACTGCTAAAATGATACATGAGACATGGTATTTTAGCTGGTAACCTGATTCTGGTAAGCATAATTGTGTTGTACTTAGCGATGTGCTCAAGCAGCTCTATGAAATTGGGCCCTGCCAGGTGTTTTCTACACACCATGGTAAATGCATCAACATGCAACACAGTTGAAATGAAAAACCTGCTAAATACAGGAAAATGTTTGTTGTATTGTAAAGTGAAAGTGGTAAATGCCAGCCTTGGCACTGGGCATTTACCCTGATAAATGCACCAATATGCATTGAAGTTTACTGGGGACTGGGATTGCACATGGACATGTTAAGGTCATGTAGAACCCTGCTACAGTCACAGTGCAACAGATTATGGAATTCGATTTGACTGCTAAATGCAACAAACTACAACAACTTTTACTATTTGGCACATTTCGTTGTGTTTGGCAGGGATTGTAGTAAAAAATACCATAAGAACTCAAAGAGAGGTTTGCGTCAGTAACAAACGTTTAAAAGCCAACGTTGACATGTTGTGAACAATCATACATGGTGTGTACAATGTACGAAAACTTGTACAAAAGAATTCCGTATACATTTCCTAAACCTACAATGTGTGTGTGTGTGTGTAGCACCTGACCCAAATTGTGATTAGCCGAAGTTTATGACTAACTACATGTAGTGCCTGAAAGCTTTTGTGAAACCTTGTTTTGCATAAACCAGCTTTGTACACATAGGGGCCCTACCAATGGTGGAATGGGCAATGAACGGAAGTGCACATAGGGCCTAAACTTTGCATATAGTGTTTAGAGGAGAAAGGAAAATTGGGCATGATTTAGGTGCACCCACGTTGTACCTCACCAAGTCTAAAGGATTGTATCAAATTAAGTTGATAAAATCTCTTATTTTTATGAGGTGGATTTTATGTGTATGTGGCAGTGCATAGAATGTGATTGTTTGCACTATAGAAGCAGGAATCATGTTGAAGTTGCACTCTGATAGAATCTTCTGCCAATTTTGAGTAAACATTGAAGTAGGAAGCTGGTATTGTTATTAAACTGCATGAGTAGATCTAGAGTACACTTCAGGACAATGTACATTTACACACATCCGTGTGTCATGTTATGTACCATACCAGTGTTCATACACACTGTGTATAGAACTTCAAATAGTGGCTCTGTCTCATCACTTTTGTTATTTACATTTTACCTACTTTATCAGATTGACTCGCATGTAGTGTACATGTAGTTGTTTGAAACCTGTTCCTGCATTTACGTTTAAGCATTACATATTGAAGTGTGGGTGAACCTGAGAGCGAAAGGGGTCTACATAATGTAGGGACTTGAAACACTATGTGGATTACACATGTCCACGCAGTGTTTTTTACAGTGTTGAAGTATTCTTTTTTGTTAAGTGCGCAGGAATGTCCATAGAGTGTTGATGCAACACAAAGCTGTGCGTGTTAGTGCCGCTAAATAACATACTACACTTTCTTGACTTTAACGTCAAAATAAATAGTCAGGTTTTTAAAAAAATTGTGCATGTTATGCCTGGGGGTGGGTGCGCCATTCAGAATAATAAGTGTTAAAAATGTTGATCTCTTTTTGTTTTTCTTCGTCTTTTTTTTACCCACCCATCGGGACCTACCCCAAATTTTGATTTTGAAATGATCTCCGAAAAATAGATCCAAATTTTGAAACATTGATTATTCTGAATGGCCTCAGACAACAAAACAAGATTTTAGGGAACTCACACTACTCACTTCTTTGTCTCACATCAAGACTATTCCAGACCAGAAGAACTACAAGAACATGTTTGCCATTTGGACTAAAGATTGTAAACAACCAGAAAAGACGAGATATGAGTTGAGTGCCCCAGATCCACGCACTAGACAGGCCTGGCTTATAGGTAAGGAGCAGATGACCGTTGACCTCTAGACGTCCTCTTGGCTAGAAGTTTGTGACTCGTTCAGTCTTGTCATTGAAAAGTAAAAACAATTGTCTTTGTGTGCTAAATTTGGGACATGATAGAGCTGTTGGTGATGGAGACATGCAGGTGATGACAATAGATTGCTCAAGTTGCATGTGAATCCGAACATTGAGACCAGGTAAAGCGGGCAAGTTTGTTTCCTTCATGCACTCATAGCAAAATGGTCCCAATTTTTTGAATACATGCAAGACTTGCACGGTCTATGTACATGATATGTACATGTTGGTATACACTGTACACATACTTAGCTATTGACCAAATTCACCAGATGTCATCCCCGCAGTAATTCTTGGTTGCGCCATTTTTTGTGTGTCAGTTTCTCCGCCTCGAGGCACTGCATGTATTTTGACTCTCAGAATGGCAGGCCACATGGGCAGACAGCTGTCTTCTCATTGACAGTCATGTTGATTACAATGTACTATTATCTACATGTGGTACACTTGATTTTGAATTATGTTCTGCTGTTAGTACTTAAACTAATATCATTTGGTTTTGCCACTAGCATTTGCCCTGTCCCATGGAATGTTGTTTTCTCATGGGCTTAAAGAAGGGCTCCAAGGTCAAACTCAGTTCTGTGAGCCACTCATTTTCCAATGGATAGAGCCCCTATGAAAATTAGGGGGTGGGGGAAACTACAATGGTCTAACCTCAGGTTAAAACGGTGTAAAATGCCACTGTTTTTGATACCCTTCAAGTGCATTTTTTCTCAAAATCCAAATACATTTGATGATGTCAAATTTCAAACACAAGGTTTGTACATTTTTGTGCAGAGAATTAATAGTTCATCCTGAATTATGATGGTATTAACTCAAAACGGCATTGAATTTGAGCTCATGACTAGCGCAGACATTCCTCTTTGGAAAGTACAGACCAGACCCATTTGTTTTTGCTCTCCAGGACCTCATGTTTCAAATTTCGCTCTGAAACAGTATCAAATAAAATGATATTTTACACCATTTTAATGTGAGGCCAAGAGACTTTGAACTTTTTTCCCACTTTTATGAGGACTCTCTGTTGGAAAATGAGTGCATCACAAAACTCAATTACCTTGGGAGCCCCGCTGTAAGGCCTTGTTTCAACTCGTTTATCCACTAACGTTCTCCCTCTGTGGTCGAGCACGGAGACCATGGCCTACATGTACATGTGGTGCCCTGGTCTTGGCCTTGGTGCCCCTTCATAAGTTTCCCATAGACTTTAGTTCAGTTTTTTTTTCCAATGGAAATGCCCTTTGCAAAATGAAAAAGGCCTCGCCCTCTCAGCAAGTTCCAGGCCTGCTTGAGTCCTAAATTGGTCATCTTTCTTCCGCAGCTGTGAGGGCCATCATCCAGAGAGAGCAGACAAAAGGAAAAGGTCAATACGGGGAGCTTCTAAAGAGACGGGAGAAGAGGAGGGCTTTGAAGTTGAAGCTGGAAGAGGAGAGGAAATGGAGAGAAGCTGAATTCCTGGAGAAGAAGAGGCAGGAGAGAGAGATTGAAGACCTCCAAAAGGTACTTGTTGAAACAGCATCTAAGACTATGAAACAACGGTGGCAGCCTAGCGAGCTCTCATAATCCACATTTCACCAATTGACAGAAGGACAAAGTTCTTGAATTGGGGATTATACAATAACTGCGGGAAAAAGGGAAATTTGGAGCACAAATTTCAGTACCCTTTGTCTCGTTCTGGTACAGGGCAAACAAAGCGTAACACGGCGAGCGCATGGCCTGGAGTGTTTACAAGTATTACATGGGCATGTCTGGAAATTTTTTGGGAATAACTGGTTAATGAAAAACATGGTCTAACCTTGTTGATTGAAAGGCCCATGAAGCAGCAGAGAAGAAGGCTGCGGAGGAGCTGACCTTACGACTCCTCAAGGAGGAGGAGGAGAGGAGACACCGACAGCTAGAAAAGGAAGAAAGAGAACGAGCAGAACGGAAGATGGAGCATATCAAGGCGGTAAGTTACAGAGGGCCCAAACTCGGCATTGAGGCAATTGCCTCCTTTGCCGCTGTGAAGTATCAGAGCACAATTTCATAGAGCTGCTTCATCAGAAAATCTTGCTTAATAGAATTCTGCTAAGCTAAAATATGCAAGACACCAGTAACAGAGAGTGCTTGTGAGATGCTATTTTGGCGGGTAAATTTTTCTGGTGAGCAGAAACGTTTTGTGCTTAGCTACTTTTCGTGCTTAAGCAGCTCTATGAAATTGAGCCCGGGTCTAGATTCTCTTTAAAAAAATGTTTAGGGGGGGAAAGAATGTGACATGAACTATGGAGTGAGAATGATGGTCAGGATGTTGCGGCCTTACTCTGGGTTCTGTTTCTGTTTTTAGGCCAAGGTAGAGGCAGAACGTAGAGCTGAAGAGGAGGCAGCACGGAGGATAGCCAAGGAGGAAGAGGAGGAAAAAAGACGATGGTTGGAGCAACAGGAAAGAGAACGGCAGACAAAGGAGCTGAAGGCTGTCAACGCTGTAAGTTGAACAACTTGTTAATTTTGTTGCATCTCATTGTATGGAGCTACCCTTTTTCATCCTTTTTTTCGATCGCATTTCACATTTACCAGGCTAAAGGCAACGCTATCCCACACACTGATATAGGAAATAGGATCGTTAACCTTTACACCTCATAGCAATAAGCTCACCCACTATGGCGTGTTGTGGCCGAGTGGTCAAGTAAGCTCTGGTGTTTCTGATCAGCATACTTAAGCAAGACACTTAACCATTACTGCTTTGTTCTTCGGATGGGACGTAAAGCAATTGGTCCCGTGTGTTATGTAATGCACGTATAAGAACCCAGTTACACTTAGCATTAAGAGAAGGGGATTGCCCCTGTGTTTCTGGCTGTGGCTGCAGCACCTTGTACAAATGTAAGCCCTTACAAGGTGTTACATAAAAAATTCCTGTATGACACCGGTGCAATACCAAGTGAGTTATTTTACCAGTTTTCAGCTTCTTTCTTCAGTGTCAAAGTTTTTGCCCCAAACGCCCAGATAGAGAGTGCTAGGACTCTGTATAATTCAACCTTTGTAGAACATAACCAGATGCGAAAAAGTTTATTCTCTAAAGCAAAAGAGAGCATCCCAATGTTCAAAAGGTGTACCAATTTGGGCTACTTTTGGTTCCATTTTCAGGCCCGCCTTAAGGCAGTTCATCGAGCCGATGAAGAGGCTAGATTAAGAAGGCTCAAGGAGGAGCAAGAGGAAGAGAGACGGCGCTTGGATGACAAAGAGCGAGCAAAGCAAGCCAGGGAACTGGAAGAAGTCAAAGCGGTAAGGAGGTGGATTTAAAATGAACTGAAAACAGATATGATTTAGTGGTTGATATATCTACTCTGGAATGTGAGGGTCTTGGATTTTCTTCACAGGACTCAGGGAGTATAGAGTGCTTACACTTTAGTGTAGGGGAAAATCCAAAATATTGTTCTTAGTTAAACTACTGCTAGTGGAATACAAAAAATATAGTGCTTCTGCGGCCCATATGCAACGAGGCCAAAGGCTGAGTTGGTTATGGGACGCACATGGGCTTCGTTTTTTGGTATTCCACAAGAGCACGTGTGATAACGGATTTTTTTTGTCAAGTAAACTTAACTTGTAGCTTAAAATAACACAGTATGCAGAATAAGAACAGCGTGTTAGAACTGGGCTCGATATTGGTTAGATAGTATTGAAGATAGTATTCTAGTTATCCTCTATGCAAATTACTAGGCCTACATCTATTAAACTCTGTCAACAAGCTTGAATTTAAATTAGCCATGAATAATGTAATAATAATAATAGTATATTCACAATGTTTGTATGGCTCCTAATGTCTGTTAATTACACTATGCGATGATTGTGTGTTTGGTTGTAGGCTCGGCTGGCTGCAGAGCAGAAGGCAGAGGAAGAAGCCAAGCTGAGGAAAGCCAAGGAAGAGGAAGAAGAGAAGAGACATCTTCTTGAGGAAGAGGAGAGGGCCAGACAGGCACAGCAACTTGAGGAGTTAAGGATGGTCAGTGATTTTCCCTGTAAACCCTTTTCTGCCTTCCTGTTTAGTATTAATCAGCCAACTCCGGCGGACTTTTGTTCTTCAAGTAAATAATGATACCTCGTCGAATGTTGATTTTGAGTCTGATAATTATCGTTCATTTCTCTTGAGTAGCATAGTAAACTTACCCGTAAGACAGTTGAGTTTGACAGTTGACAAGTGTTTCTTTAAATAAAAATTGTTTATACATTAACAGAAACAGTTCATTCGTCAAACTGTGTGATGAAAAGATTCTCATTTTGATTCTGGTCTTGTAAAAAAAAAAGTTTGTAGAATTTGTAGGATTTGGGAAGGTAAGGGTCAGTAATTGCTTTTAGGACGCAGGAAACATGGACAAGGGTAGCTAATTTTTAGTCTTTTTGTCGTCTCGAAACAGGCTTGTGCTGATGCAAGTAGACAAGCCAAGCTTGAAGAGGCCCTGAAGGAGGCAGAGATGAAACGTCTCGCTGAGCTTGAAGCGCTCCTGGAACACATGGAGAGTGTCTTAGAAGAAGAGAGGAGAGCCAGGACAGAGGCAGAGGAGGCCAGAGCACTACAGCAAAGGTGAGAGGCGCTTGCAAGGCTGTTGTCACTTCAGAGCTGCCAACTCTCCCTGGTTCTGCAGAAAGTTCCCTGAAAATTGACCATTCTTTCCATGTTCTGATGAACAAATTTGACAATCTCCCTGATTCTGGAAACTTTTCCCTAGTCTGTTGAATCTGTTTCTCATATCTCCCTGATTGGTGTACAAAATGTCCCCGGTTGCAAGATGCAAAAGTTGGCAGCTCTGTCTGAGTTAGTCACGATATTATTGAATTCCAATCAAGAGTTTGTATTGTAGTTGATAGAATGTGACATTGCGATCTAATAGAGACTTGACCCTATCCTGTTTGTAGTTGTGATGTAATTCCACTGCAAACCATGCCCACTTCACACAAACTGGTTCTACTGATTCCCAGAAGCCCAAAGGAGTTGCATTGTGCTAGTTTTTCTTTGGTGGTTTATGCAAGTAAAATTTGTCAACTGGACTTGACTTTTTTATACGTTCTTCAAAGACTAAGGTCTTCTCAAAATTAAAAGTGTCATAAGAAATGCATTTTGAAAGATGAAATGGGTGATTTTTTGTGAAATTACACACAAGTGTATGCCAGCTTTGGAGCTGGAAGTAGTGTAAACTTTGGGCATGCAGCAAATATGCAGGCGTGTGCGGCAATGACTTATCAAGAGGATTGAATGCAAACACCGCACCACATCTTACATTATGAACCCACAGACTCTTGGAGGAGGAGACTCGGGAGCGGGAGAGATTTAGAGAGGAGCAAGCTCGCATCCTGAGACAAGAGCAGCAGAAACGAGAACATCTGGAGATCAAGAGCGAGGAGCTGAGCAAGCAGCGCGAAGAGAAGGAGGCCCTCCTGAAGGTCGAGAGAGCTCGCCTCGTGGAGTTGGAGAACGAGAGGATGGCAGCTGATCAACAACTTAAGGTTAATAATGATAACAATAGTCTTGTGAAGCACAAAAATCTACCGATAAATTACTAAAGGCACTTGAACAAATAGAACCATTTTAAGACAGAAGTTTTGTTTTTTTGTTTTTTTAAATATGAGACCAATATATATGGCACCTTATAAGGGTTTGCAAGGTGCTACAGCGCATTCAACAACCACTGCCGGAAAACCTGGGGCAAACCCTCTCTCTTAGCTATAAGTGTAACTGGGTTCTTTTACTTGCCTTTCACAATACACAGGACCTACGGCTTTACGTCCCATCCAAAGGGCGAAGCAATAATTGTTTAAAGTGTCTTGCTTTAAGGACACAAGTGACAAGACCGGGATTCCAACCCACGATCAGAAACACCAGAGCTTGAGTCCGGTGCTCTTAAGCGCTCGGCAACGGCATGAACAAATCCCACAGGTTCTCCTCACAGCCCACAGAGATTAGTCTAATGTAGGCAGGGTTACTGACAATCTTCCACTTAACCATTTTCACACAAGCCATAAACTCAAGTCTTGCTTTTTAAAATCAACTGTACATCTGATTGACCCAATTTGTAGTCAGAACTTTAGACATCATTTTTATCTTTGAAATTTTAAGTGCGGTCTTTTTTTAAGCAATACATCGTCCCTTCTTTCTTAAATTTTCTGAAACAGGTTGCAATGGAGAAAATCTCCAAGGCAGAGAAGATAAAGGAGAGTAAAGAGAGGTTACGACGAGAGCTGATGAAGCCAGTGGGTCTGGCTCGGTTGATCCAACCCAGTGCCAGGCCTCTCGTTACCCACCGTGGAATGCCTGCCTTCTATGAACACTCGGCGGAAGAAAAACTCTTGCAGCAGCAACGTGAACTGATTCGTGAGATAGGGGTAGGCTCATCTTTTTGGTTTTGATCTTTAGCTAGAATGTTTGAGATCGGAAAACCAGTGCGCCCTCTATAGTTTACACTGGAGAGGCCGTTTTCCTTAAAAGAAACTGGAAAAAAAGCTTGACGTAGATCAGGCAGTTTGGAACCGTTAAAAGGGAGACATGGACATGAAAAACATTCATCATCCTCACAAACAATACAAATTTATGCCTTAAACACAGACAAATTACCTTGCTGCTTTGCAAAACCTTGAACGAACTTAAACAATCAGAGTCGTGCGGCAGGCGCTGTGTGAATATCAAAATTCTTGTCAACCTCTTTCCTATTATACACTGTGAAAATGCTCTCTCCTCGGAAAACTGTAGAGGATGCAGCATATCGGGAATAGTCCGTATTAAGGATACTTGACTTGTCCTAAACACAGACACTTGAACTGCTGTATTCTTACAATTGAACTTCAAGAGGTATGGCCTGATTTCGATTGACCTTTCATTTTGGAATCGGCTGAATTTGTGCAAAGTTTATGAGATTTAGATTATTATAACCACAATTTATGATCTGAGAACAACCAGTGTGATAACTCCTTCAGATTAAGAATTAAGAGCTTTATAACAAAGATATGATTACTGTTTTATCAAAAACTGGAACTCTTAGTGTGACCACATTTTCACAGATCTATTGTCCATACCTGCTAACTGTCCTGTCTTTCCCAAACTGTACGAAATTCCGAGTTTAAAAACAGTTAAAACCAGGATGGGGGTCTCTACATGATATTAAGCACCCCAAATTGAAAATAAAAACAGCAGTCTGAAGTCAGACACCATCAGAAATAGAGGTTGCTGTATAACGAGGGTGCTATTTCACAAACCAGAGGTCGTGGTCAGCTGTGCAGGTCTAAATGAGCCTAAATCCTGGACCCTACAGGGGGCCAAGGCAGCTCGACCCTGGAACCCTCCATTGGTCAATTCGCCTCCCACTCCCTTTTTCCCAGATTTAAAATGTTCGCAGGTATGTTTAGTAAACTTTTGTCTAAAGCATTTTGTGACAATGGGAGTAATTTTGAGAGGAAAGCGAGTGTCCCACTCACCGGTCCTTTTCTTTCCATTGTTCTTAGCGACAAGAAAAAAAGAAAAGGATTTGTGAATGGGCTACCTGCTATTGTCTCAAAAGTCTCCCATAATCAGTTTTAAAAATCTGTAAAATCTCTCTCAGAAACTAAAGATGAGACTACATGTTCTCTTGACAGTGCCATCTTTTCCATTTCTCTCTTGAATGCAGGCTGGAGATGTAACCAGCACTAGTGCGTCAGCTGCTAATGGTCATTTGGACGGTTGTAACGGTCAGCAGAGCAACCAAGAGAAAACGGCCAATCTAAATAGGTAGACGTAACTCATTCTCTTTGTGGTTGCTTTAGTTTAAGGTACTAGGCAGTCTTGGTTATGAAGGAAGGATTTGCTAAGGGTTGTGTTTATGTTATCTGTGTATATTTTTGTCTCTTTATGATTGTGTTTGTTCACTTACATTTTATGTCACAGACTTTGTATTTTATGCGGTTAAAAAAGTTGCTTTAAAAAAGTTGTAGCAGAAAAGAGGAATAGCCATAGCTACTTGTATATCTTTTGCTTTAAATGAATAAAACTACAAAGCCACATAAGATGTGAGCAGGGACTTCTGAGGAAAATGGAGGCGACCAAAAACAATGAGGAAGAAAGGATTGAAGAGAACTGTAGTGGTATACTTTGTTGTAAAATATTAAGAAACATTCTCTGTTTGGGTTTTGAACTTAATGTACATATTTATTCTATTCTTGCTGCCCTTCAAATTCCTAAATTTGTGAAGTGATAAATTTTAAAGTTTTACTCTGCCCATTTTATCCATATTTGTACAAATTTGCTCTGAGTCATGATGGTGTGGTAGGCATCCCACAAAATTATTTCGTCTGAAGTTGATTAGAAATAAATAAAGTATGTCAACAAATTTGAATCTCCAAAACTCACCAAACATTCCATCCTGTGACTGGCAAGCCACCACAACAGATCTTGTGATGTTTACATATTGTAGGATGGCACAGATTGTCTACAACATCTTTTTACTTAATTTTAAATTTGGTACAATTTTTCATCATAGATTTTTTATATTTTCTTACATTTAAATATCCACGTTTTATATCATGTTTATATTTGCATGAAGGCATCAACCGTCACAAATTGTGGTTAAATAATTTAAGTCTGGTGCATTAATCCGAAGGTTGTTGGTTCAAGTCCTGCTCCAGTCAATTTTTCTTTGTTAAAATCAAAATTGGTTAAAAATATATCCAGTCAGTTTCCCTTGCAGTTTATTATAATTGACATCTTACATGTTTCTTGGAAGTACAAATTAACGAATAAGGCTCTTTTCAAAACAAGGGCTTGGGCTTGGGCTCTGGCTCGGGCTTGGGCTCTTGCTCTGGCTCTGGCTTTGGCTTGGGCTCTGGCTCGGGCTTGGGCTCGGGCTTTGGCTCATGCTCCAGCTCTGGCTTGGGCTTCAGCTCCAGCTTGGGCTCCGGCTTGGGCTCTGGCTTGGGCTCTGGCTTGGGCTCCAGCTTGGGCTCTGGCTTGGGCTCTGGCTTGGGCTTCAGCTCCAGCTTGGGCTCCGGCTTGGGCTCCAGCTTGGGCTTCGGCTTGGGCTTCGGCTCGGGCTCCAGCTTGGGCTCTGGCTTGGGCTCCGTCCCCCCGGTTGAAACCCTGTAAGGAAAGGGCATTTAAAAAAAAAACGACAGAGCCTAAGCCCAAGCCCAAGCCATTGCTTCAAAAGAGGGCCTTTTATTGGGTTCAGGGTTTCTGGGTTTCTCAAAAAGTCTGTGTATTTTTTCACAAGTTATATTAGAACTGTGCTGCATAAAAGTCACTCAATTTGTAAGGAGAATAATAACAATTCCAGGCCTATCAGTGCAGGTTATGATGACCATTTATACTCTTTGCGAAAAACTTTTATCAAAGCTTTTCTGTCTTCCAAATAATAATGTGGCTTCTAATCTTTGTGTTACAATTAATTACAATTAATTACAATTAATTCTTTTGATTACAATTAATTCCATTATGGTAAACTTTTACCTTTCAATGATAAAGATACTATTCTTTATTTATGTACTTAATTTAAGTCAAATAAGAGCAGCAGATTTTAGCTCTCACTATAGCTGTGTATTTTCTCCCAAATTATATATTTTTAAATTAATGATTTGTTGTACTTTCTTAAAGAAATATTTGTAATTGGTATGTTATACATTGTTTCGGGGTATTTTTACAAATAAATGTCAGCAGTACTTCAAAACTTCAGAGTCTGCTTTATCCAGTCTACTTCATTCGGATGTAGGGTTCGAGTGAGTCTTGCATTTCAAACCTGGTGCACAAGATCAGGATGAAAGCCAAGCCGGCCAGCAAGGGGATAGCTCCCTGTGCCGGATCGGCAGTGAAAGGAACATTTGGCAAACGGGCTTGTTCGGACCCGGGTTTGCATGGTTTGCAACTCCCAAACTACCCAGGCTGCTGGCTTTCAGGGGCTCGATGGCAACTGGGTTGGTTCACCCCCTGCCCACACCCTTCACGCTGGACAGATCCCACACTACGGCGGAGAGGAAAAAGGAGAAGTCAAACAACCATTCTGCCTTGGATTTGTCTTCGGAAAAATCACCCAGCCATTGTTGGAAACCAAGCTGGCACAAGAACTCAGTGTCCCAGGCCGACTTCATAGCGGCGATCCACTCCATCTCGGGATCCCTGGCCGCTATGTCAAGCAGAGCCGCAAGGGTCCCCTTGGGACTCGCCCAGACTTTGCGAACATAGGGCCTAAGATTACCTCTGTGGAGATTTGTTTTGTTTTTTTCCTTTGTCTTGGACTTTGTATACTAAATTCCGTGTGTAATATTCCTCTCTTCCGAATTTCCCATGTGGAGACCTTTTGTCTTGTCTTTGGTCACCATTTGGCAGCGAACATATACTCAACCAATCTGTACCGTGCAGGGGCAGAATTCACAAAGAGTTAAGATTGATCTTAACTGAGTATCAATCAATTGCTAAGCAAAGTGTGATGTCACAATACAAATCACTATGGTAATATGAGACAACTCATCTTATGATGAATCTTAGTGCTTTGGGAAATCGAACCCAGGTTACCTTCTACTTCTTGGTGGTGAGAGGTGAGCATAGTCAAAATTAATGATGCAAGTGCCATCTTTAAAAAAAACAAATTAAAAAAAACCTCATCAAAACCCAAACAAAACTTGACAATCCGGGTTCATCAGGACTAAAAGAAGTGAAGACACTGTCACATTTAGGTGTTAGTCCAACCTAGATTGCAGGTACAAAACAAAGCGAACACACCATAGTAGAAAAAACACATTGAGCAAAACAGATCCCCTGTTAAAAGTGCCCTTTTTTCATAAATACCTCAAGTTCATTTAAAAGTTCGAAAAGAAAGTTGAACTATACTTTTTATAGACAAAATGGCAACTAGATTTTGTTTTTGTTTTTAAAAAAACCATCAGGGTCATTCTCCATGTCTTTGAACTTAACTATTTTAGGCGTGTGTCAGCCCCAGTCTTTATCCCAACGCTCGCAGGCTCCTATATTTACCTCCACACCATCCAAGATTATTTAAAATGTTTTCTGTGCATTTCTCAATAATGTTTACATTAAAGTGACTTCTTCACATGCCCAGCTATTATTTTCTTCAAGTAATTATATTTTGATCAGTGTCAACAACAAATGGATCCACTTATCAGAGGGTTTGATCTTGGAGGTCTGTGTTTGACATTGGATGTTGCACTAAATCACTTGACTGAAAACATGTTTCTGCCATAAAAGAAACCCCACACAACTCTGGGACTTTGCCACCCCACCCCCGATATGTGGATGGTCCCATCTAGGATATCAAAGACTTTGGCTCCCCATTGCACTTTTGAGAAACTGGCGCAATAAACAGAATGTGTCGTGGCTAATGGCACATATTAATTTTTCTTTTTTTTCTAGTCGTACATAATTTATTTTAGTGTCCACTATGATGTAGGGCGCCCTCTCTTACATTTCCCCAGGTACGCATGTATGACTTCTGTATATTTCCAAGGATTTGCGCCACAAAACCACGTGTGACTGACATTTCGCTCGTCCCCAGCGCCTTGCCTTAAACAAAAGGCGCTGGGATGGGCACGCTCATTGGTTAATGCTCAGTCCCATCATGCATCACACTCACACTGCGAGCACTGCACGCATGACGTACTTCTTGAACAAGAATCTGTGCAAGCTGATTAGCCCATCCCAGCGGTCCTGGATAGGCCGCTGGGGCCGAGCGAAGACTGACATTACAATCACAGTTGAAGTTGAAAGTCACTTAGTGTTATAATTTGACGCCTCACTAGTTTCCGCAGTGGTCTTTTTACGGTGTCCCAAGATGAACATCTTGCAATCGCAGGTATTTACTCATAGGATTAGCATTAGTAGTGTTTGCACTGTTGTCAGTTTACTTGGACTTTTAACCTTGCTAACATTTTGTACGATGCTGTAATCACAATGTGGGTTACTGTCTAAATTACTTTTTGCGTTCATTATTATTTATTTAATTTTACGAAGTCCTTACATGACTACCATACACTGTGCTTGCGACTTGAACCATGGGCGGTATGTCACGCTTGTATGTGTACACCTGGCCGGCCGGACGTGTGCGCGGTTCTCGGGCAGGTATAAAATTCGCAACCGTACCGGCCCGAGGTTCAGAATTCGCTCCACACGGTTACAAGAAGGACAAACGCACGAAACCACTCTCCATACTGCGGACTAAGACTGTGGACGGATTGGTCTGTGTAATTTGTGCTAGTTTCTTGATAAGTCGGTCAACCTCTTTGGTACATTTCAGGCGTAAACATGGAGATGAAATTGTGTTCCTATCTCGCACTACTTGTGTCAGCTGTGGTAATGTTTTCAAACCTTCAAGTTGGTAAGTTTTGCTCAAGCTACCGCGCCGCGCAGACGACTCTCCCCCGTCGGTTTCACTAGTTGGCACGGAGTGCAGGGGAGTGATCTTCCTGGCGGCCTTTGGAATCCCAGGCTTAATAATAATACCAATACTAAAAGTATAATTACGGGGACATAATTATGCAAATGTTCCGCAGGTTTTTTCCCCACAAACATTTTAATGGCTCTTCTGAGGGAATGAATGAATGTTGGAGGCGCGGTTGCCGTCTAAAACTCTAAGAAAATGTTCAGACACCACTCCTAGCCCTTGGGATAACGTAGGATGCCTGTCTCCGGAGTTGCATTGCAATGTATGTAACAGAGAGACCAACCTGGACTAAGGCAACACAAATTTGTTAAGGAATACAAAAACAACTTTCTGAAATAACTTTATATTTTTACACAGACTCCTTGGAAAAATTTCCGTATCCTGCCACCACTTTTCCACTCATTTTTACCCAAAGGAATATCTCATTTGAGTAAATTAGATACTATTTTATTTCATAACGAATGAAAAAGTGGTGGCTGGATACGGAAATTTTTCCGACTCCTTTCATGGAGGCAAAGAAAAGTTTCCATATTCGGAACTGCATGCTCCTTTTTTTAAACCAAAATTAATAATTTGAAAAAAATGCTGAATCCAAATGCCACTTTTCACTAATTACATAGTTATCACCAAAAAACTCATTATATTATTTACCCAGTAGATTAAAGTATCATTTACAGTGTTTTGTTTAGGAGTTCAGTGTCACCAAATAAGTTCACTCTTCACATGACTTCCGACAAAGTGGATTGTCAGGAAATATATAGTTGTGATAATTGTGACCCTCCATCCTCCCAATGGTTGTAGACTGTATTCAGTTAACACTAAATCCCGTGCAAAGACTAAACTAGTCTATGACCTCCTCTTGTAATTGTCTCTTGTAGCCAAGGAACAAGAAAGAGGTTGTGTGGGCACACCAATCTATTGTCTAACATTATGTGGGGCCAGCCTAATCAAGTATGACAATAACAAAATCTATGCTTTAGTTCATGGCCGACTCTCTCTACAAAAGCCCATCACCAAGCAAACCAGTGGTGGTGACTCGCTGTGCAAAAGCCCTTCTCACACTATGGAGCAATTATTTCCAGGATTTAGAACCCCAGAAAGCTGCTTTAACCCAACCACCAAATTCGTTTCAGGCTTGATGCAATCACTGTGCACTCGGTAGGCTTATGCTGACCCCAGTGTTATCTCATTAACTCTACTAACCAAGCAGGGGTAGCCATTTCCTGGGATGTCCACTTCCCGGGAAATGGACTTTTCTTAGGGTTAGCAATTTTCCAAGGTGAAAAGGTCAACCAAATTTTGTGGTAACTTTCCAGGAAATACTTGTGTGGTAAAAGGGGTTAAAGAGTGGTCACTATCAACTTTACAGAGGCAGGCCAGGAATTACATAGAGAACATTGCCTCCTTTGCCCTGGTCTTGGCCTTGGTGCCCCTTCAAAAGTTTCCCATATAGACTTCAAGATTTTCCAACTAAAGTGCCCTTTGCAAAATGAAAATGGCTTTGCCTGTAATATAAAACTCCAGGCCTGTGGAGGTGTTTCAGTCTGGCTCCTGTCTGATAACAACATGTTGGTGTTTGTGTTCATTTCAGATGGTGAAGAGTGGAGTTATGTTCTTGGAGAACCCTCAGGTAAGATCCATAAAAAGAATGAGTATTATGGAAGGGGGAGGGCGGGCCTTGTAACTATTGCATTTACTTACATTTTTCAGTTTATGAATTTGAAACTAAAATGCATGCTCAAGCCTCAGGAGTGGTAAAATTATATGGTGGCCAGGGTTCCAGTCTTGGCCATACCTCCACCCTTATAAAATATGTTGTGAGATTTCAAGATTTACTTTAAGGCTTTCAGAATTTTAGCCATCCACTATGAAGAACTGTGTTAACAGATAAACCCCAATTTTTGTTGAAATTGTTTCTCAAAAACCAACTATTTTCCATAGTCTAAGGGCTAGGCATGCATCTCCCCAGCTGATTTCTTCTGCCTTGTTTTTATTTTAGTGAAATTGAAAACTGAAACACACTGTACAAAGTTTATGTGTTATTCCTTTTCCTTTTTTGCAATAGACTGTGCCAGTCTTGTGTATGTCAAAAATGAGAAAACAGTTTTAATGAAGTCTATATTTTTTCTATGAAATCAAACATTCTTCTTAAATTATATCTATCACACAAATCTTGAAAATAAAAATACCCATGCAGCAATTTGTTAATTCAATTTAAATTTTCATATAATACAAATAAATTGTTGAAATTATCTTTGAAACAAAATTACAACTAGGATGTTTATTTTTTAAAGAAACCCCAATTGCCTATCAGGCTCAAATTTGTGCAGCCATTACCTAGGTTAACATGAGTGACAGTTGACCAAAGTTCTTAATTGTTTACAAGTAACCAGAAATGGAGATCAAGTCTCACTCTCTGGTTTTATTTGTTGATTTGTTAAAAACATTTCATTTTCATATATTTCATGGCTAAATTGTACTTTCCCAACAATTTGATATCATTTATACAGCCATAATCTACTAAAAACTAAAGTATCTGGAGAAACGGATTTGTGCTCACATAAAACTTAGTGTAAATGGGCCAACTTGGTTCTTGAGAACTGCACAATCAATTTCTAAGTTGCATGTCTGTCAAGGATAAGAATTTTCAGATTTTTATCTGAATTCAGACATGTTTATATCTGCCTGGTGAAAGAAGTAGTCATTATTTTCTTCAGATATAAAGAAATCATGCTCTTTGATCTACTTCTCTAGTGCTGAGGATACTGTTTCCAGAAGTTTCTTGAAATCTGTAACTCCAGGATTTACCAAAAGGGGGTAGTGCCGTCATTTCAACATACCCCCTAAAATTAAGATCAGTGAGAGTTTCAGACTCTTTTGTCAGCAGTGACTCTCACCCCTGGTCTGTAATTAACAGACTCTATTTATTATGTAAAAGTTTTTTTTAAAATTTAGATTTTACCATGTGCATTGTGTTTTAAAGTTGGTTCTCATTAAAATAAATTTCAGGTCCTGATAACTGGCCCACAAAGTTTTCAGATTATTGCGGCAAGTCAAAGCAGTCACCAATCAACATTGTCTCTCAAAGTGCTGAGCGTAGAAACATCGGAGATCTAACACTGGTGGGATTTGGAAGTGCCCCAGAAGGGGCAACGATGAAAGTGGAGAATAACGGACACACTGGTAGGTGATCATTTTTCTAGTAAGCCTGTTATTTACTAGGCTATCAAAAAGTTGTAACCGTTTGCTCAAAGGATTACATTCATTTTATCTAAATAAAAGGGTAGGACTTTGGGTACCATAAGCCTATTACTGAAATGACTTGGGTGTCGGCCAAAGTGTCATCATTTTCTCGGTCATACAAAAAAAAGAGTACATATGACAGGGGTATGTGGGTCAGAAGCTGACTATAGCCTCTTTCACTCTACAAATATTTCCTGGGAAATTCCTGGGTATATTTGGTTGACCCTTTCACACTTGAATTGCTATCCCTGGCAAACTCCTGGGAAATAGCAATTTCCCTGGAAATGGTTACCCCTGCTTGGGAGTAGGGCTAAGCGAGATAATCCCGCGGTTAGCATATCGAGTTTTCATTTCCCCAGGAAAATTGAATCAAGAGTGAAAGGAACATGGGTCGGCGGTAGTGTTATAACTTCCCAGGAATAAGGTTTTGTGTCCTGGGAGTTTGCTCTGTAGTAGTGTGAAAATGGCTTTCAGTGTGTTTTGAAATGTTGGTCTTTCTATAAAGGTAGAATCAACAGAGGGAGATAATTGATAGATTAAATTACTTAAATACTCAGTGAGCAATCACGTTGCATAATGTCTCACGTTGCAAAATGTTGGACAATCCACCTTTTCAGTCAGAAGTGAATGTACATACCTAAATTTCAAATAATAAACCACAAAGGAAACTGACTGGGTACATTTTAAACGATTTAGAGTTGACCAAATAAAAATTGACTATAGTAGCATTTGAACCAACGACCTCCGGATTAACGTGGCGGCGCTCTACCAACTGAGGTCAATCTTACCATCTGTGTCTATAGCAACTGAGATCTCAGGAACACAGCCTTTTGCCAAATCGGACATTAGTGTCACAACTCAGGGCTCAAAATTAACACTGAACTGCAGGCCCAAGGCCGATGATTCCAGGCTCAGGGCAGTAAACTCCGGACCCGACCAGTCGGGTAGTCTTGTGTTTTTTAATGGACCTCATTGTGTTATGAAAAAGAAAATGAGACTCAAATGTTGACTTTGAGTCTAATAATAAATACCTTCAGTGTTGTTGAGTATTGAAGCAATACTTTAATCAAACCATACCATATTATTATACCAAATGATAAAGCAGCATACCAAATGAGATCAATCTTCTCTTTAGTGTTTATTGAAATAAAGACGGTTTACATAGACCTGTTAATTCGTGTACAAGGTTGTTAAGCTTCATAGCCCTGCAGTCTTGTGCATTGCCCCTTTAAATTCAGTTGTTGGTTTCCTGTATTTTTGCAATGTATACACTATTCAGAAGGGTGCTGAGCTATTTGGCATTTGTGAGTCTTTGTCATGATCGAATGCCAGGTACATTAGTCCGGTGGCTTAATGAAAAAATCGTGACACGGCGGATTAAAGCACTAAACTTTGCACACTTGTTTTAGGAGTCACATAGAATTATATTAGAGGGGGGTGCCTGGTCTGCCATCTCCAGGTCAGTAAACTAAAGGGATCAACTTTTTACAAAGCTCTGCCTGAGTGTCTGAAATAGAAGCTGCATGGTCATTTGTTATAAGTTTTAATGATATGCGGAAGCGGCCCTCTACTGGTGAAAAATTGATAGGCAGTATTATAATACCACATAAACTTTGACCTCAGCCTGACCTTGACCTAGTTCACCCAACCCGGGCACCCCCCTCTAGAATGGGACATATAGAATAACTGTACATAATTTGGTGCTTTAATCCAGTGTGTCACGATTTAGCCAAAAATAGGCCCTAAAGCCACCAGACTACACGTCTAGGCACAAAATCTTCAACTTTTGACTGTTAAAGTTTAAAATGCTTGGAGCAAGTTTGACTTACAAATTGTACCCAGTCTCGTGGAACGGCTCTACCCAAAACAACCTGCAGTGATTTTAATGCTTTATGGTCTTTTTACAATGGTCTTTGACACATTATTTGTTTGGTTGGAAAAAAAAAAACCCAAAGTGTACATTTCTTTAGGGTGGTAATTCCAGGTGGGCCAAGTCAAAATTATTGTTTGTTTCCAGTAACATTCTGGGGGAAAGTAATGGTGGTAGGTAGGGGGAATAATGTTATTGTTCGGAGAGTCGTGGCCGAGCTGATAAGAAAACCAGACTCAGGCTCTGATGTAACTGATCGGCAGAGTGTGGGTTCGAGTCCCGGTCGTGAAACTTGTGTCCTAAAGCAAGACACTTTTAAAGGGATTTTTTTAAAGGTTTTTTGGAAATGTTGCTTTTTATGTCAAACTTGTAGGCTAGGTATCGTTGTGTCATTGCAAAAATGACGCATTCTTGTTTTGTGTGTACATCTTGGCTATTTTAAGTGAGATAATTTAAAGTTTTTGCACTGACACAAGGATATCTAATTTGTTGTACAAAAATCTTCAACTTTTGACTCTTAAAGTTTAATGTTTGGAGCAAGTTTGACTTATAAATTGTACCCAGTCTCGCGGAACGGCTCTACCCAAAACAACCTGCAGTGATTTTAGTCATCCAAATTTTTGAGCATTATGTATGCAAACAATGGAAGCGGACATTGCAAAATTGCATGTTTGAACAATATTTTCCCCTAATTCCTGTAATTTTTGGTCTCATCGTAAGAATTTTGTTTTACTATTGTATGTGTAATTTCCTTTTGAGATGCTTTAAAAAGACAACTGGTCAGTCATGAGAAAATACATTAAATTGTGTGAAAAGTGTGATACCATTTGCAATGGGAACTTCCATTGAAAAATCTTGGTCAAAGGCTGTTCACAACAGAGGTCATTGCACCCATGGCCTCTGTGTAATTCCAGGGCAGTAATCCTCCTACTGTAGTTCCTGCAAGCCCCTTGTACTGACTTAATTTGGTGGAAAATAAACATTTTCTTTACGATTTAAGTAAAGGCCAAGCATATAGAGCAAAGACCTTGTTCAGTGACAGGATTGGAAGGGGAGCAGTCAAAGTTTCCAACATTTTTCAGGTCAAACAGAGAGGACCATTTTTAAGGACCACCCTCCCTCCCCAAAGTAGTACATGTACTTATTAACATTTTTCTTTTATTATTAAAGCACTTTATTTAGATATCAATATTTTACACACTTTTTTGAGTTATACGTGGTCTCCATGCTCCCCCCCCCCCCAGGCCTGGAATTACACAGTGGCCATGGTCTCTGTTGCCCCCCGTCTTGGCCTTGGTGCCCCCTCCCCTCCCCCATACTCTTTGGACGGCCCCTCATACAGTCATACAGATGTAAAGTTGAGAAACCTTGAAGTAGACATTAAGTCTACACATTAGAATCCAAACACATGCATTAATAACATAATATGCTTACCATACTATGAATTATCCAAGCGGAATTTGTTGGTTTTTATTATTTACACGTATGACAACATGCACAAAGACTGTAGCTTTGTCAGAGCATGGGACCAGAGAGACATGGCCTTCGATTAATAGCAGACTGTGACTATAGGATGGCCAGAAGCTGGAGTATAAGCCCTAGAAGTATAGCCCTTCTGTGCCCACAACCAATGAGAGCTAAGGCCATGTTGGACAAGGGATGGCACAGATGCGCTATACTTTTTCTTATTCCACAAGCTTGTGCGTGATAACGAATTTATCTTCAAATTTGACACATCTAAAATAGTGCATTATGCAGAGTTAGAATAAGGTTTGACATGGTCTGTGCATTATTATTATTATTATTATTAAGAACTCAAAGCATCACAAATTACAAGTATATAAAGTGACAAATCTGTTCCTGCTGGGTCACTAATCATTTCAATTCAATACTAACACATACACAATTGAAAAGGGAACTTCAAAAAGGGAGAAAACTTTAAATGGCCACAATCGAAAAAAGTATGGACTGGACAAAGTTGAAACCTGAATTACAAGAAAAAAGGACTGGAAGAAAGAGTTTTAAAAATAAAATTTACTCAGGGCAGGCTACAGTTAACCTTATGTCCAACTGCAACAGTTAGGCCTAGTGTTTGACCATGTTAAACTTGTGTTCTGTTATTTATGGATGATCTTTTAGGAGCAAGGTGGCTCAGTGGTGCTGTCTGGGTTCATTGTGCTGTGTTCAAGGTCATCCATCCACAGCAAATTCATAATAATTTTTGCAAAATTTCAAGACATTTTACATGTAGGCAGTGCCAAAACAAGGCTGAAAATCTTCTTTTTTGGGGGGGGCACAAAGGGGTGCACCTTTTTTTCTTGGGGGCACGTCTTGCCAATTAAAACTGTAGTTTTTAAAAAAGCCCCTTTGCAGCACTTTTGTTTATGCCATTTACTATTTTCATAAAATAATCTGACGTAATTCATTTTCATTTCTTCAGAAAAGTAACGCTTTTCATTTTTTTTTTTTTTTTCCCGATATTGTTTACCACAGTCGAAGTGGAAATCAAGGGTGAGTACTTAGTGAGCGAGGGAGAGCTGATGGGGATATACAAAGCTGTTCAATTTCACTTCCACTGGGGAAACAACAATACCGTTGGGTCTGAACACACAGTGGATGGCAAGCAGTATCCAGCAGAGGTAAACTTCAGTGTTACACCTGTCTTTTTATTTCATTTCAGGATTCTCCTATTTTCCTTGTTGATAATGAGCAAAACGGGGTTGGCAAAAAGAGCAACAATACCATTGAGTGTAGTTCTTTATTCACCTGTATTCAGAATGCAGAGTGCCCTTGCTAAAGAACTCGCAGCACTGTGAGCAAAACAACAACAATTAATTGGGTTTTTACAGGTCCTATAAACTGTTCAAAAGATGAAAAAAAGTGGTAAAAAGCACCATGCACTGTACTCCTGGTAGTGTGAGTGGTGACCAAATTGGACGCCAAGCGTAGACCTTATTGTACAAGGAAATTTATTAACCAGCAAACAGCCTTTTTGTTATACAATGCTTTGGTTCTTCCCCGTATAGACTACTGCTGCATGGTGTGGGGTGCCAGACCAACTCTTGTCAACAAAATTCAAAAACTCCAAAATCGTGCCCTTCGCGTTGTTCTCAACAAACTTAATTTTTAGTAATGTTAACACTATGACCGTTTCTCAGCGCATCCACTTCCAACTTGCCTGCCAGGCTTTTAAGGCTTCCATTGGTGTTGCTCCGGACTATCTATGCCAGAGACTTGACCGTATTAGGCCTTGTGATCGTCCAACTACCAGGGCAATCACACAGGGAAATTATATTGTTCCCAAACCTAAATGTGAACTTTTAAAAAACAGCTTCAGTTACAGAGCTCCCTCTTTTTTAAATGTATCCCTTTAACTACTCGTTCAAACTCTTATTCTTCATTTCGGCGTTTGCTGAAGGAAGGTAAGGCTTGAACTGCTTTCACACTATTTTATGATAGGCCTTTTGTACCTTATGATAGGCCTTTTGTAGTTTTTTTATATTTTTACTTATCCCTATTTGTTGTTTTCTTTTATTTTATGTGAGGGCCCCAAATGATCAGCTGTGCTGGATGGGTCACCCTCGTTAAATATGGTTTAATTAAAATAAATAAATAAAATAAATTGTTTGGGTTGGCTGAGGTCAGTAACGTACGATGGGAACTTGTTGCTCATGCTTTGAGTGCTTTCTTGAAGATGATCTGTTGGTTGATTGGGAGCTAGTGAAGTAAAGGTGTGGCATGAGAGTGCTTTGGCTTTAGGTGAATCAGGGGAGCGGCTCAATTGTATTGAAACCGCAAAGTTTGCAAGAAAGCAAGATTGATCAATTGTTGTGTTGTCAGAGGAAGACTCTGATTGGGTCGGAGTGTGAGACCATTAACAATCTTTTGTATTATACCATCGGTCATTTTGGTTGATATAAGCAGTTTGCAATTTTGTATTTTCTCAATTCTAAATGTTGTTGAACCCATGTAGGTGCATATTGTTTGCTACAACACAAAGTATGACGGCATAGGTAAAGCAGCAGGCAATGGAGACGGACTGACTGTGCTAGGATTTCTTATTGATGTAAGTTCCTTTTTTTTTTTTTATATAGAACCACATGCACATAAATATTACATTATATTATTCAATTGTTCATTTGCATTTTTAGTGTGGCGAAATCGGGGTGCATTTTGGGGAGCAAGTTTTCTTGGCCAGGGGAAGGCAGGGTTTGCCCTAAACTGTTTAGTTTAGTGCCCTGAACTGGTTTAGTTTAGTGCCCTGAACTGGTTTAGTTTAGTGCCCTGAACTGTTTTAGTTTAGTGCCCTGAACTGTTTTAGTTTAGTACCCTAAACTGTTTTAGTTTAGTGCCCTAAACTGTTTTAGTTTAGTGCCCTAAACTGTTTTAGTTTAGTGCCCTAAACTGTTTTAGTTTAGTGCCCTAAACTGTTTTAGTGACTGGCCAGCAGGACCAGTTAGCTTGTCATTTTCACTCAAGTCCATTTTAGAAATGAAATAGGGAAGCTTTTCAACACTGAACTAGCCATCCAGACCACTTGGAAATAATGTTGATGTGTCCTCGGGTGTCTTAACTGGCGTTTGGCCAGCCAGACCACTGTTAACATGGTTAAGGGAGAACACTGAGGGTGTGGGAAGGGGATCTATTGCAAAGCGACACATATCAGATAAACTATTTCTAGTTGTTTCTTCTATTATTTTGGGAAAGGGTGTTATGTATTTCAAGTATTGTATGTCTGCTAAGCTGAAGGGAATCCATTCTGGAAAATAAAGATTTTAAAAATGAATGCTTTTAGCTGACTCTTCTGTCATGACGAACCTCATTTGTATTATTTCAAGTATTGTTGAAACCCTTCCCCAGGGTGATGGGGGTATGTCCCCTTTGGAATAAAACAACAAATCAATCAATCACATAACAGTATTTACAATGGAAGTATTTTTCAAGGACATTGTACTTGGTACGTACTTGAAATCCCATTGCAGCCCAATTTGGGCTAAATTGGGATATTGTGCTTAAGTTATGTCAACAGTCAGGTGGAAGGTGCAAGGTGCCAAAAGAAAAGAGTAAAAAGAGCACTTTTTACCAGAAAAGATTTTAAAGAACAACGTTGTCATCCATGCAGAGGTTGCATTGCTCTGACAGCAGAGAGGTGGCTGACCAAACTGACACATGTAGTCCTTGGGAAGATACTTTTATGAATTGATGGTTGGAATAATTGTACTGGTAGAGATGAAAGAGAAAAGTTTTTTGATCATTGTGTACCGTGTATATATGATATGGTAACTCATCACCCAACCTGTTGGCCTCAGCATTATGGTGGGTAGCCTGGGTTCAATTTCATAGAGCTGCTTCAGCAGGAAATGTATTGCTGAACAGTTTTCTTCTTAGCAAAAAGGCTGGTAACCATATTCTGGTAAGCATTAGTTATTTTTTGATTATAGCTACTTTTTGTGCTTAAGCAGCTAGGTATGAAGTCGGGCCCTGATACCACGTAATGCATTACAATGACAAGTTTACCATTGCAGTCCTCGATCAGTCCACAAGACTCGAACAAAAACGGCTTTGGGGTGGTTCAGTTTAAAGCACTTTTCAAACTGAAGAATTTGATGATGGTTATGTTAAATGACATAGTAAAGCAACCCATGAGTTTTGTTAGAAAACCTGTCTGTGCACTGAGCGTCTCTGTAGATCATAATGGAGGAAAAGTTTAAAAGTGGCTTGAGGCAGCAGTCATATATTATCTTGACAGGAATGAAGCTACATTTATATACCCTTTCAAGAAAATAATCAATGGCCTCCTTTTCGTAAGCTTATTGTTGTTTTGTTATTTGTACAGTTTGTACAAAGGAGAGTTCCAGAATTGAGTTACATAATCTCACAATGGGTTTTCTTAGTAGGACTCTTACATAACAAACTCTTTGTAAAGTCACTATGCTGTAACCCCTCACTGGGATTCCGATGGGATATTTGGTACTAGCTACTTACCATCTGTAGGCATCTTTAGTCTAGTCGTCTGCATCTCACACCCCCTCTTGGTCACCATAGACCGCACATTCTGTCATTTCAGTAGGGCACCCTCACCTAGAGGTCAAAAGGAGGTTGTTTATTGGCCAGTCCAGTGTGCCGCAGGTACAAATCTGCGGGTTTTTGTTGTTTTGTCATCTTTCTACCTATAACATGGTGACTGGATGATGTCGATGCATAGGGTTTATAGGCAACTTTGTCTTCATGAAAGCCTCAATACAAAGCCAATCTCACAATAGTTTGAAAGAGAAAGATTGAATCTTACAAGTGATTGTAAAATATCATATGGTTCCCATAATGCAATATCCTTTCCGAATGGAGTTGGAAGATCAAAAATGCCCAAAACTCTTCTTACATGAAGTGTGTACAAAATAAATGAGTTTTCTGATGACCCAGAGGCCATGTCAAAATGGGCAGCTATACTGCTATGGCTCTGGCTGTATCTCCTCGTCAATATGTGATGATGTACATGAAGTACAGTATGTCCTTCGCAACACCCTTAGCAACAGTCGTAGCCGTAGATGTAGCCGTGAATTTGAATACTAATAAATAAGATCAATACCTGGCTGTTTATTGATCGATCTCTTTGAGTTTTGTTTTAAATATGAAAGACAATTCATTAAACATGGCCTCTGAACACAAGGTGCTGTAAAAAAAAAAAAAAAAAAAGTGCTTAAGACCAACCTCGAGTGGTTAAACAATTTGGTCCCCAGTGGTTGTTTGTGTCAAAACAATTTGGCAACAAGAAGGTTAAAGGAACGTGACCATTTAGGGTTTGTCCATTAACTTTTTTAGTGACTTACCAACAGGACCGAGTTAGCTTGTAGTTTCACTTGTCCATGTAGGGAGTGCTTTTCAACACTGAACTAGTCAGCCAGACCACTTGAAGAAAAGTTTTACATGGTTCTCTGTTTTTTTACCTAGCATTTGGCCAGCAGATCACTGTTAAGGTAGAACGCTTCCATTTCCCCTTCCAGCCTAAGAAATAACCAAGATGGTTACACAATTGATCACAGCTTTGGCCGTGCCCGAATTAATGGCCTCAGCAGTAGTGGCTATGGCCATGCTAGAATACCAAGAAGTCCTATTAAGGCTTCTGCCAACAGCCAGAGTCAAAGTCGCTTTTTTTTCTGACACAGCCTTATTCATGATGGAGTCCATCTGGACTAGCGCTCTCACTACTTCAGGGCCTTAAAGCTGCAGAAAATATTAGTATTGTAATCACTGATTAAAAGTTGCTGATTACTGATTACTCTGAAGGCTCTAATCTACTCGGTTATGAGGTTTACTGGTGCAAGCCATTACAGTGTGCCTCACCTTGGGTTACGTAAGAGAGTGACACAGCTGTTATTAGGTTTTTATTTTCAATTTGGTGGCCTCATCCTGTCGTCTTGATCAATGGTACGCAAACTATGGGTCATCTTGATCAACAGTCCGCAAACTATGGGTCAACTTAGTCAACAGTTCGCAAACTATGGGTCCTCTTGATCACTGGTCCACAAACTATGGGTCGTCTCTTGATCAACATTCTGCAAACTAAAAATAGATCCCAACCAAAAAGTTGGTCACTAAAAAAGTCCAAGGCCTGCACATGGATCGTGTTTTTGTGCTTTATTTTGCTCTTTGTTTGGTTTTTCATAAAAGTTCTTTATGGTAATCTGTTTGCCTTGCTCTTGGTTTTTTTTTTTTGGGGGGGGGTGGGTTTTTTTTGTCCGGCACTTTTCTACTAAACATTTTAAAATTATAGTTTTTGATTAGTGTTACTGAATATTTGGATCCATCCTATAATTGATGCTTGGCAGTTGTGTATGGAATAAAATAAATAATAAAACTAAACTAACTTACAGCTTGGACCTGCAGGAGCTGTACACCATTTCATTCTGGGACCATTTCACACGCCAAAGCTCTATGGCTAAAAAATGATGATGATGCATTGTCTCATGATTATCCCTACATTAATATCCATAAATTATAAATCTCCCAATAAATCCTGAATTGCAAGTGGTGTTGTAAGCCAGTTGGCCTAGCAATGAACCTTTCTATAAGGGTTCATTGCCAGGCCAACTGGATAATCATAAACCGGTAGTTTAGTCAGATTCACTGTTCCAGTTAGCGAATCAGTTCGGCGGAAGAGTCAGCTGTTTTTCTACTCATTCTCTTACAAATGAACGAGCCTCAATCTCCCAGGAGAGTGTGAAATGCTGATGACAATGACATATTTTGATTCATTCATAAAAAAAAGAAGGGAAAATTGAACTCCCCAGTTTTTGCAATTTCAGGCATGGTTAGGTCTACACTAATAAAAAAAGAAGAAGATAGAATGTGTATTTCAGACATCCGGTGTACATGGGGCATATCCTGAAATTTGTAATTTAGAAAATATTTATACTTATAGCTTTAAAAAAGATTTCACACAAAGAATTAGGTGGGGCTTGGGGTGGGGGGGGGGGGTCCAGTATCTTAACGTGTGTTCAAGTAGTTTTTCTGTGACTGTTTTAGAAACCACATCTTGGGCTTTTAGCTCTGGCTTACACTCCAAAAATTCCTGGGTTAAAATTGACCTGGATTCAGTGTCCTGTGAGACCTGACCCATTTCTGGGTCAGTAGGACCTGGAATCTGTCTCCAAATGACCCCAAAGAATCCAAGTTGAAATCACACTTTTGAACCAGTTTCCAGGTCAGGCCCCCATAATGACCCTGTCAGAGTCAATTTTGACCCATGCATTTTAAGCGTGTGGGCACAATCCACTTGTTTGAAGTTCTGTACCAAAAGTGCACTATTAAAAAATATTATTGATCGCTAGCCCTTCCTTTAACAGTTTTAAAAAGAGCCTAAAAGTCCGGAAACATTCAACGTATGTTTTACATGGATATTAAAACTTCTTGGTTACCTTCATGTTAGAGTGCAAGGGTTGGATGCAGTTCAAAGTCGCACAGTTATAGATTCAAGTTTGTACCAGCACCATGGTTTTGTACAGGATGTTCGTGCAGACCTTGTACATTTTAACTCTCGCCAAAGGTTCATCCAAAAGGCTTTGATGTATTTTGGTGATTTTTTGACCTCCATTTGGGGTTCGGTGGTACTTTGTTATTTTCACATTTTGCAAACCAAAGGTACACCACTAGAGCCTAGGTTTTGGGAATTTGTGACCTCTGATTTGAAACCCTCTTTTTCATCAAAAGTTCATCGCTATTGCCTTAGTTTTTTCTATTTGTGAACTCTGATTTCAAACCTGGTTTTTATTGAATATCAAAAGTACATCGCTAGAGCATAGATATTTTTGGCTTTTTGACCTGGTTTGAAACAAATTTCTTGTTTTTCAGACTTTTTTAATGTCATATTAGTTATGGAAAATGATTGATAAGGCCCCCCAGCCAGGATTACTTTACTTTTAACTGAACTGAAGTACATGTATACAAATATCTCACTGCAGCAGCTTTGAAAGGTGATTTTTATTGGGCTTGCAATGTCTTTCATGTACATCTCAGGCTCTCATTGTTAATGTTAACCCACGAGTTTTATGGTAGGCATAAATGGCAAGTTGAATGTGGCTGGCTGCTGTAAACCTAATTTATTTTTATTGATACATTTTTTATTGGAAATGTATGTGATTTTTTTTTTTCGTTGTTCTTTTTTCCACAGTGAATAGTATGTTTGGTTGTTGGGAAAAGCGTACCAAAACAATAAAGCAAGTTTGAAATTGATCTGATATCTAGTGTTCTCCACATTGTTTTTAGAGTCATTAGCAGCATTCTCCCTTGACAGTGGTCTGCTGGACAGATGCTAAAACACCAGAGGACCAGTCAAACTTTACTCAGTAGTCCGGCTGACTAGTTCTGTGTTGAAAAAACATATTTGAAATATTGACCAATGAAAAAGCTGTCAGATAAGTGAAATGGCAAGCTCACTGGTGCTGCTACAATAGTGAAGAACCGAGACCCTGATTTCACTCCCCTGTCAGACTATGTGATCCCATGAAAGAAGGAATGATTTGTTCCTCAGCATGTATTTGCAGAGCTGCCAACTCTCCCTGATATATGCAGAAAACCTGAAAAACCCAATCTTTCCGTGTTCAGATGTTTCCGTTTTCAAATTTGAAAATCTCCCTAATGGAAACTTGTTCCCTATCATTTTGAGTGTAAATATTTCCCTGATTGATGTACAAAGTCTCCCTGATTGCCAGATGCAAATGTTGGCAGCTCTGTATTTGCAAGAATTGTTCACAGGGTTTGTTTGTTTGTTTAGTGTTTGTTTTTGTCAACCTTCGCTTCTTTTTTGTTCTTTCAACAAGTATTTTTGAGTTACAAGACGTGTTAGCTGAGTGTGAAACCACATGATTAGTAAAACCACATCAATTCAAAGCTAAAGCACCCACTTGTTTTTTCTTCTTTTTTTTTTTAATGAAAAAAGAAGATGCTTAATCCAGCTCTTGGACGCAGATTGACCCAGAAAGAAAACCCTGTCACACGACCTGCTTTCAAAACCTGTCTTGTAAATCTGTTTTAATCACTTGTGGTTTTGCGGCCATTTCCCCCAATAACAACTTCCTGGCTTTGTCCCTTCATGTGGAACCTGAACCCATCGGCAAACCAACAATGAATTGAGTCTTTCTGCTTTCAAGATATCTGAAAAATAAAGGAAAGGAGGCTACATGTAGCCCAATTAAGATGAGTTCATCGTACATTCATCTGTAGTCAGTCGTGGCTGGAACGGAATCGCTCGCCATGTGTGAAGGATCGTGTAGAATCTTGACGCCAGCTTGCGTTGCTCACTAGGTGGGGAGAAGTTGAGTGCACAGTCAAGGCTGCTCCGTTATTGTTTTAGTATGACTGGGATGGATGGAATGTGAACTTAGGACTGGCAGGGCTGGATGAAGTGTTTTGCAGGCCCTAAGCACCAGTGTTCTATAGGACCTAGACACCGGCCAGTGCTCCATACATTTAGGCCCTAGGCTCCAGTGCTCTGTATGTAGGTTCTAGGCACCAGTGTCCCATAGGCACCAGTGTTCCATAGGCACCAGTGTTCCATAGGCACCAGTGTTCAATACATTTAGGCCCTAGGCTCCAGTGTTCCATTGGCCCTAGGCACCATTGTTCTGTAGGTGCTAGGCAATAGTGATCCCTAGGCCCTGTAGGCATAAGTGTTCATAGGCCGTAGGCACCCTTATTCTGTAGGTCTGAGGCCCGTGTTCCGAAGGCCCTCGGCAATAAAGTTCCATAGTCCCTATAGGTACCAGTGTTCCATAGGCCCTAGTAGGCCCTATAGGCACCAGCATTCAATTAGGCCCTAGGCATCAGTTTTCCCATAGGGAAAGTGGTTTGTAGGCACTAGGCACTTGTGTTCCATAGGTCCTTTAGGCATCAGTGTTCTGTAGGTCCAAGACACCCATGTTCTGTGTAGGCACTAGGCTCCTGTTTTCCAAGGCCCTAGGCTTTAGGGCCAATTTCATAGCTCTTTTAAGTGCTGGATTTTATTAGATTGGTTTACACGTATTGAGGTTTACGATATGTAAACACAGTGGCTTTTCTATTGGATAATCCAACCCTAAATTGAAAGGGACAATCCCCACAGATCCCCTGCTTGGGATGAAGTCAGTAATCCCATGGAGGTAGAAATATTTCTATTTCTACCTCCATGGTAATCCAGACAGAACTGGGAGCTAACCTTTAAACTCACTATAAAATAGAGGTCACACAGACCTTCCTGCACGCAATCCATCTATCATCACTATATTACTCTTTGGAAGTCAGTTTCCCTGTGTGTTTCTGCACAAGTGGTTAGAAAGGCATATTACATGTATATCCAACTTGACTCCCAAAATGTCAGACCATGGGCAGACGCAATGTGTGACTTGGTTCAAGGGCATGAAGGGGTCAGTATGAACAATGACAATCCAAAAAAACCAAGGTCAGACCATGCAGGTATGAAGCTCCATTGTCAGACCTAACTTTCACAATGTGGGTCGAAGATTTGAGGTTGGGACAATGCTTGGACTCAGGGTTGTCACCATGCCGGTCGGGCCTGCCGGCACTCGGAGCTACCAACCAGGACTTTACCTTGCTAATTTGCTTTACCCGGACCGGCACTAAATTCGACTGAAAATGCTGAATATTTCATTATTTTGTCATCAGAAGCCAACAATAAATTATATAATTTATGACAAAACATGTCGGGTTTCGTTTTAGTATCCATTCCTGACAATTTCTGACAAATATACTCACTGATAACTTCTCATTCACGCTCCTCGTAACATAAACAAGTTAAAATTCCATGGAACTGGGCTCCACAAACCATGCTGTCAACGGACTTTGCGTGCGGACCAGCGACGACAATGCTATATTTAAGGCTTTAGCACGCGCACAAGCAATGATGTATTGCAATTTCGGGGGAATAACCGGTTTTCCCAAGCATGCGCAGACACGTCAAGGCGTTTGCGATCAGAAAATTAGCCGGCACTAAATTTATTTGAGCTAGTGACAACAGGTGTATATACTATAAAAAAACTTGTCTGGCATTCCTTTAGGGATTGAGGAAAGGCTGATTCCAATCAAAGAACAGGCCCATAGTTGGAGTGCTATTCAAATCCTCCAGACTCCAAGGATTTCAACCCTTCTACTGATCAGCTGATTTCATTATTTTTTCTTCCTGTTCGTTTCACAGAAAACTGAAAAACACTGTACAAAATTGTGTGTGCAGTTTCCTATTTTTGTTGCAAAAAACAAAGTTGCATGTCTGTTAATCCATCAAGGTGGTTTTGCTTGAATTTAACGTCTTGATTTATCGAGGTGTATGACAGCAGTGTGTGGGAGGCAGTGATACCTGTGTTACACAGACAAAAATACTTTACAAAATATTTCATTTTGTTATTGCTATCCCATTTGCCCCATTCCATGTTCACACTTCTGTACTCTTTAGTCTGGAATTGCCCATTTGTATGTCAATACTCCCAACAGACTGTATTAAGTATGTGTAAATAATGGGATTTTAACTGATGAACCATGTAGGCCTATAAGTTTGGGAAAACAAATACCATTCAGGATTGAATTGCAGACCTGCACCCTGTGCCACCATCAGTCAAACCAAAGTACTGTTGCTTACAAGTTGAACCAATAAATCTCTCCTGTGACATGTGGCTGTCAGGCTGGCTTGAAGTATCAAACCTTTGAATGATCGTAAATCATGGCAAGCTTGATGCACTTTTGTATACAATGCAGATAAATGGCATGTGCCCTCCTGACTTTACCAGTTTTTTTATGGTGTCATAAAACTCATAAGTAATTTGGAACCCAATCATTGCAGGACTTTGGACTTGATTTGGATAAGAGTAAATGAGCTTGATGCACTTTTGTATACAATGCAGATAAATGGCATGTGCCCTTTTAGCTCTTGACATTACCAGTTTTTTCATGGTGTCATAAAACTCAGATAAGTAATTTGGAACCCAATCATTGCAGGACTTTGGACTTGATTTGGATAAGAGTAAATGAGCTTTATACTTGACTTGAGGTTTACCCTGAGAGACTTGGAGTCTTGACACCTGACTCAAAGGACTTGAGACTTTTCCAAAGTTAGGTCATGTCCATCATCATGTGTTGAAGTATAGAACATCCTTAGCAACACCCTTAGCGGCAGCCAAAGCTGCCGCCAATTCAAATATGGCCTAATATGGCCTAATACTTACTTGACACCTGACTTTTTGGACTTTCTGAGGAATCTGATGAGACAGTTAAAGGCCCTTCCCTGAAACCATGGCTCTTGCTCAGATTCAGGCTTGGGCCTCTGTCAGTAATTTGGCAAATTTATCTTTTCGGTAGGGGACTTCCAACAGGCCCATGGGTGCATAGAGGCCCGAGCTGAGACCTAAACCTTGGTTTCAAAAACTTCCTTAGCCAGTTGGGGGGTCCGGGTTGGGGGAGTTTTGTTTTTACGTGTCTTTTGTCCTGACAGGGACTGAAGTCATACTTGAAACACGTCCCCCAAGATTGAATTATGACAACTTTGACTTCTTCATTACCTTCTTCTTGTTTCCCTTCCCTTCACAGGTTCAAGCTATTGATAACCCAGCCTTTGCTCCGCTCTTTGATGCTTTCTCTGGAATTCAGTTTAAAGGTATGTTTAACCTCATTGTTTGAATTAATTCTGTTGATCTAGTCATTTGAGAGGGAAAGAAGAAAAAAAGGTGATCAAGTTCCCCTTTACAGTATGCTGATTTTGTACTTCAGGTAATTTAAATTTAGTTAAAAATATTTGACTCTCGAATTGGTTGGGAATTAGGACCTTGTTCCGACTGTATTGATCCTCCAGCATTGGTAGATCAGACCCTATGGATCGGCAAAAGGGATCAGATCAGTAAATTTGATCCACCTCTGGAGTAGGATCAACACAACTGATATTCACTGACTGCAAATGATACAGAACTGGGTGGCTAAACTTGCCTGTCTCCCTGCCGGCCTAGACGCTTGCAAGCCTTCGCCCAGCAGCTGATACTGCTCGCTTCATGGAACCCAACTCCATCAAGCTGCTCAAGTCTGTATCAAATCCCACCTTTTCTCATTTTGCTCCCCAAACCTGGAATGCACTCACAATCTCCATCAGAGAATCTGACTTTTTATGAAAGTTTAAGAAGTGTTTCAATTTAATGCGCTGCGTTCTTGAACGCAGAACAAAGAGGGTCAGCAAGTGATGGGGATCAGCAAGTGGGATCAAAGAGGGATCAGATTAATAAAAGTGTGATTAGAATCTGCAAATTGCTGGTGGGAACCCAAGGGAGGCCCATGATCCTGCAAAGCATTATACATCCTACAAAAAAATGTATATCTCGGTTTGTGAATATGAATGTCTTTTCCCTGTATTGGAAACATAGCTGACCCAAGAATAAAAGGCCCCCCCAAAAAAAAAAAAAAATATGACAGTATTAAAATTAATCGTGGAAGCGCCACAGGAACGTTCAACATTGGGGTGTGTAATTCCTGAAGCATTCATTTGTGCGCACTGCATGCTTTGATGACCTCTTGTTCACCTCTGGCTAACGCTGTCCCGCGTCCCGCTTGCTAGTAGTTAATGCACAACTAATCCCCTTGTGCATTCCAACAGACTATACAATTAAAAGTAAAGGAAGGCTAGTTACCAAAGTTACCCTACAAGATGCTTGGGAAATCAAGCACACTAACCTAAAAATAGGATCATTTCCCATCACTTTTGTATGCATACTAGAAAATCACCCAACCCTGCCAGTGTACCCCTGTTTACACAGTCCGACTTTTCAGCTGATCAGCTGATCAGCTGATTTTCTCTTCTTTTTTGTTCTTAACAAGAAAACTGAAAAACACAAACTTTACCTGGCCTTTTCCTCATTGATAATGCTAGAATCGAGCCAGGGGTAAGAGAAAGCACACAACTCTCAAACCTAAATCTGCCCCTCATGAACATCCAAGTTGTAAGTTTTTAAACCCTCGTATCGGTCCCCTCTTGCACGCACGTCACATGCGGCGACTGCGCCACGTTAACCATTTTGGGAGTGAATATAGGTAAGCGTGTAAACACTGCACATGATAGTGAAGCATGGTTGAAGTAACCCATGCCACACTTTCCTGTCGTTGTTATACAATGACGCTTGTGATCAGTGTCACAGGTTGCCAGTGAATAGAAAGCATATAGTGCTCTAACTAACCAGAGAAATTAACACAGTGATAGAAATGGACCAATTCCAATTGAGCACAGCTGGTGGCTAATTCTCCAGTTTACCACTCTCATTGCAGCACCCTGGGCTTTGGCTCTGCCTTAAATCTTGTGTGTGCCTCAAAATGCGGCATAGTGAAGTACGGGTAGAATTGGTCATCACAAGAAACACGCTGATAGTAGAAAGGTTTTTTTATCAAGTTCACCTTTCGAGAGAGCATGAACAGATAATCTTTTGAAAACTAGTACAAGATTGATCCTCATCCCTGTTCTGTTGTTAAAGTCGATCCGTCTTGCGAGTTTCTACCTCACAGAGAAAAAAATTTCTGATACTTCCTTCTGGTGTACGTGGTTAACAACGGCTTCTTGTATTGGACTCTGCCGTTACACAGTTAAAAAACATTATTTTGGAGAAAAGCTGTTGAAAATCTACAATCTATCTCCAATCTTCTTGTCAACCAAAAGGACCTTTGGTATAAATGGAAAAACTATTTTTTAATGGCCTTTATGGTATGACCACATCTTGAGAAAGACTCTGCTTGGGTTGAAATGTGAGGCTATTCACAATTGTTTGCAAACGCTATTTGCCCGGTAAACTTAACCATCAAAGCTCCCTGGGGAGAATACAAACTGTGCTGCTGAGTATGTAGAGCAGCAACCTATCTTTGCCCTCACAGATACCTACATGTAGGTACCCATTTAGCAAATACTCCTTCTGAGGCTCAAAGGCATTTCTTATGACAGAAATACATCATTCTGTAACCTTTGTGTTTTTCATGATTAAAGGGGTCAGCTTATTTTGGTAGTTAAATTTTAAAGTTAACACAGCTACACTGGTAGCAGTCTCAAAAACAGTACTGTGGAAAATAAATTTAGCTTGACAAGGCTGGTTGATCTTGAATCCTTGTATACCGATCATTTCTTGCAGGCACATAAGGCACCTCCAGCGCCGTAGCGACCGGGGGGGTGTGGGGGGGTGTGACACCCCCCCCCCCAATATTTTGCTTCAGTCGGCATTTGAAGCCTCAGTCGGCAAATGAAACATCAAATGAAACATGCAAGAGATCGATCAGGCCCTTCAAGAAAGAAAGAAATCACTCAGCAAATCTGGACTTTTTGGTTTGCCGACTGAAAATGTATTGTATTTCAAGGCTCTCTGAAGATTTGCCGGATATTTTGGTTGCCGATCGTCGTTATCAGTTTTTGTTAACAAATTGTAATACAATCATGCCGATTGCTTTTTGCCGATCGTCATATTGCTGATGTAATACAACGCCGATCGTTTTTGTGGTAACACATTGTACACTTTGAGGAATAGATGCGCCCAGGCCCGGCTGTCAGCGCTGCGGTTTCTAGATCAGATAACACACAAAACAAAGGTTTTTCTTTCCGGTCCAAGCCAAGACGTCCAAGTTTTACTGATTAAATTAAATTGTGTGTTGCATAAGCCTAGGTAAAAATGCGAGGATTCCAACAATATCCTGTTTTTCGATCGTAACTATTTTCAGTCAATGAATTATGCAAAGTCAAAATAACTGCATCGATAACCATACTATTATGTTTAGACAGTTATTTTATTCGTATAGGAATATGGTTGCGGATGACGTAAACTTTTTCATTAATAAATTAATAATAACTTAACTGGGACGTAGGTCAGATATGAAGCAAGTTGGAAATTATCTTTGGATATTTTCAGTAACTTAAGACAGCACCAGCATTCAAAGTATTTCCATGGAACAAGTAAATTACTTATGAAAACTAAATGTGTGAGGTTAATTAATTGAGGGAAAAAAAATCCCAAGTAACTTTAAAACCGACTTGATAAAACGAACAACATGAACTAGTTATTGGTTATGGTCATCATTAATATACTGTGCCGGAGAGGGAGGGTTGTACACAATCGTCGCAACAGTAGTAATTTTATTTTTAGTAGTATAAGGGTAGTGATGAGAGATTCGTAGCGATTTGATGTAGCTTCACTTGATTAAAAAGGACACCGAAGTTCTTGCAGTTTTCCAACTTTCGTGCAGAAACCCGATTTATTACAAACTGCAGTTGTAATTAACATATCCAGACCACAGTGATTTCTTACTTTACAAGAGGGAGGTTGTGAAACCCACAATCACCGTCCCTCAGTCATCCACGCATGTGAGTCAAAAAAGTTTAAAACACAATGCGTATAGGAATGCACATTAATGCGTTAATAAAATCATTAGCCGTTACATTAGTCGTTTTCGGTGTTCGTGATTTCGTTCCGTGACATTGCAACGCGTTGGCGTTTGACGCTGATACTGGGAAAATTAGTTTTGCTCATTATGTTTCTCAACTTCAGTCGGCAAGTTTCCTTCCACACCCCCCAACGAAAATGCCTTCGCTACGGCGCTGGGCACCTCCATAAAATACCATACAAAAAATCAAGCACAGTAAGTTGTCATTCTTATAACTTTACCATAAAGGATTCTTTTCATTAATATCAGTCTCTGGGTGCATTTTGGTGGTCATAAGCAATATTTCTTATGGTTGAATTAGCCATCGGTTAGTCACTGGCCAATGACTGAAACAGTTATTTGGTTATGACCGCAATGAAACGCACCCTACTTCACGTAAAGCTGACCCAGGCATTGCTGGTGAGGGACTCAACTGTGGAAAGTTGGATAAGGGGCGGAGCAAAACTGACACGGCCATTCTTTGGGCCTGTTTTCTGTAGGAAATAACAGAGTGCATGTCAACTAGACCTTTGTTATGACAAAAAACAATCAATTATTCTGGCTTGGCTAGGGTTGACTCGCTTGGAGATAGTCTTGATGTCCGGTGGCAAATTTCAAAATTGAATAATTCAAAGGTTTTATGAGAGTTTTTTGTTTGTGGAGCAGCTTGTGTTCAACCACCAACACCCTCAGACCCCTACTCATCCCCTAGGTGGTGGGGAGCTGGATATTGAGAGAGTTGTGACATGCATGGAGGGACATTGTTTTACTGCGGTAATGGTTACCGGGTGCCGGTTTTTGGTCCAAATGTAGCACAACCTGATATGCAGCCCTATAAAGTCTGCCACCCTGTGTATATGCACATGATGCATTTTGGGGGAAACAGAGATTATAATGGCTTTTAACCACAACTTTGTGGCAATCTCTCATAATATACAGCTCTCCCTATCCATAGAGCAAGGGCCTATACCTGTGTTGCCTTGGGTCAGGCAGTTTATTCATTTGGAAAGCAGCACACCTCTATGAGATAAATGTACTTGTTTACTGGAAACTTTCGAGAGGCACATAAATGCAACAATATAGGGACATGGAAGCATTTACGTCCGCTCTCTGTGTGATGAATAGACTTGCAGTTTAGTGTAAATGTTCCATTATATGGATTGATAATTAAGCATGCACACGCTCTAATAACTGGTTTTTGTCCTTTTACACCAATGTTTATTAAAGGCGGGGTGCACTTTTAGTAATAAATCCACAAGTTAATGACCATAACAACTTGAGCACTGGGGAGCTGTTGATGTTATAAAGCATTCATAGAAACAGTACCCTTTAAACATTTGAAGTAAAGTAGTTTTAGCGAAAGAGGTAATTTGAGTCACCCCAATGCCTTTGAGAAAAACCACATACAGTTTCACATTTAAACCGTTTCCATTTGACCAAACACTAAGAGAAGAATCATCTCATTTGTCATATGGGTAATACTTCAACACTCAACAGAATTGAAAGATATTTCTCAGACTCAAAGTCAACCTTTGATCCCCCCAAAAATTTGAAATTAAGATACACAAGGTGTCACTATTCGAAAACACAAGACTGCCGGACGTGCCTGGTCATACATTTACAGAGCCAATGCAAACAACACTGGCCTAGGGCCTGTGGTCCAGTCTAAAATTTGAGCCCTGCAATTGATAGCAAGGTTTACTATTTGAATATATTATTATTGCCACACGATATCACATGACAAGTTCACTTACAGGACATGTGAGTGTATTCAAGTTTATTTTGACAGGTCCTGGTAGACCCGGAGGCATTTCCCTTGTGTATAAATACTACAGTGACATCCTGGATATAGGCTCCACTTCTGGGGCGGACAAGTTTCAGAGCTTCATAATTCAAGTCTTACCCTGAAGAAGCTACTAAATCACCACATTGACATTCCATGTCAGCATAAGTTTTTTGGCAGTGGGTTTTGGACATCAGTTAGATACTCTTCATAAAAATCTGTCATTTGTTTGCTTTGACAGCAAAGACTGTGAATGCGCTATCTGTTTCCAGTCTGATTGTGAGTTCTTGTGTATGCTTAAATTGGAGTGAACAATATGGGGTGATGGTTGATGTCGTTGAAAGAAACATTATGATGTAACCTGGTGACTGATTGCGGAATGTTTTGAGTGTCAAGAGCTGATCAGTCAATAATTGTAAAATGCACTCACCACAAGATTGTAATAGCAGGTAACACTTGTGATAGCAGGTTTTAATGAGGGAACAAAAGAGTGGTGACGAGGCCTTGAAGGGCCAAGGTGTCATAGGGTACATCCCCAGAGATTCTGTCCCCAATATGGGAAATTATACATGGGCTGAAGGAGGAATTGATTCAAAAGAGAGCACTATCAGAAGAAATTTGTACCCAGCTCACCGTATGGGGGGGGGGGGGAGAATTTCCTGCCACACTGGCAGGGTCATGGCCATGCTTCAAAGGATAGAGCTGAAGGGGAGGAGCTTAATCACAAACATTTTTTTATCTGCAAGCTTTTAAACGTCCATTGCCCATTCATAAATGTCCTTTTCGTTCAAAAGTGTTAAAGTTTTGGAAAATCTTAAAACCTTTCTGAAAATTTCCAGTGTCTGTTACGTCCCCATACAGGCTCCGTTTTGCTAAGGGTCAATTTGCATGCGGCGCTCAAAGTTTGTGCTTAGATAGATAAAGATAGATATTTTACATTGAGTACCCGCTATGTATTAATTGCATTACGTGTAAATAAGTGCCAGGTATACACTTGCGGACCTTAAACACTCCTTACAGTGATCTTGTTTTTATATCGCACGTTTAAACATTACCATGTGATTTCCTCACGACTAATCCGGAACGGATGAACTGTCCCGAGTATTCATAAATATGGCTTAGAGTGGCATACCGTCTTCACCACACAAAACCATTGGAATGATATTGACCCTCTCAAATTCAATTGTTCATCATTGGTTGATTCCATACATTTCTTTAATCTCCAACAGGTGATCATCAAGACCTAAGTAGTCCCCTGAACTTCGGAGACATGCTTCCAAGCAACTTGTCATCCTTCTACCGCTACGGCGGATCCCTCACAACCCCTACCTGTGACGAAGTGGTAACATGGAACGTTTTCACCACACCTATTTTACTGTCGGAAGCACAAGTAAGTACATAGTAGTAAATGTGTTCTTGAAAATTTCAAGTCCAGCTCCCAGTCAAGTTTTCTTTGTTCGAACCCCAAACTATTTAAAAATTTACTCAGTCAGTTTCCCTTTTGGTTTATTACTCGATATTTATGAATTAAAAAGTCACATCCCCTTAAGGTGATCCCGTGGCTGCCGCTTCCCAGGCTGTATCGTAAACTTGGGTGTGATCCCTGGCTACACGGCAGCTAACGGTTGAATGGCTTCTGACTGGCACCCCCGAAAACAAAGATATTGACTAATAGGGAGACCGCCAACATAGGGCTGGATAGCTCAGTTGGTAGAGCGCCGGTGCGTTAATCCGGAGGTCGTTGGTTCAAGTCCCGCTCCAGTCATGTTCAAAACTATTTGAAAATTTCTTTAAAAGACATTTTGACATTTTTCAAAAGAAGTAAGTCCTTATACTTTTTTCAACAGACAAAATTGAAGCAAACTATGTTTGCAAAACAAAGACAACAACAAACAACTTGAAAGGCCAGTGAAAGGTAAAGGGATGTGTATAGCACAGAAATACTCTTGCAGCAGAAAATCAGCCATTATTTTTGCCACTTATAAAGAACTCCTGCTCTTGTATCTACTTCTCTAGTGCTGAGGATATATTGTTCCTAAAAGCCCAGTGAAGTCTAAACCCCAAGGGTTAAATTTCACAAAGAGTTAAGATTGATCTTTACTGTATATCAATCGTAACTGCTAAGCAAAGTGTGAAGTCACAATACAAATCACTATGGTGATATTGACAACTCCTCATCTTAAGATGAATCTTAGTGTTTTGTGAAATTGGCCCCACGTTTATCAAAAGGTGGAAGTGCCATCATTTCAACATACCTCCTAAAACTTGGACAATATAATAATAATAATAACGGCTTCTTATATAGCGCTCATATCCGTCACTCAGTGACGCTCAAGGCGCTTCAACATTAAGTATTTTCCTGTAAGGTGTGTGGGGCTTCGTTTGAAGTATGAGACCTAACTCCTTTACATAGCACCATGTAATGGTTTACAAGGTGCTGTGGCGCAATATGCAGCTGATCAAACCAGGAATACCGGGGGGGACCCCTTCTCTTTTCGATAAGTGCATTGGGTTCTTTTACGTGCATTACAACGGCTTTTCGTCCCATCCGAAGGACGAAGCAATAATGGTTAAGTGTCTTGCTTAAGGACACAAGTGTCACGACCGGGACTCGAACCCACACTCTGCTGAGTCGGAAACACCAGAGCTTGAGTCCGGTGCTCTTATCCGCTAACGACACGCCATGGATCCTTATAGTTTCAGACTTTTTTTGTCAGCAATGACTCTCAGTCTCAGCCCTGGCTCTAGTAAGCATCTTTGTTGCTTCATTTATGTCATTGGACCCCGATGCCCTAAAAGTAGTAAAGGTCCAGGATTATATTTCCACTAGACTCCAAGGATCGATACAGTGTTCTATATTTACATGTACATGTATCATGGAAATTGTACGTATTTATTGATTTATTTATTTTTATTTATTACTATTGTTTTTAATCTGTGAGTGGAGGGAACTTGTTTATTTAAAATGACAACAAAACATCTGCCATCTGATATTATTATTTCTGCATAACGGTATAGGAGAAAATGCTTAAAATAAGCTTTAACAACAATAATAATATGATAAAAATAACAATCAACATAAATATAGCGCCTCAATGTTCCCAAATGCTTTACAAAAGAAATTTTCAATAAATTAATTAAAACAGGTACGTTTTTTTAGCATAGATTTTGTAAATGTTCTCATTCGGAGCAGTTTGTATGAAGTTTGGCAAATTGTTCCACAATGTCGGGGAAGAAAGTGAGAATGAGCGATGGCCATATGATTTAGTATGGGTAATGTAATGGGACGAGTTGAGAAGCAGAGCTGGAACGGAGGGTATGATGAGGTTGGTATGGATGAAGGAGCTCTTGTAGGTACTGGGGTGCAGATTGGCTGAGGGATTTGTATGTCAGTAGGAGGAGTTTGAATTATATGCGCTTGGAGACAGTATTTTGGTGATTTGTTGGTGGGGTGGTGAGTGGGTGACATGTCTAGCAGCAGAGCTTTGAATACGTTGGAGCTTTGCCTTTCACAACTAGTTTTGTCAAACAACCCCAGTGTTCAATGCTTCCTTGGGAAAAATAATCCTGGGCTTGCCAGTAATCATCAGACCATAATCCTTCATCCTACTGTAGATGTTTGCTTCTCAAGGACAAAGATTTGCGAGAAAGTGGTTTGAAATCTTTCTCTTTTTTTTGTTCAGCAGTTTTAGAAAAATGAGCACTTTTAGGCTTTTATCTGAAGTTCAGACTTTTTCTGTTTCCATGGTGAAGAAACTTGGAAACACTGTTCGTAAAAGCTCCTTCTGTCACTAAACGATGACATTATTTAAACACTCATGATTTCAGACATTTGTCTGCAATGAACCTCCCCCTGGAGTTGTTTATGATTTAAGATTGTTTTATCAACAAATGACATTTAACGGATGCACTCATTCAACTTATTGAATTAATCACGGGCAGATGAAGCACCACAGCAATGACAGTGAGAATTACAAATCAAAACACTGTTGTCACATAAATTTCTGTGTATGTAATTTAGCGGGGGAAAACGATTGTTGTTTTGCTATCATCCATATCATCTATATTTCATTGATAATTGTTACCATACTGTTAATAACAACTGAAATTACATGATGCCATATTGCCGGAGGATGAGGCACTGTTTGTACAGATAAATGGCGTTGACGAGAATTATTGTTGAAATGGAGAACAAGCAAAGTTTCCATAATATAAGGCGATGTGCAAACCACTGCCAGCATGGTAGACATACAGGGGCTGGTCCCACACCCCTTCATTCTAATGATGCTCTGAGGTTTTGGGTTTTTTGGGGTGTTCTACAGAACACTGTCTACCTTCTTCAAAGGCAAAGTAATGGTCAGGTGCCTTGACTGAGACCCAACAACATAAAAGTTGGCAGTCAGTGTACTATAGACTGTTAAACACTTTGTTGTGTCACTGTAAATCCTATTGAATGTTTGCAAGCGTGAGCCTGGTGACTGGCACCACCCAAGGACTGCTTAATAGCTTGTATCAATTGTAGTCCCGGCCATGGGAGACCCCAGACTTTGTGAGACATAGACAGGGATGTGCAAAAAAACATGCCCTTCAAGCTGGGACAATAGTGGGGACTTGGCCGATGTCATATAATTTGTTTTCCTGCCCTACAGACACAATAGTGGGGACTTGGCCAAGGTTGTACAAACAGGCATTTATCAACCACACCAGAGAAGGATTATTGGACCCTCTCTGTACTTTGTCCATGACTTAAAGGAATCCATGTAGTAATTGAGAGGCATTTAAAATAACCACAACATAAAAAGATTCCTGGACCCATTTTGCCCCTTATGTAATCCACGCCCACTTAGTCTGCTCCCAAGTCTTCACTTAAAAGCAATTAGAAACTTCTATAAGAGCATGAATAAATCCAGGGGCTGATTTTTCAAAAAAGATCAGCTGCCCATTGCTTGTTATTGTATGGCTGCCTACTTGCACAATGCAAACTACAGGGTGGGGTGCACCAGGCAATTATGTGCATGAAGGCAGAAGTGGGTGGGCGGTTTTTATGGTGTTCAAGTCTCCAAATCTGGAACCAACTTAATTAGTGTTCACAACAGGCATGTGGTTTGTCAGGATTTTCTGAAAGAGCCAAACCTTGCCATCACAGAGATTAAAGAAGACTTTGGCCCTTATTTCGTTATACATTTATTGATTTCACGAGCCCATTCCTGAGCCCATTTTGCACCTTATTTAATCCACACCCACCTTAGGCCTAATTGTCTGTTCCCAAGTCTTCACTTGACTACAACAAGACTTTGAGCTTAAACTACTTTTGAGAAATCTACACCTCTACGAGCACAAATAAGTCCATTGGGGGGGGGGGATGATTCAGAAGGGATAAGCTGCAAATTACAGGCAGACTAAGTGTGCACCAGGTAATTGTTTGCAAGAAGGCAGACGTGGGTGGCAGGTTTTGTGGTGTTTAAGACTTTGGAAATAACAGAGACTCCACATCTGCCATTAATTTAAAATTGTGTTCATGGTATTCTCTTATAAAACATGCATGTGATTTGTAAGGGTTTTTCCTGATTTCGTTGTGGTTTTTTTCACTGATATCCCTGCCTCATCAGATTTTCTTGAAATAGATACCTTGCCATCACATAGATCAAAAGACTTGCCTTTGTTATGACCAGACCTTCAGGTATCTATTTGAAATGATGTAGAGAGTCTGTAAACCTCTAAAACGTGTAAGATTCTGTACATTCAGGGAGCTTTATTTCAAAGCCAAGAGTTATCTAGTGTTCATGGTTTTTTCAATTTCCATCAATGTCAACCCATTACATGGCAGAGAGATTGTTTTTCCCCAAGACGTTTTTTACGGTCCTTTCACGTAAAGGGGCAGTTTGTAAATGTTTACAACCATGCTAAAAAATAAAGCAAGGAATCCCTGCTTTATTACTTTCACGTGAAAAGAGCTTCAGAGTTTCGGGCCGAGGAGGGGGGGGGGTAAGCTTTTTAACACCCATGCTGGTACAGGTGCTTGGAGAGCCACCATGAAGTACATCAGTCTGCTTTATGTAATCTTTTAAGAAGCACTGCTACTGTCTTTGTTTGTTTTGGGGGGTTTTCCTGTCTGTGCTGTTTGCTTTTGTATTGAAATATAATTTTATTTAGTGTAATATCCTGTAATTCAAGTGTTACATGTACAATCTATTTTGTATAACTCTTGTAAACTGTTTTTTTATCTGTGAAATTAATCAACGAAGTGGGTTTACTGTCCTTGGGAGACACCTCCTTGCTGTGTCTATTCCAGTGTCATAATTCTGAAGACATTTTTCATTTGTTGCCTAGAGAATGTTTCTGTGCACCAGAATTACATCTATTGATTTGTTGATATGATGTGTATCTTGTAATGCAATCAAAATAATATCAATAATGCCAATAATGCCAAAAATACAATGAACTTATTGTTATTATCACCTTTTTGTGTTCTTTCCATTTTCGAAATTCTTGTGATATTGCCAGATTAAGTTGGATTTTTGAAATCTATTTTGAATAACTTGTAAACTGTTTTTTATCATGTGAAATTAATCAATGTTTGACTGTCCTTGTGAGACACCTCCTTGCTGTGTGCATTCCAGGGTCATAACTCTGAAGACATTTTTTTCATTTGATGCCTATAGAATGTTTCAAATGCACCAGAATTACATCTATTGATTTGTTGATATGATGTGTATCTTGTAATGAAATCATTACAATGCCACAAGTTATGTCAACAATACAATGAACTTACTATTGTTCTGACCTTATTGTTGTTCTTTTCATTTTCAAAATGCTGGTGATATTGCCAGAATGAGTTGGATTTTGTTGTATTATTGCATGTGCCAAAATCAGATAAATCATTACCTATTTCAGGTGGCCACTGCCTGAGTCATTCACTTGTCTTTTGATTTTTCCTATTTATTATTGATGAATACTACCTGTTGATTGTATATTAACTGGTCAGACATGGGCCTAACTCACTGTCCCATGTCTTTCAAACTGACTGATGCTTTCTATGTTCAAATTTAAAGTAATGTTCAACTTGATATTGTGTGAACTCTGTGGTGCACAGATTCTGTGATGCTATTATTTTGGAGGCAGTTGTTAGTGACCGTCCTCACCAACGTAGGCCTAAAGTATAGGACCCTTTCTATGTCCATCAAAATAATTTATCAGGAAATAAATGCCCCTAGACCTGTGGACAATATGTGCCTGGCCCTATTATGCTAAGCATTGTTGTTCTGGCTTTGCTGTACTCAATCCACCCACATTTTACAAAAACAGATAGGAACTTTTAGTAACAATTAGAAGTTTTTAAGTTATCGTGAATGGCAAACCATTCACCTGTTTATTCCCACCGTCCAGAATTTTCAGCGAAGTCTAGTTAGAAGTAAAATGCTTTATAGATTTTGTATTTTGCTAAATAAATTGTTGACTTCAGTGTAAAAAAAACTCTTACACATTTTTGTTTCCACCTTTCCCTTGTAACCCTTTCAGATCGGCCAGTTCCGCAGCTTGAACCTGAATGCACTCGGAGTAGCCGAGAACCAGACCTACGTGGACACATTCCGGCCGGTTCAGGCTCTGAATGAGCGAACAGTCTTCCTGAACGACCCCGACTACACCGGCTCAGGTAGCATCATCTCTACCGTGACACTAGGCTCCTTAGTCACCTTTATATTAGCCACAGTACTATTGAAGTAGAAGCGAATCTAGATCATTACTAGAGGGTTTTAACTCTTGCAATCTGTTTGGTGGTCCCTTTTTCAAATATTTTTTAACATAAAAGATCACTGCTCTCAAATGTTGTCGAACCAAGTTTTACACATCTGGAGAGATGACACTCCTGAAGTGGAGAACTGTACTTCTGATCTGTTGAAAGTACTACTGTCTGGGGTTTTTTACTTATAATTGCTTACTTTTATCAACCCCTTAATTTTGTTGAACAGTGGAGACTGCCCAAGAGTTCTGGACCATCCCAAGAATGATAGACACTCTTGATCAGATTCACATTAAAAATTGTTCAGTTTTTGGGTCTGATTTATAAGGGATGAGTTTGAAGCCCTTGTATTTTGTTTTTTATATATATACAGCCTTCCGTGGAGACAACCAGCAATAATTCCACAGTTTGTACCAGGAAAGTGGCACTTCACTGTGCCTGTCTTTTTTTGGTGGATTTGTAGATAACTTGTCTTTACTTGTAAGCAAACACTATTGACAAAGCAATATTATATGGTAACAGCTTGTGGTGGCGGTTTAATACTGGAAGTCGATTGGTCCACTTATTTATTACTATCGTGACACACGTGACTTGGAACGATTTGCCCTCAATACCAGTTTTGAATGTCATACTTCTGTGGTGGATAATAAATAAATAAAATATTTTCGAATTCCTCTGGTCTTTATTTTATTTTCTCATTCCTCATTTTTTTAAACTCCTCTGTTTACTCCCCGTTACTGGGCATGGTTGGGGCGGTTGCAATGCCCCATACACAGCATTTTCTGTCCGATATTGGAGGTCAATGTGTCACATACACCACCCTTTACCATTTTCCTGCTAGGCCAATTTCATTACACCTTGGGGTGATTCGGCCTCACTGCTTTTATGGGTTTTGGTACATGTTGCATATTGTTCCATTGTTAATTAATATGACTTGTTTTTACAATTGTTTAATCCATGCTTTACATTCCTACATGTTATTAAAATGGTCATGGTAATGGCAGCTGTCGATGCCCAATATGTTGCATCTGTCTTGTCGCTGACCGGAGACCCATTTGGTTTCATTTACCACTTTTTAATTGTTTTTCAAATATTTATTATTGTTATCAGTTCTTGGGATGATTTGGCTCACTACCTTTTTGGGTGATTTCTTCATTCGTGTGTTCTTTTTGAAATCCATTCCCCCCCCCCAACGTTCTCCACCCCCCCCCCCAAAAAAAAAACACACCAGCTATCCCCGATTGCCGGGCCTCTTCAGGCACCCCCCCTGTTTTTACATCTCTGTCCGAGGGCCTCCACCCCCACCCCTTTTTATTTGTTTTGTATTAAATCCTATTGTATGTAAACCTTGTTACCTTTTTCAAAAAATTGATCCGAGTGTTTGTTTCTAAATGTATCAATGCTATTTGGTGAATTAAATTAAAAAGTATATCATACACGGGTGGTTAGTGCGGCTAGAGCGTAAAGGGGCTTGCCTCACCACTGGGCCCTGTTTCGATTCTTGGCTAAGAGCCATAGGGAGTAGATCTGTGCATGGGTTTTAGGGTCTTTTCCCCTAGCCCTCTGGTTTTCCTCCATCTTGAAAAATCAAACGCTTTTGGTCTCTTTTCTTTGCTACTGTGGTGATAAAGTTCGCTTTCCTAAAAATCCTTGGCTTCGCAACTAGAGTAAATAAATAAATAATAAACTGGGCGACCTTTGTACAGTGTTATGTCCTATAGCATCAAAGTCAAAGTTTAAGGCTTAATCGATACACTCCTCCTTTATGACTCTAAGCCACTTCTGATATCCCATTAAAGATTAATAAGATTGCATTATGATAAACTAGAAAACGATTGCTCCGTCACGTATTCCACTTGTCTCAGTCTCGATCAATCTGGAATTGCAGTCTTACATTGTAAGCAAGGTTGTTGAAATCATGAAGATAAATACATAAATAATAGTTTTAGTTGTTCAGTGCACATTTGGACCCGCAAATTATTGCCCTCCGGTAAACTCCTGTGGACTTTATGACATAACAAAAATAACTTCAAAAGTTCGCCGACCGAAACAGACCATTTCAAAACTTGATTTACCTTTACAATTCTGACTACATGTATACTCAAGACAGTTTGTAAAAAGAAGCCTCTGTTTGAATACTGAAACCAGAAATCTTACAATTTCACAGAATCTGCATATAAAAATGATTGTTTTCCTATACAAATAACTTGTTTTTTGTTTAGCTGCTTGTACTTGTTTACAACCGTGGATACTCAAACGTGAATAGACACTTTGAGTACATTGATTTAGTTGGTTATGTTGAACTCAACTGGCGTAGGTTGTGGTTCTCAGACTTTGGATTTACAGTACTCATTACTCAGACTTTCATTGGTTCTCGACTATGAAACTAACTCATCATTTATATAAGTTGTTCCGAGTTTATGGTTGAAGCTTTGCATGGTGTGGATCATAAGAAAAACTATCATGTAGTAGTCAACTTTCGGGTACAACCGTGCATAAAACTCTTTCTGAGAAGAACCGGTGAGGTCTCGACGTTTCGAACATACACTCTGCATGTTTTCAGGAGAAACAGGTTGTTCCTGTTCTCACAATGCCTTTTTGGTGATCTCATTTTGTTTTGTGGTAGACATTAATGTACATGTATTCACGAACAAAACGCCAAGGGGTGTGGCCTCAGTACTATTTGCACCCCTACCTTATCTCTTTACGGATCAGCACATGTAAAAACTATTAAGTTGTAGTAGAAACACATGCCCTGTTTTGCACCCAGTACTTCTTTTCACTCATTCTCACCTTGCATAAAATTGTGCTCGAGCTAATTTGGATATAAAAAATGTAATGACAAATTTACTTATGAAGCACCGAATGTGTGCATTACAATAGTCTAATCTTTCAGTGCATATAACTGCAGATTAGTTGCAGTGCCATGTTGACATCACAGGGTTTGTACTTAAAGATGAATTTCTAGGCCTATGTGGATTAATATTGAATGAGTATGAAAGTGTGAATGTTGGTATAATGCCTCGCTCGGTTACAAAGGTAGAATTTCTGGGTTTGAAAACAGTGTTGCTGTGTAACATGGTTTGGGGCAAATATTTTGCATCAAACCGTCCCAATAGATCACGGCCCCAATGTCATGAAACTGCTTCAGCAGAAAATCTTGCATAACAGCTGTTGTTTTCTTCAGAATAACGCAATCATGGTCTTTGATTTACTGGTCCTTGTTCTCAAAATACTGTTCCAAAAACCTACTTGAAATCTACAACTCAACTCTGGTCACTTCAACATACCTTCCAAAATGTGGGTTGTAGTTTCAGACCCGTTTGTTAGCAATGACTCTCATTTCTGATTTAAGAACCATTCCATGTAACTGAGGGCTCATTTTGTAACAACACACCCGCTGTGATCTTTAAATAATATTTCATATTTAATGCCATATAGGGCTTACTTGTTTAGTATTTGAATTCTAGAAAGTAATTTGTTTTGATGTGATTGGTGAAAAAGACTTAAATTTTCCAGGGGTTTTTTTTTTTTTTTTTTTTTTTTTTTTTCGCTTGAATGAGGAGTTTATTTTGACACATATTTGAAGAATATTTATTTAGACATAGATGCATACATTTGATGAAGCTGCAAAGTGGGTATAAAGCAGATTGTGTGATATTACTTCTTTAGATGAAGGCACTATACTTTGACAAAAATGTAATTATAAAGAAATATACTATTGTGAAACTATTGGGATATTGACGGTAGAGTATTGCATAATCAGTCAGTACTTTTATGGAATTGCAATACAAATGTTACAAATGGAGTAGGCCTACATACATTTTTTTCAAATTTTAAATGAGATTCAAAACCGTAATGACAAATTTCACACCATGTCTTGTTTTTGTCAGCTTTTGTACAGGAGAGTTCGTTTTGTACAGAAAAGTTCGTCCTCATACCATTAATGCATCACCAGTAACCGGGGGCCGAGTTTACAAAGAGTTAACATTGATCCTAGCTGTGATCAATCTCATTAGCTGTTAAGCAAAGTGTGATGTCACAATACAAATTCACCAGGTGTCTGAATCTAAGTGCCTCTTGAAGTCGAGCCCTGGTATTGTAGTGGGCTCAACTTTGTTGGCCTCTGATTAGACGATCAGTAACACCTGGGCATGAGGTTATGGACCGACCCCATTGCACTGAAGTCATACGCGGCTACTGTCTGCAAATTACGCCTGTGTCAAACTACGTGTAAAGATATGGTGCGCGTCTAAATGCACGCGCGTCACCAAAATCACGCGCTACTCAGAAATCGCACAAGCAAGATCGTGCGCCTTATTACGTCAGGCAATCCGGGTCAATATAAGTTGGGTTGGGTACTCCCTTGAGAGAAATTTCATGCTTGCTTTTTAATGATGAACTACATTCATAAATTATGATTGTTTCGAGTTAACTTTGCACAGGGTGAATGGGGTTCCTATGGGGGGGATTGCACCGTTATCTTACTGCAGATATTTATCTCCGTCTTGTTCTCTGTGTGAAGTAAGAAACACTGAGTTCCAATTGGTGTCATTTATGAAAGGGGTCTGAATATCTTTCCTCTCAGCCTCGTTTTGGGTGACGCGGATCTGAGTGGGAGAGAAGGCACGATGGCCGCACAATAAGAAAAGAAAGGGTAAATTTTATCCTATACAATAGATAACAAAATATTAAGTGCAGCGTTTTGGGGGCTTAATAATTGTATTTTTACGTAGTCTTGGGTTTTGAAGAATGAACCAATTTCAACCATGTAAATGTGTGGGCGCTGTTTGACAGTGCGACGCAGAGCTGATATGTCTCTGGTGTGACGTCATGTTATTCATTATCCTCGGCGATGGCGGCCTATGCCGGGGCCGATTGTGAGTGCCATCATAGTGTGGCAATTGAAACAAAGCAATGTGCTGATTAAGGCTCCTTTTATCGGAGGCAACTTTCTCAATTTTTTAAAGAGGGATTTAATTTCTCTGATGGAAACTTGAGGATTGTTACAAGGTCGTTTCTTATTCATCAATGTTGCATGTTGTGTTTTGGTATCTAAACTATGTTAATGTTGTTTGTATTTGGTGTTGATTATGGATATCAGGTTAAAGGGTTGATTTTTGTTTTACATATTGATTTAAATGAATGGACTTATTAATAAATTTGTAAACATTTTCATGTACTCAAGTGTCATTTTGAATAATAAAAATAACTTTATCAGGCTTTTTGAGTGCGTTGTGTACATTGTGGACTGGAAAACCAATGTCCTGATTTGGTTGAACGTTTAAAAACTTCACACCGCATGCTTCTGCCATCTTCTTTTGTTAAAAAGCTTTATTGTAGGTTTTGTGCTAGAAAAGCGTCTACCTTTTCTCTCACATACAACAATGTTATGTGAGGTGTGCAGTAGTCGCCTCGGGATCCAGGTTGGTACATGACAGTGTTTTTCGTTATCACTCAACCACCGCGATTAACCCTCATGCCCTTTAACGCCTCGCTGGTAGACTAAGGCAATCGGCCCACCCAAAAACCTGTTTGTGAAAGTTGCTCTCAGCAGGGGAGGGGTTAAAACCAGTTCTACAGACATCATTTCTCAACAACTATACTGAGCACAGTTACCTCATATTGGTCTCGTATATAGTATTTGTTGAGAACTATTTGACTGTAAAGTACGGACGGCGTTAAAAGGGCATTGAGAGAGAAAGTAAATTAAAGTCATAATTCTGACTTACAGCTCATAAATATGACTCGGTATAAGTTATAATTATGGCTTATACATCTAAAAAATATGACTTGATTGGCACAAGTCATAAACATGACATCATAAATCATAATTGTGAGATATATTATGTCACATGACTTTGTTTCATTCTCAAAATCCCTGTAACGATTTCGCGGGAAAGAATATCCTCTTTTGGAAAACGAGATCACATTTCATTAAAGGGCAAATTATGGTTTGGGGAACCGTTCGATTGTTTTAATCCTATATAACCGCCAACATAGGGCTGGATAGCTCAGTTGGTAGAGCGCCGGTACGTTAATCCGGAGGTCGTTGGTTCAAGTCCCGCTCCAGTCAATTTTTCTTTGTTCAAACCCGAACTATTTAATATAAATATAGATTATATAAAATAAAACTGTCCTGTAAAAATTTCTTTTCAAAAGGTTGTAGTGGTTTTGTCCACGCAGGAAGAATACACAATCTCAGAAATGTTTCCTGCAGAAACGGTTCTCAGATTGAACTGTTTTTGAATCCCTCTCTCTAAAACCACATTCCTTTGAAGGGCATTGTTGTTCCCAAAATGTTATACATTATCAACAGCTGCGGTGTTTCTTACCAAGTCAGTTTTTATGGTCGTAAATTTTGGGAATAATGACCAAGGTTTCCAAAGAAGTGAACGTAATTCAGTGGAAGTAGAATTGTTTGGCACAATGTTATGGTTGCTTGTCAAAGCCAGTAGCAATGAAGCCCGTCCTGTGGTTTCCTGGTATTTTAACATAGATGATATACTTTATCGACCATGTAACATTCGTTTATACAAACAGAGTGACTTTGTTGTACATTCAAACAGGGCCATTCTGGAAGGCAGGAACCTACACTGGTCATATGGAACATTTTATATTGTGTGTCATAATATCCACACAAATCCAAGAGTTAAAAAGTAACAGCAGAACAAGTTTTGAGATGTGCCCCCTTTCTCATATGAAAAGTTGATCATCAAATCAGTGTAATCTCCGTGAAAATACGATTGAATGTTTTCTTCCGTTGCGCTGTGTACAAAATTGTGCTAACAGGAAGTCCAGGCTCTGTGGGTTTTTTTTTAAACATGTGATGCCAATATACATGTACGGGCTAAGGTGTGAACTGTTTAAATCCGTTTCCTGAAAATACCATTGTGGTACGATTTGGAAAGTACCGGTAAGCACAAGTGTCGATTGCTTGGATAACAAAGTTTGCAGTAACGCGCAGTTGGGTAAATAACACAGTGTTTTTCTTTCTGTTTCTAAACCATCTTAGGTCCAAACGGATATTGGTATTTCAGTGTCATCTGACCTCCCTTCACGACACTGTTGTGGGATGGCAACTATAGTATACCCGTATAACGGTCATTTGTAGTGCATTTGCAGTTTTCAAAACAAAGCGCTTATTTCTGGGTGTAGTAACGAACAAGGGGAGATACCTACACTTCGGGTGCTACATAGGCCTATTACTGACATTTGACAATAAATTTTCATGCGTTGACTTTCAGCTTGTTTGAACAAGACACCTTAACTCCCCTCACCCGGCAAAACTCCACAGCACAATATACGGTAACTTGTTATCCGGTTCAGATTTAACCTAGGTCTGGGTCTGCTGGCACCTCGTGGGCCGTACTGGTTCATCAGTGGAGCAAACAAAATGTGTTCGATTTATGTTTCTTTAAAGTTATGGTCGCGTATCCCCCTTCCCCTGCCCGAGTCTTCTGCTGTGCCCCTCTTAACTCTAACCCAAACTATATTAATCCTCAGCTAGCATCAGGACATAGCTTGGGGGGTGCCACCCATATCCCCCCTTCTTCCTTGACAGCAGGTCCTACAAATGCTTGCTAGTCCCTCCCCCCCCCCCTTATGAAGATGTTGTAACCGCTCGCGATATTTTTCTGCTTAATAAAAGATACACTCCAGCCTCGTTCCCAGGGGTGATCGATCTTGCCGCACCATTTGTTTGTTTGGTTGGGTTGTTTGTTTGGTTTTGAGGTTTTTTTAGCGTGCACTGAAGGGGGAATCTTAGAAGCCTCAACCTCACGTTAAATCAGTGTAAAGTGCCACTGTATTGAGACACTTCATGTACAATCTTATTTGTGTACAAATCCGAAAACGTTCGACGATGTCAAATTTCAAATATGGTCTGTACGTTTTTGTGTACGCAGACTTTTTAGTTCGTTCATGACTTTTCATGATACCTAATCAAAACAGCATTGTTGGATTTGACCTTTTGACTGGCATAGAAAATTCCACTTTGTGTTGTACAGACCAATTTGTTTTTTTTATGTTCAACGACGTCACGTTTCAAAAATTGCTATGAAAGAGTATCAGGAATTTTTGTAATCATATCAGCGTCAGGTTCGTGATTTGTAATTTTGTCCCGTCTTTCATGAAGACTCCATCTATCGAAAAATGAGTGCATCGCAAAACTGAATTTGACATTGAAGCCCGTCTTTCGTTAAAATGTGACGAACCAAACGGCGCTGCCCACGGTCGCGAGGCGCCAAGCTTAGCTATAACAGTACCACGTTCTTTACAACGTTGTAAGACTTTGGTGTACCGGTAAGAACGTTATTAATTAACGTTGTTAACGAAAATGTATTGACTCCCTGTAAGTCTTCTGAACATAAGGACACAATGTAACAACCACGTTGTTAGGCACGTTTAAGACACGTTTCCAGTGACGTTATGAACTCATGTAAAGTTTACGAGAAAGTTGCCTGAGCGGTTTTTTGTTTGGTTGTTATAACGTAATCTATAAGTAAAGGCCCTGCCACATCGTTAGCGAAAAGAGCTAATACCTATGCCTAGCGCACAGATCAGTTTTTTGGGGAAAATTTGTCAAAGTACACATAGGCTCAAATTCTCGGCAGAAATCTGTATCTTAGCGAACTCCTGACGAATAAGACGAATGCCTATAACGAATGAGGAACGAATGCTGAGCGTATAACTATAGCGTCCCGTAGCGGCCATCAAACGAATGCTGAACGGACGCAACGAAAGGCCAACGTGTGCCGAGCGTGCTGCGGTCGGTCACGTGACGTGTCTCCGCTAACCCATAATTACAGTCTCCAAGCTGGTTCGGGTAATTTTCATGTTGATGCTCGTCACAACATAATTACAACCCTGATGAGACCCTTAAACACTACTTTGTTTTAACACTGGAAGCAAACTAAAATACATATTCACAAATATGCGTGATTGCAAAAACAACGTGCTCTTCACAACATAATTACAACGTTTTAATGATACAATGTTGTTAAAACGTAACGTGTAAAACTTGTCGCTTACGTTCCATAAATTACCAACATGCAACCAACAATTTTAAGATCTGACGTTCGTGCAACGTAGTAAAAACGTTGTCATCACCAAATTGTAAGCTTATCACAGCGTTGTGCAATGTTCTGCTCGTTACCAACCAGGCTCCCAGTGGATGATACCCATGCCTATATCCTTACTATGTGAAGGGGGTAACCCTGTTTCAGCCCCAGGAGTAGGTGGCAAAGTGCCCCTGGTGACAGTTGATCTGGGTTAACAGCCCAAATCAGTTAAGTGCACCCCTCACCCGAAGTGGCCGTCCACAAAAAAAACAAAAAAAAAGTATTGTGTTAGCTGGGCTGGGTTCTCTCAGCTTCGCCAAAAATCAGAGACGTAAATATCATGCATCGTTACCTGTTTCTCACACGTCGTCGTTGGAGAGAGGGGAAGTGGCGCCACAGTTGACCTATTTGGGCTATACCCTTGAACCATCACAAAAAAGGGGGCACGTAAATGTGCAAGTAATTCAAGATAAAGTACAGCTAACCTTACAAGTTTTGTGATTGTGTCAAATCTTCGTGAATGAGTGCAGACTATGTTACCCCGCGTCAATGAACAACGTCTAAATCAACATGTCTCGGCATAACTCTATTATCAAAGGCAGAACTACATAAATTGACGTCGATAGTTGGTAATTGCTGCTGGTAGCGAGTTTATGGCAGGTTAATAATTTGATAGGGTAGGGCTAATGAAACAACTTAAAATAATGTTCCCGTTATATTAATTACGTTTTTTTGTACTATTGAAAAGTAGGCATATACGAGACTTTTCCATAAAAAAGACGAGTGTCTTACCCAGGCTTTGATCAGTGTCACTTTGAAATTGTAAAGTTTAATAGTGGCCAATTAATTAAACATTATCGATTGTAAACCTTGTTGGAGTTGCAAACGAGTCACGTCTATACTGGGTCAAGTCCAAGTGTGAGTGTCGATTCGCTTGGTTGAGTCAAAGTACGATGGGTCACTTTTTACTGATTTGTTTAACTCATAGCAATACTAATTGAACTGGTGTGTATATAAAAAAAAGTTAAACCAATCAATTGACCTAGATAATGGGACACTTTTGATCGCTAATCAAATTAAGAATCAGAAATGAACGACTAAACACTGTTAAAAAACAAATGCCCATGATTGTATCCTGTGAACTTTGTAATGCACACAAACTGCTGCCGAATATGCCTTATACATGTTTCCTCACCGTGATATAGTTGATAACAATCTTCGCATGATAGCGAGTATGTATTTAACATCATTTTCTTATACATAACTGATGATTTGCGAGTCACGAGTGTTGAGCCTGAGTCATAAAAGTCGAGTCCGAGATTGACTTTGTTGTCAATATTACTCAAGTCGAGTAAAAGTCACCAGCATTCATGACTCGAATCGAACTCAGTCTGAGTCCTTGGCTCTCGAGTCACACAACACTTTCGTTTATACCTTTGATGATTGATGAAGACATCTCGCTCTATCCAATAACAATATTTGGCGCATCAAAGCAACTTCTAACCAGATTTAGTTTAATAGCTGAACAATAACTCTTTGGCACGTGCTCCGACTTCGATATTTGCAACTGCTCAACAGAGCCAAGAACTCGTGCATAGGGTCATTCGGGACAATATTAGGGGCATAGATTTGTTTTTGTCAACGTATTGCTGATTTAGGCAAACATATCAGGAAAGAAACAATGAAAGTCACGTGTGAAGGTTTCAGCTGAACACACTGTCTACTTTCTGAGAAAAAAAGTAAAAACCTGCCTCGGTATTTTCACAAGAACGCCGAATCCATCCACGTTTAGCGAGGTGACAGAGGGTATCAACCGCATCTCTAGCCGCAGCATTAGCAAAGCGGACACCAACCCTCAGAGATCTGAGAAACGATTCATGCATGATTCGTTTTGGTTGAATTTTTTTCAAAACCATATAATTTTGAAGGGAATCCTTTCTCAAAGCAGTGTTTACTATCAAGAGCTGCAGTACTTCTTACCCCAAGTAAGTTTTGAAGGTCATTACTTTTGGGAGTATTTACCAATCTATGAGCCTATAGACCCCTTGCATTGGCCGCCATCGTTGATGTAACGGGCACGCGTGAAAGGCTATCATTGGCTGAGAGTCGCGCGCAGCGCGTACACGCCTGCACTTTTCCATTGTTTGTCATCAAAGATGGCGTCCACTGACGTCATGAGCAATAATTCTATTCCTTTGAGACCTTCAAAAAAATGCTTTGTATCCCTGATGGACTGCCTCTTTTTCGGCAATGAACACGCAGCCGATTCTTGAAAAAAAATCGAATTATCTGCGAGCTATTTTTGTGCAAAAGATGTTTCACCACCTCTGTCCTTGATCATCTTTGCCGGTGATTGCTTGCGTTCAATGTTGCTTTGAATTCTCGACGGGTAGAAAAGGTTATCAGCAAATTACACAGACAGATTTGCCTTGAGGACTAATTCCATCGATGGACAATGTCATCGGATTGACAATGCAATACCAAGGACCATGGCTTATTACGAAGATACCGGCTAATTCAAAACAGATGAATGGAAATGAATTTGAAAAGAATTATTGCACAAATAAAATCCCGACCATCCCTTTGAAATGAACTAAAAATAGGCGGTTGAGTGTAACTTTTACATGCTTTGTGAAACAGTGGCACACTAATTTTACAAACATTTGGTGCTCAATAGGGGGCATGGTGGTACCCCCCCCCCTTCTATAGACTTTGCAAGTCTCTTGCGTATTCGAACATTGGGAGCCCTGATAGTGCGCGAGTTTGTTTCCTTCACGTGTTGAGGTAATGTACATGGGACCAAAAGTGGTCCCCAAAATGTGTCTTCATCAGGAATACTTCTCTTCAAGAGGAAAGAGTGCGTTTAAGCATGGAGCTAGCTATACACTCCGGGGGTACCCTCTGCCCCTATATCGGGCATGGTATGTAACTTTACACATTATTCCTTCTCCACCTAAGTGGCATAACCAGAGGTGGGGGAAGCTTGAGCGCCCCCTGTTCACAGAGCACGAAGTCTTGCTCTCCCTACCATGAACGAGATCGAAGACACAATTTTTTGTAGGATTTGCTTCATTTTGGCAAAAATCTTTTGTGCATAATTAAACCTGCCTGAATAAACAAAATCATAAGATCAGCGTTTGAAAAATGCCTAAATAGATGGTTCTGTACATCAACTAATAAAACTAACAGTCTGTAGACTTACGTAGTAGGTGTTTGGTTGGTGAAAACAGACAATAAAATTCTTGCGTGCAGACTATGTTAATCTCTTCTTGGAAGCAGTGTTGGCTCTGAAAAGAGCCGGTTGGCTTTGTCAGACCTTTTTATTGACGGTTCTAAATGTCAGTGACGAAACATCAGTGTTGCAAAATCAATGAAGCTCCAGCAACCCATGACACCCGGGTTCATGAATTCTTATCCTTTTCAACAGACTGTTGATTCTCGAGCACAATAACTACCATAAAGCAACATTCTCGTTTGGAACTTTGAATACATGAACATCAAACCTCAACGTCATGCATGTATCAGCGTTACGAGTGATTGAGTGATTTGAACCTCGGTGTTAAGCTATTTGATTTCCTACACAATTTTGGGTACCGTATTAACTTTTCCCTGTGTATAAAATTTTACACAACTGAGGGGTGCAACAAAAAATTTGTAATATTGTAATATTGACCAAATTTTACACAACATTTGTACCCAGCAGTTTTACATAGTAAAATTTCACAAAATTTTACACTTCTTTTTTAGAGTGTATATATAGGCCATATAAATGGATCTTAGTGCTTGGTACAATCCAGCCCAGGACTGGTAATTTTCATAAAGGTATTATACAGGGTATACCTCTATCCCACTTCCACCATCTTGGTCATGTTCCCTGTATCCACTAATGGTAACGAATGCTAATATTCATAGCACAAAATAGGATCCAGACTTTTTCTTCCAGCCTCGGTTCGGTTACAATTATTTGGATTGGAGAAAAAACAAGATGGCCGCGCCATGATCAAGGTCTATTTGTGTAGTGGTAGACCTGACAAAATAGTCGCACATATTGTTCATGTTTTATTCTATCAACCATATTCATGAAATAACAGAACCCCTTGTTATTAATCCGTAAGTATTCTTATCAATCGTTCCTTTCTTCTTTTAAGAAGAGAGGATTATTATTATTATTATTATTATTTTATTTATTTATTTTTTTTTGGGGGGGGTGGTTTTCGGGTTCAGTTTCTCGAATATTATGACTTCATTTCAGAAGGACTGAAAACATTTTCTAGTGTGAACTTCGTAGTCTGCAAGCTTTCAGACTAAAATTAAACTATGATGTTTTTTTATTCTTACTAATCCTGTATAGTACCTTTAAGAATCCTGACGGCTTCTTGTCTATGTTTGTTGTTTTAGCATCATCCTCGCGATCGCATCTTTAGACTGGTATGTCTCGCTTGTCTCTTGTCCCTCCGTAGTATGCAAAGAATTCGCCCACCAAGGGAGATTCGATAGCCAAAGTAACAGACTCCCAGAAACGAGATTGGAAATATACATTGACTGCCCAATAAATGCCTTCGAGTTGAAGTTACGGCTGGATTGCCGTACATTTTGATGAGCAAATAGATGAGTCAATATTGCTGTTGGACAAGCTTCATTGAATGATAATTTCGGGCATAGAGTAAAATATTTTCAGCACTCTTGTTATGCCATTGACTATTTTGTATAAGATGATCAAACCATAGAGCAAGGCCTCTGTCCTTGCTCTATGATCAAAAAAATACAGCGTCTGGTGTGCAGATTTAAAAACATTGAAATTATCACATTGAAGCTTTTACAATTTTAATATTTTACTATGGTACTTTTTTAGATCTCAAAGTCCAGACTACAATAGGGGCACCCGGATGGGCGGATGGGGCACGGACATCAACTCGGGTAGGGGGCACGTGCCCCCGTGCCACCCCCCCCCCCCATTCCAGTTACACCGCTGTTTGGGCATAGCTTAGCTTATTTCGTGACTTTTTTAGGCCTACAGTTTGGCTTCAGATACTACATTAGTACATGCCCTTTTCGAGACCTACACGGCTTGGACTTGGGTTCCGGTTTAGGCTGCGCTTTTGGTTCGGGCATCAATAGGTGGACGGGCCCAAGCCTCAGTCGTATGGCTGTGGTGTCCAAAAGGGCCAGAGAGACAATCTAGAAGACTGATTGCAAAATTATACAGGATTGGTACAGCTGACAACATAATGTCGCACACAGTGGGCATGTTTTGTGTTAGCAACCATGAAATAAAAAAACCTGTGAACATTTAGGTCTTAGGCCTAATCCGTTGTGTGTCAGGAAAAAATACGTCTAATTAAACAAGTACGATCGTGATTGGTAACATTGTCAAACATATTTTTAAAACGTACAATTTCTGTAAATGTCTGACTTTTTATAAACTTGATTTTCACTAAATGTCCCGCCCAAGTAATATGAACTATTTGAGTATCATCATGTGCTATACAGCTTACCGAACCCTCAGTTCTTTGGTTTCGCATCGATACACACAAAATACATCAATGGCTAATCAATAATCCTTTGACCTCCCAAGATCCTTCACCTGTGTCACACAGAACGGGTAATAAGTTAAAAGTGTTTCTGCAATTTACTTCCCACACAGCATGAACCTGAACACTGTCAAAGTTGGCTTATAACCACTATATAATTGTATGGTATACTTGTGGTTTCGCTTCAACTTTGCTTTTATACCCAGATATAATGACACGTCACCACAAGCTGCATGTTCCCCTACGATGAAATTTGCGCAAGTTTGTTAATGTTAGAAAATCGGAAATATCTCATTTTGGCCGTTACAAAGCTAGACTTAGGCAGTGGCGTAGCTAAGGGGGCGGGGTACGTCCCCCCCCCCATCCCACCCTTCCCCATTGATATCCATGCCCCTCCCCCGTGCCACCATTTCAAATCTGGACTTTTCAGATTAAAAAATATGTACCAAGAGTAAAATGTTACATTTGAAAAGCTTAATGCTTTAACTTCAATGTTTTATAACTATTTATCCATTTACACGCATAAAATTTGTATGTATTTGTTTTTGCATTATGTCAGATTATCTGTTTAAACGAAAGTAAAGGCATGCGAAAAGGTATGCGAGAGCGCTGATGAAAAGGAGCTTGTCTCAGAGAAATGCAAACAGAAACTACAGTTTTATTTGCATATAATATGTTTTAGGATGGGTACATAAAAGCTAACAGAAAACCAAGTACAGGTTAATTCATACGCTAGTTTCTATGGGTTTTTTCAGAAATCAAGAAAAATATAAATATATTAAAAATTTAACGGCCTTGTATATTGAAGATATTGAAGTCATCGTGCGGAATGAATGACATACAGCAACTGATTGAAAATGAGCAAAAAGGCGAGGGGAGACGTTGTTTGGACAAAGGGAGAGCAAATTACCCCTTCACCAGTTACTTAGTCTCACTGATTCCCGAAAGTACCTCTTAAGTCTTATTCAACCGTGTTTTGCGCCATAGATGTATGTATTGTATATGTCGTTTTGTGTTCCACATTCACCTTGACTGCTTGTTTGCCACGTTAATTATAAAATGTCAGGAGCTTTACATTCGGGAACTTCGCAGGGGAACATTTGTCTATAACAATGGTTTATGTTAGGATTGGATGAAGCTAATAATTTTCTATTGGGTCGTTTGTATTGAACATAAATCTGTTTAAAAATGACGACTGGGAATATTTAATTTGAGACTCATTGAGTGGGCGCCTTTTAGGGGATGTATTGGATCTAAGTGGATTTGACAATTACCAACTCATTGAACAAATACAAAGTTTTTAGATGGCATGTTTTTTTGCTTTCTGTTTAATCAAGTTTCTACAAAAGCAGATTATGTTTAAACACCTTAATGTGATTATTCATTTAGGAACTTGCTTTGCAGACACAGTATTGTAAGTATACATTGTCACTCCCCAGCCTAATGTCAAGTTATAGGAAGAAACTGTAGACAGTTCCCATTTGACGTCACTCAATGTAAAGTCGGCCATCTTTGAGGGCATTTTTGATATCACAACTGTGCGTAAAACGCGAACAAAGTTTCCTTGCATGATTAGAAAAAAATCTCAGTAGGCCTATGCCTAAAAGCACAAACATGTCGTGACTCGTTTCTCATATTTTAAAACTAGCGTAAGTCAGAGTTGTGAGGCGTAAGTCATTTGACCTATGCTTCTATATAGTCCATAGTTATGATTTATCTTTTTCTCGATGTCTTTTTAACGGTGCGTAAAAAGATTTGAACGCTCCCAACGCAACAGCCTGTAAATATGGCGTCTAAAGGGAACTATCTATTGCTTAACAATATTAGGAGCCAAGTTTTTACCTTGGAGGTGTTTAAAACAATTCTATTCGGTAAAATCAACAACGGAAAAGTTACTGGAAGTTCACATGGCAATGATTGTGTGTATAATAAATAGGCCCACATAATAACAATGGCATTGGTCGTACTGGCCTCGTTTGTTTTTCCAGAGAGCAGGAACTGTATATACAGTGTACATAATGGCAGAATGAACAAACAGGAATTTCCGAGATGGCTGAAAGATTACTGAGAGGAAGCTATTCCTGATAATGCACCTTTACCACAGGGTCATTGGCGTTTTAAGGTTTTTTTTTTTTTTTTGGGGGGGGGGGGGTTTCACGGTGGGCGGCCATCATGGATTATTGTAGTCAATCTAGATGAGGAAGGAAATACATAACAGAAAAACAAACGTCCATAGTTGCTGGTTAGTCTTGTTCAATTAGCTCTGAAGTGATCTGGCTTAATTTACACTTGCCAAAATGGCCTTTCAGTTTCGTATAAATACGGTGTTAACGGCACAGAGGAAGAATTCTGCATAGAGCTATACCCAAAATACATCACGAGCTCGTGGCTCACGCACTGAGAGTGGGGCGGGTGGGTGGCGATAAAACACGGCCTCGAGCGCCGTAACGATGTGCAGTCTGAGAAAATCCCAGCAATGAAACTAAATTGTTGCTTTCGTTGTTGTTGTTTACGGTGAAATTTCCACTGAAAAGGGGACATAGAACGTAGATTTTAAAATAAATTTAGGCCTACATGCATTTTTTAAGTGTTTTTTTTTAAGTGTATAGAATAATTTAAGTTGTGGTTTCCAACCATTTTGGAAAAGTTAACTTCGATCAGTGGTTTCTCAACAATAATTGTATAACTATTAGTTTCATTTTATTTCAAAGTCTTGACTGTACATAGTTTACTCCGGTAATACCCGTTTGTTCAATTCGAATTGTGGTTTGTAACGTTTTGATGAAACTATTTCGACATAGGCCCCTATGTAATAATTATCGGGTGCCTCCTTGTCGTCCAAAACACTGGTACTTGTGGCCTAAACGGAACACTGATGCCTAAGCCCTGTGGAACACTGATGCCTAAGCCCTGTGGAACACTGATGCCTAAGCCCTGTGGAACACTGATGCCTAGGCCCTGTGGAACACTGATGCCTAGGCCCTGTGGAACACTGATGCCTAAGCCCTGTGGAACACTGATGCCTAGGCCCTGTGGAACACTGATGCCTAGGCCCTGTGGAACACTGATGCCTAAGCCCTGTGGAACACTGATGCCTAGGCCCTGTGGAACACTGATGCCTAGACCCTGTGGAACACTGATGCCTAGGCCCTGTGGAACACTGATGCCTAAGCCCTGTGGAACACTGATGCCTAAGCCCTGTGGAACACTGATGCCTAGGCCCTGTGGAACACTGATGCCTAAGCCCTGTGGAACACTGATGCCTAGGCCCTGTGGAACACTGATGCCTAAGCCCTGTGGAACACTGATGCCTAAGCCCTGTGGAACACTGATGCCTAGGCCCTGTGAATCACTAGTCAAGGGCCTACACTGGTGCCTAGGACCTAACGTAACACTATGTGCCTGCCCTGTGGAACACTTGTGCTTAAGGCCTACGGAACACTGCTGCCTAGGAGCTGTGTAGCTCTGGTGCCTAGGGCCGTACGGAACATCTGTGCCTATAATAGGGCCGTACGGAACACCGGTGCCTCCGTAGTCAAAGAAAACACTGATGCCTATATAGGGCATACGGAACTCAACAACCATTCAGTACCAAGATGTAGGCTACCGGGTGTTTACGGGAATTTGTTTTTACGGGAACTTGTTTTTACTCGACTGTTCAAAGGGTTTTTAAAAGTAATCCTTTCAAGTCGTGGTCTGAATTTGACTTTTTCACTCTGAGTGCTTACACAGCGAATTCCTCTCGACAACTTCCATAGTTACCGGAATTCAATCAGTCTTTTGACAGGAAGGTCGCCTTTTCGCAAACTGTTTGAGTTTCCCATTTCGTTCACACCGCTACAAAGCACGCGCCTTAACCAGAACAAAATGATAATTATTGGGGTTTTTGTTTGGAACAGGGAACTGAGTCGGCATGCTGGATTCAAATTCAGGACAATGACGGTGTTTTTTTCCCAGACAGCACGAATATTCATGCCTATATACGGGCTTGAACGTCCCTCTGCTAGTACTAATCGTTCAATGAAATAAATGTTTCACAATATATTGAAAATATTTGGGAAACTTTTCCAGATTCAAACCATATAAACTATCAATTTCAGTGCGGATATGCGTAAAGGGATTTGTTGTTTTAAAATCGCATTGTATAGAAACACTGCTTTGACCTTGATTAAACTACACATTATATTATAAATTAAATGATAATACATTGAATAAACTAAATGAATACAGATTAAAACCGATGGAAATTATAAAACCTTCGTAATACAAAAAGGCAGTGATGTACCGTATAGCCCAGGTATTGTTTTAGCTAAATACTAAGTACTGCCAAGTCACGGGTGACCGCGAGTACATTCTATAAAAACTCCCGGTCAGATTGACCTGAATCCCGGGTTCCCGTGTGGCCTGGCCCATTTCTGGGTTGCCCGGAATCTGTGTCAAAATGGCCCAGATATGGGTCAAACTGACGCAAAATCCAACTTAACCTCCCATTTTGTAACCAGTTTCCATGTCGAGCTTTTAGTACTAGAGTACTTGTGACGTGGTGTACAAGTACCTGAGTCCCAAGTACTCTAATATCTGAGTATTATAAGTCCAGGTACCAAGCCCTTCTTAGCCTAAAGTCTGAGTATACGAGTGCGGTGAATACGATCATAATTCAAAATGAATATCAGGCATACAGCAAAACAAGACATAAGCCTGACCTCAGAAGAGTGCCACTAAGAACCGCACCCAAACAAACCTTTAGAAAGCAGGAAATAAAACCAAAAATAGAGAAAGCCAAGTCCCAAAATGGGTACTGACATCTACATAATTCATCCAACTAGGCTGACCGTTCTACCAGTGTGTTCCCTTGACTTCAAACACAGACCTTTTCAGTGCCTGGGCACACACATATTGTCAAGTTCAAAAGCATTTTTTAACGGCAAGAACAAAACATGTTAATCTAACAACAGAATATAAAACGCACCGGTGTGTTTGAATGAGCCGTTGTTAAAATAATTTGCTATGAGTAGATACAATTGCCAGGTGCCATTTTCTGCAAGGATAAGCATGAAATCTGGCACAGGTTTAAATTTGTTTACATTCGGGTAATGTTTTCATTGTTATGGAGGTTTGGGAATTTAAATTGCTCAGTGAAAGTACAATGGACGTTGATTGGTGGCCAGCGTTCTTGTATTACTTTTCTCGAGTTCTCATTGATATAAAAGATCATTGATGATACTAAAACCCCTTGTTGACCTCTGAGAACATGATTTATAGGTGTTTTCTAAAAGTGTAGCTTGGATCGCAGTCTAGGCGTTGGGAAGATTGAAATTCAAGGCCAATTTTCAATGCAATTTGCCTCAGATTTCAATATTTCCGCCAATGGCTATTCTTCGATACAAGCCGCGGGTCACTAACTTTTTTGTTATCATTAGAAAATATGGAATTTCTTCACTACCAGAAAATGGCATCTTGTTAACCTATACCAAAGTACGAAGGCACTGCTCTTTTGTATTACTTTTTAACGACTTCATTCCAATGACTATGTGTATAATAATAGGCATAATATACCCCCCAAAAAGAAAAGGAGCATATTTAAAAGAAACTGATGATACCACCTGATTGGCATACATTCCGTTGATCTATCAATTTGCAGTATTTTTGACGACGTGAGGGCATGTACGAACTGAATTCACGTGATATAAAAACAAATACAACCAACTGGGTTTTTTGTGGTCATATTCTTGTTATTATTATCATTTATTTGGCCATTGATACAAGGAAGCATCATCATGAAGTCACTAAATAGGATATGCCTGGAATTAACTATGACTCAAGGAAATTATGTCGTTGAAAGCGCCCTCATGCGGTCAAAAATACGGTTAATTGGACCTACGTGGTATGGTGTAACAACACCCCCCCCCCCATTGTATCTTTGCTGTATCCTGTGTTCTCGGAAACTCTTTATAGGGTTTTAGGGGATATTTCTGTACGAGAGGAAAATCCTTGATTTTGGGGGAATTTGGTTGACATACGCCGTTTGGCGACACTTAAATTTTGTTTTTACTTTTATGCTCTCCTGGGCATCCCACTGTTGTTTAACATAAGTATTAAACGTGTATTTGTATGTTTGTGCATGTGCTTGTGAAGTTAGCCCTAATAAATATTAATATATTATTTGTATTGGTGTGTTCAAGTACGGGGAAATCTGGAGGACACCCTCTGTCACAATTATGTCTATCATGATATACCTCCACAATGTGGGGCAGATTGAGAAAAATGTGTCATGATACAAGGATGGAATTTGTCACACAGTATGTCACGAGGAAGCTAGTTGGCTATAGGGCCATTGCAGATCTGAATTTGAAGGGGGAAAAAAGACTTACGTAGAACAACAAGTAATTTTCAAAATTTTCAAAACGATTTTCTTTTCTTTCTTTTGTTGCCATTGCTTGGACGGCAACCTCTGATTCAGTGCAGAATTCCCTGCTTTTGTGTATCATCATGGCGGTAAGAAATCAAACGGCACTATCCCATCGCCTACCTCCTGCCGCACTCACAATGAAAGTTGTCCTATTGAAACGTACGTTTGGTATCGATATGTGGCATACCCCTTTTCTCCTTTTGTCTTCATTGTGTTCTGTGAGTCTCAGGAATTCTCTATAGAGGATTTCTGGGGTTACTTCTCTACAAGAGGGGAAGGGTGCGCCTAATAGACCTTTATCATGGTGCGGCCATCTTGATTTTCTCCTATTCAGCTCAATGTAACCAAACCGAGGCTGGAAGGAAAAATAATCTGGTACCTTTTTTGTACAGTGAATATTAGCATCCAATACTGTTACTGGATACAGGGAACATGACCAAGATGGCGGCAGCATGATAAAGGTCTATTGTGCTTTCGGCACGGTGTATTACAAAACGTGGTCCACCCGCGTGTAATAATATCAATCATGTTTTCCAATCTGCTTACTATAATCTTTGGACAACTTATCCCGGTTTTTATTTTTGCACTGTCACTCTCGCGATTCTTTCAACGATTACATCAGAAATGAGACAGCAAAATTATTTCGATTACAACAACGTCTACTATATAGGCTGGTATTACTCAATTTGCCCAAACACGCCAAACTGTGTTACTGCAAAACACAAGGAAACCGCTGAATTTATTTGTGCCAGGTGATCATGTTCACTTTTGTTTTCATTATGGCACAAACAAAAACGGGAAATCATCATTGGTTAGCTGGAATTCCATGCATGCTTCACCATAATAATAGTGTCTGGTTGCAATCTTATGACAGATTTTGGGGGTTTTTTTTGTACAGAGTACAGTTGTGTAATAACTTCCGATCACCGGCGCCAAATTTCTTAAAGCGAAGAATGATGACTCCTTTAGAGTCACCGGTTGCTGAATTCTGTTAAGCAAGATGTGTGTGTGTTACCAGCTTTGCTGTCCTGATTATTGCGGGCCCTTATAGTGCTGCGGCTTATTAAAGGGGGTTGGGGACACCCATTCGGATTGTGCGTTTTGGGCTATAAAAAACGTTTTTTTATTAAATAAATATGGTTGGAAATGTGTTTTAAAAGTAGAATAGTTCACACAATCACACTGAATATCCCTCAAAATTGTGTGGTTTTCCTTTACTTCGTGTCAACACGGTACACAATTTCATAGAACCAAAAAATGTTTGACTCCAAAAACTACGGGCCGTGTTTAGTAAAAAGGGAAACCATACAATTTGGAGAGATATTTGTGTGCACCTTTATTATATTTATTTGTAGGCCCCCCACAACAATCTTGCTTTATTACATTAAAAGGTTAACAGCCAATATCATGCTTACCATCAATGTGACTGGAAATTCTCTGGTAGTTTTGGCTTTTTGGGAAGCAACATACTCCAGTGCTTATTAGTATGAGATTTTGGGCCAAATTTTACGGCACTGCTCAAAACACGACACTATTCTGCGCACTCATCGCCCATGCCAAATTTCATCGACTTGCTTGAAAAATTCCTTTTCCCAGAATTGGTTCATTAAAATATGCTAGAATAAGGCACGTTTTAATTAGGTCTGTGGCCGTCCACTCTACGCGCCCGCTCAAGTATGGTAACGCGCAAACAGAGGCATCAAGACAAAGAACAACAGGTCCCCTCTCATTCTTCTTTGATCTTGTGATGTGTCTAATTGTATGCAGTTTGGGTGGCCATGTAAATACATGATTCATTTGAATGGAATAGCGTCAAAATACTTGCATTTTCACACGCGCGTGCTAAGCTCCATACAAGCGCTCGAAAGTTTTTAACAGGCGTGCACGCAAAGTAATTACTTTCGGGAGCCAATCAGCGTTGTTTTACAGTACATCCCTACCAAGGGTTAGTGACGAGAGGTATCGATACGGCGCGCTGCCCATGGTAGCCGAGTTACAGGGGCCTCTTGCATCATCATTTTGGTGTTGGCAAACAAAACAAATATTTCCATTCCAGTCTTGTTTAGATCTATTTATGTGCGAGTCATTCGCAATGTGTGCAGATATAGGAAACGCATTCCACATTCTACATACTGCTTTGCATAAACGAAAAACCCAGCTACTTCCACTCCGTGTGAATAGGCGGAAAGATAACACCATAAATAATGTTGTGTATCTATGGCCATACCCAACTGAAACTTTCACAAGTGAACTTTATTGTGTCTGTCTCGATGACTCTGCCGATAAATCATCATGACGTTGACAAAAACCAAACGAAGACCCTACCTAAACAACAAAGTTGGATTATCATTTCAAAATCGTGGTTGAGTTTTCAACATTGATTTGCGGATTAGATTACCAGAAAAAGAAAGGTGTGACTGTGTGACTTAATCTGAAAGTGTTTTGGGAAAAACATTGCGGGGCCTAGGCCTATTAGGAATTTTCATTAGATTTTAAATATTCTTTCTTAATTTGCTGTTTACGCCAGGAACATACGTATAAAAAGTCACATCCATAGATTGCATCATCATTTTGGTGTTGGCAAACAAAACAAGTGACAATGATGCCTTTTCGTAAGGACTTGTCGCAATGAGTTCAGTAGTGCATGACTGTTGCGACCAGTCAAGACACTGTCATTTGTGGGTTTTCATGCCAAAAACGAGACAGTTGAAAAAATGCAATCATGGAGAGACATGTACATGCACCACCTTATAAGATGAATGGGTGTAAGAATTTCCTACGGCTGCGAAATTCGGGGAGGGGGCGTACGCCTATACAAAACAATGGGTCAGTTCAGGGCAGCATTGTTACGCCCACAGACTTTTAGTCGATTGTGTACTAAGACAAATCACAAATTGTAGCCTAGTCTTTCAAATCTTGCACCCACCATCTTCTCTCAGCTAGTAATTCACATAACCAGACACCATGATCTTTACACACTCCCCAAAACTGGCAGAATGTGCTCGTGGTGGACAGGCAGACAGTTCCTGCGAGTATGACCGTGGTGCAAAGAACACTCTAGACTGGTCCACTGTCTTTATCCGCAAGGATTAGGACAGCCACTGGCCCAGCGATTTCATTAGATTCAATGAAGATTTCATTGGATAAACGTGCAGAGAGACTCGAAAGCTTTCCATTTCTGTGTTATAATTGGTCATCCGTGTGATGGATGGGAGGTCAAAGGTGCGTTTGTCAGGATCCCTCCAAACGCTCAAAGCCGGTTTATGGCGTTATTCACGATGCTCGGGCTCATTGATCTCCATCAATATTAATGGAGATCAATCACAGACAATACCTATAGACCGACAGCAGGGGGCGCTAAACTGAAATTGTGGACTTTCTCAAACTATGGGCGGATGTGACGACGCGTCGCGTCAACACTTTTTGTACACGTTTAGGCGTAGCCGCGAGGCAGTGCTCCCGTTTTCATGGACTCATTTCAGGAGATATTGACCCGATGATGGATTGTAAATTAAGTGATGGAATTTAAGGAAATTCCTGTAATAACTGGAGTCGTCAAAAAAGTTGTTTGATTGACTTTTGCTGATTTGGGGGAGGAAATTGTAAAAATTTGTAAGCAAAATTATTATACATAATAGCCTAGGCCAAGGCCTACAGGACTGTCACTTTCTACACGTTTGTGTCGTTTTCATTGTGAATCTAGTTTTTACCTTGAAATTTAAGAAACCACACTTCATGAACATTCCATACAGCCGTTTATACAACGTTGGGCTTTGAGGTTTAACCGTATAAAACGTCTTTTCTATAACTGAATTTTCGGGAAATAATCCCTGGACTCGCTCTATAACAACACAACATTGTGCACACTCCGGCCCGCCTTGCATGCATGCCTTCGGCACGTTTTGCGTACGCTCGCGTGGAATGCAAACCAAACAATCGCGTATGTCAGTGAAGCACGTTAATTTATAGGCGGTACGCGTCATAAGCGTCCGTGCAAAACACGCACCGACGCGCACTTTGGCCGGAAAGTGTGACGAACGAATTTGTGTTGGTACGAAGAATAATTCCATCTGCTTTTATCTATTTGGAGAAAGTTCAGTAAAAAGAGGAGAAACGGCAAACAACTAACGTGAGAAAAGGTATCTAGTTGTTGATTAAACATTGTTTCCAGAAGTCTAATGGTAAATTTTTTACCCCTAAAACACAACTTTTCTATCATCACCTACCCGCTCGCCCATTGCTTTACACGTGTTTTTGCGCCCATAGTTTGGGTGCTTTCAAAATTACGGTACCCAGACGTTGATTTCCATAGGCGCTGTCGGTCTATATACCTTTCCATTGTTGACAAACAAACAGCGCTGGTTGTGCATGGACCGCCGAATGTTAGTAAAACATTCAATAGTGTTAACAGATGTTTTAACCAAATTCAACATTTGCGGCAAGCTTCTAATTAAATAAAATACCAATAAATTCAACACTATTTTTGAACATTTGTGTAACGTTGTTACAAACTGTAGCTACAAAATAAATATTCAAAATTAGTGTTGAATTTATTGGAAACAAAGCAACCGATCATGGGAGGTATAATTTAATTAGAAGCTTGCCGAAAATGTTGAATTTTGTTAAAACATATCTGTTATCAGTATTGAATGTTTTACTAACATTCGGCGGTCCATGCCAACCAGTTTGTTTATCAACAATGGAAAGGTCTATAGGTCTGTAGATATTATATGTCTGTGAGATCAATGCTCCGGCTAGTTCAAGACAAGCGCCCCCTCACTTGCATCATTTGCTGCACATGCGTAGTGAGTACCCAGAACGCATTGCAAAAAATAATAATAACAAACATTGAGCTGTCGTCTGCATCGCATCGTACGACGTGTTGTGTGTCTTAAAATTGAAATGTAAGCTCGATCTGGTATGTACGGATTTTTATTTTCAGTTTTTTACATTGTAATCTAAGGAAAGGGTTGATAGGTCATTTGACGTGTATCATCTATGTGTTAAAGATGTCTAAAAAGGAAAACTTTTGGCAGCAAGTTAGTTTTGTTTTGACTGTAGTCCGCACTAATTTTAAGACTGTAAAGTCAAACCAAAGTAGTGTTTTGTTTACAATACATCCGCCATCCCTCCCGTCTCCATGTTCCGCCCCAACTTGATGATCCCAACTTGAGTGTTAAAGTTGGGGTATCCCAACTATAGTTGGGATCGCAGTGAACACAAAGCACCCCACGAATAAACTAAAATCATTAGTAGTAAGTATCATAGTATGAAGTTTTTAAGACCCCTTTCCCTTGAGAATATTTGAGATTAAATAGATTTTTGTTTTTCCGAGAGAAGGGAAACTGAAATGCGTAGGCCTACCATCATGGAGGAAGGAAAAGACCTCCATGGGCCTACTGAGACTGAGAAAGCGTCACCCGCGGCGGCACTGAGCATGAGGCCGCTGTCAGAACCCTCTAAAAACACTATTTACACTGAGTTAGCGGTCCATTGTGAGCGATATACTATCATTCCAAACCAGTTTTAACATGATTTTGTACAGAGCCGAGACCCGGGTTTGACTAATAAAGAATCTTGTTAATTAACGCCAATCGCATCAGCACCCATGATCGATCACGGTGTCCTGTTGAAGTCTATGGGCGATCCCAACTACATGTATAGTTGGGACGTCCAAACTTTAACACTCAAGTTGGGACCAGTCCCAACTATAGTTGGGACAATTGTCAAGTTGGGACGGAACATGCACACCCAGCGGAGAGAGACAGACATAGCGTCTGACGTTGACAGGGGGAGGTAGACATGTCATATATGTAGTATGGTAGTACGTAGTTGCTGCTTGTGGTGTTTACTGCAGTCCTGCACACAGTTGTCACGAGTTTCTTTGAAATAGTTCTATGTCTCTGGCTGCTTGTTGTGCCACAAACAAACAGTCACAGTCCCTCGAATCGTAGACAGTCCAGATTATAGATCGAGCGAGGTGATACTGCTATAAACAGAGTGACAGTGATGATTGTGTATATATTGAGTAACTCTAGTCTTGACTGGTTTAGTCCCAACCCTGTAGGCTGTGCAAACTCAGTCAGTGTTTTGGACCAGTTCCATATCAAGTTCAACCACCACAACAAGCCCATCGCTACGGAATGAAATGCCAAATGGCACACAATACAAGACATTCTGACTATACACAGTCATCATTCACATGATTTAAATAGTCGCTATCCATTATGCCATCAGCAGGTGAGAGTGATGGATAAGTCTAATCTATGGGAGTTCCTGTAAAACAATGGATTTATGGCAAGGCCTTTAACAACTAGGCTAAACATTACAAAAAACACTGTCAACTTTTGTACCTGGCAGTAAAAAATTTAGTAAACCATTTCAATTTTAATTCAACTCGACAGTTATTTTCACTGCAAATAAAGGCAGCTACAAGTAATTATTGGAATTTCAAATGAACACTATTTAAAGGAAATAAAAGTATATTAACTGTATGATACAAACAAACAAAGCAAAAGCAACCTGACGAACTAGGTTGAAACAAGAAAGCAAATCATGGCTTTAAACTCATAGTCACAGAGGTGAGGGACGAAAAGAGAAGAAGCTACTCTAGATAATTAAATGATGTTTTTCATGAAAGTTCTGAAAACAACCCACGAATTACCGTGTCCTTTTTTTTTTCAGTACTATTCCCAAAAACAGGTCCATAGAGTTTACAGTGTAAGTGTTCAGATAATAAGTGGTGTATGCAAACGGCAGGAAAATGTTGCGGTTTGACCTGGTGGTAATGTTGTAATGCAATTCTGGTCATGTGCGTTATTATTATTACAAATTTTAATTCAAATTTAGGACAGTGGATTTTACCTGGCACGTCTAAAGCCGCCTAGTATTTCAAAAGTTCCCATTGATAAGAATTTGAAAGGTGCATGGCCAGATTTTCAAGGATTTTTTTTTTTTTTTACAGATGTTGCTTTTTCAAAACAAAAAACTTACAAAAACATTTGCATATGCCACGGAAAATGCACAATAGCTATTTAGGGTCAGATTAGCTGGAAATTAGACCAAGCCTCTTATAGATCTGATTGATAAATCATTGTAAGGAAGCTTTAATTTTTTGTGTTCAAATACTTAAATTTGTTCTCACTGTATGAAGATTTTCATTGAATTAGATGGTTGTATAAAATTGGGTTAAGAACCCAGTGTGAGGCCACCTGTGCATTCAATGCTTAATAATTTCTGCAACAGCCTGCATTGAGATTTCTGTTTTGCTCAAATCTTTCCTTTCTGTAAACCTTTTTTCACAAAATATTCTTGGTCCTTGTGTAGAATGTTCCTACAAAGTGATTCCACAAATGAAGATCATCAGCTTAAACTTCACTCAAATCAAAACTGAATATCCCTCTTTGCTCTCAATGTACCTTGCTCTCCACCCCATCATACCCCCTTATTTCTACCTCCTGGGATCTGCTCCCTAAATATACCCCCATTTCTACCATCCTTGATCCCAAACACCCATCCCCACTTTGCTGCCACTCTGGATCCTCCCCCACCATCGTACCCTTTCTAGTGCCATTCTGTGTCAATCCCAACCATTCACCTCACTTTGATGTACATTGTATCTAAGGATCATCCCTCAACATGTTACTCCTTTTACATTGTCATGTACTTTGTCAATCCACTTTACACCAATATTATTATATATCTCACCCATTCATCCAAACTGTATCTCATAAATCTGCCATCTTGACATGTTGTCTTTTCCCTCTGGATCCTATCAGCATCTACTGTACTGTATCCCTCTTCCTACTGATCAGCACCCCTACCCGGTCTCCTGTTCTTACACTTATGGTTTTTTAGGTTGAAGTTGTAGATGCGGAAAGCAGGACATGCCTGATGTGGTTAGGAAGATTCATCACAGCCCAAAGACTGTTGTAAAAAATTGTTGCCCGTTTTGCATCCAACTTTGTTGTCAGTTTGAGTCTTCCCCCAACCCCTTTTTGTGCCATACTGTATGACTCCCAAACATTCATCCAACTTTGTTGTTACACTGGATCCTCCCCCAATATGTTACCCCTTCTAATGCCATACTGTAGACAAAGTTTCTGAAAGCAGGATACGCCCGTTGTGGTTTTGAAGATTCATCACAGCCCAAAGACTGTTATAAAAATTGTTGATCCTATGCTGGAGTAATTGTATGCATACATCTTCTTTGGGTTTTTATTGCAGTACATTCAAGATGATCTGACAATTAATCACATCCTTTCTAATGAGAGATGCACAAACTCAGCTGAAGAGATCACTTGGCTTCCATCTAAACCATGAATTCAAAGTTCTACGTGATCATCTCTCGGCATCAAGCAACCTCAAATCTGTATCTTAAAGAATTCTGGAATATTGAGGTAAAATTGTTAATGTTAATACTAAACATTGTAAAAGGACCTGTTTACACCAAATTTATAGGATCAATCCCAAACATGCACCCCACTTTTCTGTCACTTACATGTAGGATCCTCCAATAAAATGTTACCACTTCAATAGACTTGATGACAAGTCGTTAGTCAGTGTCTATTTGTCTGCCAGCGCTGCCTATTACAAACACACATCCCGCTGTTCATGCAACAGTCACAGTGCGATTATACATTCATGCAACGGTCGTAGGTAGCTCGTGGCAAGGTCCGTCAGCTCTAACGACTTGAGTAGCTTTGTCCCCGGCCGAATATTCATATTTAAAAAAAAGGTAAATTATACATTGCATGCAAAAGTTGCCATAGAGAGGGCCAATGGTAGCTTGTCTGACAAAATTGGAAGAATTCATTATAAACATGGGTACGTATCTTTTTTGTGGGCTTTAAAAAAAAAAAATTATGACAGTTTATTTGCCAACATCAATGTAAAAAGCATAATATTTTAATCATTATAACAATTTCTTAACTTTCTTTTAAGATAAATTTGACCAATGCATTATCATAAAATGTTATTATTTATAATAAACCCCCTATCAAAGAATGAATTGTGCGCCTGGTAGCTGCATGGCGCCATACGCTGCAAGATGTATGATGAATATTCATGTTTTTGCGATTCTTTACCAATCAAACTGCTCCGTCAAATTAAGTCCAATTGCATGTGTACAAAGCTGGGTACAAGTTATTCAAGACGGTAATTGCGACTGACTCACACACATATTGGGATCGAGGATGTGTGTACCGTCCCCGCAACTAGACCGCACAACAATTACCGACTTGATTTCGAGACTACCACTTCAAGTGCCATACTGTTTCAATCCCAAACAAGCATCCCACTTTGCTGTCCCTCTGGACCCTCCCCCAACATGTTACCCCTGCCAGATTGCCGTACTGTTTTAATCCCAAACATACACCCCACTTTTCTGTCACTCTGGAACCTCCCCCAACATGATACCCCTTCTATTGCCTTAATGTATCAATTCCAATTGCCTCCCACTTTGCTGTGACTCTGATCCTCCCCCAACATCTTACCCCTTTATTATCAATTCAAAGCCTTACTTATCTATTCAAATTGCATCCCACTTTGCTGTCCCTTTGGACCCTCCCCGAAAATAATACCCCTTTTGGATTGCCAAACTGTTTTATTCCCAAACATGCATCCCTTTTTACTGTCACTCTGGATCCTCCCCCTACATGTTAACCCTTCTTTAGCCTTGTAATGTTTCATTTCGAATTGAACCCCACTTTTCTGTCACTCTGGATCCTCCCCATCATCTTACCCCTTCTATTGCCTTACTGTATCACTTCCAATTGCCTCCCACTTTGCTGTCACTCTGGATCCTCCCCTGATATGATACCCCTTATATTGCCTTAACTGTAACAATTCCAATTGCCTCCCACTTTGCTGTCACTCTGGATCCTCCTTCTATACCCCTTCTATTGCCTTACTGTATCAATTCCAATTGCATCCCACTTTGCTGTCCCTCTAAATTCTCCCCTAAAAGTGTCATGTCCCTTCTAGTGCCATACTGTATCAAACTCAAACACCTGTCCCATCATGTATCAATCCCAAACATGCACCCCACTGCTCTGTCACTTAGAATATTCCCATAAAATGTTACCACTTCAAGTGCCATATTGTTTCAATCCCAAACAAGCATCCCACTTTGCTGTCCCTCTGGACCCTCCCCCAACATGTTACCCCTGCCAGATTGCCGTACTGTTTTAATCCCAAACGTGAACCCCACTTTTCTGTCACTCTGATCCTCCTTCAGCATTTTACGCCTTCTAGTGCATAATGTAGATAACATTTCTGAAAGCAGGATAGATGTGTATGCCCATTGTGGGTTTTGAAGATTCATCACAGCCCAAAGACTGTTATAAAAATTGTTGATCCTTGGCTGGAGTAATTGTATGCATACATCTTCTTTGGGTTTTTATTGCAGTACATTTAAGATGATCTGACAATTAATCACATCCTTTTTAATGAGAGATGCACAAACTCAGCTGGAAAGATCACTTGGCTTCCATCTAAACCATGAATTCAAAGTTCTACGTCAACATCTCTCTGCATCAAGCAACCTCAAATCTGTATCTTAAAGAATTCTGGAATATTGAGGTAAAATTGTTAATGTTAATACTAAACATTGTAAAAGGGCCTGTTTACACCAAATTTATAGAATTAATCTTAAACATGCACCCCACTTTTCTGTCACTCTGGATCCACCCCCAACTTGAAACTCCTTATATTGCCTTACTGTAACAATTCAAATTGCCTCCCACTTTGCTCTCCCTCTGGACCCTCCCCCAACATATTACACCTCTCGGATTGCCATGCTGTTTTACCCCAAAACATGCACCCCACTTTGCTGTAACTCTGGATCCTCCCATAAAATGTTACCCCTTCTGGATTGTCATACGGTTTTAATCCCAAACATGCACCCCACTTTTCTGTTACTCAGGATCCTCCCGTAAAATGATACCCCTCAAGTGCCATACTAATTCAATCCCAAACATGCATCCCACTTTTCTGTCATTCTGGATCCTCCCCAAACATCTTACCCCTTCTATTGCCTTACTGTAACAATTCCAATTGCATCCCACTTTGCTGTCCCTTTGGACCCTCCCTGAAAATAATACCCCTTTTGGATTGCCGTACTGTTTTATTTCCAAACATGCAACCCTTTATACTGTCACTCTGGACCCTCCCCCTACATATTAACCCTTCTTTAGCCTTGTACTGTATCATTTCGAAATGAACCTCACTTTTCTGTCTCTCAGGATCCTCCCATAAAAACTTACCCCTTCTACTGCCATACTGTTTCAATCCCAAACAAGCATCCCACTTTTCTGTCACTCTGGATCTTCCCATAAAATGTTACCCCTTCTAGTGCCAAACTGTTTCAATCACAAGCACGCATCCCACTTTTCTGTCACTCTGGATCCTCCCATAAAATCTTACCCTTTCTAGTGCCAAACTGTTTCAATCACAAGCATGCATCCCACTTTTCTGTCATTCTGGATCCTCCCATAAAATCTTACCCCTTCTAGTGCCAAACTGTTTCAATCACAAGCATGCATCCCACTTTTCTGTCACTCTGGATCCTCCCATAAAATCTTACCCCTTCTAGTGCCATACCGTATCAATCACAAGCATGCATCCCACTTTTCAGTCACTCTGGATCCTCCCATAAAATCTTACCCCTTCTAGTGCCAAACTGTTTCAATCACAAGCATGCATCCCACTTTTCTGTCACTCTGGATCCTCCCATAAAATCTTACCCCTTCTAGTGCCAAACTGTTTCAATCACAAGCATGCATCCCACTTTTCTGTCACCCTGATCCTCCTTCAGCATTTTACGCCTTCTAGTGCCATAATGTAGATAAAATTTCTGAATGCAGGTTACATGTATATGTCGTTGTGGTTTTGAAGATTTATCAAAGCCCAAAGACTGTTATAAAAATTGTTGATCCTTGGCTGGAGTAATTGTATGCATACATCTTCTTTGGGTTTTTATTGCAGTATATTTAAGATGATCTGACAATTAATCACATCCTTTCTAATGAGAGATGCACAAACTCAGCTGAAGAGATCACTTGGCTTCCATCTAAACCATGAATTCAAAGTTCTACGTCATCATCTCTCTGCATCAAGCAACCTCAAATCTGTTTCTTAAAGAATTCTGGAATATTGAGGTAAAATTGTTTTGTTAATACTAAACATTGTAAAAGGGCCTGTTTACACCAAATTTATAGGATCAATCCCAAACATGCACCCCTCTTTTCTGTCACTTAGGATCCTCCCATAAAATGTTACCACTTCAAGTGCGATACTGTTTCAATCCCAAACAAGCATCCCACTTTACTGTCCTTTTGGACCCTCCCCCAACTTGTTACCCCTGCCAAATTGCCGTACTGTTTTAATCCCAAACGTGCACCTCACTTTTATGTCACTCTGGATCCTCCCCCAAATTGAAACTCCTTCTATTGCCTTAATGTATCAATTCCAATTGCCTCCCACTTTGCTGTCCCTCTGGACCCTCCCTCAACATGTTACACCTCTCGGATTGCCATGCTGTTTTAACCCCAAACATGCACCCCACTTTGCTGTAACTCTGGATCCCCCCATAAAATGTTACCCCTTCTGGATTGTCGTACTGTTTTAATCCCAAACATGCACCCCACTTTTCTGTTACTCAGGATCCTCCCATAAAATGATACCCCTCAAGTGCCATACTTATTCAATCCCAAAAATGCATCCCACTTTTCTGTCACCCTGGAACCTCCCCCAACATCTTACCCCTTCTATTGCCTAACTGTAACAATTCCAATTGCCTCCCACTTTGCTGTCCCTCTGGACCCTCCCCCGACATGATAACCCTCCTGGTTTGCCACTGTTTTAATCCCAAACATGCACCCCACTTTTCTGTCACTCTGGATCCTCCTATAAAATGATACCCCTTCTGTCTTACTGTGGATCAATTCCAATGGCATCCCACTTTGTTGTCACTCTGATCCTCCCCCAACATCTTACCCCTTTTATTGCCTTACGCATCAATTCAAATTGCATCCCACTTTGCTGTCCCTTTGGACCCTCCCTGAAAATAATACCCCTTTTGGATTGCCGTACTGTTTTATTCCGAAACATGCAACCCTTTTTACTGTCACTCTGGATCCTCCCCCTACATGATACCCTTCTTTAGCCTTGTACTGTATCATTTCGAATTGAACCCCACTTTTCTGTCACTCTGGATCCTCCCATAAAATCTTACCCCTTCTAGTACCATACTGTCTCAATCACAAACATGCATCCCACTTTGCTGTCACTCTGGATCCTCCCCCAACATGATACCCCTTCTATTGCCTTTCTGTATCAATTCCAATTGCATCCCACTTTTCTGTCACTCTGGCCCCTCCCATAAAATTCTACCCCTTCTGGTGCCATACTGTTTCAATCACAAACATGCATCCCACTTTGCTGTCACTCTGGATCCTCCCCCAACATGATACCCCTTCTATTGCCTTACTGTATCAATTCCAATTGCATCCCACTTTGCTGTCCCTCTAAAGCCTCCCCTAAAAGTGTCATGCCCCTTCTAGTGCCATACCGTATCAAACTCAAACACTTGTCCCATCATGTATCAATCCCAAACATGGACCTCTCTTTGCTGTCATTGGGAATACTCCCCCAACATGTTACCCCTTTTATATGGTGCATTCGATTAGCTTCCTGTGTGTACCAGGGGTTTACACTCATGGTAGCCACGAAACGAGGCTAATCGAACGCCGTGTTTTTGTTTGGCACTCTGGGAAAATTAAGGTTAAAGATATTTGCGTAGTGGCGTGACTTAAAAAAAGGTGAAAACAGACAGCTCTGTCATTTTCGTCGTCTGCTCAATTGGAAAACGACACAATTTACTTATACATGTACATTGTGTGTATCATTAATATTTTGCACACACTCACCAACTGTTTGTTTTTCAGGAAATGCATTTCCTTTTTGTTTGCCATAATTGTTTCATAGACGATAAATCAGTGTATTAATTTGTAGTTTGTGTACTCGCGTTGCAATCAACTTGTCCCCTGCCATCTTGGTATGATACGCCTACAGCCAGAAACTACGTCATTACACCCGGGCATACACCAGAGACCTGCTCATGAACTGGGGCTGTGGTGGCTGACACCGGGGCAGATACAAGTATTACGTGATGGCTAATCGAACACTCTCGTTTAAGTTTTACTTACACATGTAAGCTACTCGAATGCAACCATAGTACCATGTACTTTGTCATTCCAAGTACACCAATACACATCTCCCTCATTCATCCAAACTGTGTCTCACGTACCTTAACATATTGTCTTTTCCCTCTGGATCCTACCAGTATATATCTGTCCTCTTCCTCATCAGCACCCCTACCCTGTCTCCCGTTCTTACACTTAAGAGTTGAAGGTTGTTGATAGAGTTGCTGAAAACAAAAGAATTCTATAAAAAGTTGTTGATCATTGGCTGTAGTAAGTTTATGCATACATCTTCTTTGGGTTTTTATTGCAGTACAATCAAGATGATCTGACAATTAAACACCTCAGTTCTAACGAGAGATACACAACAAGCTCAGCTAAAGAGAACACTTGGCTCTCGTCTTTTAACCATGAATTCAACTACGTCATCGTCTCTCTGCATCAAGCAACCTCAAATATGTAACTTAAGAATTCTGGAATATTGAGGTAGGCTTGTTACGTTAATAATACACATTGTAAAATGGCCTGTTTACACAACATTTACAGGACATCATCGCCCTCACTACTAGTCCTCATGTGATTCTTTAAAACCACATGTACCAACGACTGTAATTAAGCATACAGAATATGTATGCCAAGAAGATTTTTAACCAGTACAAAAGTGGGAAAAAGTATTCTGACAATGTCTTGTATAATGTAAACAGACCTTTAGTGTATACGTTGTTATTACTGCTGCTGTTTTATTGCATTTATGTACTTTCAACTAGATTCGATCAAAATGCAAACAAAACTAATTAAAAGTGCGTCATATCTAAAGGGACTGTGTATCATCTGTATAATCGTAACTGATTATGGTCCTTAATTTCTTGAAACAACAAGCTGCTACAACATTATTATTGTCAAAACAAACTCAATTAGATCAGCTATATAATGTCCTCGTTCATTAGATTAGGTTTTTGTGCAGATGTTTTGGGTTGACCTAGCCATTATTATTGGTACTTGTAGATGCAAGTTTGATGAGATTTTAGAGTGCTATGAAGTGTAAGATAAAGTAAGAAACAAATTTGTTCTCCATTATGCAAATGTATCATATCTAAAGGGACCGTGTATCATCTGTAATCATTAACGTGTCTTCGAAACTGATCACTGAAACAACAACCTGCAACATCTAGACTCAACTAGATCAGCTACATGTATGATGTCCTTGTTCGTTAGATGTATAGTTATTAGCGTTGACCTAGCCGTAAAGTTTTTTTTACTTGTAGGTACACGCTTGCTTAGTGGTATGATGGGTAAAGTAAAGAAACAAGTTTGCTCACTGTGCAAATTCTACACTTTAAAAAACGGACGTTTTCCTCATGCTCGTAAAACTTTAATAAATCAGTCAGTAGCCATTTTTGTCTGGTGCCCTGTCTCCAATGAACAACGCAGTCTCACAGTGACACATGAACATAGTAACAGACTATTATTGCCTCGTGAACTAAAAATCCATAGAGTTAAAGATCAGATATTTTGAAGTGTAAGTGTGTTACCATACAGTCAAAGCTATCGCTGGACTAACGTTGTAAAATTTCATTAACGTTTTTTCTTTTCCAGAACTAAGTTGTAATTTTCTGTAAATCACGGGATCAATTATTTGCAAATTTAAATGTGCCCTTTAGACATCGTAAGTGTTACTTTTTTAGTTGAAACTAAAAGGTTGTTTTTGTAAATGTAATGTAGAACGTCTTAGGCCCTTAAACCAGAAGGAATTTAAACTCTGTGTGCAATCAATGGTGGAAAAGTATGGACATAAAGTTAAGCATCTTTATAAGGTGTTTAAAGAAATGTTAAAGCTTTAAAAATGCAGATTAATATTGTGTAACAATTCTAAAAGATTGTGTGTATGACCAGAATGCGTAATTTATGTAGTAGAGTAATTTAAGCATCGTTTTAAGCATGAAAAGATGGCTGAAACCTTTTATATTCCCCAAAAATTGAAAGTTTATGGTAATTTTGCACAAAAAATGTGATTTTTTTTTTTTTTTTTTTTGAAAATGCAAAATAATTAACGAGCGTGCGTTCTAGCCCATTTTAAAAAATTGAAAGACCGTAAATTTTTCAATTTTTCATATTTCATTTTTTTTTTTTTTTGAAATCAAAAATAATTAACGAGCGTGCGTTTCAGCCGATTTAAAAAAAATGAAAGACCGTTAATTTTCGGTTTTTCATACTTTTTTTTTTTTTTTTTTTTTTTTCCCTCGAAAATAAAAAAAATTTGTCCACCCCTCTTCTCTCTCTCTCTCTCTCTCTGTCCACCTCCCCTCTCATTCCTCCGTCCTTGCCTCTCCCTCCTTGTGCATCGTGCGTGGTGCTTGTTAGTGCATGTTAGATTACATTATATACCTCCACTTACCTTGCGACTTGCCGGGATTCGAACCCATGCAGGTCTTCCGATCTTGCTCTCCCCGTGCGTGACCTTGTCCGCTAGGCCATCGGCGATCCACACCAAATCAATAACTTTTAACCATGATGAATATTAGAACCACGTGTTGTATATATAAACACACGTTGATACATGTAAAAATATATAGTGTAAATGGCGCCCTCTGTTGACTATAAAGGGCGCCCTCTGTTGTCTGTAAAGGGCGCCCTCTGGCAACTAAAATTAGTTATTTAAAAACTACCACCACTGAAAAAAGTTTTCCCCCGTATAATATGGAGATTTATTTCCACTAAGAAAAAGTTTGTATTTTAAGTTTTGTTCCGCTTGCTATTTGAAGTTTTTAACAAAATATACATTTCCAAGTTTGACAGATAATAAATTAACACGAACAAGTCTGGAAAGTTTAGATGTTGAAAATGTATCTCTTTATTTAAAACATTCTTCATAAAAATAATCAAAATAACATACATTTTTAGGAAATTATTTCAAAGCATTTGTATTGTTTTCTTCTACAATTGAAATATCAAAGATTCAATATAATATCAGTATAAACATTTTCCAACAGATGTTTCCAAATAAATCAGAAGTTTTATTTGGAAACATCTGTTAGAAAATTAACCCAAAAAATTATAATTATTTTCAGAGTGTTTTTCAGTGTTTTCTTCTTCAATTTAAGTTTTAAAATGTATATAAATAAATATATAAATATAAAAATAGAATCAATAAATACAAAATAAATATAAATAACAAAAATATAAATATGTATAATTAAAAATTAAAATAAATAGATAAGAATTCAAACGAATAAATATAGCAATTAAAAAAATATATAAATAAAAAGAGTAAACAATAAACGAATAAATATAGAAATTAAAATAACAAAAATCAATCAACAAGTAAATAAATTAAAAAACGAATGAATAAAATGTATATAAACAAACAAACACCCCAACACCCCAATGGGCAAACAATTAAATAAATAAATAATAAATAATTAAATAGAATTAATAAATAAAAATTTATATATAAAAATAACAAAAATATTAATATTTATATAATTATAAATAAATAAGTAACAAATACAAATTTAAACTAAATTTGTAAATAAATAAATATATAAATAAAAAGAGTAAACAAATATACAAATAAAAATAACAAAAATCAATAGGTAAGTAGTTAGATAAAATATTAATAAATAAAATATAAACAAACAAACAAACACCCCAACAAACGAGCAAACAAACAATGAAATAAATAAATAATAAAAATATTTTAAAAATAAAGAGAATCAATAAATAATAAATAAATATAGAAATAACAAAATATAAATATATTTACTTACATTTTGTAAATAAATAATAAATAAGTAAATAAATACAAATTTAAACAAATAAATATATAAATAAATAAAATATCAGCAAACAAACAAACCAACAAAAAATAAACGAGCAAACGAACAAGTAATCAAATGAATAATAGATAAATAGTTCAAATAATTAGCTAATTTACCAACAACCAACTTACTAGTTATTTTATTTATTGACTTATTTATCTATTTATTATAAATTAATAACATGTTAATACATAATCCTCACATTTTGAATCCTTTATATTCGCATTTCCAATACCAAATAGAAGCCAGACTTATTGTCTTGATATAAAAATCATTCATGGTGTTACGCTCCAAGAGTTGTAATCCCAAGCACCTAAAGTTCTACAGAGCACAAGTATGTATCCTTGGAAGAGTCTGATGCAGAATGTCAGGTGTTCCATCTACGTGATCATCAGGTGTTCCATCTTCCATCTGGGTTATCATCAACATGACTGCTACATTGTTCATGGTATCTATTCTGCAGAGGACTTGCTTTTCGAGAGCTCGGCTTGTTGCATTTTATAGATGGCTGCAGAGCGGCATTCCTTTCTTGTAGATTCCAAAAGCTCCCCGTGAGCCCAATCTGGACTTCTCCTGTACAAACAAGAATAAATAGTATTCATTAGTTAATTCATTATCAAGTAATGATTGTGAAAATGGAACAGCAAACTGATTATTGTCTTAACAAATAGCATTACAATGGGTTGTCATTCTGTAACCTCACCCCCTAACCAGGGGGCTGGGGCTGGTGCCCCCCCCCCCCCCCACAAATTTGCAGTGGCCTCACCCCAAGGTGCCCCCCACACAAAAAAATCGGAATAGTGCTCACAAAAATTAATAGGAAAAAGAAAAGGGGGATGCCTGTTTGTGTAATCTAATTAAAATTTAGTGAACGATCGTTATCGGTATCGCTACCGCAGCCACAAAATGCCACGAACATAAGAGGATGGTGGCCCCCTGCAGCGTCCCCCTTCCAATATAAGAGCATGACCCACCACTGACAAGCCTATCCCCCACACACTGAAAAAGTCATGGCTTCTGAGGGATCCAAAGACCAATCCACAAACTAAGTTTGAAGTTGATATACCAAGTTCTTCTTGAGTTATCACTCGGACAACATTTCTTTTGTTTTAGCCATAATGACCTTGACATTTGTTGTAGAGCATCCAAAAACAATAGGCTTCTGGGGGATCCCAAGACCAATCCACAAACTAAGTTTGAAGTTGATATACCAAGTCCTTCTTGAGTTATCGCTCGGACAACATTTCTTTTGTTTTAGCCATAATGACCTTGACATTTGTTGTAGGGCATCCAAAAACAATAGGCTTCTGGGGGATCCCAAGACCAATCCACAAACTAAGTTTGAAGTTGATATGCCAAGTCCTTCTTGAGTTATCACTCGGACAACAGTTCTTTTGTTTTAGCCATAATGACCTAGACATTTGTTGTAGGGCATCCAAAAACAATAGGCTTCTGGGGGATCCCAAGACCAACCCATATACCAAGTTTGGAGTTGATATGCCAAGTCCTTCTTGAGTTATCGCTCGGACAATGATTGCAGACAGACACACACACACACACACGGAAGGACAAGGCAAACACTATATGCCCCTTCGGCTTCGCCGGCGGGGCATAAAAAAAATGGTTCTAAAAAGAGACAAAAGTAGGTATTGATTTTTACCTGTAAAACATGGTGCGCACCTTGCCGTCATCCACCGCTGGGGATGTCTCTCCATCAACTGGTTCTTTTCTGAGGTGTCTCCACTCTTGATCACTTTCTGCCTCATCTCACAGCTTCATCACTAACAGGTGAGCTCCTCAAAGTAATCTGACTCTGTTTTTCCATCAACTTGACTCTGAGACCCTCGATAGTAGAGTTAGCTTTCTCAGATGTTGGGACAGACTGAAATTGCTCGATCACACAAAAACAGCTGCTGACAAATGTTTTTAAAAGATTAAGTCATGAACAAAAATAATAACAGCACAAGCCAAGATCAAGTATTGGGATCTAAAAACACGTGCCCCCCCCCCCCCTTACAAAGTATTGGGATCCAAAAGCTTTTAAAAGCGATCAATTCAGTATTCACTCAACGATTACTCCAAAGAAAGTAATTTTAGATAAGGAAAAATGCCAAGTCTGCCCCCCCCCCTTTTTTCACTCATTATAACTAAAATAAAATCTTGTTTATCCGAAAGTGAAAATGTAGCAGTCAGATTTTTGTATGTATCTCGTTTTTAATGACTTTCTTTGGACAGATCACTGAGAAAAGACGTAGTCTGATCATTGATCCAAACTGTCAATGTTGGTAAGCAGCAAGAATGGCCATGCTGGCAGGCTGTATGGGGCCTGTAAACCCACAATGATGTAGGCCCTTTGTGTTAGTACATGAACATTAGAACCGTATTTTAAAAAAAAATCACATGCCCAGACTCCCTGGCACCACTACATACAGAATGAAAGAGGATGGTCCAAGAAACACACCCATGGTCATCTTGACATAGCCCATGGGGTTTTAGTATTTCTCTTACAGGTTTTTGAAAACATTAATATTTTTACGCATATCCTGCTGTACATGACTTGTACATGATCTTTATGCTGTTATCAAGTGTTAATCAATGCATTTACTCCTAATTTTCAATGGTCAGTTTTACATGTCCAGACCCAATGGGCCGGGCACCACTACACACAGAATTAAAGAGGGGTGTCCAAGGAACACACCTATGGTCATCTTCATCTTGACCCGGCCCATGGTGTATTAAGTATGATTTTTATTTTAATATAGTTCTAAGAAAATTCCGTACATGATTTTTATCAACTTAGGCCTAATCAATGCGTTTACTCCCAATTTTCAACGGTCAGTTTCACATGTCCAGTTCCCATGGGCTGGGCACCACTACATACAGAACTAAAGAGGAAGGTCCAATGAACACAGCCATGGTCATCGTGTTTTTAAAAAAGAACGAATTTTAATTAGATTTTTTGAAAAAATATTACAAAAGCCGTACCGTGCACTACATGACCTGGTTTGACATTCGCATGGCAGCGCCTGCTGAACGAAGGTTGTCCATTGCATTCCGAATATTTAATGGTCAGTTTCACATGTCCACACCCCATGGGCCGGGCACCCACTACATACAGAATTAAAGAGGATTGTGCAGGAAACACACCCATACACGGTCATCATAATCTTGCCCATGTGGTCTTAATATTTGTGTTTTTTTTAGATTTAAAACAAATTAATATTTTGACTGTACAAATAATATCACCGTACATGCATGCAAAGGTAGAAGTGGGTCGGTTTTCGCTGAAACGCAAGTTTTTGGACGTCGCAAGCTTAATTCACAGTTTCAAAGTATAGACCTACAATGGTTCATACAATAGCAAACGAGCAACAACTAAATATGAAGCAAGGGACATGTACAAACACTGTAATCGAAACAAAAGTTTTTCGTTTTTGTTTCAATGATTTTAAATTAAACGAGCTATTAATATCAAATGGATCGCGTTAAACCGTGAGTGTTCCCCATGTCGACATTATTTATTCACGGTGCGGTGCCCCGCCTATCGTCCGTCTGTCGAGAAAAGGGTTTTTGTACTTTGAACATTTTTGAGATTTTTTGCTCCAAGTAAATTTGAGGGCGCTGTTCGTATTTATTAAAGTTTCACTTTGAAAAGATTAACTTATCGTTTAGAAGATAATAACACGTGCATACACTTTGCATTCCCCGCCCCCCGAGTAGGCCAATAGACCTTTCTATTGCAACGTCACAGCCAGAGTTTTTGCCAACGAGGTTGGAAAACTATGGAAAGCCATAAATGCATAGCAAAAGCAGATAGCCACAGTTTGTAACACAAATATTCAAAAATACTGTTTAATTTGTTGGAAACAAAGCAACCAATCATGGGAGGTAATTTAATTGAAAATTTGCAGATTGAATTTTTTGCTAATACTCTGCCGTCCATGCCAACCAGCGCAGTTTGTTTATTATCAACAATGGAAAGGTCTATAGTATACAAATAATGAATGTTTATGAGTGCAATGATAAGAATATTTTCATGAGTTGAAGATGGAACATTCCATCTTTCAACGAATGAAAATATTCTTACTCTTGCACGAATGAAAAACATTCATTATTTGTTTTATATAACATCCATAGATCATTTGATTGGAGGATAACACTATACTATAAAGGATAATAATAAATATTTGTACAAGAATGCTTTCTTAAGTGCATTTACTACTTTTATTAAAAGTCAACAACGGTTCAAGTTAAAAGTTAACAATGGTCCAACGGTCAAAACAAGTTAAAAGTTCAAATTTAATAATGTAACTATCCAATCAAACAATTCCGCCATACTGTGTAAACAGGCATAGTCACTTTCGGGCGAGCGTGCAATAGAACAAAACGAATGGAACGAAAAATGCACAGTGAATGGAACGAAAAATGCACGGCGAATGACGTAGCAATGGTACGTTTATTTTCCATTAACGTGACGGACAATCCTTCAATCAAATGGCAAGGATCTGCTTGGGTGTTATATAAACCTAAATAATATTGTCTGACACAACGGTATGTCCTCGATATACTTTTACTTAAATGTTTGCCATAACATTAACGTAGGTCTTTTATTTAATGTTGAGCTAGCAAACTAATGTATGTCTCGATATACCGTTATGGCCAAACACAATAGGTGCAAACAGAAAACATTTTTAAAATAGCGATCATTTCCATTCGTTTGCCAAGAAGTTACGTGCAACTTGGACAGATTCTCTCATTTTAAATTGTAGCAATGAACCATTTCGCCAGAATAGAACACTGCTGTATTAAACCATGTTTCGAGCTATTTCTGATTTACATGTACGTCTTTTACGTCAAAAAAACTACCTCACCTCCCACTTTATTGAGCTACCTCCCGGAAATATTTCCAGATTGTCATATCATTTGCCGTATCAATAGTGACAATATCTCTTTCTCTTAAAATGCGACAAACAGAACCATGATTCACAAATATTTGCTTTCACACAAATACATCAACGTAGATCAAGCATTTAAATGTTAAAATTAATCTAAAATTATACTGTTTTTGTGTGTGTGATGATTTTATTAATTTGACGATCTCATTGTTGTACGCCCATACTGTCAATAAAGTATTGGAGTGACATACACCCTTCTGCCGGAAAAAAGAAAGAAAAACGTAGAAGACGTAGATAATGGTAATCACATCATTTGGCCAATAAACGCCACCTTTTCTATTCTACCTTCATGCTTTTTTATGGGCAAAACTGTTATTGTCAATACCTTTGTTGGCGCTAGTATCAACTACTGAGGTACCGCCTTGTTTGTAGCCTGTCCTCAATTTCAGAGCGCTGCCTAACAGTATAGCGCCTTAGCCTGTACTGGGCCCAATTTCAGCACAAAAGCGTAGTAAGCACAGACAAATCTTGCTTAGCAGAAACAGGTTACCAGCCAACATTCAATAAAGTTCACACTGTTGCCACTTGTGCCCCGCTCATTTCTTAAGTAAAGAAATTTGCTAAGCAGAATTTTCTGCTTAATGGCTGTACAAAAAATTGCTGATCACAGAAAACAATTGCTTAGCAGAAACTGGTTACCAACCTAAATCTACAAAAAAATTACATTGTTGTGACTGATGCCTCGCTCATTTCTTGCTAAGTAAAGAAATTTGCTAAGCAGAATTTTCTGCTTTAACGGCTTTATGAAATTGGGCCCAGAAAAATCTTGCTTAGCAGAAACAGGTTACCAGCCAACATTCGATAACGTTCACATTGTTGCCACTGGTACCCCGCTCAGACTTTACTGCTAAACGGCTTTATGGAATTGGGCACAGGGCCCAATTTCATAAAACCTGTAAGCACAAAAACTTGCTTAGCACAGAAAACAATTGCTTCGCAGAAACTGGTTACCAGCCAAAATTACATTGTTGTGACTGGTGCCTCGCTTATTTCTTGCTAATTAAAGAAATTTGCTAAGCAGAATTTTCTGCGTTAACGGCTTTATGAAATTGGGCCCAATTTCATAAAACCTGTTACCAGCCAAAATCCTTTAAAAAATACATTGTTGTGACTGGTGCCTCGCTCATTTCCTGCTAAGTAAAGAAATTTGCTAAGCAGAATTTTCTGCTTTAACGGCTTTATGAAATTGGGCCCAGAAAAATCTTGCTTAGCAGAAACAGGTTACCAGCCAACATTCGATAACGTTCACATTGTTGCCACTGGTACCCCGCTCATTTCTTGCTAAGTAAAGAAATTTGCTAAGCAGACTTTACAGGGCCCGATTTCATAAAACCTGTATGTCATTAGTTTCATGGGTGCCAGTCTATCCTACCAGGAATCAATCATCTTTTATCCCGAGGATTGTGTTAAGCAAATGGAGCGCATTAAGTATTTTTTCTTTTGGAATGGCAAACTGGATAATATAAAAAAAGAGACTATTACCGGTCCCGTTACTATGGGAGGCACTAGCTGCAAGCTTTAAAACCAAATGCTTTTAAAAAGTATCACAATGAAATCTGGGAAATGGAGAAATCTTGTATGCAAAGCTAGCGGGAAGAACGAACTTGGCTGGTACATTTTAGATAACCCTAGAGCCATCGTTTGTGGTTCTCAGGATCATTATAAAGAATTAATTCATTACAGAAATCTGAACTTAACAATAGCAAAGTGTTCTCCTGTGTTGACGAAACTCATGAACTCCCCCTCTGGAAAAATAGCACTAGTAAGTACTAATGACAAGGATAAAGAAGTAGACAGCAAAATAATTACACACTCAGAACAAAAGGTAAACAAAAAAGTTATGTAAAAAAAGTTGTGTAAGAAATTACTTGATTGAAGTAAAAAGCCACGAAAAAAAATATACTAAATTGTTGTGTAAAAAAATATATATTCAAAGGATAAACTTACTGTTTACTCTATGTTTTGTAAAGTTACCAAAGTTAAGAGTAAACTTTACATGTAATTTGTAAGTTTTTACAAGGAAGTGGTAAAAAGTAATCGAAATTGAAGTAAACTGGTCCACGTGAACGCAAATGTAATAGACTCGTGCATGTATAAGCATAGAGTAAGCAAGTCGCAGGCACACATAACAATCCAAGATGGACGGGGGTGGACACAACACTGATGCTGCAGGGTTTTGATGCTTGGAGGTCGCGTGTTCAAAGTTGCAAGGGGGAATTTGGCTTTATGGTCGTCGTGGAACAACAGTCTGTCGAAGAGGGAAAGGCCTCAACCAGGAAAACCATGGCGTACTAGCTGCAAAGACTTTCAACACGAAGGCTTCAGCACTGGGGCAAATTTAACCGTCGAAAAAGGAGAGATTTGTTACCTTGTCTGCCGGGCTGACCCCCCTCCCCCCCCCCCATTTTTTACACTATAGCTACGAGTATTTTTTTTTCTGTGTGTATGTCGCAAGAACTAACTTACCTGCTTACCCACTGATTTGGTACAATTTTCCCAAATTATTTTTAGCAATGTATTATTTACAATAAATAAACTTATCTAATACCGAAGTAAAGTTTTACACAACTATTTACTACGATATTATCTTTTACATTGTAACGAGGTAAAGCCATACTTCATAATTGGGTAATTTTTTTTAATAACTGAGGTTTACCTAACAATTCAGTAAATGAATTTACCCAATATCGAGGTAAAGTTTTACACAACTATTAATTAAAACCTTTACATAACAGTTATGAGGTTCGCCTGCAGCCTCTCAATTACTCAATTAGGTAAAATTTTACACAAGCTGTGTGATTTTTTCTCTGTGTGTAAACCCGTGGGGATGAATCGTTTAAAACTTGTTCTCGAAAATGATAGCCTAGTCACCAAACTCTGGCTAAACTTTGTAAAATCTTGTCTTTAAAGTCTGTAGAATTAGCAATGTTCTAAAGAAAAACATTAATCACAGCTACGTCACTGAAAACAGGCAGGGTCCACATAACCATTTTTTGAATAATGTTACCATTGAAGATAAACAGACCGGCAAAAATAGACTTTTGGACAATAATGTTAAAGATGTTTACAGGTGTTTTATTAATAATCAATTCATGTCTCCTGTGGTTTTTCAATACTGGGTTATTAACTAATAGTTACTAATTATTTCCACGTTACTACATACATCCGATGTTAATACTTGGGAAAATGGTCGGTGTCCCCTTATGGAAGCCGATGAAAAAGATTTGTGGTTCAAATTAAAACATAATCACAAATGACACTGATCCTCGACACTGCAAAGGTTATGGGTCGAAGCTGAACGTCAATAAAACCAAAGGCCTCTGGCTAGGGAAATGGAAACAATAGACAAGACAAACCTTGTAATTTTATTTGGTGCGAGGATAAATTGAAAAAGCTGGATATTATCTTTGGTAATCGTGTTACACCAGAGGACAACTTGGGGGCCGAGAGTAAACAAAATTCATTGTGTCCTTGACAAAATGGTCCAAACGCCACCTTAATTTAATGAAACCATTGAACATAATCATATGCTTTGTTATTGTCGAAAATTTTATTAAAAAGTACTAAGGCAATCCACATTTCTATCTCTTCGATTGTGCTAGAATTCTCGGTATTTACATAACTGACGATGCAGTCAGCACAACAATTTTCTTACCGTTAAGCAGCGCTAGAAATTGGGCCCTGGGCCCTTATATTTCATAAAGCTGTTAAGCAGAAAATACTGCTAGGTAATTTTCTATGCTAAGCAGAAAATGAGTGGGGCAAATTTTTTGAATTTTGGCTTGTAACCAGTTTCTGCTAAGCAATTTTTTTCAGTGCTTAGCAAGTTTGTGTGCTTAAAATTCTGATTAGCAGATTTCTTTACTTAGCAAGACATGAGCGGGGTACCAGTGGCGACATTGGAACTTTATGATATGTTGGCTGGTAACCTGTTTCTGCGACGCAAGATTTTTCTGTGCTTACACATTTTTTGTGCGGAAATTGGGCCCAGGACAGGCTATAAACCGCTACCTAAGTAAATGCTACTAGCACCAACAAAGGTAGGCCTACTGACAATAACAGTTTTGCCCGTTAAAGTTGAACTCACCACCAACACCTGTTCAATTATAAACTAGGTGCATATGTGTGACATTACACATGTATAAGGATAGATTAGTCACACCTTTGACGGGTATTTGGCAGGGGTCTGAATATGTGTCATAGTTCTACTTCTAGGAGTAGGTTGGGTCAAGATGACCACGGGTGTGTTCCTTCGACCCTTCCCTGTATTTCTGTATGTAGCGGTGCCCTACCCATGGGTCTGGACACGTCAGACTGACCGTTCAAAATTTTGATATAACGCATTGATTTTAAAGTGCATACAATGTACGGTCGAATGTTCGTACGTAAAAACAACCACAACAACAACAACAACAACAACAACAACAACACCTTTTACAAAGGGTCTGGGGTATAACTCTAGGGTCTGGGCATGTGAAAAATGCTTCAGGCCCTAGTATAGTTCTATGGTTTATGCACAAATAAACGTTAAATATCAACGAGAAACCAACTTCTCACCGGTGGCTAGTAAGACCAAACACGTCATACAAAACAGATAGGGCCTATGGATCAAGTCAGCGGTATGTTTACATTGACTTATGACATGATTGAGTCGAGTTAATCTGAACCTACCTCCATCATCCATGTCTGAACTAACGTTAACCTCTGAACCTAACGAAAACCCGACAAATCTGCCAATCAATTTAAAACGTACCTTTATAACATCAAGTGAGTCTCCTGCTTTTGATAAACAGTACTGTCAGTATAAGACCAAACACTACTACATGTACTACTAGTATTTTTTAGTAAGACCAAACACGGCCTACGACCGCGGATCAACGGTATGTTTACATTGACATGCATGACACGATTGAAACTCTAACGTTAACCTCTACTGGCATGGTACACAAATAGAAACCCGACACATCTGCCTATATATCAATCTAAAACGTACCTTTATAATATCCAGTGAGTCTCCTGCCTTTGATGAACAGCCAGATAATCCATACAGCGTCATAGTATGTGTCAAAAGAGACATTTCTAGGTAGAAGTTAGGGAAACGAAATTGAAATCGAAACTCCCTCCATGTAAACTGTATTAATATGACCTGGAGAGGGCGCACTTCATAAACAATCCAAAATCATTAAAGGGGATATGCGTGTTACTTTTTGGAAGAGAAAATAATTATAGCAAGAAATAATAATTATTTACACTAGAAACAACAACCGATTTGATTGTCAAATATATTCATGATGTCGTAAATCAAACTATGAGAAGAAAATATGAAGACTAAAATGGCCTCAATGTTAAGGTTACGAAATAGCACTATGACTTAACAAGCTTGACCCGACATACATATGAAGCCCATTCTGCTTGTATATGGAATCTTGACTTAACATGAATATTTGCCCTACATACAATTATGAGAAGATCCAAACATCAGGTTGGGGGCATTGGGGCCAAACTATGTTCTCGAACGCGTTTTCCCCACAGGGTTTTCGAGTTTTCGTAACCGACAAATACTATGTTTGGATCTGAAACAAGTTTGTGCCAAATACACGCAGTTAAAGGTTGTTACACAACGTTAAGGGTTATGATTATGTCAAAATCGACGTCTCCCCTGCTGGCCGTGGCTGTCCTTTCCTGTTGGGCACACCTCACGCTTCACGCGTCTGGCATTGTTTCCTGGGGAATTTTGGAATTCCACTGCCTGGCCGGAGTCAAACAAGTGAATGGGGGATAGCCACAAATTGTATATTGGTTGTATTGGTAAACGCTGACAGCACCATCTAGTTCGGGAGGGGCTGATTCATGAAAACCGCGTGTACCAGAGGTGGAATCACTTAAAGCCTTGTAGGCTTTTGTTTCATTAAAATGTTTTTAAAACATTTGCTGCTTCCATAATCACTGTTAATCTACAAGGATACACGTGGCTTTAAATCAATTTGTGAAGCATACTTATGTCACTGTGAAACTACAAGATGATCATGAGGACTGTGAATCTATATGTATACAGTCAAGAGGCTTCAAATGTATGTACGGTCACAAGCATACACATTTCAAGTCACTGTGAATCAAAAAGTATATGAGGCTTCAAATGTTCTATAGTCCCCCATCTTCAATACATGAGGCTAGCTCAGTAAACTGAAATGCCAAGTACACACAAACGACGGGCTCTGTGAAAATGAGTCACATGGGGAAAAATTAACTTTTTGAGTTTTATAAATGGCTAAAAAGAACATAAAACAAGCTTCATTTTGACATAATTATCTCACACACTTGTGTCATGTTTGGTTCTAAAGTTATGACCTTTTGAAAATTACATTATGTCATAATCTGAAGATGACCTGTAATGGAGAAACAGCCAGTTTAATAAAAGACATCAACTATTGTAAAGGAAACAAAGTACACAAATAAAACAACAGGGTCCAAAATTTGTTCAGCTTTATCGATAAAAAAAAGAAGTTTCTATTCGAGAAATATGAAATACAACAATTTTGTTCACCCTCCGGCAACACTCAATAGTTCTGTATTTGAAAGTGGACTGTGCAACAAGCGACTCATTTCCGTAGAGCCCATCAATTTGAATCTACAATCTTACCTGAGGCTTCATGTACATGTAAGTAGGGTCAAACATACACATTTTTAGTAATTAACCGGAGGCGTCATTTAAGGTAAACGATGCGGATCAGGGTAAATGTGTTGCAATTTTGACCGAAAAACTTAAAAAATAGGATCAACCTTTTCTGTATGGTCAAACCAAACGAAATAACATCAGTGATGCCTGCTTCATGTTAAACAGCTACTTGAACGAAAACTTGATGACGGGAATGCTATTTGTTTATAATGTTTTTCTTTATCATTTTACTGTATAATTGCGATATTTTTACACTTCTGAATTGTTCGTAAATATTGAAGAAAAAAAATAGGGCCCATGTTTTGTGAAAAACTAGCTACGTATGCACTTCTGCCGTTGACGGCGTGCGTCAAAATGACAATACTATGACTTCATTTGTGGGATATTCCTTTGTTATACGTCCATGTTACGCCATTTAGGTTTGCTTGGTTGACGGGGGGGCGGTGTTCTCGCATTCCACTTCAATCACTTTTCAACGCATTCCCGCCCCTTCATGTCACATGACATTCTCGGTCTGTTGTTTTATTAGCTAGTATTTAAGGGTACATCTACTCAAGCATGTCACTTCAGGTCTCGGCACACGCTTAGTGAACGCGTTTCGCAACTGCCTGCTAATTTCACCAACAACAAAACATTTTTTTTAAATCTGGCTATTGTCGCAACAAGAAGAACACAATCTCGATCCGACTGACATTTTCAGCAATTCAAGGATTATTTCGACGAAAAGTCCCCCCCCCCCCCCAATATCCAACGAAGGATTGAAGTTGAAGGAACTTATAAACAAACTCGAGTAGAAAGAGTTCAACAAATTGGAAAAAGTTGGACAAAATCAAGGGCGCATTACTGAAAAAGAACAACACTGGTATAGCAATAGAAGGAATTCAAGAGGCAGAGGAGCTCATCGCGGAAAGAAAAAAGAAAATTAGCATCGCCGACAACAGTGGGCTGGATGCGTCACTGTTTCCCACCTCGAGAAGAGTTCGTCTGAGCATCTAGTCTTCCAAGCAGCAGAAGAAGGTTAAATCTTCAGAAGACGCTCCCAAAGAAATAGAAAAAATCGAAAGACGTCGCAGACGTTCGGTCTCCAAGATGGCATGTTCAAATCACCAGCTAGTCCCGCTGATCGTCTGCTTTTTCGAGGTACATGTACATAATTATTTATATAAGTTGACTTAGCTAATTTTCCCCCAAATACCTCTGATTTCTTATCACCCAATATACTTTGGCGTAATTCCATCAGCGTCTACGTGCTTACCAAAGTACCATGCTGTAAATTACATAAATGTTTAATAATGAATTCAAAATTATTATGTTTAGTTTCGCTCCCTCATTTCCCCAGTCAGTCTATAAAGTGAAACTGTTTGAGCGCAGCGAAGGAGCATGTAAACTCAGTTATACAAAACGGAGCTCCCACATGACGTAAATGCAAGTGATGACGTAACAGGGCTTTTCGCGAATCTTTCTCAAAAGCACCAGAAAAGGGTATTTAAAAAGATTGGGATTTGTTTTATAATTAAAATTTGTCTATCTCTCATGTGAATTTAATTTTCTTATTGATAGAAAACATTTTAAAATTGAAAGAACAAAACAAAACCATAAGGGTCTAATAATATTTGGTCCAGCGTTTTTATCAATATTTTACTATCAAAAAATCAAATTTGTATATAAATGTGAGTTGCAACAATTTACCTTGATTTTATATAATCATTATAAATTTGTAAATTGTAAATCATTATTTACAATCAAGTTGGTTTTGTCAAAATACACATTAAAAGTATGTTAAGAATATAATGTGATCCTGGCTACTTGGCAGTTAAAGATTGTATGGCTTCTGACTGGCACCCCGAGCAAAGATATTGACAAAAATAGGCAGACTGCCAACATAGGGATAAAATAGCTCAGTTGGTAAGAGCGCCGGCACGTAAATCCGGAGGAACCAAATCCCACTCTTGTAAATCTTTCTTTGGTCAACCCCAGATTAACTTTTGTACAATTTACATGAATACATGTAGTATAGAATTAAAGTAATGGCGTTTCTTTGACAGGGAATTATCGTTTCTGTAATACAGAGTGCATGTAGAACCAAATCACTGAAATTACTGCAGGTATTTATTTCTTGTTACACATATTTTGTGGGGCTTTTTGTGTGTGTTGTATTTTTTTATGGAAAACCTAAAACTGAAATCAAATCCGTAAAATAAAATCTTACTTGTAAGAACTTGATTATACCGTTTTCGCAAACATAAAATATTTATAGCAAATACAAAAACGCTCTCAACAACATTTAAACAATTATTGTCCATTTAATTTTATTAATTGAAAGTACTCTCATTATGTACATTCAGTTATCTACCACTAGTTTAATTAAATAATTTCCAGCATAAACATATAATTATTGCAAACCATTTCTTTCAATTTAAAGGTAGGGTCATCGTTTGGTAATCATCCCAAAATAAACAATTTCAATTTCTATCCCAAAACTTACTTGTATAAAGATTGAAATTGTAATAATCATCCTGTGCATAATATCATCTGAAATGCCCCATTGATTAGAAATCAATAACAAACATTTTAATCTGAGAAGCAGTTCATGCATGAATCACTTCTCAGATTTCTGAAGGTTGGTGTCTATTCACGAATGCTGCGGTTGGTACCCGCTGTAACCTCACTAAAAGTGGATGAATTGGTGTGAAAATGCAGAGATTTTTTTCCAGCAGGTAGACACTGTATTTAGCAGAAACTTTTACCTGTGACTGTTAATATATATTTCTATATAATTCTACCTATAAATAAGCATTACCCACGGGGGGGGGGGGGCAGCGGCAAGAATTGGGGGGGGGCAAAATGACACAAAAGGCAGGGCGAGTTGAAAAAAAATTGAAAATGAAGGCCCAATTCAAGCAAATTTGTCCATTTTTGCTTTTTTTTCCCTGAAAAATGTTCTCCTTTATGGGAAAAGCGCCATTTGTGCGAAATAATGGAGCGATGGAACATTAGCATGATGTCACAGGTGAAGGTTAAATGAAAATAACCACTTTTTACAATAAAAGAAAACAACATTAGTAAAAGTACAAAATGAAATATATATAAATATCATTTAGATTCACTTCCTAGGAAAAAATATATTTAGACCTCCAAAATTGTGCGTAAAGACTTCTACTAATAGTAGTACATGGCAAAGAAAACCCTGTTTTTAAACGACTTCTCTGATAAATAAACTTCTCTGATAAATAAACATATTTTGCACACACATGTGCCTGATACATTGGTATTGCCTTGAGCCTAAAATCATATAGCTCGATCTACCACTACCTTGGAACATTACCACTGCACTTGCAATAAAATAAAAAAAAATAGTCGCATTCCCTTAAGGTAATCCCTCTCCTGCCACTTCCCAGGTTGCATCCTAAATTTGGTTGTGATTCTTGGTTACACGGCAGTTACTGACTGGCACCCAGAAACAAGAGTAGGTAGGAGGGTGAAGAAAATAGAAATTGTTACAAATTGTTGCCATATTGAGTAAAAAACCGCCTCGATGTTAATTTCAACTCATTTATGAGCAACCTGTAGTACCATGGAAACCAGGAAAAGGTAGATAAATACTTCTGATGATTTATACTTTTAGTTGTTTTGTTACTGTTCATCAGTTTCCAAGTAACGTTTTTCATTTTCCACACATAAACAAAAATTGCATAAAATAATACAGCTATTAACAATTAAAATGCTAGATGTTATAGAAAACAAAAACCGTAAAAATTACATATAAAGGTCTATATAGATAATACACTTACAAAATAACAAAAGAGGTATAATGTCATTAGTTAAAAGCAGTTTTAAAAAGATGAGTCTTCACAATAAATAAGACCTTATGCATTGACGTCATCAAGACACCATCTTAGAGGTAAAACTATGAGGAAACAAGTGAAAATGCGCAGCTTTGTCTGCACGGCACACAGGATCAGCCAATGAGCTACCTTCTGTTGACCTCTAGCCAAGGGCACCCTACTTACAACAGCTTACCAGGAGAGGTTTTCGCCAAAAAAAGTTTTTTAATATCTTTTGGATTTGGTGGTAGTAGATCAAAGCTACGATACACATACTTCACAATCGACCTTTATGCCTGTAAGATAAACTTTAGAATAGACCTTAGTCCCATAAAATATGTACTTACGCACTAACACACTACTGGTTGGCAAAATGAGGGAACATCACATCTTTTTTTTATGGGGCTGTGGCGTGACACATATACCTTTGTGCGTCTGCCTAGTGCACAGCGTTTGCCAACCAATAGTGTATGTAGGCATGTGTGAATGTTACTAGCATAATTTCAGAGGAAAGGCTAATTTCATTAGCAATGAAAATCTGCTGGTAAGACGCTAGCCAATTTTATGTCTGGTGCATGATTCGCAAAAGTGGTCTTGTGTGACCTGCGGAATCTTTTCTATTTGTTTTTATCTCTTATAATTTTGGATGGACGTCAGATCACTAACTATTTTTTTTAAATAAATAAAATAGTAAAGGATTTGCATCTTTGAATAAATGAGGTAAGATTATGAATTATTAAATGAGAAATTGGTTACCTGAAAATATAATATGGTGTTTCTCCCTCTTCGTTCAGAATATGAATGACTCCGGGAAAGCCCGCCACCAACGGTTAGTTGGTGGACTCAAGACTTGATTCATACATACTGTGAGGCAATGAAATAAAAAGAATAGAGATCAAGAGGCAGTGCATGTCATAAACATCCAGATCTATCCGTCAAATGTTTACTCAGTTCAGAGCTGTAGACTGCTCTCGTTAAATGTATTAAACAAGATTGGTAGAGCTGTCAAAATAGTCGTAGAGTGTTCATGTTTTGGTTGATCAACCTTATACAACCATATACAAATATTAAATAACAAACCTGTGAAAATTTGGGCTTAATCCGTTGTGTGAGTCAGGACAAAATAGTGAAAAACTATGCACAATTTTCAGCATGTAAAACCATTTCCTTAATTTTGGTTGAACAACTGAAATCAGCTGTTGCATTTAACAACAATTTTATTTATATTTATTAACCTATTTATCTGGGGTTTGGGGGGGGTTGGGTTTTGGGTTTTTTTTTGGGGGGGTGGTTTTCAAATAAATTTTTTCGAATATAACTTTAAAAGGTTTTAGTATAAACTTCATAACCAGTAAGCTTTCTGACTTAAGTTAAAACCAATCCTGTATAATACCTTTACTTTGCAAACTGATTCAGCGATGTTGTTGATGACTCAATTTGAAGTGATCTCGACATCACTACCGGTATTCATAAACTCCCTTTTTGTCGAACATGATTTGGGCTTTCGGCTTAATCAGCCTGTTTGAAGCCCCGTACTGAAAGTGCCCATGTAAAAAATAACTGACGGGGCCTGAGCAAGAGCCCAAGCCATGGTTTCAAATGGGCCAAAGATGACATGAGCCTGGCATCATTACAGCCTTGAAATTTTTTTAAACTTCAAATTTAATAATTTATCTGAAGAAAAAACTTACTCTAAATCAACCTGAAGTTTGGCTTTGTCCTTGAGTTTGGTTCCACTGTCCGACTGAACTTGTTCCTCATTCCTGCAGAGTCCTCTCTGCCTTCCTGAAATCTGTTTTAAACAAGATTCCAAAGTTTTAGTATAGAAGTTTAAATTCTTAATTTTATTTTTCGTTTTGGGGTGTTTCGGGTACTGAACACCTTCTGGGTTTCTTTCACATTCTTTTTCCTGAAACTTATCCAAAGGGATATCATATTTGCTCAGGTCAGAATGACTAGGTATTCACATGTGAGCATGCATGTTATCCAAAGTCGGAGCTAGAATTTTACACTGGACCACAGGCCTGAGGCCAGTAGTTTTGGTGTCAGGCTAGTAAACATTGGACTGGACAAGTCTGGCAGACTTGTGCTTTTTAATAACAATATTATTGAAGAATAATACCTCACTGTGTCACATCTTGAACACAAAATAATGTGTTCAAATGTTGACTTTGAGTCTGACAAAATACCTTTCAATTCTATTGAGTAATGACATAATGAAATATACTTAACACCCAGGAAGACAAATGAAATCAATATTCTCTACATGTCTTAGCACGTGTTTAAATAAAACAATTAACTTAAATGCATGTTAAACTGGGTCAGAAAGTTTTTCCTTATTTTGATTCTGGTCGTTTTAAAAACAATTCTGGTCCAGTAAACATTTTGGGCTTCAAGCCCTGTGGTCTTGTGGATTTTCACCCCCAAATTCAAGCCCTGAAAGTCACATCATCAGGAGTCATATCATTTACATAAATTTATTCAAGTTTAAAGTTGCATGGCTGTTTTTTTGCTGAAAGATTTGGGTGTGTTTTTACCCTTGAATTGAAACAAAAATACTGTAAACTCATCAAGAATAATAATGAACCACAACACTAACAATCAATGATGTCATGATGAGGCCAAAAGGTATTGAATCACAATGGACTATTACAATATGCATTTATTAAAAAAATGGTTTATGAGAAATTGCCTAATATCACGAGGCTGGACGGCAGCTTCAAGATGAGGTCTACACTTAACTGCTTTGGGCTGTCGACACCCCCTTCACAGTCCTACTACCTTCCCAACTATTTACAAAGCAGTTATGGTCAAGTGCCTTGCTCTAAGGGCACAAGTGTCATGACAGGGATTCGAACCCCGTTCTGCTGATATTGAAAAAGATAAATGCAAACCCTGTAAATACTAAAAAGCTGGTCTTTCTATGGCAGACTTTGCACTTACAGGATTCCTGGGGAGCTGGTGAATTTCTGGGCCTACTGGAATGTTGCCTTCTTAAGTTGATCCCAGTCCAGATCCCAGTCCAGATCCGAAGAGCAAACATGCCTTGATGCTGTTGAACCATGGACATGTTTGCTGTGTGCTCCTACACCCACTGGGCACACATCTTCTGCGCTGGGTGGTCCACTGGCTGGAAAGTGTTTCAGGAACTCTTCAGTGCTGAGCTTAAGTGCTGATGATGTGGTGGAATGAAAAAATAGACAAGTAACCTTTTTTTATATCAAGTTCATACAAATGATCTCGCAAGATATACATCTTAGTTTGTAGAAAGCAGATTAATTGTATGCTTGTATTTTAAATATAATTTAAGACCCTACTTTTAAGGTAAAATATAGGACAGGACTTGTGTTTAAGTCCTCCATCCTTGACTCTTGTCGCAAAACTTCAAAAGCTTTTACTTGACAAGTAAAAGCATAAACTCCTTTTTCGTTGTTTCAGTTAGAACTTGCCTGCATGATTTGATAAAATCATCACAGGTTGGTTGTATGGTGTATTTCAGTGTCGTAGTCAGTACTTTTCAGCTGAGTTTAAAGTAATGTTGAGCATAGGATGGCCAAGTAAGACTAACCGGTTCCCTGCCCTCATACTTCCTGTCCTCTTTAGGGTAAAATGTGAAACTTGATAATATTAGATTTAAGGGGTTTTTCAACTGTTGTTGAAATGTTTTATACTGTTCATCCTTGTATCTAATTTTGTATTTAATTTTGGGAACAACAGAAAAACTGACTAGAGCAGTTAATGTGCCGGCGCTCTTCAAATTGAGTTGTTATGCCCTAAGCTGACGGTCTTCCTATTTTGTCAATATCTTTGTTTAGGGGTGCCAGTCAGTATAGCCATTCAACCTGTAAATTTAGTATAGCCAGGGATCAAAGCCAAGTTTACGATATAACCTGGGAAGTGGCAGCAGAGGGATAACCTTAAGGGGATGTCTCCATATTTGTGAATATTTTGTTGGTGAAACCCTCACACTGATGTGTGATAAGCACAGTATACTCAGTGCTTAGTGAGTCCCGCAGGAAAAACCTACAGACTACTCGGATGGGATTCGAACCCACTCACGGCATTCGCTTTGGGAATGACAGTGAGTTGATGACATTGATTGGCTTTGGGAATGACATTGAGTTGATGACACAAATTGGCTTTGGGAATGACAGTGAGTTGATGACATAAATTGGCTTTAGGAATGACAGCGAGTTGATGACACAAATTAGCTTTGGGATTGACAGCGAGTTGATGACACAAACTAGCTTTGGGAATGACAGTGAGTTGATGACATAAATTGGCTTTGGGAATGACATTGAGTTGATGACACAAATTGGCTGTGGGAATGACAGTGAGTTGATGACACAAATTGGCTGTGGGATTGACAGCGAGTTGATGACACAAACTAGCTTTGGGAATGACAGTGAGTTGATGACATAAATTGGCTTTGGGAATGACAGTGAGTTGATGACACAAATTGGCTGTGGGAATGACAGTGAGTTGATGACACAAATTGGCTGTGGGAATGACAGTGAGTTGATGATATAAATTGGCTGTGGGATTGACAGCGAGTTGATGACACAAATTGGCTGTGGGAATGACAGTGAGTTGATGATATAAATTGGCTGTGGGATTGACAGCGAGTTGATGACACAAATTAGCTTTGGGAATGACAGTGAGTTGATGACATAAATTGGCTGTGGTATTGACAGCGAGTTGATGACACAAATTAGCTTTGGGAATGACAGTGAGTTGATGACATAAATTGGCTTTAGGAATGACAATGAGTTGATGACACAAATTGGCTGTGGTATTGACAGCGAGTTGATGACACAAATTGGCTTTGGGAATGACACTTGAGTTGATGACACAAATTGGCTTTGGGAATGACAGTGAGTTGATGACAAAAATTGGCTTTGGGAATGACAGTGAGTTGATGACACAACTTGGCTTTGGGAATGACACTTGAGTTGATGACACAAATTGGCTTTAGGAATGACAGCGAGTTGATGACACAAATTGGCTGTGGGATTGACAGCGAGTTGATGACACAAATTAGCTTTGGGAATGACAGTGAGTTGATGACATAAATTGGCTTTAGGAATGACAGCGAGTTGATGACACAAATTAGCTTTGGGAATGACAGTGACTTGATGACATTGATTGGCTTTGGGAATGACAGTGAGTTGATGACATAAATTGGCTTTGTGAGAGACAATGAGTTGATGACACAAATTGGCTTTGGGAATGACAGTGAGTTGATGACATAAATTGGCTGTTGGATTGACAGCGAGTTGATGACACAAATTAGCTTTGGGAATGACAGTGAGTTGATGACATTGATTGGCTTTGGGAATGACAGTGAGTTGATGACATAAATTGGCTTTGTGAGAGACAATGAGTTGATGGCTTAACTTGGTTTTGGGAATGACAGTGAGGTGATGACATAACTTGGCTTTGAGGTTGTGAGGTTGTGAGGTTACTGGTCCAATACTAAAATTTCTGGACGTTGGCCATTAATCCAAGAATTCTAATAATTTTTACTTGCAGCTGAGAAGCTGAATGTGAAGGACCCTTCTAAAACGCATTCCAGCCACACACATGAGGGCACCCTTGGCAGCCAGCCACATGTACCCATGTATAACCATGGAGCACTTCGAGTGATCAAAAGTGTGATTTTTCTGGAGGGAGGAAAACCAGAGGGCCCGGAGAAAACCCTCATGGCTTAGGAGAGGACCAACACAAACTCTACTCTCATATCATCGTCTCAGATCTATCAGGTTGTTAATTGCATTTTCACTATCCATAATGATCAAAAGGGTGTTAGACTGAAAAATGTGTACATTTGAAGAAAAGAAAAAAAAATCCACAAATAAATATTTAACTTAATAGAAAATGATTGCTTCTATATCTCAAACAATTACTTTGGAGACCACTCTTGATCAATAAGCTCCATTTACCAGGAGCTCCAAAATAAGCAAAACCATTTTTATGAAAACCATACAAATGACCTCGTAGTTCTGAGGCGATGATATAACCTTAGCTGGGAATTGAACCAGGGCCAGTAGAAGAAGATGAAGATGGAGATGGGTCTTCACTATTAATTTAAAGTTAGGGTGATAGTTTGGTAATGACCCTGAAAACATTGTGTGGTTTTTATCCAAAAGCCTCCTTGGAATAAAGATAGTAGGCCTAATGGTAGTAAGCGACCTGCAAAACTATTTCCTCTGAAATGCCACCATTGATTAGAAATCAACAAAAGTGTGTGTCAAACAGTTTGAATCTCCAAAGCTCACCTCAACAAGGTGAGTTATATGGAGATTCAAATTTCCATGGTGTCCATTTGTGAACGCTTTGGCCCAGAGATGGAGGTTGGTACATGTGTGTACCTGTGTCACCTTGCTAAATGTGGATGCATTTGACCAACTTCATTAGTTTTTTGTTGCTTTCAGTCTACAAGTAGACACTGCATTCAGGTGAAACTTTTACAGGTGACTTTTATTGTATTTTGATAAGTTTGCCTATAACCATAGAGAAAGGCTATAACTGGCCATTTTACGTTGACAAAAACCAATTTATGACCCTACCTTTAAAAAAGTCCTCAAAGACCAAAGTTTTCTTAATTGTCTTCTTTGCATAAATACCATCTAGACTTGTGGCTTTCATTATCAGAAAGAACATTCAGTTTTCGCCCTCCCCTGAGAAACTATCTATCAGCATAGGACAAAAACAAATATGACCAGGCACCTCTAGTGCACTGTCCCTTTAAGTGCTGCTGTTGCCTAGCAACAACCATGCGCATTGGACTTGGAGGTGTCCAGCACCTAAACTGCCAAGGATAATTTTTACCATTCTTCCACAGTCATCCCTATGTGAGGCGGACATGGGAGAGGGATTATTGTTTTACAGCTGGAGTTTTAGTACACAAAGAGAGTCTGATGGTCCTTGATTGATTGGTTCTATATTGGTTCCTGTAGAGTGAGTACCAAATTCTTCTTTCTTATCCATAATCCAGAGTATTTTCTTATAAACCTAAATGAATTATTGACTCATCAGTGGTGTGGATGACATTACTAATCAGTGATTGTATTGGATGTTTGTTGATTTTATATTTATTATTATAGTATCATCTTTACATTATGTGACAGTCAGGGTCTGGTAATTGTTAATTTTAAAGTGATATTCTGATGAGGACTGAATAGCAATTGTTTTTCCTTATTCAAGAAGTCATACAACTCACTATTTCTGTGAATTGTTTCCCTGTTTGGGTGGAAAGACATCATGCTAAAGCATTTTACCCAGAATAGAATGGCATCCTTTTAAAAATATTAAGTGAGATTATGAATAAAAATAATCTACACAAGTCATGCCAAGTTTGAAAGACACCAGGGTGTGTGTAAAATCAACATTGGAGGATTCAGGTCTGTTAGCATCGTTAATTCACAGTTTTCAGTTTGAAAAATATATATATATAAAAAGTTAAAAAATAAATGTTTTCCTCATTTGTGTAAAAACTGATTACTTTTTAGACTAAATGCAGGTTAAGAGATTACAAATTCACATCACAAAATTAAGCAATGTTGAAAAACAATTATCAACCCACCCCTTTCAAGATAAGGTGCTGTAATTTGTTTATCTTTAACACCATGTTCATGCTAGTAACATTGTCAATGTTGTTCCAATCTGTCCCAATATTCATTTAGATTTCATTGCAGAGTTGTTTACAGTGTAGCAGGTTTTCTACTACTTGCCAGTATTGTTCATTTGCCAATATCCCCCAGGTAAGACCAACATACTTTTGAAAATGTCATGTTTACAGGTTTTGATATAAGGCGCATTAGCATGAGCTGAAAACGTTTGGCTAAAAGGGCTACCGATGTTCAAAGCAGTTCCACTGCAGTTGAAGGAACACTGGAGTCGACCCTTGAACCATCAAGAAAATCTAGTCAGCTAGCATCAGGAGAACTCTGCAAGTGCAGTGATTGCAAATCTCACTCACAGACTTTAATGATGATGCAGAAGAAGATGAAGTTGAAGGCAATTGACAAAATGATCACAACTATCTAGGTTTTGTTCCACTTTTTTTAGTTTTCAAAGTCTGAATTAAACAAAATGTAATGGTGCATCTGTATAATCTGGTCCTTTATAATTTTTCTCACATAATAATGTTATAATTAAAAGACACTCTCGACATGTGCACCCTTGAATCGAACAAAAGCGTATGCCTTTCAGGCTTTAAATCATGAGCAGTACATGAATTGTATTGTTTTTAAATTGTAAACTTTGTAGCAAGTAAGCCCCTGGGCTACAAATGCATTGTTTTAATAAACCAGACATAACAATAATGTAAAACTATCTCTCTAGTCACTTGGTTATATTGCCTTTAATTGCCTTAGTTCAGCATAAACTCTTTCGGGCACATGCATATTTGCATAACTAATGATTAGCCAAAAATTTGCTTGTGCAATTTCTATTACATATGCATTTTATGATTATTTTTAACTTATCGAAACTTATTATACATGGCCAAGATCATGATCGTAGATGAAAAGGCTGAAAAATTTACAAAAAAGTTTATATTGTTTATATATGTAATTTATGTCACTTCCATCAAAATTTAACTTGTAAGAAATATATTTGCCAGGGTGCCGGCAGAAAATAGTCCAGAATTGGTCAAGTTCAAAGTGCTGTAACTTTTAAAATAAAACTTCCTTTGAATTACTTTTTCTTCCATCATTTTATTTCTAAAACAAGCTTTCACTTGATGTTTCACTTGGCCCATTGCTATCATAAACGTAAGAAACAGTTTATATTTGGCAACAACTAACATTTGCCGGCAGAATAGTTCAGAACTTGGTCAAGTTCAAAGTGTTGTAACTTCTTAATTAAAGCTTACGTTGAATTACTTTTTCTTTCATTGTTTTAGTCTTGAAACAAGCTTCTATTTGATGTATAGCTTGACCAATTTGCCAAACAATGAAAAAATGGGGTATTAAAACTAGTAATATGGTTATAATTAATAGTACCATTCACAGTCACGAGTCGAAAATCAATTAATTTTCCCCAAAAACGTGTGATGTTTTTTCAACCAGCCACCAGCATTAGGGCCATTACAACAAGTACTGAAGCTTTCGATAGGTAGGCAAGTTTCATGATTGAGAACGAGGCGGATTGAACATTTGAGAGGGTGAAAGAATAGGATTGCAATGGTACTGGGGCCAATAAATGGATACGAAGTGGATTGGCCCTATTTATGGGGCTATTATTACTATTAGTAACTAAGTAATACATCAACATGCCCAAATGGATGGCAACTTTAATCTGTAATAACCGAATTCCAAATTCCTCCCTCCCGTCGTTTCATTCAATTCTTTTGGTGAAAATCATTCATACCATACCAAAATTATCATAATCACAACTGTAATAACTCACCAATATCATGCTTTTATGGTAGATAGTTGAACTTGTAGTTGTGTCCTTGGAGCGTTGTAAACATTTAATTTGTTTAAAGAAAAGGTGACGAGGACTTTTCTACACCGGCCATTTTGTATTTCCCCGCGAGCGCGCATGCTCCTGGACCGGTGGTTTTCAAGTGAAACCGGCTGCTGTGTGTCACGTGATCCTGCAACGCCAGGATTCAGAAACTATCTATAAAGCATAAGTTTAGGCCGTGTCCGAAACGGCGACTTTGGCTACAGCTACAGCTAGACCAGCGCGTCTGCCAGTGTTGAAGAATAGGCAGACGCGCGCAATCTAGCCGTAGCTGTAGCCGAAGTCGCCGTTTCGGACACGGCCATAGACTGTTTCCCTGTCCATTAATCCGGTGCTTTGATTGGACACGTGTGTGTTGCGTGTGACAAGCCTCGAAGTGTGACGTCAGATGCTCGGGCTAAGAACACTCAAATGTGACCAAGTTCTTTAAAGCAGTTCGTCAACAGGGGGCGCTATGTGTAATCTGTGTTCGGCGCCACATTTCTGTTTATTAGAAATTGCAATTTTTTTTCTTCGGGTCATTACCGAAGTATGACCCTGGCAGCATCTAGAAAAACTTCAAAATAAACAAATGTTTTTGTTTTTTGTTTTTTGCTTTAGCCATTAATTGTGGTAGTTATATCTTATAGTAAAGAATCGCAGGGCAATCTTTATTTATATTCCCTTACAAAAATTCAAATAAATAAAATAGTTTGCTGCATTTTAGGGTCGCTCCGGTCATGCAAAACAACTTTCAAATAATGCACATTTTTCATAACTAAGTATTATTTCATTATTTTATTACCTATGCAATCTTTTTCGGTTGTAGCCATTCCTATAGTATTGGTATTATTAGCTCATTTATATATTTTAAGAAGTTAAAGTTCTCTTTAATTTAAATGGGGGCTGCGTCATGATGCACTTTCAGGTTCTGAAGTGAATAATTGCTTGATGTCACTATTGTCTTCACATTTTACTCAGCTTTTCAAAGCTTTTTAAACCCATGTAAAACAAAAAACTTTGACTGATTCAAACTGACATGCAGAAACATTTAATTAAATTGCACAAAGTAAATGTCCCATTTCACACACTCTTCTTCCTTATTTTGTTGAGTAAATCAAGCAACCAGATCATAGAAACAATTTAACAAGAACCCCCTTGAATCCTTTTGATATACTCTTTGACGAAATAAAGGATTTAGAAGGACTTGGGGTTGTAGGCCCAAATAACAATAACTGCTCATGTGAGTGTTCTGACAGAAGTTTCATGTCATGAAACTAGGTAGCCCTGTAGTGTCAATCCAGTTTTATAATGATCGTATCAAGTGGATTTGGCACATAGAGTTACATAATACATGTAGAACTAGAGGGTATACAAGTCATGCGACACAACTCAATTAACGCCTTCATTATGGTCAGATTGACTGAGAGCTGGTGCGGCAAGTACAAAATGTGCAAGCTTCCTTTGTTTGATCTCAGCTAGGCCTATGCAAAAGGTCCATTAGTGAAACACAGTGAATGGATATCAGGCATGACATAGAAAGGATTGCCTATGAAGGAATATTCTCCCCAAATTATTGGTAACTTTTTTTTAAGGAAACTCTTTGGTTTCTACTTGACAGTCATCAAAACATTTTTTTCAAGAGGCATTTTTTTAAAAAAATCATCAAGCATCATAACTTGACATTCTCAAATCCAGGAGGCGGTGCCACTGACCTCTGACCCGAGCCTTTCTTGGGATCTGAGATGGTCTCAAATCCAGGGGGGAGTTTCTTCAGGGCTGTTTTATGTGAGACCGTAGTGGCACACTCATTAGGATTTGCCTCATAGTGCTCGGTCTTGCTCTTGCTTTCACTGCCAACAGACTCATTCTTCAGATCAGTATGTGTCCTGTCTTTTGATCTTCCTCCGCTGCCTTCACTGTGAGATGATTCTTTCAATTGGGTGCTGCTACCTTTATTGTTTTGAGACACACCTTGAGATCGGTTTAGGTATTCAGACCTCTGTTTACCTCTACCCTTACTTTGGCTTTGAGCTGCTTGGCTCTGCTGTTCAGATCTCTGCTGATAACCTCTGCCCTTACTTCGAGTTCGAGATGGATCTTCCGATTGGTTTTGCTGGACTGGTTTCCGTTGGTTACCTCTACCATCACTGTTGTTTTCAGACCGGGCATTTGATTGGTTGAGATGATATGATCTCCGTTGGTTACCTCTGCCTTCACTTTGGCTTTGATAAGACCCATCTTTAGATTGGTTGAACTGTTCTGGTCTCCGTTCTTCCCTAAAATGGCGATATTCCTTCCTCATTTCAGTTCTATTATCTCTGCTTTTACTTCCTATAGCATTGGATTGATCTTCCACTCTGATGTTAAGATCTCCATCAATTTTCTCCTCTGAAGCTTTTGCCCTTCGCTTCCGCCCAAAGTTTTTCCTCGGCTCAAAAGTATCTGCCTTTGTTTGTAGGTCGGTTTTAATGTTAGCTGATTGTGCACTCAGATCTGCAGCTCCGTCTTCAGTCAGTTGTGAATCTGATCCATCTGCTTTCTTCCCACACTCTTCATTCAATGTTGGTTTCTCCTTCCGCCCTATGGGCTCTGTAGAAGGTCTGTCTACCATTGCCTTTGTATCTGCATTACATTTTTCTTTGAAATTATTTCTCTTCTCAATTGGTTCTGTCCCAGACTTCTGACCCTCACTTTTGATTTCCCCCAAATCATTAACCATTTTGTCAAATTTTTCAGCTGATGCACAATTTTTCTTGTCATTTTCTTTCCCACGATGGTCATTTCTCCTCTTTGAATGCTCCCCTTTCTCATGTTTCTCATCTTTACCCTTAATACCCACCGGAGTTTCGCTATCATTTTCAAACCTTCCTTCTGATTGGTCAGCCATATTTTTACTTCCAGTACTTATCTGTGATTGGTCAGTAGTGTTCTCATGCTCTGATGAACCCTTATCCCTTGACCTTTGACCAGTCACTTTATCCCTTCTGCCAACATCTGTTGGTTTAGAATAATTTTCCTTATTACCCGAGGAATGTGGGCGTGTGCGACCCCTCCCCCTTGACCACCTCCCTTGAGCTGAGCCCCTTCCACCTGGTCTGTGGTCGCTCCTATGGGACGATCTTGGCCTGTCAGAGTAACTCCCCTTGTTATGTCCTCCATCATTTCTAGCAACAGGTGGAGTTGATCCTCTTGCAGGTTTCACCTCTTCCTGTGCCTGCTCTTTCTCACTTGGGGCAACATCTTGCATCTTGGAGTTTCTTTCGTGAAGGTTTTGTGGCTGTGTTGTCACTGCTGTGATGCCAGTATTTAGCGGCAGTGTAGGGGTCTGAAACAATCAATGCAAAAAAATTTAAGACAACACGTTTCATTTCAGCATGTGCAAGACCGGAACGAGTTGAAGAATTGAAGACTAAATAATGACTTGTACTAATTTCCCCTCATTATCACGAAAACTATTTATTCCTTCTCCTTTTTCCACAGATGTCCCCTCCCCACTTAAATCAGTTTCTTTCACTAATATATTACTATTTCTCCCTCTTCCCACCCTGATTTTGTCTTTTGTGGTTCCACCCTCTTGTGATTAAACTAGCCCATTCACATCAAGCATCCCCAACCCCCAACCTGCTTTTGTCTCCTATTCATTGTTAATATCTTGTTTTTTCCCAATGCATTCTGCTGCCTCTTTTCACATGATTCTTCCCGACTGCTTTTGTTTCTCTAGTATACTTGTGCGTGTGTAATGTGTTGCCATTTTGCCTTTTGAGAAAGACTGTGCCAGGGTCAAAACTTGAGCCATTAACTTGTTTGCATTTATACCGAAGGTCGTTTGGGTTGGTAAGAAGTTTGCAACAGCTAATTTTTATTTTCTCAGAAACTATATGTCTGCAGAACCATGGTTATTAGAGTAAAAGTTACCTGGGATATATCTATGAGGAACTTGTTACTCTCAGCTTCAATGTCAATGATTCCACCCCTTTCCTTTTGTCGTCTATAGAGGGCAGCCATCCTCCTCTGCAACTTGCGTAACTCTGCATCAGGGGTGTACACTTCATGATTGGCTTTAGGGGCCGGGGCATTGTCCAGCTGGGAAAGGTCATAGGTCACTGGTTCTCGGCAGACAGCACACACAGGCTGTGGGAAATACACAAAGCTGTCTTAAACTTAACAATTTATTCAAATTTGTTTTTGCCAGTTCAGTTACTTTTGCTCTGGAATCGTCATGTCAAGGTATCGTGTGATTAAAAGTAGGACGTAGGATCAACTTGCCCAGAGCAGGAAATGCTCACACAGAGTTATGCCTGCCAGGGTTGGCCAAGTTTGTACAATATCATGTTTCTCGATATAAACATCCTAAGTTTTCACCTCACCTTTTCCTCGCTTTCCTGAGCGTGTTTGAGATAGCGAGCTAGACAGAGACTGTGAAAGTAATGATAGCAGGGTGTCTTGGTGAAGACGTCATCCTCTGTAAAACCGTGCAGGCAGATCACACACTGACAGCTCGGTGTGTTATTATTGGTAAGGCTTTCCTTGGCAACCTGTCAAACGAACAAAAAAACATGAATCAAATCTCCAGGAATAGTGATTTACAACATAACTTCATTTTGTGAACGTTACTGCCCGACGACAGGTGCGTGGGCGTAAACCAACTGCACTGCATAAACAAGATACACTTTGGTAGCACAAGAGACAATTTTTTTCTTCATTAAAATGATTATACCTCAATTAGTTCGTACAGCATAGCTCCGCCCTGTCTCTCCTTGGCTAACTGCTTCAGCTTGGCATCAAGACTGAAAAAGAATTGCCGAAGAATACAGTCTCAACAGTAATACTACAAAATACTGCACTCCACAGTTGATTGTGTACCTCTGAGCCTGAGCACCTTTTCAAAAACAACAAAGGTACCCACTAAGCCCCACCCAGCATGGCAGCTGCCTTCCCATCATGTTCATGTGAGTATCAAAGCATGCTTCTCCAGCCCTTGGTTAATGACCTCACTAATGATGATAGACACAGGTCTTGATTTACAGGGTGGCATGGCCTCTACAGCCCTGGTCTTGGTGTTGATGATCCTTCAAAAGTTTCCCATGGACTTTAAGATTTTCCAATAGAAGCGCCCTTTCCAAAATAAAAATAATCTTGAATATGACCTTTTACCCAAACTGTGTTGCAACCTTTATAATCGAAACAATCTCTTGAGCATATTCTGTTTCTGTTTTCGCCTTACCTCACGAGGTGTTCTTCCGAAATCCCTCTGGAATTCCTTATGGTGATTTCCGGCAAACTGTCTGGATACTGTCAAAAGTAAGAAAGATGCTGTTTAACAAATGGCCATACTCTCCCCTTTTAAAAATCTTGCCTACAACTTCACCTTTCAAAGGAGTAACTTCCGTAATTATTTATACATTTGGGTATCTTTTTCCTGCTGAAACAGCCAGAGAGTTCAGCTTAGCATTGAGGGGGTTAGAAACCACTAGCAAAAGCATCAACCTGGCTTTCAATTCAGGAGTCCAACCACATCAAAGTTTGACTAGAGCGGGATTCAAACCAACATACAACTATTACCTCATGCTTGCACGCTACAGTGATTAAGTTCATTTATTAGGCATCCTTGGTTTTATATAATAGTAGCATGTAACCTAACCTGTTCAGGTAACTTCAATTTTAATGTGAGACACACATACTGCTCATCTACATTATCTGCAGTGGCTGGATGCAACACTACACTGACTTCACTTGGGATTCCACTGTAAAAAAAACCACAAAAATCATAATTCAACTTTCAAGAAAAAGAGTTTTATAAATCTGCAATCACACTTGGGAGAAGTACTTTACATGTGTGGTTTATGTTACAATCATCATGCAAGTGTAACTGTGATAAATCAAATTCAAATGTGCCTGGTTGATTTTGAGCTAATCTTGCCAAATAGTTTGATTTTGACTGGTTTCTCTGAGATTGTGTTTTGAAATGGCATACCCTGGCCAAATGGTAAAGAGCACCGAACTCAAGCTCTGGTATTTCTGGAAAAAAAACTAGATCTATGTTTAAATCATGGAAGAACCGAACTTTACCTGTTGTCATCATAGATAACATTCAGTTCATTGATGTAGATTTCTGTTAGCAGTCTTAGTTCCTGAAGCAATTCACTATGGAAAAGAGAAGCGAGGCAACAAAACATAAATAAAGGACATGTCAATGTCATGACACACATCATAAACATGATCTTGTTGTCATGTACTCAGTCATATTCACGCAACTGCAAGTTGAATCATCATTCATGAGCTTGCGTAGTTGCGATGATCGTAAGCCTCCATCCTCCCGATGGTCGCAGACCGGAGGGAGGATGGAGGGTTACGATCATCGCAACAACTACACTAACTAGGCCTATGGCTTGCAAACTTTCTGTATCCGGCTACTACTTTTTCATTAATTGATTATGATTTTTGTTTATATTGCATACTTTTTAATCAAAATCAAATGAGATACTACTTCTAGTATTATTTAGTGAAAAAGTGGTGGCCCGATACAGAAACACCCATTTCTACCTCCATGGTCAGATGGTCAAACTAAGAAAGTAAACGTAATATAAAACGTCATTTATTGTGAATTTATCGATAAAAAAGCAATACAGTCATTTGACCAGTTCGGGATCATTGACCAGTTCGGGATCACTTCAACTTTGCAACAACCCCATAATTAAGTTACTTCTCACATTACCAATTTCTGTTGACACATGTGAAGAATAACATGCAATAAACCAACAAACCCAAAATAAGGTTCCAAACTTCATCAACAAATAAATTATGGCCATTTTCTTGAAGTTTGTCTGCGATTTTGATCATTATTTTAAAAAAAAATGTTGGTTGAAAAACGCTGTTAAAACTTCACACCTTTAAAATTTGAACGCCAGGGCGAATACAATTTATGTTAAATGCTTAGAATGTGTTAAAAATATTTCAGGTAAATACTGAGCAGTCGTCTTGGTTTTTTTTAAGAGACGAAATTACCGAAATCGTCTTTTGGGGGGCATCGTACCCTTGACCAGTTCGGGATCACTCACTACTCAGCATCTCTCATTGCATCAAATGGTGCCGCACTCAGTGAGGTAAAATCTTACTGCTGCAGTTGAAAGTTTATTTGTTGCTTTTAAGATACATTTCTTCAACAAATTCTTGTAGGAATATTGTTTTTTTGTGAGAAAATGAAACTTGGAGGAGGAAATTGCGACTGTAAGAATAGATATTTGGGTCAATGTTGCTTTTAGGCGTGCTTCACCTTTTCATTTGCCTTTGCTGTTGTTTTGTGTTTTTGTTGCTGGATTTTTGCGCTGCTGTTGAATACACTTGCATGAAATTCTCTGGAGAAAGGAAGTCCATGTCCATGCCAACACACTTGTGAAGTTTGTGTCCTTGAGAGACAGTTTTATGAAAGGGAGTATGGGTTTGAAATAGAGGGCACGCTACTGATTCAGAATAGAATCAACTGATCCTGAACTGGTCAAACAGGTGACAATACTTTTCTCAAAGCCTCTTCAAAAGTACTAATCTTTTTTTGTCAGTGGATACTTGGTGAGTTTTATAACATGTTTAGGTAAACTGATAAACTTTTTGGTTTAAAATGTCAAAGAGATTGCAACCAAAAACAATGTGAATTCAAAAAGTGATCCCGAACCGGTGTTACTATATGCCGGAAAATACCATTAACAAAAAGGATTGAAGGAATTAAATCAGCTCCTCTCCAGTACAGTACAGTGTTTAATTTCAAATGACACAAACCATTCACTGGCATCAGTTCCTTCCGAACAGTCGCTCACTGTGCGAACTTTTGTTCTACCCATGGAGGCTGCCATCTTGCATTGTGACGTATTGAAATAGTGACGTACTAAAAAAAATGCTGGAACAGTTCATTGACCTTTGTCAACTTAGCCGTCTCTGTAGCCGAAGTCGCCGTTTCGGACAGTCTCGATGTGCATGCGCATGTGATGCGTACCTGCTGTACACGGCGGGGGGACACAGCCGACTGCACACACACACGTGCGCTGCAGGGGGCTAGGGCAAAGATCGATCGTATAGCACTATAAGATCTTTGGGCTGGGGAGGAGCTAGGGAGATACATGAACAGTACATGTACAACTAAAAAAAACAACCTGAACGAGTTGTTCCCACGGCACTGTCCTTTCTGTAGTTTTAGTTTTACTGTTGCTTAGTAGATTTCATAGTTGTATTACTATTAAAAATCATGAGTTTGAAGGTTTACTACGACCTTATGTCGCAGCCAGCGAGAGCTGTGCTTCTCTTCTGCAAAGTAAACAAAATCCCGTTCACGCCAAAACCGGTGGCTCTTCGAAATTGTAAGTGAATCCTCACCACATATTTAATTTTTAGCATGCTCGGTCTGTGGAGACTGGAGCATGGAGAGGGGGCGAGAGGGTGTCGCTAAATCGACTTATCTGCTTATTTCCTCCATGCTGAATGTTATGTTAGAATAGCAACATGCTTCTCAACTATCTTTATAATGACAAAAATTATGAGTTTTAACATCATGCTCATGGCTGTCCATTGAATTTGTATTTGTAATTGTAAACGAAGTTCTGTAGGAAGGATAACTTAATTTCCTAAAAACCATACTTTATGAGCCAAATTTAATTCATGGATAAGGTTATTTTTTAGCTCGGTAACCTTTTTATTATTTATGCGTTAGTTTTAGTTAGCTAGGCCTTAGGGTAAGCATGATAGGATATCATACTCCTAGAACTACGACATTCGTGAAGACGATAGTGGAACGAATCGCATAGTTCTAGACCGGCGTGAAGTTGGTTACTTATTTGACGTTTGACGTTCAATATCAAACAAGTACTAGTTACTGGTTTGACATTCGTCTTTATTGCATGTCCTATACGAAAATTTATAACGGTCAGTTTCTAGTGGTCGGACCCTTTTGGCCGGGCACTATTTGGTACAGATGAATAGAGGAGGGTCCAAGGAACACTTCAATGGTCAGTTTGACCCGGCCATTGGGGTCCTTCTATTTTTTTGCTATTTTATTATATTTAACACTTTTGACATACCGGGTATGTTTAATACACGTGTAACTATCCCGAATGTAACGGTCAGTTTCTAGTGGTCAGACCCTTTTGGCCGGGCACTGCTGGGTACAGATGAATAGAGGAGGGTCCAAGGAACACTTCAATGGTCAGTTTGACCCGGCCATTGGGGTTCTTCTATTTTATTTTTTTTAATATTAAATGTAACAAATTTGTCATATGTTTAATACACGTTTTACTATCCCAAATGTAACGGTCAGTTTCTAGTGGTCAGATCCTTTTGGCCGGGCACTATTTGGTATAGATGAATAGAGGAGGATCAAGGAACACTTCAATGGTCAGTTTGACACGGCCATTGGGGTCCTTCTAAAAAAAAAAAATTTATTATTTAACATTTTTGTCATATGTTTAATACACGTTTTACTATCCCAAATGTAACGGTCAGTTTCTAGTGGTCAGACCCTTTTGGCCGGGCACTATTTGGTACAGATGAATAGAGGGGGGTCCAAGGAGCACTTCAATGGTCAGTTTGACCCAGCCATTGGGGTTCTTCTATTTTTTATTTATTTTATTATATTTAACATTTTTGTCATATTTTTTATACACGTTGAAATGCCCAAAATGTAACGGTCAGTTTCTAGTGGTCAGACCCTTTTGGCCGGGCACTGCTGGGTACAGATGAATAGAGGAGGGTCCAAGGAACATCTAAATGGTCAGTTTGACCCGGCCATTGGGGTCCTTCTATTTTTAATTTTATTTGTTTTATTTAACACTTTTGTAAACGGTCAATTTTGTAACGGTCTTCGCCGTATAGCCGCGAAGCGACTGGAGCGAAGACCACGTCACCGAGCATGATTTTGCCATGGCCGACCTAACAACAGAATGTCCGCGTCGTGATTGGTTCACCACTGTACTTATTTGCATACAAATTATAAATAATTTTTGTATGAAACCTTACGAATAACTCAACAATAAAACGCAAAAATCAAGCTTGAAGGGCCTCATGGCTTCGCTACTCGACTCATGCGAGCTGACTTGGTCTTCGCATCCAGTCGCTTCGCTGCTTCGCTGAGAAGGAACTTGTACACAATTCGCCGTATGATGGGTGGACAGAATGCCCGTCGGACAGAATATCCTTTCACACCGGTACGCCTTCAAGCGCAACTCTCACACGCTTTCCGCCATGGAAAGATTGCTCGTGCCTCTTTCTGTAGTCATTGTCAAACACGGATTGACATTCGATACACTCAAGCTTGATTCGCTTCCTCTTTGGTTTTTAATCAAAATGACAGACAAACAAGCACCAAAAATGTTTCAATACTTTGACTCGGGAGAAAGTCTTACGTGCATCTAACTTCAGGTTTTTTAATAGAATTATAAAGCGTTTACTTGTCCAACAAATTATATGTTTAATTGAAACGGGCACAGACAGCTACTGTTTTTCACTAAACTAACCTGGTCATCTCATCAATTGGAACGCCTTGGATGGACCGGGAACGAAAACAACTTTGTGTAATGCGTAATCCGACCATAGAGTTATGTAAAGGAACTAGAGGGCGCACTGGTAATGCTACGTGCACAAGGGCGCGCCACACTAAATAAACTCCTATATAGGAACCAATGCTAAATGATAAATATTCAAAAATACTCAAAAAATCGTGTAAGTCTCTCAGCCTCTTGAAAACCAATCAGACATATTTTCGGACAACTAAACTTTAGAATTCTTTTCAATTTTTGGCAGGTCAGCCGTTTGGAATTTTTGCTAGCAACCCCAGAAAAAACACCCTCGAAAATGAACTTTTCCCCAATCCGACTTGCTGCCAGTTTTCGTGAAGCACTTCTCCACTTGCCAAGTAAAATAGGGCCAACTTAAACGCCTAAATCTATCAAGTCTCCCCAAAAGTTGAAACACAGAACCCCCAGGTTGTGCTAGATTTTTAAAATTACACATGCGCCAAGCTCATTATCATAATTTGTATACCCACAGAATTGTTTTAATTATAACGTTTTGGGGGTCGTGCAATTAATAGAATGTGTAATTATAAGAATCTAGCACAACCTGGGGGTTCTGTGTTTCAACTTTTGGGGAGACTTGATAAATTTAGGCGTTTAAGTTGGCCCTATTTTACTTGGCAAGTGGAGAAGTGCTTCACGAAAACTGGCAGCAAGTCGGTTTGGGAAAAAGTTCATTTTCGAGGGTGTTTTTTTCTGGGGTTGCTAGCAAAAAATTCCAAACGGCTGACCTGCCAAAAATTGAAAAGAATTCTGAAGTTTGTCCAAAAATATGTCTGATTGGTTTTCAAGAGGCTGAGAGACTTACACGATTTTTTGAGAAATTTTGAATATTTATCATTATAGCATTGGTTCCTATAGGAGTTTATTTAGTGTGGTGCACCCTTGTCGGGCCGCGTACCTAGTCTAGCGCCCTCTAGTTCCTTCATATAACTCTATGAATCCGACCTAGAAACCGCAGTGCAGCGGGCGCAATCAGTTCCATAGTACAACAAACTACAATAAATCACTCTTTTACATTAAGACCGCAAACCTTACTACAAGAATGAATGTATATTTATATCCATAAACAATAGTGTTGTAACCACTTTAAGTCTTTTACATACAGGTAAAGCTGATTTGTACAAGGTGTTTACTGACATTAAAAGGTTACTCATCAAACCACTAGAAACTGACCGTTACATTCGGGATAGTAAAACGTGTATTAAACATACCCGGTATGTCAAAAGTGTTAAATATAATAAAATAAATAAAAAATAGAAGAACCCCAATGGCCGGGTCAAACTGACCATTGAAGTGTTCCTTGGACCCTCCTCTATTCATCTGTACCCAGCAGTGCCCGGCCAAAAGGGTCTGACCACTAGAAACTGACTGTTACATTTTGGGCATTTCAATGTGTATTAAACATATGACAAAATTGTTAAATATAATAAAAAAAATAAAAAATAGAAGAACCCCAAATGGCCGGGTCAAACTGACCATTGAAATGTTCCTTGGACCCTCCTCTATTCATCTGTAAAGAATAGTGCCCAGCCAAAAGGGTCTGACCACTAGAAACTGACCGTTACATTTTGGGCATTTCAACGTGTATAAAACATATGACAAAAATGTTAAATATAATAAAATGAATAAAAAAAAGAAGAACCCCAATGGCCGGGTCAAACTGACCATTGAAATGTTCCTTGGACCCTCCTCTATTCATCTGTACAGAATAGTGCCCGGCCAAAAGGGTCTGACCACTAGAAACTGACTGTTACATTTGGGATAGTAAAACGTGTATTAAACATATGACAAATTTGTTACATTTAAAAAAATAAAATAGAAGGATCCCAGTGGCCGGGTCAAAATGACCATTGAAGTGTTCCTTGGACCCTCCTCTATTCATCTGTACCAAATAGTGCCCGGCCAAAAGGGTCTGACCACTAGAAACTGACCGTTACATTTTGGGCATTTCAACGCCTTGTATTAAACATATGACAAAAATTTTAAATATAATAAAATGAAAAAAAAAAAAAAGGACCCCAATGGCCGGGTCAACCTGACCATTGAAGTGTTCCTTGGACCCTCCTCTATTCATCTGTACAGAATAGTGCCCGGCCAAAAGGGTCTGACCACTACAAACTGACCGTGTATTTTCGCTTTAGGACTGTGTACAAAACTGAATGTCAAACTGGTCTCCATAGGACTGTGTACAAAACTGAATGTCAAACTGGTTCTTGTTTGACGTTCGAATGTCCAACGTCAAACGTCAAATAAGTATCCAACTTCACGCCGGTCAGTCTAGCTCAATATAATACTGTGTACTAGATATCATGTAGCTTATGAAAATGTAGTTGCGATAACCGTAAACCCTCCATCCTTTCGACAGCCCCGATTGGCCTGACCATCGGGGCTGCGATTGTGAGGATGGAGGGTTACGATTATCGCATCTAATGAAAATGATAATTGATATTTATTATTGTCATTTGTAACCAGTGATATTGATAACCTCAATCTCATATAGTTCCTAGCCTAGGACTAGACCAGTGTTTTGTATTGTATTACTATTAGGCTGTTATCAAAATATCTCCATATTTTAATGGTATCCCATCTCCATTTGTGAGGTTCATTTGTTGGATTATAAGATCCTCTGTTTCTTTCCTTCTATCTATTGAAGATGAACATCAAACAGAGGAATATGGTCTCATTAGTCCCTTTCGGAAAGTTCCTGCTATTCAAGATGGTGATTTTACCCTGACAGAGAGGTAAGTTAAATAATTTTCTTTGTTTCATAAAATCTTCCCCCTTTTTTTCATTACATGCCATTTTGTTACCTAGTTTACGCCTGCTGAACTGCTCTGTTGTAAAGACCACTTCAAACTTTCATTCATAATACTTGTATTTGTAAGGGTAGGGCAGTTTGTTCGTGCTAAGGGGCAAGGCAAGTTTTCCTTGTCAAGGGGCAAGGCAGGTTTCCTTGGTAAACGGCAAGGCAGTTTTTCCTTGGTAAAGGGCAAGGCAGTTTTCTGTAGTGTAAAGGGCCTTGAGAGTATTTCCTCGTTAAAGGGCAAGGTATTTTTTCCTTGGTAAAGGGCAAGACGGGTTTTCCTTGGTAAAGGGCAAGGCAGTTTCTCCTTGGTAAAGGGCAAGGCAGTTTTCCTTGGTAAAGGGCAAGACGGGTTTTCCCTGGTAAAGGGCAAGACGGGTTTTCCCTGGTAAAGGGCAAGACGGGTTTTCCTTGGTAAACGGCAAGGCAGTTTTTCCTTGGTAAAGGGCAAGGCAGTTTTTCCTTGGTAAAGGGCAAGGCAGTTTTCTGTGGTGTAAAGGGCCTTGAGAGTATTTCCTTGTTAAAGGGCAAGGCAGTTTTTCCTTGGTAACAGGCACCTCTATGAGGAAAGTTTAAAATGTCTACATCTTTGTTTCTTCCACAGTGTAGCTATCCTTCAATACCTTGCTGACCGGTACCAGTGCCCTGATCATTGGTACCCTAAAGACATCAAGGCACGGAGCAAGGTGCAGGAGTACATGGCATGGCAGCACTGGAACACTCGCATGCATTGTGCAGCAGTCTTCATAAACGAGGTACAATCATTTGCAGGTCCTTGAGTCGAGCTATAACCTGAAGCCTTAGATCTTTAGGTCTTTTGCAGGATCCTCACTCTTCCCAAAATGGCCACCTTCTTTAGCAGATCTACTCTCTCAGTTGTTCCAATCTGATTTAGATGTTTGTTCGGTGCATTTGGAACTGTGCCAAGTGCACCAACCACCTTCACTTGCCAATTTTTTATAATAGGACAATTATATGCTATTTATAGAATGCTTCTGACACTTTGCAGCGTCATTTCCAAAATAATCGTTCTCACCCGTTCATCCCAATGAGGCAAGGTTGTGTCACTGTGGACAAGGTTGGTCTCTACAATGAGTCGTCAGTGTTTTCTATGTCTATTTGTGTTTATCGTTTAAAAAAAATTCAAGTAACAACAATCTACGTGTGAGTTATATAAAACAAATATTGAATGTATTTTGTTAATGCAATATTGGCCCACAATATAATCAGTCAGTGAAATCTGGCTTTTCCATTTCACGGTCGGCTTCGCCTTGCAAAATGGAAGGCCTCATGACAATGCAGTATAATCCATCTTTTCAAAATTGTTCCTGGTATGTGAAAGGAACAGGTCTTGGAGTTAATCTGTTCATTGTTTGCCTTTTGACCAGGGCCACCAAACCATGACCATAGGGATGCTGTAAAACAGTTACTTATTTACACGCAATTCTGTACAGTGTCTCACCACGTGTGGCCTGTTGACATGACCTCCGCCAGCACAAACAGAAACTCAGATGGCAGTTATTAAAAGACCGTCAATGCTTTATGTTACTTATGAGCTTTTGTTGTTAATTGTGGGCTCGGAAGTGAACTTTCAATACAACAATCTCATCAATTCATGTACTGTTTTACTCAACCCCTTCTGCACGCGGTGGATACGTCTCATTGTATTTCAGTTGAATTTTCTCAGAGGGATTTCATTCTGAACATATACAATATCTTTGTAGGTGCTTTTGCCTAGAGCCAGTGGAAACCCGCCAGATGAAGGAAAACTGCGTAAGCATGTCGCTGCAATGAACACCACACTCACAAACATCGAGAATGTCTTCCTGAAGGACACCCCGTATATCTCTGGACATCAGATCAGCATTGCAGACCTGCTGGGAGTTTGTGAGGTAATTGGCATTTTTGTTTGGTCTTGGTTTTTGGTCTAAGTTGCTTGATCTTGGTGTCCTGCCTACAGGCCTTGGTTTCAGACTTTGGTAGGTTTTGGTCGTGACTCTCGGTGTGGGTCTTAATTGCTGATTGCAGGTCCCAATTTGAGATTTACTTTCCCCTTCCCCTTATCATTATCTTATTTTGGAGCTTCAGGCCTCCGTTTCAGAATTTTTAGGTTATAGTCTTTCTCTTGGACCTTTAACCCTATCTCAAATTTAGGGAGCATCTCAAAGGTTGGGCATGTTCTAGGTGCAAAAGAACATTCCTTTAGGCGCATGCCCCCAATTCATTGGACAGCTTGAACGTCACGCTAGACTGCATCATTGTACCAAAGTACGAGAGCAATCCTAAACAAATGATTAAGCGCAATAGTATTTTGAACGTTCCAATGTAACGTTGTAGCGATCCAACGGAACGATTTATGCGCACACACTGGAATACTTGTCTGATCCAAGTAGAACTGTTCCGACTTTTGAGACACTCCCTTATCATTGACAACAAGTGCAAGGTACAATTTTGCACTGATCATTCTGATTACTCATATAGGTAGAGCAGGTAGTTGCTTCAGGAAGAGATGTCAGCGCTGGTCATCCAACCCTGAGAACCTGGACAGAGCGTGTGAAGTCGGAGCTCTGCCCTCACTTTGATGAAGTACACACCATAATGCACAGTCTAAGGGACAGGAATAAGAAACTCTAAAAAGATCGTCAAAGGAAGTCCAAACCAAAGTGTTTTTGTGCAAACTTTGACATGGATGCTTTTCCCCCTTATCGCCTCAGGTGGTACAAGTGTCTGCATCGGGTCGAGACATCACCGCTGACCATCCAAAAGTAGCAGCATGGATAAAGCGCATTAGGGAGGAACTCAATCCACACTTCGATGAGGTCATGTCGGTTATAATTAGAGTGCGAGACAAGAGTTTGAAACGACAGAAATCAAAGCTATGAAAACAGAAACGACATCGACGAATGCACAGCAGAAAGCAACTGCAGTTGAGTCCAGAAGCAGTGTGCTAAAATGCCCCCATCCTTGTGGGGATATGATGATTGAAAACATGATCCGAAATTGCACAAGATACCATTGCAAGAGTGTGTTAGAACTTCAGTGCAGAAGAGCAGTATATTCCAGGAAATATTCCGAAAAATTAACCCCTCATATGTGTGTGTTCCACAGAATTCCACAAAACCGCCTACTCCTTAATACATTCTGTGCGACAATTACATGCTTTCCTCAAACTTTTGCATGTTATTCACAAGAGTAGTGCACAAGTATCACAAAGTCTCACTGTGAAATAATGTGAAGTCTCATACACTGAAGTGTTGCACAGAATACTGTGGAACTATGTGGAACTGGCCTGCTATGCTCACATAGTATCTTGATTCTTTTTCCAGTGGCCATGGTACTACATGAATTAGGCCTCTAGATATACACTCTATCTTGTTTTTCCAGTGGCCATGTAACTACATGTACATGGAGCTATGTTCTTCAAAATGCTACAGTCTGCTGTAGTACTTGGTTGGTGTGTATTCTGGTTTTTTTTTTTCTAAATGCCCTGAAACACGTGGCAATTTACTGGCAACCAGCTACAGGAAATCTCTGGTAAAAAAATTCATTCACAGTTCAGTTTTCTCATTTTTGCCGTGGGGATAATGAGTTACAGCTAAAAGAATGTCTCTTGTGCTGTTGAAATGTTCCTCCAAGTTGCCTGAAGAAATTGTCCTGTGTGACATGGCCTTAACTCACACACATGTTCTTCAAAATACCACAATCTGCTGTGGAATTGTGTGGAAGTGCATTACATTGGTACAGCAATACACACATTCTTCAAAAATTACACAAAATTATGCTGTTGTTGGATTCTGTGAAATTTGTTTTTGTTTTTGACAAATTGAACTGATTGTATGAGAATTAATATTTCAGGTCCAATCCTAAGGAACTTTCTTTTCAACAAAGTTTTTTTCACTACTAACTTTAATAATAATGAATTACAGAATTTAGCAAAGTGTGTTTTTTTTAATGTAAAATAGTAAAACATATATTTCGGTCTAATGATGTAATCTGATTTTAAGAATTAAAAAATAACAGAGGGATGAAGTTAATAAAAAAGGAAGATATCAACAACATTTATCAACATTTATTGTATCATCTATTGTTCATCAGTCTACATACTACCCTGCGCTATTAGTTTACCAAGACAGGATGACAGTAAATGCACATAAATGATGCAAAACATGGTAACTGTAACTTGACCAAGTGACAGCCTAGTTTAACTCTTGTTGTTTTAGTTGAACACCCCATACAGAGATTCTGCCTTGTGATTGGTTTAGAGCGTGTCACATGATGTGTCTTATATTTACTAGGAAGTCGCGCGAGCGCGACCTGCTACACCCATAGCAACCTGTGTACTATACCCATAGCAACCTGTGTACTACACCCATAGCAACCTGTGTACTATACCCATAGCAACCTGTGTACTACACCCATAGCAACCTGTGTACTATACCCATAGCAACCTGTGTACTTTACCCATAGCAATGTCAGCTCCTTGGTTTCTAGACGTTTAAATACAATAAATACATGAGGTGTTTTTAAACAAATATTGACTGCTTTTACTCGTGCTGTGGTTCAGCCGACAACTCCCTCGGTGATCCTTGGAGTATTCTCTTCATGTGGCTTCATCGCGGGATAAAAGAATAACCCAAGAATCACCTCTGGAGTCTTAGTTTCAACCCTAGCAATCAAAGCAGTCAATGTTTGTAGAATATAATTTGTATGACTTGGCAAGGTCCCCAGTCACGCTTGTGGGCGCTATGGATAGCTACAGCAAAGCAAGAGGCAGCGGGACACTGTGCACTAAGTTTGCTTTAGGTAAGCATTCTCAATAAAGATTTGGAAAATAATCTCATCAAACTATCTTGTAGTTTACTTTTTTACTGAACTGTGCAGATATGTTAGTGGCCATTTTGTTCTGATGCATTCCACTGTAAAAAAGTACTAAGGCTGTATCCGAATTGGACGGCTACAGCTACGGCTACGACTGTTGCTAAGGACATCCTTTACTTCGACACATGAAGCGCAGAAATCTAGCCGTAGCCGTAGCTGTAGCCGCCACTTTCGGACACGGCCTAACACAAAGGAAACTGACTGGGTACATATACATATAATTTTTTCCTTGAACAGAGGAAAACATTTTTGAGCAAGATTTGATTCTGCGACCACCAGATTTAGTTGCCCTACCAACTGGGCTATAGCCCAATACTTCCAGTCTCCCAACAGAGAAATAACTTCAGACTGGCACCCCCTGAACAAAAGATATGGACGAAATTGGGAGCCTGCCAACGAATGGCTAAACAGCCTAGGTCGTAGGTTCAAGTCCTGTTTTAGTCAATTTGTCTTTGACCACCCAAAATTGTAGAGATACACTAGTTGAGATTTTGTTTTGTGTGGATGTGAGTTGACTTTTCAATGGTTGATACTGGTGCCTTGCATTGGGGGCCACCGATACCCAATCGTGGCTGCAGCCCCTTCCCCAGTGAAGGATGGAAATTTTATGCCAAATAGCTGGGATAGAACCATTACACAGAATGTCATGCGTCAAATGAATGTTTACCCAAATGTAACAAAATGACCTTGCTGACCTTTGTTATTTTACTCACTCCTGCATGATTAATTGATGTTCTTGAATTCTCATATCAAGATACACAAGTGTTTACTTTTAAAGTTACAGTTTTACAAAACTGCCAACATGCAGTAGGAACAAAGTTCGCCCTGCAGTGTGTCTCTTCATCTGTGTTGGCTGGTTTGAATGGTTCTGATTTGACTCCATCATCATGAGTCTGGAAGTCTACTATGATCTCTTTTCGCAGCCGTCAAGAGCTGTCGTGCTCTTCTGCAAAGTCAATAGAATTCCCTTCACACCCAAACCTGTGGCGCTTAAAAAATGTGAGTATTTTTTATTATTCCACTTTTTCCACTGTGATAAAAACTTGATCTGTTCATCCGTTTACATGAGTGTAAACTGCACCCTGTTTTGGTGTGGTCCAAACCCTTATCTGATTGTTTGTCAATGTATGATTTCTGCTTCTGTTTTCCAGTCAGTGGGGTTGTATTGATGATTGCTGTTTTTCAAACCTCAGCTTCAGTTTTGGCCCAGCTCAGCGGCCAAATGCTCATAAGTTTCACCACATCCCCAATAATGACCTCTCGTTTTGGTGCAATGTATTATTATCTGTTTTATTTGTGTGGTTATTTCATTGATACTATGATTTTTATTGTATTCACTAGTTGTTTGAATTTTAAAATTCTGATTTGTGCTCCATTATTCTTGTATGTGTGTATATATATATATTTATATGCTAAATTTGTGTGGTTATTTCATTGCTATAATTGCAATTGTATGCGTTTGTTTTAATTGTTCAAATCCAATTTGCCATCATACATACCAATGTTTTGAACGTTTCTATCATGTCTATACTTCAATTTATGCCATTACTATACTGTGCTGTTATATTTTGATGAAAGACATCTCAGTCTACAATAATGAGTTTTATGTGTGATACTTACATGGACATGTGTGTTAAGACATTTTCTTTTTTCATGGAGCAGCCATCTTGGATTGAGGCTAGAAGGGTAAATTAGTCTGACCCCGTTTGGTTCAATGAGAATCGATATTCATATTACTAAATTGAACATGTGGAACGTGACATAACCTTAATAACCTTCGTTTCCCCCCTTTCTTTAAGAGCCACTGCCTGTAAGAATGTACCAAGTGGTGATTCATGGGTTCTCAGATCTTCTTCTAAAAAATCAGAGTGATGCACCTTCATACCAAACTAATATATCCAAAATTTTAGCTCGCTGACTCTTTCGGTTTGGGCGTAATAAATTATCAAAGTTTTAGCGAAAAAAACCTTGTGAAACGACAAGCACATTCCCGGAAAACGCAAAAATGTGCGCCAAGCTTGTCCCAAAAAAATTTTAACATTTTTTTAAACCTCCAGTTGGGCGCATAACACAAGTAAAAAAAAAAATTTGGGATCTCGTTGGCGCGTCATGTTATGCGGACCTGAACCTTTGACGAACAGCGCCCTCGTACTGTTTTCAAGGCCTCATAACTCGATGCGCCTTTAAGATCCCAGGAAATAAACAAGTTTACATGAAAGAACTTGCAGCCCTAAAACAAATTTAAGCACAAAGTGGATGGGATCTCGTTGGCGCAGAGAGATAATAGAGGTCAAAGGTCAAATTTTACCAATTTCTTGCGTTTCCGCACCTCCGTAACCTTGCGCGCCAACATCAAAAAACTTTTAAAATGACAACCAGGTGTAGAAACAGTTTTCCTCTATGAACAAATAAAACAAGAATCTTGGGATCTCTACAATTTTCATGTTAAAATATTTTTTGAAACTTCTCTAAGCATTTGTATTTCACACATATTAGCCTAGAATTAGCTTCGAATGGCACAACATGCACTTTTCTCATTCTTGTAAATACTTGCGCCAACAAGATCCCATCAATTTTGTCTTGTATTTGGTTTAGTTTAGTGTTCCTAAACAGATTTCAATTGGAAAATAATTGGGATCATGTTGGCGCACAAATATAACAAAGGTCAAAGGTCGTACCCAACTACAAATTTTTACAATTTCGGGCGATTTTGCGTCATCACGATATATAGCGCCAATATGGTCCCATTAAATTGTCTGCATTTCATGATTATATAGGTTCTCAGCAACACATAACAAACAAAAACTGTATGGGATTTGTATGGCGCTAACAAATATTACAGGTCAAAGGTCACAACAGCAATGATGATGTTGCTTCGTGCAAATCATGCAATAGAACTCTGTCAGACATTTCAATCAATGATTTCACAAACCTTTATCTCTTTATAAGTTCTGAGGCTATCAAGACTCGGAGTTGGTGGCAAACAAAAGCACATGCATTATATTTTTTTAGAGAAACTGTGAACAAAATAACAATATTTAAAAACAAATAAAAAAGACAATTACTGCAGGTTTCTTTCAGCTATTTCCTGAAGGGGTACAAAGTACCTGAATTGTCCATGGATGTTAACAGTAATATAATATGGTAACAATAATAACATTAAAAATGTTATATAACATTAAGTTTATGAGTTGAAACTTCACACTTTCAGTTCATGACTTTATGGACTTGCATAGTACACACAATGTAGACCCAGTATAATATGCATGTGTTTTGTAACTGGGTCATTCCATGTCAAATCAACCAATGGGGTTGCAGGTCACCTCTCAGATTTGGCTGAAATTCATTTCTAATGTTCATCTATGTATATAATGAGCATGCAAAAAAGAAAATTCCAACTCCAAGTCGTTCCAAAATTAAGGCCCCTTAAAGTGGGCGTGGCAACCCCCTTTCAGTGAACGCGATTTGCGACAATGAATATTTTGCGTTTTGTAATGTGCTTAAACGCGCCTTTAAAAAAAGATACAAAGCTATAAATTGGTACCTAGGGTGACTGTCACCCAAATAGCTCAAATCTGACCTCAAAACAAGAGCATCACATCCCCTTATCTCTCTACAGGATGCTGAAAACACTAATTTCATCTGCCGAAAAAATTTAATTTCCATATTCAGACCCCCTCATACTCACAATTGATAGTTTGAAAAACTTGATATTGCTATTTGTATTATATCTAGGCACATGTGGCTATCCTCAAACAAGGATAGAGCCCTTATTCATTTAATTAAAAGTTTGCAAGGCTCCAAAGTTGGTTCTTGACCGAAAATATTTAAAAAACACCGACATTCTTGGTGACCTTTGACCTTGGCAACAGTTACCCACCAATATTAAACTTAGACCAATTGTAGATACAAGTCCAATCTATATCTGGACTAAATTTCGTTGTGGAGACTCATCTCCTTCATGGTTAGGCAACATTTTGAAATTGGGGTATTTTGCCCATTTTCGGTTGCCACAGCAATGCATAAGGATATGCATGTACATCATGTATACACTGTGTAATACACGTGTACATTGTCTCAAAGTGTTGTTATATGACAATTTAACCACTTTTGTTATAAAATAATGATTTAATCTGATCTTACAAAATTGTGTCTTAAAGATGGGCTACACAATAATGTCAGATTAAATCATTATTTTATAACAATAGTGGTTTAATTGTCATTTTTACAACACTTTGGGATCAATAGTGTACACGTACGCGTATGACAGAGTTCTATTGCATGATTTGCACGAAGCAACATCATCATTGCTGTTGTGACCTTTGACCTGTGATATTTTTTACCGCCATACAAATCCCATACAGTTTTTGTTTGTTATGTGTTGCTGAGAACCTATATAATCATAAAATGCAGACAATTTAATGGGACCATATTGGCGCGTATATATCGTGATGAAGCAAAATCACCCGAAATTGTAAAAATTTGTTGTTGGGTACGACCTTTGACCTTTGTTATATTTGTGCGCCAACATGATCCCAATTATTTTCCAATTGAAATCTGTTTAGGAACACTAAACTAAACCAAATACAAGAAAAAATTGATGGGATCTTGTTGGCGCAAGTATTTACAAGAATGAGAAAAGTGCATGTTGTGCCGTTTGAAGCTAATTCTAGGCTAATATGTGTGAAATGCAAATGCTTAGAGAAGTTTCAAAAAATATTTTAACATGAAAATTGTAGAGATCCCAAGATTCTTGTTTTATTTGTTCATAGAGGAAAACTGTTTCTACACCTGGTTGTCATTTTAAAAGTTTTTTGATGTTGGCGCGCAAGGTTACGGAGGTGCGGAAACGCAAGAAATTGGTAAAATTTGACCTTTGACCTCTATTATCTCTCTGCGCCAACGAGATCCCATCCACTTTGTGCTTAAATTTGTTTTAGGGCTGCAAGTTCTTTCATGTAAACTTGTTTATTTCCTGGGATCTTAAAGGCGCATCGAGTTATGAGGCCTTGAAAATAGCACGAGGGCGCTGTTCGTCAAAGGTTCAGGTCCGCATAACATGACGCGCCAACGAGATCCCAAATTTTTTTTTTTACTTGTGTTTTACACCCAACTGGAGGTTTAAAAAAATGTTTAAATTTTTTTGGGACAAGCTTGGCGCACATTTTTGCGTTTTCTAGGAATGTACTTGTCGTTTCACGAGGGTTTTTTGGCTGAAACTTTGAAAATTTATTACTCCAAAACCGAAAGAGTCTGTAAGCTAAAATTTTGGATATATTAGTTTGGTATGAAGGTGTATCACTCTGATTTTTTAGAAGAAGATCTGAGAACCCATGAATCACACCCCCCCCCTAATTTGGTACATTCTTACAGGCAGTGACTCTTAAGATGAGCCTTTAAGTGGGGAATACGGTCTCGTCAATCCTTTTAGGAGAGTTCCTGCTATCCAAGATGGTGATTACATCCTTACAGAGAGGTGAGGGGTCGTCCAAAGATCATTGACCAGGGGGTGGGGGGAGAGGGGGCAAAGGCATATCTTTTTTTTTCTCTCTTTTTTTTTCTTTCTTCTCTATGTGATGTTTTGAATCATTCATTTGTGCAATTTAACAATCTCACTTGGTGTGGGGGGTATGATGGGGGGGGGGGGGCAAGGGTTCTGAGTAGGGGATGAAGCTCCCCCCCTCCTGCCTCCCAATTCTGCCCCCTGTGGTTATGCACAACCATGGTGCAACTGGGGTGGATGGCTGTGTTCTTTAGCTCCTGTACACTGGTACAAACAGACTTCCACAAAGTACCATGTCCTACTAGGGCTAACATTTAGTGCATGAGTTTCTTCTGTTTTTACAGCTGGTATTATCAGGAAACCCCATGACTTGTATACACTGTGGAGTTGTCTCCACAGTCTCCCGTGGGGCATTTTGTGACAAGAGCCAGTTGGGCAGGAGAGTTTACCAATAGCTATAGGATTTTAAATGGTAGTTGAAAATAGTGATACTAATTCTACAGTAATCAACAGTGCGGTATGGTAGCTAGCATGCAAAAGTCATAAGGGATAGGATGAAAATGCATGTTGAATAGTACCAAAATGGACAGTCTATGACGTAGGCCATGTAATGGTTGTCATGGCCGAGTGGTTTAGAGCATCAAATTCAAGTTCTGGTGGTTAATTCAGCGGGGTGTGGGTTCGAGTCCCGGTCATGACACTTGTGTCCTTGAGCAAGATGCTTGACTATAATTGCTTCTCTTCACCCAGGGGTATAAATGGGTACCTGCGAGGGTAGAGGTTGATGCTGTGTTTGAAAAAGCCTTCGGAGTGCCAAGGCAGCCCGGGCTGTATACTCCCCAGGGAGCTAAGAAAGGTTAAAGGAATGCTATTGGCCCAATGACCAGGACATTAATGTAAAGCACATTGACACGTTATTGTAAAATGCACTATATAAGAACTAGTTATTATTAATATTATTAATGATTTGATTAATGAATGCTGCATGACCAACAATCCTTCCATCAAATGACAAGGATTTACTTGGGTGATAAAATTACAAATCTTCATGGTCCAGTAAAAGCTCTGCAGCAATGGAGATTTTCAAGCTCTGGAAATGGTTCCAAATGGCAACAAAATAGTACATGTACATGTATTTGACACCCTCCCTTCATTTCATGCTCCTCCCACAGTGTAGCGATCCTTCAGTACCTCGCTGACCAGTACCACTGCCCTGATCACTGGTACCCTAAGGACATCAAGGCACGGGGTAAAGTACAGGAGTACATGGCATGGCAGCATCTGAATACTCGCATGCATTGTGTAGCTGTCTTCGTGCAGGAGGTATGGACCCATTTGCAGAGAGCAATTTGTTGTTTCTTCGTCCTTAAGTATATTCCCCTTGTTACATGCTTTTTTAAAGAATTGCTTGTTTTATTTTCTTTTTAACATTAAAAATTATTAATGAATTCAATTTCCCAGTATAATCTTTTTACTCACAGCTTTTTATTAACTTCCGTTTCAAAGGTCATTCTCCCCAGATCAACTGGAATTCCGCCGGATGAAGGGAAACTTCGTGAGTATGTCGATACAATGAACACCACACTCACAAACATAGAGGACGTCTTTCTCAAGGACACACCGTATATCAGGGGGCATCAGATCAGCATTGCAGACCTCCTTGGAGTCAGTGAGGTCATTAGATTTTTACTTCTCTCTCCAAGTTTTCTCAAAACAGTGATTTTTTTAAAGTGTTTCAGGAATGTTTAAGGCCGAACGAACAGGGGTAGTAGTAGTGTAAGGCACTGTGATACTATGTTTTTAAAGCACCTAACAAATGCCTATTGTTATTATCGCCTCAGGTGGTACAGGTGTCTGCATCGGGTCGAGACGTCACCGCCGGCCATCCCAAACTAGCGGCGTGGATAAAGCGTGTCCGGGAGGAACTCAATCCACACTATGACGAGGTCTTCTCCCTTCTCAACAGAATGCGGGAGATGAGTTTTAAACAACAGAAAACCAAGCTTTAACAACAATCAGCTTTGAAGAATACCTGGCAGAAAGCAACTGCATTAGACTCTGCAACCATACAATCCCTAATGAGTGTGCCCTTTTGGGAGTTTTTTGTGTGTAATACTGGAGCACATAACAATGCTAATAACAATAATCATTTATGCTGCGCTTAATGCTACGTTTTTAAGTGCTATAGTTTCACATTACTTCATGAGTAATTTCTAGACATTATGCAAGGTACCATCCACAGACGGCATCCTGGTGAGGTATGCAGTGAAATCCATCTTTACAAAAACTTGGCTGGTTTGCAAAAGGAACAGGTCTTTGATTGAAAAATTAAAAAAATCTTTGATAAAGGCATTAGACGCAAATCCATCAAAAGAGTGAATCTGTTCACTGTTTCTGATCAGCAGAGTGTGGGTTCGAGTCCCAGTCTTGACACGCGTCCATAAGCAAGGCACTTTAACTATTGTTGCTTTGTCCTTTGGATGGGATGTGAAGCCGTAGGTCCCGTGTGTTGTGTGATGCACGTAAAAGAACCCAGTACACTTATCGTAAAGAGAAGGGGTTTTCCTTGTGTTTCTGGCTGGTCCGGCTGCAATATGCGCCACCTCACCTTGTATACCTTACAAGGTGTTGCATTATGGACTCATAAAATCATTCTTAACACGCTCCACCAAATTTGATATTTCAGCGCCAGGAGTGTCATTTAAGACAGACATGGCACATTATAAATGCACATCATCATCATTATTATTATTATTATTATTATTATTATTACTATTTCATCTTATCGCAGCATGTAAAAGGGAGAGAACATTTTCCTTTGTGCCGTAACTCCTCGATCGATTTCTTTACAACTTTAAAAATAACTGAGGTTTTAAGTAAATAAAAACACCAAAGTATCAAGTTTGTTTTCTTTGTAGGTACAATTTTATTTGTCTATTGTTTTTTTTTTGCTATCTGGTCACAAAGGGACCATATCACCTAAAATTATTATTTACAAAAAATAAGTATTCACATTTTTCCCCAAACAGGAACCTGTTCTGATTTGTTCCATCAATTACTTTGTGTTTGATGCTGATGGTTCATGTACAGGTATTTGTACTCAATGGCAATTCAGAATGGCTTGTTTTTTCACACTGTTGTGTTTGGCATGTTGTCGTGTCAGTGCAAAAGCGAGAATTGATACTTTGTCAATTTCAAACAGAGTAAATGCTTTTTATGGAGATACAACATTCCTGCTCTGACACGGCAAAACTGTTTTGATGGTACCATTTTTATGTTCTGTAGGCCTACTGTATTTAAGTCAATTCTGGGAAAATCCCCCCCCCCCCCCCATCTGCACCTTCCTGTTTAAAATGCTGAATAAGCCACATACAGAAAGATATACAAACTCTAGGAAAATTCTTGAATACAAAATACTGGGAACATAGTTCTTTTAAAAATACATTCGTTAAAATCTTTCAAAATGAAATAGTTTGGTAGTTTTACAGATGCTATTATTGTTGGAACATTGCTGTGAAAATGATTCTTGAAAAGTTCCTTTTTTTTTTACAAAATAACTGAACAAATTATCACAACACACATTCTGAGTTGTGCAAGATATGAATTTAAGTTGAAAACTATTACATGATCATAGTATGTTCTTAGTTATTGAGTCATAAATACCACTTCAACTTCTGTTGTCAACGCAGTTTTAACAGTAAATTTAACTTTGTTCAACTCTTCTTTATAATCATTGTCATACAAACACCTACACCTGGGGCCAGTTTCATAGAGCCGCTTAACAAACGAGTTTCCATTTCATAGCGCTGCTAACCTTAAGCACACGAAAAGGTATGTTAACCTTCTGGTGCTTACTGTATGAAAAGGAATGATGTAACAATGCGAATCCATGGTGAACATACAAGCTGGCTGCCTAATTTTCTTACATGTGAAATACGCTCATGCTTAACCAAATTTTTTTGCAAGAGTTAGCAGGAAAATGTGCTTACCATTAAGCAGCGCTTTGAAATTGGCCCTTGCTGATTCCATTTTCAAGTGGAAGTGTCTTGGAAAGAATATGAAAACAAAATAATAATAATTTTGTACTGCAGGCAGAACGTAAACATTCGCACAATGCAAAAATTATCAAATCAGGACATTTGCTGCTGAATGAAAGTAGGTACAGTCAACCCTCGTTATAAAGAGCACTGTTATAAATGGGTTTTGCTTATAAAGAGTGTTCTGAAGTTCCGTAACACGTTTCTGCTTTGAGGTAATTTTGCTAGTCCCAGTGATCTTTTTATAATGAGAGTCCACTGTAATTGCAGACACTAGAGTGGGCGTGTTTTGGTGAACCTGAACAAAACAAAGTATCTGACATAAATTTCACTGACCAAAATAACTTCCGAAAGCTACACGGAAACAGAAATATTTTATGATATACATGTATAGGTACATCAGTTAATAGTTAATGTCCTCAAAATGCAAGGCATTCATTTTATTTTCATGTAATGGAAATAAGTCTTTTGTTGTTAAACATTGGATTGGCATGCATCAGTGTTTAACTCGTTTTTAAATGAATCCAGTCGACACTTTTCATAAGTTTGTAGTACCTGCCATCTTGAAACGATGCCTAACTGAGCCAACAGCTCGGTTACGGTTTGGTTGAAACAGCCACTTAACCAATCTTGCAAAATCATGGCACAATGTAACTTACGAGAATTGCTTCACCATTGGCCACTGCTCAAATATGTTTTAGGTCAGGTTCACCAAGTCGCATCTAGTGACTTGGTACAAATTGCTTGCACCACAATTAAGTATAAAAAGTCAAACTTATTAAAGGTCTTCGCCGACTCTTTTTTTCAACTTGAACTTTTGTGTCATTTTCTCTTCTGTACACGTCTTTGTTTTTTTCCAGAAATATACTGAGCAAACCACAATTGAAATTTTTAATCTGGTCCAAATTTTCTTGCTTCTTGGATAATATTGTGAATTGATACTCCTGTCTTGTTACGATATGCCACCCTCGTTAACCCTCCTCCTTTTCGTAAAAATATTCCAGAAGGTTGACCAAGCATTTGGAACCATTCCAAATGCATGGGTTGTGTATGATGGCACAACTGTACAGGACTATCTGCTGTAGATGCAATCACCGTGAGACTGCAAATTTCAGACTGGTATAGTTTATTGACCATTCAAAACCATAATTGGTGATACTGAATGGAAGTAGGACAGTTTTAATCTAATAGACCCCTTGCATATGACGTCACACCCCCCCCCAGACACCCTTACTGAGTTCAATGAAGACCTATCATTGGCTGTGAGTTGTGCGCGGCACGTACACACGTGCACATTACCATTCTTTGACCTCAGCGATGGCCGCCATCGAAAATGAATCTGTGAATACATTGTCTTTCACACCACAAGTCTCACATCCTCTGGCTATAGTAAACAGTTTCATTCTCACTTCCCTCTCAACTGCAGAATACTCGGTTTCCCTTGATCCAGGGCAATTAGTGGTACCATTTGACATGGCCAAATGTACAAATTTGACGGCACTACCAGCGTCAAAAAAAAATTTCTTCTCCACAGAAGTGTAATTTATGATGCTGTTATATGAAAACCCCATAGTTTCACATTCCATATGCATGTCGTATTCAGGATCTTGAGTAACGACCTTGCTATCAAGATAATGCCTGTCACTTTAACTGGTAGCAGCCGCCTGTATGAAGGGCGCCCTCAGTGGGTTGTGCTCAGAATGGATATGGTCAGTGCAGAGAGACATCAGAGGAGCTTTTCGTGACCTCATCACTGCTGTCCGAGAGCCTGGGTGTTTTGCATGAGCCATTGCTGCTGTTTGAGTCATCTCCGTTCAGGTCTTCGGAAGTTTTGTCAAAGTTGCGTTTCTTGGATATTCCCTGTTGATTGAAGAAAGATTATTGAAAGTCAGTCATATTGTTGTTTTAAAATTTTAAAGAAAAATAGTAAGCAGTCTCCGAAACAGCAGTTTGAAGAAATCTTTCAACTTCAAACGCAATTTTCTCAAAATACGGAATTGCGGTGCAGATTCGTCACTTTGCGAAATAGGAAACAAAATCATGCTTTTCCTCGATGAGAATGCACATTGTGTGATTCATGTAATCTTGTAAGAAAACTTCAAACAGTCCACTACATTTTTCAATAGAAATCAATTCCAGCGTCATATTCTTGTTTAATTTAACCTTAACCAGGACTCACTTTTTGTGAACTTTGTCTTACCCCTGCTGGAGGTGGGGGCATCTTTTTTGACGGTGGGTACATTAGGTTGTCAACAATGGCCTTCATTTTTTCGTCTTGTAGCCAAGGATGTTTCAGGGCTTGGTTCACTGTGTATCGTCGTCTTGTATCAACTGTCAGCAGTTTCTTGATAAGGTCCATGGCTGAAAGAACAATTGTTGCATTTGTTACTACTTGATATCCAGAATACTGTTGCATGTTTTGTGCCCAGGTTCTTGCTTTGGAAAAAGCGTCACATTTGAAGTGATTTTGAAGACTTGTAAAGCCCCGGAAATACTACAGTGGGGCACTCAAGGTGCTAATATTCCCTCAATGTTTTTCTTTTACAACAGGTAAACAGTACAACAGTATGAAGAGTTATAAATTATGAGACTCACTTTAGCATCTTGTAAGGTTTTCCACTCTGCAGCCACTGCCAGAAAACACATAGGCAAACTCCTTCTCTTAACGATAAGTGTACTGGGTTCTTTTACATGCATTACACAACAGACGAAACTCACAACTTTACATCCCATCCTAATCAAGTCTTTTATTCACTTTATTTGTTGATTTGTTATATTTATGGACTGACAGGAACTCGTCACTCCCCACCTTTTTCCGAGACACCTTTCCAGAACTTAGCAGGGAAACTGTAGTACCCTCTCTTTATCTGCTCATCTAATGGCATCACAGTCACCTCCTCTGTGAATGGTGGATACCCACCAAGGCTGCAAAGTGAAGAAACAGTTTGCAAATGAATAGAATTTTAATCATATACACGCGCACCTTGTGAGCAGATGGCCAATCACATGTATGCTACAATTAAAAACACACAAGTGTTCTTGAAGGACACAAAAATTGCACTGGGAGTTGCCCTAATTCACAAAAAAACTTGTGAGATGTCCCTTGAAACAATTATTATTATTATTATTATTAATTTCTGGTAATGAAACCAAGGATTAGGATGCTTCATCATTGAACTAAATCACTGTAGCTTGCAAGCCTGAGGAAACCTGTAAACAAAGATGGTTGCTATGTGAACTAGAAACACCGGGGTTTCTTGTTCTTTTACGTGCACTACCAATCCTAGTGCATGAGATCTACTGCTTAATGTCCCATCTGAAGGACAAAGCAAAGATTACGGTAAAGTATCTTGCTCAGGGACAGAAGTGTCAAGACCGGGACTTGAACCCAGACTCTAGTGATCAGAAACACAAGAGCTTGAGTCCGATGCTCTTAACCGCTCGACCACAACACGCAAGATTGCCTTAAATTTAAACAAGAAAAGTAAACCAATAATACAAACAACACCCTCCATTTAAAATAACAAAACCTAACTTACCAAATAAATAGAATAACCCCTAGACTCCAGCAGTCCACACTCTTCCCATAGCCGGTCTTACCAGCCTTTGTCAGGACTTCAGGGGCTAGATAGGTTGGGGTGCCACATAGCGTCTGCATTAGTGATTTCTCCCCCAGGAACTTGGACAGGCCAAAGTCTGTCACTTTAATGAGGGTTTGGTTTTCATCGTTGGTAAGGAGGATGTTTTCTGGCTGTGAAATATTAACATATATCATGATTAGATTGAGTTCTTACAAAGCTAAGGCTACATGTAACTTTATAAATTGGTTTTGATAGGAAAACTCTACACTGGTTTGACAGGATGGGGCAAATTGGTTTTGAGAGTATTATACATTGTTTGACAGAATGTTATACATTGGTTTCAAGAGTGTCATCCATTGGTTTTGAATGAATGTTACATATTGGTTGACAGAATGTTACACATTGGTTAACATAATGTTGTACATTTGCTTTCACAAAATGTGTTAATTCAAACGGTGTAGATACCTTGAAACAATTTAAAAATAGTCTGAATTCTACATGTTGTAATGCTGTACACGTTGTGATATCATTAGGTGATTTTGTTAGGTCCAGAAACACAATTACTGGATTCATTCATTCATAAAACATGTTAGTCTTAACGGGATGCGTTCATACTTTTAAGTCCCTGTGAGTGATTCCATTGTCATGGAGATATTTTGTTGCCAGTAGCATCTGGTAGAAGAGAACTTTTGCAGTCAACTCATCAAACTTCTTCACTGAGATAACCCTGTCAAACAGCTCACCCCCTTCAACTCTACAAAAATAATATAATGGGTCGATAATCAAACACTTACTGGTGTTGATGACGTTAGCAAAACGTACAACTTGTATGCTTACACTTTTTGAATCAACATATGGCATGCACTGCTTGGGGCTACTTTAATTGCTAACTTAAAACTGGTTAACTTGAGGTTGATTTTAATTTTCCCTAAATATTTCTGTATATCACCAAATGGAATGCCACTATCATAATTTCTTGAAATTATACAAACAAAGACGCAGACCCATCAGGGCCCAATGTCATTGCCCATCTTTCCACAGAATTCTGCCTGAGGTTATAGGTTATGAGTGCACAATTTCTGCAGTAAACAGCCATGAAATTGAGCCTCAGAAGTGAATTTCTGAATAAAACACGCCTGCACTCGGACTACATGAATGTGTTTATTACACTTGAATATAATAGAGTTTATACAGTATGGTACATAATTTATTTAAGATGAAATAATTTCAGAGTTCACACATTAACCTCGTCAACTGACAGGATTTCTTCCCAATAAATGTAATATCCTCGCATATATCACTAAAACCTGTGCCAAATTTTACTGAAGAGAAAACAATTTGCATACTTACAGTTCCAAAATGATGTAGAGTTTATCATCAGTGTGACAAACATCCTCAATTGCTATGATACAAGGCTGAAAATAAAAGGTAAAGTGACTTCTAAGTAACAAAATATTCTTCAGTGTCCAGGTCTGGAAGTTTGCTTTAAGAGTGTGAGGCCATTTTTATTTTGCAAAGGACAATCTTTAAGTCTGTAAGAATTTTTTTTAGGTGAACCAAGGCCAAGACAAGGGGCAACGGATCGAGGCCATGGCCCCAGTGTATTATGGTGACCAGACAAGTCTTTGTACCAGACATTATTCAAGTTTAACTCATACATGGCTTATTGGTAATACCAAGTTGTGTTGTTTACACAAATACAGGGCACCACTCTAGGCCAGCAGCTGATAAAGTGCATTTTACTTACATGATCTAATGATTTTAAAATGTTGACTTCTTCCATGACTGTCTTCTCCATGTTCTGCAAATATTAAAATAACTTAATTATTAAAGGAACAATGAAGGATACAAAGAGGGGGTAAGAGGGAAAGGGCATGGTTGTTTGTTTGTGTTGTGTTGTCATTTAGCCTTTGAGAAAGACTCTACTAGTGTCAAAACGTCTGGCAATTAATATTTTTTTGCATTTAAACCATGGGCCTTTTGGTTGGTAAGCAGTTTGAAATAGCTGTTTCTATTTTCTCATCGTTCACTTAAGGGTGTGTGTACAACACTGTCGGGTGTGTATTACACTGCTTGTCAGTATTCACTCACTGTACTCACACTTAGCACTGAGCCGCCGATGGAGAAAGTTTTCTTCTCGATGATTTTAATGGCAAACTTTTCGCAATTTCCTTTCCTGAAGGCCAACCTAACCAGCCCACATGCCCCCCTGTTGAAAAAGATAAAGAACAATGTCACTTAAATCGGAAGGGAACAAATCAACACTGTAGACTGCTGCCAAAAGATACGGGAAAAGTGATTATCAAAAAGGTAAATTGTTGATGTTTATTCTAAAACCCTAATGACCCAATTCACCTAGGCCCAATTTCATAAACCCTGTAAGCACAAAAAACTTGCTAAGCACAGACAAATCTTGCTTAGCAGAAACAGGTTACCAGCCAACATTCTATAAACTTTACCATGTTTACATTGTTGCAACCGGTGCCCCACTCATTTATGTGCTTAGCAAACAAATTTGTTAAGCAGTATTTTCTGCTAAACAGCTTTATAAAACTGGGCCCTGACGTCATCACTACAATAATCTTAGCTGTGCCATTTCGGGAATCACTTTCCCTGAGTGATACTGTACAGGAAGCATTTTATGAAACATAGGCGCGGTTAGACGAGCTCCACATCATTACATGTAATTTGACTCCCATATGGCAGATCTTGAGCAGACCGTAGCAGCATGTTACGTCAGTGCAAGGGGTCAATAGAACCTACTTTTAATACAAAGAGGAAACACACATACATGTATACAGTTACTGACGTTTGAGAAAACCATACTTGAATCTATACTTATAGACCCTGCTGCATAATCACATTACCAGCACAAACAGCACCCTCAATGGGGTCAATGGAAGACCTATCATTAGCTGAAAAGCACTGGAGAGTTGTGCATGCCGCGTACACATTTCCATTATTGGACCTCAGCAATGGCGGCGTACACAAGGGGTCTGTTACTTATGTATGACAATAGATCAGCCATAGAAATCTGTCTAGAACTTGAATGGAAACAAGTTAATGTTACAAGCTTCTTTTATTGAAAACCTGAGAATCTATTTCAGTACAAGTTTCTCAGGTTTGTTTTGTGATTTGCTCTTGGGAGCTATATGTATAAATATGATTTAAATGAATCAAAATCCATCCCCTTTTCATACTTGCCTCAAAACCAGGAAATTAAAATTGATGTAGTCTTCAAACAACAGATGAGGTGCCACCCCTTAATGAAAATCATTCAAAAGAGGACTATGTACTCTTCCATAAACCAATGATATACCATCTTTTTATGATGTACTATCTCTTTCTGTGATGTAACTAGACAGTTGCAACGCATGTTGTACCCAAGACCTTTGAAACCAAACTATTGGGCTGTCTGTTGTTGGATATTCTATATTAAAGTTTCAACTGAAACACATACCTTCCCAGTACTTTGGACAAGATGTACTTATTCCTAATGGCAATGGGTAGGTCTTCCTGTTCCTTTTCGTTACTGTCCATAAAAACATATGCTGCAAAGAACAATCAAAACATGTAAGTTACAAGGCCTCGAAATACCCACTGGACCACCGGCCAGAGTCCAGTGATAATTAGCATTTCACCAGTGCAGAGATGTGTACTGAGAGAGTTGCAACATGAAGGGAATAGTTGTCTTTGGTCACGTGGTTGCTGGGTGCCATTTTCGGTCCAAATGTAGCTAAGGCCGTGTCCGAACAACGACTTCGGCTAGAGCTACGGCTAGATTGCGCGCGTCTGCCTGTTCTTCAACACTGGCAGACGCGCTGATCTAGCTTGTCACAACTCTCTCAGCGCTCATAAACAGCTCTGGCCAGTGTGGTGCCGACTCTGCAATCTTGATAAAAGAACAGACTTTTGAATAAAATATCAACAATGAGTAAGTTCTGTTTGGGTTTTTTCTCCTTTTTTATCTTGTGGTAGCTACTACTACTAGACTTTAACACATTCCATGTATCAAAAAATCAAGAAGAAGTCTATAGGTGTACCTTTATTTTTTGGCATGGACAGAGCTATTTCATCATTGTTTTTCAGCACAGATTTGTTTCCTTTACCAATCTTCTCCCCATTCAAGAAGGTTCCATTGGAGCTAAAGTCCTCAATAAAAACGAAGACGTTGCTGCTTTTCTTCTCCTGCAAGTTAAGAGACCGGTCATTAATGATTAACAAAAACAAATTCTTCAAAGAGAAAGAGTGTTGTTCTCACAACCTGATTCCAAAATAGTAAAAAGAATTTCAAAGCTGACTTCAAAGTCAGAACAGAACCCAGGTATTCCTGTGAGTGCTTTCAGTTATGATGTGTTGCTTGAAAACTTTAGGATAAAAAGTAATGTTCTCTCCCAAAGTTCAAAAATTACAGGGATCCTCCTATTCTTAATATCATTTCCCAGCTCAGTACTCTTACTAGTATCATTTTTCAGCTATTTGAAACAATTCAGCTGCACGGTTTGAGTATGGTCACATCTCTGCAAAGTGCTGTCTACATGTGTGTACTGTTTGGATACATTCATGCCACGTTTTCACACTGCAGGCTGGCAAAGTCCATCAGTGAAGACCACGGTACATGACATTGAATGGTTTTACATGGAATGTTCTGTTCCCCAAACATCTGATTATAAAGGTCTAGAAAACTAGAGCATTGTAAATGGATGTACTCTTCCAATAAAAACCAATGTACTATCCCTTCTTGATATAGAACTTAGAAACTACATTTTAGATGATACAAATGAAACCCAATGATGTACAATCTCTTATGTGTCTTGAATACAAGAGGGGGTTTGAAATCTCTAAATGAATCAATGACTTTGTAGGCTTGATTCTTTGTTCTCATAACTTGTATGGGCAAGGCAGTCTTTCCCTTAATAAAGAGCACCTCTGAAGGAAATTTCTATTGGAACATTTCAATGGGCAACACGGCAATGACCAGGGTCATGGATGCAATTGCCTCCATTGCCTCTGCGAAGTACCAGGACCCAGTTTCAAAAAGCCGCTTTAGCAGAAATCATTGCTTAGCCATTTCCTGCTAAGCACTGCCAGGCAAAAATAAGCAGGATATCAGTCACAGATTGTATGTGTGAAATTGTACTTTGGCTGGTAACCTTATTCTGGTGAGCAAAGTTGTGTGTGCTTAGCTACTTTCTGTACTGAAGCAGCTCTATGAAGTTTGTAACAAACCTTGTATATCCTGAAGTGCCTCTTGCTGATCGCTTGATAACATGGGTTATTACACATCTGTTGAGTGGTGTAGGTGACGTCACACAACGAATCTCGTCCAAAGATATACTCATCCTTGCTGTGTTCTTTTGTTTCCTTCAGGTCTGCAAGAGAAACAGTCAATTCAAGCATGTGTGTCTCCCTAGCCCACCTTGGGACTCCATTGAAGACAGGTAGTCCAACCAGGGCTACGTGTCTCCCCAGCTTATTTATGCTAGAGGAGACATCCATCAAAACACTCAGTGGAAACTATGGTCACTTTTCACAATTCTCTCTGCATTTGAAAATAGTTGTTTTGCTTAAGATTTCTCATTTTAAGAAATTTAAGAAATTTGACAAATGTTGAACAAGTCAACATTTGGTCCATAGTTGTGAGTTATTATTTATTCTTATTTTCTTATTCTTTACATGCCACAACATTTATAAAGTAAAACAAGGAAATAAAAATATGTAGCTACAAAAGTGAGTTAAAAATAAAAAGTGAGTTTTTGGACGAACAGGTTCTTAATTGTTAATTTAATTTCTTTCCAAAATGCACTGTTTTATTCCCTTTTTTGTCAGTAATCATCATCATAATTTTACACGAATATTGTGATTGTGATTTTTAGTGACATGGTCCATGGTGGAGTAATAATATCCAATTACAGAAGAAAACAACTAAAAAGGATGAATTTTGCTTTTATTCTCTACTGGTTAGCAAATCAGAGTGGGGCTTACTCATGCATGACATTCTTTACAAAAACAATTTTAGCACAACTAAAAAATTACAAAACACATACCCACTGAACCAAAAGTTTTGCCCACAGGCAACAGACGGCCCCACACAATCTCCGGGTTTTCGTCCGCCTCCTCGTGCTCATCAAAGAAGCCGTCAACAACATCTTGAGTCGGTAGGGTCTCCATGCTTGACACGGTGCCCGCAGAGCTCAACGAACTCGATGTGTTATGTGAATTGGTCTGACTCATGGCGGCCGTGCCCGCGCCGCGTACGGCGGTATTAAGGTCAAGCTGGCGTGCGTCTCGATGAATCACTCGGGTCGTGGATGGTCGAATACTCCACGCGGCAAATTTAAGTTTACATCAATCTAATATATGTATTGAAATGTGATTTAGAAAACAAAACAGTGCAATGAAAATTAATTGGCTGAAATTAAAAATCGTCAAGATCATGACAAGTGATGTAGAAAAGTAAGAATACGAAGTCTGCAGGTCGTGCAGCAGGAAGGGGAAACCGATTGTTTATCGTCGTACACACTCCGACCGGCCGTGCCGACTCAGCCAGACGCGCGGCACGGGGTGGTGTAGGAACTACCAAATTTTGTTTCAAAAAGAATAGATCTTGGCAAACTTTGAGAGGAAAAAACAAGCTTATTAAGAGCCACAATAATGAATACTGAGTGAAATTGTGTTGGCACAATCCACGCCAAAGTAATATTTGGGGTCATACATTTCAGCAAAAATGGGGGACGGCAGAAGGTGCGTGGTGACTGGTGGTACCGACAGATGATCATAGGTCAACAAACTTGAAAACTTACATGTTTTTGCTTTCAATTTTCGAATAGATTTCGAACATGTCATCGAATACAAAACCTACTAAATGTATATTTATGTATACAGATTAATAATTATTACAAAATATTAAGAATCACCTCTCAGATCTGTAAGAAAACTTACCTCAAAGTATGGTAAATAATTGTTTTCCAAGACTTTGGCATTCAGTTGAGTCTAGACGTCGTTCGGCATACGACAGGACACACGTGAATGAATGGAGAAGCATGTCACGTTGTCGCCGGAAATACTGTCGCGCTACGAATACGGAGTTAATTGCGTGCGGTAGGCCTATCTGTCCCGAGTAAAGTTTGTCGCTCAGCGGAAACTAGTCCGTCGACTTTCACTGAGGGGGTTGTTATTTTTGCACATTTTATAGAAACAAGAACAACAATTGTTCAAATGAATAACATATTTGTCTATCTCACAAAGGTAAGCTATTTAAGAAATATTTTACATTTCTATGAAAACTGGTATACATGTTGTATGTTATTTGTTGTTGTTGGCATCCGTCTATATTATTTGTAAAGCTTTCTAAATTGTAAACCTTTGGAGGCCCCGATCTTTAAAAATGGAATACTCCACAGCCATTTTTGTGTGTGATGTGTGCAGCTAAAAAGCTTAACACTACCGTCCGTCTTCTTAAAACTCCTTCCGTCGTTTATTCGTCCCCAATTCTGACACTGACACTGCATGGTTAATTAGAGACACAATGGAGGTGTAAGTATAGTTAGTAGTTAACTGGTTGACTAAGTAATAATGGTTTTATTTTGAGGCACCGTGTATGTGTATATGCTAGTCCTAGTATATGCAGTGGAGACGACGAAAGGCAATTATAACGAAAGGTGTCGAACTCGTGAACTCAAAATCAAATAGTGGTTTGACCTTTCACTATGTGCAGTATGCTATGTGACCTACTTTTTTGTAATGTATTTGTATTGTATGAATGAATAACTTGCTTACTACCTCCATTGTTACATGGGAATCAGACAACTCGACGGGTCAGACAACTCGTCCGGTCGGACAACTCGACGGCTAATTCGCAAAACTGTCCGATCTTTTGTTTTGATCAGACAGCTCGACAGAGACTGAGAGTTCAAATTATTCTGGCAAAATGAGGATTTGTGTGACAGCTAGCAGCTAGCTGTCCGCACGGCCCGGCCGCCCGGCATGGGGACGAATGTACTGTGACCGGGCACAGGCGTCCTCTGGGGGGGGGGGGTGGGGGACAAACGCAAAGATGGGGGGCGTGTATGGGGTCATTCGCGTGCCGGGGCCTTGGGGCAGGGCGGGGCGGAACTCTATCTATGAGCGAGGGGCACACCCAAAAGATGGCGGGCGTGCATGGATGGAGTCATTCGCATGCGCGGCCTTGGGGCGGGGTGGATTTCTATGAGCAGGCAGCTTATATTATTAATATTATATAGGCCTACCTATATAGTATATAAAAGGGAAAATAATGACAAAATGAATTGTGCAAACGGAAACTTAAGTTTTAATTGGCCAGAAGTGCCCCCTACAAAATGGTGCATCCCCGTGGCCCCCTCTAAAATTTTACCTTTAGTTTCAGCGACGTGACTGAGGGCCACTGGCGGCCGGAGGCAGGATATTATGTCACCGGAGATTGGGCAAAGTATGACTCAAATAATGTTTTGTGCAATTCCAATCGATTTGCAGACTCCTTTATTTCAATAATATCTATTTCAAATTTAAATATACTTAGCTCTTTATTACCAAGTAGTTTTCTTTTTTTAGTGTTGTGCCAGTGAAGAAGTGTATAGAAATAAAGAAAATATAAATAGATCTTCGGTATATTCCTGTCATAAAAATTGTTCAGGTCACGACAACATTTTTAAAAAACTGTCAATGAAATCAGAGATGTAATTGTAACCAACAAGGCTCCATTCCCAATGCAACATTCATATTCAACATTCCAGTTTTCTCAATGGAGTTGGCGTTAATAGGAGCTGTCATGACCAGTTATTAACCAATGGCAAGTTAAACCGAAAACGCACCCCAATCACCCGTCGACTTCACCGTCGAATTGTCTTGGCACTCCGTCGAGTTGTCTCACTGGCGAGTTGTAAAACTGTCGAATTGTCCGACCGGACGAGTTGTCTGACCCGTCGAGTTGTCAGACTGTCGAGTTGTCTGACATCCAGTTACATCATCTATAAGGTCTATCGCAAATACCGCCTGGTTGATTAAGCACAATAGTTGACTCGAAAGGCACTGTGTGTAGGAAGGACATGATATGATTTGAAATTAAATGTGAATGTTGTTCAATAACTTCATCATGTCGTACCCTTTTCCTTAATTCCCACAGTACAGTGGCACTGGCAGTGCCTTTCGACCATTGTTGTGCAATGATCAACCAGGCAGACATTGGGAGGGGGCAGTTACACCATCCCAAAAAAACTTTGAGTATCTCATGCAAGTTTTGCTTTATCTACCTCCATGATTTAAACAATATACATACATTGCTTTATTTAAACATTAGAAGAAAATAAAAACCGCACACTTAAATAATAAACTTTTGCACAGTCTATTTATTTGACCTTTGCCATTGAGGTAGTTAACACGCCACCCCAACCCCAGTCATGACCTTCTCAGTTGATTTAGTGTGTTTTGGGGTAATGGCCAGGACTTCACATGACGTATTCCTAGAACTATGCGATTCATTCCGCTGTCGTCTCCACGAACCTCATAGATTCTGAATGACGGTGAGGGTTTATCGCTTTTTGCAACTTTTTTTTTTGCAGAGTGGATTTTCTGGACCCACTCCCAGCTCACTGTGAAAACAAAGAACACATAGCTAACCTAATTTTGGCGAAATCTGTTTTCAAAAGAGAACTCCAGTCACACAGTACTAGTCACACATTATGTACTCTTATTTTCTGCACATGAAAAACAAAAGTTTAGTAGTTCATTTGTAACTTTTTACAATTTCAGTGTTGATGGAAATGCAGCAATGTTGAGCAACTATGAGGTAAGTGTGTGGTATATTTCTATTAGTATATGATCACAAAAGAGTGAACAAAATTAATGGTTTACCAACATTTTATTATTTATTTTTTACGAACTGAGTTGCTTTTTAGAAGTGAGCTTCTAGTGAGAGGCTGCCAATAAAGCCCAAATTGGAGCAGCACATGAACTGTGCTTCACTAGGGCTTGGTGTTTAATGCAATTACTGTACTTCACAACCAGTGCTAGACAGACTCCAGCCAATCGACCATATCCACACCGACAGATTAAGGCCCAATACTAAAGAATATGTCTAAAGAATATGAGCAGTAATTCAGATTTGTATTAACCTTCCACGTCTGTGGACTGGCTTTTCCATAATGTTGTAGGTGTACTCACTTCTGACTGAGCTTCAGTCACAGAGCTCGCATCGGAAGAAGCCAAGTAAGACTCAACAAAACCTGGCAACCATTTCATATGAGGTAAGATCATTAACGCTAACCCTCCAAAAACCTCCCAAGTTCTGGGCCTAATTTTAAAGAGCTGGTTTTAAGTAAAGCTAAGCAAAAATTAGCAGGACACCAGTCACATATAGTAAATGTGACGTGGTATTTTGGCTGGTAACCTTATTCTGGTAAGCATAATTTTGTTGTACTTAGCTACTTTTTGTGCTTAAGCAGCTTTTTGAAATTTGGCCTTGGAGGAGTTGGGACTGTAGACTCAAATATTAAAATTCCGTATCACTGAGCAAGGCATACCAATCAATATTTTGGTGTTGAGCTACCATATTGAGTGGATTATATTGGAGGATGCAGGAGTGTCTCTGTCTCTAGCCATTGACCTCCCTTGGCCATCAGATTTTCTTGAAAGAAGCAAACTTTCCATTACAGAGACGAAGGACTCAGCTCTTGTTATGATCAAACATGTAGTTTTCTCTTAGTAGTGATGTAAAGAGTCTATAAAACTCTGAAATATAGCTTGTCATTTCTTCAAGGAGCTTCATCTCCAGACCAAGAGGATATATTATCAAATTTTCAGGATTTTAATTTTTTGTTTCATCTTCCCCATGTGCTGTAATGTATTTTATGGTAACTTTGTAAAGGTTGGAGTTAAAGAGCATCAATCTCCTCATCGCCATTTCTGTTTCTTCAATTGTTTTTCTTTGTGACGCAGACATCCAAGTATTTGGAGAACTCACCGTGTAAACTTCAGAACCCTGACTGCATCAAGGAATTCATGAAGGCAGTGGAAACTTTCAACATAACAAAGTAAGAAATCCATGGTCTGAAACTTCAATGAGGAAAAATGTATGTATGTAGGAATCCCCATAGACTTTCTTTTTCTTTCTTTTTTTGGATTTACAGATTAACAATAACTACCTGGTAGTAGGCAATTTCTTCATGGCAAATTTAGTATTTCGGGATAAGAGGCAAAGAAATATGGAGGTTCTTATGCGAGTTGTAAACGTTGCAACGTGAATACAAGAAGATGCTTGTTCTTTTATTGACCTCTGAACTTCAACCTTTGACATCAATAACTTGCCTGGTAAATTGTAAACAGAGGGCGCTATACAGATGCTACAGCAAATACACAGTAAAACATAAGAATTTTGTTTGGGATCCATCGCCCAACTCTCCCGAAATGCTGATAAATTTAGAATTTTTCATTTCAAACATTTTAACAGATGATGATGTTTCAACACCAACAAGTTGTAACATGCAAATTGTTTGTACATCACTGTTGGTATTATGAGATGAAGATGGTTCTTGACAGTAACTTATTTTTACTTTTAAACTAAATGTTAAAAAGCGTTGACCAGGTGGTGTTTTTCTTTTTTTTTGGGGGGGGGGTTGATGTTTTTGGGAGGTTTTTTTTTCTTGTCAACTATTAAAAGGAAAGTAGCTTTATACTATTTAAATATACCTTGTCACCACTAATTTTACAAAATATTGGGTGATACATCTTTCATATTATCACTTTGTTTTGATGTAATTTGTTGCTGTTTGTTGATATTTCAGAGCAGAGAGATTGCAACTCCTTAACAATAGACCAAGCAGTGCAGTGGAAATACAACTGGTAAGAACTAGATAATTGTCTCATAATGCAGAGTATCCCTAAACTGTTACAAACACTATATCCCCCCCCCTTCCTAAAAAGAAAAAAGGAAAACAAAGAAAAAAGAATAATAAATAAGTAAGAAATAAAAAAAGTGGGAAAACAATTTGAGTTGGATATTGTTTTGTTGGTTTTGACGCAAACAAGTGTTGTAGACTATGGTACTTCACGGAAGCAACAGAGGCAATTGCCTCCATACCTCCAGGTGCGACTTGGTGCCTTCTAAGTGTTCCTGTACAAATTTAAATTTTCCGTCATAGAGGTGCCCACCAAGTAAAAACTGCCTTGTCCTCACATGAAGCAACAGGCCTACACTGTACACTTATAGATGTATTGCTGAGGGAAAGGATACCATCAGCATAATAAGCAATTTCTAACAAAAACACCCCCCCCCCCCCCCAGTAACGGATCTCGTATGGATACCACTGATTTTTTCACCCCCCAAAACAGGAATACGTCAAACTTTAAGTCAGGCATTAATCTTGGAGAGTCTTAGTATAAAGGTTTAAAATGCTCTGGCCATTCCAGCGTGCTGGAAATCCAAGGAAAGTTTGCTTAATGTTTGTCTCTTTGTTGTTCAAGATGATTGAAGAGAGTGAGGAGAGACTGAGCGAGGAGCAGATTGAACAGCTGCTGGATATCATTGCTACAACACTACCAGGGGGTGACACAGCGGAAGATGAGGAGGGTATGGAAACTGAAGATGTCATCCCTGAAGGGGATTGACACTGAGGGTGCAAACATGTTCAAGACCATCCAGGCCTGATACTTTATGGAGGCGACTGAGGCAATCGTCTCCATGCCCCTAGTCCTTGCCTTGGTGCTCCTCTTGAAATGTTACAGGCCTGATACTTCATGGAGGCAACTGAGACGGTCACCTCCATGCCCCTTGGTCAATGCCTTGGTGCCCATTGAAATGTTCCAGGCCCGATACTTCATGGATGCAATTGTCGCCCATGCCCCTAGTCATTGCCTTGCTGGCCCTTGAAATGTTCAAGGCTTGATACCTCAAAGATGCAACGGCGGCAATTGCCTCTATGCCCCTAGTCGTTGCTTTGCTGACCCTTGAAATGTTCCAATTGAAGTTTACATTTCCCTCTTTGAGGTGCCCTTTACAAAGGAAAACTGCCTTGCCCTTGCAAGTATGAAGTATCAGGCCTGACGATCGAAGGATAGAAGTTTCGCCTTGCCATCAGAAGAGTCGTAGGAAAAGTTAAGAGTTGAAAGTTTATGAAGGATTGTATGTGGTTGAATGTCAATTGGCCAAACGCAATCCCATGGTTATAATACGTAGTGAGGTGGTCACTGATAAACTTACTTCTAGGACGTTGACAGAGTGTAAACTAGGAAGGAAAACACATAGAGACCTCTGAGACCATCTATGGGTCTCCACCTTTGGGTCTCGACCTGTCTTTTTAGTTCTCAGTCCTGTAGTACCACAGCACTCTAAGATATACATGTAATCTCTATCCAATTTTGAAGAGTGGACAGGAATAGAGATAAATGTGTTACCAGGGGGTGGCACAGTTGGGTATGAGAAATGAATGGAATTAACTTGAAGACCTAATCCCTACAGGGAGTTAACGACATGACAGAGACCATCTTATACTATTCTCTCAAAAATAAATAGTTATACATGATTGGGAGTTACTTGCCCAGGTACAATTCCAGCATGATGGTGTTATTAAAGACGCCATCAGCGGTTCTACTTTTTTCAGTGACTAGCCAGTGAGACCATAAAGCTCGTTGTGTCACTAGTCTGCCAGCTTTCTCACTGGTTCATTATTTCATATAAAATAGGGATGCTTTTCAACACTGAACTAGCCAGCAGGACCACGTGGAAAGAATCTTGACAGGTCCTCTGGTGTTTTAACTAGTATGTTGAGGGAGACCACTGACTATAATGAGAGACTTTGGAGCGCTGCTTGGCTCCAGGTGAATTTCTATCGTTTACATAGCTCTGAACATGGCGCTCATTTCTGAGAACAATGAATTTACATGGTAAGGGTCTGCTGCCACCTAGTGTCCCCAAAAGAGTCCCATTGGGGATGGTTGTAAATGAAGTGCCTGTGGAAACTAATAATTAGATCTGTCTCTCTGACAGAAAGGGGAGCACCATCTTTGTAGCCAGAAAAACAACCATTGCTCATAGGAAGTCTTACTTATTATGTTTTTCTACGAAGGATGTGGAAATTGTCTTTATTTATGGAAGTAAAGTTATTCAATTATTAATTAGAATGATGTAGTTTTTGTTGTATTCTTTATTTTGTCAAATGTTTCAGTATGGTAATATTCACCACCATTATTGCTTTAAAAATACTGTTGACCCCCCCCCCCCTGCCCAGCAGTCTCCCTGAATGCAGATCAAGGTGGTTCTGCTTTTGCGTCTGCTTTAACTAAGCTGGTGTGTTTACAGCTATATGAAATTATTTTGATTGAAGGAGTATATCCAAGTTGAAGTTACCACTTTTATTGAGTTGTTTGTTTTTATTTATATTTAAATAGGGAGTTGGGGAGAAGTCTCAAGCTTGTGTCTGGCATTCTAGAATTTTGCAGATGCAGATTCAAGCAGTTTCCATAGTTAAATATTTATTTTGTACAAATTAAAAGGAAAAAATTACAACGGCTTCCGTTTTTTCCTAAATTTAGGGTATGTTCCTCCATGGTTCAAGGACCAGAATCATGGAAAGTTTGGAAGTAAGTGCACACGGTCGGTATTGATAAAATAATAACTCAAAAATGTCAATGAGGGCGGTATTTCAAACGAACGTGAACAACTCATTATGCCATTTTCGAAATCACGACTCCCGCTGCCGAGCAGGCTCCGTCAGTAACTGCTCATACCGCACTCTACTGTCGTCAGACGGCACCTAAGGCTGAATGAAGCATGCAGAAACCGTGGTTTCTAAAGGGCATATTTTACTGAGCCATAACCCACTGGAAATCTAATAGCGGCTCAGTTCGTCAAATAAATTTCATTTTAAACAATCATTTTTGAAAGCCGTGCTAAGGTCGAATTTAATTTTAAAATGAATGAGAGTGTCTTCAGTCGTTTTATATTGTTGTTCCTTCAATTATTCTCTGAAGCACTTTTTCAAAATGGTCTTAATTAGCAAACTGCGGAAATCTAACAGCAAAACGTCACTTAAGTTATCGGTCGAAGGTTAAGGGTCAGGTGTCACAGCAAGTTTCTACTAGAAAAAAAAGCGACAACCAGCGTGTGCGTGAAATAAGTGGGAATAACCGGTCGTTTTATTTCGTCGAGAATTTCGTTATTGAAAGCAATTTTGCATTAGCAAAACTTTACTTACAAAATGCCTCGTGGTGGAAGAAGTCGTGGGCGATCTTTTTCGCCAGTAAGGTAAATTTATAGAGGTGTTTTTTGCATTATAAAACATGTAAAATGACATAATCTGCACATCAAATTACAATTTTATTTAGTAAATTATGATTATGAATTAACTTACTTAATCGTGAAATGATGTTACATCATACATGTCATACTGTCAGTGTCGTACATTACTTGCTTTTCAATAAATACAAATAATTAATATCATGATAATTAAATTAGGCTCTCGATATGAAAACGTTGCTTAACGTGTTATGTAATGACATGTAATTTGTATTTTTGCGTCTTTACTCTTGATCAGGTTGATTGACTTCAATTCACATATTCAAGTTGTTGCTTATTATTGTGTATATTGTGAATGAGCTAGGCTTGTTCCTTTTTGTTGTGAGTCTCACTCTACTTAGTCTTAATCTGTTGTAGATAAGTCTTGTGGTCCTACTACTTGCCGTCAACTTGCCGTCAACTCGCCGTCAACTCATTTTCGTGCCGTCAACTCATTAAATATACATCAAAAAATTATAAATGGGGCATGGAAGTGTTAAATCTGGGCTAAACTACATATTTCTTATGGTTTTCGGTACAATTTCATTTACAAAAACGATTTTGTGTTGATAAATAAATAGTATAAACGCTTAGCCGTTGGCCGCAATCTTTCCTTTTCACGGAGCTTGGACTGTACCATTCATGGTATGGGTGTGAAATGCAAGTATCAATCTATGGATGGACATCAGAGGGCGCTATATTTGCTGCGTTTATACTATTTATTTATCAACACAAAATCATTTTTGTAAATGAAATTGTACCGAAAACCATAAGAAATATGTAGTTTAGCCCAGACTTAACACTTCCATGCCCCATTTATAATTTTTTGATGTATATTTAATGAGTTGACGGCACGAAAATGAGTTGACGGCGAGTTGACGGCAAGTCGGTGAGTTGACGGCAAGTAGTAGGACCCAAGTCTTGGGGGGACATCATATCCGAAAGCCACATTTAAAAAATTATAATATAATATTTATTAAGGTGAGGGATTATTTAAAAAAACAATTGTTTAATGCCGAATGTATTAATGTAATGTTGGATTTTAGTTACCTTTTGCTTTTCTTTTCTTTTTATATTCCTCTTGAGGAATCGTTAGCCCTGCTAACCTAGGCAACACACTTTGCCACATTACACTACCTACTACGAGTACTACTATGAATAACTATGTACGTACTGGGGCTAGGAATTGGTAGTTGCGATAATTGTAACCCTCCTTCCTCCCTCAGCAACTAGGATTTGGTATTGTCCTTTGACCTTTAAACAAAGAAAGTTCAAGCGAACATTTTCATCATGTGGTGGGAACTCTTGCACTCATGCCCAAAGGAAGTAAAATGGCATTATTGGATTTAGTGATTAGCAATGTCAGGACCGATGCAGACTAGAAACAAAACTAACTTATTTTTATGATTTTGACACTTTGTAATAGATTCGCTGTATACAGTCACTGGACAGTTTCAAAACAAACCTGAAGACTTTCTTATTTTCTTCATAGTTTTAGACTTATTTGTGCTCTCTGAAATTCATGTTTAGTGGATACTTGTGTTGAGCTGTCTTCCATTTTCACCATGGAAATACCACCAGCGCCTCGGAATAGTTTACTAGATAGATGGCGCTTTACAAATGCTATTATTATTATTATTATTATTTTCCTCTATATACAATCTTCCAACCTTTCTGAACAGGGAGTTAGGCCCTCACCGTAGGATATTGTTTATTAGACCTCAATTAAGGGGTGAAAGTTGCATTTTTGTACTGGAATACTAATAATGAAATCCTACATCAAACCTTTACTAATCCACTTACTCTGATTTTATCCCCCAGATTCAAGATTCAAGATTCAAATTTTGTTCGATCGTGCTAAAAAAAAAACTTTTTCTTTTCCCAGTGCCAGGAGGAATCAGACAGAAGCATAGAAAACAATGGACTCTCATAAAACAAATTAAAAACACCAAGAAAGCACAAGACAAATCACTTTAATGATTGATATCTGCAGACCCTCATAAGAGAAAATAACTTGAAAAAGATGTGAACATTTTTTTAATAACAAATTTTTGACTTTCGGTAACTGGGCCACCCTACAGATGAGTTGTAATTTGCTATCATTAAGCATTGGAAATAGGGTACAAATTTTGATGCTGTTGTATTTTGTTATAAAATGTACTGTTATTTTGTGTTTTACTGTCTAACTTGGTTAATTTTGTATCTGATAATTTTGTGATATCTTTGTAATGATAATTTTCAGTAAACTGTTACTTTGTAATTTTTCTTGAAAACAAAAATGGTTGCAAACTTCAGTTGTAAATTTTACTTGAATTTATGCAGTCCTACAATTGACCTGCAGATTACAAAGAAGGACTAAATTAATATTCACTCAAATTGCTAATTTAAGCTACATATAAGATGGAAAGTTACAGTCAAGTAAATGTGATTAGAGGGTCCTGAAAATCTCACAGACACTCCTCATTTGAGAATGTATCATTCATTTATTCCAAGTCTTAAAACTTGACTTGAAATGACTCAAATGAACTGGGAATTCATCCCACATGCAAACTTTCAAGCATTGAAATGTTAAGTGGGTTTCCTCATATTGTGGTTACTCAAGTATGGACAATTGGCCCCTTCATATGGTGCAACTCACTCATGTACATTTCGAGTCCAAAAATGGTGGACAGGATTGGCCTATGCTGTCCGCCATTTTTGGACTCGAAATGTACACATAGGAAGTGACCTCAAAAATGGTGGCTGTGCTTTCAGCATTTGCGAGGGTCAATAGCCTACGGTGCATTTTGGACACCATTAAGTAAGTTGGTCGACCTGTATTAAAACCTTTAAATTTCTTTGCTTTGTATTTATTTTATTTTTAATGACCACAGGTTACTTGAAATCTGTTAAATTTGAACACATTTATACACATTTTTACTTCATTGTATTGAAAGTACCATTTTTCATTCACCACAATTTTGACAATAAACAGGTCTGCCCCAGCCCCTCCAAGGACAGTTGCTCGTGCTCCAGCACCAGTGAACCGAGCCCCAGCACCTGTCCCACAACAGCAGCGGGCACCAGTAGCTGCACAGCAACAGCAGAGTGCTATGGCGCCCTCTAGAGGCCCAGGCCTCTTTGGGCAGATGGCTGCTACAGCTGGTGGTGTGGCAATCGGATCTGCCGTGGTGAGTGAGCCTTGTTTATTCTTGTAATTTTCTGAAATCTTAAGACGTTACAAATTTTGGGGGATTTTGATTCAAAATCGGTGTGAATATTGTCTTTTTTAAAACATATTTTCTTCCTTTTGACCCTGTCGTATATTTTGATGAATACAAAACTACTTTTGATCAATTGATGATTGGTTGGTTGGTTAATTCAATCGATCAATTGATTATTTCTTTAAAATCAACAAACTGAATTACTGATTAAGACTGATTTATGAATTGATTAACTTGAATTTAATGATTTATCTGTGATATTTTTATTGATTGTTTGGTTGAAATGAAGTTTGCCGTTTGTATTCTTACTTATAAAATATAATGTTGATTTTGTTTGCTGTGTGATATATTGTTTACTTGGCTTTAAAATTCATTTGAAATTGTGCTACTTTGTCTTTCACCTGCAATCCTGTATATTTAAAAAGAGGACAGTCACATTTTTCTTGTGTCGTGACATTTTACCTCCCTCACATAATGACTTGTTTTTCTCCCCCGCTTCTCTCCATTTTTAGAAATTGAAAGAACTTGTAAAGTTTTGAAACCTTACACAGGCAGTAGACTTGCTAATGAACTTTGAGAAATTGAAAGATTGGAAAGTTTGGAAACCTTACACAGGCAGTAGACTAGCTAATGACCTTTGAGAAATTGAAAGAACTTGTAAAGTTTGGAAACCTTACACAGGCAGTAGACTTTCTAATGAACTAACCACCATGTTATTTTCTCTCCACAATACATCCAGTTTGAGACTGGGTGCAAACAACAGTGTGGTTCCATTTTGTGTACCATTTGTATGATTATTCTGCACCTGTTATTATGACTGCATGTTGACCCAATTTTCATATTGTCATCACCCTTGATAACTTTACTTGTGCCATTGTAGGAGTCAGATGATACTGTGTGGTGTGCATTTTTAGGAGACAAGCGCACTGTAAGGCTCGCATCATATTTTTACATGCCCATTGATTTCCTGAAATGGAAGACTACATGTATACAGTAGCTGAGTGACATCAGTGCAACGAGGTGGGGAAGGGGTATCGATAAGAAACCCCCGGCAAAGAGCTTGATAAATATCAGTCCATAAGTCACTGCTTTGCCCCTTTAATTGTCTCGGCGGAGACAAGGCTTGAATTTGACACTGGCCCACAGGCCCGAGGCCAGTGATTTCAGTGTCAGGCCAGTAAACTCATGACCCAACGAGTGACCCGGATAGTGTTTTTCAGTTGAATAAAAATACGTCACTCACTGTGTAATATTATGTTCAATTGTTGACTTTTGGTCTGATCAATGACCAATTCTATGAGTAATCAAGTATTCTTAATTATACCATTAAGACAAATACAATAAATCTCGTAAATGTCTTAGTGCTTGTTCATATAAAAGCAGTTAAATGCATGTTAAACTGCGTCAGCAATTTTTATTTTTATTTATTTTATTTTTTTTCATTTTGAATCTGGGCTTGTAAAAAAAAAATTAAGTGTCCCGTCCTGTAAATATGTTGAGCTACAATAAGCCCTGCGGTCTTGTGTATTTTCCCAAAACAGTAGAGTCCTGGGAGAATTGGACTTACTACATATGGTTAATGGGTTGCCCACTCAGAGGCAAATCGCTCAATTATATTCTATTTAATTCAATTCAATTAAATTTATGTATTCATCATATGAAAACACATGCAATTTGTTAATCCATTGTACAGCATTAAACAGTTTACATAAAAACCTACACAAAAGTACAACCCAATTAGACAGTAACACAAAGGTAAATGAGAGAGAGTCTTAAAAACAGAATAAGTCTATAGGGTAAAAATGTATTAGGGTGAAAATGTTATCTGATAAAACTGTTGTAAGTAAAGCTCTTTGACCCATTTAAGAAATCAGATGATAAGACGTAATTACTTTAATCGTTCAATAAAATTCATTGATACAAAAATTAAGTCGTTGATTAATTTTACATTACAAGTAGAGTAAATATGCACAGTATAGGCCTATGTATATATACATGCTCAGAATAATGCTTAAAATTATATTTAAAATTTTTAACATCGGGGGCCTAATTTTAAGAATTGCTTACTGTGAAATTCTGCACTTAACTGCTTAAAGAATTGAAGTACATAATTTTGCGTACTTTTGTGGGTGCCATAAGTGCAGAATTCTGTGGTAAAAAGCAATGCCATGAAATTGGTCCAACCGGCCCAGCAAGTTTGTACATACAAAATAAAACTGTTTAGAAATTTGTTAAATATAGGCTTTCATTGCACAGTAAATCGTGTGATTCAATCTTTTGAATCAATATATTTGTTCTACTCCTAAGGGTCACACAATTGGAGCAGCCATGTCGGGTGGCAGTGACAGGCAGCAACCTGCCGATGTCACATACCAGGAGCAGCCGATGCAAGCGCAGCAATACCAGCAGCAGCAGCCAGACCAGATGCAGGGCGGTGCCTGCCGCTACGAACTGCAGCAGTTCTTGAACTGTGCCCAGAGCCAGCACGATATCACACTCTGTGAAGGATTTAACGAGGCGCTTAAACAGTGCAAGGTGTCGTATGGTAAGGACAAAACTAATTTATCACACTTATAGCCCTTATGTGGTGTGTTGAGGCAGAGCAGTCGAGCGTATCAGACTTCAAGAATCTCTGGTCTTTCTGATCAGCAGAGTGTTCTGATCTTGACACTTGTGTCCTTTAAGCAAGACACTTCATTGCTTTGTCCTTCGGATCAGATGTAAAGTCATAGGTCCTGTGTGTTGTGTAATACATGTTAAAGAACCCAGTACACTTATCATTATTAAGAGAAGGGGTCCGCCTGGTGTTTCTGGCATGGTTGCCTGCATTAAGTGTACGCCACAGCACCTCGTAAACAATTACAAGGTGCTACATATCTACATGTTAAATGGGTTAAATAGGATAAGAAAAGCACTATATAAGAACTGTGTACTATTATTATTGTAATTCAACTATAATGCACTACTCTGTATTCTTACGATTTTCTAAAGTAGTGCTTTAAAAAAATACAAATAATGAATTTAAACATCTATTTAATGGGTGGAATCAGAACAGAAGTAATTAAGTTTTGAAAAGAAAATAAGCTATTTTAAAATCCCACGCAGTCTTACAAGTACTATCCCTAACTATTGTGGATTTTGATGAGGTTGATAGTGGAATGCCTTGCCCAATTGCTAAATCACGGTTGGTGGTTGAGGGAGGGGTGAGTCTGATTCGGGGGCTGTAAATTAATACCCCCCAAGTTTGGGTTGGTTTGTTTCTGGACCAAACAAAATCGGGCAAAACAGGGTATAAAGGAAATAAGCTACATGTAGTTGAGTTTGAGGTTGGGAGGGTAGTCTTGTTTGTATCAGGTGCTGTGTTCCTGTTCAGCGCTCTTGTTATGCCATTTATTATTATTTATAAGATAGCCTGACGTGAATGTAAAAACAAATGCATTGTCTACGTGTACAAGGAAAATTAGTTTTAACAACACTGAAGTTATTATCACATTAAAGCTTATATATTGGAACATTTTACACACACACCCTGTTAGGTTCACCACTGTTGTGTTTTGTAACTGTTGTGTAACCGATTGCTAGGACTAGACTAGCTGTCTGGCTCACCCCTATAAAGGTCAACTACAGAGAGGTACAGAATCACCTCTTGGGGTCAAACACAACCAGATACAGACAACCATGAAGGTTTGTCAAAATCGTATCTAGCATTTCATTTCTTTCACTTCTTTTTTACATCTGTTTCTCCAGGTATGCAATAAAAAATCTACGCAGTAATTGCTTGGAGTCCAACGGACTGCACGTCTTCAACTTTTAAGTGTTCAGATAAGTTTACTGATTTTTATGAAATGAGATGACCTCAAAATGTACAAAACTACATGCAAACCGTGCAGTACTTGTGTGTTTTGTTGTGCCCTAAAACAAAAGTATCACAAACTATTGGACGCAACCCAAAAGTGGGTCGTCAAACAATTCAGATGGATCTCCAGACAGAAATAACAGCAGACTGCTGCAATGAATAATCTAGGCTTGTTAACATATTAGCTTGTATTTATGACATTACAATTACATGTTTTAATGCTACATACGAAGTGTGGTCCTGAGAACGAAAGAGGTCCACATAATGTGGGGACTTGAAACACTATGTGGACTAACACACGTCCACACAGTGCTATTTACAGTGTTGAGGAATAGGATTTCCCTCAAGTGCACAGAACAAAGGAATGTCCACATAGTGACTGCAACACAGAGCTGTGTGTGAAGGGGGAAGGGGTAGTTAAGTCAGCTTGTGATTGGCAGGTGGGTCAATGTCGAGTCCATTAAATTTTCATTGAGTGGCCGACCTAAAAGTTTGCTGCAGACCTCTTCCCTAAACCAATGCTGTACCAACCTTTAAGAATAATCATCAGGATATTTTAAAGGCTAATTTCCCAGCTTAGATGATTAAGTATGAATTTTTATATATTTTCAAAGTGTGTGAGTGAATATATGTATAAATTAATCCGTTTCTCAAAGGATATTCCTTGGTTTTGATTTTTTCCTTTTTACCGAGTTGGAAAACTTTTCTGCTATCCGCTAAAGCGCCACACAAAAACTGTTTTTCATGGTAGCTGGTAACAAGTTGCAGAACTCGGGACTCTGTTGACTGTTTTTATCATCAATTAATAAACCACAAGGGAAACAGACTGAAAGAGGGAGACCGCCAACAAGAGGGTTAGATTCACGTGGCTCAGCTGGTAAAGCGCCGGCACATTAATCGGAAGGTCGAAGGTTCAAATCCTGCATTCCCGCTCATAGTCAATTTGTCTTTATTCACCTCAAAGTTGTTGGACCACATTTGTTTGAAAGCACTGGCTCAGTGCACATCTCAGCAATCACCCCTTTGTACACTTGACTCTCGTTATTCTTTCCTGGATCGGTTTTCATTTGGAGGGTTTATCTCTGCTGATCAGGAGCCGGTGAGGATGTTTTCAAAAGGGAAATACCGCCCTGAAAAGACGATCGAATGAACTTGTCAAACTGTGGACTGTTGGATATGTTGCGGTAAAATAATGATCAACCTTATCTTGGTTGCGTGAGAATGCATGGAGGGCCTAGAGAGGTGCTTCCCCCTTGAAAGGAAGGGAAAAACTGTCGGACATTTAAACAAAATATATTGACTGTTGTGTCCTAGGAATGCAGGGGGGGTTTGTGTTGTTTTTGATTTGTGTTTTGTTTGGTTATGTTGTTGTGTTTTTGTTTGGTGTGTTTGTTTGTTAATGTGTGGGTTTTTTTTTTTTTTTTGGGGGGGGGTTGTTGTTTGTTTGTTTGTTGGGGGTGTTGGGGTGTTTGTTTGTTTGTTTGTTTGTTTGTTTGTTTGTTTTTTGGGGGGTGTTTTATTTTAAAGCAGGAATTTGACTCAGTGCACCTGGTCCTTTTCTTTGTGACCTATTAATGTTTCAGTAGAAATTGTTCTCATAAAGAGCTGAGGTGCAAAGTGCATTTTCCACCAGCAAGTTAAAGTGTCAGACCAAGAGCCATGAATGGGTTGGGGTGGGGGCGGCTGATTTCGTCTTCAATCAAAAGGTCATTTTAGTACCGTGTGTTGCTCAGTCTTTGCTTGTTTTGTTTTTTTCTGTGCGAGTTCCAGCCAAAAATGTAAAACAGTGACTGGGGTATAATGGAAACAGTGGGCAAGCATACACACAGGTTTATGTGAAGCTTTGGTTAGCATTCTAATAACTAGCAGGACCACGTAGACAAAATCTGGGTTTTTGTCCTCATGACATTTTAATTTGCATTTCAGTGAGAAAACTCACGTTATGGGGGGTTTTTTCCCCTTAAACACTAATAAAAACTCAAATTTAGAATCGCACGAAGAAGAAAAAAAAGCATTGGATAGTAAGTGATTCCCTGGAGAAGTGGAAAGATGCAAATGATGATAAAAACATTTTCGGTAGCAAAGCACCTGCTTCTGGTAAACATAGCTTATATTGGGATCAGATAAACCTGCTCCTTGGCTTAAAATAGACGGGTTTTACATGAGGAGATTGGTTGTTGAGGTTTTATGATGATTGCTTATCAATATTTTCAGACAGCTCTACATTGTAATGATCGCTCATTGACTTGCTGAATAGTGACCCTGCGGCATCAGTAAACCCTGTGAAGAGTCGCAATGTGTGTGTGTTTTACATGATCAATAAGCCAGTATGCAGTTGTTTCACACTGTGATGGGGGTCCGTATTGTTTTGTACCTCCTGAAGGGGTAGATGGCACCAGAGGCCAAGCCAAGGGGGCCATTTGACCCCAAGGGTGTACAAAATGGACCCCTCGCAGAGAATGCAACACGGTTGTTTTGTTATACCATGGTAGTAGATTCCTCGTCTTCAATCTGTTGTCATCTTCCAACATCATTACGAAGAAATTGGCACAGGTAAAAAAAACCCAGACGAATCAGCCATTGACAACAATTTACTTCACTGTTCCCTATGTTACCTCCCCACAAAAAACAAAAAAAAACAAAAAACGCCCCCCCAAAAAAAACAAAAAACAAAACACACTCCCAAAAGTTTGATAAAAATGTCCTTTCACGCAAAAATTCCATTAAAAAATGTAAACAAGCTATCGCCATTTGGATTGCTGTATTGTCTTTTGTTGGATGAGGGGTGGAGCCTCAAAAATGAGGGGTGGAGTCACGTAGCACAAGGAATGTGTATTAATTTACCTAGTACCAGCATCTCAATTATAACCTCGCATCCAGGGCTATTTCTAATAGTGTACAAGGCACTGGAAATGACAACCGGTGGGCACGATCAAGGCAATGTACCCAGTAGGGAAAACCCTCATGTTCCCCTGAGCCAATCACATCATTTGATTGGTTCTCAACCGATACAAATTCACAATCCGTTACCATGGTCCAACACTTAGATTTGAATGATGTCTGGTGCAATGTCTTGCTCAGTCACAAGTTCCTGCTTAAATTTGAATTCCTCCGGACTGTAATCGACAGTTGCCATGTCATATGATTCAGGCAAGCACAATTCTGAATATGGCACAATGGTACCAGTCTTTGCCCATCTGGAGGTTGCTGTACAAAAGCTTAGTCCTAACCATTTGACGTAGCAAGTGTCTTTATAGTCTGAGCGGTAATGTGTGTCTAAGCAAGTCATGATACCATATATTCTGTTCAACTCTAACTCGCAAACGGCTTATTACATTCTTTCCAAGCACTCCATTCAGGCAACTTGGAGGCAACCAATTTCACTGCATGTAGAAGGAAGTCTCTGGTTGCAAACGAAACATTTACGTTTAGCACTTTTGTCTCTATCCACACAAGAAAATCTGAAAACTGAAATGTATAATTTTTGTGTTAAATCTGCTTTGAGATTGCCAGGAATTGGTTTCCTTTTAAGTTGCCTCGTGGGGCTTGGCCAAATATTGTTTAATTCAATTAATATGATTGACATTTTTTCAAAACTGACAAATTATCATACCATGCACATTTTGTACACGCGTGAGGATTGGTTAATGTTTCCATTCATAGGTGTAATTAATAAGTTGTAAAACTTTAAGCAATACTACGCCTTTGACTTTGAAACAATTATGCAGTTTAATCCATGTAGTATATTAATTACCATCTTCCTGTACATGTACATATGGATTGATACTTTTATTAAACCAGTGACACGTCCTTATGATACATATATATTTAAAGAATTATAGGAAATAAAGTGTGGAGTTAAATCACAAATAAATGAAACTTTAAAAAGTGTGTTTATTACAGCCCGAGCCTGTAGGGTGTTGTCGTTCTGCACTATCGTCGCCTTATTCGCGGATGATTCGAAAGTGATGAGGCTACGGTATATAAATGACCCATCTCTTTAGCCAATGCGCTGCATGCATCGATGGAACTTATCGATAGTTAACAGTGTTTAAACAACTGAATTGATTATCTTGTGCAGACGTGATTTGTTTTTAAAAGCAAATACTGACCAGTGTCATGCTTACATCATGTCTGCGCAGAGTACAATGTATATATGTCAAACCTATTTTCCTGTACCCAACAGAGCTATCATGCAAGACAGAATACGGATTTAACTCTGAGAGTTTCCATGGCAGAAAATGAAGACTTCCGTTCTAACCATGCAATATTTGGGGCTAGAATGTGGAACGAAATGCCTGTGCGTTTAAGTCGAGTCCCTTGCTGTTTTACAATTACAACTATTTAAAGTTTTAATCTCTTAGCTTTTGTACTGACTTGATTCGATCGTTTACTCGACTGTTTTCAATTAACATGATTGTAGGATTTTGTAGTAGAAAGTGCCAATGCAATTTCATCCTTTTACATAACTTTGTACTATATTGTTTCTCTTCATTTTCCACTTTAAATAGTTGTTAATTAGCCTTCAGTTCCTTTTGTATTTTTCACCGTCTATCCATGGGTTCAAGTGATGGCTGGGTTTAGGTCAGACACTGATCATAAATATCTCAAAATACATGTATTCTTCAGCTATGACGAAAACAAGCTGTCTAATTTACTCCTCGAGTGCTGAGGATTCTTTCCTCAAAAAGCTCCTTGAAACCTACAACTCCAGGGGCTACCAAAAGGTGGAAACGCCATCATTTTTGAACCTGCATTCTAAAATTGGAGTTTCACTTTCAGACCTATTTGTCAGCAGTTACTCTCGGCCCTGGAAATAAGCTTTGATGTTTCAAATTGGCTCTGATCAAATTAAAAGTGCATGCCCGAGTCCCCTGAAACCATTGTCCTCTTCCACCTGTGTTTTACCACAAACCACGGGCCGGTTTAAAATTACTTCATCTTGCCACATTACTCTGTCCATGGATGAGGAAATATCATTTTCAGCACAGCGTGTATTCAGGCATGCAACTCTTCCGCGTTTCCGCGGATTTCCGCGTTTTTTTAAATGATCAGCGCTAAAATATAAAAAAAATCGGGAAAAAAAAATTGGCAATTTTTTTATATAAAGCCTTATATATGCTTGGCAACAACAATGTACACCCACAATAATGTGAAATAAGCCTAGTACATGCTAAGAATGCACCTAAGAGCATAATAAACCTCAACATTTTCTAGGGTACCATTGTGGATCTCATGTCCCTTGGCGTTTTGGCTGCCTCGCTCCGCGCTTGCGTTGTGCCTTTGAAAATTTCCTCTTTTTTTTTCATCGGGCAGTTGCATGCCTGGTGTATTACTCTAGGTCCTCTAAGGTTACTCTGAGTATACTTCCTCTGTAACATTTGCAACTTGGCAAAACTGGAAAATACTTTCATTTATTCAACACAAAGAAACACAACGCAGAAATGAGATTCGGGACTTCAGAATGTACTCTCTAAAAGCAGAACCTTCTTGTAACAGTTCTTTATAACGAGGGTTGACTAATAAAGTAGCTGCCTGACCAAGGTGCTCCCTAGCAACCTCTCCCCGCCCCAACACCCCCGCAAGGCATAACAAGTAAGGTATAATTTTGGTATAAATGCATGGGTATCCGCTTAAATAATAATTCTTCATTAGCTTGAACAACCCCCCCCCCCCGCTCGATAATTGAACTGAGCACTTGGGGTCTCAGGTGGGTTCATCCTCACTAATTAATGCCTGATGGTTTGTCGCGCGGCCATTGAATGACGCAAATGCATATTCTTGTTATTAACTGATTGAATCATCATCTTGATTGGTCACCTCGGTAACTTCCAAGGACAGTGTGTTGTTGTTTTCATTGCTGAAGAAATGTCCAACTGATCTTCGTGAGGACTTAATCTATCTTTGATAACTTTTGTATTTTCTTCCGAATGCATTTTCACTCATTTTTCTTGTGTGTATTGGGTTTCAGATTGATTATTTATCTTTATACATAATATAGTTGTTTATTCCTTGCAATGTTGCTTCTTCAATTTTTTCCTTAATTTGAAAATAAACAAATCAAAATTAATAAAACAAATATCTAGCATGGCGAGAATCCGGGGTAGGTCCAAGGGTGCTAGACCCCTCCCTGCTTTCTACCATGTTTTCATTTTATTTATTTATTATTTCATTTTACTATGGTTTTTCCTTTTGTAAACTTGAATCTGATTTCCGATTCTGTTGCCTATAAAAAAATAAAAAATAAATTATTTAGATAGCCTGAAAAAAAGCTTCAGAAGTTTATACATGTACCATTAGGTCAGCCTTGTACTCCACAAAATGTTCACACTTTTTCAAACAAAATCCTGGATCCGCACCCGCTAGCTAATTGGTAACATGGCTTGTGCATGTTCATGTTGCCGTTTATAAAAGTACTTCAATTCGGCAAATCCATACAAACAAACTGACTGGGGACATAGTTATTGACAGTTAAGTAATGACAAAGTGTGCTTAGTGAAATACAAAGTTGCATCCCCTTAAGGTGATCCCCTGGCTGCCGCTTCCCAGGTTGCATCGTAGACTTGGAGGTGATCCCTGGCTACACGGCAGCTAACAGTTGTATGGCTTCTGACTGGCACCCCCGAACAAAGATATTCACAAAATAGGGAGACCGCCAACATAGGGCTTTTTATAGCTCAAATGGTAGATCCGAAGGTCGATGGTTCAAATCCCGAACTTGTAAATTTTTCTTTGTTCAACCCCAAATCATTGAACAAAATTTAAAAGTAAAAATTTACCCAGTCGGTTTCCATTGTGGTTTAATTTTGGAGCTAAAAAATGTTACATAAGATTTGGTTTTAAATATCAAGTAATAATCCACAAGGGAAACTGACTGGGTAAATTGTTTAAAAGATTTGGTTTTGTAATTTCTAACCATGCATCGAAACATTAAAGGGACCTTCGGATTGGGTGCTTGAAATGAAGATGTTTCAAACACAGAATATAATGTTTCACACAAATACTCCCTGGAAATTGTGTGGTTTAACTTTTACTTTATGAACTACCACGGTCCGCCAATTTGTAGAACCAAAGCGCCCAAAGTGTGTGTCCCTTTAAACATCCGCCTCTGAAAAAACAACATCGCCAAGATTATAAAATGACTCCCGAACTTGTCCTCATTAGAGAGCCTATTACACAAAGGCGGCTTCTAATTTGCGGCGGGGACATTCCGACATGGCTGTGTTTTGAAAATCTTGCCCACCGGAAAGCTGAGACGTCTCTGTCGTGTTGTTTTTTAATGTCACGTCAATCAAAACAGTGACTTTTGTAGAAAGTGGAACGAGCAAAAGTGTCATCTTGCTCGTGTCACCCACCTCTTAAAAGGACAACATTGATCAGTCTTGAGGTGAAAAGAAACATGCAAATGATTTCAATATTTTTCAAATATTTGTATTTTTATGTTTGTTATTCACTTTGAAATTGTGTTGAATTGTTTTACTTTTCAGCTCGTAGAATAACGCATGCGGTTTTGCCCCGCTGTGTGAGAATGCTGGCGCGCGCTTGGTATTAAAAAACAGCATAAGTATCATCTGGTAAATGATGGACAAATGGGAATTTGGCTCTTGATCATGAATATGTTTGAGGTGTATTAATAAAGTTCTCTCGGCTCTTGATCATGAATATGTATGAGGTATAGTAATATACTACTCTCGGCTCTCGATCATGAATATGTATGAGGCATAGTATTATACTACTCTCATGCCTTAACAATAGAAAATGTAACTATTTACTCAAACATAAAGATCTATTTTCCCAATTGTCATTTAATCCAGATAGGAAGCATATGAGATAATGAGGCAAAAATACATGTTTCATATGAAAATTTATTTTATAAACACATTGTTTTTCTTCAAAGGAACAAAGTTGTTACACAAAGGCAAAATCATTTACAATACATATTGACATTAGTTGTATATGTATGTTGTTTTTGGTGAAAACTATAAATTTACATGACAAAAGTATACATGGAAGAGGGAGACATATCCCAAAATTAAATTTACAACCGATGCCATTTAGATACACGCTATTATGTGGTTTGTTTTGGGGTTGGGGTTGTTTTCCTTCTTCTTTCATAAAGTTGGGCCAATAATGTTCCTGTAATCTTTCTCAGCTCCCTGGGGAGTATACAGCCCTAGGCTGCCGTGGCACTGCGAAGGCTTTTTCAAACACAATATCAACCTCTACCCTTCCAGGTACCCATTTATACCCCTGGGTGAAGAGAGGTTTATAGTAAAGCATCTTGCTCAAGGACCCAAGTGTCCTGACCGGAACCCGCAGTCCGATTACTTAAACCGCCAGCCCCTTGACTTCGGTGCACAAAACGGCTCAGCCATGACATTCAAATGAAACTCACGCGTTGCTTTTTAACACCACAGATGGGTAAGGGGTATAAAACCTAAACTTAAGACGTGCAGAATATGCTCCTCCTATCATTTAAGATGGTGCTGCGTGAGTTGCTAGAGCTCATGTGCCTGTGGTGAGTGTGATACTAACAGTGCTTGGGTTACAATTAGTGCACAAAACAAGCCACACGTCTTGCATTTGATTTTACATCAGTTGGTTAATTGCTTTCAGATCACACTTAATATAACGGGTATCCAATATAACAGACCGTGTAAGTCCTGAATATTTTGGGACCACTTTTGTCCCACGTTTGCTTTAACGCGCGAGGAAAACAACAATCTCGCGCACTTACAGGTCCTAATGATCGAATACAGGCTGGACTTGCGCAGTCTATTCCACGGCTACAAATAGTAACAGCTAATCCCATCTGGATTTATTTAATACAATCACCATTCGAAATGAGCGGTATCTTTTTGTGTAAATAATTTTTGTTTTAATTCGTGTAGTGTGTTTGGGATGTCTGTAAAGGAGAAAGTCACTGTCTTTATAGAATCTCTCAAAGTCTACAGCAGTCACTTTTAATGGGGCACAGAAGTCAAAAACCAGAGCCAGTTTTGTAAAACTCGTTATTTCAAGAACTTCCTCAGCTCATCAACCTCATGCTGAACAGAAATTAGGGATGAGAAGTTTTAGACTTGTCTGAATTAAGACCTTTTTATGTCTGGCTGATGAAAAAGTGGCAGTTATTTTCTTCAGTTAATAGCAAAAATCCCGCTCTTTGATATACTTCTTAGAGCACTGCGGATACTGTTCACACTGTTGTGACTGGCACCTGTCTTGTTTTTTGTTTGTTTGTCGGGGTGGGGTTTTTTTATGGGTTTTTTATTACACTCTGAAACTAAATTTGCAAGCAACTTTTTGTATACATTAGGCCCAGAGGAATGGAGAAGCGTGAATTTTCTGGTCTGAAGTACATTGTCCTCGCAACTCCTTCCCAGAATTCAAACTTGAGAATTCAGCTCTTCCATTTAAAGGAGGAAAAAAGCATTCAACCAAAAGAAGTTTCATCTTCAAAAAAGTCTTTGTGGGAAAATGAAATCATCGTGGGTTTTTTTTTCTTCCAAATGCTGCTGTGTGTATCTAAAAGAATATGCCAACACCAGCAGTCCAAAGCTATACAAAGTCTTAAAAGCTATGCACTCCGACCAGCGGAGAGTTTTTAATAATCAAATCCAGACACACACACAAAATCCAGTTATGTAATGCCACTCTTAAAAAATAAACTCCACATTCTGAAATTAGTTAGGAAAATATAATGCTTAAGTAAATGTTTAGCATGTAGCCCAAACTACCTCAACATTCTTCCGAATCCACAACCTTTTGATTCAATTCTTTGACATTTATATAGGCGTGATATTTTTCCTTTGAGTCTGATTTCTGATTTTTAAATTTTTTTTTTTGCCCTAAAAAACCCAGCAAAATTGTTCTTCAAAAAACCTGAAAAGGTATATAAAAAGGCACCCATACATGTATGCATGGTCAGCCCTTGTATTACTCAATAAAATCGTCCTATTTCTCCAAAGGCCAAAAATCAAACCTGTTTATAGTTTGTATGTTCTGCCAATAACTTTCAGAAAGAATATTTACAAGTTTCTCGGATTTTAAAACCATTTGATTGTTACCCTCGGTGCCATGACCAGGCAAATGCCTACTAGGCTGTCCACTTTTTGTAGTCCAAAACCTAGAATTGAACAATACTTGCAGTTAGATTTTAACGGGTTGGGGATCGCCTAGGGTTAAAGCCGTGACACTTCTTTGGGTTATGAAGGGGTTGAATTCAGTCCAATTCTTTACTTTTCAAAAGACGGGCCACACATCCAACTTTTGGAATATTTCATCAGCTAAGGTGATATTGTTACTGTTTTACGAAAGCAAGCGGCGTTGGGATTAACAACAGTTTACAAGGTTTTTTTTCAATCATTACCAAATTATGTACAACTATAAAACTTTTTTAAAGAAGTTTGTTTATCAAAAGCTTTATCCTTTAACTTTGTTTACCTCCACCATAAAACAATCTTTCCAGATTGATTAACGCAATATATATCTGTCATCTTTGGTAGTTTTAGTGTTAACAATCAGTTTTTAGTAGTTACTTATGTAATCTGTACCCTTTCTTCTAATGCAGTATGTAAACAATACAAAACAAAATAGAGGGCCAGCCTGTTTCTTTTTGAATAAACTGAGCGACCAGTCGCTCTATAGTACCTTTATACAAATGCTTCTTTTTACACTAATTGTCATAGCCCTCGATGGTCATATTTTTCTATGACCAGAGTTAATAGTATTTATAGTTCATATGGTTTAGCATCTTGGCTAATATAATCTACGTGTAGGCCTTAGCAGAGAACTTGCTGAATGAACTAACTTCGTAAGCAAATTTAAGTGGGGTACCAGTCACAAGCAATGTGTACATTACATTACATTACGCTTTGTCTGGTGAACTGTTTTCTGCTGAGAAAGTTTGTACATATGTGTGCTTAACAGCCTAATGAAATTAAGCCAAAAAAATGTTAACACCCTTTGTATGGTGAAGCCATCAGGAAGAATGTAGACTTGATGACAAGTCGTTAGTCAGTGTCTATTTGTCTAGTCTGCCAGCGCTGCCTATTACAAACACACATCCTGCCGTTCATGCAACAGTCACAGTGCGATTAATATACACCGCACAACAATTACCGACTTGATTTCAAGACTAGGAAGAATGCAGCCACCGTGGACAACTGTAATGCTGGAGTTGTTGGCTTATTTGCATTTCGTGTTTTCGTTTGATTTTTTTGAAAATAAAAAAAACAGGATTTGTTTTTCTCAACTATAGGCTTTGCATGTATTCAATATTGAAAGCCTTCTTGTAGCTGTTGATATGAGCAATTTACGCAAACACTGGCTGAGGTTTCTTCTCCAGAAATATTGTTCCCCATACAGTTCCCAATGACTAAGCAATAATGTATGTTATAACCAATGGATCCAAAGCACACCATGTGCATGTTTTAGAATGGTTTTTGCCTTTGTACTGTTCCATGGGTTTTAAGTCATGTTACTTAGTTATTCTACAGTTACTAAGTTACTTAACTACAAGGATAGTTAGTCACTTCTTGATAGAAAAGTTATGATGTAGTTCTTTGGATAAAATGTTAGTAATAGTCAGTGTATTTGATTTAAAATAGATTTCTCATCATCAGGAATAAGCAAACAGGAACACAATCAGTGGAAGTTTCTAATCTCATTCTAACCATTCTGTCAATCAAGTCAGAAAATGTTTCTACAAATCACACACAACAATTACTTAACAGTGGTCTTTCACTTGGTCATCCCAATCATTCTATAAACAGTGTGGTGGACGTGCATAAGTGAAACGTGCAAAGTGAAACAGCTTTTAGATGCTGCAGAAGTCGGTCTTGTGGATAAAAAAAAAACATTTTAAAAGCAAATAATTAAAAAAGTTAAATTGTCGGTATCACTACAGCTCCAGTGTGGCTAACTGTATAAACTCTTTCCTCGATAGTTAAGAAATAAATAGTCTTTCAGTGAAAAATAGTAAAATACATTTATATAAAAGTACACGTTTTCATTTCTAACTTCCATCAAAAGATAACTTCCTTGTTTAGTACTTTCTTCGTCAAAAATTGTTTGAACATCTTTTAAAATATTACACACTATTTTTTAGTTTGGTGGAAACATTCAGTTATTCCAAACCAATTGAATTTTCCACCAACTACTGTGAACCTTCCAAATTCAATCCTTGGGTTTTCGGCTAATCTTGATCCAACAGGGTCCTGGGCCCCAATTTCATAGAGTTGCTTCATAAAGAGTTGCTTCATAAAGAATTGCATACCAAATTTCTGCTCCGTCGCAGGCGGTACATGTGACATTGTGTCTTGGCTGGTAACCTTATTCTGGTAAGCATAATCTATATGTGCTTATAAGCAGCTCTAAGAAGACCCACGTGTTACTTTAGGGTTATTTATATACACCTGAGGGAGTGTAATTACAGGGAAGTTTGGATCCAAAATGGCTTGGGTTGGGAATAAAGAACAAAAGGTGTTGCATTTTTCAGGAGTAAAGATGAAAGTCTGGATTTACTTTTGGGGACTGATGGGTTTAGTACTCGTAATCAAGAATTTCCGCAAGGAGGGCTGGGATTTCCACATGGGGCCAGGCGCGGCGGAAATCATTTGCGCATTTGTTGAACATCATGGAGACGACACGGACGGAGGTGACCTGCATGAGGAGTCGAGCGAAGAGCTGTTTGTTCTTCCAATCGCGGCGAGTCACCTCACGCTTCAAGACCTCGACCAGTTCACCCTGTAGCTGCTCTACTTTCTGAACTTCTTTCAGCCCGTACCGATCTGCAGAAACATGAATTGGCTTAAATTATATACGTTGTTTTGTTTTGGTTGTGCTTCTGTTTGAATAATGTCTGCTCTGTTTAAATAACCTAGAATTGGCTATATAGGCCTATATTTTTCAGAAACGTATTTTTCTCAACGTACCAATTTTTTTAATTTTTTTAGATGCTGGTTTATTTTGTTTTGGGTGTTGTTTTTTTTCGCAGAGGGTTGAAAGGTTTTAGTGTTGGCCGTGAGAATGTTAAGCCTTCAAGAGGGTTTCTAATTATTTCATTTAAGAATTCCTTGGAAGTTGAGGTTGAATCCAGTAGGGTTTTCTTACCAGCACAAAGGATGATGATAGAAGTGAAGATTGCCAGCTCTTCCTTTATCAAATCCAGTGCGTTGAAGTTACGGACAAAGTCGTACAGAGTCTCCCAGAACTTCTCCTGCAATCCCATCCCTTGGAGGTCAGACAGGCGGAAGGAGAACTGGTCACTGTGGTCCTCCGGTCCTCCAAAGTCGATGATTTCATTGTCGATTACCTTCAGGAAGGGAGCGGTCCGAATGAGCCAGATCTCAAAGAAACCAGCTTTGAGAAGGGTCATTTGGTCCTCCTGTTGAATGAGACGGTAGAAACATGACAGAGTATGAGATAAGGGCTTGTGTCAGGGTTGGTTGTTGGACACTTTGGTAATCCATGAAGTACAGGGTGGTTGACATTTGGGAGGAATGCAAAAACTAGAGGTAACTTGAGGTTACTTGAGGTATAAGGTTTGTTGAGGTTTCTCAGGGTTCAACCTCTAGTTGTCTCATGTTTACTGCAGTTGTTTAATTCTGCATTTCTCCTTGTCAGGATGGTTGTTGGGATGCACTCTTCGGTAAGCCATGCAGTACAGGGTGGTTGACATTGGGGAGGAATACAAAGTTAGAGGTAACTTGTGGTTAGCCTCAATGTCTTGTTGAGGTTTCCCGGAATTAACCGGGGTTTAACCTCGAGTTACCTTGAGTTACTGCTTGTGTAATTCTGCATTTCACCCTTATCGGGTCGGTTGTTAGATTGTACTTTTTAGTAAGCCATGAAGTGCTGGGTGTTTGACATTATTGAAGAACGGGTCCAAATTGTGTAAGTCATATCTCACCTGAGGAAGGGCACAGAAGCCTGGAAGATTCTTGCTAAACTTAACCACGTTGACAACAGATGGAGTAACCACGTCGGTCAGGAAGGAGCGGACAGCGCAGATCTGGGCGTAGATGGCAGCGGGGTCAATGTAGGGCAATGGGGACATTAAGGCAAACTCCTGGGCTGCTACGAAGGACATGTCCAGTTGGTCAACCTCCTTCTGACTCTCACAGGAGCTCTGCTTCAGCTTCAGCTATAGGAGGAACATCGAAAGGAAAATTAAAATCAAACCTAGCTTGGACAAATTAGTTTCTGATGAGAAAAGTTAAACGAGACTTGTAAGAATGGCATAAATTATTTTTACAGAGAAAATGAGTAGTCTTCATTGAGGATACACAAGTGGAAAATGTCTCCAAAGTGGTGTGTAAAAAGAGTAGCGGGACTCGCTAGTTTGATGTTTAAGTGTCAAGACTGGTCTTGATCTGCGTTTAAACTTCAACACACCGAAATGGTCCTTGTGGGTTTTTTTTTATAGAAAAGTTGTATATAAAATATCACCACCTCAGTCTTTGGACCCAGATCAAGTGATAGGAGGTCAGAATACTTAGTAGTAAATATATTTTGTCAAAAAAAAACCCCTATTTTAGCTAAAGTTCCTACAGAATCTTTCAAAGTCCTCTACTCTGGTAACTCAACACCAAAGTGTTTGAACATTGGTAAGCCTTGGCTCAGAGATAAACCCACAGTCCCAAATTCTCTATAGAGAATTTGGGACTTAGGGTTTATCTGACTTATTGAATAGGATTTTTTTTTTAAATTTTGTTTCCTTTTTACGTAAAATGCAAAATGCCTGACGGACACATGAATTCTTGGGCCCAATTTCATAGAGCTGATCTTAAGCATACCAAGTAGCTTAGTACAATAAAATTACGCTGACCAGACTAAGGTTACCAGCCAAAATACCATGTCACCTGTACAATTTGTGACTCATCCTGCTCATTTTTTTTCTTAGCAGCAAATTATTAAGCAGTTATTTTCTGCTTAAGCAGCTCTAATGGAATTGGCCCCTGGCCTTAGTTAGAGTTGTAAATATTCCACCCACATGTGCCTGCGTGTTGTTGGTGAAGCAGGTTCCCTCGTAGGCCTGAACCAGTTTCTGTATGAGTGTATACATCTGTCTATCACGCTGCTCCCTCTCCTGTATCTTCTCCTTGGTAGAGAGACTTTGGATTTCTGCAAGATTTCTGGCTTTCTGCTTCTTGGAATATCTTCCCACCCTGACAGCTGTGATAAATAACAGTAATAATATTAATAATAATAATGATAATATTAATTGTGGGTTGAATAAAGACGAATTTACTAGAGTGGGATTTTAACCTGCGACCTCCATATTAACAGGCCGGTGCTGTGAACTAACTGAGCTAATCTAGCCCTATGTTAGCGGTCTCCCTATTTTGTCAATATCTTTGTTCGGGATGCCAGTCAGAAGCCATTCAACATTTAACTGCTGTAAAACCAGGGATCACTCCAACCTCGTTCCCATGGTTTACTTTATTTCCAACCATGTTTGTAAATAGCAAAGCAGTCAACCTCGTACTGCTCGACACACCCTGGGGAAGAGGTTGGGATCACACCCATTTACGAGTAGTTGCAATTCCTTAGTCCAATAAAAATCAACAAGCCACATGCAGCAGGGTTTTGATGGGTTTGGCCAATAGTAATAGAGCATTTGCGATTGATTTACTTTTGTTTTGGGGTGTTTTTTATTTTATTTGCATCATTGAGCCATGCCCATGGTTTTCAAATTGATGACATCAATTATTACAAATGCAATTATTACATCTGAATATATGTTGGTGTGGTGGTTACAAGAATTGAATTTTGTTGTTCTGTCATAACTGTAACTAAATAACACTCATGCCTTGTAGTTATGTTGAAATATGCAAAAGCAAACAAATTTGAGGTCAACTCACTTTCGATGGATTAGTGAGGCGACCATAACCAACTACAGTAATTTGTATTTACACAGCCTAATTATATGGCTGTAATGACAAACTCATTTTGCACAGAGACAGACTGTACTCTGTGAGCCACTTACAAAACAACCAGCTGATCTTACTGATTGTTTAACCTATTTATAGGCTTGTGTAAATGTTACTGAGTAACTGGCAAATGATTCTTGGATCGTTACATGTTGTTAATATTTAGGGGAGAGAGATTGTTTGACCCAGTTTATTAACCCTTGTTGACAAATTCTATAGTTTTGTTTTGTTTTATTTGGCATGAGTCATGTTTTGTGTCACTAGTAACTAAAGTACATCATACTGATGTGACATGAGAAACACTTCATTTCTTTTAAGTGAATATTCAAATGGAAATACAGTAAACCGTGTTTTTGTTGAGCAGCATTTTTGTGCAAGTTGTCATTTGACTATGGCAAATTTATGTACGAGAAGATGGTTGTCAAAAAAGGGTGGTGGAGTCACTGAAAGAAGGGATGTGAGCTATTCCAAATATTATAGTAGAGAACACTGTCACCGATTGAAGTGAACGGGAGGAACATGTTCTCAAGTCTATTAAACAAAGGTTTTCAAGTCTTAAACACAGGTACTACTAGAGTCTTTAACAAAGGTACCTGAGTCGGAAACAAAGTTACTAACATCTTTAACACAGATACTTAGAGTCTGAAACAAAGGTACTCAAGTCTTAACCAAAGGTACTATAGAGTCTTCAACAAAGGTACCTGAGTCTGAAACTAAATTAATTGAATCTTAAACAAAAGTACTTAAATCTTAAGCAATAGTACTTGAGTCCTTAAAAAACCCGCAAGAGTCTTAAAACAAAGGTACCTGAGTATCTAACAAAATTACTCGAATCTCAAAGGTACTCAAGTCTGAAACAAAGCTTAGGTACTTGATTCTTAAACAAAGCTTTGGAACTTGAGTCTTAAACAAAGTCTAGGTACTTGAGTCTTAAACAAAGATTTGGCACTTGAGTCTTAAACAAAGTTTTGGCACTTGTGTCTTAAACAAAGCTTAGGTACTTGAGTCCAAAACAAAGCTTTGGCACTTGAGTCTTAAACGAAGCTTTGTCACTTGAGTCTTAAACAAAGCTTGAGTTTTTGAGTCTTAAACAAAGTTACTCGAGTATTAAACTAGTCTCTTTTTTCTTGTTCCATAATTAAGACAGCTAACTTACAGTGAACAGACATTCCAACTGCGAGGCATTTCCTGTAGCGGCAGTGTGCGCAGCGACCCCTACTTGACTTGTCGATGTTGCAATCACCGTCTTTTTGGCACTGAACGATTAACGTTTTGTTGCCAATACATCTTCTGAAGAAGCCCTTTATAATTGTAAAATGAAAAAAATAATTAAATTTAATGCTTGGATAATAACAACGCAAATGACAGTGCACTTTTTCACTGTTTGCGTATTTCTGAGCATGTGCACATTTCCAAGAACTCGCCCAAAAATAAAATTAAAATGTCGTTTACTGGAGTGGAACAAATCACACGTGATACCTGGCATCATGGGGTAAATATGTGCTTAAAAGTTGAGTCATCGTTTAGGTAACAAAAGTTGAATTTATTTATTTTTTTTTTTTAATTGTACTTCTTTTCACTGAAAAGGGGTTTGTACGCTTCAAGTGGTTAACAAAATAAAAGAAGATTAGGGGCTTAGGCTAATGGAAAATGCTGGTTTGCCTGTGTTTGCCAGTGGCAGACCTAGACATTTTCACTTTTGTGGGGCGGGGGTGGCAAAGAAATAATGTTAGGGGCTTTTGATGTATCGAAACATTCACCTGCAAAAAAAAATAGTTAGTGGCCTGACGTTTCGACCCTAGCAGAGTCTTTCTCGAAGGCTAAACATTCACCTGAGAATGTTCTCCTGATCTCATTTTTGGGGGTGAGGCGTTTCTCTCCCCCCCCCCTAATAATGCCACTGCAGTTTCCCAAAATGAGGGGGGTTAATCAACGATGAGAATAGTTTGCAGGTATGGGCGATGGTAAAACAAGAAACCAATCATGTTCTGGTATTGCTCACTGCTTGTCCTTGATTAGTCTTTTGAAGTACAAAATATACCGTGTTTACTTTCCCGAGGGCCTTTGCCAAGATATCCATCATTCAGCACATGCTTCGTGTACATGTAAAGTATATCTAAAGTAAACAAGGGCCCGTGAAAGGGCCCAGAAGCTTCATACAACCCAAACCATTTTCTTGTAGTCTTATGATTGTAGACAAAGAACATTTTATTTGGTGTGCTGTGGAATAGACTTCTGCTTCATACTGACAGGACTCACAACTGAGTATCAACTAGGTAGTATACAAGGGCCCGCACAAGGGCACCGGTAGTTTCATACAAACCCACTGTCAATGTTTTAATAGCCCTTAATTTCTTTCCTTTGTTAAAGAGAAAGTTGCTTCTTTTTTCAAGACTTTAGGTTACAGAGTGGGATTTGAGCAGGGTTTGTTTTTATTATTCCTCGGTTTTGTCACCAGAAATTTACATTTAAAATAACTAGGGGAAATGATACTCACTTTGCAACCTTCGCATGACGTCACACCATAGTGAATGCCTGATGCTTCATCCGTGCAGATTCTGCACAGTGGGAGGACGGGTTTAGGGGGAGTTTTCTTGCAAGATGAGGGTGCCATTGCGTCCGAAGTGTCCAGCACAAGTCTGCAGAGCAAAGTAAAAAATTAAGCATTCATAATTATAAATATCACTATAGAGTGCTTGACTAACTGGACAGGGCAATGTCCCAATTGAAGCCTGTCTTCTGAGGGTATACAAATGTCAACAATGAAAAAGTTGATAATAAGAAATTTTACTGAAAAAATCGTAACCTGATACTACCTGGTTACGAAAGGTCCAAAGAGCCTAGACTACCTGCAGGCTTAATTTACACACAGCTTGTAAAATATGGAGGTTTTCCTAAAACTATAGCCTAAAATCTTGCAATTTATGAAAATTTCACATTACAAATTTTATACACGTTTGATATGAAGAAACGGGGTATACCAACTTAAAACTTGATCAGCTGTTAGTTTGACATTTGTTGATTTTTGGCGATAATTATGATACATTAAATCTCGTAAAATATGACCCTTGCAGCATCTTGCCTGCCAGGAAATGCACTGGACTGTTGTAAACAAGGAGATGCAGAGAACAAGTTGTATATGTTATCAGCACTGCAAAAATTATTATTTATAATATGTACATTGTTTTTAAACTGTAATTGCGCATGGCTGTTTGTAATCAGCAAAAGGTAGTCAGGGAGCTCGTTCTATATCGCTCCTACCATCTCAACAAATAAATACATACTTTATTAATAAATCAGTTGTTTATTTTATAATAAATGAACAGTTAGTGTGAAACAGAAAAAGGCAATACCATTCCCAGAGCAGAATGTGTTTCTCCATAACTTACCACCAAACACACCCCAACATCACCAGAAATCAGAATGGCAAGTGCATGACTTGTTTTTCCCCGGACAGCGAAATGCAAATGAGAGGTCACACAAACTTTTTTTTTTTTTTTTTTTTTAACGTTCCCAACAAGGAAATAATTTCCCAACAATATAGAAGAATCAGAAAAACAATCAATACGCCTCTGGAACCATTGTTCCCTTGAACAAAACCCACTAGGGGTGTTTTGTTTCATGGCCAGCTAGAAGGAAGACTCAAGAAATTCTATGTAGGTATACCTGTGTTGTAGTCCGATAAGAGAAACAAAACTCCGTGACTCACCATGAATGAAGTTTACAGTTACCTTTTTTTCGACAGGGAGTAGGGACGTTCAGAGTTTGGTCACGTAGTATGTGATTAATTACTAGAACAAGTTTGCCTCTTGTCATGTTAAGTACACTGTTGTCTTTTCCTGTGCATAATGTATTCATTTGTTTGGAAGGATGAAGTAATTGCAGACTCATAATGTTTTGTAGCACATTTAAAGGAACATTACGTGCAACTTAAAAATGTTCGTAGATTTTGGTCCCCCCCCCAAAAAAAAAACAACAAACAACAACAACAACAACCAAAACAACAACAACCAAAAAACAACAACAACCACAACAACAACAACAACAACAACAACAACAACAAAGCTGGTGCATTATAACAGAAGACTTTGTAAATAACACAACAATACCGTTGCAAACGCAACAAACGCTGACCACGTAATACTATCCAATTATACTGTTTAAATTGTCACCAACACTATCAGCTGATGGACGTGTAGTTTTATCAAAATGACCGCACAGGCATTAATTTCACAAGATTTAATTTGTTGATTCAAATAAAAAAATATACAATTTTTTTTTCACTTTCTATAAATTCGGTACGTAACAAAATAGTTTCCCTTGTGGTTTATTACTTAAAAAAGAGTATACATGAATTGTTATTATTATAACCAACATATCTTATTGAATTCATGGAGGAGGAGGAAAGACAGATAAATCTAAATATTTGTATTTCTTGTATTATTATTATTGTAATCATAAGTGTCTTCTGTCTTTTTCGAACTTTTCTTGTTCGACTCTTACCTTGCAAGTTTCCCGGTTGAATTTGATTTTTTAGCTGTTGAACACGATGCTACCGCCATTATTGAGGCACAGATGGCGTGGTCGTTGTGAAAACAAGAAACTGAGAAAACTAACCAAGACTAAAATAGTATTTCGAAACTGGTCACACTGGGACGACAGTGACAACGGTAGCGACAACCAAACCGAATCCATTAACATCGTCCTATATTTCCAGGTCACATTGACATGATCGAACAGTCTCAAATCGTCCAATATAACTCCATGACAGGACGGGCGTTTTGGGACCGCTGTTCCAACCGGTCTGAGCAGGGAGCTTTGGTCTTTCAGGAGTCAAAACATTTGGGAGGGGGGGGGGAAATGTTGCCACGTGCGCACCCTAAGATGTCAAGGTGTTCAACAGTCATCATCAGGCCAACCTTGGGACCAAAATGGTACCTGGCACCTGGTATTACGACTGTTCAAATGTTTATGATAACTTATTAATCATAGGGCGGAGGTTACCAGGTATTCTTTTCCAAGGAAACGAGAACAAAAGACAACATACACGGGGAAGTGAACGCCCTGGTGTCACAGAGTAACAGCCTATATTAACTCTGTTTAGACCCCCCCCCCCCCCACCATTTATAATTACCAGTAACATTGTCGAAGCTATGACCAGTGATGATCAACTTGTTCTTTGTTTACTATTGACGCACAAACCCTTTTGTACACAAGACCAACGCGCAGCCACGACAGCTCTTCATAACAGAGGGTTTGTGTACACTTCATTCAGAAAAGTTACTCTTCCGTAAATTGTACAGCCATTGGTATTATTAGTTGGGTATAAAAGGAGCTACGTGTACATGTACATGGGATTAGAACAGCATTAACCTGGCTTCAGATGGTACCAGATACTCTTAAAATTTGAGGGAAGGGAAATCCGGGTTTTTGTTTTAGTGTTCAAAGGTTAATTGATAAAAATGATGTTATTTTCCTCATAACACTAAAAGATTCCCGCCCAGTCCTCTCGTGTAATATACGAGTGGTTATATTGAAACCACTGGTGGTTGACCTATTTGAAGATAAAAATATAAAAGTATTTAAAGATAAAAGTAGTTGGTCTTGTTATAACACCGGTAGGAATCCTCCATCTCAGGAGCTTTTGCCTCAAGTAGTAGTAACCAACTTATTTGGAACAGCCGATAGGCCACACTTTTTTCGTTTGTGCATACACTATTCAGATTTTGGGTTGAGAAACCATTTTGCAAACTCGTTGTCATTTTTAAGGGACACACCCCTGTGAATCATCATTAGGCTGAGTTTTAAAAAAAATACACCAGTTGATCGTCCTGGGTGGGGGTCAGAAAGAAGAGGATGGAGGCCTCTTTGTTTTTATTGTTCTTTTCAACGAGGAAAGAAACCGAGTAAAAATTTTCTGGCTTTGTGGAAGTTTTTAAAAAATGGAAAAATTAAATCAATCGTCGAAAGAGTGGTGCTGAGATGAAGCAAAAAATACATGAAAAATGTAGTCTTTTGCGACTTCAAAAAAGAAAGGGCGGGAACGATCAACTCGTGTTGTTATTGTTGTTGTTGTTTTGGGGGGGTTTTTGTTTTTGTTTTTTACCATGGCCTTATTATGTTCACACGTGTTAGTTTACCAATGAGCAGCCATTTTGGTTTTCATCAATTCAACTCAATGGAACCACACAGAGCGAGACGTAAAAAACTCAACCAACCGATTTCACAAAGAGCTAAGAAATAAGATTGATCTTAGAAGTGCGAAACAATCTTAATTGCTAAGCAACGTGTGACGTAAAGTGGAAAGCTTGGTACCCTTTTTTGGAAAAGAGAACAAGCCTGAGAACTATTTTGCCATTTTTAGGCATAACTGGGAATTCCTATGCTGAAAATAATAAGTCGCGTCCATGTTAACGGCTTCGGGTTAGCTATTCATAACGCATGAAGTGCAGACGAATATGACTGGATTACTGATAGTCCCACTCTTCAACTCGACGTTGTAATTCAAGGCAAGGCCATCCATTGCCGAAGTCGCTTGATTCGGACGGGTCTGGGCCATGACAAAAAAGTTGCTCGGCAGTGTTATCAAAATTATCTTCATACTTGTTCAGACAAGCATAGAGGGAGGTAGAAATGATATTCCATTCTACCTTCATGGAGACTAGTAACCTAAACGACGATAGAGACCATACACTCTAAAAAAAAACCTCCCGTGTCAAAATTGAACCAGATCCCGGGTCTGAGGGCTTGACCGAATTGAACCGGATCCCAGGTCTGAGGGCCTGACCGAATTGAACCGGATCCCGGGTCTGAGGGCCTGACCGAATTGAATCTGTCGTGGCTTGGACCCACGCCATCTATTTTTACCGCGAGCCCAAAATGAGGGGGCGAATAAACGGCTAGCCGAATTGGACAAAAGGGGTCCATACTAAGCCCACCACGATCCCACGCCCACCTCCGAGTGATACTCCGACCAAAATAAACAAACCGCACAAACCAAAAAAATGTGACACTCTTTATATAAAACGTTCAATTTAAAAGTTTCAATAAGCCTTATATTAACGAAATGCAACATTTTATAAACGAATTAGCCTCATTTAACACCGTCTCTTTTCAGAGCCACACCCCCCCCCCAAATAGCTTTGCACATAGTTGTACCCGCACGTTTATTAGTTACATGTACTTTCTAATTAATTGTGTTAATTTATTTACTTGTTGATGTATTGTGTTGGTATATGTGAGTCCATCGTCAACTTGAATGCAATTTCTCTACACAATCTTCTATAGAACTTTCCCTTTCTGATTTTGTTTTTATTTTATTTTTTTAAGAGATTTATTTACTCTGAATCAGAGCTGCCACCATTTTGCATTTTGCAATCACGGAGATTTTGTCCAACAGTCAGATATATTTACATTTACATTCAACATAATAGGGGGAAACGTTTCCAAAAATCAAGGAGATTTTCCAATTTGTTAATCGGAATATGGAAAGATTTGTTTGTTTTCAGTGAACTTCCTGCAGAATCAGAGAGTAGGCAGCTCTGCTGATAATCATCATTGTTATGCATTTGTATGTTATGGTCATGTCACACGGGGCAACTTACAGGCAACCAGTTCCAGGCAATCTCTAAGAAGAAAAGGCATTCACATTTTAATGTTCACATATTTTTCTTAGGGATTGTAAGACATTGTTTGAAAAATTACTCCTGTACTACTAAAGTGGTCCTGTAGCGTACACTGTGGTTGGTTGCCTCCAAGTTGCCTGGAAAAGTTGCCTCGTGTGACAAGGCCCTATGTATTGTTTCTGGAAACTGGGACAAAACTAGCCACTGCGTATATGATCCATGCCCGTTGGTAATTAGATGGGTTGGCATTTTAAACTGAAGGTTATACATGTGTAAATCAGAATCAGCCGAGGACACTTCCCGTAGTGGGCGGAATAATCTTTGTTTAAATAATGCATCCAATTAAAACGAACAGGTACGATTGAAGTTAAAGGTTTACAAGAGTTTAGTTTAAGTTAAATTTACAGATCGCGGGTACAGCTTGCCACTGTATAATATAAATAGATCTGAGATGGTTTCTAGTCAGGACTTTCAGCTTATTTTAGTTATTGATCTCTCCTTCTTTTTCTTTTTTTCTTTTTTTACTTTCCTTTAAAAACAGATTATGAAAACGAGTAATGCTTGTGTAAGTTATCCAACTCTTGAAAAGGGGGTCAATGTAGGTCACGCATTTATTTATAAGGTGACGATAATTCATCAAGTGTCTTTTTAAGAACGGTCTTTTTCGTGGGGGCACCTCGGGCTGGAAAAATTGTGGGGCACGTCACCCCTACCACCGGCCCCGCGATAACGCGTATGGTTTCCCCTCCTGCATCGAAGAAAACTACATGTCTTAACATTTCTCCACAGTCTTTTCTATCAACACAGTTTCAGACATGTGGGTTACCTAGTCAATTTGCAGGATCCCTTAGTTTCATTTCCAGAAAGATAATTTTAAAATGATAGTAATAAATAAATGAATAAATAAAAACATAAATAGGCCTACATACTCAGAAATATATATTAAATAATTCATTAATAATGAATTCATCATCTGATAAACAAACAAGCAAGCTAGCAAGCAAATAAATAAACAAATAAATACAAAATTTACGACTGTAGCTGTTCTTTAAAGAGTTAATTGTTTTCTTAATTCGGAGACTGAATAAATAAAGTTGTATGACTCCACTAAAGAGAAAAAAAACATAAACAACTAATAATTTAATAAATACGTCATCGTCAGCGACCACGTTCCGGTGTTTTCTCATGGCCAACTTCTTATATTGGCTGAAAGAAAAATATGAAACACACTGCGGCTAACAAGGATCACGCCATAAAAATGGGAGGTGGTACACGAAAATGCGTACTTCATCTTAGTTGCGTTGAAAAGCATTGCTAAATATTGGTTTGGGTTTTTTTTAAACTTACGATCTTGTCTTATCGGCTGCATTACCGGCACCTCTGCAGAACGGTACATGTCCCCGAAGCGGTACCCTACAGTCCATGTTCCTATATGCACACAATGTGTAGTGTGACGGGTTCTCCATTTACTTTTACTCCGAAGTCTCAAGTTCCTGTGTGAATTAAGGCGACGAGCCGGACGCCAAAACTGTGTCACGTCTGCCTCTGCAAAGTACTCGGCCGATAGTACTGACCCACACCGAATGACTTCTGCTTGGCCATATCGCCTTGACGACTGCCCGTTATTACTCTGTTTCATGTTGTTAATTTCTCTCTAGAAACTCATCACGGACAACCGTAAAGAACCGCTACGACAGAAATTCGTTTTCGTAACCAGAAACCTTTGCGTAATCGTCCGCTTACAAAACAACTTATGTAAAAGGAATAGTTATATATAGACCGCGCACAAGCCGTGCTGATGTACAAAAAGTCGAGAAACAATGCTGCGTATGGCAAGAAAAATATAAAACTAAAAAGCAATAAACTTGTGGTATGTTTTGCAAAATGCAACACCCCCCCCCCCCCCCCCCCCACTCACACACACACAACAAAAGGGGGAGGCGTGCGTGTTAATACATGATTGGTGTATATGGCGATAGTTGAAAGATTTAAGGGTTGGGTTTTTTTTCTTCACTTTTTAAGGAACTGGGAAATATTTTCATCTACACGTGGGAGAAAACTCGCTTCTGTTCGAGTTTATTAATCAGTCAATATCAACGTGCCCATATTCCCCCAAATGTTGTCGGTGTTACTGTCGGCCCTATCATCTTATGGTGCTCCCTGGCCCTACGTATTATCTTGTTGCATATAGCGTATTTTTATCAACAGCTTGAGGGTGGGAATGGGTGTACTTTTCAAAAAGCCAATGGTACAGCATACCATATCACTTGTATGTAATGTTAGGTCGGGTAACTTACTGAACATCATCATCATTTAATTAAAGGAATTATGTCAATCAGCTTACCGCATGTTTAGGATCCAGCCCAAACGCTATACGAGTGAATACGCGAATACTGCCTGTGATTGGTCCTACGTCAACGCAGTCCTAGCTAGAGGTAGTCGTAGATTTAGTGGGATTGGAGAGAGCCTTCCGTCCCGCAGAAGGCTTCCGTTGTCAGTGGGTAACCGACAACACGTCTGTTCGTCCTCTTGCCTCGTTATAACCCGCCACTTTCTGTGTAGTTCGTAGTTTCTCTTGAGGTAGGCGCATTTGCTGCATCCAAGCTGGTGTACGGTTTGCTTGTTTCCAGTCTTTGGTGGACTTTGTGCCAGGATGAGCTGGCAAAGTTTACAATCGATTTTCTGGCGACAACACTATGTGTGTAAACGCATGACGTACCTTGCTAAAGGTGTCTACGTGCGTTGACGTAATTCATAGGTAAATAGTCGTGCTTGGTACCAATTGTTCGGGGATTGAGGGAAGAAGTCGACGTACACTAGCCCGGGTATGGGTGACTCATTTTTTTGGTGCTACTTGGGCGTGGTCTGCACCGCTCCAGTACCTACGTGGTACCATTGCATTGTACATTATGTGTCAGTCAGAGTTACTCTTTTATATCCAGATATATATAACTCTGTTCTAGGAACGTTGACGGAAGGTGGCAAACCGATAACATTGGTAGCCTCCTATCCATGAAAACCGTAAACTAAGGGATAACAAACATCTCATATAAATTTCAAATAAACTCCGCTGTACAAATATACTTCCTCTTTGAAAGTATTGATATATTGGTGAAAAATGAGAACATTTGAAACGGATGTATAGGCCTACTTCAACCAAAAACCAAAGATGTGCGATCTCTTTAAATGTAGGGGATAGGAAGAGAACACAACTCTTCCATAAACCACGATGTACAAGCGTGATGTGTAATGGAAACTATAGGATTGGACTGAATATGATTCCCCAAAACCAGGCCAGCTATGGTACTGTCAAAGAACAGTATGAAATAACCAACACGTGAAAGTTTGTGAAAGTTTGTACCATGCTAGAAATGTTCACATAATTCCTCCTGTTGTACATACATATCCCCACCCCTAAAGAATTCCTGAGATTCACGAGAACACAATGGAGACACATTAGGAGAAGATACACCTTGTCATAATATCGAGCACCAAAATGTGAAAGTAAAAGCTCAGTCGGTCATCGGAATCACGAGAAAGTATAGTGAAAACATTTTGGTTTTTAAGCATCTTTTTTTTTCAAACATCAAGTTGATTAATATTATTTCTTGTGTCTTCATTTATTTATTTATTTATTTATTTATTTATTTGGCCTCACGAGATTAAAACTAAACGATAAAACTAATTTCTGAAACTCTATAGCATTTCAGACAAAACAGTTTTCCACCATGGCCATCTTTGTACCATGTAAGTAATGGCGTGTGAATCTGTGATTGTGCAATCTTGCAGATGCTTCGCACATGCACCCCTTAAAAGTAAAACCTATGGATTTGAAATGAGATCGTACTCTTCCAGAATGATGTTCTCCAGAGGAGAATATATAACTTCCTTTTTACTTGTGATGTCACGGTTAATCATTGAGGTATTGTATAATGTTTGGTACATCCGTGGTAAAACTACAGTCCTGTTGCACAAATAAACAAGGATACACAATTTAGGGGAAACGTGCACCCATCAGAAATGGGGTCAAACCGACGCAGAATTTGTGGCAAAATGCCATTTTTCAAGGTTGACCCTGAAACGGGTCATGCTCCGTCTGAGTTTGTAGATTGTAGATCTTACTACAACAGGGAGGAAATGATTGCAACCACGGGCTGAATATTTGAGATCTCGCTTTTGAAAATGTATTACGTCGAACAAAAATTAACATTCTATGAAACTATTTTCTCGTTGAGTTATATTGACTCAAAGTATAAAACTGCATAAAACATTTTCACTGTATGACCTAACACATAGTTCTGTTCAGAGTACACGAGGCTGATATTACTGTACTTTGTATTTGCTTACTTTTACCTCTTGTAATTTATGAAGCACAACACAAAATAGTTAGGCCCTATAGCAAACAATAAAATAAGTTTAATTCGTGGTATTGAATGTCAAATAAATTAAGTATCATGAAGATAACTGTCTGATAAATTATCAACGTTATTATCACATGTATAATGGGTAATCCGTAATAGTTAATTTCTAATCCGTTTAGGAAATCGTGAAATGTGGTCTCAGATTTGTTTCCGTGCTGCACCTTCCTGTGTATAATTAACCCCCCTGACCCTAAGGTCGACTTGCCCCCCAGGGCTAGTAGTAGGCCTTGTTATTTTCCCCCATTATGCTGCCAGCTTTAACAGAATAACACATTCCAGGCTTATTCAAAATAACCATAAACGGCTCACTTCGCCTTTGTGCTCACACCTCTCGCCCCTTCTGCTGCTCAGTGAAAAGCACAATGACCACAGATCAAAGCGGGAATTCCTACTGGCATCAAGGGAGAAATCATGCGATGGGAAATTGGGAGCGTTTTTTTTTGTTTTGCCACTAAAAGTAGAAGCTTTTGGTATTAGTGCCGGTAATTCAATGATCGTGTACGAATGATTGTTAATATTCAATACCTATATGCCTGGAATGTGGGTCTTTTTTGATCGACCATAATCGTCAGTAGTGTTCCCAGCGGTTAATCTCGGGATCCGTGGAGAGTTGAGTCGTTAAAGTTTACTGGGCTTAATTTCACACGTGATTATAGCCTACTTATATAAACCATGAAATATTGCTCATGTTTTATAAGAAAAAAAGCAGTTTTCTCACAACTAGTCCCAAAGAGTGTACGGTGCTTTTATAAAAATTGTTGGATGCATACGAGTGCAGAGTCGTAAAAAATGTAATCAAAAGGTGAAATCTGAACTACTTCCATTTCACTCGGCTCTGAAATGGGAAGGCCAGATTTCACCAAAGAGAAAGGACAGAGCTTTCTCTATGAATTCACCGAAAGGCGGTGTGGAGCTCGTAGTGCGAGCGCGCAGTGCCGAGTGCTGGCAATGCCGTCCAACTTGTTGAGATCCTCGGAGACAATTTTTTGCAGGATGATGGAAAGGTTCGATGACGATCCCAAGATAATTGATCTCGGGATGGTGACATCTTGAAATTAGAATGTCGCCCTCCGTATATATTTTATCTCGGGATGACAACATCCTGAGAGTAGAATCTTGTCTTCCCGAGACAGTTTATCTTGAGTTTTCGACATTTTCATGCCGTGGTGAATTATCTCGGGAAGTCGACATCTTACTTTTATGATGTCGACATCCTAAGATAAAATATATCGGGAAGACGACATCTTACGTTTATGATGTCATCATCCTAAAGTAAATTTTCTCAGGATCTCAACTTGTCGGCTGGCACTTCTAGAGTTCCGTACGAAAGAAATTCTTTAATTTATTACTTTAAAAAAATATAACTCACACGTAGATGAAGCGTGTAAGCTATGGTTTCGAAAACGGTTAACGGTCCAAATCCCACCTCGGGTATCTTTAGATACATAGAGGAAGGAAATTCGCGTCCATGTTTAGATCTATAATAGCTAGCCTCTGTACGACATGTTAGAGTTTCACCTTTGATTCGAGTCATCGAACTGTTTTGTCAACTGTTGACACCCGATCATATTGCACAAAAACAACAAAGGTATTTCCTTTCCGTTTGAAACAACAGGGCTTTTCCCGTACCCACCCTTTTTTACTTTTATGTACGTTATGAGGTTTATGGGTAGGGTTTCATTTCCTTCTAGATTGATTGATAAATTATGCATATTAAGATAACAATTTCCAGGCAGGCATTTTCCTGCTTGCACGTTTGTGTAGAGTCTTATTTTCAGTGTACTATTTTAGGCCGATGAAAATTTACCGTAAAAATTCATCGGAAACAATGTAATGTTAATGGCCTCACGTTTCGACCTATAGCAGAGTCTTTCTCAGGGGCTAAATGACCTTTCTTCTGTGACGTCACAGCCGCAGGTTTTTTTGCCAACTATAGCGGTTGGCAAAAGTACGGCCGATGTTACAGGAGATTCTGTTCCCCTGGGAAATCTGTCCCATACGGCAAATAGACCCCTTCTACTGGCTACCATCGCTGATAAAACGTGCACGCGTGAAGAGCTATCATTGGCTGAGAGTCGTAAGCAGCGCGTACACGCGTGCACGTTTCCATTGTTAGACATCTATCAGCCGTCAGATAGCGCCGCCCTCTTTTGAATCAACTTTATTCAGCCTCTTTTTTACCGCATGGGGCAGGGACATCGGTGGACAAAATCCCCTATGATACCGGCCTTCACTGCAACAATGTACAATAATTAATTTTATCCCCAAATGCATTAATTATTTAATAAGGGAATAAAAGAGTGGGTCGACGTCTTGAACGTTCGTTTAAAACCGGCAGGGTCGTGGCCCGCGGTGCGATGAAGGGCCGAGCCGAAGGTGAGGTCTTTTATCGCACGTTCACGACCCTGCGAGGCTTTAAACGAACGTTCAAGATTGAAAAGCTACTCTTTTATTCCCATTCTTAAATACCTTTTTTTTTAATAAAAAGCGTAATAATGTTGGACAATCTGTAAAACCTCTTTGGAAATTTTCCATAGACTGTGCAAGTCTCGCGCGTACTGGATTATTGGAACCCGTGGTGCGCGAGTTTGTTTCCTTCGGCGCTTAAGTAATGTACGTGGGACCAAAGTGGTCCCAAAAATGTTTGAATAAATATAACTTACCTATCACCGATCAAATCATAGCAATCCTAGATAAATACATCCATAATATACAGTCCTTCAGACTATAGATGTTTGTTAAACCCCACACAAAATATAAAGAGTCGCCATCTTGTTTTTAATAGGCTCCACTGAAGTGCGAACGACAAATCCGATTTTACAGCTGCACAGTTGTCAGTTCCTGCCTATACTGTTGTACCAACGCTGTAGCATTGAGAGATTTATCTTTTGTACAAGGTTGTTATTGTTTGTTTTGGTTGGACGAAATTTTTTAATTTTTTAAATTTCATTTGTTCACGTTATCGAGATGTTGGGCCTTAGTTGGTGTTTGTGTAAATGACGATACATTGAAGGGAGATGGAACTATTATTGTGTAGTACTATAGGCCTACTTGTCACTCGGGTACAACCCGGCGAGTACCGTTGTGATGGTACTCGTACTTGAAGTCCACACTCGACACTCAACCAAATATAACATCTGTCATGTACTCGATACTCGACTGAAAATGTACTCAGACGACCCGATTTTAAGTATACTCGTGGTCAAAATACCACTTGAGTACTTGACACATATACCCTTTAAATTCCTTTCCGCTTTCCTATATGGCATTAATATATTGAGAGGAATAGCTGAGGAATAGAGCTCAGGCAAAATAAAATTGAAATTGTCTATGATGTATCCAAGTTTCCAAAAATAGTCATCACAGCAAGTACACCCAATGATATTTAGAAGTTAGTCGGGAAAAGTAATTTTCTGATACCTCATTTTGCCTTTTTATATATTTTTTTAATTAAAGTACTGGGTAGTCGTACTTCGTACTCGGAGATCCAAGTACTCGGCTGTTGGACTCGGTATATACACGGAAACCAGAATACTCGACTCGGACACTTGTACTCGCACTCGAAAGCCCAAGTACTCAAACTCGAGTACTTCTCGGCCACAGTGGTGCTTGACAGTACTTGATACTTGACTATACACCCTGATGGAACGACCGTATCTCTTCATTTTCAAGATGCACAATCAAGGGACGGTACATCACTGGTGCTGAGTTTATTTGTGGATATTACACAACGTCAGAAACAAACTAACATGTACGATATATCCGTCTATATATAGGATGTAAATAGCTTGTCTGTTTACTTTATAATATTCAACTTATCAATAGATTGCAGATTAACATCTCCATATAAGGATGTGTGTGTCCATTGATGATGTCATTGTTGCTAAAAATATCCTTTTTGGAACCCCGCTGCCGAACGTATTTTAATACTTATATCAGATACTTCAATATAACTCATTTATCAAAAGGATTGAAGTATATGTGTATTATTTATCAATGTTTTAACGTTACTACCATGAAAACACGTCCGTGTATTATTCAATGTTATTTATATCACCGTTGTTACCCTCCCTCGGGGTTATGGGGTTATGTTCCTGAATGGAACAAAACAGTCAGCAATCTGCTGACATTTCAATAATAACCTAGGCCTACTACACTATGACATTAGAGTTAGCTGTTGACAAATGTTTAGCAACCCAAATGATATATTATGGTACAAATGTAAACAAAAATGTTAATGGTCAGTTTTCGACCCAAGCAGAGTCTTTCACAAAAGCAACAGATGTAGTACTGCAACTCCTTGAGAAATCTGCATGCAAGTTTACTGTTAATAAGTTGACAACCGCTTGTACGTCTGGAACAAAAACCAAACGAAAAGAAAATAGTTGAGAAAAAGAGAGAACTTTTTAAAGCATGTTTAAAGCATGCGGTCGCTATTCGGAGAAGGTTTCTCTGCTAAGTACAAATATGAGCATGGAACCAGTGTCTATAACAGAAAGTTATGAATCTGATCACCTGTTTCCACTGCGGAAAACTATACCGTAAAGTATTGTATACGTACCTGGCACCACCACCCCACCATTTCATTTGGCAGAGTTCCCAGACCAGAACACAGTAGGCCTATTTTTTAATTGGCAGAAGAAATAATAAAGTGTTCCGGAGTCATAATACATCATTTTGTGCTCGTAAAATGTCAGCCCTGCTTCGCTGAACTTGGACAATGGTGGCATGTGAACCGTCCATGGGAGGTTTACTATAATCCATTTGTCTATTTAAGCTATAAATAGCATGTTTGTTGACTTTGTGAATATTGAACTTATTGAATGGATTACATTAACGTTTTCTCCCTATAAGGACGTGTGTATCCAAAGTGCCATTGATGTCATTGTTTGCTTAACAAATATCTTGTTTGGAACCCCGCTGTTTGTCGTGCGTTGCTGGAGGATGCAAACTGAAAATCTGATCAAATTGACATAAAGTAATTACAAAATAGCAACATATAGTAATACATTAGGCCTGAAGACAAGAGCAATTTTGCAAAGAATTTGTATGATAATATTTGCTCATTTACCCCAAAAATCTTGACAGAGAGAATGAATACATTCGTATAAAACGCAGGCCGATCGTCAATGACAACGTCTTCAACGCTGTCACTTGTGAATCTTGTCTTACTTTAAAACCGCTTTGAATTTTTCAATCGAAATTGATTTAACTGTTTTCGAGAGAGCAGGAAAATGCCCAATTTCAAAGAGCGCATGCTTTTTTAAGCAAGTAAAAATTAATACAGCTAACCAGAAATAGGTAACCAGCCAAAATACCATGCTATGTACAATTATTTGTGACTGGTCTCCTGGAAAATTGTGTTTAGCAGAAGTTTGATAAGCTATCGTCTGCTATTAAGCAGCTCTATGCAATTGGCACCCAGTACAGGGCCACTCCTCATGGCCCCACGTACTAAATCATTATTTCCCATCATGCCCCCCCCCCACACACACACACACCCACGCACGCAAGTGTGTAAACACCTCCAATCGGGGACCTCCTATTGTCCCTCTTTTGTTTGGACTCTAACTTTTTGGCAACAGCTCCCATTGGTTTTGTACACAATTTCTAACTGGGGACCTTTACCCAACCGGGGACCCTATTGTCCTCTTTTGTTATAGGTCCCCGGTTTGAATGTGAAAACAAACTCACCCCCACATTCACTGACAACTTATACGTCAACAGTGACGTCACTGCTCCAAATTGGTGCGCCAAGTACGAAACCTTGGATGCTGATTGGCGGGCTTATGACACGATTAGTCTCGTTACACACCAATTAGTTGTGGCTACGCGTCCCTCTACGTGGAAGCCTAAATTATTCAAATATCTGAAGGCCTATCATGAGACAGATGTCGGAAACCTTGTAATTTTCATTCGATGAGAGCCTCTAAAGATGTCCAACAACAAAATTTTGTTGTAAACAGGCCCGCGAGAGCACATTTTTTCCAAGGGGTGCTGGATTTTCCAGAGAATCGGCGAGCGCGGAGTGCGAAGCCATTACGGCGTGGGGTCCGGGGCCCGCTTAAGGGCCCCGGAAGTTTTGGGGTCCTAGATGCTCTGTCGTGCATTCTGAGCCATTATTTGGCACTTAAATGTACCTTTTGGAGGTGGGATATTATCGGCAATTTAAAAAAATAATAACCCCACAATGCATTTTATTTAATACAAACACAAAGGAAATACAGCACTGTAGGCCCCCTATATTCTACATAAGTTGTTCTTTTTTAAAACAGCATCGACAGCTATGTTCTGACAAACATTAGTAGATTCATTTCTTTCACCCTGCTTTCTTAAAGACCCTACAAAAATAATAATAAATAAATAAATAACATAAACAAACGGACAAGACACAGGTAATTCTCACAAATCGTTCAGCAGTTATTAAGAACAGATTTAAATAAGTGGAAATAAAATACAGCGAAAAACTATTTAAAAATGTGTTTCAATTTAATTCTTTTTTTATTCATGTTAGTATTCATGTTAGTATACATGTATACAGCAGTATTTTCGTTTCTTAAAAATTTGATTCACCATATCCCTGTCACCACATATCCCAACTGGGATATCCTTTTACTTCCAGTTTGCAGTCACAATGAGTAAATAAAAAGTCCCCCTCCAAATATATTTCCTCTATTGCAACATATGTCCTCTTTCCAGATCCCCCTTTCATTGCGTACAGAAAAGATCAAAACATAAGGGAAAAGTTGATCAGAGCAAAACTAAACCGGGGTCAAACCCCCAAACAGTTTGCCCCACCCCCTGATGATTCGGGTTTTGTAGACCCGGACGAAACACTAAACATCCTAATCTCCTTACTGGAAGAACAGGTCACATATACTGAAAACTCAGCTCAGGATTAAATATCCGCATTCGGATTAACTACATTTGCCTGAACCCAAGCGAATTACAGACAAATAATGTCTCTAACGATACATGAGACCCACGGGTTCTAATACCCACACGCAACTGATGATTGCCAAGAAGGCATGAAAACATGTTATTGCTACAAAGAGAGGATCTGAAAAAATATCCTCGCGGTCTCTCATAACAATCCATTTATTGATACATCTGTCAATCGGTTCCTTTGGTCCCTTTTATGTTTGTCAACTAACCCGGTCAACCTGACAAAATTACAAACATAATACCCAGATGTCGACCCTACCCATAAAACTCGTAAAAAATTTAATTACAGTTTTTTGTGTATATCTCAAGTCAACAGTGTTGGAGCGTCACTTAATGGGACAGCGCCATCATTTACCTATCCTTATTTATCTATCATTAAACATTGATTTGTTATAAGGTGTTACACATTTTTCAGGGATTTTAGGGGTGAGTTAAAATTAGTTATTATGTTACAACGAACATTAACGTTCGAAATGTAGGGGTGCTATAGCATATTCCAGCACCCCCGTCATTTTTGGTAGGGGTGCTGCAGCACCCACAGCACCCCCCGCTCTCGCGGGGTTGTAAACATCGTTTTTGGGAGGCTTTTTGTTTCATAACAGTTAATTTGAAAGTCGTCATTCGCTGATAAAAAACAAAATGCAGTCCCATCAATGTAATACTGGCCCCCAAAAAAAATATCAAGGAGACCAATTACCACCAAAGCAAATGCACAAAGAGCAGCATTTGATTGTTTTATACCCATCCTATCCTTCTTTAGAGACTGAGAGATAAAGAAAAAAGAATGTAATATGATTTGTACTATAAGTCATATTTATCAGATATATCTCCTTAATACGGCTTAATTTTGGATGCTAGGTGGCAGCAGACTTACCAGGTAAATCCACTGTTTACTTAACTATGAGATACAAGTCATAATTGTGAAATATGAAGTCTTGATTATGTCCCTATAACGCCTCCAATTGTTTTCAATATGAACAATGCATCATTCGTTTGGGCAGCATGCCCATTCACAGGTGAGGCTGCCCACCAGCGACCACCTCGCCCATTCATAGCAATATCAACGTCTCACTGTGAAGATTTACCATCATGGGGAAATCCTTTTTGAAAAGTTGTAATTTTGTGTCATTTATGAGGGAACATGTTTCATTGACAGAGACATATTAATAAAAACAATATACTGTTCAGAACAATAAAGTTTATTCGTTTGGAATTAAATAACCGGTTATTTTCCCACAACTTTAATTACCAAAGGAAGTTGAGCAGTAATTTTTGAAATTGTTATAAGTTGGCTAGATTAAAATAAGTTTAAATTTAAAAACATATGATGTTGCTTTTGTTTCTTCAAAGCTATAGCACAAACACAATAAAATCATTACTTTAATCATTTGTTTTACTATTAATTTCAGGTCTGACCTTTATCTTTGTTCAGTTCATTAAATTAATTTGCACATTGCGTTGTGATTATTATTATAAAAATATAGTTAGAAATATGTTGTTACAGTTATTATGCCAAGTATAGATAAAGTATATATTCTCTGACAACCAATACATGTATCTTAAGTTTTTGTTTAATATTTTAGCAGCACGAGCAAATCAAGTAACCAAATCTCTTCTTAAAACCCAAAGTCCCGCACGAATCAAAAGAGATTAGTCCAATGTATTGACTCAATTAACCTATCCTATGAAATATGCTAATTACATTCATGCATGCGCACAGAATATATTGGATGGCAAACTCCATAGAGTTGTGGACTAGGCAGATGCACAATCACGTATGCGTCATGCCACCATCAGCCCCGTACAAAAAGGCGCAAAGTTCCTTTATTTTCCCACCGGTAGTGTTAAAGGGGCCATGTCAAACGAGGCAATTTGCATGCAACCAATTCCAGGCAATCTCTAAGAAGAAAGGATATTCACATTTGAATGTTCACAAATTTTTCTTGGGGCGTGTAAGACATTGTTTGTGAAAAATACTCCCGTGCTACCAAAGTGTTCCATTTGCATGTGCTGCAGTTGGTTGTCTCTAATTTGCCAGTAAAGGTTGCCCCATGTGACAAGGTCCTAATTTGCATATTTCATGGGAAAGGTCCATTCACCTTACTTGTCACGCACAAATCTTGGTTGCGCCATTTTGGGAGACTGATTTCTTGTGTTTTACTGAGCAGTGCGCATTTTGGGCGAGACGCACAAGTTTATACGCACACCATAACCTTGACTTGCAATTAGACAACCTGGCAGAATACGGGCAGCGCAACAGGTCAATATGGTGTCACCAAAACTCTCCAACTTTACAAGCAACAAGTGAACTGTTATTGGAAGAGGTTTTCTTTGGATACAAATAGAACTAAAGTTGGCCAAGGCATAACACTAATGCTACACTATTATTAAAAACAGTGCTGAAAAGGTTACGGGACCTACGGCTTTACGTCCCATCTGAAGGACGAAGCAATAATGGTTAAATGTCTTGCTTAAGGACACAAGTGTCAAGACCAGGACTCGAACCCACACCCCGCCGATCAGAAACACCGGAGCTTGAGTCCGGTGCTCTTATCCGCTCGGCCACAATCAAGCCACAGCCGCAGCTGCAGCCACAGCCACAGCTGCAGCCACAGCCGCAGCTGCAGCCTCAGCAGCCACACAGTCAACCCTTCTAGTGACTGATTATTCAACATCGTATAGGCGGCTTGTGTAAGGCAACTAGACTGTACACAGTTAATTCTATGATTAGTTACTTTCATTGTAACATGGCATAGTTTTGCCATTTTGTTAAGGGCCAACGGTACCAGCCGTAGTGAATTAAAAGGTGGGAGCTGTTAAAATAATGGAATGAAATTTGAGTTGCACAGGACTGGAAATACATGGAGGCCACATAATCGCTGTTGCCCTGGTCTTTGGCCTTGTTGCCCTGGTCTTTGGCCTTGTTGCCCTGATCTTTGGCCTTGTTGCCCTGATCTTTGGCCTTGTTGCCCTGGTCTTTGGCCTTGTTGCCCTGGTCTTTGGCCTTGTTGCCCTGATCTTTGGCCTTGTTGCCCTGATCTTTGGCCTTGTTGCCCTGATCTTTGGCCTTGTTGCCCTGGTCTTTGGCCTTGTTGCCCTGGTCTTTGGCCTTGTTGCCCTGGTCTTTGGCCTTGTTGCCCTGGTCTTTGGCCTTGTTGCCCTGATCTTTGGCCTTGTTGCCCTGATCTTTGGCCTTGTTGCCCTGATCTTTGGCCTTGTTGCCCTGGTCTTTGGCCTTGTTGCCCTGGTCTTTGGCCTTGTTGCCCTGGTCTTTGGCCTTGTTGCCCTGATCTTTGGCCTTGTTGCCCTGATCTTTGGCCTTGTTGCCCTGATCTTTGGCCTTGTTGCCCTGATCTTTGGCCTTGTTGCCCTGGTCTATGGCCTTGTTGCCCTGGTCTTTGGCCTTGTTGCCCTGATCTTTGGCCTTGTTGCCCTGATCTTTGGCCTTGTTGCCCTGGTCTATGGCCTTTGTGCCCCATCAAAAGTTTCAAGACTTTAAGATGTTCCAATAGGAGTTCCCCGTTGCAAAATGAAAATGGCCTTGCCCTCTCATTGACGAGGCCTAGTTGCTTTGCAGATTGGTAGAATGTACATGTCATGAATGTCATGAATGCATTGAATCATTTGTAATTTTTGCTTTGAGCAATTTTGCCAACTCATCAAAAGGAATTTATGGGCATCAAATGAGAAAACACTAAAAAGTAACATATGATGAATTTGAGTTCCCTGAGTATTTCTTGACGGTGGGAGGACTGCCGTAGCGAAGAAATCATAAATTTGAGAAATTTCCGCAAAAAAATCCAAAAGTTCCGCACCCTGTGGAGTTCCGAGGTACTTTTTACAGACATGGGCTTCTTGTTAACTGAAATGTGTGAAAAATACTTTTGGTTATATACTTTAAAAATGTAATGAAAAAGCAGCGTAAACTCCATCCTGAAAGTTCTCAGGCACATTGAGTGGGCATTGTAGGTACTATGATATGTCCATCTTCATGGATCCTAAAAGAGTCGCACTGACACTAGTCTTTAGAGTTAACATTTACCGCACACATGTGTTAAAGAGAGACTCTGAGGTCAAATCCAGTTTCTTTGTCATGCACTCAATTTCGGATGAATGTGAAAAGTGGATACAAAGTTACAAATCTCCAACCTCATGTTTAGAATGGTGGAAAATGTCACTTTATTTCATATTCTTTCACAGGGAAATTTTGTAAATGACTTCATTGGGTATCAACAATAAATGGGTCTGTTCATTCCAAATGGGAATTTGTGAGTCAGTCAATGCCTTTTCAATTAAATATAAATTCAGGAATGAACCAAAAATTGTCCTGCACACAAACTTACAGACCCGTATAATTGAAACGTGATACCAATGGATGTTTATGGATATTGACAAAATTTGCACTGGAAGGGTGTACAATAATAATAATAACTAGTTCTTATATAGCGCATTTCACAATAGCGTCTCAATGCGCTTTACATTAGTGCCCTGGTCATTGGGCCAATAACATTCCTGTAATCTTTCTCAGCTCCCTGGGGAGTATACAGCCTCGGGCTGCCGTGGCGCTCCGAAGGCTTTTTCAAACACAATATCAACCTCTACCATCGCAGGTACCCATTTATACCCCTGGGTGAAGAGAAGCAATTATAGTCAAGTATCTTGCTCAAGGACACAAGTGTCATGGCCGGGATTCGAACCCACACCCCGATGACTTAACCATCGAAACTTGAATTCGATGCTCTAAACCACTCGGCCACATGACACCCCAAATACAAATACACTGGAATGTCTATGCCAGTTTAACGTGAGCTTAGAGACTTGTAATAGACCTTTATCATGGTGGGGCCATCTTGATTTCCCCCCATTCAAATCAATGTAACCAAACCGAGGCTGGAAGAGCAAATAGTCTGGTTCCTTTTTAAACAATGACTATTGGCATCCATTACTGTTATTGGATACAAGGAACATGACCAAGATGGAGGCAGCATGATAAAGATGTATTGTTTTCCAACCCAAAACTGTCAACCTTGGAGCCCCTTCATCAAATCAATTGGATACAGACCTTCTAGTTGTAGGAAACTTTACAGTAAGTTTATACTTTGTTCTTTAAGTGCATCTTTGCATCTGGTCTGTATGTAGAAGTCTGCATCGTCTCGAGACGGTATTCCCACACTCGGGTTGCTCTTACAACTCCTCTGAAAGAATGTATGGTGGCAGGCGTTTTGGTGGGCACAGACAACTGTCTGGTGATTTCTGTGGGCAAACAAACATGTCAAATGCTTAGGCTCGTGTTTCGGGATTGGACTTAAAGACACGGACTGATGTTTGTGACTAAAAGAAACATGATTGTCTTGCAAAATATTGAAGTAGTGAAATTTCCCTTTCCATTGGCTACACCCTGCACTTTCTTTTAAGGAATAGAGATTTTTCTTAATTTTTGGGTAAAAATCAACAACAAAAAGAGAGTAATTTATATGTACTCTTCTTTCTATTGCAGAAACAAAGTCCCCAGTGAATTCAAAGAACAATTTACAATGAGTATCAATAAGTACTACATAAAATCATATTGCAAATATAGTACGTACTGTTAATCAAATCAGTCTGTAAACTTGAATAACACAATCATAAGAAATAGAAGGAATTGCATGCACGATCAGAATTTCCGGTACCTCCTGTTTGGGAGTGCTGCGGTCTTAGGCAGTTCATGCTCCTGAAAACATGTCAGATCATCAGCTCTGTAATTCGTTTGGTTCAATACATATAGTGTTTAATTGGTAAAGTACAAAGCACCCCTAAATTACTTCCTTGCCCCATCCTGCCCCACCCCCCGCCCGATTAAAAAAAGGTTTAGTTCTGCCACTGAAAAGCCCCACGTGAGTTTGAACAATTCTGCACTGCACTTAGCCTTTTTGAGATATGGTGGACACTATAGGAGTGCAGTGTTAGGTTTGGGTGTTTACAGACAGATTTACCCAAACCCTAGTAGTGTAATAGTATTGTGTCCACCCTAAATTGATGAATTTGACTGTGTGTGTGAGCTTACCGTAGAGTGACATCAGTCAGTGTTTCATCTCCAAGAAACTGATCATGTAAGATTTGGCTGCTACGACAGAATAAGGATTCTGTCTGGCTTACAGGATTCACTATATTACCTGGACGGATAAATGATAAAATGTATACACTCCAAAGTCTTAAAGATCAAAGAGGGGAAGTAGGAGTTACTGTTCGTGTTTTGTTTTTTGTTTTTTCAAGCCGGTTGGGACATCCAATCTGAGCTTGAAATTTACGCTGAACTGCAGGCCCGAGGCCAGTGAATATGACGTCTTAACAGAAGTCATTCAAAAGAAAATGGCTTCTTGTAATTCCTGTAGGATCTGGTAATCTGCAGGGCCATTCTGTGTAAATCAATTTAGGGGTGAATCAAGTCAAAACTTAATGCTGAGCAAAATCCCTTTTTGAATACATTTGCGAGCAGTGGGCTCACTGCTGAAACAACACAGAAACCTGAGGTCCTCTGTGTTCTTTAATGCACGTAAAAGAACACAGTCCCCTTGTCATAAGGAGAAGGGGTTTGCCCCAGAGCTGCTGGCATGGTCTGATAGCAATAAGCTCCACCTCGCCCTGTACCTCTCCAGGCCTCGATTTCACAAAGCACTAAGATTCATCTTAAGATTAGTTGTCAATATCACCATAGTGATTTGTATTGTGACGCCACTTTTTGCTTAGAAATTAAGATTGATACACAGTTAAGATCAACTCTTTGTGAAATCGGCCCATGGTGGTGTATTATGGTTGCTTTGTCACATAAAATCGTTCTGAACAATCTCCACCTTTTTTGATAATACAGCACAAGGAGTGTCATTTATGATAGACATGGCGCATTATAAATACACCCTACTATTATCATTCTGTACCTTCCAATGTCTGGCTGTGGTTGTCAAAGTGGATGAAGTTGTAAGCAGATTTGCAATCCTAAAAACAGAAAAGAAACAAGTTCACATTCAATGGTGAGAATGATCAACAACAGATGGTCCTTTGTATTGAATCCGTATTCAAAGATCCATCCAACAATTTGCTAAGCACAGCAAAATCATGCTGAGCAAAAAACAGGTACAAAGGCACAGTGGAAATTGCTTTTGGGACACTAGATGGCAGCAGACTAACCTGGTAAATCCATTGTTCTCAAAAATGTGTGCATGCTCAGAAATATGTAAACATTTGAAAGTTACCTGTTGTTTGCTGGCACCCAAAGTTCCAATCTCCGTTAGCTTTTACTTCACAGCAGGTAAATTATCTGCATTCAGGCTTGTTTTGTAATTTGCAGGTGGAGTTAGTGACTGTCATTGTTCAAACATCAAATGTAAATTTGACACCTAAGTGCCCTTTTGCAAACTGGAAATAAATTGCTTTCCTTATTGGTATATTATCGACACATCAGTTCTAAGAATACTTTGTACCTCAGGTCTGATACTTGCTCAAATCTTTATCTCAGTTTCCTAAACCTTTAGGTTCTGGTCTGTTCTCGGTCTTGATTTTGATCTTGTCCTACAAGGTCACCGTTAAAACCCTGCTACATACTGTATTAGCATTACTTAACGCTACTCACGACCCAAAACCTTGACTCATTTTTACTCACCAAAGATCTCTCAGGTCTCACAACATTCTTCAATTGCAGCTCCAGTTCGCCGAGTTCCCTCAAAATCGATTGCCACTACCATTAGAAAAAGAGATACATAGTGATATTGTACATTTGTTCAACACAAGTCTCCCCTTTAAATTGGACATAGACGTTTGGCATTATACATGTGCCAAACTTGTTCAACAGTAACTTCCGTATAATTCTGTTTTAAAACCTTGCCTCAGAGGAAGCATTACGGTCTTGTAAAAATCAGATTTAAGTCCTCAGTATTGAGCCATTTTTTTAAAGCATGTACTAAATCTTTATTTGCAATTTGCTCAGTATTGAGCCATTTTTTTAAAGCATGTACTAAATCTTTACTTGCAATTTGACTCCTACATTGACAGACCATGGGCAGACTGTAGCTGCGTGTGACATCAGTGAAAAGGGTCTACCCACCCAATGCACCTGACGTCATCATCACAATAATCTTTGCTGTGCCATTTTGGGGGTCAATGTCCCCGAGTGTTTGTTATACAGTTTAGTGCGCTCTTTAGGTAACCCAGCTTTTACACGGTAACCATACTTTTTATGTGCAATTTGACTCGCAAACTGGCAGACCATGGACAGACTGTCACTGCGTGTGACACCAGTGCAAGGGCTCAGCACAGTCTCTCAGAAATGAAAACTCCCCCAAAATAGTCACAACTCTCACCAACTTATTGAGCATGTGCTTCTCACGCATTATGGATTTATCTGCAAGAAACAGCAAAGTGGTGTCGGAGTGGGCCTGGACGTACAAGCTGACATTCACCAAATCTTCCACGGCGGGCTGTGGAGAGAAAGAAATAAGACACGAGGTGAGTGTCATTGCTGACAAAAAGGTCTGAAACTAGGATCCAAGTTTTAGGAGGTTTGTTGAAATGATGGCATTTATACGTTTTTGTAACCCCTAGAGTTGTATATTTCAAGGAGCTTCAGGGAACAGTATCTTCAGCACTAGAGAAGTAGAACCAATTGACTATTCTTACAGGTGTCATTTTTTTCTGAGGTTGTAAAATAGTTTACCGGAAATAACTAAAGTTCCTGTAGATATTGTAAAGGTGTAAGCACCTGTTGTGACAAAGCATCCATAAATAAATTGTTTCAAATGCATTGATGTAACCCTCCCAGAAATATATTGTGTGTTTCAGCTTTGACAATGTAAAATGAGACACAATTTACAAACATTAAAAAGAAAAATTCTTAATACTATATGTTCCTACCTCAGATTTATCAAGACTTGCTGAGGCATCACTCTTGAGATCTTGGCTTCTCATGTTTTTCATGTCTTCAGATGGTTCCTCCTTTGCCTCGATCAATTGCTCTCTCACCTCTTCAACTTCCTCTGCAGCATCCCCCTCTTCTTTGCTCTCGATACCTGACGTTGATGACGAGCACTGTAACGTCTTGTCAGATTCCGAAGAACCCACTGAACCATCTCCGTCGATCATATTTTGATGATAACACTCTTCACTGCCAGGCTGCTCTTCCGATGATCCCACACCGGAGGGGAGTGCACATTGCTCCGACGCCTTCTGGAAATCTTCTGGAATGTCTGGTGTAATACTCTCTGCATTCTCAGATGCCTCAGCGACATCGAGAGCATCATGGTGGTCTCCTGACTTGGTGTTTGGGTTCTCCATCTCAGGATAGCTGTCCTCAGTGTTGGTTCTTCCTAGATTTGTCTTTACATCATCTCCTTCCAGTTTTTCACTCTCTGAATACAAATTTGTCTCAACCTCACCGTTCATTGCACTTCCTCTACCGGTTTCTTCCCCCAACGTAACCCCAGAGGCCGCATCTTCAGCCTCAGGAGGAAGATCCTCCCCTACGGGAGTCTCACATTGATGAGATTTCAATTTGGCATTCAAATCCTGGACTGCTCTCTGGTCCAACTCGTCACTTCTGATGCATGTCTTTATCGAAGAGGACTGAAGCAAGTCAGGGTTGTCTCGATGCTCATCACTCCTGCTCCTTAGAAGATCTGGTCTGTCTGCAACCAGACTCTCTAGGATGGAATTTGAGTATTTTTCTGTTTCCTCTTTTACTGGAACTTCGCTATTATGCAGGTGTTGGTCTGACCTGTGTAAATGATTGGATCTTTGCTCTGAAGTGTAGTTGTCTATTCCCCCAATTACAACGTCAGAGCTATTTTCAGTTGGACAATCTGTGCTACCATTGATAGCTTCTACATCTACATGTAATGTCTTTGCATCTTTGCCTGGAGTAAGATGTTCCTCAATAATTGTTGTATCTCCTTCCATACCTGGAAACTCATGTACCTCTACTGAAACACGATTTTGTAAGTGTCCGTTATTATTTCTTCGGATGAACCCTGTTTCGTGTGAGTTTTCTGTGCAATGGCTTATTTGTCTCACTGTACAGTCCTGAGACACATCAGATTGGCTTACTGGTTCAACTTGGGTGCAAGCTTCCGAGTCACCCGCGCTGTTTGCTAATTGAGAAACCGTTGGGACTTTCAATTCAGCTTCCTCTTGTTCACTTTTGGATGAGTTTGGCAATGTCACTGAGCAGTCAGGGATGTCCACCACCTTCCTTGGGTCTTCATTCTCCACTTGATTTTGAGAAGGTATAACTGTCTGACATTCCTGATAAGCAATCCCAGATAACTTGCTCTCCGGAAAGCCCTCCTCGGCTTGGAGGGCTTCGACAACATGACCGCTATTCCTCGACAGCACTGCCTCATTCACATCCTTCATCAGAGAAGCCGATGGTGACCCCTCCTGAAGACTCCCTCCCTTCTTGCCTCCTGATGATGACCGCGATCTAGAGAGAGCCGCTTTAGACTTGGAAGTGGATTGCCACACTGTCCCCTCCAACATGCCGGTAAAATTTGAGAAGAGTTTGCCAGCTTTTGAGCTGAGTTTTCTCTTTGGTTGTGAGGGGGTTCCATTTGGCGTCTGGGTTTCCCCATCTACCCTCTCGGTCAAGGAGGTAGGAGGCGTGTGGAAGACATCCTCAGCTTCGGGTGTAGCACAACAGGTGGATTTTGAGGATGGCTGAGATGGCGTCAGGATCTGACAGTATTGCTGCTTGGTGACGTAAACTTTCATGATGCGAACACCAAATGGCAGTACTGTGTCCGTTACAGACTGGGACGGATGCTGGAAAAGAAAGACAAAAGTCATTCAGCATTCTGAAAATGTTCAAATCTGGATTACTTCTCTGTGACAATTTATGACTTTGATTCAAAATTACTTCAGGGCCTGGTCATACACAGAGTGGATTCAAAAAATGTCAGCTCAGTTCAATTGGGGCCAATACTTCACCATAAAACTGATATGTCAAGCTTTGCTTCCCATTTGCGTCAAGTTTGAATTATTCTATGTCAGTCAGACAGCTTTATAAAAAACTTTCCTTTCCTCTCAATCAATGTCGTACCTTGTAAACATCAGAATGGCTTGAGCTGGATACTTTTTCAGCACCAATAGTTCTTAAATAAAACACCAGTCTTTCATTCAATACACATAATACATTTCACTGACCCACGCCTTTGAATGGGCCACCAGATATTAAACTATTAAAATTTTATAACAAAATTTGTCAGTTGGACTTACATGATGCTGATTTGGCTTAATGAGAAGGAGGTGAGAGGTCAACTCAGGGGTCAACTGGGTGCACAGCACACTGCAGAGAGAAAACAAACTTTTAGGAATTTGTCTGAGTTTTTACCGATCAGATTTCTGCTTGAAACAGGCATGCAACTGCAGCTAGTGAAATAGAGGAAAGTGCCAGGCACAGCTAGAAAACCACAAACAAGGAAATTAACTGATCAGTTGAAGTTGAAAAGTTGCATGCCAGTTAAAATCCTGTGGGATTAGGCCACACAACTGTTCAGCCATTCTACTTCTAATAAATAATAATAATATATAGCCTTACATAGCGCAATTATCTACCAATAAGGTCCCCAAGGCACTTGAACAAACAGTAACCTTTTACAGGTTTTTGAATATTTTTAATTACAAGACAATTTATGTAGCATCTTTATAAGGGTTTACAAGGTGCTGCGGCACATTCAGCAGCCACTGCCAGAAACGCAGGTGAAAACCCCTTCTCTTATAGCCATAAGTGTAACTGGGTTCTTTTACGTGCATTACACTACACACAGGACACAAGTCCTGACTGGGACTTGAACCCCCACTCTGCTGATCAGAAACACCATAGCTCGAGTCCGGTGCTCTTAACCGCTCGGCCACGACCCACAACGTACCTACGCTTGTAGAGAATACATCCAGCAAGGAGAGACGGTTGACTCTTCATCCACTGAAGAAGATGCGAGCATCTCAGGAACAAACAATTCCCACCCTGCATTCAAAATTCACAGGAAAAACAACTTATTTACGATGTAAGATGACCTAGATAAGCTCAGCTGGAAGACTGCCGGCACATTAATGCAGAGGTCGCAGATTCAAATTTGTCTTCATTCACCCTAAAATTAAAATTAAACTTACAGCGCCAATGATCCCTTGTCAAAGAGATACCTCACCAGTGTCTATTGTGGTTTATTGCTAGCTACCTTTGGGTAATCCCTGTCCAGGCACTTCCCAGGTTGTATCGTTAACTTGGGTGTGATCCCTGGCTATACAGCCGTTTAACGTTGAATAGCTTCTGACTGGCACCTCCGAACAAAGATATTGACATAATGAGGAGCCCGCAATCGTAGGACTAGAGAGCTGAATTTCTAGAGCACCAGCATATAATCCAGAAGTCGCAGGTTTAAATCCTGCTCTAGTAATTTGTCTTTGTTCAATGATGATCAATGATGCAACAAAGGCACAAGATAAAATAAGTAAGCAAATAAACTGTTTTCATTGATATTCGGTTTTCGGTTTTACCTTTAATAGCCTGACATGCTGAATGGGTTCAAAGATGCCTGGCACCGTGTTGCCATAGCGACGGACATAAGGCACGTAGAAATCCCAGATGGCATTCATGTTGGATAAAAACGCCTCTTTAGTTCCAGAAATCTGACAAGAAACCAATAAAGAAAATAATAAAAAGGTTATCAACTTCTGATGTAAGGAAACGGGCACATCTAAAAAATTGTTTAGCTGTAATTTTATCAGTTCAGGATATTGTGTGGTAATTATGATACAAATTGTAAACTTTCTCATTTGAACAGTGTTAATATATAGCCTGCCAGAATATTCCCCCGGAAGGTACAAGGTAAACTCTTATTGGCCCAATTTTGTAGAGCTGCTTAATTAAGCAGTAAAAAGTAGTTAAGCACATAACAATTCTGCTAATACCAGAACAAGGTTACCAGCTAAGTTACCATGTCACAACATACCATCTGTGGCTGGTTTCCTGCTTAGTCTTGTAGAAAATTGTTGAGCAAAGAGCAGCTCTAAGAAATTGGGCATTGGTCTATACTTACCCGTTGTACATTTGTTATTGAGCAATGGTAGAAGGCAAACACTCTGTACAAGTTTTCAAGTTTGCTTAGGATGGCTGCATCTGGAGTCCTGAGCTTACAAGCTAGAGCCTATGGGATCATGAAGATGTAGAAACTATAGATCATTATAACAACAATAACTAATTCTTATATAGTGCATTTTACAATAACTTCTTAATGTGCTTTCACACTAGTGCCTTGGTCATTGAGGCAATAGCATTCTTGTAATCTTTCTCAGCTCCCTTGGGAGTACATGGCTAGGTCCATAGGCTGCCGTAGCATCCCAAAGGCTTTTTCACAATATCAATCTCTACTAGGGGTGAACTTTGAGCAGTTGTCAGTTTGTACTTTTTGATCAAATGTTCAGTCTAACTCAAATCAGAAGTAAGTTGGGACAGCTGACTTAGCAAGAAGCAGTCATCACACAGAATTGTATTTTGAGCTGTATATAATAATCCATCCATCTAGCTCTCACAGAAAATTTTAAAACCCAAGATAAACTGATATTTAACAGATATTTACCAGTGTAAATTGTCCTTCATGTACAGTGGCCACTTTACTTCGCCGCAGTTTAAACAGCTTCGGAGTAGATCCGGTGATGCTTTTGGTCAGGTTGTACATTCCCACGATTTGACAGCAAAATATGCACTGCACATCGAGTGTAGTCTGCAAGAGAAAGGAACTCAAAGGTAAGACGTGAGTGATGAACCCCAACTCCCAAAGTACTGCATAATGCAGTGATTGCTTGAAGCTCTGCCAGTAGGAAAAACACAAATGTTATCTAATTGCATCTAACAAGGTCAGTAGGAGTAGATGACGTCACAAGCAGCCAATACAGGACTTTGAGAGTTGTCTTTAAAACTGTTGCTACAAAGTACTGCAACAAGGTCAGAGTCCTCTTGCGGAGGTGTGAGACACTAGTCTGGTTTAAGTTCAGGACTTGCCTTCCTCAATATCTTTCTCATGATTTATAAACCAAGTTTCTCAACTGAGGCAAGAAGAGAACTTTAAGCAGGATTTGAAACTAGGCATGGTGGAGATAAGGTTTCTCCTGAAGACAGTCAGAGCATACTGATCAAAACTTTGAGTTGTTACATCATCAATTCTTTTCAGAACCACCACAACTCAATAGAAGAGAATATTTCATGTTGATGTCAGGCCTAGAGACAGAGTTACAAGGAGGCCACAGAGACCATGTTCATCTACTTACAGTTTGTGGGTAAAAATAGACGATAGCATCCTTGGGATCATCTTCTTCCTTTTTGACGACTGAACGATCGTATATGAAAAATATTCTATCCCCTGGCCTGATACAAAAACAAAAAACATTGATAAAAAGGGTTAGCTAAAGGAGAATTGCGGTATCAGACGGTCACTTTATCTCCCATAATTTAGGACGAAACTATATCCTTACCTGTTTAGATTTAGAAATGTTGACAGAATGTATGATGGATTAGGAAAAGACACTTAAAAACATTACAATTACAAAGTAAAGTGTCCAAATTATGAAAAATAAGCCCTAGTAGTCCACTGTGGTCTTACAGTAACAAACTACTTGCTAAACACCATTTTATTTTCTGTGGGTAGAGTGAGCTAGAGTTCTGGCAGTGCAGTGAATTGTTGGCTTGTATTTTCTTCTTTTAAAGGTCAATAACATTTGTATAGCTATTATTCTTTTGAGATCGAGAAGAGTATTAAAAAGATAAATATAGGCAAACATCCATAACAAAATCTAGAATAACCCTTATAATTCACAAATACTAGAACGAAGCACAACTACAACTTGAGTATACATGACACAGTACACTACAACTTTAAATTCAAGCCCCACGTATTACTTAACTTGTCCAGCAACTTGAATTGAACTACAGGTACAAATCAATCAATAATAAGCCAAGCAAGGACAAGGTGGGGAAAAAAACAGGAACAAAACAGGAGTGTACTGTTAACGTTCGTTAGATTAAAGCTTGGCTTCAAATCGGCCACTTTTTGTACTAAAGTAAAGAGGTAAAATCATACAATTTTAACGAAAACACCATTGTTTAATTTCACATCATCATTACAAGGTTGTCACAGCATTGTAAACTTGTAAACACACAAAGTCGAAAAGTTACCTCAACAATGCGAAGGAGGCTGCCATCTTGTCTAACCATTGTCATGTGACTGCTAGGTAATAAACTTGATCAAGTCGTTCCCCACTTGTCAAAGCGCGCCACTCGCACTTTTTACAAACCCTAATCCCAGGAGCATGCGCAAAATGGCCGGTGTAAAGGTCTTCGTCACCTTTTCTTTAAACAAATTAAATGTTTACAACGCTCCAAGGACATGACACAACTATAACTATCTACCACAAAAGCATATTGGTGAGTTATTACAGTTGTGATTATGATAATTTTGGTATGGTATGAATGATTTTCACCGAAAGAATTGAATTAAACGACGGGAGGGAGGAATTTGGAATTCGGTTATCAATTAACCATCCATTTGGGCATGTTGATGTATTACTAATAATAGCCCCATAAATAAGGCCAATCCACATCGTATCCATTTATTGGCCCCAGTACCATTGCATTCCTATTCTTTCGCCCTCTCAAATGTTCAATCCGCCTCGTTCTCGATCATGAAACTTACCTATCGAATGCTACAGTACTTGTAAAAATGGCCCTAAATAATGGCATATGTTGAAAAAACATCACACGTTTTGGGGGAAAATTAATTGATTTTCGACTCGCGATTGTGATTGGTTGTACTATTAATATTACCATATTACTAGTTTTAATACCCCATTTTTTCATTGTTTGGCAAATTGGTCAAGCTATACATCAAATAGAAGCTTGTTTCAAGACTAAAACAATGAAAGAAAAAGTAATTCAAAGTAAGCTTTAATTAAGAAGTTACAACACTTTGAACTTGACCAAGTTCTGAACTATTCTGCCGGCAAATGTTAGTTGTTGCCAAATATAAACTGTTTCTTACGTTTATGATAGCAATGGGCCAAGTGAAACATCAAATGAAAGCTTGTTTCAGAAATAAAATGGTGAAAGAAAAAGTAATTCAAAGGAAGTTTTATTTTAAAAGTTACAGCACTTTGAACTTGACCAATTCTGGACTATTTTCTGCCGGCACCCTGGCAAATATATTTCTTACAAGTTAAATTTTGATGGAAGTGACATAAATTACATATAAACAACATAAACTTTTATGCAAATTTTCAGCCTTTTCATCTTATGATCTTGGCCATGTATAATAAGTTTCGATAAGTTAAAAATAATCATAAAATGCATATGTAATAGAAATTGCACAAGCAAATTTTTAGCTAGTCATTAATTATGCAAATATGCATTGCGCGAAAGAGTTTATGCTGAACTAAGGCAATTAAAGGCAATATAACCAAGTGACTAGAGAGATAGTTTTACATTATTGTTATGTCTGGTTTATTAAAACAATGCATTTGTAGCCCAGGGGCTTACTTGCTACAAAGATTACAATTTAAAAACAATACAATTCATGTACTACTCATGATTTAAAGCCTGAAAGGCATACGCTTTTGTTCGATTCAAGGGTGCACATGTCGAGGGTGTCTTTGAATTATAACATTATGTGAGAAAAATTATAAAGGACCAGATTATACAGATGCACCATTACATTTTGTTTAATTTAGACTTTGAAAACTAAAATAAGTGGAACAAAACCTAGATAGCTGTGATCATTTTGTCAATTGCCTTCATCTTCATCTTCTTCTGCATCATCATTAAAGTCTGTGAGTGAGATTTGCAATCACTGCACTTGCAGAGTTCAGTGCAAGGGAGATTTGCTTTATGACAAGAGCAGCTTGAAGTGTTGTACCGGTAGTGAGTTTTCCTGCACATACAGTGCACATACAGTGCACATACTGCAGTGCTTTAGCAGGACTCGCTGCAGGCATGGTCATCCATTTGAGCGTTAGGTTTTCATCAAGTGGCCAGTCATGGCCAACTGGGCTTGATGCATAGATCTACGGAACAAGACATTGTTTGTAATTGCTTGCTCCTTGCATGGAACTTAATGTAGTCCTTGTAACAACTTCAATGGTATTTGAATTCAATTGCGACCATGTCTTCTCTCTTGATGTCAATCAGATCCGTTTCGTCATGGAGAATATCTGTAGCTCTGAGCAGCAAACCACATGTAATAAAAGGGGAAAATTTACAATGTAATTTAATCAATGGGAAAATACAGGCACACCATGTTCCTCACTAAGTTAGAACCAAGGAAAACTTAAGAGGCAATGTGAAATAAGAAAATGTATACCAACCTGACTGGTGTTCACAGTTTGACAGTCTTTCCCTTGACCGCTTGCTTGACTGTTTGTTGGTTATCCTCTTGTCTTTTTTGCAAACAATACATTTGTGTTACAAAAAACTGATCCTGTAGGGTGGCATCGAAATGTTCGTAACCTAGCCAACATGAAGAATAGTGAGTTGACTATCCATGTTGAAGGTATTGATCCTAGTAATAATGAATCCATAGCCGATGAAATTAATAATCACCTCTCCAGTTTTTCACAATTCCAAGGTCCCATTAGGCTGCAAGATTTGCCAGCGTACCTGCCTGCCCAGTACAATATTCCTGAAATTCAACCTTGGGAAACTTATTATGAACTTGGGAAGATCCCTGTGAGTAAAAGTGGAGGTCCGGATAATTTACCTGCTAGGATACTTACTGAATTTGCATACGAATTGAGTATTCCATTAACTAATATATTAAATTCATCATTCAAGCAAGGCGTTGTCCCATTTCAATGGAAGCAGGCAAATGTTATTCCTATCCCAAAGACAAAACCCCCCACTTTGCAAAAACTCAGACCGATATCCCTCACTCCCTTTTTAGCTAAACTTGCTGAAGGTTTCATTTGTAAATGGATAATGAACTCAATTAGCTCTAAATTGGACAATAGACAATTCGGTAATCGAAAAGGTATCTCTACTACCCATTGTATAATTGACATTTATAATCACCTAATTACCGGGGCTAACATGCCTAATAATGTTAGTACATTAATACTTACTGATTTTAGTAAGGCATTCGACAGCATTGATCACCATGTAGCCATTAAAAGTCTTCTTGAACTTGGGGTTTCCCCGTTAGTTGTGAAATGGGTTGTAAGTTTCCTAACTGAACGTCAACAAAGGGTTAGATATAAGCAATCTCTTTCAGACTGGCAAACCTTAACTGGTGGAGTGCCCCAAGGCACCAAACTTGGACCAGTGATTTTTTTAGCATGCATAAACAGTGCTGTTGATCCTAGTTGTAACAAATGCTGGAAATATGTCGACGATCTGACGTTGGGTGAAAATAGATTATTTAATCAGGAAAGTAACATTCAATTTGACCTAAATCGATTGGATGAGTGGGCTAAGAATAATGGCTTTTCGTTGAATCCTGCAAAATGTCAAACATTGCAGGTCTATTTTGGTCGTAAAAATCCCCCTGATAATTTGTACTCTATCTCCAATATTCAATTACCATGTGTTTCAAGTGTTAAACTTTTAGGTGTCACTTTTCAGAGTAATCTTAAATGGGATGCTCACGTGACTGACTTGATGAGTAAGGCTAATCGTAAACTATTCATGTTACGTAAACTGAAGATTGCCGGACTAACCACAATTGAATTGATTATTGTTTACAAGGGTTACATTCGACCAGTAATGGAATATGCTGCCCCTGCCTGGCATTCATCGCTGACTCTGGGCCAATCCAACCAGCTAGAACTAGTTCAAAAACGCATTTGTCGTATTCTGCTTGGCACTAATTATTATAATTATGACCAAGCTCTATGTGTGTTGAATCTGGATTCCTTGTTTGAAAGGAGGAACAAACTTTGCTCTAAATTTGCTTTGAAAACTTTCAGGTCTACACAATTTGCTGACTGGTTCCCCAAGCCGAATAAGGTCCATGGTATGGAGTTAAGAACCAAACGGGTGATTTACAAACATAGAGGTTCAACAAAAAGATTTCATAATAGCCCTATTCCGTATCTTACTGAATTGTTAAATGACATGCTTAAGGATTGATTTATTTTTATCTTCTATAAAATAATAGTTTTAAATTTTATATTGAATTCATAATAGCCCTGTTGTGTATCTGACTGGATTGCTACATGCCTTTTAAAAAAATGTTTGTGCTTGTTTTTGTGCACTGTTGTTGTTGTTGTTGTTGTTGTTGTCTGGTTTTTTTTTTGGGGGGGGGTTCAATGATTTACATCGCCTATATATATGTTATTTTGCGCTTTAAAGTTTTTATAGTCTATGTAATTTTTTTACTTCTGGTTTGTTTGTTTTTTACCTATTGTAACCACTGTGCAATTCAGCCTTCGGGCTGCAATATGGTGTGAATAAACCAATAATAATAATAATAATAATAATAATAATAATACATCTGGATGGCAGGACATGTGGGTTTGCGCTACTGCTGTGCCTGTGAATCTCCTGATGTTAGCTGACTAGATTTTCCTGATGGTTCAAGGGTCGACTCCAGTGTTCCTTCAACTGCAGTGGAACTGCTTTGAACATCGGTAGCCCTTTGAGCCAAACGTTTTCAGCTCATGCTAATGCGCCTTATCTCAAAACCTGTAAACATGACATTTTCAAAAGTATGTTGGTCTTACCTGGGGGATATTGGCAAATGAACAATACTGGCAAGTAGTAGAAAAACTGTTACATTTTAAACATCTCTGCAATGAAATCTAAATAAATATTGGGACAGATTGGAACAACATTGACAATGTTACTAGAATGAACATGGTGTTAAAGAGAAACAAATTACAGCACCTTATCTTGAAAGGGGTGGGTTGATAATTGTTTTTCAACATTGCTTAATTTTGTGATGTGAATTTGTAATCTCTTACATTAACCTGCATTTAGTCTAAAAAGTAATCAGTTTTTGAAGCAATCATTTTCTATTAAGTTAAATATTTATTTAATATGGATTTTGTTGTGGTTTTTTTTTCTTCAAATGTACACATTTTTCAGTCTAACACCCTTTTGATCATTATGGATAGTGAAAATGCAATTAACGACCTGATAGATCTGAGACGATGATATGAGAGTAGAGTTTGTGTTGGTCCTCTCCTAAGCCATGAGGGTTTTCTCCGGGCCCTCTGGTTTTCCTCCCTCCAGAAAAATCACACTTTTGATCGCTCGAAGTGCTCCATGGTTATACATGGATCCATGTGGCTGGCTGCCAAGGGTGCCCTCATGTGTGTGGCTGGAATGCGTTTTAGAGGGGTCCTTCACATTCAGCTTCTCAGCTGCAAGTAAAAATTGATAGAATTCTTGGATTAATGGCCAAAGTCCAGTAATTTTAGTATTGGACCAGTAACCTCACAACCTCAAAGCCAAGTTATGTCATCAACTCACTGTCATTCCCAAAGCCAAGTTAAGCCATCAACTCATTGTCTCTCACACAGCCAATTTATGTCATCAACTCACTGTAATTCCCAAAGCCAATTTATGTCATCAACTCACTACCATTCCCAAAGCCAATCAATGTCGTCAACTCACTGTCATTCCCAAAGCCAATTTATGTCATCAACTCACTGTCATTCCCAAAGCCAATTTATGTCATCAACTCACTGTCATTCCCAGAGCCAATTTGTGCCATCAACTCACTGTCATTCCCACAGCCAATTTTTGTCATCAACTCACTGTCATTCCCAAAGCCAATTTGTGCCATCAACTCACTGTCATTCCCACAGCCAATTTTTGTCATCAACTCAATGTCATTCCCAAAGCCAATTTGTGTCATCAACTCACTGTCATTCCCAAAGCCAATTTGTGTCATCAACTCATTGTCATTCCCAAAGCCAATTTGTGCCATCAACTCACTGTCATTCCCAAAGCAAATTTATGTCATCAACTCACTGTCAACCCCACAGCCAATTTATGTCATCAACTCATTGTCACTCACAAAGCCAAATTGTGTCATCAACTCACTGTCATTCCCAAAGCCAATTTATGTCATCAACTCACTGTCATTCCTAAAGCCAATTTGTGCCATCAACTCAGTCATTCCCAAAGCCATTTTTTGTCATCAACTCACTGTCATTCCTAAAGCCAATTTATGTCATCAACTCGCTGTCATTCCCAAAGCCAAGTTGTGTCATCAACTCACTGTCATTCCCAAAGCCGATTTGTGCCATCAACTCATTGTCATTCCTAAAGCCATTTTATGTCATCAACTCACTGTCATTCCTAAAGCCAATTTGTGCCATCAACTCATTGTCATTCCCAAAGCCAATTTGTGCCATCAACTCACTGTCATTCCCACAGCCAATTTTTGTCATCAACTCAATGTCATTCCCAAAGCCAATTTGTGTCATCAACTCACTGTCATTCCCAAAGCCAATTTGTGTCATCAACTCACTGTCATTCCCAAAGCCAATTTGTGCCATCAACTCACTGTCATTCCCAAAGCAAATTTATGTCATCAACTCACTGTCAACCCCACAGCCAATTTATGTCATCAACTCATTGTCACTCACAAAGCCAAATTGTGTCATCAACTCACTGTCATTCCCAAAGCCAATTTATGTCAGCAACTCACTGTCATTCCTAAAGCCAATTTGTGCCATCAACTCAGTCATTCCCAAAGCCATTTTTTGTCATCAACTCACTGTCATTCCTAAAGCCAATTTATGTCATCAACTCGCTGTCATTCCCAAAGCCAAGTTGTGTCATCAACTCACTGTCATTCCCAAAGCCGATTTGTGCCATCAACTCATTGTCATTCCTAAAGCCATTTTATGTCATCAACTCACTGTCATTCCTAAAGCCAATTTGTGCCATCAACTCATTGTCATTCCCAAAGCCAATTTGTGTCATCAACTCACTGTCATTCCTAAAGCCAATTTATGTCATCAACTCACTGTCATTCCTAAAGCCAATTTATGTCATCAACTCACTGTCATTCCCAAAGCCAATTTGTGCCATCAACTCATTGTTTCTCACAAAGCCAATTTATGTCATCAACTCACTGTCATTCCCAAAGCCGATTTGTGCCATAAACTCATTGTCATTCCCAAAGCCAATTTGTGCCATCAACTCATTGTCATTCCCAAAGCCAATTTATGTCATCAACTCACTGTCATTCCCAAAGCCAATTTGTGTCATCAACTCATTGTCATTCCCAAAGCCAATTTATGTCATCAACTCAATGTCATTCCCAAAGCCAATTTGTGTCATCAACTCATTGTCTCTCACAAAGCCAATTTATGTCATCAACTCACTGTCATTCCCAAAGCCAATCAATATCATCAACTCACTGTCATTCCCAAAGCCAATTTTTTTCATCAACTCACTGTCATTCTCAAAGCCAATGTGTCATCAACTCACTGTCAATCCCAAAGCCATTTTTTGTCATCAACTCACTGTCATTCCCAAAGCCAATGTGTCATCAACTCACTGTCATTCCCAAAGCCAATTTGTGCCATCAACTCATTGTCATTCCCAAAGCCAATTTGTGCCATCAACTCACTGTCATTCCTAAAGCCAATTTATGTCATCAACTCATTGTTTGAAGAGCGCCGGCACGTTAACTGCTCTAGTCAGTTTTTCTGTTGTTCCCAAAATTAAATACAAAATTAGATACAAGGATGAACAGTATAAAACATTTCAACAACAGTTGAAAAACCCCTTAAATCTAATATTATCAAGTTTCACATTTTACCCTAAAGAGGACAGGAAGTATGAGGGCAGGGAACCGGTTAGTCTTACATGTACTTGGCCATCCTAATGCTCAACATTACTTTAAACTCAGCTGAAAAGTACTTGACTACGACACTGAAATACACAATACAACCAACCTGTGATGATTTTATCAAATCATGCAGGCAAGTTCGAACTGAAACAACGAAAAAGGAGTTTATGCTTTTACTTGTCAAGTAAAAGTTTTTGAAGTTTTACGACAAGAGTCAAGGATGGAGGACTTAAACACAAGTCCTGTCCTATATTTTACCTGAAAAGTAGAGTCTTAAATTATATTTAAAATACAAGCATACAATTAATCTGCTTTCTACAAACTATGATGTATATTTTGCGAGATCATTTGTATGAACTTGATAAAAAAAAGTTACTTGTCTATTTTTTCATTCCACCACATCATCAGCGAAACACTTTCCAGCCAGTGAACCACCCAGCGCAGAAGATGTGTGCCCAGTGGGTGTAGGAGCAGTAAACATGCCCATGGTTCAACAGCATCAAGGCATGTTTGCTCTTTGGATCTGGACTGGGATCAACTCAAGAAGGCAACATTCCAGTAGGCCCAGAAATTCACCAGCTCCCCAGGAATCCGCCAAAGTCTGCCATAGAAAGACCAGCTATTTACAGGGTTTGCGTTTATCTTTTTCAATATCAGCAGAACGGGGTTCGAATCCCGGTCATGACACTTGTGCCCTTAGAGCAAGGCACTTAATCATAATTCTGCTTTGTAAATAGTTGGGAAAGTAGTAGGACTGTGAAGGGGGTGTCGACAGCCCAAAGCAGTTAAGTGTAGACCTCATCTTGAAGCTGCCGTCCAGCCTCGTGATATTAGGCAATTTCTCATAAACCATTTTTTAATAAATGCATATTGTAATAGTCCATTGTGATTCAATACCTTTTGGCCTCATCATGACGTCATTGATTGTTAGTATTGTGGTTCATTATTATTCTTGATGAGTTTACAGTGTTTGTGTTTCAATTCAAGGGTAAAAACAAACCCAAATCTTTCAGCAAAAAAACAGCCATGCAACTTTAAACTTGAATAAATTGATGTAAATGATATGACTCCTCATGATGTGACTTTCAGGGCTTGAATTTGGGGTGAAAATCCACAAGACCACAGGGCTTGAAGCCCAAAATGTTTACTGGACCAGAATTGTTTTAAAAAGACCAGAATCAAAATAAGACTAGACATTAGGTGTTTGTGAACAAACACAAAGCTGTTCCGTTTTGTTTTGCTTTGATTAAACGATCCAGACATTTAAAATGAGCCTAAGTTCAAGGTTGAACGATATGGTCCCACTTCCGGTTGACTCAGAAGTAAAGGTCAACATGGGGTCACGGTAACCCAAGGCTTATCTTCAATGCTCAAAAGGTTTATAACTGAAAAGAAATTGAACATGGGATTGTGTAGTTCTTGAGATATGGTCCCACTTTCGGTTGACCCGGAAGTAAAGGTTAACATGGGGTCACGGTATCCTAAGTTCAGTCTTCAATGCTTGAAGGGTCTATAACTGAAAAGAACATGTACATGGGTTGTGTAGTTCTTGAGATGTTGCACTGCAGAGGCAATGTTTTTTATCACAAGCGCAGTTGTGTTAACGTTTTTTTTTACTCTAAATTTTGTTATCGAGGAACAGGTCTCACAAGCTAGCATGTATACCAATCCTGTGACGGTTACACGGTTAACCAGCCGATTAACCGGTTAAACGTTTACATTTTTACGGTTCGGATAAGCATAAAACAATTCAATCGAAAATTGCTAAACATTGACTATGAATTTGCTTATTCAAAATCAAATCGCTTATTCGGAATCAATTCGCTTATTCAAACTCAAATCACTTATTTGGAATCAATTCGCTTATTCTGAATAAATTCGCTTATTCAGAATCAAAACGCTTTTTCACAATCAATTTGCTTACTCGGAATAATTTCGCTCATTCAAAATCAGTTTGCTTATTCAGAATCATTGCTGATTCATAACCATTTTGCCTATTCATAACCATTTTGCCTATTCATAACCATTTCGCCAAGTCGTAAGCATTATGCTTGTTGATAAAGATTGTGAAGTTTCTTTAAATACACTTAACACTACATCATTCAATGATTCATCACAAGACGCATGAATGATAGTACCATTTCGATGTTCATTCATAAAATGTGTATGCCGTGTAAACTTCCAAATCTCAGGCAGGTGTATTAATCCGTGCACTGTTGCTTTTACGGAATGGCTTATTCGGAATCAATTCGCTTATTCAAAATTAATTCGCTTATTGGTATCAATTCGCTTATTCGAAATCAATTCGCTTATTCAGAATTAAAACGCTTATTCAGAATCAATTCGCTTACTCGGATTAATTTCGCTCATTCTAAATCAATTTGCTTATTCAGAATCAATTCGCATATTCAGAATTAAAACGCTTATTCAGAATCAATTTGCTTACTTGGAATAAATTCGCTCATTTGAAATCAGTTTGCTTATTTAAAATCTAATGGCTTATTCGGTATCAATTCGCTTATTTGGAATCAATTCGCTTATTCAAAATCGAATGAATGATGGTACCATTTCGGTACTTATGAATGATAGTACCATTTCGATGTTCATTCATAAAACGTTTATGCCGTGTAAACTTCCAAATCTCAGGCAGGTGTATTCATCCGTGCACGGTCGTTTTTTGTAAATTTTATGCACAGGCTTAATTTAAAGCTAAATGCTGTTGTATTAAAATCGTAATTGTAAAACTTTGTGTGCCCTTTATTACCGATCGAGTATGTTATTTTCGTATGGCATGAATAGTAAAAAAATTATGGGACATGAGTTATTGTTAATTTTGGCTTTTGACCCCAAATCCAACACTGACCCTATAGCCATGGAAAAGGTAATTTCACGTTTTTATACATTATTTCCCCACTCAGCTCTAATTCTTGCCCTATTGCATCCCCACCAAGTGTTTTGTCTGCTAGATGGTGATTTCCCAAAGTAATGCGTTCGCACAAGAACCTTAAAAAACGTGGTTTCAGGCGAATGGGTAGCCTTGTTTCCTTCACGATTGAGCTTCAAGTAATGCGTTTGCATAAGAAACCTAAAAGATCGTTTTCCGGTGAACGGGACCCAAGCGCGGACAAGTCTGCTACGCGGGCAACATCGTCCCACACACGGCGTTCTATTTTTCTACGTTCACGCTGCTGATACCTGAGTAACGATAAGATCTGAGCGGACACACGACGCTCTGCGCTGAGAGCAAGACAACTCGATTCTTGCGAATGAAAGTAGACTTGCGTTAGTCGGCGCAGGAATGACTCTTTATAATACACTCTACATACAAACAACGCAAACACACGGGTCACAAATGGGTAGGACTTGATCAAGTTTTTAAAAAAGCAAGCAAGAGCGCCGTTAAACTGGTATAGCGCCCTCATTTGTTAAAAAAAATTAGAGCTTGACTCCTTTTTTATTTATAAACTCACAGATTATAGGCAAAGTACCCGTGGCGTTAAATTTGCCTGAGAATTTGGGGGTTTTTTTTACTGACAATGTTTTGGTAAGTTTTGATGCTTTTAAACTGAAGTTCAATAAAATCTTTCTTGTTTTAAGAAACATTTGTGTAATCTAGGACGTTAAATTTGAGCTTAATTGAAAAAATATGTTTCTAGAAGTCGGATTTGATTCCACTATCTCCATGTGTTTTGAGCACGGGCGAAAATGCGCAATAAATGACGTCATTATGACGTCGTTCGTTGTTTTAGGCCGGAAAGCACATCTACAGTATCTCATAAGTCTAAAACTAAAAAAAGTTTGACGATCGGCGGTATACTTTTTGAGATATGGTGCTTACAAGGCTGGCTAATTAAATATTCACCTCGCTCTAAAGTGGCTAATTAATTAAGAATTTTAACAACTATCACAATAAATGTTAAGTTTATGTACTAAGCTTCAATTTGATATATGACCAAACCCCTTCATATTTAAACATTAGGATATTTGGTGTATACAAAAAACGTGTACAAATGTTATGGGATTTAGGTGGAAACAAAGAATAATAATAATAATAATAATAAAAACTAGACATTAGGTGTTTGTGAACAAACACTAAGCTGTTCCGTTTTGTTTTGCTTTGATTAAACGATCCAGACATTTAAAATGAGCCTAAGTTCAAGATTGAACGATATGGTCCCACTTCCGGTGACTCAGAAGTAAAGGTCAACATGGGGTCACGGTAACCCAAGGCTTATCTTCAATGCTCAAAAGGTTTATAACTGAAAAGAAATTGAACATGGGTTGTGTAGTTCTTGAGATATGGTCCCACTTTCGGTTGACCCGGAAGTAAAGGTTAACATGGGGTCACGGTATCCTAAGTTCAGTCTTCAATGCTTGAAGGGTCTATAACTGAAAAGAACATGTACATGGGTTGTGTAGTTCTTGAGATGTTGCACTGCAGAGGCAATGTTTTTTATCACAAGCGCATTTGTCTTAACGGCTTTTTTTACTCTAAATTTTGTTATCGAGGAACAGGTCTCACAAGCTAGCATGTATACCAATCCTGTGACGGTTACACGGTTAACCAGCCGATCAACCGGTTAAACGTTTACATTTTTACGGTTCGGATAAGCATAAAACAATTCAATCGAAAATTGCTAAACATTGACTATGAATTTGCTTATTCAAAACCAAATCGCTTATTCGGAATCAATTCGCTTATTCAAACTCAAATCACTTATTTGGAATCAATTCGCTTATTCTGAATAAATTCGCTTATTCAGAATCAAAACGCTTTTTCACAATCAATTTGCTTACTCGGAATAATTTCGCTCATTCAAAATCAATTTGCTTATTCAGAATCATTGCTGATTCATAACCATTTTGCCTATTCATAACCATTTCGCCAAGTCGTAAGCATTATGCTTGTTGATAAAGATTGTGAAGTTTCTTTAAATACACTTAACACTACATCATTCAATGATTCATCACAAGACGCATGAATGATAGTACCATTTCGATGTTCATTCATAAAATGTGTATGCCGTGTAAACTTCCAAATCTCAGGCAGGTGTATTCATCCGTGCACTGTTGCTTTTACGGAATGGCTTATTCGGAATCAATTCGCTTATTCAAAATCAATTCGCTTATTGGTATCAATTCGCTTATTCGAAATCAATTCGCTTATTCAGAATTAAAACGCTTATTCAGAATCAATTTGCTTACTCGGAATAATTTCGCTCATTCTAAATCAATTTGCTTATTCAGAATCAATATGCATATTCAAAATTAAAACGCTTATTCAGAATCAATTTGCTTACTCTGAATAATTTCGCTCATTTGAAATCAGTTTTCTTATTTAAAATCTAATTGCTTATACGGTATCAATTCGCTTATTTGGAATCAATTCACTTATTCAAAATCGAATGAATGATAGTACCATTTCGGTACTTATGAATGATAGTACCATTTCGATGTTCATTCATAAAACGTTCATGCCGTGTAAACTTCCAAATCTCAGGCAGGTGTATTCATCCGTGCACGGTCGTTTTTTGTAAATTTTATGCACAGGCTTATTTTAAAGCTAAATGCTGTTGTATTAAAATCGTAATTGTAAAACTTTGTGTGCCCTTTATTACCGATCGAGTATGTTATTTTCGTATGGCATGAATAGTAAAAAATTTATGGGACATGAGTTATTGTTAATTTTGGCTTTTGACCCCAAATCCAACACTGACCCTATAGCCATGGAAAAGGTAATTTCACGTTTTTATACATTATTTCCCCACTCAGCTCTAATTCTTGCCCTATTGCATCCCCACCAAGTGTTTTGTCAGCTAGACGGTGATTTCCCAAAGTAATGCGTTCGCACAAGAACCTTAAAAACGTGGTTTCAGGCGAATGGGTAGCCTTGTTTCCTTCACGATTGAGCTTCAAGTAATGCGTTTGCATAAGAAACCTAAAAGATCGTTTTCCGGTGAACGGGACCCAAGCGCGGACAAGTCTGCTACGCGGGCAACATCGTCCCACACACGGCGTTCTATTTTTCTACGTTCACGCTGCTGATACCTGAGTAACGATAAGATCTGAGCGGACACACGACGCTCTGCGCTGAGAGCAAGACAACTCGATTCTTGTGAATGAAAGTAGACTTGCGTTAGTCGGCGCAGGAATGACTCTTTATAATACACTCTACATACAAACAACGCAAAAACACGGGTCACAAATGGGTAGGACTTGATCAAGTTTTTAAAAAAGCAAGCAAGAGCGCCGTTTAACTGGTGTAGCGCCCTCATTTGTTAAAAAAATTAGAGCTTGACTCCTTTTTTATTTATAAACTCACAGATTATAGGCAAAGTACCCGTGGCGTTAAATTTGCCTGAGAATTTGGGGGGTTTTTTTACTGACAATGTTTTGGTAAGTTTTGATGCTTTTAAACTGAAGTTCAATAAAATCTTTCTTGTTTTAAGAAACATTTGTGTAATCTAGGACGTTAAATTTGAGCTTAATTGAAAAAATATGTTTCTAGAAGTCGGATTTGATTCCACTATCTCCATGTGTTTTGTGCACGGGCGAAAATGCGCAATAAATGACGTCATTATGACGTCGTTCGTTGTTTTAGGCTGGAAAGCACATCTACAGTATCTCATAAGTCTAAAACTAAAAAAAGTTTGACGATCGGCGGTATACTTTTTGAGATATGGTGCTTACAAGGCTGGCTAATTAAATATTCACCTCGCTCTAAAGTGGCTAATTAATTAAGAATTTTAACAACTATCACAATAAATGTTAAGTTTATGTACTAAGCTTCAATTTGATATATGACCAAACCCCTTCATATTTAAACATTAGGATATTTGGTGTATACAAAAAACGTGTACTAATGTTATGGGATTTAGGTGGAAACAAAGAATAATAATAATAATAATAAAAATAATAAAAATCTCGACGAAAACAAAACCTGTTCCGACAGTAAGTCGGAACAGCTAATAACTAGACATTAAGTGTTTGTGAACAAACACAAAGCTGTTCCGTTTTGTTGTGCTTTGATTCAATGATCCAGACATTTAAAGTTAGCCTAAGTTCAGGATTGAACGATATGGTTCCACTTCCGGTTGAGCCGGAAGTAAAGGTCAACATGGGGTTACGGTAACCCAAAGCTTATCTTCAATGGTCAAAGGGTTTATAACTGAAAAAAAATAAAATCGGCTGTGTAGTTCTTGAGATATGGTCCCACTTCCGGTGGAGGTAAGGGTCAACATTATTTTGAATGCTCAAAGAGTCTACCACTGAAAAAAAAAATGAAAATGCGTTGTGAAGTTCTTAAGAAATGGTCCCACTTCCAGTTGACCCGGAAGTAACATGGGGTCACAGTAACCCAAGTTCAACCTTCAATGCTGAAGGGGTCGTTAACTGACAAAATTTGAAAAATGGTTGCGTAGTTCTGAAGATATGTTTCCACTTCCGGTTGACCTAGAAGTAAAGGTCAACAAGGGGTCACGGGAACCCAAGTTCAATCTTTAATGCTCAAAGGGTTAAAAAACTGAAAACAATTCAAATCGGCTGTGTAGTTCTTGAGATATGGTCCCACTGCCGGTTGACCCGGAAGTAAAGGTTAAAATAGGGTCACGGTAACCCAAGTTCAATTTCCAATGCTCAAGGGGCTTATAACTGAAAATAAATTGAAGATCGGGTGTGAAGTTCTTCAGATATGGTCCCACTTCCGGGTGACCCGTCAGTAAAGGTCAACACGGGGTCACAGTAACCCAAGTTCAATCTTCAATGCTCAACGGGTCTTTAACTGAAAAAAGTTTGAAAATCGGATGTGTAGTTCTAAAGATATGTTTCCACATCCGGTTGACCCCGAAGTAAAGGTCAACATGGGGTCACAATTTCCCAAGGCTAATCTCCAATGCCCAAGGAGTCTATAACTGAAAAAGGTTTGAAAATTGGCCGTGTACTTCTTGAGATATGGTGCTGCAAAGATTAACTACTTAAATATTCAAATGAAGATCACGTGGTTAATCAATTAAGAATTTTACAAAAATCTACCCCATGTTGACCTTATGTTCTAAGCTTCAATTCGATTGATGAGAACTCTTTCATCTGTACGCTTTAGAATATTAGGCATAAAGAAAACGTGTACAAACGCTAAGGGATTTTAGGAGAAAAAAGAATAATTCTGCATTTAACCCTAAACCTTCGTAGGAATCTAAATGTATTGGTTGTGTACAATTCCATTGGAGTATGTACAAAGTAATGGGTCCAATACTCTGTTAGAAATCAAACAAAAAGCTGCGCACTTCGCGACAATGTCGTAGACTCTTCTCAAGTAAGTCCTCAACTCATGTAGGTCCACACAGTATTGCATGAAGCATAGAGAAAGTATAAACATTTTGAGAGTGACTGCATCCAGTTTGTGAAGTACTACGTTGTACATGTACCACTACGCCAAGATTTTCATCTATTCGTTAATTATAGACGTACCTTGATTGCTTTTAATGGACTGAAACATCTCTCATTAAAATCAGTTAATTTTTCAACAAAGAATATGAAATTCAGGAAACGAACAGATAACTTATTTTGAAGTTATTGTGTTTTTGACTAGTAAAACGTTTTCACTTTTAGCGCCATATGTTTTGTACACAGAAAACAAAACGCGCAAACGTATGACGCCGTGATGACGTGACTGAGAATTTTAGGCTGGAATACACATCTACAATTCAAGACAAGTCCATAACCGAAAAAGTTTAAGGATTGGATGTATACTTCATTCTGAAACTGACGTTAGCTACGTTAAGCGAGCTAACCATCATAATCAGGGAACAGGTCTCACAAGTTAGGATGTAAAGTAAGTTGGGTTTCCCGACTGTTCATCTGGTAAAACGTTTTTATGGTTCGGATAAACGTAAACAAAATCACTCGGAAAAGTGCCGCGTAACGCTGACTATTCTTATTGTGGAGTCAGAATCAAACAAGTCAGGAGAGTGCAGTATTCAGTCAATATTAAAAACCCACCAATGTATGTTGTATCCTCGTGCTGCATTTACATTTTCATGTGATTTCAAAACTAAAGTTTTGTAAAATAAAAGTGTGATTTTAAAGTATATAGGCCTAATTGCATACAAAAAGTATATTAGAAAGTTGAAAATAAATGGCTGGCAAGGTAATGACCTTAACCCTCTTAGAAATTATTTTGTTATTGTAGCTTGTATATTACAAAATAGCATTACTGAAAATAAGTCACAATATCGTGCGGTAATCGGGTCGTCTTTACTTTGACCCTTCCATCTGCCAAGATAAGGTTAGGTTTGAAAGTCCCTGCAATTTGACCAACGCAAAATAAATCAGCAGTTTTTATGAATTGGAAAAAGTGAAGTATTTTATTGAACTTTACACAAAAAAAGTGTTTACAATAGATAATCGTGTGGTAGGAGTTATAAAAACTACTTGATCATCCGTACCTTCTATAGATTCTGAAAAGGGTTTGAAGCCACTGGTGGTTTATAGAAATGCAGTAGGTTATGTTGTTGTATGAAACCGTAAGGAAAGTAACAGTAGAAGTTTTGCATTTATATAAATGTGGTTAAAATTAAAGCATATTATATTCGTTTAGATTAGTTTAACTAAAAAATAATTACAAAAATGATATAAACTTTTAGCATTTGAGAGGTTTGGTGATAAACAATAAATGTAAAAAAGTATAATAAAAAACACCTTTACATTGTTAATATTACACCAATTTCTTAACCAATGAGCAAATTTGTACTGTAAAAAGACCCTGCAAAAACGAAGTTATCAAAGAAACAGATAAATAAATAAATTCAGGTGAACAATATTAATTGAATAATAATTTTGAAAAAAAGCTTTAAAAAGAAATAAAACCTATTGTGGTGGTATGGGCTGTGATTTAAGATAATCATGGGAAAATCAATCAATGCACTCTTCGATGAACGCAATTACAATTTGTGCAAGACTTTTTTTTCAAAAGTAAGGATTCAATTAAGTTTTAGTAATCTCATGATCTGAATATTTTGTGAGAAAAATAAATAAATGTAAAAAGGATTTAAAAGAACTTTTACATTATTAGTCATTGCAATTTCTTTACCAGTGAACAAATTTATACTGTAAATAAAAAAGTTGTCAAAAAACAAATAAACAAATATGGAAAAAGGTTAAATAAATAATAACTCAAAGCTTAAAAAAGAGGGAAATGTGGTGGTGGTATAGGCTGTGTTTTGAGGTAATCATGGGAAAATCAATAAATGTACTCTTCGATATGAACGCAATTTTAATTTTTGCAAGACTTTTTGCTAAAGTAAGGATTCAGTTAAGTTTTAGTAATTCCAGGATCTGAATTTTTTGTGAGTGTGAAAAAAATAAAATAAATAAATGTAAAAAGGATTTAAAAGAACTTTTACATTATTAGACATTGCAATTTATTTACCAATGAACAAATTTATACTGTAAAAGACTCCTGTAAATAAAAAAAGTTGTCAAAAAACAAATAAACAAATAAATAAATTAAGATGGAAAAAGGTTAAATAAATAACAGCTCAAATCTTAAAAAACAAAAAACAAATAAATAAATAAATGCAGATGAACTTTTTAAATTAAATAATACCCGAAACTTTAAAATAAAACTGTTGTGTTGGATTGGGTTGCAATTTGAATCATTCATGAGTAAATCAATACATGCATTTAAATGTGGAAGTCTTGAATGACAAAATAACAACTTTTGCAGTGACTTTTTTTTTCACTTAGAATTTTCCAGTTTAATTTAAAATAATAACTTGGAACCCTTAAAAATTATCTTAATGTTTTTTTTAAGATTCTCTAGTCATCTTCTTCATCGTTTTCGGGCCTGCAAGAGAAAGAAAACAAATAAATTCAACTTATATTTTGTTTCAATAATACTATTACAAACATGTACATTTATTTGTTGATATGTATGAAAGTTATCGATTACAAAAGTAGGTTGCTCTTTGAAAATACAAAGGTGTTGGTTTTATCAATATGAAGATCGCCCTCTTGTGACTTGCAATGGGGAATTGTTGACTTATGACCTGAGTGATAGTGTATCCCTTGGATAGTTTTATAATTTTTATGCACTCATACTGGGCCCAATTTTTAAGCAGAAAATAATGCTTAACAATTTCTTGCTAGGCAGAAATGAGCAGGATGCCAGTCACACTGATCACTTTGGTATGGAGTGTGTTAACAAATGATGAATATAAAGACTGGCTGTGTGAACTGGTGAGTAAAATGTCCTTTAAACAAGAATATTCTTGTGTAAAAGTTTTGTAGTGGTGTGCATGATTGATATCCTGTCAAATCAATTATTTTCTTTGTGCTTAGTTTTTGTGGTTTTTAGGTAGTAAGGATGGTTCGAAGTCACTTGCCTACTACACCACACGTAAACGTATGTGTGAGCGAAAAAGCTAAACATGTGAGAAACAGTATTTCTTTTGTGCTGCTAACTTCAAAATTCATAGTCTGTGGCTCTTGCAAAACTCATTTAATAAATGTGTAAAAGATTAATGTGTCCCATGCAAAAATTGAAAAACTGAAAGATTTACTATGTCCCTTGAACATGATTAGAACTGTACAATGATTGATGAAAGAAAAACCATAATTAATTAGTTTGGAAAAATTTCCGTAACCTGCCACCACTTTTTCATTCATTATAAAATAAAACAGAACTTAATTTACTCATTAAATGAGATATTCCATTTGGTGAAAATGGGTGAAAAAGTGGTGGCATGTTACAAAAATTTTTCGATTAATTCTGCTGATTTGGGGTATTTTTTTTTGGTCCTTTATTTTGTTTTATTTATAACATATTTTAATGGCAATAACCGTGCAAGAGTCAGTCTTCAGTGCATGGTAATGACCTTGGTTGATGGCTGGTCGCTGTTAATGGACCGCGCCTTCATCCCTTTTGGTAGCAGTGCCAGGTATGACCATCCACAAACCCGGTAAAATAAGATTGGCTACTCACAATGTAAGCCTAATTGCCTAATTCAAACTTTTATTTGAATGTATCATAGCTCTGCAATCACAGAGTTTGCAAGTTTGTTACTAAAAAGGTTCACACATGGATGGCTCAAAGTATACACATTTAAAGTACATTAATTGGTACACTTACAAAGTGTTCACCAAACTGACGACCTTCTCATTTGGGTTTTCAGCATATGTTACTGAGATAGTCAATGGAAGCAGCTTCTGAAGGCCATCTAAGTCCTGAACATCAAGCTTGTTTAGAAGAAGAGTGGAGTTGACCGTGTAATGAATTTTACTTTCGTCAGTTTGAAGCTGTAAGTATCCACTGTGAATGGAGAGTCAAAAGTATTATACATAAAAAGATATACACACACTAATGTCAAAACGTTGCTAATACTTTTTAAACTAATATTAGTAATGTAGTACTGGAATGTGGGAGAGTACACATTTGTAACATTGGTAATTGTGAAAGAGCAGTCTCCATACTTGATGTGACCCATTGTATACATGAAGTAACAAATTTTTACAATTTTTTTGCTAGATTGGTCATTGCATTCACAAGAAAAAAGTGGAAATAAAGCTGAATGTTTTTACTGTTTACCAACCTTGAGATTTTTACCAGTGAGATCAAACCTAATTGTTTTACTCATTACTCAAAAACTCAAGCAAAAAAAATATATCTAAGGGAGTTTTCCACGATGAACATCTACATGTACACACACTCTTTAAAGGACATGTGTGTGACCAGGTCATTTGATTTGTATTAGTTTCAAGAAAAATCAAGGTACACATGTACTTAGTTAAATCAGAAAAATTCTGAAAATGCGTTTTGTATGGACAAGTAGAGGAAATACAAGCATTGAAGTTTGTTGGTTGCTAAATTACTTATAAAAGGAATACTTTCTTCCAAATGAGCACTTACTCAGCTTTCTCTTTGAATCCTTGGACTACTATGTCCAATGTGTTGTTTGATTTCACAACCTGTAGTACATAAAAAAAGAAATAAGTTAGTACATTTGCCTTTTTGTGTTATTTTCTCCCCCTTTTTTTTTTGGGGGGGGGGGGTGGGTGGGGAGGGGGAGGTGGGAGGGGGACGGCACAGTGGGGTTGGTGCACCAAGAAAATTTACAGAATTTGCCACATTGGGGCTGTCTCGTTCACAACAGTTGATTGGTTATACAGGATTGTTTTTATAGTATAGGAAAACTTATGTTGCATAAGAGAAAATGGCAACATGTATAGGAAGTCAGTTGAATTCATGTGTAGTACATCTTTCAGTGCTGCCAACATTGGCATCTTTCATTCAGGGAGACTTTGAACAACAGTTAGGGAGATATTTAGAATTACATTCAACATAAAAGGGAAACAGTTTCCATTATCAGACAGTTTTTCAAGTTTGTTCTTTTAAGAACATAGAAAGATCAGTATATTTTCAGGGAACTTTCTGCAGAATAAGGGACACTTGAAATTTGTGTATTAATTATGGATGTTGTTTTGAACGAAATTTTACCTGACATCATCTAGCCAAAAAGTTGTTTGTTTTATCAAATTTATTTCAATGCTAATCCTTAATAAAGACACTGTAAAATAATAAGTCAATTAAATTCATGTTGTACATCAGACAATACAGCTAAGTAGTACTGGGTGTTTTTAGTTCCATTCTTCCTTATAGTGGTAAGAATAATTACTTAATTAATAATTCCTTGGTTTACCATGTGTATGGTGTGATTGCGTTTTGATGGCTGATGGAATTTATTGGTCTTGCTTCGACCTAGTCCAATTATGTAGCCATTCTGGTGATGGCAACTTGTACAGAACAAAACTTGACTCACTATTATTTAAGTTAGAAACATGAGAAGGTTAAAATCAAAAACTTGTCAATAGTGTATAAATATATATGCCAAAATTTGCTAAATTTCTTCATGATGCGTCTGGCTACAATTGAACAATGGTTTTATAGAACACATTGAACACTACCACCGTGTAAATAATGCATCTTAAGGTTATGTGGTTGGCTGCCTCGTTTAAATATTAGAGCCTCAAAAACATTTGGGAGCCGCAGTTATTTATATTGTGAAGTGTACTAACTATTCTGTAATTATTTATGAAACATTGCATACAATGAGCACTTTCATGTATGTAGTTTTTGTCTAACACAACTCTGAATTAGGCTAAATGTTTGAATAATGTAACTTACTTTGATTGTTGTGTACTGGGTGCTATTGAGGGACAGCTGATCGGCAAATACCTTCGGGTATACATTTTTTATTACCACAGGTGTGTTGTCTGGTGGAATGTCCTGCTCAGCCACTTTCTTCCACAGATTCAGGCGGATTTTCTTCGATTTGTCAGTTGAGTCTTCAAGCTCAACCACTTTCCTTTTTGACTGGGCGGTAGTCTTCAAGGGAGATACCTGTGGAATAAATTGATGAATGTGTGAGTTGATGTTACCAAAATTAAAAGAAACTTTTTCAGTGTACTATCTTGGACAATCCATGTCCTATTTACATGGCACGCTCTTGAACACAAATCACTTGTAACATTTGAGCTTGTTATTAATCATAAGAGTATGCCAATGTCTATGCTACCCAGAAATTTTAATGTAGACAACTCAACTGCAATGTATCTTTACCCACTCTTAAGGGCCACTCACATCAGAAAGCCACGCAGTAGTTGTATGCTTGGTTACTCAACCAACACTTTTACAGGGGAGCCCGATTTTGGGTGTTCTTTCTTGTTTGATTTTTTAACCAGGGAGGGGGGGGGGGGGAGGGGGAAGGTTGTGATTGACAAATATACAAATAAACAGAAAATAATGGTTTTAGTTTATACCAGTCTGTCATTCAGTAAGAGGTTCTTGTTATTATTTACATAATTAAAGATTAAAGGCGTGTTGAATGTAACACAAATGGCTGTATGTAAATTTGTTTGTAAACAAACAAAAAATCCAATAAATGGCAATAAAATAATGATAAACTAATTTAAAAATGAAATTTAAAGTAAGAAAGAAATGTTTTAGACATTGTTTTCTACTAATTGTTTTTATTGTGGTTGGGTTGGTACATGTATGAATCAATGCACATTCAAGAAGTTTTTAGCAGGGTTTAGGAGTTTGGTGTATCTTAGGTTGTAACTCACCGCCTTTATGGTGCCGGAAACAGAAAACCTATTGTAAGGTGACTCACTTATTGCCTGTGCAACAGAAATGGATGGTGCATTAAAAAATGCATCAGTTGCATTGCTGTCCGGTTCAAAGATTTGTCCTCTGGATATCTGTGAGAAAGTAAAATGTTACATTTTTGAAAACTGATATTTTATAGTTATTGTTAAGTGTGTTTTATTTTACCCAAGTATAAAGTCATTAAAAAGTAGTAAGGTATTACACAACTTGAGATGAATGCATCAAAGATGTGGAAGACATATAATTTCGAATAAAAAATCTTGAGAACTAAAAACACACCATAGCCCAATTATCCTTATGACCGTGCCTGTTGATCTGATACTATATCAAGATGAGACCATGTTTGTGTATTTTTTCTGAGTACAATATCATTATTGAATAATAGTTTTCTCAACAGGGAGGCAAAATTAATTTCTCCATCTGGTGTAAAAATTGTTATATTGATTTTTTTATTGTCAGGAAATGTGACAGCAAGCACTAGCAGTTCCATGATAAAGCCTTTAACATTGAGACATAAAAAAAACAAAAAACTGTTTGGTAGTTACAGACCATCTTGCGTGACATTTTAAAATATGCAATTAAAATGAATTACACTCATTGAATTTTGTTAGGTGATCAATTAACCCATGTGAGTTTGCATCAAGACAGATGATGTTTTTAGCTTGGTAAAATATTTCACTTTATTAAATGTGAATATGTAATAATGGATTGTGAAACCATGGTTTTTTACTAATTATTTTACTGACACTAATGGGCTTTTGTAATTTCCAGATATCTTGAAATTGACAAAGCTCTGATGAATCAGAAGCTGCATGTACATGCCCAGTAGTGTTGTACAATGTAGTTCTAGGGCATGTCCTTTTTCTATGTGGTTCAATTAATTTTCTTTTATATTTGATCTTTTATTGAAAAATATAAAAATATTAGTCAGAAGGCCAGAGTTGTTTCAAAAAACGACTTTATAAAGCTAAAAATTACATGTACAATGAGAGGTAAACTATTTACCATTATTTACCCCCCCCCCCCCGACCCTTTAAACAAACATGAAATAAAAAAGTAACAGATTTATACACTGTATATGCATTGTTAGTAGAACACAAGAAAGTTGCACATACCTCAGAATTTAATGTCAGCCTAATAAGGCTGGTGGAAATGCCAGTGTCAGACGCAACAATGTTGGCACAGGTGGCCCTTAGGAACTTGTTGACCACAAGGTCATCATAGTGGCTTCTGTAGCTTGTGTAAAGTGGCAGTATTTGTCCATCTTTCAGGATCACATCCACACACATTGACTTCCCTCTCTGCTCCAAATCGCCCAAAGTTTTGAATACTATAGTAGTCATCTGTAAAAACAATAGGTTTGAGTATTAATGTTCAAATTCAAAGGGCAATATATGAATGGAGAATGTTAAGGATATTTGGCTTTTTTAACACTTAGCAGGTAGCCTGTTGTCAATTATGCAGTAAGTCATTTTGGTTGTACTGTCGTTTGTTAGTTATTTACAACAGCCAGTTCATTTGTTTTAAAAGTTTGATAACTCTTTTATCCTAGTTGTCTTTTTCCATTGTTTTTATTATTTGTTTTTATTAATATTATAATTATTATTATTTGTATTTGTATTTGTATTTATTTATTTACATTGTTAATTCTTATTTTTTAAGTAAACTTTTTATTCGTTCACTTAGGCTATTTATTTACTTTACTTTATTTACTTAATTATTGATAATTTGTTCACACTTATTATTGATTATTTTTCTTGGGCCTACTAACTTATTTGTTTGTTTTCTATTGCTTCCTTTTTTTGCTTTTGTCTGGTTTACTTCTTTATTCATCTTCTTGTATTTGCTCCTTTGTAATTGTGTTTTGTTTGCTTTTGTCAAATAAGTAATAATTATAATTATGAGCATTGTTGTAAATCTATTTATTGGTTGTGGTTGTGCGTTTGAGTGTGGTTGGGGAGGGGGTTGGGGGTGGCTGTATTTTTGTGAGTTTGAAAGTTTTTTATTTGTTTGGTTTGGTTTTTAAGCCTTAAGCATTAGATGGGCTAGACTTGTAGAGATGAATTCATTATGGTATAGATGATGTCGTTTCATGAATAGAAATGCATTTAAAATTATTTTCTGTATGTTATATATTTCTTTATATTGTTATTATTTTGTTAGCTGTTATTTAGATGTTTTATTGGTTAGTTTTTGTATGGAAGGTTTTTCAAGTGTACATGTGACAGGTGTGGAAAAAGTTTGCATGATATCTACAGTGTGTGTTATAAGTTTATTACCATTCCACTGTTTACATTTTCCCATTAAGTTCTTGTAGCACCTTTTTTAGTTGGTTAATCACTTTATGGCTGGATGCAAACAATGTACAGCCTTTGGTAATGTGGTTATTGTTACCACTTGTTACTGATTTTGATAGCAGCCTAGCAGAGCAATAAGCATCACCTTTTTGTTGTGCTCTTCCGTTATTTTTTGAAATTTTGTGTGTTTGATAACTTATCACTGCCATGGACTTGGTATAAATTAAAGTTATTATTTGTTTGTGTCAATTTTTGAATATTTTAAGTATCATAGTTGAAGTAATACCTTTTTTTTAATAGGTTGAATGTTTTACTTGGAAGATAATGTAGAACCCTTTTCAATGGTAAAATTTGATGCTCTTCATAGTTTTCGTACTTTAAGTATTCTTAATCACTTGTCTCATTTCATTGCCTACAAAGCTGTTTTGGTCTTAATCTGTAACTTTTTGGGATATTATTGTGTGCTTTTATTGGGTATTCCTTTGTAGAGGTTGGAAGTTTGAAAATTGTAGTATCTTAAGGCTTAGGGTCAATAGTCTTAACAAGGTGTTTTGGTTTAGGTGTGTGTCTGCTTACAGTATCTGGATCTTTGTTGCTGTATTTCAATTTCTTGTTTTGCTTTCAGCCAGTTCTTTATCAATAAAGTTATTGTTTATTATTATGTTTGTAGGGAACCTACAATCTTGAGTCACTTTATGCCTTCTTGTGTTTTGACCCTATTTGACTCTTACAATAGTTGAGATTTAATTAAAGTGATCATCCCCCCTTGTGTTTAGTTTTATTAACTTATTCAGACTGTTCATTTTTTTAGGTTGCATACAAGCCTAAATGTTCAACACTTGATCGCCAATATCTGTGTATACTACTTTCTGGTTGAGTGGAAATACATTTCTGGAAGAGGTAGCAACAAATAATGTATTTTGTCAATATAAAATCCAATGTTGTTATTCTGGACAGCTACTTTTTGATTTATTTAATGACCTCGTTGAATTAGATACAAAATGTATTATCGAACCAGCATAGTGTTGTTGTTCATAGGTGTACTACAATATATTTTTATAATGGCAATTTACAGGATGAAAGGTCAAATGAGGTAAATATTTCAAGCAACAGCTAGTGCCAGTGGTACTGGTAGTGGTAGAGGCATGATAATTGCAGCATGTATTAAAATCAAGTGTTACATGCTACAGTGAGACAATAATATTGTGATACTCATTCTTTTGCATAGTGCTTAGTTATTTTGCCAAGATGTCACCACTCACAAGCTACAAAAAATATACTAGTGTCTCAAACTGCAATCGGAAGTTTATGCTGAGATTTTAACAGTTTTGTTGTTATGATTATTATTTTTTTGGAGAGTGTGAAAAGTACTACTACTAGTACTACCATTACATTAGTTTAGTACCACCATGACCACTGTACCACAGCAACAAAGTACAATTTTCAGCATAGGTTTATTAGCCTGTCCTGCTGATCATGATGATGCTGGTCCCGAAAATGCCTTAAAATAATCCATTATTAGACTAATATACTAATAATACTAGTTTTTGTTTACTTGCGGGTGTGGGTATGTTTTCATTAATAATTAATATTTACTACCATATATTTTGAATATCATTAAAATGAAGATCATAGAAGCAAACAACTTTTTAAGGAAAATAAAAGTGAAATGATCTAAATTGGGGAATTGTTCATGTATTTCTATAAACTGGGTGTACTGCACAAGGCTTTTGGAGGTGTGTATTGTTAAGCATGTTAAGTAGACCCGCCGACAGAGAAAAAAACTAAAGATGAATCTTCTACTATTACTAATCTAGAGAGGGATGTAATAACAAATTACATGTATAGATGTTGTGTAGCATCTGACATTATTGGTTTCTTTGTAACACAATTGTACAACATGCCGACCTGAAAGTGAAATATTATTAACAAAGTAAAATGCATCATGGCAAAGCTAACAAAATATAGTGTTTTTTTTATCCAGTAACATCTGCATAATATTACCAGTAAAATATCCCTTGTTCAGCCCAGAAGTCTATTTTTGTTGTTAATAATTATCCTGTTAAAGTTTTTGTGAAAAATTCTTACCTTGTTTGGGGATAATTTCCGTCAATTGTGAGTTTTATTCTTGGGTTTCAGATTATTTTCAGAGTGCGATCAACCTGTAGAGAATAGCTAACACGTGTTGACTCAATCCTTAATAGTTTTTACGGTAGTGAACTTTTTCTATTTTAACAAAGTTTTTATATCGATATGATATACGATAGAATAAAAATAAGGCAGTTTCTATTAAAATTTTGACATACTGTACTGCATTAGTTTATTAATGTGGTTGAAAGAACAAAATTCAATTAAAAAAAAAGTATGAGATCTTTAATTTGTTTTATCACAAAGAAATATTATTTTTGTATTTATTGGCGTAGGCTACGAGAGCGATGGCGGGAAAAAAACTTCTGGGCGTGTCCGAATTAACGGCTACAGTTACGGCTACGGCTAGATATCCGCTTCATCGTGCGTTAAGTGTATGTGTCCTTAGCAACACCCTTAGCAACACTCGTAGCCTTAGCTGCAGTCTCCAACTCGGAAGGCCCGAGATTGACTGACTATGCGTTTAAACCAAAGACCAAAGTTTTTAACTGGTTCACACTGTAAGTTCTATAGTAGGGTCACTATGTCGGACACCAGTACGAACTGAGGTAAAACACGCCCATTTATGATAGTGGCTTCGTACATCTTTCTGTGCGGGGTTGGGGGGGGGGCGGGGGGAGAAAGAAAGAAGATAAAAGAAAGAGGGGAAAAAACCCGCGAGCGGCCATAGCCAAGTTCGTACGACGAGGATCAAATGTTTGGGGTAAAAGGTCGATATTGCATGGGGTCCCCAAAATGCGGACTTGGGCTGTTGCTCCGGATCGGGGTTCAGTTTAATGTTGGAAACACCGTGCAAAACGTGATTTCCTGTCCTAACATAATGTATTGAGCAATAGTCTCCTAGCTACGAAATTCCAATCGTGATAAAGTTTACGAAAAAACTGATCATCACTTCCTGAAAATGCAGATGCAGAATATCGTATTTCAATGATGATAAAAGCCTACGCGCTCTGCAGTTATTCGGCAAGAAGACTAAAATGTTGAAGTTAAATATAGTCGAAGTATTATACAATTTAAAACTTTAAGCACACATAATCACTATAGACACTGTGGTGGTGCGGACGCCCCCGCCCCCGAAAAAAGGTCTCGGTAAGAAAAGTACGTCAAAAATAAAATAGATAATGCGCAGAAGAAGAAGAAAATGACCCAGTGGCCTAATTGGATCTTCATCTCCAAATTCGCCCCTCCGTGATATGCCCAAAAAACAAATATTAGCACCATAAATAAATAAAGAAACAGATAAATAGATATATATATAAACAGATAAATATATAATAATAATTCTTATAACAATAACAATAATAATAATAAAAAATAAAATTTCTGGTTACTGGCCTGAAAAGAAAGTTAAGATCGAATAAGAATCCTTGTTCCAGAGTTTTAATTTATCATTAAAAATGAACTCATTGTGTAATTATTATAAAGGTAAAACTCTGGGTTTTTAAAAACTTTAATGTGTATTTTTGTTGTATAGATATAATTTCAAACAAAGATTTGATTTTAGAAAAAAAAAAGCTCTCTTTTGACGTGTTTTCTCGTTCCGATGCACGCGAGACTTGCCAAGTCTATAGAGATTAAGAGGGACAACCCAATATAACTCCCCGGTACAACCATTGATCTCTATCGCGGGCAGAGAGCTCATCGGGCGCTGAAGGCTCCGTGTGGCCACGCCGTTTATGCAGATGCGTGAATTGTCAACCCAATCAGTCTGGTCCCGTACGAGACTTGCACAAGCATTCTATAAATTTGCATCCAGCGTCTTGGGAGCCAGAGTTAACGATCTGAAGAACGGTAGGAGTTTGGGGAATGTTTATTTATCTAAAATATTTTTGATTTTATTTGTTTTAGTGAGATGTTTCGGTAGTTATTATGTAAGATTTACTTAAAAGGTGGTTAATGTCTTTGTTTAAATGTAGGAAAAATTTCCGTATCCTGCCACCACTTTTTCACTCATTTTTACCCAAAGGAATATCTCATTTGAGTAAATAAGATACTATTTTATTTCATAACAGATGAAAAAGTGGTGGCAGGATACGGAAATTTTTCCCTACTGTAGTATACTGTACAAAACTATATATAGCAATCCCACCCACCAATGACTATCTATCGATTTTTTCAGTGTTTGGGAACTAATTTATCTTAATAAACAAACGTAATTTATTAAAAGGGAAAAGTGGATACGGAAACTTTTCCGTAGTTTTAAGCATAGCATGAGTAACGCCAACTGGCCAACGGCATTCACTATTTGTTTTGAAACGCAAGTATATGTTGGTTCTGTTATTGCAGTTGCCTTTTTGTTACGGGGTGTACTGTTAAGTACATGTACATTAGTTGCTATGGGCAACATTGGTTGCATATGTTTTCAAAGTCAAAATTTCTTTGGGAGTTTATATTGATGGGTTCAGTAATTCTAAAATAATGTGATGTTAAAGATAGACACAAATTTTGTATAACAAAAACTTACCATTTTAAATAACTGGCTGGGGTACTTGCTGGGGCCCTACACAACATTAAAAAAATGTTTAGTTAAAATTTATATTAATTTGTTCTGTTAATTTTAGGGGCCTGTATATTTATGTGCATAATTGCTCTTAAAGTAAACACTTATGACAATGGGGGTAGCGTTAAATGGGGTTCAGAAAACTGCTTTCAAATCCATATTAAAGCCCTAATTGAAGCAAGGTTTACCCGTGATACCTTGTTTGACAGCAATAAAAAGCAAAATATTTGTGGCATGGTTGTCTGTGCACAAATATCATGTTCATTCTGAAGGTGCTAAATAGGTTTTGGAGCAGTTTTCTGTGTTTCTATGTTTTTGTTAGTTGTGGGGCCATTTATACTTATAGACTAACAAATTACATCGCCTAAAATTATAGGATTTGAGGACTGAGTTTTAAAAAAAAATATATATGTGTTAACGGTATGAGAATGGGGTTTCATGAGCACATAAAGTTCATTTGATCTAGTTAATTGACGTACTGATTGCATTGTGCATAAGGATTATTTTCTGGTTTTAGCCTTGCACTTACAGTATGTGTGATAAGTATTGTATGGTCAATGATCCCCCCTCACCACCAACAAACAAATATATATGTATTTTTTATATGTTTATATTGATAATAATTTTAAAAGCATGATAAAGAAATGAAATAAAATAGACAAATAAATAAATGAAAAAAACAAAACATTTTTGAACCCACAAACATTGATTGTAGTTGTAAAGAATTATAAATGAAATATTTCCCACTGATTTGCTAGATGGCTACCATACGGTCCATAAGTGTTCAATAGCTTTTTACATTAAAAAATTATATACATCAGCTTGTGTAGAGTTGGCTAGGAGTTGGCTAGGAGTAAGCAGTGATACTGTAAGTTGTGAAAATAATGGCATAAGTTAGCTTGCATGGGTGCTACTGTTATAAGACAACTCGGAATCTGTGTGTAAGACTTGACCAATATTTGCACCAGTCAGTCTGTGTTGCAGATGATCTTGGCTCAATTTTTTGCCTCTGCTTACTTAAAGTGAAGAAGGGGCGCCTACAGAAGTAGGAATTCTGCGCTTAAGTCGCGTAATTCCCATGTAAGAAGCAGATATTTTTTTGTTCTGTGCGTGAATAATTTATGTTACTGGGCATTCTTCTCCAAGACGGCTTGTGCAGATATTTGGCACTTGCTGTGTAAGCATCATTATGGTAATGAATAAAATTGTGATAAACATTGACAATAGTGTTTTTCTTTGACAGAAAATGCGAAACCACCGAGCAAAAGCAAAGGCTACAAGAGATGCGGTGAGGCGCCTACGGGCCAGGCGGAAGGATGAAACACCATGTATGTCATCTCCTGTGTTGTCTCATATCACCCACCCTCCCTTAACCATCACCACACCTCACTCTTCCCCTTCTATGTGCTCCCCTGTCACTCCTCCTCCATCTCACATTTCACCTCCTTCTCAAACTGCCTTGGGGTTGACACCTCCCCAAGGCAGTGGGTTAAAGCCAAAAGGTGTACTAAGACAAGAAGTTCATTTCACCAACCCACTCCCAACAACCTCATTTCATTCCTCTGTGTTTGTGTGCTCCCATGTTTCTCCTCTTCAGTGCGACATTCCACCTCCTTCACGAATTGCCTTGGGGTTGGCACCTCCCCAAGGTGATGGTATAAATCCAAGAAAAGATGCACAGAGCCAACAAATTAAAGCACAACAATTAAACTCTGAAATTAAGACTGAAAGAAAGCCTCCAATTAAGACTCAAAGTAAATCCCAACAATTAAATCCCGAAGGTAGATCTGAGCTGATGTGTTGCAGTAAGCTTGATGTGGAAGTTGGACAAAGTGCAGAAGTATGTTGTAAAAGAGTCACTCGGAGCAATCCTGTACCTGAACCTAAAGCTGCTACTGAAGTCAAATCAGAGAGTACTTTTGACGGAAAGTGTGAAGGTAATACTACAACTTGTGAAAAAGGCAATGATGAACACAAGGCAGAAGGTAGTTTTGAGGCAATTTGTCCAAAAAGTAAGGAAGACGTGTGTCGAGGTAATTTTGAAGCAATACCTGAAACAAGGAAAGATGAAAGATGTGACATTGGTGATAATCAATGCAAAGCAAACCCACAAAGTAAAGAAGCACAAATTAATGTCCAGGGTACAGTTCATGAGAAGATAATTTGTTGGCTGTGTGAGAACGACTGTAAGACTCGAGAACGGAAAGAACAATGTGGTAAATGTAGCATATGGTATCATGTTGATTGCATGGGTTTTTCCCAAGATATTTGTAATACTCTATCAGAATCAAGTGTAATGTGGATCTGTCGTAAATGTGGTTTTTCAAATTATACCGATTGTTTGTTTCATGATTTTGGCATCACAGAAGATGATAACGGATTTGATCTGTTTTCTGAGAATGATCACAAAGCAGACGAGTTTGAAGCAGTTGAGGAACAGCTCACAGGAGAGGATATGTTGGGTAAGCATGTTGGAATTTCAACTGCTAAGATAAGACAAACAAGTACGAACAAGAAACAAATTGCACAGGAGAAGAGAAAATTGAATGGAACTCACTCAAGGGTCGATGAAGAGCACAAAGAAAGTAGACATTGTCAATTACAAAGTCAGAAAAGATCTGGGTTACTTTGTGTTGATGGCATTGATAGTAAGAGAAGTAGAAAAGAAACAGAGAAGTGCAAAGTTAAGTTTGAAGATGAAATCAATATGATGATAAATGGCAGTACCTTTGTTGGACCCTGCTCAATGAAATGTAAATCCAATCATAACAGGGCAACTAAACAAGACGGTAGTAAAGCAGGAAAACAGAGTGAGTGTACGGAGACAGTTAAGATTATTAACCCAGTTGAACTCGATGGAAGAGTAATTGCGCAGGGTAGTTTTCATCAGGGTAATAGAAGATTTGGTGATAATTCGGGAAAGCAGTGTGTTGCTAACAGCCTGGCATCAATGATGTATAGCATGAAAAAGGATGTAAGAAATTGGAAATGTAGTGATATGGACAGTGTTCTGATAACTGGAAATGAATTGTATGGATTCCTGCAAGACAGCTCAACAATTAACAATAATTACTTGTTGATTAATGAATTGCCAACCGAGTTGGATGTTTTTGACTCACATTACAGTATGCAGTATCACGAGCCTGTATCAGGAACCTTCAATGAAAATGTTCATCACTTGGAAGAATTTAATATGAAGTCGTTGAAAGCTGCCTTAGAACAAGATGCTCAGAAATATCATGCATGTTTTGTAAGTTTCAATGAGAACACATTTGCTGTAATTGCTCAAGATGGTATGTACTACGTCTTTGATTCCCATTCCAGAAGTATCAATGGCTGTATGATTCAAGACGGAACAAGTGTTGTGATGCGAGGAAGATCAAGCCAAGAGGTGTACAGGTACTGTACTAAGTTAGCTCAATCCATGAATCTGACTGATAGTGAACAGTATGAATTAACTGGTGTATCCCTCTGTGTCAATGGTGAGGCTGTAACATGTACATGTAAAAATAATGAAAGTTCAAGTAAACAACAGGGCATAGTAGAAATCATGGACTTGTGTTTTGATGTGGAGGACTTTGATTTGTTTGGTGTATCAGGAGATGACACAAACACTAGTAAAGATATATGTATTGGTCATCAATATGTGGAGATTGCAACGGAAGAGCATTGTAATGTTGAAGATGATCTTGATAAGTCAAGCAAACAGATTGGAAGAGATGATCATTGTAATGAAAGTACACACAGTGAGTCTAGTGATGAAGTGCAAGTAGTTGATGTATCTGGACCTGGTCCTATGACGTTCTCTCCATTAACCTTTGAAGCTAAGGTCGATCTTTGTAGTGCATTTGGTTGTGAAGTATCAAACTTGAAGCCCAACATGGTTAATGCACAATGTCAAGCCATGGGTAAACCCAGATCTGTAAAACGCATAAGAGGTGATGGTAATTGTTTCTTCAGAGCTATATCATTTGCCATGTCAGGAACTGAAGATAACCATGTACAATTGAGGGTTGCTTGTGTCAATCATTTGTTGAGGAATGCTGATAAATTGAAATGTTTTCTGCGAGATGGATTTGCCAATGTGGAGGATTATGTAATGAGACAGAGAATGTTTGATGTTGGTACATGGGCTACCGAAATTGAAATCTTGGCAATGGTACATATGCTTTGTATTGACATATACACGTTTGATGAGGCATGTAAGTGGTATAGATTTTCTGCAAAGAATGTTGAGGAAAGTGCTAATATATCTGACATGGGAATTTATCTGAATCACAAACACAGAGTGCACTATGATGTTGTCACCTCAGTAAATGATTTGCCATCGCAAGTGAGTGATGTTCAGGATGAAGAGGGACATAGTTGTAAGACATTTGATGCCTGTCCTGAATACACTGAACACAATGATCACAAACAGTCTGAACGATGTGAAAAGCAGGTAATAGATAAGCCTAATAATGACATTACTACTGGGAGGAAAGAATCTGTGAAAAGATGTATTCCAAAGAAACGAAAACGTCAAAGCGTAGGGAAGCGCAGGCAATTAATGAAAGAACGAATAAGAGAAATACGCAGAGAAAGAACATGTACTAGTCAAAGTGATGTGACTAAAGGTCGAAAAAGGAAATATGACAATGATAAATACAAAATTGATGTTGACTTTAGAGAGACAAAGAAAGCAAAGTATAGGGAGTCTAAAAAGATGAAATACAAATATGATGAGAAATATAGAGAACAAGTCATTGGATCGGTGAAATTTGAAAACAAAGTAAAATATCATTCAAGTCAGAAACACAGGGTCAAGAAAATTGATCAAAGTAAAAGAAAGTACAAGACTAACTCAAAGTTTCAAGAAGAAGTAAAGAATGCTAGTAAAATAAAGTATAACGAAAATGATGATTTCAGGAAAGAGGTGAAGATTGCAAGCAAAAAAAAGTATCAGGAAAATCATGAATTCAGGTCAAGTGTGAAGGATGCAAGCAAATTGAAGTATAAGGAAAATGATAAATTCAGGTCAGATGTGAATGATGCAAGCAAATTGAAGTATAAGGAAAATTATGAATTCAGGTCAAGTGTGAAGAATGCAAGCAAATTGAAGTATAAGGAAAATTATGAATTTAAGTCAGATGTGAGGAATGCAAGCAAATTGAAGTATAAGGAAAATGATGAATTCAGGTCAAGTGTGAAGAATGCAAGTGATGTAAAATACCACGAAAACGAGACTTTCAGGAACAAAGTTATTAATGGGATCAAATTGAAATACCGTGACGACCCACAGTACAAGAAATCAGTAATTGACAGAACTGCCCACAAATATCACGTTGATGTATTTTATAGAAACAAACTGAAGAAGGCTTCAACATCCAAGTATCAGAATAATGAAGAGTTTAGGAAGAATATTATAGACCTTACAAAAAAGAAGTACCGGAATAATGCAAGTTTTAGACAGAATATTAAAAGAAAGAATGACAGTCGATCAATGCTTAAGAAAGTGAAGAAACATGATATCAAGCATGTGATATCCGATTTTAAGAACGAAATATCAAATGGACCAGAGTATGTTTGTGCAGTGTGCTTGAGACTGTTGTTTCGTAAGCAAGTCATCAAATGTAAGAAAAATAAATATAAGAATATTGATTGTATCAGTGAAAAGTACCTACATAATTGTGATCATAATTGTAGATTGCAATGTACTGTGTGTCAGTCAAGCAGGTCTTGCCTGTGGATATGTCATACATGTGATCGCAAATTATTGAATGATAAGATACCTGCTGAAGCTTGTTGTAATAATTTGCAGTTGGAAGACATACCTGAAGAGTTGTCATGTTTGAACAAGTTAGAAGAGCATCTTATTGCCCTAAATGTTCCATTTGTAAAGTTAATGGCATTACCTAAAGGTGGACAGCATGGTGTACATGGACCTGTAGTATGTGTGCCATCAAATGTGTCTGAAACAGTGAAATCCTTACCTAGGCCTCAAAATGATGATCAGATAATACGTGTCAAACTAAAGCGGAAATTGTCTTATAAAGGATACTATCAGTATCAGTTTGTGAACAAGGAACACATACAGACTGCTTTACAGTACCTTAAACACAATAACAAATGGTACCGTGATATTGACATTAATACGGACTGGAATAATGACTTGTCAGATGATGTGGAAGAAGAAGATAATAAAAGTGATGTCACAGAGAAAGTTGAAGACAATAATGAAGTTGACAATGCTAATGAGGTAGAAACAGATGAAGAACGTTTGAGAGGTATACCGTTAGATACATGCTTACAGGCTGCCAATATTGGACAGGAAATTTTGGATCAGTATTTTGATGATGTATATTGTGTAGCGCCGTGTGAAGGAAATAGTCCAATCAGAGTGCTGATGGAACCATCTAATGAGTGCAAATGTTTTCCAATATTGTTCCCAAAAGGTGGGCCAGTATTCAGTGATAAGCGTGATGTAGTGATAACACTTTGTAGATATTTTAACAACAGATTAATGAATGTGGATAACAGATTTGCGAAGAGTACACAGTACATCTTCTATGCTCAATATATGTCTGAAATAAAGCAAGTAATTTCCAGTGTCTCTATTGCGTTAAGGAAAGGCTCAGGCAAAACTAATGATGGTCAGAAAGTCACTGCTAGAATTCTGAATGACAAAAACAAGTTGAAAGATATGCTGAAATCAGACCAGGGATACAAGTTCTTGAAACCTATCAGAGGAACTCCACCTTATTGGCAATCATGTCAGAAGAATATTTTAGCAATGGTAAGACAGCTTGGTATACCTACATGGTTTTGTTCATTTTCTGCAGCAGATATGAGATGGCCTGAATTAATTAATACACTACTCAGACAACAAGGTGATACAAGGAGTATTGATGACTTGGATTGGAATGACAAATGTCTGTTATTGAGGAGTAACCCTGTAACTGTTGCGAGAATGTTTGACAAACGATTTCATACATTTCTTAAAGATGTAATAATGTCGAGAGCAGCACCTATTGGGAAAGTGAAAGATTATTTTTATCGAGTAGAATTCCAGCAAAGAGGCTCACCACATACTCATTGTCTATTTTGGATTGAAGATGCACCTAAGTTGAGTACAGAGAGTGATCATGAAGTGGCAGAGTTTGTTGATAAGTATGTAAGTTGTGCATTGCCATCAAAGCAAGAAGACGAAGAGTTGAATGAGATTGTAAGCAGTGTACAACAACATAGTAAGAGACATTCCAAGTCATGCAAGAAAAAGGGTACCCAGTGTCGATTTAATTTTCCAAGGCCACCATCCATGAGGACATTTGTTGCTAATCCAGTACCATTGGATAATGATGATCAAGACGATAAGTTAGATAATACACTAACAGAAGATGATGCAAAGGAATTGTTGAAATCAGTATGGACTGCGGTTAATGATGACGGAAATCAACACATGACAACTGATGAATTGTTCACAGAGATTGGAATTACACAGGATGATTTTGAGGAAGCAAATGACGTGCTTACTAAAAAAGTGAATATTGTGTTGAAAAGAGAGCCCCAAGATGCGTGGGTTAATCACTACAATCCTGATTTGCTAAGATGCTGGAATGCCAATATGGACATTCAATACATCACTGATGTATATGCATGTGTATGTTATGTTGTCAGTTACATGAGCAAAGCAGAACGTGAGATGGGACAATTGCTGAAGCATGCACAGAGTGAGGCTGAAGAAGGCAATCAAGACGCCAAACAGAGTATGAAACAGATTGGTAGTGTTTATCTGCAAAATCGTGAAGTGTCAGCTCAAGAAGCAGTCTATCGTTGTTGTTCATTGAGACTTCAAGAGTGTTCTAGAAAGGTTGAGTTTATACCATTAGGAGAGAATCCTGTTCGAATGAGCTTGCCCTTGAGTGTTATTCAGAACAAGTCACGCAATGATGATGATGATGATGATGATGATGATGATGATGATGGTCGTGACAGGAATGAAGACAGTGTGTGGATGATTAGCAAAATTGATCGTTATAAAGCAAGACCAGATACTGATCTGTTTGAATCAATGTGTGTAGCTACATTTTGTTCAGAGTACAGAGTACTGTACAACAATTATAAGGTGTCTAGTGATAAGAGACAGTCATCAGTGTATGCATTGAAGAATGATTTAGGACATGTAATGAAACGCTCCAGAACTGATCCAGCTGTCATAAGATATCCAAGATTTTCAGTCACTAAATGTCCTGAGAAATACTATCAAAGTATTCTGCAGCTATTTCTCCCATACCGTATCGATGCACATTTGAGACCACCAAAATTTGAAACATATTCTGACTTCTATCTGAATGGCTTTGTCAATGTAATTGGAATATTACAATCTGTAAAAACTATTGTGGATAATAACCGTTGCAGCTTTGAAGTTGATCTTGACTCACTAGAGAATGCAGAACTACACCTTGAGAACTTTGGTGTACAGGAAGATGCTTGGGCATTAATCAGTCCTGAAACTGAACAGGAAAGAGATGAATGTGGAGAGCAAATGCAGCCTGTCATAGATGAAGGTGAAGATGAATTGAGTGTTCCAGACTTGAAACCTGATAAGAAGGAAGAGAGAATCTGTGACATTGAAGCTCACTCAACCAGAGTAGCTAAGTCAGATGCATTAAATATGATGAGATCATTAAATGCCCAACAGAAACAGGTATTTTATAATATTCGACAATGGTGCATAGACAAGGCTAATGGTAAAAACCCTGAAGCATTCCAAGTTTTTGTTACTGGTGGTGCAGGGACTGGAAAATCTCTGCTAGTAAAGTGTATTGATTATGAAGCAACAAGAATACTGGGATCAATGATGAGAAACCCTGATGATGTATCTGTCATGCTAACTGCTCCCACAGGTGTGGCCGCATTTAATATAAACGGTACTACAATTCACAGTGGATTAAGCATACCAACAGATGTGAGACTACCATATCAACCACTTGGTGAAGAGAAGATCAGTACACTTCGTAGTAAGCTCAGTCAGCTGCAGATATTGATTATAGATGAAGTTTCAATGGTTGGTCAGAAGTTACTGTATTACATCCACGGACGGTTAAGACAGATTAAGCAATCTAGAAATCACAACCCTTTTGGCAATGTCAGTATTTTAGCAGTTGGAGATTTTTATCAGTTACCTCCAGTGAAAGCAAAAGCTTTGTACCACAATACTGTAACATGTGATTTGTGGATTGACAATTTCAAGTTAGTTGAACTGAGTCAAATTATGAGGCAAAAGGAAGATGCAAAATTTGCAGAGATACTTAACAGGCTAAGAGTGAGAAAGAAAGATGAAGCCTTGCGGGGCGATGATGTAACAATTTTGAAAGGACGTCAGACAGGTAAAGAGTGGAATGAGGCTCTCCATATATTCCCATGTAACAAACAAGTGGATGAACAAAATATCAAGATTCTGCATTCAAAGTGTTCAGATTGTGTGCTTATTGAAGCAAAGGATTATCAGACAGACTCGCACAATGCTAAGAAGGTCAAACAAGGAAAACAATCAAAGAACTCTGGAAGCTTGCCACAGTCACTGTTACTTGGTGTTGGTGCTAGAGTTATGTTAACGAAGAACATTGATGTATCTGATGGTCTTGTTAATGGAGTGTTTGGTACTGTATCACAATTGACAATGTCACAGAATAAATCTGAAGAAGTAAAATGTATCAGTGTTAAGTTTGATAATGACACGGTTGGAATGAAGTTGAGGAAGAAATTTGCATCATCTTCAAATGTTGACAATAGTGTACCCATTGAAATTCAGGAAGAAAGCATTGGTAAAAAATGGGTACGCCATCAGTTTCCATTGAAGTTATGTTGGGCATGCACAGCTCACAAAGTACAAGGAATGACAACGGACAAAGCTGTAGTGTGTCTTGATAAAACATTTGCAGCAGGACAGGCTTATGTGAGTCTGAGTCGTGTCACATCACTGAATGGTCTTGTCATTGAAGGTTTTCATGAGAAATTCATATATTGCAATGAAGCTGTTGTTAATTGTTTGAATAGCATGCCACCATTTATTAGTAAACAGGATATTGACAGTACAAACACACCTGCTACTATTAACATCATGATGCATAACATCCAGGGGTTGAAAGCACATTATATGGACTTGAAATTTAACAGTGAAATGATGAAATCAGATGTCATCTGTTTGACAGAAACGTGGACTGAAGATCAACTGCAGTATGACTTACAGTTTGATAATTTCAAAAGCTACCATCAGCCAAGATGTCTTTCCTATGATAATTCCAGTCAGCTGACTGAAGCATTACAGCAACAGTGTCACGGAGGTGTAGCAGTATACAGTAGAACAAACAAAGCAACAAGTAGACTCATAATGCCAGTGCACAATATTGAGTATATTGCATTTCAGATAATTTCCAATGTGTCATTAACAGTTGCTGTTATCTACAGACCAGTTTCATATGTGCTTCGAGACTTCATATATAATATGATAGTGCTTGTGAATGAACTCCACAAAGTTTCCAACAGATGTATTATAATGGGAGACTTCAATGATAATATTCTGAATGAGAAGAGTACACACTCTTCCAGTATTGTGAATATGATGAGTGAGCATGGTTATAAGCAGTGTGTTGTAAATGCCACTACTGAGAAGGGAACATTAATTGATCATGTGTATGTCAGAGGGATACAGTCAGTTCAGTGTGAAGTCATTCCTACTTATTATAGTTATCATGAGGCTGTAAGTGTAAATGTTCAGTGTAAGGTATAAGGTAGCTTATTGAAAGAAATGTGAAAAAGAATTGAAATGAAAACAACTCAAAGTAAGCAATGCTAGTGAAATCATCAATAAGAGTCATCAATAAGAGTCATCAATAAGAGTCGTCAAAAAGGGTCGTCAATAAGAGTCATCAATAAGAGTCATCAATAAGAGTCATCAATAAGAGTCATCAATAAGAGTCATCAATAAGAGTCGTCAATAAGAGTCATCAATGAAAGTCATCAATAAGAGTCACCAATGAAAGTCGTCAATAAGAGTCATCAATAAGAGTCATCAATGAAAGTCGTCAATAAGAGTCATCAATGAGAGTCGTCAAGAAAAGTCACCAATAAGAGTTATCAATAAGAGTCATCAATAAGAGTCATCAATAAGAGTCATCAATGAGAGTCACCAATGAAAGTCGTCAATAAGAGTCATCAATGAAAGTCATCAATAAGAGTCATCAATAAGAGTCATCAATGAAAGTCACCAATAAGAGTTATCAATAAGAGTCATCAATAAGAGTCATCAATAAGAGTCATCAATGAGGTCATCAATGAGAGTCATCAATAAGAGTCATCAATGAGAGTCGTCAATAAGAGTCATCAATAAGAGTCATCAATAAGAGTCATCAATAAAAGTCATCAATAAAAGTCATCAATGAGAGTCACCAATGAAAGTCGTCAATAAGAGTCATCAATGAAAGTCGTCAATAAGAGTCATCAATGAGAGTCGTCAATAAGAGTCATCAATAAGAGTCATCAATAAGAGTCATCAATAAGAGTCATCAATAAGAGTCATCAATAAGAGTCATCAATAAGAGTCATCAATGAGAGTCACCAATGAAAGTCGTCAATAAGAGTCATCAATAAGAGTCATCAATGAAAGTGGTCAATAAGAGTCATCAATGAGAGTCGTCAAGAAAAGTCACCAATAAGAGTGGTCAATAAGAGTCATCGAAGTTAAAAGCTAAAATGTCGGGATTAGTATGTGAATTCAGATTTTGTTATGGCAAATTCGCCATTGGAAGTGCAACATGAATTTTGATAAACAAGCCAATATACATTGCACGTTTGACAAGCCTTAAGGAATGTAAAAGAAACTACTAATTGTATTTATTATTTGTTGATTGATGGACAGATGACAGAGCATCACATTACAAGCCAATTATGTAGAAGATGTGCACCATAATGAATAATCCTAAAAGTTGGTATTTCTGCTTAAGCAAAACACCAATGCTATAGCCTGGAAGTATTGATCAAACATTTAAGCAATATTGTACTTAAAACCATCACTAAATCACTACAAAACTGTTATGTAACCAATAATATCCTCAGAGCCAAAATGGGTTGACACGCTGACCCTGCTTACTCAGGAAACAACTCCATTTACTGAGTCTGGTGTGCTGAAGTGGGGTGACATCATGACCCTGCTCACCTGGGAGTCTACTTCACTTACTGAGTCTGGGGTGCTGAAGTGGGGTGACATCATGACCCTGCTCACCTGGGAGTCTACTTCACTTACTGAGTCTGGTGTGCTGAAGTGGGGTGACATCGTGCCCCTGCCCACCTGGGAGTCTACTTCACTTACTGAGTCTGGGGTGCTGAAGTGGGGTGACATCATGACCCTGCTCACCTGGGAGTCTACTTCACTCACTGAGTCTGGGGTGCTGAAGTGGAGTGATGTCATGACCCTGCTCACCTGGGAGTCTACTTCACTTACTGAGTCTGGTGTCCTGAAGTGGGGTGACATCATGACCCTGCTCACCTGGGAGTCTCCTTCACTTACTGAGTCTGGGGTGCTGAAGTGGGGTGACATCATGACCCTGCTCACCTGGGAGTCTACTTCACTTACTGAGTCTGGTGTCCTGAAGTGGGGTGACATCATGACCCTGCTCACCTGGGAGTCTACTTCACTTACTGAGTCTGGGGTGCTGAAGTGGGGTGACATCATGACCCTGCTCACCTGGGAGTCTACTTCACTTACTGAGTCTGGTGTGCTGAAGTGGAGTGATGTCATGACCCTGCTCACCTGGGAGTCTACTTCACTTACTGAGTCTGGGGTGCTGAAGTTGGGTGACATCATGACCCTGCTCACCTGGGAGTCTACTTCACTCACTGAGTCTGGGGTGCTGAAGTGGGGTGACATCATGACCCTGCTCACCTGGGAGTCTACTTCACTTACTGAGTCTGGGGTGCTGAAGTGGGGTGACATCATGACCTTGCCCACCTGGGAGTCTTCTTCACTTACTGAGTCTGGGGTGCTGAAGTGGGGTGACATCATGACCTTGCCCACCTGGGAGTCTTCTTCACTTACTGAGTCTGGGGTGCTGAAGTGGGGTGACATCATGACCCTGCTCACCTGGGAGTCTACTTCACTTACTGAGTCTGGGGTTCTGAAGTGGGGTGACATCATGACCCTGCTCACCTGGGAGTCTCCTTCACTTACTGAGTCTGGGGTGCTGAAGTGGGGTGACGTCATGACCCTGCTCACCTGGGAGTCTACTTCACTTACTGAGTCTGGTGTGCTGAAGTGGAATGATGTCATGACCCTGCTCACCTGGGAGTCTACTTCACTTACTGAGTCTGGGGTGCTGAAGTTGGGTGACATCATGACCCTGCTCACCTGGGAGTCTACTTCACTTACTGAGTCTGGGGTGCTGAAGTTGGGTGACATCATGACCCTGCTCACCTGGGAGTCTACTTCACTTACTGAGTCTGGTGTACTGAAGTGGGGTGACATCATGACCCTGCCCACCTGGGAGTCTTCTTCACTTACTGAGTCTGGTGTGCTGAAGTGGGGTGACATCGTGCCCCTGCCCACCTGGGAGTCTCCTTCACTTACTGAGTCTGGGGTGCTGAAGTGGAGTGATGTCATGACCCTGCTCACCTGGGAGTCTACTTCACTTACTGAGTCTGGTGTGCTGAAGTGGAATGATGTCATGACCCGGCTCACCTGGGAGTCTACTTCACTTACTGAGTCTGGGGTGCTGAAGTTGGGTGACATCATGACCCTGCTCACCTGGGAGTCTACTTCACTTACTGAGTCTGGTGTGCTGAAGTGGAGTGATGTCATGACCCTGCTCACCTGGGAGTCTACTTCACTTACTGAGTCTGGGGTGCTGAAGTTGGGTGACATCATGACCCTGCTCACCTGGGAGTCTTCTTCACTTACTGAGTCTGGTGTGCTGAAGTGGGGTGACATCGTGCCCCTGCCCACCTGGGAGTCTCCTTCACTTACTGAGTCTGGGGTGCTGAAGTGGAGTGATGTCATGACCCTGCTCACCTGGGAGTCTACTTCACTTACTGAGTCTGGTGTGCAGAAGTGGGGTGACATCATGACCCTGCTCACCTGGGAGTCTACTTCACTCACTGAGTCTGGGGTGCTGAAGTGGGGTGACATCATGACCCTGCTCACCTGGGAGTCTACTTCACTTACTGAGTCTGGTGTACTGAAGTGGGGTGACATCATGACCCTGCTCACCTGGGAGTCTACTTCACTTACTGAGTCTGGTGTGCTGAAGTGGGGTGACATCATGACCCTGCTCACCTGGGAGTCTCCTTCACTTACTGAGTCTGGTGTGCTGAATTGGGCTGACATCATGACCCTGCTCACCTGGGAGTCTCCTTTACTTACTGAGTCTTGTGTGCTGAAGCAGGGTGTCATCATTGCCCTACTGACCTGGGAGTGTCCATCAACGACTGTTCAAGTGTATTGAAGTGAAGTTTTAGTCCCATGACGTCTTTCCATGTGTATGGTGACACCATAGTCTTCTAATATACATGTAAGTGATGTTTCTGAACGAAAACTTAAGAGTTGTAGCACATACCAGTGTTCTATTCAGGGGTATAATGCAACAGTAAGCAAACTTACATACATGTTTTTTAATTGTACGTCTGCTTTTCATTTGGAAGCGTTAGTAAATGTTTGCATATGGCTTGAACAGAACATGGCCCAGTACTCCTTCGACTGTTTAATAGTATGTTGACTTTTTGAAAGAAAACAAAAAGATATCGAACCTAATATTTTTTATTCGGTCATGTCGGTAGTAAAAGTTGTTGCACAAACAAGGGTTGTATTGTTATTGACTGTACAATTACTTGAATCATTGTTTTTTTATACATGAAGTAACCCTCACTGACTAAGGGGTTTTTATAGTGTGTGACCTACATGATGTAATCCGTCCATTATCCTGTTGTCCTATATCACATCAGATCAAGTTGATGGTTAGAATGTTTGACCCTGTGTTTGGGCCTACCATCACAGGCCTCCAGAATCATTCCCTTATGGCAATAAGAATTAACAAATTGATGCAATCGATTTGCAAAATATGATGTCACAAAAAATGTAATCAGAGACTGAAACACCATCAGTTGATGTAAAGAGCTCTATGAGATTGTGGTGTTGAAACTTGTGTTTTGGACAAGATGCTAACTAACTTTAATTATAATTTCATTATAGAATTATAATGCCGAGTGTAAAACTGAGCATCAATGTTGGAGTGTCACCATGGTGAACATTTGCTTGTACTGTGAGAGTTGTACATGTTGCAAACATGAAATTGATGGTAAGTGTTTTTTCCAAGATGTCTGAGAGCCATTCATATACAAGTGCATGTATGCTGAATGGTCTGTATGTGCTGAGGGTGTACAAGTGTTATCTAACTTCATAATACTCATTTGAAATGTTTTCAACATGTCATAAATACATGTAGTATAACAGCTTTACTTAACAGTGTAATTTGTATTTAAAGATGCTATTGTGACAATGAGCATTGTTAAATGAATAGTTTCAAACAGAATGGTGGTTTTAAATATGTGAGCATTATAGGGTATGTATATGGTTTTCAAATGATTATTTGAGCCTGTGCAAATTGATCAGAAATGTATAATTCCTTCACATGATAAACTGTAATATTTCATGACACTTAGATTTAATACAGAAATGATGATTACAACAGTGAGCTATGCAACAGCTGCACATGATGAAGATAAAATTTGAAAACTTAATCATCACTCATACTGTTGCAGGTGAAAGACCACGTCATCTCTACATCAGGTGAAAGACCCTGCCATCTCTACATCAGGTGAAAGACCATGTCAACTCCCTACCATGTCAACTCGCTCGTTGTAGGAACACATCAGGTGAAAGACTACACCATCTCCCGTGGTTATTATTACTACGCCACAAACATTTGATTGTTTTACTATGGTGTTAGACTTGGGAATTTTCAAGTACAGTTTAACTGAAGGTATAATGACATTGGCACCAAAGTTACCACAGCATCACTCTGGTTTCAGTTTAAGTAAAACAAACAAATTCTTAACATCAAGAGAAAGTACAGGCGAATATCAGTTTTCAATAGCCCTTTAACATATTTGGCAGAGAGTCATCTACTATGGGGCACATCACCTTGAGAACATTACATGACATGTTACTTGTCTTGTGTCGATCAAATCTGTAACCATGGTATAACAGATAGCATAATTTGATACTGCACATGATGGAAATGTACTTTGTACAATTATTTCTTAAAACAAAAACAGGACTTGTGTGTCATAGGCACAGTTTTATCACGCTCCACTGCCTTGTACACATTTGAAATTAAACAACAAAGTTTTGATGTATTCGTAAGCTCTGGGAGTACATGCACAAAACATTCACAAACTCTGTGTCTCAGCAAAACAATCTTTGTGCTTGGAGTTGCTGTAGTAAAATTCGATAAATTATGTACCGCACACATCTTTGGTTCATAAGATGTTAGTTTCATTTATGTCATATGGTACTGACACCTAACTGTTAAGTTCCTTTATATTTTTTGTGAAAAGAAACCCCTTGCATATGTTGTCACACTTATTATTGTTTGAGTACGGAGCTAACAAATTACAACATTTAATGCGTGTGTGTAATTATGCTTTTTGTATTGTAGCTTCAATTGCGGTTAAAGGAGCGAACCCTGTGATTCTTTTTAAGCTCAGACAATATTGCTTGCTCAAATGAGCTCCCTTCCAAAGCGTGTTATTATTTAGTGAAGAGCAACTAAACAATTTCATTTTTCTGTGTAGCAACTCTTGGAACTAGGTCAGGAAGTAAGTTCTACTAGCAGAATTAATGTATACACTATATCGTCATAACTCATCCAAACTTAATGTTATTCAACACTGGCATTGGGAACAAGTGTTCAACCAGAATAAAGTGGAAAGATATGTAGGTGTAGTTTTGTTCAAGAATTTATAATCAAAAGGAGCAATATAAAATGAATCTGTTTTGTAATTGTAGCCAATTATGGGGAGGACATATTACGTCATAGGGTGTGGAAGTACGAAATAAGCTGCACTATTTTGTAAGCTTTGAACTCATGTCCAATTCGTATGAGGTGGCACCAAAATACAGATTGGCATAATGAGTACGAGAGGACTAAAGCTCCAACTATGATACAAGAGTATCCTTGTCACAAGGGAGCTTTTGATTCGCTTGATGTTTTGTATTTGAAAATTGGTTGATTGACAGAGGCTAGAAACTTGCTTGCTGCAGTGCATGCAAAAGGACCACTTCAGTTGCATGACAAGTGTTTTAATAGTTATTTATTATTAATAGGTTTAATTGCTGAAATCACATTGCAGCCAAAGGCTGAATTACATGGAATTTACAAGAGTAAAATGATTAAAAAGTCGCATCCCCTTAAGGTGATCCTGTGGCTGCCGCTTCCCAGGTTGTATCGTAAACTTGGGTGTGATCCCTGGCAACACGGCAGTTAACGGTTGCATGGCTTCTGACAGGCACCCCCGAACAAAGATATTGACTAATAGGGAGACCGCCAACATAGGGCTGGATAGCTTGGTTGGTAGAGCGCTGGTACGTTAATCCTGAGGTCGTTGGTTCAAGCCCCGCTGCAGTCAATTTTTCTTTGTTCAAAAACCCAAATTATAAAAAAAAACTCAGAAAATGTAGATAAATAAAATGTGATTAATTAAATTTGGGTAATAATAAAAACAGTCGGATGAATATACAAATGTATACTGTTCGTGGTGTGTCATGGCCGAGCGGTCTAGTTCACCGAACCCAAGCTCTGGTGTTGTCAGCAGCAGAGTGTGGGTTCGAACCCGCCGTCATGACACTTGTGCCCTTGAGCAAGGCACTTAACCATAATTGCTTCGTAAAAAGTTGGGAAGATAGTGCATTCTTCTCTACCAGCTAGGCTTTTAGTGGATGATGCCTACATCCTTACAGACTGTGAAGGGGGTAACCCCTGTTTCAGCCCCAGGAGAAAGTGGCAAAATACATCACCAAAACAGTTGAAAAAGTACAAGACACATAATTTATATGGTTCTCCTTACAGGAGAAGATGGCCCTAGTATCATATGGTTCCCAAGAAAATTTATTTTAAAAACGCTTAAAATAGTAACATTCTATGGCACATCATTTCAAATGTATTTAGATTTATTAAATGTAAATATTGGTTGTCAAGGGAAATGTTAACCTTGTATGTGGTGTTCTATATTAAATTATTAATCTGTATTATTTGTGTCTATGTAATACTTTCTTTGGGTAAAACAGTAAATATGGGATATGAGTTATTGCTAATTTTGGCTTTTGACCCCAAATCCAACACTGACCCTATAGCCATGGAAAAGGTAATTTCACTTTTTTATAAATTATTTCCCCACTCATCTCTAATTCTTGCCCTATTGCATCCCCACCAAGTGTTTTGTCTGCTAGACGGTGATTTCCCAAAGTAATGCGTTTGCACAAGAACCTTAAAAACGTGGTTTCAGGCGAATATTGTTTCCTTCACGATTGAGCTTCAAGTAATGCGTTTGCATAAGAAACCTAAAAGATCGTTTTCCGGTGAACGGGACCCAAGCGCGGACAAGTCTGCCACACAGGCAACATCGTCCCACACACGGCGTTCTATTTTTCTACGTTCACGCTGCTGATACCTGAGTAGCGATAAGATCTGAGCGGACACACGACGCTCTGCGCTGAGAGCAAGACAAATTCTTCTCGATTCTTGTGAATGAAAGTAGACTTGTGTTAGTCGGCGCAGGAATGACTCTATAATACAGTCTACATACAAACAACGCAAAAACACGGGTCACAAATGGGTAGGACTTGAGCAAGTTTTTAAAAAAGCAAGCAAGAGCACCGTTAAACTCGTATAGCGCCCTCAATTGTTAAAAATTGTTAGAGCTTGACTCCTTTTTTATTTATAAACTCACAGATTATAGGCAAAGTACCCGTGGCGTTAAATTTGCCTGAGAATTTGGGTTTTTTTTACTGACAATGTTTTGATAAGTTTTAATGCTTTTAAACTGAAGGTCAATAAAATCTTACTTGTTTTAAGAGAGTTTGTGTAATCTAGGACGTTAAATTTGAGCTTAATTGAAAAATGATATTTCTAGAAGTCGGATTTGATTTTCCCATCTCTATGTGTTTTGTACACGGGCGAAAATGCGCAATAAATGACGTCATTGTGACGTCGTTCGTGATTTTAGGCCGGAAAGCACATCTACAGCATCTCATAAGTCTAAAACTAAAAAAAGTTTGACGATCGGCGGTACACTTTTTGAGATATGGTCTTAACAAGGTTGGCTATTTAAATATTCACCTCGCTGTAAAGTGGCTAATTAATTAAGAATTTTAACAATTATCACAATAAATGTTAAGTTTATGTACTAAGCTTCAATTTAATATAGGATCTAACTCTTTCACATTTAAACATTAAGATATTAGGTGTATACATAAAACGTGTACAAATGCTATGGGATTTAAGTGGAAACAAAGAATAATAATAATAATAATAATAATAAAAATAATAAAAATCTCGACAAAAACAAAACCTGTTCCGACAGTAAGTCGGAACAGCTAATAAAAATCTCGACGAAAACAAAACCTGTTCCGACAGTAAGTCGGAACAGCTAAAAAACTTTCTGACCCAGTTTTAACATGCATTTAAATGTAGAGAAGATTGATTTCATTTGTCTACTTGGGTGGTAAGTATATTTCATGATGTCATTACTTAATAGAATTGAAAGGTATTTTGTCAGACTCAAAGTCAACATTTGAACACATTATTTTGTGTTCAAGATGTGACACAGTGAGGTATTATTCTTCACTAATATTGTTATTAAAAAGCACAAGTCCGCCAGACTTGTCCAGTCCAATGTTTACTAGCCTGACACCAAAACTACTGGCCTCGGGCCTGTGGTCCAGTGTAAAATTCCAGCCCTGACTTTGGATAACATGCATGCTCACATGTGAATACCAAGTCATTCTGACCTTAGCAAATATGATATCTCTTTGGATAAGTTTCAGCAAAAAGAATGTGAAAGAAACCCAGAAGGTGTTCAGCACCTGAAACACCCCAAACGAAAAATGAAATTGAGAATTTAAACTTCTATACTAAAACTTTCGAATCTTGTTTAAAACAGATTTCAGGAAGGCAGAGAAGACTCTGCAGGAATGAGGAACAAGTTCAGTCGGACAGTGGAACCAAACTCAAGGACAAAGCCAAACTTCAGATCGATTTAGAGTAAGTTTTTTCTTCAGATAAATTGTTAAATTTGAAGTTTAGAAAAATTTCAAGGCTGTAATGATGCCAGGCTCATGTCATCTTTGGCCCATTTGAAACCATGGCTTGGGCTCTGGCTCAGGCCCCGTCAGTTATTTTTTTACATGGGCACTTTCTGTACGGGGCTTCAAACAGGCTGATTAAGCCAAAAGCCCAAATCATGTTCGACAAAAAGGGAGTTTATGAATACCGGTAGTGATGTCGAGATCGCTTCAAATACTGAGTCATCAACAACATCGCTGAATCAGTTTGCAAAGTAAAGGTATTATACAGGATTGGTTTTAACTTTAGTCAGAAAGCTTACTGGTTATGAAGTTTATACTAGAACCTTTTAAAGTTATATACAAAAAAAATTATTTGAAAACCACCCCCCAAAAAAACAAAAACAAACAAACAAACAAAAAACAAAAAAAACAAAAACAAAAACAGATAAACAGGTTAATAAATATAAATAAAATTGTTGTTAAATGCAACAGCTGATTTCAGTTGTTCAACCAAATTAAGGAAATGGTTTTACATGCTGAAAATTGTGCATAGTTTTTCACTATTTTGTCCTGACTCACACAACGGATTAAGCCCAAATTTTCACAGGTTTGTTATTTAATATTTGTATATGGTTGTATAAGGTTGATCACACCAAACATGAACACTCTACGACTGTTTTGACAGCTCTACCAATCTTGTTTAACACATGTAACGAGAGCAGTCTACAGCTCTGAACTGAGTAAACAATTGACGGATAGATCTGGATGTTTATGACATGCACTGGGATGTGAATACTCCCCCTCTTGATCTCTATTCTTTGTATTCCATTGCCTCACAGTATGTATGAATCTAGTCTTGAGTCCACCAACTAACCGTTGGTGGCGGGCTTTCCCGGAGTCATTCATATTCTGGACGAAGAGGGAGAAACACCATATTATATTTTCAGGTAACCAATTTCTCATTTAATAATTCATAATATTACCTCATTTATTCAAAGATGCAAGTTCTTTTCTATTACTTAGACTAAAAAATAGTTACTGATCTGACGTCCATCCAAAATTATAAGAGATAAAAACAAATAGAAAAGATTCCGCAGGTCACACAAGACCACTTTTGTGAACCATGCACCAGACATAAAATTGGCTAGCGTCTTACCAGCAGATTTTCATTGCTAATGAAATTAGCCTTTCCTCTGAAATTATGCTAGTAACATTCACACATGCCTACATACACTATGGTTGGCAAACGCTGTGCACTAGGCAGACGCACAAAGGTATATGTGTCACGCCACAGCCCCATAAAAAAAGATGTGATGTTCCCTCATTTTGCCAACCAGTAGTGTGTTAGTGCGTAAGTACATATTTCATGGGACTAAGGTCTATTCTAAAACTTATCTTACAGGCATAAAGGTCGATTGTAAAGTATGTGTATCGTAGCTTTGATCTACTACCATCAAATCCAAAAGCTGTTGTAAGTAGGGTGCCCTTGGCTAGAGGTCAACAGGAGGTAGCTCATTGGCTGATCCTGTGTGCCGTGCAGACAAAGCTGCGCGTTTTCACTTGTTTCCTCATAGTTTTACCTCTAAGATGGTGTCTTGATGACGTCAATGCATAAAGTCTTATTTATTGTGAGGACTCATCTTTTTAAAACTGCTTTTAACTAATGACATTATACCTCTTTTGTTATTTTGTAAATGTATTATCTATATAGACCTTTATATGTAATTGTTACGGGTTTTTGTTTTCTATAACATCTAGCATTTTAATTGTTAATAGCTGTATTATTTTATGCATTTTTTTTTTATGTGTGGGAAAATGAAAAACGTTACTTGGAAACTGATGAACAGTAACAAAACAACTAAAAGTATAAATCATCAGAAGTATTTATCTACCTTTTCCTGGTTTCCATGGTACTACAGGTTGCTCATAAATGAGTTGAAATTAACATCGAGACGGTTTTTTACTCAATATGGCAACAATTTGTAACAATTTCTATTTTCTTCACCCTCCTACCTACTCTTGTTTCTGGGTGCCAGTCAGTAACTGCTGTGTAACCAAGAATCACAACCAAATTTTGAATGCAACCTGGGAAGTGGCAGGAGAGGGATTACCTTAAGGGAATGCGACTATTTTTTTAAAATTTTATTGCAAGTGCAGTGGTAAATGTTCCAAGGTAGTGGTAGATCGAGCTATATGATTTTAGGCTCAAGGCAATACCAATGTATCAGGCACATGTGTGTGCAAAATATGTTTATTTATCAGAGAAGTTTATTTATCAGAGAAGTCGTTTAAGAACAGGGTTTTTTTGCCATGTACTACTATTAGTAGAAGTCTTTTCGCAAAATTTTGGAGGTCTAAGTATATTTTTTCCTAGGAAGTGAATCTAAATGATATTTATATATATTTCATTTTGTACTTTTACTAATGTTGTTTTCTTTTATTGTAAAAAGTGGTTATTTTCATTTAACCTTCACCTGTGACATCATGCTAATGTTCCATCGCTCCATTATTTCACACAAATGACGCTTTTCCCAAAAAGGAGAACAATTTTCAGGGGAAACAAGTGCAAAAATGGACAAATTTGCTTGAATTGGGCCTTCATTTTCAAAAAAATTTCAACTCCCCCTGCCTTTTCTGTCATTTTGCCCCCCCCCCCCCCCAATTCATATTTGCCGCCCCCATGGTAATGCTTATTTATAGGTAAAATTGAATAGAATTATATATTAACAGTCACAGGTAAAAGTTTCTGCTAAATACAGTGTCTACCTGCTGAGAAAAAAAAAATCTCTGTATTTTCACACCAATTCATCCACTTTTAGCGAGGTTACAGCGGGTACCAACCGCATCATTCGTGAATAGACACCAACCTTCAGAAATCTGAGAAGTGATTCATGCATGAACAGCTTCTCAGATTAAAATGTTTGTTATTGATTTCTAATCAATGGGGCATTGCAGATGATATTATGCACAGGATGATTACTACCATTTCAAGTAAGTTTTTGGATAGAAATTGAAATTGTTTCTTTTGGGATGATTACCAAACGATGACCCTACTTTTAAATCGAAGGAAATGGTTTGCAATAATTATATGTTTATGCTGGAAATTATTTTATTAAACTAGTGGTAGATAACTGAATGTACAATGAGAGTACTTTCAATTAATAAAATTAAATGGAAATAATTGTGTAAATGTTGTTGAGAGCGTTTTTGTATTTGCTGTTATTTTATGTTTGTAAAAAAGGTATAATCAAGTTCTTACAAGTAAGTTTTTATTTTACGGATTTGATTTCAGTTTTGCAGGTTTCCATAAAAAATACAATACACACACAAAGCCCCACAAAATATGTGTAACAAGAAATAAATACCTGCAGTAATTTCAGGGATTTGCTTCTACATGCACTCTGTATTACAGAAACGGAAATTTCCTGTCAAAGAAACGCCATTACTTTAATTCTATACTACATGTATTCATGTAAATTGTACAAAAGTTAATCTGGGGTTGACCAAAAAGAGATTTACTAGAGTGGGATTTGGTTCCTCCGGATTTACGTGCCGGCGCTCTACCAACTGAGCTATTTAGCCCCATGTTGGCAGTCTGCCTATTTTTGTCAATATCTTTGCTCGGGGTGCCAGTCAGAAGCCATACAATCTTTAACTGCCACGTAGCCAGGATCATTTTATGTTCTTAACATAATTTTATTCTGTATTTTGACAAAACCGACTTGATTGTAAATAATGATTAACAATTTACAAATTTATAATGATTATATAAAAATCAAGATAAATTGTTGCAACTCACATTTATATACAAATTTGATTTTTTTATAGTAAAAAAAATGATAAAAACGCTGGACCAAATATTATTAGACCCTTATGGTTTTGTTTTGTTCTTTCATTTTTTAAATGTTTTTTTTTTCAATAAGAAAATTAAATTCACAGAGATAGACACATTTTAATTATAAAACAAATCCCAATCTTTTTAAATACCCTTTTCTGGTGCTTTTGAGAAAGATTTGCGAAAAGCCCCGTTACGTCATCACTTGAATTTTACGTCATGTGGGAGCTCCGTTTTGTATAACTTTGTTTTTCCATGCTCATTTGCTGCGCTCAAACAGTTTCACTTTAGAGACCGACTGGAGAAATGAGGGAGCGAAAAGAAACATAATAATTTTGAATTCATTATTAAACATTTATGTAATTTACAGCATGGTATTTTGGTAAGCACGTAGACGCTGATGGAATTAAGCTAAAGTATATTGGGTGATAGGAAATCAGAGGTATTTTGAAAAAATTAGCTAAGTCAACTTATATAAATAATTATGTACATGTACCTCGAAAAAGCAGACGATCAGCGGGACTAGCTGGTGATTTGAACATGCCATCTTGGAGACCGAACGTCTGCGACGTCTTTCGATTTTTTCTATTTCTTTGGGAGCGTCTTCTTCTGAAGATTTAACCTTCTTCTTCTGCTTGGAAGACTAGATGCTCAGAAGAACTCTTCTCGAGGTGGGAAACAGTGACGCATCCAGCCCACTGTTGTCGGTTATGCTATTTTATTTTTTCTTTCCGCGATGAGCTCCTCTGCCTCTTGAATTCCTTCTATTGCTATACCAGTGTTGTTCTTTTTCAGTAATGCGACCTTGATTTTGTCCAACTTTTTCCAATTTGTTTAACTCTTTCGACTCGAGTTTGTTTATAAGTTCCTTCAACTTCAATCCTTCGTTGGATATTGGAGGGAAAAACTTTTCGCCGAAATAATCCCTGAGTTGCTGAAAAATGTCAGTCGGATCGAGATTGTGTTCTTCTTGTTGCGACATAGCAAGATTTAAAAAATTGTTTTTTGTTGGTGAAATTAGCAGGCAGTTGCGAAATGCGTTCACTAAGCGTGTGCCGAGACCTGAAGTGACATGCTTGAGTAGATGTACCCTTAAATACTAGCTAATAAAACAATAGACCGAGAATGTCATGTGACATGAAGGGGCGGGAATGCATTGAAAAGTGATTAGAATGTGGATGGAATGCGAAAACACCGCCCCCCCCCCAGTCAACCAAGCAAACCTAAATGGTGTAACATGGACGTATAACAAAGGAATATCCCACAATGATGTCATAGTACACATGTATTGTCATTTTGACGCACGCCGTCAAAGGCAGAAGTGCATACGTAGCTAGTTTTTCACAAAACTTGGGCCCTATTTTTTCTTCAATATTTACGAACAATTCAGAAGTGTAAAAATATCGCAATTATACAGATAAAGAAACACATTATAAACAAATAGCATTCCCGTCATCAAGTTTTCGTTCAAGTAGCTGTTTAACATGAAGCAGGCATCACTGATGTTATTTCGTTTGGTTTGACCATACAGAAAGGGTTGGTCCTTTTTTTCAGTTTTTCGGTCAAAATTGCAATACATTTACCCTGATCCGCATCGTTTACCTTAGATGACGCCTCCGGTTAATTACTAAAAATGTGTATGTTTGACCCTACTTACATGTACATGAAGCCTCAGGTAAGATTGTAGATTCACATGGATGGGCTCTACGAAAATGAGTCGCTTGTTGCACAGTCCACTTTCAAATACAGAACTATTGAGTGTTGCCGGAGGGTGAACAAAATTGTTGTATTTTCATAGTTCTCGAATAGAAACTTCTTCTTTTTTTGATCGATAATGAACGAATTTTTGGACCCTTTTGTTTTATTTGTGTACTTTGTTTCCTTTACAATAGTTGATGTCTTTTATTAAACTGGCTGTTTCTCCATTACAGGTCATCTTCAGATTATGACATAATGTAATTTTCAAAAGGTCATAACTTTAGAACCAAACATGACACAAGTGTGTGAGATATGTCAAAATGAAGCTTGTTTTATGTTCTTTTTAGCCATTTATAAAACTCAAAAAGTTAATTTTTCCCCATGTGACTCATTTTCACAGAGCCCGTCGTTTGTGTGTACTTGGCGTTTCAGCTTACTGAGCTAGCCCCATGTATTAGAAGATGGGGACTATAGAACATTTGAAGCCTCATATACTTGTAAATTCACAGTGACTTGAAATGTGTATGCTTGTGACCGTACATACATTTGAAGCCTCTTGACTGTATACTTATAGATTCACAGTCCTCATGATCATCTTGTAGATTCACAGTGAAATAAAATGTCTATGCTTCACAAATTGATATGAAGCCTCGTGTATGCTTGTAGATTCACAGTGATTATGGAAGCAGCATTTTAATGAAACTAAAGCCTACATACAAGGCTTTAAGTGATTCCACCGCTGGTACACGTGGTTTTCGTGAATCAGCCCCTCCTGAACTAGATGGTGCTGTCAGCGTTTACCAATACAACCAATTATACCATTTTTGGCTATCCCCCATTCACTTGTTTGACTCCGGCCAGGCAGTGGAATTCCAATTCCCTAGGAAACAATGCCAGACGCGTGAAGCGTGAGGTGTGCCCAACAACAGGAAATGACAGCCACTGCCAGCGGGGGAGACGTCGATTTTGACATAATCATAACCCTTAACGTTGTGTGACAACCTTTAACTGCGTATATTTGGCATTAACTTGTTTCAGATCCAAACATAACATTTGTCGGTTACGAAAACTCGAAAACCCTGTGGGGAAAACGCGTTCGAGAACGTAGTTTGGCCCCAATGCCCCCAACCTGATGTTTGGATCTTCTCATAATTGTTTGTAGGGCAAATATTCATGTTGAGTCAAGATTCCACATACAATCAGAATGTGCTTCATATGTATGTCGGGTCAAGCTTGTTAAGTCATATAGTGCAATTTCGTAACCTTAACATCCAGGCCATTTTAGTCTTCATATTTTCTTCTCATAGTTTGATTTACGACATCATTAATATATTTGACAATCAAATCGGTTGTTGTTTCTAGTGTAAATAACTATTATTTCTTGTTATAATTATTTTCTCTTCCAAAAAGTAACACGCATAGCCCCTTTAATGATTTTGGATTGTTTATGAAGTGCGCCCTCTCCAGGTCATATTAATACAGTTTACATGGAGGGAGTTTCGATTTCTATTTCGTTTCCGTAACTTCTACCTAGAAATGTCTCTTTTGACACAAACTATGACGCTGTATGGATTATCTGGCCGTTCATCAAAGGCAGGAGACTCACTGGATATTAAAAAGGTACGTTTTAGATTGACATATAGGCAGATGTGTCGGGTTTCTATTTGTGTACCATGGCCAGTAGAGGTTAACGTTAGATTATCAATCGTGTCATGCATGTCAACGTAAACATACCGTTGATCCGCGGTCGTAGGCTGTGTTTGGTCTTACTAAAAAATACTAGTACATGTAGTAGTGTTTGGTCTTATACTGACAGTACTGTTTATCAAAAGCAGGAGACTCACTTGATATTATAAAGGTACGTTTAAATTGATTGGCAGATTTGTCGGGTTTTCGTTAGGTTCAGAGGTTAACGTTAGTTCAGACATGGAGGTAGGTTCAGATTAACTCGACTCAATCATGTCATGATAAGTCAATGTAAACATACCGGCGACTTGATCCATAGGCCCTATCCAAATCTGTAATGTATGACGTGTTTGGTCTTACTAACCACCGGTGAGAAGTTGGTTTCTCGTTTGACGTTCGATATTCGACATTCGAATTAAATAAGTACCAGTTACTGTTTTGATATTTAACGGGTTTTTTGTGCATAAACCATAGAACTATATTGAAGCATTTTTTCACATGCCCATACCCTAGAGCTATACCCCAGACCCTTTGTAAAAGATGTTGTTGGTGGTGGTGGTGGTGGGTTTTTTTTGGTTTTTTATTTTTAATGTTTTTATTTTTTTACGTACGAACATTCTACCGTACATTGTATGCACTTTAAAATCAATGCGTTATATGCAGATTTTGAACGGTCAGTCTGACGTGTCCAGACCCATGGGTAGGGCACCGCTACATACAGAAATACAGGGAAGGGTCGAATGAACACACCCGTGATCATCTTGACCTAACATACTCCTAGAAGTAGAACTATGACACATATTCAGACCCCTGCCAAATACCCGTCAAAGGTGTGACTAATCTATCCTTATAATGTCACACATATACACCTAGTTTATAATCAAATGTAATAATAAAAGCAATCGGACATTTCACTTAGGCACTAAGGGGTCCCAAAAATGACGAAAAGTCATTACGCATGCTAACATTAAAAAGACCTATATCTTGATAGACAACAAAAATGACCTGTGCTACTTTTGACAGTAGATTCTAGTTAGTAGTTGATGGAATACCAGATACCCTGTATCTTAATTTGTAGCTATACATCTTATCTCCATTTGTAGATACAGACCTCTAAACATGAAAAAGGTCAATTTGAAGGGGCGGGGCTTAATTTTTTAGGGGGTCATGTCTCAGAAATGTTACGTAGTAGGATTCTTAAATTGTTTTTTTCATGGCACCCATAGGGAATTGTTAAACAAAAAAACTAGCAAAATCTGAGACTGTGCCTGCCGAAATTTTTAGAATTTGGGGTGATTTGGCACGGAATGCATGACTCATTTACAGTTAGAAAGGAGTCATTAAATAAGTGTATTAATATTACAAAAATGACACAGATTGAGCATGAACAATGGGACATTGAAACCAAAAGCTTAATTCCAGTTAATTTACCTTATTAATAGAGCACAGGGTGTTGTTTCTAGCATAGACAAACATTTATCACTGCTCATTCTTTCCTTTTCTAAAGTGAGAAAGTGCTGGAGAGTACGTTTGAACAGAAAATTAATATCGATATCAGAGGGATTTTTGTAGCTTAGAAAAACTTTTTTGCAACTGATGTTCCAAATCTGCTGAAGCTTCTTGGCTATTAAAACACATTGCACCAGTTTTAGGTCATATCCAAGAATTCTATTTGGGTCACTTAGATGAAAGAATGGTTACCAGAGTGTAATTTCCTATAAGGTATTCTACAAAGACCCAGGCATTTATTGTGTGAATGCAGTATTATAATTGAACAGGTGTTGGTGGTGAGTTCATCTTTATTGGGCAAAACTGTTATTGTCAGTACCTTTGTTGGCGCTAGTATCATTTACTTAGGTAGCGGTTTATAGCCTGTCCTGGGCCCAATTTCCGCACAAAAATTTTGTAAGCACTGAAAAATCTTGCTTCGCAGAAACAGGTTACCAGCCAACATATCATGTAGTTCCAATGTTGCCACTAGTACCCCACTCATGTCTTGCTAAGTAAAGAAATCTGTTTATCATAATTTTATGCACACAAACTTGCTAAGCACAGAAAAAATTGCTTAGCAGAAACTGGTTACCAGCCAAAATTCCAAAAATTGGCCCCACTCATTTTCTGCTTAGCATAGAAAATTACCTAGCAGTGTTTTCTGCTTAACAGCTTTATGAAATAGGACACAGGGCCCAATTTCTAGCGCTGCTTTACGGTAAGAAAATTGTTGTGCTAACTGCATCGTCAGTTATGTAAATACCGAGAATTCTAGCACAATCGAAGAGATGTGGATTTCCGAAGTACTTTTTAATAAAATTTTCGACAAATAACAAAGCATATGATTATAAAATCACACTCTATAAAAAGATGTTCAAAGGTTTCATTAGATTAAGGTGGCGTTTGGACCATTTGTCAAGGACACAATGAATTTTGTTTACTCTCGTCCCCCAAGTTGTCATCTGGTGTAACACGATTACCAAAGATAATACCCAGCTTTTCAATTTATCATCGCACCAAATAAAATTACAAGGTTTGTATTGTCTATGTTTCCATTTCCCTAGCCAGAGGCCTTTGGTTTTATTGACGTTCAGCTTCAACCCATAACCTTGCAGTGTCGAGGATCAGTGTCATCTGTGATACCAAATTTGTACAATTTATCTTAAGTAGGGAGAATTCTTTGTTTTAATTTGAACCACAAATCTTTTTCATCGGCTTCCATAAGGGGACACCGACCATTTTCCCAAGTATTAACATCGGATGTATGTAGTAATGTGGAAATAATTAGTAATTATTAATTAATAACCCAGTATTGCGATACCGCAGGAGACATGAATTGATTATTAATAAAACACCTGTAAACATCTTTAACATTATTGTCCAAAAGTCTACTATTTTTGCCGGTCTGTTTATCTTCAATGGTAACATTATTCAAAAAACGGTTAGGTGGACCCTGCCTGTTTTCAGTGACATAGCTGTGATTAATGTTTTTCTTTAGAACATTGCTAATTCTACAGGCTTTAAAGACAAGATTTTACAAAGTTTAGCCAGATTTTTGTGACTAATTAGAACAAGTTTTAAACGATTCATCCCCACGGGTTTAAGTATTTTGCTGTCTACTTCTTTATCCTTGTCATTAGTACTTACTAGTGCTATTTTTCCAGAGGGGGAGTTCATGAGTTTCGTCAACACAGGAGAACACTTTGCTATAGTTAAGTTCAGATTTCTGTAATGAATTAATTTTTTATAACAATCCTGAGTACCACAAACGATGGCTCTAGGGTTATCTAAAATGTACCAGCCAAGTTCGTTCTTCTCGCTAGCTTTGCATACAAGATTTCTCCAAGATTTCAGTGTGATACTTTTTAAAAGCATTTGGTTTTAAAGCTTGCAGCTAGTGCCTCCCATAGTAACGGGACCGGTAATAGTCTTTCTTTTTTTTATTATCCAGTTTGCCATTAAGAAAAAACACTTAATGCGCTCCACTTGCTTAACACAATCCTCGGGATAAAAGATGATTGATCCTTGGTAGGATAGCCTGGCACCCATGAAACTAAGGTGGCTTCCTAATTTGTCTTGCTTACTTGTGAAATACGCTTACGCTTAAGCAATTTTTTTTTGCTAGTTAGAAAATTTCTTTACTTAGCAAGAAATGAGCGGGGTAACAGTGGTAACAATGTGAACTTTATGGAATGCTGGCTGGTAACCTGTTTCTGCTAAGCAAGATTTTTCTGGGCCCTATTTCATAAAGCAGTTAAGCAGAAAATTCTGCTTAGCAAATTCACAACAATGGATTTTGGCTGGTAACAGGTTTTATGAAATTGGGCCCAATTTCATAGAGCCGTTAAGCAGAAAATTCTGCTTAGCAAATTTCTTTACTTAGCAAGAAATGAGCGAGGCACCAGTCACAACAATGTATTTTTTAAGATTTTGGCTGGTAACAGGTTTTATGAAATTGGGCCCAATTTCATAGAGCCGTTAAGCAGAAAATTCTGCTTAGCAAATTTCTTTACTTAGCAAGAAATGAGCGAGGCACCAGTCACAACAATGTATTTTTTTAAGATTTTGGCTGGTAACAGTTTTATGAAATTGGGCCCAATTTCATAGAGCCGTTAAGCAGAAAATTCTGCTTAGCAAATTTCTTTAATTAGCAAGAAATACGCGAAGCACCAGTCACAACAATGTAATTTTGGCTGGTAACCAGTTTCTGCGAAGCAATTGTTTTCTGTGCTTAGCAAATTTTTGTGCTTACAGGTTTTATGAAATTGGGCCCTGTAAAGTCTGCTTAGCAAATTTCTTTCCTTAGCAAGAAATGAGCGGGGTACTAGTGGCAACAATGTATTTTTTAAGATTTTGGCTGGTAACAGGTTTTATGAAATTGGGCCCAATTTCATAGAGCCGTTAAGCAGAAAATTCTGGGGGGGGGGCACGTGTTTTTATATCCCAATACTTGGTCTTGGCTTGTGCTTTTATTATTTTTGTTCATGACTTTTCAATCTTTTTAAAACATTTATCAGCAGCTGTTTTTGTGTGATCGAGCAATTCCAGTCTGTCCCAAAATCTGAGAAAGCTAACTCTACTATCGAGGGTCTCAGAGTGAAGTTGATGGAAAAACAGAGTCAGATTACTTTGAGGAGCTCACCTGTTAGTGATGAAGCTGTGAGATGAGGCAGAAGTTGATCAAGAGTGGAGACACCTCAGAGTAGAGACATCCCCAGCGGTGGATGACGGCAAGGTGTGCACCATGTTTTACAGGTAAAAATCAATACCTACTTTTGTCTCTTTTGAGAACCATATATTTTCTATTTTAATGCCCCGCCGGCGAAGCCGAAGGGGCATATAGTGTTTGCCTTGTCCTTCCGTGTGTGTGTGTGTGTGTGTCTGCAATCATTGTCCGAGCGATAACTCAAGAAGGACTTGGCATATCAACTTCAAACTTAATTTGTGGATTGGTCTTGGGATCCCTCAGAAGCCTATTGTTTTTGGATGCCCTACAACAAATGCCAAAATCATTATGGCTAAAACAAAAGAGAATGTTGTCCGAGCGATAACTCAAAAAGGACTTGGTATATCAATTCCAAGCTTAGTTTGTGGATTGGTCTTGGGATCCCTCAGAAGCCTATTGTTTTTGGATGCCCTACACCAAATGTCAAGGTCATTATGGCTAAAACAAAAGAAATGTTGTCCGAGCGATAACTCAAAAAGGACTTGGTATATCAACTCCAAACTTGGTTTGTGGATTGGTCTTGGGATCCCCCAGAAGCCTATTGTTTTTGAACCCCCTTTTCAAATGTCAAGGGCATCATTCTTGTTAATACTTTTGATCAAAAGTGAACATGCTTTAACTTCTTTAAAAAAAGAGGTTTTTTAAATACAAATCATCAACATGTTTTTTTAATATCGTCAACAGTTTTCTAAACTAAACTCAGTATTTCAAGTTTAATATTTTATTAAGAATTAATTAGGATACAGTTTTACTTCCTTGACGATCAATAAGAAGCGAACAAGTTCTTAGTTTTGTTTTGTTTTGTTGTTGTTGTTTTTGTTTGTTTGTTGTTGTTGGTGGTGGGGTTTTTGTTTTCTTTTGTTTTTTCTTCTTTTTTTGAGGGGGAGGGGCGTGGACAGCGGCGTAGCCATGACTTTTTCAGTGTGTGGGGAGCGCATTACTTGTGGGGGCCCAAAGGGGATAGGCTTGTCAGTGGTGGGTCATGCTTTTATATTGGAAGGGCACGCTGCAGGGGGCCACCATCCTCTTATGTTCGTGGCATTTTGTGGCTGCGGTAGCGATACCAATAACGATCGTTCACTAAATTTTAATTAGATTATACAAACAGGCATCCCCCTTTTCTTTTTCCTATAAATTTTTGTGAGCACTATTCCGATTTTTTTGTGTGGGGGCACCTTGGGGTGAGGCTACTTCAAATTTGTGGGGGGGGGGGGCACCAACCCCAGCCCCCTGGTTAGGGGGTGAGGTTACAGAATGACAACACATTATAATGCTGTTTGTTAAGACAATAATCAGTTTGCTGTTTCATTTTCACAATCATTACTTGATAATGAATTAACTAATGAATATTATTTATTCTTGTTTGTACAGGAGAAGTCCAGATTGGGCTCACGGGGAGTTTTTGGAATCTACAAGAAAGGAATGCCGCTCTGCAGCCATCTATAAAATGCAAAAAGCCTAGCATAACTGATATGCTGCAGTATTGAATGCTCTTGAAAAGCAAGTCCTCTGCAGAATAGATACCATGAACAATGTAGCAGTCATGTTGATGATAACCCAGATGGAAGATGGAACACCCGATGATAACATAGATGGTACACCTGACATTCTGCATCAGACTCTTCCAAGGATACATACTTGTGCTCTGTAGAACTTTGGGTGCTTGGGATTACAACTCTTAGAGCGTAACACCATGAAGGATTTTTATATCAAGACAATAAGTCTGGCTTCCATTTGATATTGGAAATGCGGATATAAAGGATTAAAAATGTGAGGATTATGTAATAAGATGTTATTAATTAATTAACTAGTAAGTTGGTTGTTGGTAAATAAGCTAATTAGGTAATTAATTAAATTATTTATTTATTATTCATTTGATTAAATGTTTGTTTGCTCGGGTTTTTGGTTTCTTTGTTTGTTGATATTTTATTTATTTATACATTTATTTGTTTAAATTTGTATTGATTTACTTATTTATTATTTATTTTTTTAAAGTAAATATATTTATATTTTTTTTATTTTGTTTGTATTTCTTATTAACTTATTAACTGATTAACTCTTTATTTATTTATATATTTATTATTTATGTATTTTTGTTTATTTGTTTGTTTATATTTCAATAATTAATATTTTATTTACTTACTTACTTTTTGACTTTTGTTATTGTTATTTTTATATTTATTCTTTATTTATTTATTCTATTTATTTATTTATTTATTGATATATTTACATATTTATTTATTTATTATTTATTTATTTAATTGTTTGCTCATTCGTTTGTTGTGGTATTTGTTTGTTTGTTTATATTTTATTTATATATTTATGTATTTTGTTTATTTGTTGGTTATATTTCATTAATTAATATTTTATTTATTTACTTACTTATTGACTTTTGTTATTGTTATTTTTATATTTATTATTTATTTATTTATTCTATTTATTTATATATTTATGTATTTATTTATATACATTTTTAAACTTAAATTGAAGAAGAAAACACTGAAAAAATACTGTGAAATTAATTATAAAAATTTATGTTAATTTTCTAACATGTTTGCAAATAAAACTTCTAATTTATTTGGAAACATCTGTAAGAAATGTTTATACCAAAATTATTTTGAATCTTTGATATTTCAATTGTAGAAAACAATACAAATGTTTTGAAATAATTTCCTTAAAAATTATGTTATTTTGATTATTTTTATGAACAATGTTTTAAATAAAGAGATACATTTTCAACATCTTACCTTTCCAGATTTGTTTGTGTTAATTTATTATCTGTCAAACTTGGAAACGTATATTTTGTTAAAAACTTCAAATAGCAAGACACAACAAAATTTAAAATGTTAACTTTTTTCTTATTTGAAATTAAACTCCATAATTATTATACGGGGGGAAACTTTTTTCAGTAGTGGTAGTTTTTAAATAACTAATTTTTGTTGCCAGAGGGCGCCCTTTACAGACAAAGAGGGCGCCCTTTATAGTCAAAAGAGGGCGCCATTTACACTATATATTTTTACATGTATCAACGTGTGTTTGTATATACAACACGTGATTCTAATATTCATCATGGTTACAAATTATTGGTTTGGTGTGGATCGCCGATGGCCTAGTGGACAAGGTCACGCACGGGGAGAGCAAGATCGGAAGACCTGCATGGGTTCGAATCCCGGCAAGTCGCAAGGTAAGTGGAATTACAAAATGTAAACTAACATGCACTAACTAACACGCACTAACAAGCACCACGCACGATGCACAAGGAGGGACAGGCCAGGACGGAGGAAGGAGAGGAGAGGTGGACAGAGAGAGAAAGAGAGGAGGGGTGGACAATTTTTTTTTTTTTTTTCGATGGGGAAAAAAAAAAAAAAAAAAAGTATGAAAAAACGAAAATTTACGGTCTTTCATTTTTTTTAAATCGGCTGAAACGCACGCTCGTTAATTATTTTTGATTTCCAAAAAAAAAAAAATGGAATATGAAAAATTGAAAAATTTAGGTCTTTCAATTTTTTTAAATGGGCTGAAACGCACGCTCGTTAATTATTTTGCATTTTAAAAAAAAAATTAATAAAAAATAAAATTTTGTGTGCAAATTTACCATAAACTTTTAATTTTGGGGGAATATAAAATGTTTCAGCCACCTTTTCATGCTTAAAACGATACTTAAATATTACTCTACTACATAAATTACGCATTCTGGTCACACACAAAACTTTTTAAATTGTTACACAATATTAATCTGCATTTTTAAGGCTTTATCATTTCTTTAAACACCTTATAAAGATGCTTAACTTTATTATGTCCATACTTTTCCACCATTGATTGCACACAGAAATTAAATTCCTTCTGGTTTAAGGGCCTAAGACGTTCTACATTACATTTACAAAAACAACATTTTAGTTCAACTAAAATAAAGTAACATTTACGATGTCTAATGGGCACATTTGAATTTGCAAATAATTCATCCCATGATTTACAGAAAATTACAACTTAGTTCTGGAAAGGAAAAACTTTAATGAATTTTACAACTTTAATCCAGCGATAGAATGACTGTATGGTAACACCGACACTTACACTTCAAAATATCTTATCTAACTCTATGGATTTTTAGTTCATGACCCAATAATAGCCTGTTACTATGTTCATGTGTCACTGTGAGACTGTGTTGTTCATTGGAGACAGGGCACCAAACAAAAATGGCTACTGACTGATTGATTAAAGTTATAAGAGCATGAGGAAAACGTCCGTTTTTTAAAGTGTAGAATTTGCATAGTGAGCAAACTTGTTTCTTTACTTTACCCATCATACCACTAAGCAAACGTGTGCCTACAAGTAAAAAAAAAACTTTACGGCTAGGTCAACGCTAATAACTATACATCTAACCATGGAGGTAGAATTAGATTCTACCTCCATGATCTAACGAACAAGGACATCATACATGTAGCTGATCTAGTTGAGTCTAGATGTTGCAGGTTGTTGTTTCAGTGATCAGTTTCGAAGAGACGTTAATGATTACAGATGATACACGGTCCCTTTAGATATGATACATTTTGCATAATGGAGAACAAGTTTGTGTCTTACTTTATCTTACACTTCATAGCGCTCTAAAACCTCATCAAACTTGCATCTACAAGTACCAATAAATATGGCTAGGTCAACCCGAAACATCTGCACAAAAAAATAATCTAATGAACGAGGACATTATATAGCTGATCTAATTGAGTTTGTTTTGACAATAATAATGTTGTAGCAGCTTGTTGTTTCAAGAAATTAAGGACCGTAATCAGTTACGATTATACAGATGATACACAATCCCTTTAGATATGACGCACTTTTAATTAGTTTTGTTTGCATTTTGATCAAATCTAGTTGAAAGTACAAAAATGCCATAAAAAAGCAGAAGAAATAACATTGTACAAGACATTGTCAGAATACTTTTTCCCACTTTTGTACTGGTTAAAAATCTTCTTGGCATACATATTCTGTATGCTTAATTACAGTCGTTGGTACATGTGGTTTTAAAGAATCACATGAGGACTAGTAGTGAGGGCGATGATGTCCTGTAAAGGTTGGCCATTTTACAATGTGTGTTATTAACGTAACAAGCCTACCTCAATATTCACGAATTCTTAAGTTACAGATTTGAGGTTGCTTGATGCAGAGAGACGATGACGTAGTTGAATTCATGGTTAAGACGAGAGCCAAGTGTTCTCTTTAGCTGAGCTTGTTGTGTATCTCTCATTAGAACTGAGGTGTTTAATTGTCAGATCATCTTGAATGTACTGCAATACAAACCCAAAGATCAACAACTTTTTATAGAATTCTTTTGTTTTCAGCAACTCTATCAACAACCTTCAACTCTAAGTGTAAGAACGGGAGACAGGGTAGGGGTGCTGATGAGGAAGAAGACAGATACTGGTAGGATCCAGAGGGAAAAGACAATATGTTAAGGTACGTGAGACACAGTTTGGATGAATGAGGGAGATGTGTATTGGTGTAATTGGAATGACAAAGTACATGGTACTATGGCTGCGTTCAAGTAGCTTACATGTGTAAGTAAAACTTACACGAGAGCGTTCAATTAGCCATCACGTAATACTTGTATCTGCCCCGGTGTCAGCCACCACAGCCCCAGTTCACGAGCGGGTCTCTGGTGTATGACCGGGTGTAATGACGTAGTTTCTGGCTGTAGGCGTATCATACCAAGATGGCACGGGACAAGTTGATTGCAACGCGAGTACACAAACTACAAACTAATACACTGATTTATCGTCTATGAAACAATTATGGCAAATAGAAAGGAAACGCATTTCCTGAAAAACAAACAGTTGGTGAGTGTGTGCAGTGTATGAATGATATAATTAATTTGTGTCATCAAGGACATTGACGTTTTCCAATTGAGCAGACGACGGAAATGACAGCTGTCTGTTTTCACCTTTTTAAGTCGCGCCGCTACGCAACAATCTTTGACCTTAATTTTCCCAGAGTGCCAAGCCAAAACACGGCGTTCGATTACCCTCGTTTCATGGCTACCACGAGTGTAAACCCCTGGTACACACGGGGAAGCTAATCGAATGCACCATATAAAAGGGGTAACATGTTGGGGGAGTATCCCCCAGTGACAGCAAAGAGAGGTCCATGTTTGGGATTGATACATGATGGGACAGGTGTTTGAGTTTGATACGGTATGGCACTAGAAGGGGCATGACACTTTTAGGAGAGGCTTTAGAGGGACAGCAAAGTGGGATGCAATTGGAATTGATACAGTAAGGCAATAGAAGGGGTATCATGTTGGGGAGGATCCAGAGTGACAGCAAAGTGGGATGCATGTTTGTGATTGAAACAGTATGGCACTAGAAGGGGTAAGATTTTATGGGAGGATCCAGAGGGAGTGACAGAAAAGTGGGGTTCAATTCGAAATGATACAGTACAAGGCTAAAGAAGGGTTAACATGTAGGGGGAGGATCCAGAGGGCAGTAAAAAAGGAATGCATGTTTGGGAATAAAAAAGTATGGCAATCCAAAAGGGGTATTATTTTCAGGGAGGGTCCAAAGGGACAGCAAAGTGGGATGCAATTTGAATTGATAAGTAAGGCAATAAAATGGGATAAGTAAGGCAATAAAAGGGGTAACATGTTGGGGGAGGATCAGAGTGACAGAAAAGTGAGATGCCTTTGAAATTGATCCACAGTATGGCACTAGAAGGGGTATCATTTTATAGGAGGATCCAGAGTGACAGAAAAGTGGGGTGCAGGTTTGGGATTAAAACAGTATGGCAATCTGGCAGGGGTATACGTATAACATGTCGGGGGAGGCGCCAGAGGGACAGCAAAGTGGGATGCAATTGGAATTGTTACAGTAAGGCAATAGAAGGGGTAAGATGTTGGGGGAGGGAGGATCCAGAGTGACAGAAAAGTGGGATGCATGTTTGGGATTGAAACAGTATGGCACTTGAGGGGTATCATTTTATGGGAGGATCCAGAGTTACAGCAAAGTGGGGTGCATGTTTGGGGTTAAAACAGCATGGCAATCCGAGAGGTGCAACATGTTGGGGGAGGGTCCAGAGGGACAGCAAAGTGGGAGGCAATTGGAATTGTTACAGTAAGGCAATATAAGGAGTATCAAGTTGGGGGAGGACCCAGAGTGACATTAAAGTGGGGTGCATGTTTGGGATTGATCCTATAAATTTGGTGTAAACAGGCCCTTTTACAATGTTTAGTATTAACATTAACAATTTTACCTCAATATTCCAGAATTCTTTAAGATACAGATTTGAGGTTGCTTGATGCAGAGAGAACTTTGAATTCATGGTTTAGATGGAAGCCAAGTGATCTCTTCAGCTGAGTTTGTGCATCTCTCATTAGAGAGGATGTGATTAATTGTCAGATCATCTTGAATGTACTGCAATAAAAACCCAAAGAAGATGTATGCATACAATTACTCCAGCCAAGGATCAACAATTTTTATAACAGTCTTTCGGCTATGATAAATCTCCAAAACCCACAACGGACGTATCCTGCTTTCAGAAATGTTATCTACATTATGGCACTAGAAGGGGTAAAATGTTGGAGGAGGATCAGAGTGACAAAAAAGTGGGATGCATGTTTGTGATTGAAACAGTATGGCCAATAAAAGGGGTAACATGTTAGGGGAGGATCCAGAGTGGGATGCATGTTTGTGATTGAAACAGTATGGCACTAGAAGGGGTAAGATTTTATGGGAGGATCCAGAGTGACAGAAAAGTGGGTGCAATTGGAATTGATACAGTTCAAGGCTAAAAAAAGGGGTAATGTAGGGGGAGGATCCAGAGAGACAGAAAAGTGGGGTGCATATTTGGGATTACAACAGTACGACAATCTGGCAGGGGTAACATGTTGGTGGAGGGTCCAGAGGGACAGCAAAGTGGGATGCTTGTTTGGGATTGAAACAGTATGGTATGTGAAGTGGTAACATTTTATGGGAGGATCCTAAGTGACAGAAAAGTGGTGCGCATGTTTGAGATTAATTCTATAAAATTGGTGTAAACAGGCCCTTTTACAATGTTTGATATTTACATTAACAATTTTACCTCAATATTCCAGAATTCTTTAAGATACAGATTTGAGGTTGCTTGATGCAGAGAGATGATCTTGTAGAACTTTGAATTCATGGTTTAGATGGAAGCCAAGTGATCTCTTCAGCTTAGTTTGTGCATCTCTCATTAGAGAGGATGTGATTAATTGTCAGATCATCTTAAATGTACTGCAATAAAAACCCAAAGAAGATGTATGCATACAATTACTCCAGCCAAGGATCAACAATTTTTATAACAGTCTTTGGGCTGTGATGAATCTTCAAAACTACATCATGCGTGTCCTGCTTTCAAAAAGTGTATCTACAGTATGGCACTAGAAGGGGTAACATGTCGAGGGAGGATCCAGAGTGACAGCAAAGTGGGGTGCAATTGGAATTTGTACAGTCAGGCACTAGAAGGGGTAACCTTTTATGGGAGGATCCAGAGTGACAGAAAAGTGGGATGCATGTTTGGGATTGAAACAGTATGGCACTAGAAGGGGTATCATTTTATGGGAGGATCCAGAGTGACAGAAAAGTGGGGTGCATGTTTGGGATAAAAAACAGTATGGCAATCCGAAGGGTAACATGTTGGGGGAGGATCCAGAGTGACAGAAAAGTGGGATGCATGTTTGGGATTGAAACAGTATGGCACTAGAAGGGGTGTCATTTTATGGGAGGATCCAGATTGATAGAAAAGTGGGGTGCAATTGGAATTGATACAGTCAGGCACTAGAAGGGGTAAGATTTTATGGGAGGATCCAGAGTGACAGAAAAGTGGGATGCATGTTTGGGATAAAAAACAGTATGGCAATCCCAAAGGGGTAACATGTTGGGGGAGGGTCCAGAGGGACAGCAAAATGGGGTGCGATTGGAATTTATACAGTAAGGCAATCTGGCAGGGGTAACAGGTTGGGGGAGGGTCCAGAGGGACAGCAAAGTGGGATGCATGTTTGTGATTGAAACAGTATGGCACTAGAAGGGGTAAGATTTTATGGGAGGATCCTGAGAGACAGTAAAGTGGGGTTCAATTCGAAATGATACAGTACAAGGCTAAAGAAGGGTTAATATGTAGGGGGAGCTGATCCAGAGTGACAGTAGGGTTGCATGTTTGGGAATAAAACAGTACAGCAATCCAAAAGCGGTATTATTTTCAGGGAGGGTCCAAAGGGACAGCAAAGTGGGATGCAATTGGAATTGTTACAGTAAGGCAATAGAAGGGGTAAGATGTTGGGGGAGGATCCAGAGTGACAGTAAAAACGATGCATGTTGGGAATAAAACAGTTCGGCAATCCAAAAGGGGTATTATTTTCGGGGAGGGTCGAAAGGGACAGCAAAGTGGGATGCAATTTGAATTGATAAGTAAGGCAATAAAAGGGATAACATGTCGGGGGAGGATCAGAGTGACAACAAAGTGGGATGCCATTGGAATTGATCCACAGTAAGGCAAAAGAAGGGGTATCCTTTTATAGGAGGATCCAGAGTGACAGAAAAGTGGGGTGCATATTTGGGATTAAAACAGTACGGCAATCTGGCAGGGGTAACATGTTGGGGGAGGGTTCCAGAGGGACAGCAAAGTGGGAGGCAATTGGAATTGTTACAGTAAGGCAATAGAAGGGGTAACATGTTGGGGGAGGGTCCAGAGGGACAGCAAAGTAGGATGCAATTAGAATTGTTACAGCAAGGCAATAGAAGGGGTAACATGTTGGGGAGGATCCAGAGTGACATCAAAGTGGGGTGCATGATTGGGATTGATCCTATAAATTTGGTGTAAACAAGCCCTTTTACAATGTTTATTATTAACAAAACAATTTTACCTCAAATAGAGATGGTGTTGTAGAACTTTGAATTCATGGTTAAGATGGAAGCCAAGTGATCTCTTCAGCTGAGTTTGTGCATCTCTCATTAGAAAGGATGTGATTAATTGTCAGATCATCTTAAATGTACTGCAATAAAAACCCAAAGAAGATGTATGCATACAATTACTCCAGCCAAGGATCAACAATTTTTATAACAGTCTTTGGGCTGTGATGAATCTTCAAAACCACAACGGGCGTATCCTGCTTTCAGAAACTTTGTCTACAGTATGGCACTAGAAGGGGTAACATGTTGGGGGAGGATCCAGTGTAACAACAAAGTTGGATGAATGTTTGGAATTCATACAGTAGCACAAGAAGGGGTTGGGGGAAGACCCAGACTGACAACAAAGTTGGATGCAAAACGGGCAACCATTTTTTTATAGCAGTCTTTGGGCTGTGATGAATCTTCACAACCACATCAGGCATGTCCTGCTTTCCGCATCTACAACTTCAACCTAAAAAACCATAAGTGTAAGAACAGGAGACCGGGTAGGGGTGCTGATCAGTAGGAAGAGGGATACAGTAGATACTGATAGGATCCAGAGGGAAAAGACAACATGTCAAGATGGCAGATTTATGAGATACAGTTTGGATGAATGGGGGAGATATATATTGGTGTAAAGTGGATTGACAAAGTACATGACAATGTAAAAGGAGTAACATGTTGAGGGATGATCCTTACATCAAAGTGAGGTGAATGGTTGGGATTGACACAGAATGGCACTAAAAAGGGTATGATGGTGGGGGAGGATCCAGAGTGGCAGCAAAGTGGGGATGGGTGTTTGGGATCAAGGATGGTAGAAATGGGGGTATATTTTGCATGCACCACTTACATGTATTATCTGAACACTTAAACTGTATGGACCTCTTTTTTGGAATAGTATTGAAAAAAAAGAAGACACGGTCATTCGTGGGTTGTTTTCAGAACTTTCATGAAAACATCTTGTCTTTAATTATCTAGAGTAGCTTCTTCTCTTTTCGTCCCTCACCTCTGTGACTATGAGTTTAAAGCCATGATTTGCTTTCTTGTTTCAACCTAGTTCGTCAGGTTGCTTTTGCTTTGTTTGTTTGTATCATACAGTTAATATACTTTTATTTCCTTTAAATAGTGTTCATTTGAAATTCCAATAACTACTTGTAGGGCCTTTATTTGCAGTGAAAATAACTGTCAAGTTTAATTAAAATTGAAATGGTTTGCTAGATTTGTTTACTGCCAGGTACAATATCAAAAATTTACAGTGTTTTTTGTAATGTTTAGCCTAGTTGTTAAAGGCCTTGCCATAAATCCATTGTTTCACAGGAACTCCCATAGATTAGACTTATCCATCACTCTCACCTGCTGATGGCATAATGGATAGGGACTATTTAAATTATGTGAATGATGACTGTGTATAGTCAGAATGTCTTGTATTGTATGCCATTTGGCATTTCAAACACTGACTGAGTTTGCACAGCCTACAGGGTTGGGACTACTAAACCAGTCAAGACTAGAGTTACACAATATACACACAATCATCACTGTCACTCTGTTAACAGTATCACCTCGCTCGATCTATAATCTGGACTGACTGTTTGTTTGTGGCACAACAAGCAGCCAGAGACATAACTATTTCAAAGAAACTCGTGACAGCTGTGTGCAGGACTGCAGTAAACACCACAAGCAGCAACGACTACGTACTACCATACTACGTATATATGACATGTCTACCTCCCTCAGAATCTGTCAACGTCAGACGCTCTGTCTGTCTCTCTCCGCTGTGTGTGGAGACGGGAGGGATGGCGGATGTGTTGTAAACAAACACTACTTTGGTTTGACTTTACAGTCTTTTAGTACGGACTACAGTCAAAACAAAACTAACTTGTTGCCAAAAGTTTTCCTTTTTAGACATCTTTAACACATAGATGATACACGTCAAATGACCTATCAACCCTTTCCTTAGATTACAATGTAAAAAACTGAAAATAAAAATCCGTACTTACCAGATCGAGCTTACATTTCAATTTGAAGACACACAACACGTCGTACGATGCAGACGACAGCTCAATGTTTGTTATTATTTTGCAATGCGTTCTGGGTACTCACTACGCATGTGCAGCAAATGAGGGGGCGCTTCAACCTCTTCCCCAGGGTGTGTCGAGCAGTACGAGGTTGACTGCTCTCTCTTACTATTTATAAACATGGTTGGAAATAAAGTAAACCATGGGGACGAGGTTGGGGGCGCTTGTTAAGAGCCCGAACATCTGACGTCACACTTCGAGGCTCGTGAATAACGCCCACTGAACTCAGTTTATCAATAGTTATCATCCATCATCAGAGACTGTTATGAGTTCTCTTACAAACAATGTTACTGCAAACTTAGTTAAGTAAAATAATTAAGACAAGTTTCCAATGTATAGGGGAATTGTTAAGGGGAGGGGTTACCAGCACTTCCCCCTCGGCCAAGATCCTCAGCATCTGGCATATATTGGTCAATGATAAATTATTCAGTATTCAGCATGTAAGAACTTCTACATGATCTCTTAAATAACAAAATCAAGTTTTCTGGTAACAGGAGGGGAGTATTTTTTATTTATTTTGGGGTTTTTTTTTGGGGGGGGGGTTGGGGGGAGAGGTTACCAGCACTTCACCCTCAGCCAAGAACTTCAGCATCTGGCACAAAGTGGTAAACTATCAACAGTTAATTTATAGGTAGTACATCAGGACTTCCTCTAGTTCCATGTCATTTACATACAATCTGCAAGTTCCCTTTTAGCATGTTGACTACGGTAGAATCACGTATGTGGGGGGAGAAGTTTCTAGCACTTCCCCTCAGCCAAGATCCTCAGCATCTGGCTCATAATCGGTTGAAGAGTCCAGTATCACCATGCATGCCTGTTTCATCATAATTGTTTGGATGACACAAATTCACAAGCTGAGGTTTGCCAAGTGAGGCGTTTTCACTTAGATGCCTTCCATTAGCACCAGTTTCACAAAGCATAACCAAATCAATACCTCATCTACAATTCCCCTTTTTTTACCAACTCGGACACATTATGTTTCACCATTAACCCATTTTCTTAATAATAAACAAAATACATGTAATATGTTCACAGTTCTTCAAATGTCCTTGCTGCCGATGAAATACCTCCATGATCTACATGATGAAATGGTGGTCCAAAATAATGTTTGTTCATAAAGCCTCAACCTAAACATACAAACACTCCTCAAGCACAAGCAGGGTGGTTTGCTTGTGACAGTTTCCAGGTTGAGACGGAACTTTAAAGATATGTCCATGGTGTAATTGGCTTGTTTCCTTCACTTGAGATGATATTGGCTTTGCCTGAAGAGATTCACCGGACCTTGCTGTAATCTGCTTGAAGTGTGGTCGACTTGCCTTCACTTGAAATCCTTGGCTTGTCTTTGTTCGAGGTGTTCGGATTCTGTCTCTACTGTTCCAGGTAACAAGAGCCTTGGGAACAATAAATTACCGGCGTGGTAAACAAAAAATGTTTAGAGATTTTAAAATTTAAACATTAAACAATTCACATAATGCTACAGTTTTCAATAAATATAAGTCTTTACTTGTGGTAAGCATTTGAAGCAGTACAGTTTTGAAATTGCCTTTGCCAATGTTCGTTAGTTCTACAGTCTCTAAGAAAGAGTCACGAGTGTCCAGATCCATGAAGATATTCCGCTAACTGTCTGTTCAAGATTCTTCGCAGACTGTAAGAAAATTAGTGTTTAGTGTACTGACTTGTCAGTGACTCTCTTGGCTCTTCTTTAAAAAAAACAAACACCTTAATAGCACATAGTTTTGTGGGTTGACAAACAAAGGGTGAACAAAAAAGGAATTGTCAAGTTTTAATCTTAAAACCTTGATAATCAGCACATCAAGGTTCACATCTCAGCACTCCAACGTCTCCATTGAAAAGACTTTAATTCCTGAGTTAAAATTTGAAGACAGTGTCATGACGGCTACAACACAAGATCAAAGATTACAAATTAAAAAAAATTAATATATCAACCTATAATGTTGGTACTGGAACCATTTCAGCTGTAAATCAAATGGTGTCAGTCATCTTCAGGATATCTGCCATAATAAACTATTACGGTTTCAGAAGTTTCTTAAAAACTAAAAATGAAGTTTGACGTAAACCCATTTTGCACCATGACAACATTTAGTCATAACTAAACTGGAAAAACAATCACTTTGACGATCGTTCCTTTAAGGGTGGGCCTTCCTCAGGTTGTCTTTTTGAAAGTATTGGCTTCTTCTACAGCTGGGAAACCCTCTGAAAATGTCGAGTCAGCAGGGAGGTTGTAGATTAAGCACGGTTCATTGCTTTCCTCTTTGCACTGTTGCTGTTAACATTAAACTTATAAAAAAGGGCCTTGGTGTTTTTACTGTTCCACGTTAAAAAACAAACAAACTGTCAAACCTTAAAATGACTGCGAGGGTAAACATAAACGTGTTTGGAGATTTAAGTTTGCATTAAATAGTTGAAATACAATAGCTGACATCAATTCACATGATTTCCACTAAGGCTGGAGTTTTAATTTAGCTCTCATAAAAAATATGGGTCTTAATTTTCCCATGAAAAACAACACTTTGTTTTCAGTGACACTCAAGATTGTCAAAGACTCATTTCTTTTAACTTCAAGTTATCCCTTTCACCTCACTTGAAACATCTTACCTTGACGTCCAGTATTCGTATCAACACTGAGAAGACATCAATTATAGTTGGAAGATGTAGTTTCATGGAGGCTACACAACACAGGTTTTTCCATACCAATATAGCAGTACAATATAAGGGAAAACTTCCTATCGGAAATTAACAATAGTATGGGGAGGTCAGACAAGAAGCCTAAGCTTACAAGGTCTGGCCTCTTCAAAAGGAATACATATAAATATGAAGTTACAAGATCAAGGACAAAATAGTTAAAAAGTTTTAATTTGAAAGCTTATAAAAATGACACCATCATGTTGGCCAAGAGTTTCTTGTTCACTCCATAAAACTGCAATTTTTTGGAAGATTTTTTTATGTTTAAGGGGGGATGAAGTCAAGGTATAGTTTTCATGATTAAGGCATTGTCAGCAAAATAAAAACTCGCACAAGGACTTGAGAAAAAGGTATAAAATAATGACACATGATATCCTAATAAGATGTTGGAATGTCAGGAGTAAAGTATCAGTTGTTGCATTAGAGTTTTGCTTCCAGATGGTTTGTGTCAGGGTTTGGCATAGTGGATCACTTCGGTTTTTAAAGTTGGCGCACGAGTCACTCAAAAGTATAAAACAGCCTTACCGTTGAGGTTCAGTTGACATTGTATACTTCAGTCACAATCTCCTGGTGATCACCATCTTGTTTCAAACAGCTTCGTGTCCAATTTGCCCATGGTATCGGCTACTTTACCCGAAATAAGTAATATTTGACCACAAAATTCTCAGCGCTCCAACCGATGAGCGGCCACAGTGTCCGAAATGAAGAAAAACCGCGGGCCACCTGCGATGCAATGTCGTTCCCATCCAATCCCACGTGTTGCATGCGACCACACGGTTTTCACAATGGAAACTAGGTTAACAGGGGTTCTTTTTTCTGGGGATTTGGGGCGGGAGGTAAGGTGGGGTCTAAATTGCATTAATCAAAAACCCATCGAAATACTGAATTTGTGAGCAATTTCTCCAAGAAAAATTTGTATTTTTTCTTTAACTCTGCGTGACACCATAAAAAAAAATCACACCATTTCGCCATGCCTATCTTGTTGAGTAACAGTTTGATTTTAGCGTGTAATACATTTTTGTGAAGAACCAAACCACTTTTAAATCACCCAGTCACTTTAAAATCAGCCAAGGCATTAGATATAGACCCTTTTTACTAAATAGAATCAATTCAAGCAAAATTGTATTTTGAGATGAGCCCACATGTCTCTTTCTGCTCAATCAACCATTTCTTTGACTAACGCCCTTTGTGTACGCAAGGATGAGTAATTGCTGCACAAATCCTATGGGAATTCCTGGAGAGCGGGTCAATGTTGGATTGTGTTAGTTAAAAACAAACCCCAGCATGCTATTTGGCTAGGTGCAGTTGTAGAACTTGGAATTTATTTTTTTTTTTTAAGAAAAAAAAATGGCGGACTAATTACTTTTTAATTAAAAACTTTTACTCAATAAGTGAGCGATGGTGTCACGGAGGGTTAAATGATAATGCAATGAGTAAATGTGCGCACAAAAGAGTCAGTACTGGGGGTAGGGGAGGAGGAACAACCTGGACAGGTGGGTGGGGTCAGTAATGCACGCTGGGTAAGTGGTTGTGCACGGTGAGCATGAAGCAAACAGCCGTAGAGAAGAGTGCACGAACAGCCGTAGAGATCGATCAGGTGCTCGACGATCGTGCACATGACCTGTTGTGTTTACGTTCGTGTGTGCCAAGGCATGGGTCTTGCGTGTACAATTGATTCACTTGGATAAAGCACCTCCATGGATAAAGGTTGACCTCTATAAATCGGGCGTAAAAACCAGAATTTGAGCTACCTACAACTGCAGCTGCAACTACCAACCAGGTGAGCAGACACGTACAATTTGTATTATCTAAACTGCTTTATACTTGCGAAATTGGATATGTGCTGGGGTCTTACTTTAACCTAGCTAACTTCCTAAGTAAGTAAGAAAAGGCCGCCTTCTCGCAAGGCTGTGCTGGGTCCTTTCTCTATTTGTGTGGACTGACTGTCAGTGTCTGTAAAGTGAGTGTTAGATTGTGTTACCTAGTGGTAAATTGGGCGATACAGCTTGACCCAGCCAAAACATGAGAGACAACCCACAGGGTTCGCGGTGTATTAATTAGGCTGTCTTTAAAACTGATAATTATTTTTTTTAAACCTGAAAAGCGAGCACCTCAAAAAAAAACCCTGTCAATCAAAGTGCAACAACTTCTATCTAAATGTTTCACAATCAGGGACCAATCTCATGACTGTACTGCAAAAGTCAGGGATGAACTGAAAATTCTCTGTAGAAAAATGTACAGACCATATATTGAAATTTGATGTCATCAAACTTTTTTTTGATTCTGACAAAAAGTTCACTCGAGGGGCATCAAACACAATGGCATTTTACACCATTCTAACAGGAGGTTGGAGACATGCTTTATTTCATTTTTTACTCTATCTACATGTACTAGAAAATGAGGGAATCGGAAAACAGAATTTGACCTTGGTGGCCCTCTGTTAAATAGATGTTTGGTTACCTTTGTAAGGTCTGGGAGCCCTATATGTACACGCTAGCCAGGGACGTATGATCGTGGTGGTTCTTCAGATTTATCAGGTCAGCTTTAGGCCTACTGTTCTTTATTTACCAGAGATTTACATGTAGATCTGATCTGAAGTGTTGTAAATAATGTGGTATCGGCTTTGGGATATTTGAGCAGTGATGTGATACGTGTGGTTAATTAAGTCCAAATGCTCAGAGTACAGTCTGGCAGAGTGAGGTGCAAAGCTGGTGGAGGGTCATAGATTACACTTCATCTTCTCTGAAACGTAATAACATTTCCTTAGTTATGACACTTTGCAAAAAAAATGAAGCAGTTGATGTGTGGTTAAAACATCTAGAAGCAGACGTTCACTCTCTCACTCTCTCACTCTCTCACAATGACAACAATATAAATTTGTTCTGTCAGCAGTAAATAACATTTTCAATAATTTTCCATTAAAAATGAGCATTTCTCTCACAGTTCTAGCCATTTGAATGCAGGAGCAGGTTGAGAAGACATAAACCCTCGTCCAGAGAGAGAACTCACACCTAATAGTAACAAACCTCCAAGAAAACAATCAAACTTCAAGGAAAATAATTGTACTCTGTCTTAAGTATTAAGTAGAAATGAGATGTATTTTTGTTTTGTTCTTTTCTAATTTCCAGCCACCTTGATGTCAAGAGTTCCAGCTGACTAAAAGCTCGGCATCATGGCAGGACACATGGCCAGCACCACGGTGTACGACTGCATCGTGGTCGGAGGGGGAATCATCGGATCTGGGGCAGCCTTCCAGATGGCTAAGCAAGGACACAAGACTCTCCTCCTTGAGCAGTTTTCTCTCCCGCATACGCGGGGTAGCTCCTCTGGCCCATCGCGCATCATCCGTAATGCCTACGCTGAGGACCACCACAGTGCAATGGTGCAGGAGGTACAACAAATGTGGGAAGAGATTGAACGGGAAACAAATACAACTTTACGGAGGTGAGATCATCTGGTAAAGCAGATCACTTTTGTTCAGGATTGCCTCTTTCATTGGTTAAATGCCCGTTGGTTTTTGTTTTTGGTTTTTGTTTTGTTTTTATGCAATTGTTCACCCCAAGTAAGGCTGAAAGCCAGCCACTCTTGGTATGGGGCTACAAGATGAAACCATTTTTTAAGAAGAAAATAACTAAGGGAGCTGAAGTCAGGAATTGATATTACTCTCAAAACAGTCTAGAATATAGGATGGAGGGAAACAAGCGCCAGGCAAGAAGTTGGAAAGACATGCAGTAAGTGGAATAAAGCTGTTGGTGTGACTCATTTTTTTTACATCTCGGCAAAGCAAGAGTCATGTTAATCTCTTCATGGTTTGGACGTAAAAGACTTGTTCATTGCCAAAACTAAACTTAATTCAATACTGAAATTTACATTAAGGATGCATCTGATGCATTTAAGATGAAAACGGAACAAATCTGTCTGATGAGTGGCATAAAAAGTAGTATAAAATGTATGTTTTTTCTTTGAAACATCTTGTCAAATTTCATTCAGAAGAAATGGTTCTAAATTTGTAGGTCTTTCACACACAAAAAGTAGGGCAATGCAACTTTCATACCTTCACGAGGAGAGAAAATGAATGCAGCTTTTTAACCAAACAGACAAACAGGAATGCTGGTGCTGAATAAGACGAGGAACACAGAGAGTTTTCTGAGCACAAGACAGACCTTAGTCAAACGCCAGCTTCCTTTTGAGGATTTAACAACTCAGCAGCTGACAGCCCGCTACCCTCTGATGTCCTACAAGGGCCACTATGACTGTCTATTGGACACAGAGGCAGGCTTCCTTATCGCAAATAAATGTCATCAACTACTTCAGGTTGGGAAAAACATACAAACTACTTTTGCTTTGAAAGAAGTTTTTTCTCTGAGTTGTTATGATCTGCCATATTTAACCATATTTGCCTAATTACTGGATTTCTCGTAGAACACCTAACACTGTCAGTGCCTAATTACGAGAACATTTTATGACTTCAATTCAAATTCACTAATTTCTGATTCACTCATTTTCTAGATTCACTCATTTTCTAATTCATGTAGATAGAGTTAACAATAAAGCAAGGTGATTCTTTGGAATATGACGTCAATTCAAATTCACTCATTTCTGATTCACTCATTTTCTAGATTCACTCATTTTCTAATTCATGTAGATAGAGTTAACAATAAAGCAAGGTGAATCTTTGGAATATAATTTCACTGAGAAAAGTGGACGTTCATGTTGATTTTATGGCATTGTTCCTCGCGAAAGTGCCTTAATTAAACAAAGTTGGTGCTGCCTTAGATTAAGGTGTACTTTTCAATCATTTTGTCCAAGGATCTGTTTAAAAAGTATGGCGGCACGCTCCATGACAGTGAAAAGGTTGTGAGGATAGAGCCGGGTCGTATCGTGACTGTCCACACTAGTAAGGGACAGTATAAGACAGGAGCATTGGTACTCGCCCCTGGACCCTGGGCATCAGAGCTTCTGAAACCGCTAGGTGTACATCTTCCGCTTCAGGTAAAATAATAATACACGAATAAAATCATAACATAACTAAGAATACCAGATGCATCAATCAACTCATCAAAAGGTTTAAAGATTTGATTCCATTCATGCTAAGTGTGGATGTGGAACCAGCCACAGACTCCCCCCCCCCCACTTTTTCCCATTTGCAATCTATGCACTGTCCATTAGATACAAATGAGAACAAATAAAATATTATATAACCACAAAATGTTATAATGATCTAAAGATAAAATGTTTCAAATTAGTATTACCATTGCTACCTTCACCATGCCAAATGCATTCCTTGAATCTATTTCAACTTCATTACAAAAAAATATCTCTCTCCATTAACTCCTGGGCCCAATTTCATAAGGCTGCTGAAGCAGAAAATATTGCTTAACAATTGTCTGCTAAGCAGAAATGAGCAGGATACCTGTCAAAAATTGTACATGTGACATGGTGGTTTGGCTGGTAACCTTACTCTGGTGCATAATTTTGTTGTGCTTAGCTACTTTTTGTGCTCTATGAAATTGGGCCCTGGGCTTGTGTGAGAAGCAATAATAGTTAACTAGTGTCTTCTTCAAGGACACAAGTGACCGGAGGAAGATCTGGGCCACTATTTCATGGCACATTCACATCAGAATTCTGCTCTTCATAACGCCCAGTAGAGCCTGTGATTCTTATTGGGCATAAACACTGATAAAGTGCAACATTCCGCAACAAATAGAGCCGTGAAATTAGGCTCTGACTCGAACCAACACTCTGGTGATGTCTCAGCCTTCAGAACTTGAGTCTAGTGTATACTTGAAATATTGTAGCAATACAGGTGAAACTGTTCTCTCAATGTTTCATTTTTGCAGGTGTGGAAAGTAAACGTCTGCTACTTCAAGGAAAAAGTACCAGGTTCTTACGTGAATTACCCCATCATGACAGATGACGTAGGGGAAGGCTTTGTCTACTGTTTCCCAAGTCAAGACTATCCAGGCTATATGAAGGTCAGTCAGGGTCAAAGGGTCATTGTTACCCTAATTAATGCCACTCAATGGGATATTACATACATGTCATATAGTTACCCTGAATCAACACGCAGAAAGGGTGTGGCTGCTTTATAATAATAATAATATTAAGATCATGTTTATATCGCACAACACCTTCTGGAATAAAGTTTCCAAAACATAACAAAGAGAAAAACTAGGTTGACCTGAACAGGAATGTTTTGAGAAGTGTCTTGTTATATGTGACGGTGGTAGTGTGTTTGACGTGAAGAGGGAGATTGTTCCATAAATGAGGTGCAGCAAACTGAACACTACGTTCATCGTATGATTTGGTGGTAACAGTTTGAATAATGAGGATGTCTTTGTTTGCAGAACAGAGTTTTAATATTTCCCTACAAAATGTTCCCAATCTTCAGAAATGATTCAGCTAATCTTCCATCCCAAATCCTTCTATATCACCTTCTACCAAAATGAAGGATAGGCCTGGGTGTTGAAGGCTTAAATAACAACTGCTTATCACTGAGTTAGGCATTCCAATATATCTTATCTTCATGCAAGTCCAAATAATTTGGTGCGGAGTGACAAAGGAGAGGAGGATATTCGTGGATTCACATGTAGGCAAAAATGCAAAGGGAGTAACAGTTACTTGTTGATATAAAACAGAGCCAATGATAAGTGTGTTCCGGGTTTTTATGTGCATTGATGGTACACACGGGACCAACGGCTTTACGTCCCATCCGAAGGACGAAGCAATAATGGTTAAGTGTCTTGGTTAAGGACACAAGTGTCACGACTGGGACTCGAACCCACACTCCGCTGACCAGAAACACCAGAAATTGAGTTGGGTGCTCTTAACCATTCGACTACGACACGCCGCCTTTACTGTTTTGAACATGGAGCAGATCATATGATGATTGTGTTTTCTGCTATTCAAGCAGAAAATCGTTTGGTTCTAATGAAACACTTCACCCTTCAATGTAATCTAACTATTTGGTTGTTTGTGATTTTCTTGTTGACTTTTGGTGCACAGTTCGGTTATCATTTGCAATGGGACGAGGTGGATCCTGATAGCAGAGATAAATGGACAGATAAACGACAGGTTGATATTGACCACCTCAAGCTGTATATCAGAAAACACTTCCCTGGTTTGGAGTCGGAACCGTCCATTATTGAAAAGTGCATGTACACAGTAAGCACGCATCTCTTCATTTATTTATTCATCCTTTGAGCAATGAGCAAATATGCACAATCCCCCCCCAATGTACAATTTACATATTAGTTGAATAATTTGTTGAATCGACCTCTTTTAAAGAGTGGTGCACACCATTGGTAAGAGTGAAAAATAAATCAATCCACAGATTTGTACATAGCTCACAATGATACAAAGATGGTTATGGTGGAAAACTTGCCTTGAATGTAAGGCTGGTAACGTTATTCTGGTGAGCATACATTTGTTGTGCTAAAGCATGAAATTGGGCCCTCTGGTCACAACATAAATACTAACATAGTTTCTTATTTTGTTAGCCTTGAGTCCCATGCTACCACACTTTGTTTTCATTATACCACCACAGTTAGAAAACATTTGTCCAGTGATCATTCAAAGTTGTGTTTATTTCCTCACTGCAGTGTACACCAGGAGAGGATATCATCATTGACACCCATCCAGTTTACCACAACATTGCTATCGGCTGTGGATTCTCAGGTGATGACTTTGTTCTTTTCTTATAGGGTATCTGCTGCTCTAGAATGCAGGGGTTGTGGGTTTGAATCCCACCTGGATTTTTTCCCTGCAGGACTCGGTGGTCTTGTGGTTAAGATATCTACTCTAGAATGCAGGGGCATGGGCTTGAATCCCACCAGGGTAGTGTGCCCGTAGATTATTTTCCTGCAGAAATCGGAGGGGATGGGGGAAGTACCGAGTATTTACTCATATTACACGTCAGTGCAGGGTAAAACCAAATTAAGATTCTTCATCCTGAGGCCAATTATTACCTATTAAATTGTTGTATTTGATTGAAGTTTCAAGTCAAGGTTAATCATACTGTTTTTATTTTTACCCTTACGCCAATGTGTAATAAGCACTAGTGCTTTCAAAGTCATACGGAACCCAATGCGGAACCAAATCCACAAGTTACTTGGATGGGATTCGAACCAATAACCCCAGCATGCTAAAGCAGATGTCTTAACTGCTATACCGAATGTGCCCGGTGAACAAGAGGGCAGTTTGAATCCTGTAATCCTGGGTACACTCTGTATCCCTGATGCAAGAATTACATCAATTAAAAAGATGCAAACAAATAGTTAGTGGCCTGACGTTTCGATTCGACTAGGGTCGAAACGTCAGACCACTAACTATATTTTTGCATTTATACCATAGGTCCTTTTGGTTGGTAAGCAGTTTGCAAGTACAGCTAATACTATTTTTCAATTAAAAAGATAATCATGTTCTAACATAACAGTAACACAATGCATTTCACAAAAACAAAAGTTTGTCTATTTTGATGTTTTGCACGACCTCAGTCAAGTTTGATCAACTTTAGTCATTTTCGACTTTTTCCTACAGGGAAGGGCTTCAAAATGGGCCCGCTGATTGGTAAGATACTGGGTGATCTGGCAATGGGTAAGCCTCCAAAATATGACATCGAGCCGATCAGAATGAACCGATTCCTGAATCAGAAAGCCAAGCTTTAGTCCAGTGAGTTTCCAGTCCCACGACAGCAGTGAAGGAGAAAACACCCATAAGCTGGGGAGGCTTTACACTCTACCAACTAATTACAACGAGCCATACATTATGCATTATGGAGCTGATGGTCTTGGATTGAACATTATGCCTTGAGCAAGGCACTTTACCTAACTATGGAAGGCAGTGCATTCTACTATAGCAGCTAGGCTCCTAGTGGATGATACTCATGCCTACACTCTTACAGACTGTGAAGGGGTAACCCTGTTTCAGCACCAGGAGTAGGTGGCAAAGTGCCCCTGGTTACCGTTGATTTGGGTCAACAGCAAAAAAAAACAGTATAGCCCTCACCTTGAAGTGGACGTCTGACCTTGAAATGTTAGGAGATATCTCATAACAATTACAAATTTTAATACAAATTAGGTTCATGAGCAAGCACTGCCAAACCCCAGCATTCACAATCTGGGATTACTGGAAATTTGAATTTGTGTGAGTTTCCTTCCTTATATTATGAATGGGCTGATAAAGTTTACAGGCTGATTTGAATCAAAGTAGTATTTTGCCGTAGAATTTTGTACAATATTAGGGGGTTTTTTTCCTCAATCTAATTTTTATTTTTTATTTTTTACAAATCGGTTTCATGTGTAAGAAAACCAGTATCCTTAATCAAGTAGCTTGCAATTGAACTAATAACCGCACTGGTGCAGATCTAAACTGCCCCGAATATTTACAGCTCTTTTAAATGTTGTTGTGGTGTGATTTTCTTACGATGAGGTGATCTCCAAAATGGCAGATCACAGTTGCGTTGATGACCTCTGATAAAGTTCAACAAGGTCTGTTTGCATACCATAACAACTTGGGTCGAAAGGTGAAGAGTAGTGTAATGTTTGTACAAGGCCTACTCACACCCTTTTGTAATGGGAAGAAAGTCCAGTGCATTTTAGTACTTCAGTTTTCATTCTATGCAACCTAAATTACTCTGATAATCACAATATACCTATATTGTATTTATTTAATTTCAGCGTGCTTCAGGTGTTAAGAATTCAAGATTATGTATTGGAAAAAAGGATTTTGAGGTGTTTTATATTAATATTACTTAAAATCTTGCAATCAGGATTTTACTGCGTTTTTAACTAAATCTTCACCAAAGTGTAATTTTTAAATGCCGATTTCTACTTTTAAAAAATCAGAGTGAAATGGTTACAAATGTTTGCCTTTGACTTGAGATTTTTTTTTAAATACTGTAGCTCAGGTCTGTGTAATTTGTACTTACACCTGAGTCCACTTTCATAGAGCTACTTAGGCAGAAAATCTTGCTTAAACATTTTCTACTAAGCAAAAATATGAGGTGTTTTGGCTTAGCTACTTTTTGAGCCCTATGAAATTGGCACTGGAGTTACCACATCCTTATTATAAACATTGTGTATAATTTTTCTATACACAGTGTGAAATTTTTTGGTGAAAATAAAAATTTAATAGTACAGGTTTTTTTATTGTTTTCTCGTTTGAAATATTTTTGAGAGTTGAACAAAAATGCAGACAATTCACATTTAGATTAGATGAAGTATTGCATGGTTTATTTCAGACTTATCAGTACATTATTTCTTTTTTGAGTAAAAAGGTGTTTTTTTTAGACAATGATTACAAAATGTAGATTAATTCCTGGATTGTGTAAAACCATATTGTTAAAGGGGGCTGTCAGGTCAAATTCAGTTTTGGGATGTGCTCATTTTCCAATAGATAGGGTCATTATGAAAGTGGAAAACAGTTTCTACCCCTTGCGCTAAAAAAGCACTCTGCACTAATGACATCACTTTTAATCAAAATACCCCGATGTCAGACAAACTTGCCAGCACTCGTGATCATCTTATTTGCATGCTAGACTGCAGGAGTAAACATAAAACACTGACAATGTCTTGGACATGTCTTGTGTTCCTAGTACCTGCGTGACGGCACCATACTGAGCTTCTATTTTTAGAATTAGTGTGGAGTGCTATTGTTTGGAATGACGGCTGCTGACAGGCCGTGGTTTTGAAAAGGACAGCTTTAATAGTGCAGCCGTCTCTTTTTCTTACATTTTGTAACAATGCAACTACACTGATGCTGGAGAAGAAAAGTAGTCTGGCTCCGATTTTAACATTAAGAATCAGTATTCGTCTTGCTGTTGAATACAGGGAACATGTCAAAAATGTTTGCCATTTGAAATGTTCTGATACCATCATTGCTTTTACAATGTTAAAACATACAAACAAACAACTACTTTCATCCAGAATTTATCTAAAATTTAAAAACCAAAAAAAAAATATTAATTTTGTGCTAACACACATCGGTGTAGGGTAAAAAAAACAAAATTAATATTCTTTATCCCCGATGCAAAAATTAACATCTACAAAAAAAAATAGTTGTTCTTAAAATCAAATTCTAAAAAACAGATAGTACAAAAAAATTACAGCAAGTAAACAGAGATTAAATATAATGTCGAAATATTTCTATGCAAAATAGTATTTCAGAGGAAGAAGTACAGAAAAAATTGGCACATTGGGAAGGAAATTTACAAAATGATGTACAAAATAAAAAAATTATGTTAATTTATTACAAAACAAAGAAAACTTTACACAAAAAAAGTGATTTCAAGATCAACTTGTACTTTTTTCCAATGTTACATTACACGTTGGCTAGCAAGTTCGCAATAAGGCCGTGTCCGAAATATGCAACTAGGGCTGTTGCTAATAGTGTTGCTAAGGGCAGACTATGCTTTCAATGCATGTACACATGTTGATCCAGCTGCAGCCCGGCCACTAATTGGGATGCGACCTTAAATTGGTCCAGTGACTAGTTTATTTTAATACAGATTTTTGCCTTAATCCAGAACTTAAAACATTTGTTCGCCTAATTTAAAACGTGCTCAATTTTTGACTAAACACACATCACTTCTCCTGAACCAGTCAATAAGGAGTGTGTGCACAAAATTATTTGTAAAATATGTACAAAAGAAAATTGTAGTTAAATCAGCATAAAGGGCATTTTAGCTGTGTGTTGAGGGGAAAACGAGTTACAAAAGTTAGCTTCAGAAAGACTCTGTCCCTAACCTTACCCCCATCCCTCCCCCACCCCCTGGCACTCCTTTTTCTTGAATGCTCCACCAGAAGAATGCTTGTTTTGCCGTTTACTTCTGAAAGACCGTTTGTCTTCAGAAAAACAGTTTGTTTCAGGAAAAATTGTATCCCTAACCCAACCCACTCCCCACTCCCCTGGCACTCATTTTATGTGAATCTTCCACCAGAACGATGAGGATTGTGGGCGGTTCTTTCTAAAAACTGTGTGGACTTGTGTTTAGGAGAGACGCATTTTTAGAAAACAGCTTCAGGATAAAGAGTGAACCGATAATGCTAAAAGATTTTCCCCACCCCTGCAATCCCTGAATCCTTCACAAGGAGGATGTTTATTGTGACTTCTATTTCCCAAAAATTGTTTGGCTGTCTGCCGTGGGGAAACAAGTTACAAAAGTTAGCTTCAGGGTAACGTCTGTCCCTCATTCATCCTCCTCCCCTTGCACTCGTTTCCCCCCCGACTCCTCCACCAGGACGACGCATTATTATTGTTCCGTTTCTTTCTGAGATGACACCCAGCAACTACAGCACGATGGGAAGGCGTCAGCTTCATCCTCCAGCCTCACCCCAGGCTTACCAGTCACCTTCACTCTCTCTGAATGTTTCTCAATAATCTTGTCAACGAGACTCTCGAAGCACATCTCGACATTAATGTTGCTCTCTGAGCTTGTCTCGACATACTGGATGTCCAGATGGTCCACGAGTCTCTTGATGCTCTCTTCGCTCACTTGACGGTCTACTTTCTTGTGGCAGCGGGTTCCTATGAGAACTGCTTGAGGTGAGGCAGCGTATTTATTAAGATCCTCATACCTAAAGGAGAGGGGGACGTCAGATTACAATTCAATCAATAATAGCAGAATAACACACAAATCAATGTGAAATATATTTAGGTTGTTAAAGACAATAAACCATGTATTTTACAAAATGACATTCACATGTATAATAAATAATAATTTGGTAGACTAATCATCCACAATCCTTACTCGCAGCCAAGAAGCTGAATTGCTTCTGCAATGATGTAGAGTCGCAGGCACATTGACCCCTATATGACCACGGAGCACAGCCAGAGATCGAAGGTGTTTCATTTTTCCAGTGGAGAAAAACCCTCCTGGCACAGGAGAGAATCACCGCATAACCCTACTCGCATACATGAGCTAAGCCAGGATTCGAACCAGGGCCACAGCAATGTGAGGTGAGTGCTTCAAGCACAAGCCCCTTGTGCTACCCACACAATTGTGAACAATTTGAAATGACATACTTGAATAATACAGAATAAATACGAAATAATCTTATTTTCTAGAAAAGAAAAGTAACCTAGAAAAATATTTATTTATTTATTTATTTTCTTTATTTATTAATTTTGTATAAACATACATACATATATATTTGTTTTGCATTGTGGTTTCTGTTTTGGTTTCTTCATTCATTTTAATTCCTTGTATTGTACTTGTTGTTCTTGTATTGTTGAGGTCGAATAAATAATAATAATAATATGGTGGTCATAGTAGGTGATCATATTTGTTTTAGAAACCTTGAAACATGTATGATTGATACAAATGTGCATACTTAGTAAAATTTTTAACAATTAACAGTAAATAGCTTCTTTTTCCTTTTAAATAGTGGCCTGACGTTTCAAGTCTAGCTGAGTCTTTCTCTTTTAGCCTTCGAGAAAGACTTTGCTAGGGTCGAAATGTCAGGCCACTAACCTTTTTTTTTCTTCATTGATACTATAAGTCCTTTTGGCTGGTAAGCAGTTTGCAACAGCTACTACTATTTTTCAGTTAATAGCTTCCTAAGACATTGTAAGAAAAAACGAAACTTAGAATATGTTAAATCCTAGTGAAAAAAATTCAGTGAAAATTTTTTTCAAAGGAAATTGTTAAACTATTGAGAAAACTTTTAAAAACCCAATACAACAACATGAAAAACAACTGAAGTATTATTAATACTACAAAACTGTAAATTTTGAAAACAGAAGCAAAACTTACCAGTACAGAATGTTCTGAAATGATTTCTCATTGGTAAGATCAAACAAGATCAGTGCACCGGTGATGGTATTGTAATGTGACCTAGTTAGACTTCTGTAACGCTCCATACCTAAAACACAATTCAGGGAATCGGTGATTAAAGTTTGTGTTTGTTTGTTTGTTTTTGTTTAGATGATCTTCCCGACAAGGGAACTACCTCAAGTTACTGAATCACAATTTGATTTATTGATTTGTGCAATTCATAATCATAGGCATTAAACCATTAGCTCTGGAAACATGAGGAAAAATAAAGTTTAATTCTTGTTAAACATCTTTTTTTTGGGGGGGGATGGAGGAGGGGGAGAAAGGCCTTAAAACAATCATTTTCTGTAACACAAAGTTGTCAGGTGGGCAGGTTTTTAATAGGTCAGTCGAGTTACCTGGCACAACAATTTGATTTTTCTTAGAACAATTGAATTCTTTCAGAAAATAACCTCCAAAAGATTTGTTTCCTCTTTGAGAAAGCAAAGATTGAGGCAAGAAAACTTTGACAGTTTGGTCTAGGATATTAACATGCTGTGGCACGCCTGGAATTTTATCTTTGAGAGGGCAGGGCCATTTGCCCTTTGCAAAGGGCACTTCCTTTGGGAAATCTTAAAGTCTATGGGAAACTTTTGAAGGGAAATCAAGGACAAGACCAGGGGCAACGGAGGCCATGGCCTCAGTGGCCTCCATGTAAATCCAGGCCGTGTATTTACATTTTTTCAGGCTGGAATGACTCTTTGGCTGACTATAATACTTGAATTGGGATGGTAAAATTGGATCACTATACATTCTAAGAGTTGTGAAATTAGGTTTAAATCGTGTATTTAGGAAGCAGGAACTATATATATAGGGCCTACCTGCAGTATCTTGTATATCCAGTTTGATCCATCGTCCATTCCTGGTGATCACTTTAGTTCTGACATCCACTGAGTGGTCAGGGCTGTTTGATCTCAATCCAGTGCCCTCATCAACGTACCTTAGCAACAGGCTCGTCTTGCCGATACCTGCATCACCGATGAGAGCGATCCGTACGTGGTAGCTAATGTCCAAGTTGGACGATGGACTGAGCTTCCGATAGGAGTCTCCCCGAGGCCGACTCATGATCGAGGGACTTTAGGATGGACGGTCAGTTACTCATGACCTGAATGTCATCTTAAATTTGTTGATGGAATTCTTGTTTAAAAAAATTCATCGAGAGTGGCCCCACACTTATGGTCATCAGGTCAGAGGGCAGGGTGCAGAGTCAAATGGGGGGTGGGGGTTGAGGTACTCTCAGAACTATGACCAAAGTATGAGATGAGGTTTTTTGTGTAACAAAAACCTTGACGTTCTAGGCGTTGGGGCTGCAGAATCAGCTAAGATCAGAAATAGAACAGTGTGTCAAAATTAGCTTATCCATTGTCTAATTGTTCAACCAACTAAATACTAACCAACTAACTCACACACAAACAAAAACTGACAATATGTTCAGACAGAGCTTAACTGCTTTTTCTATATTCAGTAACAGAAAATGCAATAGCTGCAATGGGAATGCTACAACTGAGTCTTATCATGGGTAAAGATCAATAGCCATCTTCAGCCCTTTTCACACTACTGAGCCACTCAAGATATAACCCTGAGTTTATCTGGCTTAACCCCATCTCTCCCAAGCATGGGGTATATAGCTATTTCCTGGGAATTGGCTACCCTGGGATTTGCAAAAATTGGCAAATCAAGTGTGAGAAAATCAAATAAATTTCCCCCAGTCCCAGGAAATGTGTGTAGTGTGAAAGGGGCTATACAGTTGGGATATGAATGTATCCACCCACAGGTCTGCAACCATCGGGAGGATGGAGGGTTAAAATTTAAGTGCAACTATCTGTGTCAGCCATGGAGCATTTCTGTACGTTTACCATCATTAAAATGAGCACATTTGGGGCCTGTATTTCATTTGCCAAATAATGCTGAGTTTGTTTGAAGCAACTACCAAGGAAGAAGGAGCTTGGTGCATTGCCATTGGCACTATTTATGGGGCTACCACAAACTCACTAGACTTCAGAGAGAATGGAACAATATCCAATAGCAGAACATAAACTTTAATGGAGACTGACTGACGTGTACCCGGAGATTCGTGTACCCCTAGCTCACTGTAGCTCCTACACCACCCACCACAAGTCTCAGAGGACCAACAGACACACATGACGACAGAGAGTTTGGCAATATTTATGCCTTTGGGGTCTAGTTTTCCACTCGGGGGAATTATATTACATAATGTATTCTTTCTTACAGTTATATTATATTCAAAGCTTTGAAACTATCAGTTAAGACAACTTACTGCAAACCATGGAGATTGAGTGCAGGTGTTCAACAGCATGCAGGAGGCGTGCGGTGTTGTTTACCAATGGCACCGTTCATTTGTTGCTACTCACCGGTAACTTTGCTTTTGTCCACCTTCCGGGTTTCAGTTCTTTAAAAGGTGCATGCACCTGTTCACCTGGTCACCTGTTCCACCTGTTGTTCCGTACACATGCGCCCTCTATGTAAACACGTAGCCCCCGCCTCCCGTCCACTGACGTTTTTATTACCTCTATTTCTAAAGAGATGTGGCTGGTTGAAAGTTTGTTACCAAAAGTTTATTGTTGGAGAAATCAAACGTTTATATCTTCTCTTGCAATTTGACCCCATAAAATAGCTGACTATGAGCAGACAGCTTCCCAGGGGTTAGCATAGCGTTCATCATCCCTCCCAGGAAAATTGCATTGAGTGTGAAACAACACGGGGTTGTGGTGGGTTTATATCGCCCTGGGAATTTCCTGGAATTTGATTTCCTGGGAATAAGATCAGTGGTGTGAAAAGGGCTGAAGCCTATAGACCATGTTTCATTCATTTCCTTTATTCATTGTGAATATATAGTTGTGAAGCCAAGGACTCTCAGAAAAGCAAACTGATCACTACACTGGCCAAGAAACCACATGGAGGGAAGATGATTGAGGAAGAACGTTTAAGTTTAAGATGTAAGAGGAAAATTCTTTATAGACAATTTCCAGGGAAACCCCATGCAATTCACAAAGTGCCCCCATGGGGTTCGAACCGGGTTCTTAGAGGTGGAAGGTGAGGAAAGATACCACTATGGCAACCTGATAAACTTTGTTTACTAAAAGAGTGACCTTGTGCATTCCAATGCCTTTCTGGCAGGCAAGATACACTGGTCATATGGAAAATTTTACAGTTTGTGTCATAATTTCCACATAAATTCAGGAGTTATAAAAGTAACAGCTGTACAAGTTTTGAGATGTGCCCCCTTTCTTCAAATCAAAAATTGATAAGTTGACAGTTCAATCTCGTCAAGTACAAAGGTGTTTTCCTCAGGGATGTGATAGGCTGTTGAAAAAAAAAACTGAACTGTGAGCGCAGAGCGTGAAAGCTTGCGAGGGCGAAAACTTGCGAGCTCCAAGCCTACTTACATGCACTTATCTTTTGTTTTAAAAGCTCTAATCTGCACTCTGGGGCATTCTATTTGTTTTTTTCTTTATGTTTTTTATGGTCTTAATTTAAAGAAATTTTTATTTATTTATTTATTTATTTATTTATTTATTTATTTATTTTTGGGGGGGGGGTAAAAAAAACCTGGATTTCCAATTAAAAACGGAGAAATCACATCCCTGTTTCCTCCATTGAGCTGTGTACAAATAGTGCCTGCAGGATGTCCAGGCTCTGTGGCTCTTTTGTAAACATGTGATATCAACCCAAAGTATGGTTAAACCACCTTTTAAGAGCTATCAACCACTACCTCTTCAAAAACATACTGCATCGAACAAAAGTAATGATCCTAGCTACTAGAAACAAAACAGGTCAAGACCAAGTTTTGGGGGATCAGGCTAGCTCAGTGGTTTCTTTCGACTCCTGGACCCCGGTTCGAATCCCACCTTGGACCGGAGCCTTGCATGTGGATTGGATTTTCAGTCCCTGTCAAGCTGATTGCGTAGGGTTTCCTATTGGGGGTTTTCCTCCCACATCTAAAAACTGAACATTTCTTCTTGTTGCCTTATCACCATCCTGCCATTGGTACTGGCACTGTTGGATGCCTAATGAAATCAACAAATGACTTAAACAAAATAAAATAAAACTCAACAGCATTTAAAATATACCAATCATTTTATTTTCCTCTATTCTGAGAAAGCAAACATATCACTCTCAAGTGATTTTTAAAAACACCGCAAAATAAATACTCATACATGTAGCAATATTTTCAATGTAAATACTACTTTGAATGTTACCCTGTGTGCATATATTAATTTAAAAATACAAAAACAAATCAAAGACAGAAAACAGTTTCCCGGAACATGACACTTTGTACAAGTTATAATATGAAAGTAAATTCTCTATAAAATGTACCCTTTCAACAATAAACTTTAAGTAAAAAAAGTCCAGCTGCCTAGTCAAATTTAGTCAAATTTACTTTTATAAATACATGATAGATTCCCTTGAAATCCAGAATCACTTCTCTTTACTCACTTTTAAAATTTGGTGGGTTTAAAAAAATTGATGATTCATTTATGGTCAGGTGAAATTGAACCTTCAGTAAAACGGTTAAATGCATCAAATATTAAGACAAAAAAGACCAAATAAATACAAACTTTAAAAGTTCCATCTAAGATTATTGGACCATTACAGCCGTTAAAACTCCTCTTACCTATGCACTAGAGAAGTTAAGAGGGTCGGCTGTTCAGATTATAGACCATGCAATCTATGACATAACATGCTGGCAAAAGAGCCACAAAGCCTGAATTTCCTGCAGCCACAGTTTGTACATAGCCCGATGGAAAACGTAAGTCTTTTATTTTATGGAGGTTGCACTGTCTGATTTCTATCAAATTTTGATATGAAGATATCATTCAAAACCACAGTGGATGATATTGAATGTTCAGATAGTAAGAGTTTGGCATAGTACTTTGTATGTATTCACCACATAATATCATAGTGCTGTGGACTCCGGTTCGAATCCCACCTCAGACCGCAGCCTTGCATGTGGATTGGGTTTTCAGTCCCTACCTGATTGCGTGGGTTTTCCCAAATGGGGTTTTCCTTTCACATCTAAAACTGAACACTTTTTCTCATTAATCTATTATTGGCAATTATTGTGCTGTTGGATGTGTAAAAATTAATAATATATTAGACAAAATAACAGGGGACGATATTTATATCATACTGCAGATTGCCATAATACAAGTATGATAAAAAATCATTCACAAAATATCGAAAGACCGGTCAATAATAAAATTAACAACTACGAAATCACAATCCAACACTGGCTTTGTACTCCATAAGCTTCTGAAGTGTAATTCCATGCCCGCCGCATACGATCACCAGAACAGACTTCAACTCAGGCGGCAGCTTGCCTTCCTTTTGAAGATCTCCAAGGACATTGCTATAGACACTGGCCAAAGCTGCTCCACACGCTAGTTCAACGAGGATGCGGTGATCATCTAGAAACAGAAAATTCATCATGATTTATCTTTTTTTTTTGCCAGATTCCTATTTCTTCCTTAATCACTTTCATGTAAAGTTAAAATGAATTTTAATTCTTAGTTTTACTACTTAACATAAGTAGGATTTGAAACTTTGCATGTGGGAATACATGTACAATCAAGTGAGTTTTACGGAGAAACCATGTAAATAAACTCTCTCTCTATGAGCTTGGTGATTCTGAAAAGAAATGCCAGTCCTCTTAGAACCACTATAGCTAGCATAGACAGTTTACTTACATTGTGTCTCGGCAAAACTTGCTTGATTATTCCTAACACGAATGTAACACATACAAAGAACAAGAGACCATCGACCAACAAAGGAAAACAAATATATATGCAAACATAGCATGGGAAGCTAGATCGTTGCTCAAAGAAGCTAATGCTGGCCCCATTGAAAACAGCTAAAACGAGGTGAAACTTACATTATATTTCAATCAAAATATTTTCTTCCAATACGAATATGTTAAATTCTTCCCCAGACTCAATGACATAACTAAACATTTTCATTTTGAAAAGAAATATTATTATTACTTATTATACTTGAGCCCCTCCCCCCCCCCAGTTGCATCACTGCCTAGAATTGTGTACACTTTGTGCCTTTCAACTGTTGACCCGAGGGGTCACGTGTATCATCTATACTCACCTGAGAATTGCAGACATCCATAAACAGCGTCCCGATCATCAACCACCACAGAGTGAATAGGATGCTCTTTGTAGTAGTCCAAGCTGCGCTTACAAACAGTCAGGGCGCCAAGACATTTTGCCCGGCTAGAAAGAGGGCAAGTTCGGAGAGATGGAAGGAAGATGTGAACAAAATGAATAGGTTAGTAATGGGATGATGCAATATTGAATTTAAACCCATCATATTTTTAAGCAGCTATGACATTTGCCAACCGCGAAAAAACCTGACAATGGCTTGTGGGTCTGGGTTTTCCCTTATTCTAGACCCAGAACCTCTTGGATGTAATAATTCATGAGGTTTACTGGACTCTGTGCATCACCAGAAATACCAGAAATACCAGAAATTTGGGTAATGTCTTACTATAACGAAACATATTGAAGCTCTTCCAAACCCACCTTGTTATATCTGGTAGTGTAACCAACTCCCCAGCCAAAACTGCCGCATTGTAACTATCGGCTCCTTTGGTTTCCATGGCAACAACAGGAACATCACTCCATCCAACCCTCTTCATTCCTTGCACCACGCCGCAGAGCAGACCCCCGCCCCCTACGCAGACGACAACTGCGTCTGGCTTGACCGCTAGCTGGTTGGCACTCTCGGTTATGACCGTACTGTGCCCCTCCCTGTGGGCAAATGAAATAATTACCAGAAGTCGTCAGGGCTCAATTTCATAGAGCTGCTTAACGGCCAATTCTGTGCTTACTGTGCGATTTCCATTTCATAGCGCTGCTTAACGGCCAATTCTGTGCTTACTGTGCCATTTCCATTTCATAGCGCTGCTTAACGGCCAATTCTGTGCTTACTGTGCGATTTCCATTTCATAGCGCTGCTTAACGGCCAATTCTGTGCTTACTGTATGATTTCCATTTCATAGAGCTGCTTAACGGCCAATTGTGTGCTTACTGTATGATTTCCATTTCATAGAGCTGCTTAACGGCCAATTGTGTGCTTACTGTGCGATTTCCATTTCATAGCGCTGCTTAACGGCCAATTCTGTGCTTACTGTATGATTTCCATTTCATAGAGCTGCTTAACGGCCAATTGTGTGCTTACTGTATGATTTCCATTTCATAGAGCTGCTTAACGGCTAATTGTGTGCTTACTGTATGATTTCCATTTCATAGCGCTGCTTAACGGCCAATTCTGTGCTTACTGTATGATTTCCATTTCATAGAGCTGCTTAACGGCCAATTCTGTGCTTACTGTATGATTTCCATTTCATAGAGCTGCTTAACGGCCAATTGTGTGCTTACTGTATGATTTCCATTTCATAGAGCTGCTTAACGGCCAATTGTGTGCTTACTGTATGATTTCCATTTCATAGAGCTGCTTAACGGCCAATTGTGTGCTTACTGTGCCATTTCCATTTCATAGAGCTGCTTAGCGGCCAATTGTGTGCTTACTGTATGATTTCCATTTCATAGAGCTGCTTAACGGCCAATTGTGTGCTTACTGTGCGATTTCCATTTCATAGAGCTGCTTAACGGCCAGTTGTGTGCTTACTGTATGATTTCCATTTCATAGAGCTGCTTAACGGCCAATTGTGTGCTTACTGTGCCATTTCCATTTCATAGAGCTGCTTAGCGGCCAATTGTGTGCTTACTGTATGATTTCCATTTCATAGAGCTGCTTAACGGCCAATTGTGTGCTTACTGTGCGATTTCCATTTCATAGCGCTGCTTAACGGCCAATTGTGTGCTTACTGTATGATTTCCATTTCATAGAGCTGCTTAACGGCCAATTGTGTGCTTACTGTGCCATTTCCATTTCATAGAGCTGCTTAGCGGCCAATTGTGTGCTTACTGTATGATTTCCATTTCATAGAGCTGCTTAACGGCCAATTGTGTGCTTACTGTGCCATTTCCATTTCATAGAGGTGCTTAGCGTCCAACTGTGTGCTTACTGTGTGATTTCCATTTCATAGAACTGCTTAACGGCCAATTGTGTGCTTACTGTGTGATTTCCATTTCCTAGAGCTGCTTAACGGCCAATTTTTTATTTTTTTATTTTTTTTATTTATTTATTTTTTTTTAATTTAAATATATTTATTTTTTTAACTTTTCTTAATGTTGTAAAAATAAAACTTGATTCAGCCTCCTTAAGGCTGTGAAGCTTTTATCTGTGAAATAAACCAATCAATATAAAATTGTGTGCTTACTGTGCCATTTCCATTTCATAGAGCTGCTTAGCGGCCAATTGTGTGCTTACTGTGTGATTTCCATTTCATAGAGCTGCTTAACGGCCAATTGTGTGCTTACTGTGTGATTTCCATTTCATAGAGCTGCTTAATGGCCAATTGTGTGCTTACTGTGCGATTACCATTTCATAGAGCTGCTTAACGGCCAATTGTGTGCTTACTGTGCCATTTCCATTTCATAGAGCTGCTTAGCGGCCAATTGTGTGCTTACTGTGTGATTTCCATTTCATAGAGCTGCTTAACGGCCAATTGTGTGCTTACTGTGCGATATCCATTTCATAGAGCTGCTTAACGGCCAATTGTGTGCTTACTGTGCGATATCCATTTCAAAGATCTGCTTAACGGCCAATTGTGTGCTTACTGTGCGATATCCATTTCATAGAGCTGCTTAACGGCCAATTGTGTGCTTACTGTGTGATTTCCATTTCATAGAGCTGCTTAACAGCCAATTGTGTGCTTACTGTGCCATTTCCATTTCATAGAGCTGCTTAACGGCCAATTGTGTGCTTACTGTGCGATTTCCATTTCATAGAGCTGCTTAACGGCCAATTGTGTGCTTATACTGTGCGATTTCCATTTCATAGAGCTGCTTAGCGGCCAATTGTGTGCTTACTGTGTGATTTCCATTTCATAGCGCTGCTAACCGTAAGCACACGAAAAGGCATGCTAACCTTCCGGTTCTTACTGTATGAAAATGAATGACATAACAATGCAAATCCATGGTGAATGAGCAAGATGGCTGCCTAATTTTCTTGCTAACCTGTGAAATGCGCTTAAGCTTAAGCAAATTTTTCTGCTACAGTTAGCACGAAAATTTGCTTACCGTTAAGCAGCGCTATGGAATTGGGCCCAGAGCTTGAATAACAGACAAATATACACTATCTGTGGCTAGGAGGTTGATGAGAGGCTATTCCTAGTAGAATCAGCATGGTAGAGTGGCCAAACTCTCTGAAGCCAACCTCTCTTTTTCATGAATGATTTTGTTAGGGCACTGGAAGACAATACAAAATACCTCATGCTCATAGCTAGCTCAATCAATGTCAATGATCTTCCTAGCAGACGTAGTGACCCTGTTGTGTTGTGTTACTGACCCTAGGTTGTTTAAACTCCCGAAAGTCAAACCACCTATACATGCAATACCATACAAATATCAGATGCATATGAGTGCATTGATGCATAATATAATCACTCTGTGAAATAATAATAAAAGTATAATATTTGTAGAGTGCCTAATGCGAGGGCACTTCACAGATAAAAATCAAAAGCAAAAAAGTAGTTAAAAGTAAGTAAAAATACAAGTTACAAGAAACAAGAAAGTAAATACTAAAAGCAAAAAACTTTATGACTATAATAACTACAAGTACTAGAAATCTGGCTTTTCCATTTCACAGCATCATCTATTGAAGATTTTCACTGCAGATTATATACTGCAACAATGCACTCTAATGTTAGTGAAGCACCATTGACTGTGGTCAGTACCTGAAAAGTTTTAGGCTTTACTGGGTTTTTTTTTTCTCGCTCAGGCACCTCGATTAAATTCAGTTCTTACCATGTGTCTGGATGATCAAAAGGATGAATTATGATGGAGCCGTCAACATCTTCAGCTAGCTTCAACGCATACTCATTAGCATTATCCCATACCTGAATCATATATAGACAAAGTAAAGTCAAGAAAGGAAAAACTAATTTGCACTTAGTCTTGGCTCCAAGACACTCTTGTTGTATTAGTCATATTAACGTTGACAGAGGGTACTATCATGCCATGAACCGCTATCATAGAACGAACTGCTATCATTTTTTCTAAGAGTAGCTCAACTGGAGCATCCTGGAACCAAGCAGGCTTCTCAGCACAACAAAAGTTCAGCGGTTGAGCCACATGTTCTAAACTGCAGGAAGTATCTTCAACAATTACTGTACAGTTACCTTCCCATGAACTATGACATCTGCTCCTTCATCTCGCAGACTTGCGGCCACAAAGTCTGGTGTGCTCTCTGGAATGACGATGGTTGCTGGGTAACCAAGCTGCCTGGCTGCATACGCTGCTGCAAATCCAGCATTTCCACCTAAACAGTGAACCGAATTCCCATGTTATCATCAAATGCTACGTTTGCTTGGCAATAAAAACTATCCTTTACCCAAACTCGATTTAAGGGATATGGCACCATTTGCTTGACTTTGACAAACTCAGAAATGCAAATGCCCCAACTTGGCATAATGTGGCCGAGTGTTCTGATGCATCAAACTCGCATTCTGGTGGCTATTAAGTCACTGGAATGTGGGTTTGAATCCTGGTTGTGACACGTGTCCTTGAGCAAGACACTGAAGATTTACAAGCTCTGTGCCCATTTGGTTGCCAGTGCTGCATAATCCTAAGAAGATGAGGAATGCTTAGGGCCTAAAAAACAGGGGTAATATTACTATAGTATAAGGCCACCTACTTTGAGGAGCATACTAGGCTCAAAAAAGTGCATAAAATTGCATTATTTACTCCATATTTCCCATCAACAATCAACAAAAAATCTTCAACTGATGAAAAGATTTTTGAACCTTTTGCAACTGCTTTGAGAAGAGCAGTTTAGGTCAGTGTCCTCTTACCTGATGAACAAATGATGTGTTTTCCACCCATCTGCACTGCCTGTGGATATAGAGACAAATTTAAGTTTTATCAGTGAATTTACGCCCAGCAAGTTTCACTCACTGTTGCATAAATGGACCCCTTAAAATCACACAAGTTTAAATCACAATGTTATTTATCCTATACCACACACACACACATATCCTTGTCATTACAGGTGGAACACATGGCGGCTGAAAAGGCTATTGAACTTGAAGGACTGATGAAAAACAAAATTTAAGATGAAAAAAATATACGCTCAGATTTATCATCTTGACCAGCTCATGTAAAAAGAAAACTCAAGATACTTTTAACCATATTTTTACCTTCTGTATTCTGTGCCCAATCCCTCTGATCTTAAATGATGCTGATGGCTGCATGTTGTCGCACTTGATAAAGACTTTACAACCAGCTACTTTGCTCATGGGTACACTCTCCAACAGCGGAGTGCATATATGAAGAGGTTTAGCCATATTGCCAGAGTTGTACCTGTGTTTGCCTCTAGTTCTATAACAGAAATGGAGAAAGCAATAATAAAGGCATTGAGTTCATTCATGTTGGCTCAGTGATTACTTCTCTGCCTCTACATCTGTACTGTAGTGTAGACCCCGGTTCGAATCCTAGCCAATGCATCATTGCATGTGGATTGAGTTTTCATTCAAATTCAGTCCCCACTGTGAGCATTAGCTGTGATAATCCTAGCTCTTTTTTGTAAATTAGTCAACATCTTAAACATTTTAAATGTCCCAAATTGGATACTTACAACGAACAAGACTCTATACATTATTGTTTTTTGGAGAAAAATAAACGGTGATTCAACGAAACTTACCCAAGACAGCCATAAAAAGTGGAAAACGCATGTACACAGTATGGCGCCCTCTTTCGTTACGATTTAACACATGAGGGGGGCGCGGCAGGGGCGTACCCCAACGAGCCAATCATTTTGCTGGATTTTCACCAAGCGAATGAGAGGGTGGGCGGGGCGGAGTTCGAGTAGGGATGGTGGGGTGGTGGATTTTTTGTTGTCTTTCTTTTCTTTTTTTGGGGGGGGGGTGGGGGAGGGGTTCATCCCGACAGCCGAAATGCCTTTTGTTTTCGTCCAGTTTTTTATATTATTATTATAATTTTGTTCTTTTCCGACAAATCTCATAGAATGTGTTCAGGAATTTTGTGAGATGATACTTTTACTTGGTTACTTGACAACGAGTGAATCATTGCACAATGTGCCTTGACTAGCCCATAATTGTTGAGTGAATTCAACGTAAAACAACTTTTATTGTCTAACAATTACACTTACAAACTCGTTCACTTCCTATTCGAAAGATTCAACGACAGTTCTCATTTGGAAGTTCAGTAATCCAATTTTATTCACAATTCTCCAAATTACACGTAAATATGAATAATATGAATCATGATTGCATAAACAACTGTATATAGAAATACATCAAGTCAACTCTTAATTCTTTTACATTGTAAAGGCTTTTTGAGCTTGGTAACTTTCTTTAGTACTGACAACACTTTTAATTCTGAATTAATCAGGCATGGTACTTTGGCCCTTGGATAAAATTTTATTGAGTACAATGGCTTTGTATACAACATTTCATAAGTGCTTTGAAGCCTTGCATAAGGCGCTATATAAATGCTTTATTATTGATGATGATTATTAACACATATTTTTGGCAATGAAACCGATGGACCCTCAAAAGTGACTAAAGCATTGTAACCTGTAGGCTCTGAAGATACGTGTGTAAAGAGGACGATGAAAAATTGCAGTTTTAGATGTGGGAGGAAAACCCTTGCAATCAGGTAGGGACTGAAAACCCAACCATTAGTCAAATCGGAACTAACTTGGCAGTAAACAAAGAATACTATCATACTAAAATGGTATTGGTTGAAAGTTTGCAATCAATTTAACTTTTCTATTACAACTTTACGAATTACAAACATCCAGTAACTACTAGCAATGATCAGAGAACAATGGTGTGTATTTCTAATTAAAAACCAACCTGGATTTGTCGGTGCAACCAGTTGTTTATTACCAGAGAAAATTCTCTCATTAACATGATAAGCATACCAGAATTTTCATGAAAACTGTTTGAATGTGGGGCCAATTTGTTTGCTGAAATACTACACTATGTTTCACATCATATCAGGATCAAGTTTCATGGCTCTGCTTACTGCAGAATTCTGTGCTTTTCAGGGTGCCGGAAGGGCAGAATACTGCAGTAAGCAGAACCATGAAATTCTGCAGTAAGCAGAGCCATAAAATTCGATTCTGATTGGCTTCCCACTTATTAGTAAAATATTTTTGAATGAACTCTTCCCTTTGAAGACATAGTACAAGGTGGTTAATAATAAAATTTAATTAAAAAAACAATAAATAAATCTTTTGTTTTTATTTTATAGATTATTTTCATTAATTTCACTCTGAAAGCTCACTGATACAGAGAAGTATTTTCACCTCAAATTCTGTCAAGGAAATTTCATTTGAATACATCAAAATCACCACCGCTTATTTAAATTGCCACAGTCGAAATAAGGCAAATAAGAACTTGCATAAAAATCAGAAGAAAAAAAATTGGGCCAAGCAGTTTAGGGCATTCTGATGACTCGAGTGTGGGTTCCAATCTCGGTCGTGACACTTGTGTCCTTGAGCAAGATGGTTTACTATTTTGCTTCTCTTCACCCAGGGGTAAATATATACCTGTGAGGGCAGAGATGTTTCTTGTGTTTGATTTAGCTTGGTGCGCTACAAACTTGGCTACACAGACTGTATACTCCCAAGGGAGTTGAGATTTTGTTAAGGAGTGAAAAAAAAAAAAAAAGTGGAATCATAATTTCTTTGGAATTGCACTTTCTATGAGTCCTTATTATTGCTGAACCATTTTCACTGAAACTTAAGAGCAGAACTTGATGAGACTTTGCACTGGTTGGTGGTATGGTGTGTTGACTGTAAGCAAGAGGATGGGAGAGAACTCATTCTTCAAAATAACAATGATGTACATTACCTTTAAGAAACTTGCCTAGAATATTTAATTTACCTTAACAAATAATAATAATAAACGGTGTGTCTTATTTAATATGGAGATACCCTGATGTTATTTTATAACAAAACCTAATGTGAACCTGGAGAATTTACATAAATTAGCCTCCATTTGAAGTTTTTCTTTACGATCTATCTACAAAATAAAAACAACTGAACAAACAGGGTCAACTACCAATCTACTTTGCATCTGTTTGGGAGATTTTAAAAATCAAATTGAAAATACAACACACTCTAACACAATACACATCACAAAATAAATTAACAAGAATTTCAAAACCTTTCTAGATGTTTGAATTAACAAAAAATAACAATTGGAACATTCTTTTCAATTACAAAAATTAAACATCTGTCCCCAGACATTTTCAAAACTCTTAGAAGACATAACTATCAGCAAATAATAACCTGCTAATCATTCATTAATTGGTTCATTTCTTCATTAAGCTATTAATGATAGGCGGGTTAGTTGTTTATCACAAAACAACAGAAATAATATTTATTATTAACAACATTAATTTGGGAGGTTAATCATCCTTACTCACAGATGAGAAGCCGAATTGTGAAGGATGCAGCTCCAACATGGTCAAGGTTTCTTTGGCAAACAGCCACATCGACCCATATATGACAAAAGAGTACAGCCAGAAATATAAAATGTTAAATTTTTCCAGAGGGAGGAAAACTGGCTGGCCTGGAGAAAAACCCTTGTGGCCCATGAGAAAACCAACGCACAACTCTACTCCCATACGCCCTCACCAAGTATCAAACCAGGGCCACAGTGGTGAGAGGCAAGCTCTACACACACACGCCACCCAAGTCACCGTGTTCATGGCAAGCCAATACAAAAAGTTCAGCTTTTATGCCTTGTGCCTCGTTCAAATGGACAAAGCAATACAGAAAAGCATGTGTTTACAGAGTTAAACAAAAACTTGTCAACATCAAATCTGTAATTGAGTTTTCATCGTAATATAAAACAAGTTATTTGCCAATAGCTTTGAATTCCACTCTAAAATGGGCATATCTCCCTAGGTCGTCATGATAATTACTTACATGTGTAATATTAAACCATTTCAACAATTGGTTCTACACTACTTTTCATTTAAAATCATAGAGCTATACATAGTTCAGAGTACTTATAACTTACCCTTCATTTTGAAGCTGTGTTTGTGTACGAACCTAATTAAAAGCTTGAAATTTTGCACAGCTGTTGTCTGGCTGGCTATTTGCATATCGGTGCCTTAATTATTTCTGTGCATTATAGACTCTTTCAATTGAATGCATAATCAGTGTTTGTGTGAATATTTAAATGAACTATCGAGTGCAAAAGGATAATAAAAAAGAAGAGAGAAGAATCCCTTTTTGTTTTCTTCTTTTTTCGCTTTGCAAATGTTAGACACTCATTTGAGTGAAACTGTACAATACAAAGTAATTATTATTGTTACAATGGTTTCTAATTAGATGTCAACATGTCTCAATCACCCCTTAAAACCAGTGGTACGTGCTTTAATTAGCAACTATATTTTTTTAATTAAGTAGATACACAGTGTTTATGTTAACAGATGCAAAAACCTCTCTTGCTTTCAAAATGGAAGATATCTAAAACATGCATATTGTTTTTTTACTTTCTAGTTAGTCACCAAAATTTATCACAAAATATATTCCAATAGCAACAAGTGGCGAAAGATAGTACTATTTGTTCTATTTCATAATTATTAAATTAAACATTTACATCACACATACATAACGCATTTTTTTAATATATATATATATCTTGAAAATTAATTTACATTATTGGTTTTTGTTTAATCTGTACACATTGTCTGGCGGGTTTCACAAAGTTATTGAGGAGCCATGCACAATGAAAGGAAGATGTTTCTTTTTAAATAAATGAACTTAAAATTTTATTCAAATGGACTGCCCTGGTCCTTGGCTTCAGTGCCCCATACATGCCATAGACGTTCAGACTTTACAATGGAAGTGCCCTTTGCAAAATGAAAGCAGCCTTGGAAGCCAGGTGCACAGTCCACGCAAAATGGGAACACAGCACCTCCTGACTTTCACTTATTTAGGGAGATGTATGAACTGGTCCCAATCAAAATATTGCTTAACTAGAAATGAGCCGGATACCAGGATACCAGTCACTGATAGCATTAGTATGTGACATTGTATTTAAGCCTGAATGTTTTATTCTACCCGGAACAAATTTTGTGAGCCAATTTTTTGCAGTCAGTCGGACGGCTAATGTGAAAATCCATCCGAACATTCCAATTTGAGCGTACACAGGCATGCACCTAACATGCTATGTTTCTTTTCCCCCACATAAAGAGGAACAGAAGGTACTGGAATTCAATCTCGCAATCTCCCTTTCTCCAGGAATTATTGTTAAATCCTTGATATTAAGTACTTGTTCAAATACAGTTTACATATCACCTCATTTTGATTCTGGTCTTGCAATAAAGCTTACGGTCCAGTAAAAGTTTTGAGCTACATTGTACAAGCCCTGTGGTCTTGTGGATTTTCAAACCAAATTCAAGCTCTGATGTATCTCTTCTTGTCAATCATGATTAAAAATGATTTGCTTTATTATTGTAGTCCCATACCCTGCTTATTATACAAAATACTGAATAACAGTCCTCGTTAGCTGACTGACCAGGACCAGACTAATTCCAGCCACAGGCTATGTCCGAACAAGCAGCTGCAGCAAAGGGCAGCATATGCCACAACACAAATTAACCCGGCCCTCGCAGTATCCAAGGCCAATCAAATCGGTCCATTTCACTCACTTGGTAATAAGGAGTAATTAAATTGGCAATCAAATTAAATCGAATTAAATCGAACAATTTGAAATTTTGCTGAAGATGTTTTGTGCACACTATGATTGAGCAGCAAATCATGACTTTTGAGCAGCGACTGGTACATTTTGTGTAGCATTTTGTGATGCTATATCACTGACATCGTTCACTGAACACATTTGTATTGGTTACAACCATAGAGTTTTAGAACTAGAGGGAGCATTCGCTATGTCAAACACCTTATTCTGCTGACCCGCCAAGGGCGAAAATCTCTATGGATCAATTGCATACGAATGTCCACTTGGAATATATTTGCTGTGAAAACTGATGATTGACCAGTGAAATATAATGGGTCAATACCATGGTCTCAATGATCAGAAATGCTTTATGGCGAGCCAGGTCACATGCTTTATGGCGGGACAGGTCACATGTTTTTGTACGCCCTCTAGTTTTTAAATATACCTCTATGGTTATAACACACCACGTGACCTTAAATTGACCTTTGTACAAGTTCAAGTGCTGACCACAATATATTTTGGCAAGTCAGCTTTGAGCGTGTGAGTGCCTTGACTACAGTCACTGTGTCTAGAATTTGTATTAACAATTACCAACAAAAAAAGGGTAAGTAACTTACAGCTTGAAATGCATGGCATTACACGTATTAAACACAGGGCACTCCTACAAAATGGCTGACTTGTGAGCGAGATCCTACTGCACATTCTCCGTGGAATCACTGTCCTCATCTGGACATGTTGAAGATGGACAAGTGGTTCATCTCAAATCCTCGTATGCCTTTGGCTGCAAAGTAGATGTAACCGGTGTGGTACACTGCAATGGATACAAAGGATACACCACATCACAAACAGTGAAAGCAGTCACAGGGTTAAATGTCATAAACCCAAACTAATACAAGCCCACTCAGGAAGCTGTCCGACTCTGTAGGACATGGCAATGCAGGCCCAGATAACAATTACTTATCAATGGAGCAGCCATGCCACTCAAATCCAAGTCCAACCACTTTTTTCAGATGTTTTGTTTTTGTTCTTGTTGTTTTTTGACTTTAGGAGGGTCTCTTGTCTCAGACACATGGGGATTTGGGTAAGCTGTGATTCACACTAGTTTACTAGGCATAGAATTTCTTTTGACATATTACCACGACACCGAGTCCTGGGCCTAATTTTATAGAACTGCTTTAGCAGAAAATATCTTTAAACAAGTTTCTGCTTAGCAAAAATAAGCAGGATACCAGTTACAGGTGGTACATGTGACATGATACTTTGGCTGGTAACCTTGTTCTGGTAAGCAAGATTTTGTTGTGCTAAGCTACTTTATGTGCTTAAGTAGCTCTATGAAAGTGGGCCCTGCAGGAGTAATCTACGGGCTACTCAGGTTGGATTCGAACCTACAAAGCCCACATTCTAGCACAGATGGCTTGAAAGCTAGACCAGTATACATTGCAGTACCCACTGCTTATCACAAGATTCAAGGCTAGCCTCTTATCACTGTGCACACTCAGTGGTCTATCAGTTATGACATCTACTCTATAACACAGATGTTGTGGGTTCGATTCCCACCTAACAACTGGTAGATTTTTTTCTGCCTGCAGCACTCCGAAAACACTGAAATGCTTATCAGAAATAGGTGTAAGGGTAAAACCAAAACGGTACTCTTTTTTCCCTGATGCAATGATTACATATTAAACAGAACAATTTTGCTTTGGAGAGACAGGTTACCAGCCACAATACCATGGTGCCCTGCCAATACTCACTTCGGAAATTATTTCTGCTTTTAAACTGCTTTATGTAATTGGACCAGGGTATATTGTTCAATGTTGTTAACCCTCAATCTTATGTGTGTACATGCCTTGTTCTCAAAAAATTCAATCCAGTTATTTTTCCCGAAACCGAACATAAAGTGAACGTCATTATATTAATTGGATTCAATGGGAAAACAACCATCAAAAGTGACATTGTTTTTATTACTTACATCCCGGCACAAAGAACAGGAAACCAATGATGATAAAAATTGCACTGGCAATATGTTCTGTTGAAGGAAAATGCAAAATTCATAATTTAATAATCCTTTCCTGATTGATTTGAAGTGGCCCTAACTAGAGCAATGTGTTACAACCACCACCCTATCTGGTAACAGCCCTATATTCCCACACCCTTACAAATGTAAGCTCATAATATTAACCCTAACCCTAACCCTAACCCTCACCCTAACCCTTGCATGTAGATCATAAAGGGTTATTGGACCATAGGGTTGTCCGATAGGGGTGTCGGTGCATACAGCAGGCCCCCTTTTTCTAAACCACACTTTGTTGGAAAAATAAAAATAACAGATTGTTTCAAACTATTCTTCGCATGATAACTTAGAAGTTTTACTCAAAAAACTATAAAATAAAAAAAATTGAAATAATGACACTTCCTTGAAAAATCAGCAGATAGTTCCCACTTGACGTCTCACAGTGAAAAGTGAGTAAATACTGCAATTGGCATTCAGGAGTTTTATGAAACTCCTTGCATCTATGAACCAGTGAACCACTTAGCTGCAAAGAAACATTAGAACATTAGAACGCTTGATGCAGCTCAAAGCCCAAACCCAACCCAAGTTGCCCGTGAAGATGGCATTTATTGGGTTCTATCTATACAGGGTTTCTTGTCTTTTCAAAGCTGACACACAATTAGTCAAACTGTTGCCAACTCACCATGTTTTGTTGCTTCAAACACAATTCCAGCAGCTATCAGCACTGCAAGACAGCAGAAAAACACAGCATTACAAATATGTGCATCACATAGATCTGAGCCCAATTACATAGAGTTGCTTTAGCACATAAAGTAGCTGAGCAAAACAAAATTATGCATACCAAAATAATGTTACCAGCCAAAACATCATAATAAATGGTCCATTTGTGACTGGTACCCTGCTTACTTTTGCAGAACATTATCTTAAAGCAAACAGCTTCAGGGGGGATGCCTTATGACTATAACAAGAAGATTTGGGTAATTAAGGAGTGACGACGAGGTCTTCAACGAGCGTTTCAAACCGGCAGGATTGTTGACGTGTGATAAAGGATCCATTCATAAAATTGCCGCTTTTAGTAAAAAAAGATAATAAAACAGAAACATCTGTAAAACTTTTCTGTTTTGTAAACTTTCAATTCCTGTCACGTCACGCCCTCAGGCTCCATTTCAAGGGCCAAATTACAAGAGATGCTCAACGGTTGCGATCATTTACATATAAGAGAGGAGTGTATGTTTAATTTCAGGTGGCTGAAGCATTTTAGCTAGGATAGTAGACTAAACTGTGCAGTCAGAATGTGTTACAGTTCAAACCTGAATATTATTTTTATCTACTTACAAATGCCCACAACGAGCATAACAACTGAGCCCAGAACAGCTCTCCAATTCTGCCGGATCTCCGGATGCTGCCACCACCTGAGAGACAAAAAAAAAAAAAGGAATGTGCCAATAAACTGATGAAGGTGAAACATACAACTGAAGAGACTTGCGGGAACCATTCCGTTGCAATGACGCTTATGGATTTTTGGGCTGGTAGCCTGTTTCTAATGAACGAGACATCCCATCAAGAAAACAACAAAAGACACATTCTACATGGACAGGCAAACATAACAACCTGCTCAAGGAAGTACATCACCCCTTAGACAGTGCACCTGAACCTGCCAAAATGGCAGCATGGAAAGAAAGACTGCAGGCATAACCATCAGAAGTGGGGATGGGTCTGGTGCAAGCCAGTATTGGACGACCTGGCAAGCTCTGAAGCTGAACCCATTGCATACTGGATATGGCCAATGAAGGGTACCTACAGAAGGGTACACTATGACTATGGGGAACTTAATCACAGACAATGAAGCACTTGCTGTACTGCCCAGATTGACAAATTACACAGCCTGGAATTTCGTCTTTGGGAAGGCAAGGCTATTTTCATTCTGCAAAGGCAACTTTCATTAGAAAAACTTAAAAGTCTATGGGTAACCGCGGCAAGACAAGGTCCCAATTTCACAGAGCTAGCTGAAAATATTGCTTGACAAATTTCTGCTAAGCATAAAAAATAAAAATAAACGGGATACCAATCACAGATGATACATGCGACATGCTATTTTGGCTCTTAACCTTATTCTGGCGAGCATATTTTTGTTTGAGCTTAGCTGCTTTTTGTGCTTTAAAGCAGCTCTTTGAAACTGGCCCCAGGACAGCCAAGGCCAAGGCATCCATGGCCTCTGTTTAGTTCAAAGCCTGAAGACCTGTGCACAACAAAAGACCTGGCCGACTTTTATAGAGTTTGCCTCATTGACAGCAAGCTAATGGTCAAAACTGTTCTAACATGCTGGTGTTCTAAGAGTACATGTCTTGGTTAGGGAATACAAAATAACAAATGAGAATTGTCTGCACTGAAAAAATCTGTGTGCCTAAAAACTAGATTTAGTCCAACAGAAGTCATGGTGTGAATAGAACGATTTGAATTTGAAAACATGAAAGTCTGGCCTACCACATTTTAGCAGAGGCTGGAGCATTGTACTCGGACTCTTTCTTGGCCTGGGTGCTGTAATTCTCCTGTGACTCTTCAATCAATGGCTGCAAAACAAAATAACAGAGATTAAAACGAGTGGTACGTAGAACACCACATGTTTTTTTTAGCAATTCATATAGACTGACTAAACGCAACTTGAAAACCTTGATTGAAAAAATTCTGAGGGTAGTTCAGTTACATTGTACACACATGCTACATTATGTTTCCTACAATAATTGTTGAATTGTTGAAAACTAAAAGTTCAGACACAACCTTTCTCCTGGATGATTGGTCTCCAGTGAAACAAATCTGCACCAAGTGCATGCAGACCTTCATGCCCTCTGAACATTGCCTTGGTGCCCCTTGAAATGTTCAAGTAGAAATTTTAATTTCCCTCATGACATGGGGTGCCCCCTTTGCTAAGGAAAAACTGCCTTGTTCTTACAAAAATTAAACACTAGAATGCATCACTGTATTATTATACATGTTCTTCTATTTCACATTATGTGCATAGTACACCGAGGCCAATGTTATCAAAGCTGCTTTAAATAAGTACAAAAACTAACTAAGTGAAACAACCAGAAAAAGAGTTACCAGTCAAAAAATTCCATGTCATTATGTAACATCTGTGTGACTGGTATCCTGCTTAAATATTTTTGCTTTGCAGAAAATTGTTAAGCAATATTTTCTGCTTCAAGGTGCTCTAGTCTATGATGAAATTGGGCCCTGTATATATTATCAGTAAATATTACAAAGAGCTACATGTACCATCCCCAGACACGTTTATTAAAAAATAGCTACCTACAATAAATAAACAATTGGTCTTTGTCACTGTCAGTGTATGGAATACAAACAACATTTGGATTTTAATTATGGCATTCTCTTCATATATTTCACCGTCTGTCCTAATGGACCGTAATGGTAGCGTGACAAGGAGAGTTAAAAGGAGGGTTTACATTGTACCTTTGGTATTTACTCCAAAAATTTATTACCAAAAAAATGACTTGGTAAAGAGCACTGGAGAGCTGTTGATAGTATAAAACATTGTCAGAAACGACCCCCTTTGAAGTACATAGTTTTAGAGAAAGAGGTAATTTCTCACCCCAAAAAATTTGAATCTGAAAAAGGCTTCAGGCATAAAGCCTTTCTCAAGCATCTGAAAGCACACAAATCTATGCAGCCATGGTGTTTTTTAACTTGGCCTTTTAACTTATCTAGAGCAATTGCTGTACCCTATCTTAAACTTGTTAGAACTCAATAATTGCAAAACCATTTGACTATCGCCCAAAACCATTTGACTACCGTTAAACCAAAACAAATACAAACCTTTGTGAGTCTCTACGAGACGTCATCTAAAGAAACCTGCTAACAGTTTAGATTTTTAATAGACCCCTCTAAAATGATGCCACTAAGTCAAACAGCGCCCTCACTGAATTCAAAGTAAGACCTATCAATGGCGGAGAGTTGTGCGTGGCGTGCACTTGCGAGCGTTTTCATTGTTTCTAAAAACATACATCTTAGATGCTACTACTAAGAAGTAACTGCCACCAAAAAAAAAATATATATTGTTGAGAGAATGCAAAAATTCAAAGTTTAAAAGAAATACACAAATTTGAGAACCTTGTATGTTCCAGAAGAAACTGATGCCAAACTATCCATATCAATGACTTCCTCAGCTCCTCCGTCTTGGTAAGACATTTTGTTTTCTGTCACTAGAAAAAAGGTCTAAAACGCATCAACGTTTGTCTCCTAATTTTTGCTGCACTAAGACACCGAGGAAGATGTAGACTGGAAAAAACAATTCCAATACTGGACCATTACGATGATGAACTATTTGATGTAGGGCAAGCTGCAAGAGAATTTAGTGATGATTGATTGACTTGCAGCGATTTGTAAATAAAATACATGTATGCCACCAGTGAGTAGGTTTGTAATTTACACCGACACCATGCACTCAAACTCAGAGAGTAAAGACAATTCCAAGTGAAGTATCACAGAAGCTGTACATGTAGTGTCAGTCAGCGAGTTCCAGCAACAAATATCCACAGAAAACACAAATGATCCAACACTGATGGTTCAGTAGGCCTAGTGTTGGTGCCAAGAGCAGCTACTGCACACAGAGATGATCAAGTCTTAAACCTCTAATACTCCTAAAAAGGCAATTCAGGCTGGATGATATTAGGAGCACTCAAAAGATGACTAGCTCAACATGTCGTACAAAATCCTAGAAATCCATGGAAATACTCCAACAAACACCATAGCTAACATGTACATTTAACTATTATGAATAAATTTTTTAAAAATGATATTTCAACCACCAAAAAAACTCTTTTGCCAATAAAAAAATAATTAATAAAACATATGCGGTAATTAAATTTGGTTGAATGAGCTCATGCTCATGCTTTTGTGTGGAGTATTTTATGCATCCAAAATCAACTTTGCTCAAAAGAAAAACACTGTTGCAATTGCAACGCAGAAGATGCTCAGAACATACAGTTTGATGATTCAATAGCGAGACAATCAATGTCGCAGAACTACAATCTGTTGATAATGCACTGTGTGTTGTCATCCAAACAATGGACTGAAACAAAGCTACAATAAGCTGAGGTGAAGCAAAATGATGATATACATGTAATGCAGAGAACTTTTATGGAGTGTTCAGCTTTTCCTCATCAGACACTAACAACTTTAAGCAGTGTTTCACCAGCTGCTCTCACTAAATCCACCTGTTACTCATACTATGTCCTATAACATACTGTATGCTGGATTGAAAATATACATTGTCAGCCAGGGCAGTCATTCTTGTATGTCTAATGCATAATACATAAGGCAGGCTGTGAGAAGGTTTTTATGTACATTGTTCTCTATTTAATAGGTTGAAGTGCCTGTTGGTGAGCCACACTGTGTGATATTGATTGGAACTCCCTATCAGTGCAGTTGGTCTAGTTAATTGAATGTACTTTGCATTATAATTCATCATGGAAGTACATGTACGTGTAGACTCCCTGCTCTGTGCATGGAGGGAGTCGTATACAAGCTGTTGATGGCAGAGTTTACCATCATCAGTTCCTGAGTACATTGCACCCAGTATTCTATTATTACACATGTAGAGCACACTTTGAACCCTTTACAATTTACTGTCAAGATGAAAAGCACACAACCCCCCATCCAACCCATCTGCTCCCTCGCCCACCCCCCTCAATTACAGCAGTAAAAATGCAAAATTTAAATCATTTTCAAGGTTCACCATTCATGGATTCATTCAAGGGACAAGTAAATGCTCTGTTCAACAAAATTTAAAAATACATATGTTTTAAAAAATTATAAAAAATAAACAAATTTAACGAACAGTAATTTTCCTGATTCTAAAAAACTTGAACAGACCATTCTAACCTACATGTTAGTATGTATGGTGAGGTGCTGCAATGGCTTCTTTGGACAGATTGACTCCAAGTGAAGCGCAAGTGTAAATTCACAAATAATAATAATAATAATAATACAAGTATTTATAAAGCGCATTTTTCCAATTGTTACAATGCGCTGAGGGTAATGATTCCAGAGAGGAAACAAAGAAATTGAACAAGAACCTTAAGATGAAAATAGGTATGACTTGAGTTTACGTTTAAATTGATGAATAGAGTTGCAAGTACGAATGTTGAGAGGTAGCGAGTTCCAGCATCTGGGTCCAGCTACTGAGAAGGCCTTGTCACCTGCGTGTTTGAATGTGCGATGTATTTTTAAGTAACGCTCCGAGCGGAGGCCACTTCGGTTGGGCATGCTGAGATCAAGTGAGTCTGTTATGTATTTTGGGTGTGTGTTTGAAAGCGCTTTGTACATATTCACAGCTGTTTTGAAGATAATGCGTTTTTGAATGGGTAACCAATGTAGTTGTTGAAGAAGCGGTGATGCGTGTGAGTGTTTTGGTTGCATGTGTATGATACAGGCGGCGTTGTTTTGGAGCTTTTGAAGGCGAGTGATGCATTCTTAAAAAGTTAGATCCAATTACATCTTGTAACAGTTAATTCTGAAAAAGTATTAGTCTGTCCTTCGGATGGGACGTAAAGCCATAAGTTAAACTTGTTGCTGAGAGAAAGGGTTTGCCCTGTGTGTTTCTGGCAGTGGATGCTGAATGTGCAGCGCCACCTTATAAACCACTACATAAGTGGGGTCTCGTAATCAAAAACTTTAAAAAAAACTTTTTTAAAAAGCTCTTTGAGACGTTTGTACATATGTAGATAAAACACTAAGAAAAACTAGTTACATGTACATGTGTATTACTATAATCCTTACTACACCATGCCTGATACATGTATGTGGCAGAGGGTGTTCCATGCCCCCAAATGTTCCTACACTTCAACACACTATTTTGATCTTGCACACAAGCACTCCCCACAACAACAACAAAAATAATAATAATAATAAATAGATAAATAATTAAAACAATAAATAAATAAATAATTTCTTGTTAAATAAACAAAACATTTAGTTTTTAAATAAAAAAAACTCCATAAGATTTCCAGAGATTCCCAGAACACAATAGGAGGGGAGAGCACCAAAAGACCAGTACTTAGAATAGAAAAGGTGCTACCTGTTTGTGGCTTGCAATCCTACTTCAATTTTACATAAATCTATTTCACATGACGATTAATGTTTTTTAAATGGGCAAAACAATTTTGTTTTAATCATGCGGCCCCCAAAAAGAAAGCGAGCGGGGATGCTACTAATTATGTACTTTTTTTACTTTGCCTTACACAAAACGTTTTCAAACTAAATATTAAAGATGGATGTTAGTTGTTTCAAGACAGTTTTGGGATGTCCTGTTTTGGTTTTGCTGGGTAAGTCATGTCCACTGACATTATAATTAAGCCAGGACATTTCATTGTGTATTGGCACAGGCAGAACTCCGAGTTTGAGGAAACCAGGATTTCGAAAGATCAATCTAGACCTGCCATCAGTGTCTGTTGTATTTGTCATGGAAGTTGTAAGTCAGAGATTCCAGCATACCATGACTGATTAGCAGCTGTGGCCAACGGGCAAATTTTCGCCGATCCACAAGTGAAGAGGTCAATAAATCTTGGTGCATTTTATCATCTTGACTTTGTTTAATCTTGGTTTTAATCATTCTGAAAATGTCATTCTCAAAAACAAATTGATTCCCTGCCCTGAAGTTCTGAAGAAGAATGTAAAAAAAGTAAACTGCACACAGATCCGAGACTAAGTAAAACCTTTTGGCATTATTAAAAAGTGGTTACAGTTACTTACACAATTAAGTTAAGACAGCTGTTTATTTTTTTCCTTTTTCCCTTTAGAATACATACAGTGCACTGAACAGTTAAAAAGAGTGGTGGTCGAATTCCCAGTCACCAAGTTCAGATTTTTTATTACTATTGATTTTCTTAAGGTCAATGGTGAGGTGAGACCATAGAGCAAGGAACAGATGAGACTGAGCATAATGCAAGGACTGTATTTTATGTTTTTTTGTTTTTTTAGTTCCTATTTTTAATAAAGAAAAAAGAATACATGTAAACAAAGTAAGTTACACGAGCGCCCTCTGCTGGCTCTAGTCTGTTTAGCATTTTTAACAAAAATCTGTTATAAATGTTTTCACTAACCTCCCAATTTTCCGACATTTTCCGTTCGCAAGGGCAGCCCTCAAGCTTTCCAGATGAGAACTACATCAGGCACATCTCGAAACAAGCTATGTTTGTGTTTTTAAGTTCATTTTTAAGTTTGTCTGTTTGTTTTAGGTTTTTTTCAAACGCAAAGAAAAAGAAATTAGAACCAAGTTAAGTGTAAGTGTGTCGGCTCGACGTCTCGAAACAAAGCATGCGTGCGACGTCGGGATCGTACGTACATGTACGTCCGTGTGTGTGTATATATACCATGCCCGATATGGGGCAGCAAACTCAGCGGCACAGTATGTGTAGGAATCCTACTCACTACTCCATAGGGTCTACGTTAAATGTTTCAGTGAGGTACATTCTAATCATCACAATACTTATGCGCACAAGCCCATACAACACAAAATGTCCTGAACAATATGAGCCGCTTATTGAGTACGCTACAGCGACCTCTATCGACAGGAACTAACCAATCATTCCCTATACGCATCTTATGTACGTGAATGGGAAAAAAAAATCATTTTCCCACCCCTCTCATTTTGTAGACCTTACAACCCTACTCCATAAGACACAGTGTTAAAAAAAACCTACACAGACTCCTACACGCTGAGAAAACCCTACACGCATGGGTGTACGTGAATGAAAACAAAACATTTTCCCACCCCTCTCATTTTGTAGACCCTACAACCCTACTCCATAAGACACAGTGTTAAAAAAAGCCTACACAGACTCTTACACGCTGAGAAAACCCTACACGCATCTTATGTACGTGAATGGGGGAAAAAAATCATTTTCCCACCCCTCTCATTTTGTAGACCCTACAACCCTACTCCATAAGACACAGTGTTAAAAAAAGCCTACACAGACTCCTACACGCTGAGAAAACCCTACACGCATCTTATGTACGTGAATGGGAAAACAAAATCATTTTCCCACCCCTCTCATTTTGTAGACCCTACAACCCTACTCCATAAGACACAGTGTTAAAAAAAGCCTACACAGACTCCTACGCGCTGAGAAAACCCAACACGCATCTTATGTACGTTAATGAAAAAAAAAATCATTTTCCCACCCCTCTCATTTTGTAGACCCTACAACCCTACTCCATAAGACACAGTGTTAAAAAAGCCTACACAGACTCCTACACGCTGAGAAAACCCTACACGCATCTTATGTACGTGAATGAAATAAAACAATCATTTTCCCACCCCTCTCATTTTGTAGACCCTACAACCCTACTCCATAAGACACAGTGTTAAAAAAAGCCTACACAGACTCCTACACGCTGAGAAAACCCTACACGCATCTTATGTACGTGAATGGGGAAAAAAAATCATTTTCCCACCCCTCTCATTTTGTAGACCCTACAACCCTACTCCATAAGACACAGTGTTAAAAAAAGCCTACACAGACTCCTACGCGCTGAGAAAACCCTACACGCATCTTATGTACGTGAATGAAAAAAAATCATTTTCCCACCCCTCTCATTTTGTAGACCCTACAACCCTACTCCATAAGACACAGTGTTAAAAAAAGCCTACACAGACTCCTACACGCTGAGAAAACCCTACACGCATCTTATGTACGTGAATGGGAAAACAAAATCATTTTCCCACCCCTCTCATTTTGTAGACCCTACAACCCTACTCCATAAGACACAGTGTTAAAAAAAGCCTACACAGACTCCTACGCGCTGAGAAAACCCTACACGCATCTTATGCACGTTAATGAAAAAAAAAATCATTTTCCCACCCCTCTCATTTTGTAGACCCTACAACCCTACTCCATAAGACACAGTGTTAAAAAAAGCCTACACAGACTCCTACGCGCTGAGAAAACCCTACACGCATGGGTGTACGTGAATGAAAAAAAATCATTTTCCCACCCCTCTCATTTTGTAGACCCTACAACCCTACTCCATAAGACACAGTGTTAAAAAAAGCCTACACAGACTCCTACACGCTGAGAAAACCCTACACGCATCTTATGTACGTGAATGGGAAAAAAAAATCATTTTCCCACCCCTCTCATTTTGTAGACCCTACAACCCTACTCCATAAGACACAGTGTTAAAAAAAGCCTACACAGACTCCTACGCGCTGAGAAAACCCTACACGCATCTTATGTACGTGAATGGGAAAAAAAAATCATTTTCCCACCCCTCTCATTTTGTAGACCCTACAACCCTACTCCATAAGACACAGTGTTAAAAAAAGCCTACACAGACTCCTACACGCTGAGAAAACCCTACACGCATCTTATGTACGTGAATGAAAAAAAAAATCATGTTCCCACCCCTCTCATTTTGTAGACCCTACAACCCTACTCCATAAGACACAGTGTTAAAAAAAGCCTACACAGACTCCTACACGCTGAGAAAACCCTACACGCATGGGTGTACGTGAATGACAAAAAGGCATTCTCTACCCCTCTCATTTTGTAGACCCTACAACCCTACTCCGTAAGACACAGTGTTTAAAAAAAAAACACAGGACCCTACACGCACAGAAAACCCTACACGCATGGGTGTACGTGAATGACAAAAAGGCATTCTCTACCCCTCTCATTTTTAGACCCTACAACCCTACTCCGTAAGACACAGTGTTTAAAAAAAAACACACAGGACCCCTACACGCACAGAAAACCATACACGCATCTATATGTACGTGAATGAAAACATGCATTTTCCCACCCTCTCATTTTGTTTCTAATAAGGTCGAGGTGGTTTATTGTGATTTTTTTCTCATAAAATACTGCATAGCTTTTGAATGTAGAGAACATGTTGCACATACTGTATTACACAACATTACTTTAATCCATTGTTGTTTGCTTAATTGATTTAAGTATGTTGTGGTAGTGCATATTATAGTTACTAATAGACCAGATTAGAGCTGAGTGTAAGTACATAAAAAAAATTTTTTATGTGTATCACAAATATTATTAGTCAAGGACAAAGTGTAACGTAACTAACTGTAACGTAACTAACCATGATTTTTGGCCAATGCTTGGAAATGATCAAAGTTATTTTATTGTTTGGCTACCAAAACACTTGCTAGTACCCATGCAATTATAGAAATATTTATCTTTGTTTCAGCTGTATCCCGTTTGAGGAAACTTTTTGTGCAAAAACATGCAATTTTTTCCATGACCCTTTTTTGTAAACTAACTAACCAAAATTAAATTAACCATAACAACTGAATAAGTTTGTAACTTGTTTGTATAATAGGTCTAGTCAAATGTACCCATCGTACAAAAATGGAGACTTGATAGGCTTTCAAATTTCTATTAGAGACCACAGAGCTGTGCTAAGCAGCTAAAAGTGTAACGAAACTAACCATGTATGTACTTCAACATGTTTAATAACAAAAGCAACCACACACAGATGCAGCTGTACCAAACTCTCTGATCCTATCAATTCTCCTGTATGGTGCCGAGACATGGACAGTCAAAAAGACGAAAAAACCATGCCAGACTCCATGTATCAAGACAACATAAATCTCGGTTGCAAAACAGTTTCAAGGGGATTGAAAAAAAATCATGTTAAACTTAATTTATTTGACATACATATCGGTTTCAAGTTTTTAATTTAACAATAGTTTAAGAGAGCAAAATGATTGTTTTCCTTTTTTTTATATTTTTTTATTTATTTGCAAGACAGAAAGAACAATTACAACAACTCCAAAAACACAAGACAGGCAAACAAAGACAAAGGACAAACAAACAAAAGAACAACTGGAGACTAGAGCCTGTTACAGTTTTTTCTTCTCTTATCAGATGCTAGTCCTGCATAACAACACATCCACCTGGAAGATCTCCAGAACTCATACGATTCTTTATATCTTGCTATTAACTGGTCTCTCCATATCTCTCAATCAACAACAATACTTAGAGTTCAAGTTACAAGTAAGTTATAAATCATACAGTACCTGCATCTGAACAAATCAAAACATATTCTTCCACTTTTGTTTTACTTGATAATCCAAACCCTTAGCGCTTGCCATACACTCTTCAGTAACATAAAAAGTACGAGTACAGTTCTTAAAAGGTACTATGTTCAGTATTTTTTCTTCCTGATATTTCTTGTTGAAAATAAATTTCTTTGCAAGAATTATAATAAGAGTAACGAGCATAGACGAGTCTTTTGAAAATCCGAAAGTAATAGGGTTATTCTTATATACTGTCCCATTTAACCACTCTAGTACTTGTTCCCAAAAAACTTTCACTTCACCACATTCCCAGAATAAATGCAGTAACCTTTCCGGCTTTTTATTGCAGAAGAAGCACATTTCTGTTTCTTTTCTTCCAATTTTGTATAAGAATGTGTTTGTGGGAACAAGAAAATGTATAAATTTAAATTGAAAATACTGTAGTTTTGGATCTTTTGTGACAACAAATATGATGGCGCTCCAGTTTTTAATATTACCCAATAAGTGAATCCACTTGTCTTGCTCAAAGGTTGCTGGCAAACTGATTGAGCAAGGGTTTTATAAACCATTTTTGAAGGTTTTTTTTTTTTACATAATTCAGAAATCAAGACAGATGGATCATCGGTGGGAACATATTGTCCTGACCTTAAAGCATCTCTCCACTGCTTTGGAATACTTTTAAGCAACCCATACAAAAGAATAAATGTACAGCTAACATTTTTGTATTTCAGCTTAAATTCTTCGTAAGATAGGAGACATCCGTTTTCTAAACAAATATCATTCAAAGTCATAATTCCCTCCAAGACCCATGACTTGTAGAATACACATCTATTATTAACTTTTATATTGGAATTTTACCATATAACCTCAGATAAAATATTAATTTTTTAGAGATTCACCTTCTTCCAACTTGGTTTAGTACTTAAACTCCAACCATGCTCTTACGACATCAATTAGAAATTGATCCTTTAATATATGGAATGGGAAATCTTTAGGGGAGACACTAGATATCTCTGAGATATCTCTGAGAGCAAGTTGAGTTAACTTGCGGTTAATAAAATACTTCTAATTTATAACGGTCTGCGGCTCATTCAAAAGACTTTTGCCCCGTGTACATTTTATACTTTTTGAATACATTCCAAGTCTGACATTTTAAGACCACCATTGTCACAGCTATTAATCATGATTTTACGCTTAATCTTGTCACATATTTTACCATTCCAGATAAAACTATAGACCAGAGCATTAACTTCATTTATGAATTTCTGAGGAGGATTACGCAAAACAGTATCGCTACCGTCAATAAAAAGTGTTGTGTCATCTCCATAACTACTAATTTTCAATTCAGTTTCACCAATACTTAGAGCTGAAATATTTTGTGAGTGACGTACAAAAATTGCCATTAATTCGGCTGCCAAAATAAAGAGATATGGGCTAAGAGGACATCCCTGACGCACACCCCTTGTCAAGTTAAAAAAAAATGAAACATGGCCATTATTAGATACACAACTACTAATGTTATTATGTTCGAAACCATCTGAGGATGTCAGGTCCACAATTAAAGTATTGCAAACTTTTTTCAACAAATGTCCACTCTAATTTATCAAATGCTTTTTCAAAATCTAAAAATAAGAGAATACCTGGAACATTTGCCTCTTTCGCATACTTGATACTATCTAGAACCAAACGAATATTTTCACCGATATATCGATTTTGCATAAAACCTGTTTGGTCAGAATTAATTAAAATAGGCAAGACCCTTTTTATTCTATTAGCGATAGCTTTAGCACATATTTTATAGTCAACATTGACGGCAAAATGGGCCTCCAGTTCAACAGCTCTATTGGGTCTTTCCCAGGTTTTTGTGATTAAGTTAATGACACCACGTCTTTGTTCCATACTTAATTGACCTGATTGAAAAGAGAACTTAAAGGCATCTAACAAAAAACACTTGATATCTTTCCAAAAGAATTTGTAGAATTCGGCCGGTATACCGTCCGCACACCAGGGCTCTTATTGTTAGCCATATCTTTGAGAGCAACAGCATATTCAGACTAATTCAACAAACCTTCACAAGAGCTTTGTTCCTCAATACAAAGACCTTGGTCTAAATCTCTAGGAAAATAGCTGTCAAAACCAGATTCATCTGTAGAGCTTCTTGTATACAGATTTGAGTAAAAAACTACTTCTTCCTTTAATATTTCAGCTGAATCTGAGACAGTTTCGCCATTCTTATTTACAAATTTAGTAATTGAATTTGTTTATTGTTTCTTTTTTCCAAATTTAAAAAGTATGTTTTTATTTTTTCAACAAACTCAGTCCATCTTGCTCTCGACCGAATAGCAGCACCTCTAGCCTTTGATTCATAAATTGCTTCCAGTTTACGATGTTTTTCTTTTAGAATAGTCAATAGTTCTTCAGTTGGATTACAAAAGTAGTATTTTTCACAACAGTCAATTTCCTTTTCTAATAAAGCAATCGTATTTGTTTCAGTTTTTTTTTCCTAGAGGGCAAACTTTATAGTTTCACCACGGATCTTACTCTTAATAATTTCCCACAGTGTGTTTGGGTTAGCTGAATGATTTAGTACAACAATTTCTTTAATAGCATCACGGATGATTTTTGCATAAGTCAGATCTGAAAAAAAAGAGATGTATCCAAAAACCCTTACCCCTTTGCTCACACGTGGTATTAATAAAGAGTGAGATCAGTGAGTGGTCAGTTTTGAAACCTGGCATAACATTGGACTCTGTCACAAAACTCCCCAAATGGTCTGAGATTTAAAAATAATCTAGCCTACAAAAGATCGGAGGGGAATGATTGGACTTCCATGTAAAACTGCGCTCAATTAGATTTTGCTCTCTCCAAATATCAAATTCAATGACTCCATTATACTAGCAATTTTGTTTTTAGTCTTAAAGTTCGTATGTGGTTTGCCACCCTTTTTGTCCAAGGACAAATCCCTAACACAGTTAAAGTCACACCCGCTAATATGGAAATACATTCAAAATAATAAAAATTAGGTAAACAATGAACAATTTCATCAAAAAACTCTGTGCGATCATCATTATGCGCGTACATATTTACTAAAGTGAATATTTCATTCTCAATTTTTTATCGATTACCAAAAATCTTCCAGCTACATCTATAAAACTTTTTTTTACTTGATAATCAAGATCAGTTTTGATCAAAATGGCGACACCTGCTTTATTTGAGCTACCATGACTGAAAAAACTTGTGAAACCCCACTCACTCCTCCAGATCTTTTCTGATGCGGCTTCACTATGCGTTTCTTGCAGAAAATGTATAGAAAACTTTTTTTTCAACCACAAGTACATTTGTCTCCGTTTCATACTATCATTCGTAGCACTTTATGTAAACGGTAATTTCTTGATTTTCGTACAGCTTTTAACACAGCGTTCACAACATCTAAGCCAAACCGGCTTATAGACTATGGGCCGTGGCTCTGAAATCCTTCTAGAGAACGATTCTTGTTCTCTCCGGAGAGGGTTTGCATGAAATTTAGCCCAGTTGTAGATAATATGTGTCTAAGCAAGAATCCAATTGTTCCCACGAACACATATTGCACATTAATGTGTAATTCACGGATAAAATGTCACATTTTTGAACATAAAGAAAAACAGCGCCCTCAATAGACCAAAAAAGAGAGGCTTTCTCCAGCTAGGCACAGTTTACCCCCCCCCCCCCCCAAACAAAATAAATAACATTATGATGTGGAAACCTCTATAATTGTAAAGATCATGTATGCTAACAACATTTCTAAAAGTTTGTATGCTTATATCAACTATTGGAACACTACTTTTCAACTGTACTTGGTGTTTATGTGGTGGGGAATATGCTATAATAGGCCAGTTGATCCATTGTGAAATTGTTGAATCTCTAATGCACTATTTCCAGGCAATTAACAATTCAGGTATAACACATGGAAAGGAATGGGGTACATCACAAGTATAAACAACCTGACTGGGGAGGAGGTTCAGTCTTGCCAAATAAATAAGCAAACTATTTCTAGTTGATTGTAAAATAACTGGAGTTTTTGATATACTTTTTAACCCACAAAGTATGTCAAAACAGCCCTTAGAAAAAGTGACAAACCTCAGATATTTCCATCTTTGAATTTATTGAATGCATAATTACTTGCATAATCAAAAATATAAATGCTGAATTAAATAAATTATTAGTTTTTGTACTTGAATTGTCCTGTCCCTATTAATCATTTTATGTCCTACAAATGTTGTTATCATCTGTTTAAAAAAACCATTCCTTTGTGCATTAAATTTTGTTTAAATTTCACACCACAACTCTGTACGAGTTTTAAAACAGTCCCCTGTATGAATAACAAACTCATGTAACTTACAAAAAGAACCACATAATATCATGTCATAATTGTCATGGTTTGTGTGCATAAAGACAAAGGAATGCTCATTTAGCAAATGTTAACCTTTTATTTCAACACTAAAATGTGTGTATCAATTATTAATGAAGTGTGATAAGATAAAGAATTGAAATGTAAATGCAACGTTAATGTCCTTTTCAATATTTTCCATTTTAAAATAATATATAAATGAAGATGCTCTATGGTAGTTGTAAAAAAATATAAAAAGTTAAAATAAGTATTTAAAAATAGTGATGTGCTAGGAAAGTTGATTGGTGATGGAGAATGATTTCAGATTAGATTACCAATTTCTAGTCAGACAGTCTGGGCCCAATTTTACAAAACCTGTAAGTAGCAGAATTGTTGCTTACTGGACCGTTGTCATTTCATTAAAAAAAGCTAACCATAATCATACTGAAAGGTATGCTTATTTGTGGCAAGCAAATGAGTCATTTTTTTGTTTCTATTTTGTACTGTGATGCATCCTGGTTCTTTTCAGAACTCCTAAGTTCAGAACAGACCACATTGTTTTGTTACAAGAAACACTTCACCTGATTACTTCTCATCACAAACCTTTAAATCTCATTTGAATTACTACTGTGTGTTGACCATAACATTGCACATGCAATTAATGTGGTTCTGAAAAAAAACTTAGCTTTAAATTGATGGTCCTATCACATGCACTGCCAATTTAGAGAATTTGCGTAATTACATAGTACATGTATATACAGGTATTAGAACTACTAAAATAAAAAATAGCTTGTACATGTAGCCATCAGTATCACATGCTCCTCCCCCTTTTCCCCCCAAAACAGACAAGAGCCCTACAGCCACCATTTTACCTAAACAAACACATACATGTATAAGTTGATTACCTGTATTTACTTCAACTTTTTTTTTTGGGGGGGGGTGCAGGGTTGTACACACATTATTCATGGTAAAACGTGGAATGTGCGATTTGGGCTGTAAAAAGCGTTTGAATACCGAGTTTCATGGCAAATGATGCAAACTCTCTGTAAAATATGAGCAGATGATAAGGTTCCCTCTTTCTTCATTGAAGAGCTTGACTGGAGCATTCAAATTCTATTTTGAGCAGGCTCCGAGTCCTCCTCTCTGATGTGAGAAGATTCACTGAGATCTGGTTGGGGAAAAAAAATACATAACAAAATTAAGTCCCTCTTCAATTAACACTTTTGACACCAATGATTTTTCTAAAATGTAAATAATAATACTTTTTAAACAAAAACAAGCAAAACACTTTTAAAAATACAAAGGTGGGAACCATTTTATGGAAGTCACTACAAGCAATTTATTTCAAACTGGCAACTCAAAAGATATGCAGCTCGGCAGTCTCTGCTCTGGTGACATTTTTTGTCGATCTGTTGAGGAATTATATAACTTATTCGGTGCTATAATTAATTCCCAACTCATGGAGACAATTTCTGTTCCCTTTTTATGCATTTTTTTTTTTTGTAAAAATTTTGAAAATCTTGCAAATATGGACACTCCGACAGCAATGGCTCATTAGTCATATCGCCTGTAGTTACTACTACTAGTTAGTACAGAAAATGTACACAATATGAGCCATTACCCTTCGTGCGAAGGCCACTGGGACTGGGAGGAGGGTTACTGATTACTGCACCTACCCAAGACTTAGTGTAGCTGATAAGCGTAGCTCTTGAGTCTTGGCCATGAACCTTAAACATCAGGGCTACAAACAGTACTGTGTTAGTGTACAAATGGGTCTGACTCTGAATGCCCAACATGTTCTTTATACCTGTGCCCGTGCAATACGTGCAGGAACACCTCTTGCTCTTGTCTTGGTTTTTTTGTGTGTTTCTTTTTTTTTTAAATGTTGTGACATTTACATTGAAGGATGAAGCCAGGGCAAAATTTGTTCTACCCATCATGATGGTGCGATTGTGTACTTCCAGTTGAAACAACATGTTGAACATTAGTTGCGATGATCGTAACCCTCCATCCTCCCGACAGTCTGCGACCGTCGGGGAGGATGGAGGGTTACGATCATCGTAACTAGTTGAACATGTGGACCAATTTATTTTGACTCACTGCCCAGCTCTATAAAACTTTTAAAAATAGAAATGTTGGTAGCGAATACAATAGCTACTGTGGTACAGTTTTGAGCTAGCCACCCAATCTCAGACTAAGTCTAAATAATATGAGCAAGAGACGACTTGTTTTCTAAGTCTGTTGTAGTGTTGAGTACTCAACCTTAAGTTACTAATCATGCAGTCACAAATGTCAAAAATAAATGTTCAATATATTTTATAACTTGAAAGTTGAAACAATTCTCTGTCTAAACTCTAAGTCTAACCTTCAGCAACAGGCACATGTTCCTTTTGCCGCTTCTGCCTGGCAAGTACAGCCCGTCTTTGTTTTGTAGCATCCGTGAAATATTGGTAACCCTTCTGATGAAAAGAGGGAAAAACACCATCGTTGCGTAGGTACTAACTTAGTGTAGCGCAAGCTGCACCATCACCGCCACTATCTTGCAAGAAACACAATGGACAACCTACTCGCGCCTGACTCAGTTACCGTATATCGTTGCACAAATTAGGGCGATTTTTGTCGTCAAATTACGAAATAATGTGCAACATTTGAGCGTGGGAACAAGCAAAAATCGCAATTCGGTAATATTAATATCTTCGTTTTTGAATGGTTACTGAGTAAACCCTCTTGAAGAGAACAAGACTGTATGTATTGATACGGCCTGACGACTGGACGGCCGACCGCCCCGCCGACGGTCTAAAAAGCCTGAAACAAAAACCTTGCCACTTAAATGTATATACTTCTTCAATAAAGCTGAATCTTCACGAAATATGGAGAGTAAATTCGAAACGTCTAATTTAGGAACTTTCTTCCTAGACATCACGATAGAAACAGCATGATGAGAGGAAGAAAAAGAAATGCTTTGATGCCTCGTAAACAAGGGGTAACAAAGATGACAAACAAACGTGGTTTAATATTCGCTGGTACACTACTACAAGTTGTATCTTTCTCCGGTTGCTCCAATAAGGGAACCAGCGGTGTAGAAACGAATTTGCGGCTGGACTTTTATTCGCAACTGTATTAATAAGCGGCTGCAATCCTGAACTACGCGAGTACATGGAGTACATGGAGTAGTGCGAGTAGGGCCGTGTAGACCCTACACGATACGTGCGGTTGAAACTCTCACCCCATATCGGGCAGCAATTGGTGTGTATATGCGAGCGCCGATGCTGGATGGTACCTAGTGGCCCGCCATTTACATACAACACAAACATACGCAAGGAACCAGCTACCTCAGGCGGATTGTCGATTAAACCATAGTGCAAATTGTGTTAAACGATCTTAGTATGTCAAAAGAAATAAGATTAATTATACTGTTAAACAAATCATCAACTTGCATCACTGCTTTATAACTTTTTATCGAACTAGTTGTGAATATTTTCTTAACATTAAATGCATTGTGATTGTTCATGAGTACAAAACTCGTGAATTATTTCCCTCCCCAAAACCTATCTTACCTGCTATAAATAATAGACTCTTCTGAGCAGTAACTACTCTTTATCTCGTGAAAAACTAATAAGAATGTTCAGCATTATTGTTAAAATTGATTTAAATTCCCCGCATATATAGATTAAAAACAGATACTGTTGAAAATTGTTGTCTTTAATCTTACGTAAATTTGCATTTATTATTGTTATCTATATAATGCTACAATTTCCATTTGTAGTCAAGTTGTCACGTAGCGTGCCGTGATCGTCTAGTGGTTAGGACATTGCGTTGTGGTCGCAATAACCCAGGTTCGAATCCTGGTCACGGCAGAATGAAAAATTCGGGCACGAAAGTGACGACAATTTTTTTTTCTATTATATTAAAAGTCCACTTATTTCCTTCATTTTGCAAATAATTGATTCATAGAGTTTCAACTTGTATTCATTTTTTCCCATCTTCTTTTTAACTGTACAACGGGGACTTTAACATGACCAAAGAATTCTCCCTACTCCAACGTGCGAATTCAATCACCCGAAACTAACATTTTTGTTACTGTCGAACTCCATAATTTGCCTATAAGGCCTAAAAATAAAATAATTAGGTTGGGTTTTTTTTCGAAGACGACCTTTTATTTTTTGCTCAGTCATTTAAAAGAAAACATTAGCAATGTATATGCTCCTAGACCTATATCCATTCGTAATTTCAATAAAATCTTTCACCAGCAAATATTCGAATATGAGTACGGCCATGGCGAAATAAATGGTGACTAAATCTTGTTCTTCAGCCGATCAATGACAAGGATCATATAAATGTGCAATATAAATGGAAATATGTATAATGTATCAAATGTTTATAATCATGTTTAAAAAATAATAAATAAATAAGTACAATTGTCATAAGATTGTAATTAAAGGCAAAGTATATACCTTTGGTTTTTTTTAACCGTTCGATTGTTTTAATCCAGCCTACTGTTAAAACAAAACTAACCTCTTACTTTTCTCTCCCTCTTTCCATCATTGATTTTGTCTTTTGGGGTCCTCTTGTGGTCAAGCCCCTTCCCAACCTCCCTTTTGTTACCGTCCTCTCTGTTCCTTCCCCTACACTACTCTCTCGTGTGTTCTTTCATCTCTATCACCTATTTCCACTTGACTGCTTTTGTTACACCAGTAAACCTGTAAAAAGTATAAACCAGTAAACCTGTTTATGTAGTGTTGTCATTTAGCCTTCAAGAAAGACTCTTTTTACAAAACTAATATAACCCGTGAAAATTTTATTTCAAAAGGTAGTCGCAATTTTTTGATTTATCGCCGAAAATCCAGAGCGATTATATACCCACGCGGGAAGATATAATCTCTAATAGGAGTACCCTGAGAAACGTTTCTGATAGCAACGTTTCTCATATTCAAATTTTGGGACATAAAAACTGATATCTTTTTATATAACCACGTTAGGCCTACTTCGAAGTGAAATGTTTCTCAAAATGCTTTATACTATCGAAATCTGCTGTATTAATTCTAATTGGACTAAAAACCAAAGTTTTTTTGCCATTAATTTTAAGAGTGATTACCAAGCGTAGCAAATTCTCAAACGAAAAGTTTCAAACACTCCCTCGGATTTAGCAGAGTGAAATAACAAACTGCTACAAGCTATAAAAGATGAACATATAATTTTGGCTAACTAAAACGACGTCATTTACCAAATTATTAGATAAATTTGGGCGTACGTTTTCCATTCAATTTATAAGAGGGGTTAGCTCAAGCATGGGTGCATCATTTTTAAAACGCCAACTATAATTTGGATAATTGACTGATTGAATGATTATATATATTTTATGTATTTTTGCGTATTAATTTTTTTTATTTATTTATTTACTTGTTCATTCATTTATTTATTTATTTGTTTATGTATTTTTGTATGGATTTATTTATTATAAACATATAGAAAAAAAATTGTACATAATATTCTTTTTTATATGTATTTATTTAACAAAGAAACAATGATTAAAGTCGCGCACTTTGATTGTTCAATGATAGCGAGTGTTTATTTTTTACAACCGTTACTTACCACGTGCACGACCCCTGTCCCGTCCCCAACGCCGAGATGTTTTTGTTATAAGTAGTTTTAACAGCATCATGAATCCAAGTTGTCACGTAGCGTGCCGTGATCGTCTAGTGGTTAGGACATTGCGTTGTGGTCGCAATAACCCAGGTTCGAATCCTGGTCACGGCAGAATGAAAAATTCGGGCACGAAAGTGACGACATTTCTTTTTTATACACCCTCTTCAAATGAAAACAACTAGTTTCTAGTTACGCATATTGTTAGCTTATAAAACTTAAATTTTTAATCTCCCCCCCCCCCCCCAACAGAACAACGGGGCTTGGCAGAGGCAAAAAATATATACATTCCAAGTTTACAAGTTCACAGTTTCTACGAAATCGTTCTGCAGATAATGTTACGAGATTCAAAAAGCACATTAGGCCCTTTTAATACTACAAAGAAACAGTATTTAAATTGAACCAAATGCGCGAATATTCTCTTGCTCTTTGTACCTTTTCCCATTTCAGCTTCGTTATGCACAAAATGATTACTCTCGTAATCGTTATATGTTTTGTCGGACTTTGACCGGCTATATTGCATGAACAACCTATTAACTATTCCAAGTTGTCACGTAGCGTGCTGTGATCGTCTAGTGGTTAGGACATTGCGTTGTGGTCGCAATAACCCAGGTTCGAATCCTGGTCACGGCAGAGAATGAAAAATTCGGGCACGAAAGTGACGGCATTCTTTTTGTATACCCTCTTAAAGCAACTTGTTTCTCGTTACGCGTATTATTAGCTTATAAAACTTAAATTTTTAAGAACAACGGGACTTGGCAGAGGCAAATATCTATATTCCAAGTTCACAGTTTCTACGAAATCGTTCTGCAGATAATGTTACTCTCGTAATCATTATGTGTTTTGTTGGACTTTGACCGGCTATATTGCATGAACAACTGATTAACTATTCCAAGTTGTCACGTAGCGTGCCGTGATCGTCTAGTGGTTAGGACATTGCGTTGTGGTCGCAATAACCCAGGTTCGATTCCTGGTCACGGCAGAAATAAAGCTGGACACGAACGTGACGTAGATCTACCTTTTTAGGACTTTTTCCCCCACATTGACTTTTGATAGATTCTTGTGCACGTTCGTTTCGATGACGCAAACGGTGCTCAGCACGTGCGCTTTTACCAACGGTTTTAAAATTGAAGGTTTGATAAAAGTGTAAGAATAAATTTAACGGCTAACTTTTCTAAACTGTCCAATTTATTACTGGTTCTTTAAAGTGAAATTTCATACGAAACATTCTGCAAACGGACAGAGACATTGGAGTTCGCGTGTAATTCTTTATAAAATTAATATTTATTTTGTTGTGTACAACAGTTCGCCAAAAAAATTTGGGGTCTGTTGTAAAACTATACTGCAAAAACTATTGGTTGGAGAAGTATAGGGAAATGAGATAATTCTAATCGTTGAAAAAAATCTTTAAAAATAGAAGAACTCTGCTCACATGTTACGGGGCATAGGTTATTACTTTGGTAGAATCGCTGCAGAAATTAATCTGCTCGCCCATACAAATAAACATAATTGACTAACAGAAAGTCAAGACCACCTTCACTTTTTTCATTTATTTTACAAAATACACCGACGTTCAACTTTCTGAATAAAGAATGAAACGTTCACCGCAAATGTTTCCAACATCTGGAGGAATTTATCGACATATTAAGCATATGAAAGGCAAAGTACAAAGGATTCTGCAACCTTGTCCGACATAAGAAAGAGATTGTCATGGAGCCGTTATTCCATGCAGAAATGTGCCTAAAATGTTCATGACATAGTCGCTGCAAAGCATTTGTCAAATAATATATAGGCTTAAGAATGAACGTTCCAAAAGCATCATGTTGCGTTAATCTGGATCTCGTATTAAAATAAAACAATTGATTATTCACTTTAAACTTGTAGAGGATTCACCTTTATTAAAATGTAAATTTTCAAGTAACTCCCGTCAGTGCTGTCACCCCTGGTACAATTCAATAGCCCTCCCCAACAAACAAAAAACAAACAAAACAAAACAAACAAACAAACAAACAAACAAACACCCCAACAAACACCCGTACACACAAACAAAAACAAAAACCCCAAGACAAACAAACAAACAAACAAACAAACAAACACCCCAACACCCCAACCAGCAAGCAAACAAACAAACACCCCAACAAACAAACAAACAACCACCCCACCAAACACTAAGAAAAAAGCAGCAGATACCCCAAAAGACAGACAGACAAACAAACATACATACAAAAAAAAACACAACAAAAGCTCCACTCTGACAACATTCACATCCCTTACACTTCTTTAATGATAAGCATGTACAATTGGCATATCGAGTGGATAAAACCCAACCCTGCCCCACGAAGCAATACTATATGTAACAAATTAATAGCGAGTAAGAGGTAGTGTGAAGAAACGAAAGGGGCTCGGAAAACTTGAACACAAAAAGTTTGCCAACAGTTTGACAGGGAGGATGATGTTAAAAAGATTTGATGTGGTAACACAACTTTGCTGCCAAATTCTCTGTCTCTTCTTCCATAAACCTCATGCTGAACCATAGCTGGCCTGACCGAAAACTGATCATCCAGATCCACTCTTGTGTAGCATATCCTGGTTGACAACTCTAGCAGATCAATAAATGGAAACCACAGCAGAAGACGTTAAGACCATAGTGAGATAGACACCCTCATGCCTGATGGCGTAATCCTCATCAAATGGTATCGTTATCAAGTATAAAATTAATCCTACCCCCATAGGTTTGTTACTAGGATCCTTTCTCATTCAACAAAAAATCCAAGACCATAATGGAAACTCAACATCCAAACTGTTGGGCTCTGACAAATAAGGCGACTTGCCTGAATCCCATATAGGGCACAATAATTTCAATAGTGCAGCCATCAGTCAAGCATAATCAAACAGAACATGCAGTTGTATTTTGGAAAGGTCCGAGATGGTCTTTGGTTTATATAAAGATGATTACGGACTATCATCAGCATCAAAGCCAACACTGTCTTGTTGTGCTCGTTAATATGAACTTATCAAACGTACTGACCACATCAACAATGCCCATTATCTACACTGACTAATTCTCTTGTGGTGTGTAAGAACTCAGCAGCTCAAGTTCCTTGGACACATACCACGAATGCCAGACGATGAACCTGTCAAGATGTATGCCATATATTCACCAACCTATGGGAAAAGGAGACCAATAAGGCAACGCACATCTTTTCTAACATGTTCAAGGCCTGCTTGGAGACTGTGAAGGCAAGCTGGGACCAGAACAAATTGCAACACTCGCCGAAGAAACTGGTAGTCGCCTGCTCTGCAGCCGAAGGATGACGATGATGATGATGAATTATAAACTTGCATTCAGTGAATCTGGATTGTGGTATGCCCAAATCCCATCATCCCCATCAAAGGCTATACAGTCGGATTGAGCTTGTTACTATAAACTTACATTCATTGAGTCTGGAATGGGGATCTCAATCGCATTGAGAAAATAACAAGGACCAACCGCTGCCTGTGATTTTCAACATTTTTCAAAACAGTACTGCAATATTGATACATCTTTTATTTTTTTCAAAACAGGGGAATTCATATTTTAGAGTTGTACTTCCGAGGAAAGAAAAAAAGGCACTGTACTTCTACCTTGAAAACGGTTTAAACTGTGGATGACATTCAAGAGATATTAGTCTGCTGTATACGATCACGGGGTCAGCATTTCACAGAGGTATTTAGGAGGGGGGATCGGGGATATGTGGGTGACTGGTCACTGTTTAGCAATCTGTGTGGTTGTTTGATAGCTGTGTTTTTGTGAAAAAAAAATCCAACACAAGATGTAATACTTGTAGAAATAAAGTCCAGCACAATCTTATCCCAGAGCTTGTTTGCACATCGTTGATAACTCTCCAGTGATCCTCAGACAACATTGGTCTTATCAGCAGAGTTTGGGATTCAACACGGACATGGGCAAATAGATTCACAAAAGTTGTTGAATAAATACGACATTGTAAACAGTTCATCTCTGCTTTATCTACTTTTTCTTATTCTTTCTACGTAACTGTTGTCCTTCGCCCTTGAAAGGCTGGAATGAGTCGACCACATCCTGCAATCAGGGAAACAAATAAAAACAAGAGCAATACATTACTGGAAAAAATGTTGCAGTTAGCCTTTAAGTCGTGAAAAGTATCTACATCCTATGTGTTTATAACAATAACAAATTATAAGATACCTGTATAGTGCTTGTATCAGTATCAGGGCTAGATTATGTTCCACAGGCCTGGGATACCAGTATTCCATAGGCCCTTGGAACCATTATACTATAAACTCCAGGCACTAGTGTTCTGTAGGCACCAGGCACTAGTGTTCCATAAGCCCTAGCCACTATTGTTCCATAGGCCTTAGGCACTGGTGTTCCGTAGGCACCAGGCACTAGTGTTCCATAAGCCCTAGCCACTATTGTTCCATAGGCCCTTCCATAGGCCCTAGGCAACAGTGTTGTGTAGGCCCTAGGACCTAGTATTCCATAGGCCCTTGGAACCATTATAGACCCCAGGCACTAGTGTTCTGTAGGCACAAGGCATCAGTGTACCACAAGCCCTAAGCACCAGTGTTCCATGGGCCCTAGGCACTAGTGTTCCGTAGCTCTCGGCATCTCTGTTCCATAAGCCCAATGCATCATTGTTCTGTAGGGTCTAATGTTCCACAGGCCCTAGGCACTAGTATTCCATAGGTCCTAGGCAACAGTGTTGCGTAGGCCCTAGGACCTAGTTTTCAATAGGCCCTAGGCACTAGCATTCAATAGTCCCTACAGTGTTCCATAGGCCCTAGGCACCAGTGTTATGCAGGCCCCTAGGCTCAAGGGCCAATTTTATTCTACTGATTAGAAACACCTGGAAAGGAGTGGGTGCCTACAGCAACTGTACTTTAAGTAACAGAGAAGAAAAACATTCTGCAAAGAGGGGATTGGGAAGGGGTAAATCCTTACAAATATAAGAGCAATGATAGTTACCTCGCCATTTGTGCCATTTGTTACTGATGGTCTTACTGTTCTGATGAATGTGATTGTGCCCTTTTTGTAGTCGTAGTTTGGAATGCCCCTGTTAGGAAAAAAACCAAACCAAGTACATTAAAAAAATATTTTAACACAATAAGAAACAAATGTAAAATGTTTTTATTTGACACAATGAAACATTGGCACACACATCGCATACAGCCAACACAATGACCCACGGCATGGTGCTTATTTGTGTGTGATTATCTGTGGCTTGACTTACCTTTTTATTGTTGTTGCATTCAAAGGAACTGGTTTTGAGTCTACGTTTTTCTTTTTTCCGTCTAACCGATTTCCCTGGCCCTGGAAAGCCTGTCAAGTTTGAAGAGTGAAATGAAACTCAGTTAAGGCAAGAAATCAAAACTGAACCAAAAACGTCTTCTCAAACCTACTTCCCTGGGTGTTCTGACTATGCTTTGTCCAAACTCAGACCATCATTTTTTGTATTTGTATTTATTGTCCGAACCAACGGCGGATGAACCGCCAATTACAGGAAAGGGAAAACAACAAATAACGGAATCTTTAAATTTACAGATAAAATACATAAATGTTAAGAATTGAAATTGGAAAATATAAAGAAGTAAACAAATAAATAAATCAATGCATACATACATACATAAATAAAAAACAAATACATCAAAAGAACAATATAAAAAAACACACATATAAATATATATGTATATATGTATTAAATCTGATTACGAAATGAACTGAGTGAAGGTGCCCAAAAAACAAGGAATGCGAGTGCAATCGCACTCCTCCACATAACTTAACTTTGTCTGAAAAGAGCACAAAATAACACTGTACAAAATTTTGAGTGGATGTCACAAAATTTGGGGAAAAAATAAGATTTCTATTCACACCAGGAAATTTATTACCGATTTAGCATTTATTGACTTTGATCATGTAACAACAAAAAAAGCAATCTTGCAATGCACTCCTGCAATCTGGTATGGGCATATAAATCCTCAGAGGTTCTTCCATGCTTAAACTAAACCTCATGAAAAGTCAGATTTTAATTTCCACTTTTAGACATGGTTGTGAAGAGTGCAAAGAACTCTCCTCAATAATTAAAGGTGAGCAGTTCCGAATCCCCCCGTATTTCTTAAAATAGAGGACTGCAAACTTCACCACATTCTCTACTCTATGGTAACTCAATACTAAAGGTTTGGACTCAGATATGATTGGTATGCTGCACTGTGCTACAAGCAAGAAAAACCACAAGATTGATTTGGATTTCTTACCATGAACTGATCTGTATCTATAAGTCCTGCACCATCAACCTGCATCTCCTGACAAAAAATGTAAAAACAATTACAGAAACATTCAATACACAATAAGTTGAGCCTAAGCTCATGCATTGAATGAGTCCCATGACTATTAAGGCCGCTAACAAGAACTTCCAGAAATAAAAAATGAAAGGAAAAAATAATAAAACATATTAATTCTGATGAGGGTGTTATTGCCTAGTCAGAAGCAAAGGCCATATCAAATATGGCGGATACAGCAATGGCTATGGCTGGATTGCCATGACATCATACGCTGAAGTATAGGACTTCCTTAGCAACAACTTCAGCAACAGTCATGGCCGCAGCCATAGCCGCCTAATTTGAATACAGCTAGCTTGGGTTGCATTGTAAAAGTAACTATTGCATCGGGACTAGCCCAAACTGAAGTGAGTTCCACTCTGGCGAACAATGCAAGTATTCAGCAACATACATGCAGCTGAGAGATATTTGAGAGGTTTCGCAAGCGTACGGATACAGATACAGATACGATAACGGTATCCGTTCACGTTGGATGTGCGTCAGATTTTGTTTCGCAATATCATAGAGTTCTGTATACACACACACGTTGGCATAGGTTTTGCAAGCAAAACAAATCCCAAAATATTTTTGTTGTTGATGTTCTTGTTGCATTGGAGAATTTGATTGAATAGTAATTTTGTTGAACTGTTCATTTTCGAACCACCACGTTAAACGCGTGTAAAGAAAGTTTCCAGCAAGCATGGCAAAATAGAGACGACTGTTTATACTGCATTTTCCCAATATTTTGCTTAAAAATGATGAACACATTTCTATCTATGTCATGAATGACACCTTTAAAAGCAATACAGGGGTAAATGTTTTTAATCTAGGTAAAAAGTACAGCTAAAATCAGCAAAATGGTATCCGTTTTTAACGTACGTGTATGAGCTCCCGTATCCGTTGTCAACGTGCATGCAAAACACGGAAGTCGCGGTTACGCATCGCGTGAGCACACAAAGTGTTGACGTATCCGTAGCCTTGCGAAACCTCTTTATTATATTAATTGTCCCCCTCAAGGGCAAATTTGACGTGACCGAAACCCGGACCGACACTCTAACAACACCTGCATGCGAGTTTGGTGCGCTACTAGCACCATCGGCAGCAACACTCCATCAGCAGCCTACTAAAACTCACCTCTTGGTCATGTTCTGCTGGTCTTTGTCGTTGTGGTTCAACATAACCAACAGGTGCTGCAAACTCCACCTGGATTACAGATTAACCACAAGTATTCAACACATCTCACATAAATGTAAATATAAAAGCAAATGTAAGGAGGCCATTCAGATTAATCAATTTTATAGAACTTTGATTTAAAAAAAACACCTAAAAACTGTTGACATACCAACCCCAACCCAATGCAAGGGACGCGGCGGACAGGGCCAAGTGGAGGAGAGCCATAGGGAGAAAGCAGGCCACCCCAGAACTGACTGGACAACGGCCTTAAAACCGACATGATAAACCCCCAGATTTAGATTTTTAAATATTGACAGACTTTCTAATATATATTATACACACTGCAGAAGAATATAGTAAAGACTCAAATGAAGCAGATATTTTAACTCAATGTTCTCCCAGCTCTGGAGTTTCCAATGGCTTTTCCTGGCTTCCAGCCAGCAACTTTGCGGGTCAGGATTTCTCTCCAAAGGGTAGTCACAAGTATATTCAGAAGAACTCTACCTCGACACAAGACACTCAAGTTGCAATTGAATGGCTACTACTCACACTCATGTCACACTCGATGATAGAAACTGCATCACTTGGTTTTGTCTCCAACACCTGTAACTCATAGCTCTGCTCAAAAATATACAAATCTTTTATTAGTATATAAGAATGACAAATAGTATTAGCTGTTGCAAACTGCTTACCAACCAAAAGGACCTATGGTATAAATACACAAAAATAGTTAGTGGTCTGACGTTTCGATCCTAGCAGAGTCTTTCTCGAGGGCAAAAATCACTAGCCTTCGAGAAAGACTCTGCTAGGGTCGCACGTCAGGTCACTAACTATTTGTTTGCATTAGTAAATAAGATTAACAAATGTGGAGAAAAACAAAGAATTACTTTTCGAATCACAAGATTGCTAGGAAGGTATTGTGAACAGATTTAAATATTACACATCAAAATGATCACACAACTTTAAGCTACTTCTGTTGATAAGTACAATGTATATGTATTATAAAGCTGACATTTCAAAATAATAAGTGGTTAGACAAAGCCTTACCTATAGCTTACCAAAACCACAAATGTTACCTGTCACCACAAACAAATCCGGACAAACAACAGGGTAGGCCTTTGGAAGAACGGGGGAGTTACTTAACTTGGGGGGTCCAGCCTTTCTTACCTTGTTGTTGTATTTTATTGCGACCATGTCCCCCTTTGTTAGGCAGGCAAAACCACGTAAGATGTTCTCTAGACTGACAGGGTACGTTTAAGGAAACTTAAGTAGAGTTTAAAAACTTTGCATAGTGGAGATACCTTCAAGTAAGGTCTGCGATAACACCATGTAAAAATTAAACACATTGATTTAAAGGGGTTTTTGCATATTCCTGTGTTGTGCATGATGGTTAGGGTTAGGACGTTTAACTGTAAAAAAGACACTGAAATCCTTTTGCAAATTTCCTGAATAGTTAAACGAAGCCGACGCACACACCTGTGGTTTGCGATTTTGTGACGGTGAAGACTGGGTAAAGTGTTAAACCTAGAAAGTGTGTTGACACCTAATCCTGATACATGTGGGTTGATGGGAATCGGTAAAAACGGTTTAATGGTTAACCATAAGTTACAAGCTCCTTTTAACCGTTTAGGAAAATAAACGTCGATGCACAACCCTAACATTGGCGGCTACAGCTATGGCTACGACTGTTGCTAAGGGCGTTGCTAAGGACGTACTATACTTCAACGCATGAAATCTAGCCGTAGCCGTAGCTGTAGCCGCCAATTTGGAAATGGCCTTCAATAGTTTAATACATTCCTTCCTTCATTGTATGATGAAAAGGATACACTGCTTTGGGATTTGTGATATCTAAAAAGTCAACTGATTGAGGCTCGAACTTGGAGTAGGTAGCAACGGACAGACTACAGCTCTCTACATTCAGTAGGTCACCCTCATCTAGTAGTAAATTTCTCATCATCTGTGGAATGAAATCAAGTTGAAACAATCAGATGAGCTAGAGAAAAAAAATGGGAGAGGATAAAAGCTTATGGAAGTAAAGGAAAAAGCTCATCAATGACAAAAAAAGATCATTAGTATTTCCTTCATGTTTTAAATCTTCACAGCGAGAAGGTCACTAAACACAGTGACGTGAGTTGCCTCACATTTGAATACACACAGAAAAAACCCAATCCTCCACAAAAACCCACGACCCACCTCCCAGGCCGGGTTGGTTTCAACACAGAAAAAGCGCTCCACACGAGTCAATGCCAAACTGAAATATTGTATTTGATAGTGTGAAAAATGTCAGTCAAACTTACACAGGTCGGACCCGGATCAAACACAGAGATTTTTTTGTAGTGTGAAAAGGCCAATAGAGTTAGCAAAGACTGTTGGAAATTAAGGCCCTATAACATTTAGGTTTGATTAATTGATCGATCAACAAACTTTGTCGCATTGGTTGACAGGTGTAATTCAGGTCTTATATTTTAATTTCAGGAATATCATTTGAGTGATCAAAAATTTCAGCCTCACCCAGTACGGTAAATAGACCTTTCCTTCATCGGCCACAAACTCCAGCACACCGCAGTGAGTCGCTCTGTCCATTTTCTTGTTTGTCAATTTAAACAACATGGGGTAGTCGATATTCTGTCGGGCTGCAGAAACGCACCAAAGTAGTGCATTTAGTTTAGTTTACTCAACAAAATTGGGGAAAAAAGTCAAATTACTTCATGCTGTTTGTATGATGTTGCTCAATATGCTATAAAGGAACAATTACTGAAGATACTTATTTTGTGTCTGCAGAATATCAGCCTTAAATTTCATCCATGTAGGGGCGAAGAAGGACACTTTCATTTTAAAGTCTAATTCTCTGTCAGAATCAACCAAGGCCAGGACGAAGGCCCAATGCCATGAACCCAACTACCGTGGAATTCTGAGGTTACAACCCAAAGAATCACATGCTTTACAGGTCGTCCCTAAGTGCAAAATTCTGCGGTAGGCAGCGCCATGAGATTGGGCCCAGGTCAGAAGGGACATGATTGTCCATTTTTTATCTAAACCTCGGCTTGGGCTCGGGTTCCGGCTCCAGCTTGGGCTCCGTCATCAGCTTGGGAGCAGTGTATATTTTTTGCAGAGTGATTCCAGCATCAAACGGAACCAAGCAGCCGGAGACCGATCCTTAGCCAAGGTTTGTAAAAGTCCTTTATTGCCTCTGTGGAACTCTAGGCCCAGCTAGTGTAAAAGTATAAATTGGTATGGCCTAGCATCATCAGGGCTCGAATTTGGGGGGAAAATCCACAAGACTGCAGGGCTTTTAGCTCAACACTTTTACTGGACCAACATTTATTTTACAAGACCGGATTCAAAATATGTTGCACAAGCACTAAGAGAAGATATTGTCATGATACTTCGATACCTAACATAATTGAAAGGTAATATCAGGTTCATTGTCAACATTTTTCACAAAGACACTACACAATGGGGGTATTGCTGTTATTAGTCAATTGAAAAACACAAGACCACCGGTCTTGTCCGATCGTGATTTTACTGGCACAACGCTAAAAGTACTGGCCTCGGGCCTGCGGTCCAGTGTTAATTTCGAGCTCTGATCGTTCCAATAAAGAAAGCAAACAAAATGAGGTTTATTCTTTATTTAATGTTTATATATCGATGTGAAAGTTTACATCTTAAGATGTCACTTTGATAAAACCAACACTACTTACTTAAAACATCTAGAGCAGAAGGTGGCATAATAACTGGAAGAAGAAAACAACAATTTAAATTGTTACAGTCGTTACTGAACAATAAAAAACCTCTTAATACTTAAATACTTTAGATTTAAATCAGCACTCTGTGAAAACTTCATCAAAAATAACAGTTTTCTAGAATAAAACTTAAAAAGGACTCATGTTCTTGTTTGTTGGGGTGTTTGTTTGTTTGTTTGTTTGTTTGTTTGTTTAGATTATCTTCCCAACAAGGGAACTCAGCAAAGCTCCCACAAGGAAATATAAGCGCCAAGGTTAGCTTGTGGCAACAGCCAATCTCTCTCTACATACATTGGTTAACATCAATGACTATGAATTGCACAAATCAATCAATTGTGATTCCGTAACTAGACGACAGTTGTTCTATCATCATTGTGAAATCAGGGGTTAGTAAGAAAGGATTCGAACCCACAACCTTGTGATTGCAAGTCCTGCAGTCTAACCACTTTACCATGGTGACACAGTTTAGTCCGAGATTTAAGAACATTCTTATGAGTGTAAATCCAAACAAGAAATCAAGTGCTGAGGGACAATGTTCTGAAGCATGGCAAATTCACAAACGGCCTGTAAAAATTGCATTATAGCTATTTTGTGATCTTGACCATAAGACACAAAAGCAGCTTGTCATCTTACTTTTTCCTCCTCGCTCCACATCTTGTCTGTAGGTTCCAGTCAGCATGGACACTGAGTAACATCGGTACTGCCTGTTAAAGGTCTGTGGAAATGCTCCAAACATCTGAAACCCAAACTGAAATTTTTAAGGAGAGAATACAAGGTACAGTTTGTATTTTCATATTTGTCCGAAAAACAACACCTGAATGATGTTGCTATGTGGAACTAGGTCCTTGATCCTCTCGATTGTTGTAGAGTAGACCAGAGGGTTAGGAAGATCCATGATTCCATGTGTTAGAATTTGGCAAATTGTTATACTTTTTTTTCAACATTTTTTATGTGCCAAATTGGGAACATAAAAAAATGTGGGTCTATAACAATAATATCATAACAACAATACTTAGACTGGGGAGAACACCACTGTTTGTTGTGGTCCCCACTCACCCCCCTCCCCCCCCCCCCCAAAAAAAAATAAAATAAATAAATAATAAAAAATGTAGCTACTGCTGAGGCTGAGTGCTGTTATTGTTAAAGTTGGGAAGGTAGTGCATTCAGCTCTACCAGCTAGGCTCCTAGTGGATGATACCCATGCCTATGGCTATATCCTTACGGACTGTTTCACTCAGCCCCAGGAGTAGATGGCAAAGTGCCCCTGGTGACAGTTGATCTGGTTTGACAGCCCAAATCAGTAAGTGTAGCCCTCACCTTGAAGTGGCCGTCCGGCCTTGTGAGTTGGGCGATATCTCATAAAAAAAATATAAAAAATAAATAAAAAATAAAAACATTTGTTAATGATGTACTGTGTGAGTGTGAGTGTTAATCACTAGTACTAGTAGTAGTATAACTTAAGTATATAAAAATCATATAAAATATTGTTGCTTGCTGATTAGTGATTGAGCTTGTAAAATTACCCAAGTTAAATTAAGTCAGTGTGGTAATCATTGGTAAACGAATACGTCCTGGTGCAACTTATTTTAATTTGTTATTTAGCTCTCATTTTTCATAGCGAGTTTAAACAAATAAATGAAGCTTGTGAAACCATGATTTATATGATTATGAAATCGTGAAATCAACTTCATTTCCTGAGTTATTAAAAGAAAAAACAGAACAATATCATCTGACAACCGTCGTTAGCTTTCATTCAAAATCATAACAAATACAGTAATTGTGGATTTTAGTAAAATATAACCATCCTTTATACATACCATCATGACTTATTCAAATGGCTTCTTCCCCTAAGAGTTTTAATAAACGGAAATTTCTCCTCACAGTCGGCAAAATGAAAACAGAAAACAGATGACTTGCCAAAGTTGATTAACCTTTTACCTTTGACCTTATTTGTCAACATTTCTAGGCATTATGATTTAACACATTTGAAGTAAATAATTTTTAAATATATAAATTTAATTATAAATAACCATGGTAATAATAAATTTTAGCTTAAAAATATTAATAATTACTCATAAAATTTATTTTGTATAATTTATATTCTTGTACAAAAGGTTTATTAAAGAAGTTATTTTATTGACCTTTCGTACTACGTAAATTTGGCATTTTAGGCAATCGAGTCCGAAACTTGATCCTTTGGCATCTCCCAGTACTTGTCAAATATTCCGCCTACCAGGCTAAATCATTCCGCGGGAAAGTTAAAGGCGACGTATACATTGAATGAGTGAAGAAAGAACCGATATTTTGCGGTTGTTTACTATTCGTCGCAACGATCGAAAAGTGATATAACCACCGGTACTGCAAAACGACACCACCATGTTTGTTACAGACATTCGGAAGGATTTTTATGAGAAGGTGCTTCACAAGGTAATTTAACCGTCTTTTCTCATCACGTTCAGATTCCTTTTCATCACCACACTCTCTGCATGCACTGCAAAAATCACTAATCAGTGTGAAAAGTGTCACCGGTGACCGATTGGGTGGGACAGTGTCACAGTGATTGACACTCGCACTGTCGCAGTCGCAATTGTCTCAGTTGACAAGTGACATGACTAGTGAGAGTAGAGACCATGGAAAAATGGAGACTGACCCTGAGATGAATATTACTATTAATTATACTGCCAGTGGGGCAGTGGTGTCACTGAGTCAGTGACAGTGATGATCTGATGATGATTCAGTCAGTCATTTTGTCAGTTCAGTGCATCATCCTAAATTTAATTTAATTTAGTACTTTGTAAATGTAAATGTCTGACTCTCTAATGTCACATTCACATTGCAATAACAAATTGTACCTGTGTTGACAGAAACATTGGCAAAACATTAAATGAAGTAGTTTTATGGTAGCACTTTTTTTCCGATCTGCACTCCACCAACTACTCCTAGAAGTAGAACTATGCGGTTTGTTCCGCTATCTTCTCCACGATAGCGGAACAAACCGCATAGTTCTAGGAGTATCCACCAACAATCAAGCACCCTTGGCTAAGGGTCCTACCGAGTTATCAACGTAAACGTAAACGTTGTGCAGTGGATAGTAAGCCCGATCCAGCTTTCATCTTTTACTGTTTTAGTTAATTACTTACTTAACGGTTATGTGTTATTGTTAAAATGATATAAAGCCGCATTGGCACTGAACATGCGCAGTGACAGTTTTGTGTGTGTTGCGACTTAAAACTTTTCCCTTACATTAAATACAAATGTTTTTAAGCTTAGTTCCATGCTTAATGGCTGCTACTAAACCCAACCCTGGCCTTTGCAAATTTTAGATGACCATGCCCTCTCAAAGATCAAATTCCAGGCTTTAGGCTTTATACCCCCGATGATTAAGTCTATTTAACCCATTTTGTTTCAATTCTGTTCATACAGCGCGTTCTCGTCTTGGTGTCATTTGACATTGATGCAATATGTGCCTGTAAGATTCTGCAGGCCTTGTTCCACTGTGACAGTGTGCAGTACACCTTGGTGCCCGTCGTTGGTAAGATGGACTGGGAACGAGCTTTCTCGGAACATGCAGAGCAGGTATGTCCAAAAGGCATGATATTCTTTATTTTTTAACCTGATTTCCAACTTGTTTTTTATTACCTTCAGAAAATCAGTAAGATTAATATTAGCATTTGTAAGTTGGCTCTTGTACTCAGTAAGGTTTTTCATTTCATACATTTTGTTGAAGGTTTTTAAAACGAATTATGAAATTTAAAAAAATGAATATTGATTTTTATTTTTTTTTTATTCATTTTCAATGTGTTTTTATTTCCATTAGTTGACGTTTAGCTGCTCATAATTTCTTTTGCTCTTTTGCGTCATTTTTAAGAGCTATAATTTGCCCTTTTTTAAAAGGTTTTAGTTATACTAATTGTGGAGAGTCTTGAAAGCGTACTTAAGGCAGATTTTGGTGCCTAAAACTTTAACTTTTTCAATGTTTCAATGTGAAATGTTTGACTAAATTGATCAGAAAGGAAGGAAAGAATGACCAAATATTCTGCATTACTTTACACTTAATGAGGATATGTTTGTGATTTGATTTGTCACAGTTTGAGTTTGTTGTGATGATAAAGTGTGGTTTAACGCTTATTATTTGTCACAGCTTGAGTTTGTGGTCATGATAAACTGTGGTGTATCGCTTGACATTCTGGAGACTCTTCAACCAGAGGAGAATGTGACGTTCTTTGTTTGTGACAGCCATCGACCAATGGACCTTGTCAATGTCTACAATGACACCCAGGTACCGTCATCAAAAGCTGATGAATTCTTTACTAATTCTTTCGTTATTTTTTGGTCTTTGCCAAATCTTGCCCTTAAGCTTTTTGTAAAATAGACCACCGGGCTAATAAACTGCGTTTTACCTGCCCCCAGAGTTTGAGTAGCCCAGATTTTAAACATGTTTTGTCATATTAAATGTGTCTTTCTGATGTATTAATGATAGCAATCACAACCAATTTGCCGCTCGGCCATGGCATGCCATCCAGTGTCTTTTGCCTGATTTGAAATATGGTTAGTGTGTAACCTGAGTAAGAGACTGATCTGTGATGTTTTTTTATCTTCAGGTAAAGCTGCTGATATCACCTGAAGAATCCATCCCAAAGTATGAGGATATCTTCAGAGATGAAGGGGTGAGATGATTTTAAGAAAATAAATGTCCACATCAAATATGAACATAAAGAAAGGAGAAATAATCCAGTCGATAGCAACAAAAACAAACACATAATCAATTTCACCAAACTCTTCCTAACTTGGGATTAATCTTAGGACTTAGGACGAGTCCCAGCCTTGCACTGTAACATGTAAACCTTAAGATTAATCCTAAGTTAGGACTAGTTACTCGTCCTAACTCGAGGTAGGATTAATCCTAGCGTTTCGTGAAATCGGCTGCTGGCAAGTCAGTAGAGTGCTGCCAGCCAGTATTAAAAGAATGATGTAATAGAAATTTCGATCATTTCTTTTTTACTTATAGCAGGAGTCCTGCAATGTGCATGGATAGAAATATATGATCGAGTTATTCGGATAAGTATGCCTCAAAATACCCACTGAACTACAGGCAAGAGTTCAGTCATTTTAGCTTTGGCCAGTTACTCCACATCCGAACAAGTCCTGCAGTCTTGTGGTTTTTCAAAAACACAATGTTTATAATGTACATGCACACTGAAACTTCTCAATTCCAAAGCTCTTCCTCAAAGTTAAGCAAATCTTTAAAAAGAAGGAAATATTTTTCGTCTTGTAAACAAATTATCTGGTCAAGTGAAAATGCTGAGCTACAGGACTTGTGGTTTAGAGGAGACTTTCTCAAACTTTGAGCCCTTCAGTGAAATTCACTATAATTTACTTTCTTCTTCTTTTTGATGATTTCAGTCTGATGATGAAGATAGTGGACATGAAAGTGACGGCTCGGAGCCAAATGGAAAGAGGCGACGATATGATGAGGTAATAAATCAGTCTCCATTTTGTTGCCAAATAAATAATAGACATGAGATTTAGCAGATTTTTTTTGATGAATTCATTGAATTTTTCATTGATCTCGCTTCACCTTCTGATTTTCTTGAAAGAGGCAAAATTGCCATCACAGAGATGAAAGACAGGGGACCAGTCTGAATAGGCACCTGCTTTCCATTCTTGAAGTGATTGCCTTGGTGCCAAGTGAAAGTGCCCAGTAGACCCTTCAGGGTTTGCCCTCTACTTTTCTAGTGAATGGCCAGCAAGACCAGTTAGCTTGTCATTTCAGTAGTCTGTCAGCTTTTTCACTGATGGTCCATACTTTAGATGAAATAGGGATGCTTTTCAACACTGAATTAGCCAGTCAGACCACTTGGAGTGAATTTTGACTGGTCCTCGGGTGTTTTAAATGGCATTTGGCCAGCAGACCACTGTTAAGGGAGGACACTGCACTTTCATTACCCTCATGGAGGCTTCTATTAATAATACCAAAGTAAAAACTACCGTATCCTACATACAGTAATGGAAGCACCAGACCTGGATAGACTTATTGCATAACTCCACCATTGCCGAGGGCAAACATTGGAACCACGGCAAGCGTACATGCCATGTACAATTATCAGTCGATAAAAGGTCTTCCTTTGACCTCAGTGAGGGCGCTGCTTCAGTTTAGTGACGCTGTATGCTAGAATTTGAAATATAACATTCAAAAACATCAAAAGGTGTGAAATGTGACTGTATATATTTCTTATGGTCATTTGCAGAATGCCTTGGAGAGGAGGATGGAGAGAAAACGTCAAAGGAGGGAGTGGGATGAAAAGAGACATCAGCTGCTATTTGACTATGAGGAGTTCTCGGGATACGGTCAATCAGTAAGTCACCAAATAACTTGCTGATCCTTAGTTCTTGGAAATGCAACGCAGGTAGCACAGGGGTGGGATTTGGTCAAACTAATCATAATGTGTAGGATATAGGTCCCTCGTGCTGTATCCACAATAAAACAGTCTAAGCTAAGAGACAAATCAATGAGCCATTCGCCTTAAATTCGAACCTGCATCCAACTCAATATTGTAGTGCCCTCAGCCCCCTTACAATAATGCTACCAAAACGCATGAAAATCACCCAAAATAGCTGCCATTAAGCCCGTTTAAGTTACAAAGTTGAAGGATTTGGGCAATCAGTAAGTAACCAAAATATATTGCTGATAGTTCTTGGATATATGCAATTCATTGCTGGGAAAGGATTTTGCAAAACTAACAAGTGTCGACAAAACATAAGAACAACCTTGAAAAAACATTTTTGTGAAATCGAGCACTGGGCCAAATTCCATACGCCATTTTGAAATATGGTGGACACAATGCTATTACACTATTTCGTTTGGGTAAATCAGTCTGTATACACACAAACCAAACTCCAATAGTGTCCACCATATCTCAACAAGGCTAATGGCTAGATGTTTATATAACATAGAATTCTAATAAAATAGCTGTGTTAGTCTGGTAGATTAAACAAGGAAGATAGTGATAGCACTTAAAGACTAACTAAGTATTTAAAAAACTGCATGAGCTTTTGTAGTAACAACCGCTTTATAACCTTTCTTACCACAGAAAGCTGTGTTTATGGAGGCCCTTGATAAAGTGCATAATTCTATGGGGCTTAAGTGTCATGAATGAATGTGAGGTTGAATTGTAAGGAAACTTTATTTTCTTTTTTCATTCTTGATGTTTTACAGGCGGCAATAATAATGTACGACTTGGCTTGGAAGATGTCTAAAGATACAAATGATTTACTCTGGTAAGTTTTGGAAAAATATGTTAAACAATTCATAGCTTCGGACAGCAGGAGCCAAACTTTTAAATAATGTAATAGTGGATTTCTTTTAAAATACAAAGTATCATTTAATCGAGTATGTTTGTTTTACAAGTCATTTTATGTGAAGTCATAATTTAACACGTGTATAATGTTTACTTTTGTGTAGGTGGGCTATCGTGGGTTTGACCGATCAACTACTCTCCAAGAAAATAGACAGGTGAGTAAGTTTTTTGGGCAAAAATCAAGCAAGGTGGTCACTGTAAGTCGTATTTAAAAGTGAGGTGGTCCCCCTTGCTTTTAAATGGTCAGGAGAATTTCTGTAACTGAGTAAATCACACTGCAACTAATTCCATTATATTGACCAGTTGTCTTCACAAGTCTTGTCTCTCTACTTTTATTTTCCTTTCAGAGAAACGTACGTCTTGGAGGCGACAGAATTAAATCGTCACGTGGCTAGACACAATCACAGAGGGGAAGACGAAGATGATTCCGTCTCCATCAACTCCATGAGGATATCATTCACTTCAGAGTATCCTTTGCATATGAAATAGGAATAGGACTTCAAATCTAGGGCCAAATTCATGGAGCCTGCCTAAGTAGAAAATATTTCGGAACAAAATTTCTGCTAAGTGCAATTTATCAGGAAACCGGTCAGAAATTTTACATGTGAAATAGTATTTCGGTTTGTAGCCTATTGCTGGTAACTAAAATTGTTTTGTGCTCAGCTACTTTTTTTTGCTCTGTGAAATTGGTTGGTTGTGGTGGAAAATTTCCCCTTGAAATATTTTTGCCTGAAATGCTATAATTTTTGAGAAATGAGTTTGAAAAAAAATAGCTTTGATCTCACGAGTCTGAAACTCAATGTTTGAAAACAGTTAAAACATGTAATTTTTTTTCTTCACAAATATGATTTCCTCGCTGCTCTTAAAGTTTCACAGGTCTGTTATTTCATATATGTGTTGGTGTCACACAAAGTGCACAAATTGTCTATGACACTTACCAATGTGTCCTTGTGCTTTAAATAGGTGTTTATGTGGCATTCTTGAACCAATTTGGATTAATTGCCTTAATACTTGTTGAACAGACTTCAACTGGCATTGTACAGACATTGGTCACTGTTTGACAGTCTGAGGCACTCGTCATACACAGCTTGCAAGTAAGTGACTTGGCCTTTATTCATAATACACTGCCTAGTTGAGAAACAGTGTCCTAAACAGTGGTTTCATTGATAGCCTTAGTCTATACTCTAAGTTCAATCGTTCTATAAAACCTTTTGTTTTCATTCAATGATAACAACTTTCAATTTTTCTGTTTTAAATACTATATTTATATTGCTTAACTATGTATGTTGTCTATTCTGATATTTCTTTTACTGCACATTATTTAATTGTATTGCACGTTTGATAATTAACAAATTAAAAAATTGTGCAGTATATGTAATACCACCGTGCATGCCAGATGAGGAAAGGCTAGTTCAAATCCTGAACAGTAATCCTAGAATGGTGTTGCTCTGGGTCTCCTATGATTAAAAGCCTGTAAACATGGCAATCAAGCCCCAGCTGCAGCTGCTAATTCCTAAGGATTCCTCACTTAAACAGTAAGGAAAGTCTCAAAAGTCGAGCATGTTCTAGGCACAAAAGAACATTTCCATGGTCACATGCCTGCATTCTATTTTACCACCAGATCATTCTGCTGGACTGCACCATTGTGCTGAAGTACGAGAGCAATCCTACACAAGTGAATTTGTGAATTACCTTTTTTTTTTTTCCAATGGAACGCCCTGGCGGTCTAATGCGCTGGAATTTTTATCCGATCAAATTAGAACGTTTCTACTGCTTCTACTTTTATGATGCTTCCTAAGCAGTAAATAATCATCTTAAGTGCAACGTTATGCTCACCAATGCCGTGAGATTGGGCCTGTGTTAAACAATTCAAAATATTTAAGAACAAATTCTTAAAGTTATTTCAGTTTCTCACTGTTTATATGTCACCTTCTTGTTAGCCTCAAGTTATGGACGTTGAAGGGTTTCAAGAAGCTTCATGAGTTCTTAGCTGATATGGGCGTGCCGCTGTCGGAATGTAAACAAAAGTTCTCTGCTATGGATATGGGCCTCAAGGATAATGTTGCAGAGTGGTTGGTTACATCGGCTCGCAAGTTTGGGTGAGTGTACATTTTGTTTTAGCACTTGTTCAGAGCACATTGTATGAGAGATTTTTGTTTGTTTTTGACATTCATGAAAGTTACACACAAAAAATTCATCTTTGTGGTACTGATTGGGTGAAGCACAATAAAAATGTTTTAAAAGATTAGAGAACTTTTCATATTTTTGCGGCAGTTAGCATTTCCCAAGTTATAGAATTTCCCCTGAAAGTGAATTGGTCAAATACTGAAGTATAACTTTTGCCCCAAATATGATGTATTACCTTTGTCAATGGAAGACAGGTAAAACCTTTGCTCTTGGAAGTATGTGCATTGTTCAAAATTATGTAAACAACTGAACATTACCTGGTATGCCTACTGCCAATTAAGTGTCGCCAAGTTTCCAAATGGACAAAATATAAGAACTGTGAGGCCTTAGTTTACAAGTTTGATAGTGCATTTGCTTTCAATGTTTTTACTCCGTGATGTCTTCCTTCAGGTTGGAGCAGATAACACTCTCTTCATTTCAAGCTCAGTATGGCTTTAAGAACAAGGTGATTTTTATACCTACATGTATTTGAGTAAAAAAACAACATGGATTTTGGATTGTGTTTTATATTATAAGTACCAATTTTCACACCTTTTAAAACAGACAGTTTCTTTATACATACATGCATTATTTTACAACTAAACTGAATTACAAACTGCAGTATTACCAATTTCCAAACATGGCTTTAGATATAATTCATTTTTCATATTCATCTATTTTGAAGAAGAATCGCATTTATTTTGCTGAAAATCATGTTTAAAAGTACATTACTAATTTGTATCATATGTTTGTTTCCTTACACTATGATCTTGTTTGCTTCAACTTGTTATTTTTTACATGAGATTTGTCTTTTTTATGTTATTTCTCTACTTCATTTTATTGTTATAATTTGCAAAAGTTTACCAGTGAAATTAAACCAACTGGTGTTGTCTATTTGTTCTTTACCAGTTCTGTGCTTTTGACATTGCCTATGCAGTCAATGCTCTCCTTGAATCAGTTGTGAGTATATTTTTTATTATTCTTTATGAACCATAAATTGTTTTCTCCTAAATGATACAATGATTGCCACTCGGGCCAAACAGTCGAATGGTGCATTTCTAATTTAGGAAACAAATCTATGGTTATATAGTCAAATGGCTGTCAGTGACAATAAAAACATTATTTGAAAAGAGACATGTTGACTGAAAACCTCCAGAAATGTTTTTCATGCAAGTATATTTTTTTCTGAATGTTTTGTGTTGTTTATGGGTTAATTTGAAGTTCTATCTACACGCTGTAAGTTGTGTGGTGGCACCGTGTCCATGAAAATAATCTATCTGTGATCTGTGGTGGTGATGTGGTGCTGTAACAACTCAAAGTTTCGATCAGTACGCTCTGATCGTCTTCATTAGAAAGCTGAATTTTGAAGTTGTAATGAAAATGTTTTATTTTCACACAGGAAATGAACAAGACCTTAGAGGGTAATTTCTTGGAAGCACTTGATTGTCTCTCAAGGTAATTGTTACGCTCTTCTTGTCTCTTATTTACATTTTTCCCAGGTCTGTTGAGATTTCTGAGTTTTAAAAGACCGGGACGTCCCTCTTTTCGGGGAGGAATTCATATATATTTAGCATTAAAAAAAGAAAAACAAAACGGCAGTATGAGTCAGACACCATCTGAAAAAGAGTGTGCTGTAACACGAGGGCGCTATTTCACAAACCAGAGGTTGTGGTCAGCTGCTGCAGTTCTATAAGCACAAATCCTGGATCTTGTCAGGGGCCTAGGCAGCTTGACCCTGGCCCCCTGCCATTGAACAATCCACTCACTCCTCTCACTCTGCTATGTGTCCCTTTTTCCAGATTGCAAATGTTGGCTGGTATGCAAACGTTGTAATTGCATGGGTCTGTATTTGCAGTTTTTCAAGTTCAAGCTACAGTATAAAACGAAGAGAACACCAACCCACGTCTCTTGCTCTATCCAAAATATTTTACAGATTGCAAGATTATTTCTACAAGTTGTTAAGAGAATTTGTCTTTTAACTTCTTTATGAGCAGATCCAATATTGAAAAGCTCGCCCATGGTCTGGAGTTATCCAAGCGCCAGTTTCGTGCCACTGTCAACCAGGTCCAGTCACTACTGGACATGAGTCAAGTTATCTCGGCCGGCTCCTTCCTCTATGCTTTCATCCCAGAAGGAACCCCTGATGTCAAATACTTTTCTATGCCAAACTGTCTTGGGATGCTTGCTAGGTTCACACTTGAGGCCTATGTTAAAATGGTAAGTAACAGTTAGACGTCTACCAAGTACTTCAAAAGTCTCTTTCTACTGTTGTCAGGAAAGCAGTTAAAAGGAACATGTATCCAATCCTGAAAACGTAGTACGAGCTAAAACTCAAAGGAATTTGCCCATTTAGAGTTTGAAACAAATGAACGAGGACCACTTTGAAGTGGACCCAAATGACTGATTGATAGAGGTCCAAAAATGCAAGTTTGTCCTCCGTCTTTTCCAGAAAAACAATGTGTATAATAATTGTTTGTGTTGCTCTTTGTTTCTGTTCGTTCCAGTCAAAGAACAGGAAAGCTAGAACGCTTCCACTTGTGATGACTGCACCTCTGAACCTGGAGACTGGAACGCTGTTGGTTGTTGGAATCCCACCACTCCCTGAGCTGGAACAAAGCTCAAGAAAGTAAGTCGTATAACCGTATCTTTATTATTGACCTGTATTGACCTCCTGCACTGATGTCACACATGGCTTCTGTCTTTTGTGGTCTGCGGTTTTGGGAGTCCAATTGCATGTAAAGATATTGTGAGTGTGTAAAGGCTAAAATGTTCACAACACAAGTCAACACATATGTATGAAACCGACTCCCCAAAATGGCACCAGACTCATTATTTTTTCCAGCCTCCGTTAGTTTACATTACATGAATGAAAATTACAAAAGGACAGCTGCTACTCAAGCAAGGTCTATGGCAAAAGTTATGAGACATTTTTGTTATACCAATCATAATTTGTTTTTGCTTTCCAGTTTCTTTGGAAGAGCTTTCGAGCAAGCTGGACAAAAGACAGGCTCAAGGATTCTCCATGACAAGTTTGACTCATCAGGTAAGAAGAAACACCTCTGGGTTTGAAAGTTCTTTCTTTAATCTAACCTTAATATCGTAACTACTCAACAACACATACCATGAAACTAAAGAAAGCATGTGAAACCAAACTTACATAACATTATAAATACTAAACGATTATAAACAAAGTTGTTAAAAACAGGCAAATGCAAAATAACATTCTGTTGTTTATGCCAACAGAGCTAGAGAAAATGGCAATAACACTATAAATATATTGAAATTATATGGAGTACAATATACTAAATTTTCCCCAACCTGAGTTACAACCTGAGGGCACAAGTGCAACAAAATTTTTATAACTTTTAAATAATATTAAATACAAACTAAACATTGCCTACACATATATCTGGAATATAATGGAAAAGTTAAATTAAAGTAGATTTTGAGCCATCTTTGAAAATAACTACACCAGGCTGCACATGTATTTTGAGATCTATGGAACTCAAAGTCCTTATTCCTAATTTTATGTGGAAGTTGTATATTTTTGTGAGTGCATGAGACCTTCATGTGTGTATGTTGAATAAGTTGTTCTTATTTTGTCTATTTTGATTTGCAGTGATTGAAATGAAGAATGAAGATCGGAGTAAATTCTTTGATGCCCTTATCTCACTGCTGACATAGGAATACATGCACGATAATTTCCACATACTGGGTATGTACATAGTCTCCTTCAACATCATTGGTTATTTTAATTGTTTATAGGTAAGGAACAGCTTTGGGTTCTCAGAAGACTTTTCTGAAGTAACGCATTACAAAACTGATGTATGGATATGCCACTACAATGGAGGCTCAGTTTTTGAGAAAATGTCATAAAACCAAAGTCAAGTCATACAAATTTCACACAACATTGATGTGCGTACTACTTTGGTTTCAAATGGCGGACTTATTTATGTGTATATAACAAATCATTTTTTCATGGAGCTTGTGTTTAACAAAAAGTTGTACAAAATACTCTAAAAATAAGCTTGTGGTTGTATATTGTACATAGTGTAAATTATTAAGATGCTTAAACCCATGCCATTATGTGAAATATGCTAGCACTAGTGTGATGATATTAGAATGAACTGACCATAAGCTACAAGAAGTGACCGTGTAGCTCTCGGAATAACTAACTTGACCATTACATGAGGCAGTGTTATTTTCATTGTAAAGGTGACTTATACTCAAAGAGGTCCTATTATATTTTAGAATGGTCAAGGGAAACACAGGGTTTTGTTTGATTCACATTGTGCTATGAATTTGAAATTGTTTGTATGAGTTAAACGCAGAGCCCCAACTTGCAAGAAATTTTAAGGATTGTGTGCTGTATACTACCTTGTCCATATGCCATGTACAAGTCTGTAATCAATAGATAATGAATGAATTTATTTCAGTTAAAACAATGCCATCCAGGAACACCCACTACTACAGGCCTTGCTGGTATGTCACCTGTGGAACAAAATGTCTATTTTATTCCACCAGTGATCTCACAATGAGCCAGGCTTGGTTTTTTTGGGGGTGTTCTCAGGATGAAAAGGGGGTCTCAGCCGATTTCAAACTTTTAAATGGCATATGGACAGGGTAGTAGGGTACACATCCTTTAACGATAATGTTAGTCTACTCGTATTTTATTAAATTACCCTTATTTTGAAACTTTGAGTGTTTGAACAATTTGAAACTATTTAACTAAATGTATCTTCAAGGAAGTTCTTGTTATAAATATCTTTAAAAGAAAATAGTCCAAGACATCAAAATGTGTACAACATGAGCAAACACTAATAAATATATTATCCATCTTCTAAAACAAAAACAACTGTTTATATATTATCTTTGGTATATTAAATATAGTAAATTACATTTTGTGATAATTTTAATTTGTATATATAGATTTTCAATAAATAGTTAAATTTCTTTTCATATATTAGTACAGAGTGAGATTATAGGTAATGCAATGTCATTCATTTGAAACACAACAATAAATACATTAATTTTAGGAATACATTTAGTGTGGCTTTACAAAATATTCCCCCAACAATTATGAAAGATGGTAAACATCTAAAAGTGATTTACGTCAATTTGTATAATAATGTCATGAATGTAAATAAAGTGTGAAAGATATAAATATTTAGAAAAAAACCCCAATTTGAGTCCTTACTTGTTTTATGCGAGGGTCGGTTTGAATCCCAACAGAGTAAATAGTTTGTGGATTTGTGCCCAGCAGCACTAAAAAAGCAATAACAATGGTTCACAAGGAAGGAGGGGGAAGCAAAGTAATGTTTTATTTTGCCCATTGAAAAACCAAGACTCAAACTCTACCAAGATGAACCCATTAGACAAATACAATTTGCATATTAGACTGGCTTGAATTTGGCAACGTGTCTACTTTCTAAATACATGTTTGTCAATTTGGCATATGACACAGTGCACCTCACACATTCACCACACTTGCTTTTTAAATGCAAGTTGTTTGTACCATAGTACCACTTCAATACACGCTTGGCCCCCTATGATACATAAGTTGGTACATACCACACTAACATTCTCAAAAACAACTTTGACTGTGAGACCAATTGTTTCTGCTGTCAAACAAATCAAAGCTGCCTATTGTTTGTTCCTTTATGAAATGAAACAGACCATAAATTATAGATCAATGACTGCAGTCAAGGCATACACAAGTTCAAAGCTGACTTTCCCCCAAAATTGTTTTTCTTTCTTTTGATCAACAAAGAAAGTTTGTCACAACTTGAACTTTCTCAAAGGTCATTTTAAGGTGACGTGTTCTGTCGGTCCGAAAATTGGGTCAATTTAGTTGGCACAGAACACTTCAACAGTTAAAGAACAGCTCCTTAGGAAACAAAGATGCTGTAGCATAGATCTGTATTCTACAAAATTCACATTATAAGAAGAGTAACTGGACTTGATGTGATCTCTAAAATAATCTGAGGAATGGTGATGGAATTAGGAAGTCTCTTAGAATATTCCTTGGAAGATCTGATCAAACACGGCTTGTGCATCATCAGCAGCTTCGGGTGAACTGCAGGAGAGATAAGAGAGGATTTGGAAAGTTTCAGCTGTATCTTAAGGGTAAGTGTAGATGGACCATTTAAAACAATTTTTTTCTCATTTCCTTAAACCTGTCATGGGTTAAGTAGCTCGCCAAGTGGTATTTAAAAAAATGCAGCATGAAAAATGTAATAGAATGAGAAGTTCTAATGAAAGATTGCAGAGAAATAATTTAACAAACTTAAACTATTACAAAACTGTTCCTGAGCTAAGTGCACACACAGTATAAAATATAATTTAATGGCAATGTGGATAATTTAATAATCTTGTCCAATTTAATGGTACAATAGTTTGCATTTTGTTCTTGTTTGAAATCAGGTAAATTAATATAAAACAAAACTCACTGGTTGGGAGGTTCTGAAGAGAAGAAGTTTCTTGTTTTCTGTCTTCTCAGAAGTGGACTGCAAACTTGTCTTCTCCACAGTGTGCTTCCACTTTTTGAGGAAGTGGGAGTAGAGTGTAGTCTTGGCTCTGGAGGAGACCCAAGTCTCAACTTGGGGGAATGGTTATTTAGTTGTCTTGATGGTGGTGAACCTATGTGATGTGGGCCAGGGGTATCTGACAACCTGGGACTTATCATAGACCTCTTCGGAAAACCATCCCCCCGTCTAGCCCCAGACGAAGGTCTCGTTATTGGAGTGGCGGCATCCAATGATTTTGATTGTGAAATTGCATCGGGAGGATTTTTAGAGACCAGAGATGCAGGTGACATGTGCCCAAAACCTGCTGAGGGTCGGGAAAATGATGTTGGGGAGATCTCTGGCGAGTACATCAACTTCATTGAACCAGGCACTACAGCTTCATCTTTGGTTAAATTCTCTTTGGGGAGTGATACAGCTGTCACAGACAAGAGCGGGCTTTGGTTCTTTTGACTTAATAGAACAGGATGACTACTAGAATTCTTAGAGCCAGGTTTACGTAGAAGCTGAAATCTGTGCCGCTGGGCTGGAGATCGGATATCGGAAGATTGTGAGGAACTCGTGCTTCCACGGTTCTGCTGGATCGAGGTAGTAGGAAGAGCTTTATTAGAAGAAGTTGATTCAATTGGTTGAATATCTGGAAGTTTGTTTAGATGAGTGATTGGGGAATGAAGAGGACTTATATTAGTAAGTTTTGGTTCTGCCATGCTTCTTGGCTGATGTCTTAATTCATCCTGTTCCTTGTGAGAAACTGGAGCAGACACGGCCTGGCAGTCTCTCTGAAACTGAAAAATAAGAAAGGAAATATTCTCAATCAAAATACGCCCAACGTTGGTGGTTTGAGGGAAATACTTCTTAATATGTTTGTGTGCTGGCTCTAAAAAAGAGCTTGGCCCAATTTCATAATGCTGCTTATCATAGCAATCTGCGCTTAAAGCCTATGATTGTATTTGATGTAAGCGTTTAATTCTGTGGTAAGCCTCAAACTCTTTTGGAGAAAATGGTGCTTAGCAATTTGTTTTGCAAAGCAAAAATTAACAGGAGACCAGTCACAAAAAAGATACATTACGTGGTATTTTGGCTGGTAACATGTTTCTGCTATGCAGGATTTGTGTGTGTGATAAGCATTATTTTGTGCTTGACAGCTTTATGAAATTTGGCCTAAGTTGTAAACCCCCACAATTTTCTTCAGGAAAAAAAATAAGAACACAATTATTGTTGCGACAACTTAAAAATTAACATCTAATAAACTTCTTTTGGCATTGTTTTTTTCATCAGAGCCAACATTTAACACACAAAAGATTACTTTAAAATCATGGGTTAGAAATCAAAATCAATGGACTTAATTTGTATGCTAATGATACATTTTTCTGAGCTTATGTTGTGGTACTTTTCCTCTTGCTTACCATTCCCTGTGTAGATCTTGCATTGATAGCTTCCTGTGACTCCACTTGGAGACAGCTGTTTAGAAACTCTTCATCTGAGCTGGAGTTCATAGTGTATGGATTACTGTCAGGACTCAACTCTTCGTCGGATGAGACGATGAAGGGTTGGTCCTTGTTGAGATCCACTTGTTGCTCTTGTCTTGATGCTTCAATGTGAAAATGTTCACAGTATTAGGTGATTTTTTTTACTGAATTGTTTAAATACTGCCTTAAATAAGCAAACTAACGACTTGTAGACTGTTTAAGAACTAAGCTAGACCTAGAATAATCCCACACATGAACATTTGAATTATCTGTTAAAATTCTATGTAAAAGCAACTGCTAAATAGTGATGTTTTACATACATTTTTAAAACCAGTTTAAACCTTTGATAATGTAATGATGGCAAGTATACCAATGCTCTAAATCTCAAAGAGAGCTAGTTCTGAAGTTACTGTTAACGAAAGGCAACACATTGAATATACACAGCTTAAAAACACAACAAACTATGTTGAATAGAAAAGAGTTAACAATAAATAGATAACACACATATTTAATGCAATAACTGCAGTTATGATGACACATTGTATAGATTTGCAGGGGAAAAGGCAAATGAAACAAAACCATCTTAATTTTGCACCACAACTACATCAACATCTGAATATACTGGAAATCCGTACAATATTCCAGCTACAACCCGAGAAAAATACATAAATTGGTTGATAATTCTTGAATACTACTAATAGTCTTATAAGTTCATGAGAACAATCTTCCAAACTATACCTACCTTTTATCATCTGATGCTGAAAGCCTGGTGAGTTACCAAGGCAAGTCTTACTGGTTTCAAGGAGTGTTTTTGTCTCTTCAGTTGTTGTGTATGCAGCGCTCCCGGGTCTAGTTGATGGGGATTTTGTTGTACGTGTGTTGGATGAAGCCGGACAGGATGTCATAACTGATTTTGCTGTTCTAAATTCATTGGCTCTGCCGCCGCTGTCGGTGTATGGTGCTTGCCTGAAAAATGAAAATTTAAAATACTTTTATGTTCCCTATGCATTGGTTGGTGAATTTTAGGATTTTTTCAGCCATAAAGTTGCCGACAATATACTTTTGTGAGTAATCAGACATTTTGGTTGATTTTGAAGCAATTATACCCCACCAAAAGCAATTAAGTAATGGATTTATTAATGACTGATTCATTTCAGCTTAATATAATTGTATAACAATGCTTGATTTAAGACGTTGTTACAGGGTTGTTTACGCTTGTATTATTTATTTCTTTGATTTGGGGTTGAACAAAGAAGAATTGATTTTATTATCGTTATATTTTTAATTACCTTGCTGCTACTTTGTTACTAGAGGGCCACATTGGAGTGAGCCCCATCGGTGGTGACGAGACAACACTTGTTTCTTTCGTTGGTTGTTTGCTTATAGGAGACTTCCAAGCAAAGACCTGGCCTCTGCGTCTAACGCTCTCTGATAGTGAACTGCTTGGCTGTGTCACACCTCGATACTGACCATTTGGCTGTAGATGGAGGTTTGCTGATGCAGATTTGTTGATGTCTGACTGCTGCTGTTGTGGAAAACGATACTGATTTGCTGATGCTTGTTTAAAGGTGGTTGAAACTTGCTGGCGAGGACCAGGTTTTTCTTGTCGATACTGGTTGATTGGTGCTGACTTGAAGGTTGCAGTTTGCTGATGTGGATCAAACTGTTGCTGATTTGCTGATGCGTGTTTGAAGGGGGTTAACACTCGCTGACGTGGTTTGAGCTGGTTTGTGGATGCTGCACTTGCTGCTTCAAGTACGCGAGTGGCTGTCTGCTGTCCAGGTTGGAGTTCTTGCCGGTTTACTGATGCAGGTTTGAAAATGTCTGAGAGCTGGTGTTGTTGATTTTGTTGCTGTGGATGCTGGTTTGCTGATGCTTGATTGGACAGCTGATAATTTGGCATGTCCCAAGACTGCTTGTTAGACTCATTGATAGCTGGAAAAAACATCAAATTTACAATGAAATCAGTTGAGAACTTCATTTAAAAAAAAATTATGACTGCATGAGTAAGAAATATTTAAAATTATAATACTTAAATCTGGATGGCCAACATGTTGACAATCGCCGATCTCCAGAGGATCCTACTTACACTGACTGCTGATGTGGTCAACCTGGGAGCTACTGTCCAAGAAAAAATCTTCTAGGTCTGTATCCGACCAGGACATATCTCCATCCTCAATATTCCTTTTGTCTACCACCCAGGGCGTCGTTTCTTGAGGGATTGGAAGTGGCATCGTTTCTTGAGGGATTGGAAGTGGATCTGCAAGTAACATAATGAATGTGTCAATTTAAGATAAAATAAAAGTGGTCATGCATAAGAGCTTTTTAATTTTTTTTACAGAGACCAGTTTGCTTCTGCTTGTATAAACCCCCTTGCACTGAATGTTACATGTGCCTACTGTCTGCCCATGGTCTGCCATCGAGGACTCGAATTGAATAAGATATGGTGTGCATGTGACTGTGGACAAGTAACCCAAAAAGCTCACAGCACAGTGGCTCATTTGGTGCTCGACATGGAGAATTCACCTTCATTTCTGACTTCATCATCTGCCTCCTCCATTGTGACCCCCTGACACCTGGTCTGTTGATACATATCCAGCATCTCCCATCCCTTAGCAGCTGATTGGGGAGCAGGTGTACTTGGGGTACCCATGAGGCTGGATGTGGACGATGAGCAGGAGGAGGATGGAACCGCTGCCTTCGATTGAGGTGTAAAGGAGAATCTATTTAGGTCAACACTGCACGTATTGCTTCCTTGTTTTGCCTGTATCAAAACAAACAAAAGTTTCCCGTGAAGATGCATTGCATAGAAATGTTATTACATCCAATGTAATGAAACCAGACTGGAACTTCTTCTTGAAGAGATAAGCCTTAACATTCTTCCAAAATCCAGTATACGTATTATTACACAAAAGTGTACAACGTTTTTCATCTGGGTCAATTTTCATTGCTCTGCTTACTGAAGAATTCTGTGCATATAACGCCCTTTAAAAGAACACAATTCTATTAGCTGTAGTAAGCACAGAATTCCATGGTAAGCAGAGCCATGAAGCCGGGCGCTGCTGATTTCTTTGTTTTTGGTTTCTTGGCAGTGCCATTGAAAAATTTAACACATAACGCAGTCTTGCTGTGGCTGAAAATTTCCTGTTGTTTACAAACTGCAGTTGCATGCCTGTTTGCAAGTACTTAAATATTGTTTATCATTGAAGCAAATTCACATTTCTGAGTCAATTTCCATTAGAAAGAACCAAGGAGAGCCAAACCTTCAATCTTTTAACTCTGGGTGTTTGTGGCAGTACATCCAATTTTGCATGGAGATCACTGAAGTACTGGTCGAGCCGAGACAATCTGGACTGACCGCTGATGGATGACCTCTGACTAGACTTCTCTTCCTTTGGCTTGGATTGTTTGATGGGTATTCCAACCTTACAGCATTCATGAGCGCAGGAGTCTTTATTAGAACAGCGATGGTTGCAGGGTTTGCGGTCACCAAACTCTGATAAATCCTCGTCATCAGTACTCGGATCTGACGAGGCAATCAATCACTTTTGTTAAACCATTTTTTGCTGTCTTTTTGTAATGTGCTCATGTCATTTATAAAGCGCATTCAATGAGCTTTAGCCTTGGAAAAAGATTACACTTTTCTAGGATTATACAAAATAAACAAATGAACATTAAGGTTGTGAATGGTATCAAACTCAGGGAAAGTTGATATGCAGCCATGAAGAGCTAAATCATTATTACTCATAATTCCAAAGCAAAAATTCCTTCATGTGTAAAAACTCTTTGAGGGAGTGTTGGCTCTGAAAAGAGCCGGTTTGGTCTCGACGTTTCGAACAGTATACTCTGCTCGTCTTCAGGAGAAGAATGTTTCTCCTGAAGACGAGCAGAGTATACTGTTCGAAACGTCGAGACCAAACCGGCTCTTTTCAGAGCCAACACTCCCTCAAAGAGTTTTTACACATGGTTGTACCCGCAAGTTTACTATTTATATTTATATTTATAGTTACTCTTATCCTCCACACCATGCAAAGCTTCAAACACCAAAAATTCCTTCATTTGAATCTCAAGATGAATTACTTGAACTCTTTTCAAGGTCAAAAGTCTAAAGCATCTACTTTATCCTACCAACTCACCCTCCTGAAATTGCTCCTTACCATTGTCATATCCCTGCCATCTGTCTGTCATTCCAGGCTGCTTTGTTTTTACTTGTTTTTGTTTGTTATTCTTGGGTTGTAGGGGTGTAGGATGAGACCATTCTGTTGTTATGGCCTGCATGTGTTTGGGTCCAGAGTAGAAAGGGGTGTAGCTGCTCTGCACATCTAGTCCAACTGCCATTGCAGATATAACCAATGGAACAGAATATGAGCCAAATAAAACTTAAGAGCAAACATTAGCCATGCAGTTAACAAAACAATTTCAATGGCCTTTACATTACAACTGGTAACCTAAACTATATTTTTTTAAATAAATAGCACTATGTTAACATATATTTTATGGGGAGTGGGGTGGCAATAGAAACAAATTGTGTTTTCATGGGGGCTGAAAGTTCATCTTTCGGAATTGAACTAGTATGGACAAGTGTAGATGAAACAACTTCATCATTTATTTGCACCCATACTTGCAATATTAAGTGAACAATTGTCTCCACTGAATACATTCAATAAATTAAGTCTATACAACTAATACTTAAATACAGGGCAATGCCATTTCCATTTTTAAGGGCACTTCCATTGGTGTATTTGAAAGTCCATGGAAATCTTAAAGGGGCCAAGACCAGGGCAACAGTAAAGGCCATGGCCTCTGTGTAATTCCAGGTATGTGGCGTGATAAAAATACTTTGAAAAACATTTCTTTCCTCTACAACATTTGTTTCCTTTTTCCTTGAAAAGTCCTATTCTTCAATGTTATCATTGCAGCCAATACTAACAGCCATGACCTTATAGTCAAAGTCACTTGATTTGGGTGCAGCCTTACCATAGTCTTGACTGATGAGATTGACACTGAGCTGTTCTCCACTGTTGGCTCTCTTGATGTAGATCTTCTTGCTCCAGGCTCCACTCCTCACTAGCTGTGAGTCCCTACAAACCAGGTCAATTTAACATTCACCTTTTACTTGGAATAATAAAATTCAATTATACAAGCATAGATCAGTTGTACCGGTATTACCCAAATAAAAGTTCGACACCGTAAAAGTTAACATCGTAATCATACAAAAATTTGTATCAATAACTATGCAGTAAAGTCAAATCCAACATAAAAAATATCTTAAATCTTTTTACATTATTATAAATCTCTATTATGAGTTGTGGTGGTTCTGAAAAGAACCGGTGGTGTAAAAAGTCGACATCTCGATCAGTTTGTTCTGAATTCTGATTCTGTGGGAATCAACACTTACATGATTCTCTGTTTGAAGACAACTGTATTATCAGCATCTCCAATGAGGAGCATACATCCATGATAGGTCTTTGCCGTGCGCTTCTTGGCCAAGCTCTCCTGGTTCATCAGACCAATTGTCAGAGTGATCTCAGCTGACTGAGCACTGTACCTAGGGGCCTATGAGAAGAAAATTCACCATGAAACATTACAATCTTCCAGATGGGAAACTGCGGACAAATTATAGATGCTGAGCTAAAAAAAAAAGTTTGCTTGAAGTTAAGCCAGTGATAAACAAAAAATGCCTTGCAGTATACATTGTTCATGACTGCTTTTCAAGAAAATTAATTCAGTAAAGGTATGTTTTTGTTGTTGAAAGAGTACATGAATTCTGAACCTTAGAAAGCATACCTGCTCTATTGAGACGTCATACTTTGGTAGGTGTGTGACAGCATCTAGAATCATATTTCCAAAGGGTGGATGTCGATTTAAAATCTGTAAGAAAGACAGAAACTCACACCATCAAGATATTACCAAGAAATATGCCACATTTCATTTTCAATTCTTTGAAAATAACAACCATGTTGAAAATTCTTTATTTGTAAATTTTATTTTCATACAACATTTTAAGTTATTGTACAAAAACCATCATAGATCTGTAATCTGAAAAAAAAACCAAAACAAGACTACTACATCAAAATTAAAAACCAGGTTTGTTTGCCTTATCAAAGTCACTACTTTTAATTATTATTACACATGGGACCTGTATAGATGCTCACCAGTTCAAGTTCCCTTGGGTTGGTACTTTCCACTTTCTGGAAGTTGGTTATTCCTGCATTGACCAATGCTGTTCCCAGTGCTGGCCCAATCTTGTCTAGTTGCCTGGCCATATTCTTGGAGTTCTCCCAGAGTCTTGCCTTGAAACATTTGGAGATTGTAGCAGCATGTAAGAGAGCCTTGAAATTGGTCTTTTGCATCAAGTACTCCAACAAACCTTAGAAAACAAATAACAAAAAGAGTAATGTTTGGAGCTTTGCACGGGGTGGAGAATAAAAAGTAAATAGTTTTTTGTAATTCTCAATAATAATAATAATAATAGTAATAACATTTCTTATACAGTGCCTTTCACAACCACGGGAAAGGCCTGCATTTACTGAATAAATACAACACCTTGATTTAAAATGGTTGAAGGGTACAAAAGGCAAGTCTTTGTGCACACACTTGCCAAAATCGAATAATCTTTGCAAAAGAAATTTGAAATCATCATGGGTGTTACTAATAAAAATAATGGGTTATTATAACACATGTGGCATGTACCTCCATGCTGGCTGCACATAATAACTTTTTATAACATATTTATGACTTTTCGGACGTTGACAGCAGGAGTGCCACTCAACGGTCATTTCCATCTTTCTCAGCAACAAGAACAAAAGAAAATGACCAGTGAGTAGGTCCTCTCAAAAGTCTACCATTACTCTTGCCAAATCTCCCTTATGCATAGAAGACATTACGATTTGTGATACATTCCTAATATGGGGCAATTTCCTCAGCATTTATTTTGAACTTACATCTTGTAAGTCTCTGACCAGCTCTGAAAATACGATTGCTGTCTTGAGTCAGACCAAAATCCTGAATGGGTAGACAGCCTAGCACTGACTGGATCAAGCTGTTTGTTAACAACAAAAAAGACACAGTGCAAACTTCACAAACATAAAACTGTATTAATTTGCTTGTATAATTTTGCTTAAAACTTTTGGTAAAACCAGAATGGGGAAGCATGAACATTAATAAGAAATAGATTATTGACCCAATTCACCCGACATCATCATCATCATAATTTTGGTAGCACCATTATGGGAGTTAATGTCATTGTGGGAATACAGTGTAGTGCGAAATTAAGGCGGCAAGGCGTTTATCCGCTTAAAACAGGCCTGCTTGTTGACTCCAAAAATCCTGAGCGTGGCACAGTCGCCTCGTGGGATGTGCGCGCAAGGGGTTAATAGTATCATTTCTCACCAGTTAACTTTCATGTCAGTGGTCTTTATCTTTCCTTTCATGGGGAATCGAATGGTCACCCTGTTCTTGTCTTTGTTGAGTGTGTTCAGGACTTTTCTTTCATTGACCCTCAGTTGAATGTCTGCAAACTCCTTACATTTACACAGCATGGTTAGCTAAAACATCATAAAGAAATGAAAGGGGATGGTTATAGCTGCTATTCCTTTCTGTTTTGCATTTTGAATCAATTATTCATCTATTTAAAACAAAACTCACACAGAAAAAAAAAAAAAGTATGGGAAAAGCAGATGTTAATAGACTTTGACCAATTAGCAAACAAGTAACATCTTATAAATGTTAAATACAAGTACAAGTACAAAAATAACATTGGAAACTAAATAATTATATAAAGAGGTGTACAATAACAGTTTTTAAGGACTTACAATTTCAAGTAATAAAACACTAGGAAAAACTGACTGGGTAAATAGATAGCTCAGTTTGTAGAGCACTGGCACGTTAATTAGGCTCAATTTCCGCTCTAGTCAATTGTTCTTTGTTCAATCAAAATTTTTAAAAATTACTTACAATTTCCTCCATGGATTCTGTGCCTACTACTGCACTAAACTGCTTCATAGTGTCAAAGGCAATGCAATACCTTGCCATCAGACGCCCCGTCTCTGGAATAAAGACAACACACAGTTTCCAATTACAACATACCAATTTTTGAACAGAGTTTGTCTGGCAAAAAAAGAACCCCCAAAAAAGAGGTAAAGGCAAATCAAGCAAAACTTTGTACAATTTTGTTTTTCACCTTTTTATGATTACCTAGGTTTATTAATCTTGTTCTAGCTGCCATAAAACTAAATTGCAACACTATTGCAATTAAAACCCATTAAACCCATTAAACTCACAGACAGATACAACAGTAAATAAATATTAATATAGGTTTGACATTAAATTGTACACAATTTTTGCTGCACGATTAAAGAGGAAAACATTTATAGTGAAATAACATAGGCGAGCTGAAGGTAGCAGTTGATATTCCTCTTAAAACAGTCTAGATTGTAGGATGGAGGGAAACATGCACAAGGCAAAGAGTAAATTATGAATTATCTTCTATCTGTTATTAAAAATCGTAGACAATCTTTAACCAATATTTACCTGTTGGTTTTAGGTCCATTGTTTCTGCATCCATCTTGACGAGACCAAAGTTTGACAGCAAATTCAGGTCTCTAATGCATATATCTTTAAAAATGAAATGCATTTGCGCATTCAACAGGGTTTTCTTGTGTTAAAATAAACGACCTCTTCAAGTTATTGTTAAATGCAGGTGTGGAAAGATATTTCTGGTAATTATATGTACTATGACTTTATGTTTAAATATTTATTGTGAGTAACAAGCAACAATCGTTTTAAAAAATACTATTTTTTCCCTTAACAATTCTGCATTGTCTTTACTTCTTCCAAGATATCTTGTTTGTAACTAAATAACCAATTTAATTGTATAAAAGAGCAATATGCTTACTGATCTTAAACTAGATCATTAGTGTTACATCAAAGCAAACTATTATTTTGTTTCAACTATATTTGTTATTTAACCTGTGTGCTGTAGAAATGATGAATAATGATTCACTGAAAATGCAACAGTTAACCTTCTTTTCCGGAGGGCTCAAATTTAAAGAAAACCTCCACCCGTCTTGCAGCTCAGCACTTTCACTAGACCTAAACTATTTCTTTGTTGTTTACATTTGCTGAGCTTTTAGTTGGAAGATTGGAAGTTAAATATTCAGTAAACATTCATAAATTTTCAAAGCATGCATTTAGATGTTTCCAGTTGTAGGTTTACTGGTCAAGTGCTAAAATTATTGTACTCTAGCCAGTGGTTCAGTGTATTTCAAGCCCTCTGGAGACAACATTTCAAGATGTATTTTGAATGTAAAATATTCTTAAGTTCTGCATTAGATAAGCATTAAACTAAATACCTTGTAGTTTTGTCTCGATCTGTTCCTTGGTCAGATTCACAGGGATTTTGTAATGAGACGGGTTCTTCATGATGCGGATATACAAGAATGTAGACTTGAGCCACTCCAGTGCTATTGAGATGTCATTGATGGTGTGCAGGACTATCTCTGCATTCAGATGCTCTATCAGGTGGTTGTGGAGGCTGAAGGAGGACAGAAAGTGGTCAAGTGCATGACACCGACCCATTTTCCATTCATGGTTAATTCTAAACAGATCTTATCTTCAAACATGAAGAGGTCAATATTCAATATTCAATTTACATGTTCATAAGAATGAGCTTACCTGCTTTCAATGTCATCAGCCCCATTCAGCAGGGACAAATACTTTTTCTAGATGGAAGGGGGAAATAAGAAATAAGATCAAACAGAATTATAAATAAAAGTCTTTATTTATGGAGGAAAAGCAACAGTTCTCTTTGGAGGCAAGACTAGGCTTTCCTCACTAGGTGGAACTTGCAAAGCCACAGATCATAAAGATGTGAAATAGAATATCAGATTGGCGATTGTCAGAGGAATAAAATATTAGTCTAAATTTGGTTGTGGTATCAATCAACATGAGAAACATTATGCCACATCAAATACTAAAGTCTTTAAATTACATATAGTTTACAAATCCAAGTTTCTCTTTCTAGCTCTAATTGTCTAGTGTGTTTTCCTGTTATTGTTCAATTTAGCATACATTATGAGATAAATTATCGTAATTGTTAACTGCAACACATACCTTGCTCTCATGTTTGGTCATAATGACCGCAGTGGCAGTAGAATCAAACTGCGGCCGACCAGCCCTACCAATCATCTGCAGTATCTGTGTCTCTGTGTACTCACAGTACATGCCTGATACGTAGTGCTGTGTAGATTTGACTACTACCAGGTGGGCTGGTAGATTAACACCCATCGCTAGAGTACTGGTTGCAACTAAGGCACAAGAAATAAAATGATAATATTTCAGATTTGTTTTCTCTTCTTTCTCTTTGCAGTATCCACTGCTAATGAGCAAGGCAAGCTATCTAGCAATTAGGTATCTGCTCTAAAATACAGTGTTTCATCAATGTAGTTTAAATCATAATATTAATTATTCTTAATTTACATCACATAGAATTCAAAACATTTACGTGACAAGCTAAAACAAAATGAGTAAATTAGAAAAAACTTATATCCTACGAAATGAATGAAATTATGATCATTCAATGAAAAAATTAGTTAAGACCCACCTTTTAAATGAATGACAAGAGGAGATTTTCAAATGCTAACAAATTTATATCTGACTCATCAAGAGACACAATCATCAGTAAATATATAAGGACATTTTAAGAACCGTAATGTTGAAAGGGTTACACAATATATATTTGTGACTCACTGAGAACAGGCAGATCTCCGCTGATGAACAATTCTTCTGTGAATTTCCTGTCTTGGGCATCTAGGCCTGCATGATGATAACCTACACCGCTCAGCAGTAACTCTGTAAATCAGAAACAAGAACTTATATTTGGCTGGCTGCTGGATCGAGCCAAACTTTACACAAAATATGCTGGTTGAAAAGTATTTATTAATGATACTTGACGTTCAAATAATACAAATTGTTTAATAGATGTTAAATTTGCATCGGGAATAAAGAATATTATTAATATTATTCTTTTTTTCTTTTCCTTTTTGACATCTGCTCTAGAATGGCAAAGGTCGCGGGTTCAAATCCCACCAAAGTAATCTGCCTGTGGATTTTGATTCACAGGACTCGGGAAAGTACTGAGTATAAAGAGTATTATACACATTGGTTTAAGGGTAAAACCAAATAACACAAAAACTGTGCAAGTTAATTGTGAAGAAAAACTGGCATAAAGTGTAAGGGCATCTCCGTATCTGTATTAAATTGCACTACTTACCTCTCAGTTTAGTCTCTCTGATCATATTAGCTGCTTTCTGTAGTCGTTGTTTATGCTGACCATTCATAATGAACCTGGCCTCCTTAACAAGTATGCTTGCGGCTTGCTGTACACCTTTACGGGTTGCACAGAACTGTGGTATGGAGAATGAATCAAATTTTTGTTTTAAGAAGGAAAGGTTAAGAGGGTATTGGTTTTGGTCAAAGGGAATTACATCTTTGGTATTTGTTGTATTATATTTAGAAAATATGGATTTTGGGGTAGGATTTAGTTTGAAGTATTGTTCCATTGACCTATTGTGCGTTTGTGTCTGCCGAGAAAAACAAGAGCAAATGGTGATCATTTTAAGCTGTCAGACAGACCTTTTGTACTAAAACTCACTCGTCAAAATGAAAAAAAATTGCATTTTCTTTAAAACGGAATAACACCAGTGAAACAATTTCACTGGATATTTGGGAACAATATGTACTTTCAGTCAAGTAAGTTATTTTGTCGTACGTTGGAAGTACTTGTTTTCATGTCTGCAAATGATGTACTCGACTTTTAGGCACAATTCTTGACACTCACCACCAGTGTTGGTTTTTGGTCTGAGTATGTGTGTATAACTCCACACAACTTGTAGTTGAGAGACAGGTCAAAGCGGAATTCAGACTGCCGATCCGAGCAGGGGTAGGACAGGACTACTTTCCTCAGTTTGACAGGCCGATGACTCTCATCAAGTCTGTTGGAACAATACAAGTGATTTATCAATTACGAGACTTGGGTTGGGTTGGGCTGGGTTGGGTTGGTTTGAGTCGGGTTTGAGTTTGTTTTGCATAATGTTGCTATAAAGGAAAACAAATCAAAATTTTGACTCCCAGAATGGATGTGTCATCTGGGAGTGAGTTGAGACTACACATTTGATAACATATTTAAGTCAATTCTTGAATTCCGGTGGTATAATAGTGAAACATGCAGTTCGTCAGGTAGGGATGTGTCATGAAATTATTGATAAAGTCAGCATGTTTTTGAAGGGTAGGTTAGTCAACAGGAAACATATTTTTTGTTAAGCTCAAGCTCATTTTAATGCATTATTTGGTCTACAGCAGTTTAATGAAGGCATTATCTTTTTCCGAACGTCAGTAACAAAGGTATAGAAATACATTTGAGAAATAAGGTAGTTAATATTTCACCAGGTTCCTTACTTGTGATAGACTCCATGTTTGCCATCAGTCTTTAACCATTCAGCTACCTAAGAATCAATAAAGTTTATTTCAATAATTTGTTTTCTCCGTCGTATGATTCCGTTAATTGTCAAAGTGCTTGCCTGAACAAAGTTATATTTCTTTCAGGCAAAACAGAATCTTGTAAAACTTTGAAAACAACAAAGCATCACTAAGTGTTCTTCCAGAAAACTAATTTTTAAAATGGTTGTTTTTGCTGGCACTTGGTTTATATTTATCCCAAGATATAAAAGGTTCTCAAGGAAACAATTTTAAGTAAAGTGTTGAGTATAATCCTTTTTCCCAATGAGCCAAATTTTTACGACAATGTAAAGCCCTTTAAATGTCATCAGAATTAAAACTGGGTGCACGAATGAAGTCAATTCAGGGCTCGATTTCACTATAAAGCATCTTAAGATGAGTTGTCAAGATAGAGTCTTTGATAAATTGAGCCGGGAGCTGCATTGGTCTTACTGTGTTTCATTTACCATGCTCTAGTCTTTGTCATGTCATCAGATAGGCCAAAGTGTAGGGAAATAGGGAACTTTGTATAAAGAACTCAGGGATTGTCAGACTTGAAAAAATACTACACATAAAAATAATGTGTTTTTAACAATGATAATCACTAATTATTAACTATTTGTTTCATTCTTTATGGTCATACAACTGTTAGTGATAAGAAAGGTAACTCACATCTTCAATGTTTGGTATTGTAGCAGACACAGCTAAGAATCTCAAGTCTTGTCTCTCTCCTGCAGTCTTCTCAACTGTTGTTGCTTCTCTGGCTGCAGCTGCTTGCACCGTCTTCATTCTGCTGATCACTGCCTCCACAGTGGCGCCTCGATTCTCTTCATTCAAAGAATGAACCTGACAATGAGACAGATGTAATGAGTTTTTTCCTATCATTTAATGCATCCTTGAATTAATGTTGTATATTCGTTTCGTAAAGGGAGCATTCATCCCTAGTTTTTGTAAGCTGCAACAATTAGTATGTTTACCTCATCAATTAGGAATAACTTGACTAACTGTACAAGAGACTTGTTGTCTCTCCATTTCCTCGTCATGCTGTCCCATTTTTCCTGTAATATTTGACAAAATTGAAAATAAAAGCAAACAAAATGAACAGCTATTTGACAAAAGATTTGAGAAGTCTACCTGCCCTTTCAAAACAAGATTTAAAGTAATGATTTGCAAACACAAAATTCTGTAAAATACATTAAATATCAAATTAAGTTTGCAAATATCTTGAATGCAGTGTAAATGGCTGTATAAAAAAAATGATGCAATATTCATTTAAATCTGCTCAATGAACATAAAGGATGCCTTCACAAGCCAAGCTTCTCTTCCACATTTAGTCATTTATTACGTTATCAATTTGTAATTGGACCACTAAAGCTGTGAAGAGAATCTGCTTTGCTAATTAAACTTCTCCCCCCCCAAAAAAAAAAAAAAATTGCAGATTCGACAATGATTTTTTTTTAGATGGTTAGTATCAGGTGGAAACATTTTCAGGGTTACAAACAATGGGTTAACTCTGCAACCTCTCTGCATCTCATAAGTTTCCAATAAGACTTACAGGAGTGGTCAAGACAATATTAATCTCCTGCAACTGGAAGTAGTCATCAATCTCAGTGTCACCCGTCAGCTCTTGACACTTCAGACCAAGAGGCTCAAATTTGTCTTTCCAGTCTTGGCATCGCTGGCTACACAGGGCTTTGATTGGTGCCACTATGATACACAAGATTGGTTAGGAACACAGCATTAGCAAACAAACATAAACAAACTAATGGAAAATGTCTAAGTCAAGATATATGGTGGGGTATAGAGCAATGCCATACACCAATCACATTAACAAATTCTATTTAGTTTAGATTGACTTACTGTATACAATTTTAGATTTGATGGCGTTCACACCCAATGCTGTTAGCAAGCGCACAATGGCTAACTCGAATATGGCTGTTTTGCCTGATCCAGTTGGAGCACAAACAACCATGTGCTTGTCTGTATGAAGGACCTAAACAAGAATTGGGGAAAAATAGTCGAGAACACCATGTAATATGTTTACATTGAATATTAACAACAACCACAGGTAGAAAGTTACAAATCATTTTGAAAGACTTTTCTGGACTTGAAATTACAGCCAAATTTAGTTTTCAGTAACAACAAAAGATTTAACAAACAATGTAGATTTGATCTTGTGCATTTTGTTGAAATAACTGCGTATAACTGTACAGAACTCTTTCAAGCCTTTCCTTATTTATACATGATTTCAAAGGATGGACACATGCATGCCCTATGTTTGTGCCGGCTGGTTTGTGATTTACATTTTGTTTCATTTTGTTTTTTGTGCATTTTAGTGTGAATAAAGAATCATAAAAGCGATACCTCAGACACATAAACGAAAGCCATATATTTTTTATTAAGCTATGGGAGATTAATCTAGGTCTATGCTGCAAAACAAGTATGGAAAGTGAGTTCAATTCCTGAAACTGAAAGCTCTTCAATGCCTGTGGCTCTCTGGAATACTTACATCATCAAGAACCTTGGACTGCACAATGTTGAAGTAAGGAAAGGGAAACACACATCTGTATGGTTTAGCTTCAAGTGGGTTAAGAAATGTATAACAATGGAAAGAAAATTGCAAGTTGTTTTAGTTCTTTTACACATACAAAGTTCTCACAAAGTAGCCCTCAGTGTTGCACACCCCAAAAGCTTGTGAGAACAAATCACCACATGTCAGATGTAGTGATGTAGTTTCCACAAATTTCTGATGATGAACAGTTTGATATTGAATGTAAGCAATTCATTTAATTTAGACTCTAATTGTGTTTGAGTTTGACCTGTGCAAAAATATCAACAAAAAAGGGGTCAATTTATTTCAAATCAGAGATAGTCTTAAAAACTTGCTGAGGCAGGTACAATGCACATAAGACATATCCTTGTGGATTAATGATAATAATGAACACTTATAAAACACCAGTATCAGCCAATATGACAAGGTGCTGGAATGTTTGCCCCATTCACCAGGCCTTTATTTACATTCCTTAGAGCATCTCAGCTTCCTGGATGAATAGCCTGTGCTGCCAAATATGTAGCGTTTCATGCTAAATCAATCACAAGAACCATCCCTGCCCTCACAAGTACAAATTTATCTCTGGAGAAGAGAAGAAATTAAGTGTCTTGCTCAAGGACTAATTAGCTCAGATGGAACTAATTATCAGGATAATTGGTTATTTAGTGATGTAGTAAATGACACACTGATGATACTTTAGATATTTAAAAGTATGTGAAATAACATAATGTTGATCTTTAGAAACCATTATCTAACTAATTTGGCAAGCAAGGATACATATTTCATTCACAGAGCGAAGTTTTGTGCCACCATGTGTTGTCCCGCCTGGGGTTGTGTACCCTAAAATTGGAAAAAATAATAATGATTACTTTCACTTGAGAGACAACTGTCCACCTTATAAACATTCTTTACAATGTTCAGACAAACAATTTTCACAAGTACATGAATGAGCAATACTTTGCTTATTGTATGCAATGACACAGCAAAGAAAGGCAGGAGGGTGGGGGATGTTGCTAAATGAGATCAAGTTTCAGGTTTATTGAAAAGGTCAATTTTAAATATCGCCCTTCACCAGTATATGTTTATGGAATATACTTCTGACACAAATAAACTGACCCCAAACAATCTAATCTTTAACGAAATAAGGAAACACAACCGTCAAAAGTTATACCGCCTACCAGGGATAGCTAGTGTGAACGGACTGTCAGTCACGGTAGCTGGTGACTCATCTCCATAGTTATCATGACTGCTTCTTTGGCTTGATGTTGCACTCTCTGATATTCTAACCCTCTTGGGTGTGAATGAAGGAATGAATTTTGGGCCCCATCTGTCAAAATTTAGTGGATGGAAAAAGATTTACCGTACTTAAATTTCACAAACAAATACACAGTTTTGAACACTGGGGGTAGATTACAAATTTTTATTTGGTCTTAACGATGAAATGTTAAACATCTATGAAATGCAACTTACAAAAACAACAGCCAAAATTACTATTACTCAAATCATTACAAGACCAGTGATTGATATAAAAGCGAGTTGAGTGTCCGATTACAAATAGTCCTTATTTATTTTGTAATAATGATTCTTTTAGATATACGTAGATAAGAAGTGTGAGAGACAAAAGTTACCTGGCCGGCTGAGAACTTGGAATCACATCCTCAACTTGAGATAGAAGCTGTTGGTGCCCTACACTTCTTTGGCTGTCGTTGTACTCATCATTGAATATTTCAGACCTTGATGGCTCGGGATAATCATCTTCAAACAGACTTTGTGATCCAAATATATTGTCCTCATCCAAAGTTTCTCTGACAGACTGGGGTTTTCGTTTCAAAATACCCCTGGGCACTATTGGAACTGGATTGTACATAAATTAAGTTGAGTGTAAATCACTGGTATGGTGAGATTTGGAGTGAAATTTTTAAAAAAGTTGTTGACTTATAAAAAAGTAATCAATAACCTGTTACTGACAGCAACTGTTATCACTGCACAGGCATGTTTTTTTCTGGAGCATTTAAACGACAACTACTCTATAATGCTATGTGAAATCAGACTGATTTTCTTTCAATCTTGAGTTGAATTTAATAATGAGAAAGCTACATGTGTCATGACTGTGTGGGTTTTTTTTTCTTCTTTTAAATTTGTTTTTATATATATACAAAAGTATCAAACATTAATATTTAAACCAATAGTGCTTGTGAAAAAGTTGAGTATTACACAAGTTTGTACAACATGTTCTTCTTCAAATATTACTTAGGCTATACCACTATACTCAGTTTATCAGCTGGGTGAAAACACTGGTCTTTTCTGCTTAAATAGTGCTAATTTGAAAAGATTCAGTACCTTTGAAATTACTCTGTCTGAAAAGTTGCGATGCAGATATTTCTTCTTCATCATCATTATCTTGAAAGGATTGCGAGCTGAAGATGTCTTGCAATGAGGATGGAGGAACAGGCACTGACTTTACTGGCTTTATGAATGGATGACTGTTGAAGAAAAATAAATTGGAGAGATGAATAATTGCCAAATTTTGTCTGTGTCTGTCCAGGAGATTTTAGGTTTTTCAAAGTCTTCAAGTAGCTTTACTATCCAGTTTTTACCAGTTTTCAAATTTATATAACTTATGGGTTTATACTTTCAAAGGAAACACATGAACGGCGCTCTTTTACATTTGGGCCAGATTTTCTTGTTTTTGTCAGGAGGGTAAAAACCTAATAATTTTTGTTTGTCCCCCCAAAAAAAAGGCAAAGTCAAGGATTGATGACTATGTTACACATGTATATTGCTGCCTGTAATAATTCACATGCCCCAAATGAAATGAAAAAAATGCTCTCAACTAAGCAGTCAAAAATAATGTCTTAAAAATTGGCAAATAACATAATTTTGTTCAGGTAAAGAGGCTTTAGGTCATTGTAATAGTTGGCTGTAATTCAACTGTTCAAGAGAACATAGAAACTCAAACAGACTTTGGGTTTTTTTGCTTCTTTTTTTATCAATAAAATGATTGGAATACTTACACTGTTGCTTGTTTGCTGCGGCCGATATTGTTGAACATAGTTATTTCTTCACTCTGTCTGATGATGGCAGGGGTAACAATCAGATCACTAGTTTTAACTGGAGAACCTTACTTGAGTAAAAACAGGTTAAACACTTCTAGATTTACACAATCTTCATTATGAAAAGCAGACTCTGACACAATTAAGGATTAAACAGTAGTAGAAGACAATATTTTATGCGCCATCTTGTTCAAGGGTGGCTACACAAGTTTGTAGTAAACAAATCTGTTCCTTTAACAATATGGCGCATATTACTGTGAAGGTACTTATTGCTCATGAAGTAAAAACACATTATGATGTGTGTGGATACCAAAATATTCTTATCTCAAATCCTTGGGCACTTCTATGGACCCTGAACAGGAATTGGTAGAGTGGTCTAGTTACTGGACTCAATCTTTGGTATTGTCATGAGTGTGGGTTCAGTTCATGGCACTTGTTGTGTCCTTGTCGAAAACTTAACCAAGAAGTTGATAGATCTTTTTGTGAGAAAATTAAACATGGAGGAGGGAGTTATGACTGTAGATGTAGGCCTATGTTGCTATTTAGGAACACTTCACCTTTTCATTTGCCTGCGCTGTTGTTTTGTGTTTTGCCGCCGGGTTTCTTTGCTGCTGTTGAAGACACATACAATAATAATTAATATATTATGACATTCACTGGAGAAAGGAAGTCACGGGGAAAGCCTTAATTAAATAGTTTCTAGAACTACAGTCATTTGACCAGTTCGGGATCATTGACCAGTTCGGGATCACTTCAACTTTGCAACAACCCTATAATTAAGTTACTTCTCACATTACCAATTTCTGTTGATACATGTGAAGAATAACATGCAATAAACCAACAAACCCAAAATAAGGTTCCAAACTTCATCAACAAATAAATTATGGCCATTTTCTTGAAGTTTGTCTGCGATTTTGATCATTATTTTTAAAAAAAATGTTGGTTGAAAAACACTGTTAAAACTTCTCACCTTTAAAATTTGAACGCCAGGGCGAATAAAATTTATGTTAAATGCTTAGAATGTGTTAAAAATATTTCAGGTAAATACTGAGCAGTAGTCTTGTTTTTTTGAGGAGACGAAATTACCAAAATTGTCTTTTGGGGGGCATCGTACCCTTGACCAGTTCGGGATCACTCACTACTCAGCATCTCTCATTGCGTCAAATGGTGTCGCACTCGGTGAGGTAAAATCTTACTGCTGCAGTCGAAAGTTTATTTGTTGCTTTTAAGATACATTTCTTCAACAAATTCTTGTAGGAATATTGTTTTTTTGTGAGAAAATGAAACTTGGAGAAGGAAATTGTGACTGTAAGAATAGATATTTGGGTCAATGTTGCTTTTAGGCGTGCTTCACCTTTTCATTTGCCTTTGCTGTTGTTTTGTGTTTTTGTTGCTGGATTTTTGCGCTGCTGTTGAATACACTTGCATGAAATTCTCTGGAGAAAGGAAGTCCATGTCCATGCCAACACACTTGTGAAGTTTGTGTCCTTGAGAGACAGTTTTATGAATGGGAGTATTGGTTTGCAATAGAGGGCAAGCTACTGATTCAGAATAGAATCAACTGATCCTGAACTGGTCAAACAGGTGACAATACTTTTCTCAAAGCCTCTTCAAAAGTACTAATCTTTTTTTGTCAGTGGATACTTGGTGAGTTTTATAACATGTTTAGGTAAACTGATAAACTTTTTTGTTTAAAATGTCAAAGAGATTGCAACCAAAAACAATGTGAATTCAAAAAGTGATCCCGAACTGGTCAAATGACTGTAGTACTAGTGGCAAAAATGTACCCCAAACCCAGGCTTTGGCTTGACAGGAGCCAATATATGTTACTTCGTTCACAGTGCCACAAAAGGGACACGAAGTCGACTAGAAGACAAAGGAAACTGCAGTCATGTGGCAGTGGCAGTCGTCATGCCCACACAGCAGGCATAGTCCAGCATGTCCAGCCAGGGAAAGCTAGGCCTGAAATAATTTGTTCATGGGGCTCTCTCTCAAACTCAGATTAGAATATTACACAAACAATTATTAACGTTACAGTTCAGACAAAAAGGAAACCATATTTCAAATTAGAAAGTTACACCCATTTTAACGTTTACTTACCTTCCCCAATTTAGCTTAATAGTTATTTAGCAGACGACAGTGTGGCACAAAATTTCCAGGCCAGCAGTGTATGACGTAAATGGATGGAAGTTAGCAACAGCTGACCAATAATGTGTCTTCTTTCATTGTGCAGAAAGATTGTCCAATCAGACGATCCGACATGCGTTAATAAACAAAAGCATGCTGCGAAAGCTCAAAGCTGAATATTTAATTAGAGTCAGCCTAATAAAAGGAAAACATAAAAAAATTAATAGGAAAATTTGTCGAAGTCGTTACTAATCTGTGACTTGTGAAGCTGAAAAGATTATCGTGGCAGAACGCCTCGAGTCTCAAACTAGTCTGGTTTCGGGCCGATCTGCTGCGCGCTGCTGGTAGGTAGTGGTAGTACGCAAGAATACATGCTCTCGGGTCGGGCGACTGATGCTCCAGCGGCCGCGGGAAGAACAAAATGTCAGCCTCCATCATCAAAATTTATTTTTAAAAAGAAAAGTGGACCCTACATCAATTCCAGGCCATCATCACAGAAACAAACCTGCGAAACTTCTCTTACGTGTCAAATCTTCTAGGTAATTAGCCATTCTTTTTATTTAAAAGTATTTTTTATTACAGCCACAAGGTACTAAAACTAAAAGTTGTATTAAACAAATGAAACAGTTTTGTTTAGTTTCCGGACAAGCATATAGTTACTAAATTAATAATATGTTAAACTAGTTAACATTAATAAAACTTAAAAGTTTAAAGGCATCCCTAAGAATAATTACTTAAAAGGAGTCAATGATTCTCCCAAAGCAACATCATTTTCCATAAACTCTCCAAGTCCAATGTATTTTTTAATTGATTATAAATCAATGCATTGATGTGTATTATTTGTTATCTTTCACAGAAGATGGTCTTGGTTATCTGAGGGTTGGTTAGACATATCACCATGAGGCGCTCTGCTGCCCCCTCCCAGCTCTCCTCAGCATGCAAGAGGCCACGATTTACCCCTCCTTTTGCAGTCAAACAGACCAGTGGCCACATGGACACTTCTGAAATTAAGAATCAGAGATCACCGAGTGCTGTTACATCAAATAGATGTTATGATGCACAGATACCAAATGATAACCGCTCCACGCTGCATGTTCTTCAGCCTTGCAAGCAGACAAGAGAACCCACCGACCAGGGCAAGGGTTCTTCAACTTTCATCAGTCCACCCATAAAGGGAACTTTAAATGCAAGAAAATCACCAGCATCAGATGTAAAAGAAAACTCAAACATGACTGCAGAAATCAGAAACTCAACAAATGATGATTTCTCGGGATGTACTGATAAAAAGCCTTGTAGCGACTCCAGCGACGAGAATTCAGTCCAGCCTCATAAAGGGTCAGAGGTCAAACAAGGCCAATTCATTAGTGGGTCTTTACGAGAAATCCATGATGGCAACGCATCAGCCACAGAACAAGCACAAGCTCCCGATGTGAAAGCAAGAGCTAGAAGCATCCAGCATCGTGGGTTCAGACAACCATCACTGCATACAGCTCATCCTCCTAAGGCAGTAGCCGTGGAGGAGCCAGGGGAAGTTGAACCACACTACTTCAATGTTGTGTGGTATGTATGTTTTATACACTGTCCTTCAATAACTTGGGGTCAACTGCAGCCAAGATCCTCAAAGCAAATCAAAAAGTAGGAACTGACCAGTTCCTGTATAATCACTGAAGACACAATTGGTCAGTGTTGGTTATGATTATTCATTACTATTGACTGTTTTTTCTTTCTCACAATACATTTTCAGGTGCAAGTTGTCCAAAAAGAAGCACAAGAAGTGGGAAGGGGATGGTGAGTTTTTAAATATTTTTATTACTAAAAATTTTTTTATTCTGTTTTATTACCCAATATCTGCCTAACTACTGGATTTCCCTTAGAACACACAAACACTGTTGGCGCCTAACTATGGGAAAAATCTGTAGACAAACAAGAACTTAGTGTCTTTCTTTACACTGTCAACATATGGCTGAGATCAACAGTTGGCTGAGAGTTGTGTGTGGCTCATACATGCAAGCATGTTTCCATCGATTGAAATCAGCAATGGTGGCCTCTGCAAGTGGTCTATAAATGTGGGCATTACATAAGAAGACCGCCCACCAACATGAGGGCTAGTTCACTCATTTGATAGAGCACTCGGATGGTATTCGAAAAGTTGCGGGTTCAAGTCCGACATCAAATGATTTGTTCTCTACTTGCAACCCGTTTACTATTTCTAATCTGTTTTTACAGCTGTGCTGGTGACCAGAGGGAAGTCTGTCTCATTACTAGACACAGAAGGAAAAGAGTAAGTTGATTTTTACCTTGATTAAATATGTCAATCCAGATGAATTGTGTGTGTAGTATGTAAACAAGTCTCAAAGTGTTTGATTAAGATCAACATGGGATACATTATGGAAGCAATTGCCCCCCATGCCCCTGGTCATTGCTTTGCTGGGCCTTGAAAAGCTCTACAGTAAAAAAATTTCTAATTATCTGCTCTTTTCAAAGTAAAAATTGCCTTTTCCCTTATGAGAACATCAAGCCAGAACTTGGCATCTTATTATTCATATTGACCAAGAAATTGTCTGTATGTCAAATAGCAAATGAAATGAATAATTTGTGGGGTTTTGTGTGTGACAGAATCGGCAAGAGTAGAGGCTACAGATCCACTGAACTCAGCAGCTTGTCGGAGGGTCATACGTTGGTCATTGGCGGCAAGGAAATCGAGGTATGTGTACGAGGTATAAGTGAGGTATGATAAAGGCTAGATTCAATTAACTAATCGGCTCATGTGAGGATCATAACATCCATCATTGGTGGCAAGAAGGCTGAGGTTTGTGAGGTATGATAAAGCTTCTGAAGGTCGTACGTTGATCAGTGAAGGAAGGAGATCGAGGTATATGTATAGGCTTTGAGTGGGACTATCATAGAGGCAATATGTATTGACTAACTGAGCAACTTGGCATTATTTGTATTTTCCGGCATGTTATTGATTCTCATTTACCAATGTCTTGATTCTAATACTGCAGGTTATGAGTGAGATTCCCCAAAATGATTTCACTTCGGGCAAATGTTTCCAGACTACTTCAGCTGCTTCTCCTCCAGCAGAGAAATCCTTTTCATCAAAGCCTCCTGCAGCCACCAAGCCGTTCATGAACCCACTGAAGGCTGGGTCAACTGCAATTAATCTTCTGGTAATTAGTCCTTCATTTCGGTCTACTAATTACTGTCATTATTCAGCACACTCAAGCCCTCTTTGGAACTTTGGTCTCGGGCTTAGGGTCGTTCAGTTATTTTGAGAATGTGTGTTTTGGGTACAGGGCATTAGGCAAGCTGAAGCTATGTTTTTGTAAAGGGTCTCATACTGCTTTAGTCAAACAATTTTCCAGCTGTTTGTTGTGTCAAGATGTGTGGGCCCAATTTCATGGCTGTGCTTACCGAAATCTGCGCTGACGATCACCATTCTTTGCTTACAGGGCAGAGCTGTTTAAGCGAAGAATGTCTAGTAACGTGGAGTACAGATGCGCACAAGCAAAAATCCCCTGCTAACCTGTGAAATACGCTTGACCTAAGCGCGGAATTCCCTGCTTCCATAAGTGCCAATTCTTTGCATACAGTAAGCAGAGCCATGACATTGGGCTGAAATGAAACAAGGAGTGATGAGCACCAGTGAAGTGCTCAAGTTCCTCTAGTTGAGACTTAAATAATTGACTGTAATGGCATGTAATCAGTGGTGTAGACCCAAATTAAAAAAGCTATTCTGTCTTAAAGCACTGTTACACTACAGGGAGGCAAATGTAGGCAATTGGCACATTTTTATTTATGTTGGATTTTAAAAGTCATTTTCAATTTAAAAAAAAACCCTTCATTTTTTGTGCCTTTTTTCCAGGCTGGCTCATCCAACAGAACTGCTCCAAAACCTCTCCATGATGCCACACATCCTGATGCCCTTGTAATGCCCCGCCCTTCCTCTGCGCACCAGTGGGCCAACAATCCCCAGCACCTCCCTGTAGTGGATGTGGTCTTGGACCCTTATATGACATCCAAGCTCAGACCCCATCAGCGAGAGGGAGTCCTCTTCCTGTATGAGTGTGTGATGGGAATGAGGGGTTTCCAAGGAAATGGGGCAATACTTGCGTAAGTATTACCGAGGGGCTCTTTAAGTTCAAATTCAGTTTTGTGATGCACTCATTTTCCAAAAGATGGAGTCCTTATGAAATTGGAAACAAATATTGCAAGTCTCTTAACTCGCATTAAAATGGTTTGTTATATTTGATACCTTTCCAGTGCGACATTTGTCAACATAAAAAAACATCCAATGACATGACATTCCAACTATATGGGTCTGTGCATTTTTGCACATGAATTTTTTTACTTCATTCCTGAAACTCCGTTATGTTCAATCAAAATGGTGTTGAATTTGACCTTTTGAAATATTGAAATAATACTGTGGAATGTACAGACCCAATTGGTGTTGACATCCAATGAAGTCATGTTTCAAATTTCGCTCACACTCCTATGACTAGGCCATCTGATTTTGAGTCCGATGTGCACGACGGCTTAGCCACGCCATGCCACAATTATTACCAGTTGGGTACTTGATGTCTAAGGATTGAATGTATCATTTGCAACTTTATTTTCTAGGGATGATATGGGACTGGGGAAGACCCTCCAGTGTATCTCTCTCATATGGTAAGTTACCTAATCAGGAATTCATAATCACAGTATTTCTTAGATGCGTGTAAGGAAGGATGAGAAAGGGTAAGATGGGTCGTGTCGAGGGGTTGATTATTATAATGTCTTGTTCTAAAAATTGGACATACTCTTTTATCCTGCAAATTGCACAACGGATATTATTATTATTACGTATTTCTGGTAATGAATACAAGGATGCCTCATAAATGAACTTAATCACTGTAGCTCTGTGGAACCCTATGAACAAGGGTGTTTGATATGTGAACCAAAAACAGCAGGGTTAACCCCTACTCTTCCACGATAAGTGTTCTGGTTTCTTTTATGTGCACTACCAATCCTAGTACATGGGACCTACGGCTTAGTGTCTTATCCGAAGGATAAAGCAACAATGGTACAGTATGTTGCTCAAGGAAACAAGTGCCATGACTGGGACTCAAACCCACACTCTGCCGATCAGAAACACAAGAGCTTGAGTCCGGTGCTCTTAACTGCTTTAGCCACAACATGCCGAGGACTTTGAGAAGACATTCATGTCTTCATTGATATTCTACACCAGAGAATCTTTCACTGAGACATGTCTTTGTTTTGAACACCAAAGGACGTTGTTTAAGCAAGGTCCTTACAGAGCCAAGCCAATCATCAAGAGGGTGTTGATCGTCACACCAGGAAGCCTGGTTAAGGTAAGCATCACAATAAGGAAAAGAAAAAGGAAACAGGTGCGCAACTTTTCAGCTTATTTCCTCATTTTTGGTTTCTCAGCTGTGCTATCGAAAATTGAAAAACACAGTATAAAGTCTTGCCATACTGTACTCTTTTATTTGTTCCTGACTAGCTGCAGTTGAGTGCGTGAGAAAAACAGCCTGATAATTCAATTTAATGATTTATCATTCTGCTTGCAAAGGTTTCTTAAATTGCCCTGTTATTGGCCTTAGTGCCCATTAAAAAACATTTACTCTATAGACCCCTTGCACAATGCGCGTGCACTCACACGCCCCTATCCTGTCCGCCATTTTGGGAGTCATAATCGTAAACAAACATGCACAACAAATTTGACTCCCAACAGGATGGAAATGTTAGATGCACATTGTTGGAGGTGCGTTCCGCGTTGTGCAAGGCATCTATAGAAATCAATAGACCCCCCTTGCATAAGGCGAAATGGTCCAGCGCATGTTTTTACGCACAAAGAACAGCTATCGTCCAATGATCTGCCTCCTTTTGGTCTCAGGGATGGCAATTTTTGAGAGTGTGACGTCATATGCAAGGGGTCTATTGGTAAGTGAATGGGTCCGTAGAGACCTCCTGCTCTGACATCACACATTGCTACTGTCTGCCCATCATCTTGGAGTCAAAATTACATGTGAAAATTAGGAGCGTGTTTCACTATATGCACGTTGGCTAAAATGCCCGCTGCATTATGCACATGGGGAATTTGACTCCCAAAATGGAAGAACCAAGATTTTTAATGGGTGATGATATCAGGTGAATAGGTTTACATCAGTAATCTTGCAATTCTGCAGATATGTACAAGAACCAGGGCCTCAAGTTCAAGTCATCTGATGATTACAGTAATTGCATTAAATCTACTCTTTTTCCTTTAATAACATTATTCATTTAGTATTACATGATTTGTTTTTGACGCAAACTTTTAGAACTGGTGTCGGGAGTTCAAGAAGTGGCTCGGCAATGAGAGAATGCAGGTGTTCCCTGTAAATGCTGACAAGAAAGTTCAGGTGCTCCTTTTTCAATGTGTCTCAATTTACAATGATATGCCATTTTTTTCTTTCTTTTTTCCTAAAACTTATCTTGTGTGTTGTATTTGTCATATATATTTTGTTGAGGTAAATCATCTGAAATGTTAAGGCCTTGTCACATGAGGCAATTTTTACAGGCAAGCAACTGCACTGCATGTAAAAGGAACACTTCCGTAGTTCAGCAAACATTTTTTCGAATACCATCTTACTGTCCACAAGACAATTAGGTGGAAATTAACATCTGAATGTTTTTTCTTCTCGGTTGCCTGTAAATCGCCTCATGTGACATGGCGCTAACACCTAGGAAAATCATGTGGTTTTGACTCTAGATGAAGAGACTGCCATCAATTTTGAAATTTGTTTGTCCGATCACACCCCATGTGCTACAGGAATTTGCCAACAGTCCAATCTATCCAGTCCTTATCATCAGCTATGAGATGTTCGTTCGATCCATTGAGGCAATCAGAAAGATCAGCTTTGACCTGATTGTCTGCGATGAAGGACATCGCTTGAAGAATACCAACATCAAAACAACATCTGTAAGTTGACCCTTCACTTTAGCCAGAGTCTGTATGTCCATTCATCAACCTTTCTAGCTACTTTGACGTTCTTGATGGAAATACCATGACAGTTTTTTGCTGCTTTCTCAACAACTAGACACTGTACTCAGCTGAAACCTTTACAAGTGGCTTATTTTGTATCTCTATTTACAATTTGACCTACAAATCAGCTTTATGTTGACAAAAATCAATCAATGACCCTACCTGTAATGTTCAGGTGTTATAGAGCATGAAAGTGTTCTCGCTTTGTGATCAGCAGGACACTTTAGACCTCAAATTTAACAACACTGCAGCTCTACTCATGACCTAAACTTGTTAGGTCGATCTTTTTCCCCTCTGATGACTTGCTACAATCTATACTTAATTTGTTTTAAATGCAGCTCATATCAAGTCTCCCTGTGCAGCGACGAATTCTTCTGACTGGAACTCCAGTACAGGTATAAACCTTTGACATCTTTTGAGCAGGGCGCCCTCACTTAGTGGTCAAAAGGAGGTTGCTCATTGGCCCATCCTGTGCGATGCACACCACAAATATGTGCGTTTCCATTGTTTTGCCATCTTTTTACCTCTAAGATGGCAGTAGGTTGGCGTCGATGCAAATAAAATATATTGAAAGTTTTGTGGTGTATAAAATCTGCTGATATTCAATGTAAATCTATGTACTTTGTAATTATGATTTAGAAGATTAGTTCCAATGGTGTTCTATCGTTGGTACATCCTTGGTTTATTTCAATCCTCTAGTGTACACAACATTTCATAAAGGACAGTGCATAACAAATGTAGGTGTTTGGACATAAAGGGATGGTGCAGAAATGGTTTCAGAAGATCCAATTGCCTTCATTTAAATCTGTTTGTTTTCTTAAGTGATTATTTTCTGCTACATAGTTGTTTGATATCTGGCCCATTTTGCAAGGTCTCGTATTTTATTTTGAGAATATCTATAATTTATTCATTTGGTTATATTTTTAGAATGACCTTCAGGAATTTCATTCCATAGTTGAATTCTGCAATCCAGGTGTCTTAGGTAAGTTTAATAGGTTTCTTTCATTTTAGTAGGAAAAAAAACCAATAACATGAAAATGCCATTGGGCATTACTATCACTTGGCAAAATACATTTCTGAACTGAGTAGGAGTATGCAGCGCTGGTAACCAAAATGGCACACCAGTTGGTAATTAATCACAATACTATTTATGATTCTTGCTGGTACCCATTTATTGTTCTTGATGAGAAGTGTCTTATCAACAACAACTGTGCCATTCCCAAGATTTGAACAAAACTTCTGATGGCTCAGCCACCAGAACTTGACTCCAGAACAACCCGCTCTTAACATGCTAGTTATGCTTACAAGTTATCAAGGATATTTAGAAGTTTTGACCACTGGCTACTTTCTGCCACACTCACCACTTTGGGAGTCAAATTAAGCAAGTATTAAAAGCCACATCGCCTGAAATGTACACTACACTGTTTACCACACTGGGACATTGACCCCCAAAATGGCACAACCAAGATTACTGCAGGCATGTGATTTATCAGGGTTTTTCCTGATCTTGATACTTTTCATTGATCTCCCTGCACATTCAGATTTTCTTGAAAGAGGCGAAATTACCATCACAGAGGTTAATTACTTGGCCCTTGTTGTGGCCAGACAATCAGATATCTTGTTGAAATGATGTAGAGTGCCTATCAACCTCTACAACTTAACATTGTAAAATTCTATTGGCTTTGCCTCCACACAAAGAGGGATTTTTTATAAAACTTTCAGGTTTTTTTTTTTCATTTTCACACAATCTCGCCCTGTTACTGTGATGATGACGACAGGTGAATTGGGTCAATAATAAGAACATAGATTTTATTTTGCCACTGTTCATCTGTAGGTTCCAGTGGAGCATTCCGACGTGTGTATGAAGACCCCATTACCAAGGGCAACCAGCCGCAAGCAACAGAAGAAGAGAAGAAGCTAGCTGCTACAAGAGCAGCAGAGGTGAGATGGAAACGGCAGAGAAATTAATCTAAGATATCCGGGGATGAGAAATTTCAGACTTTTATCAGTACTTTTATCAGACTTTCTTATGTCTGCCAAGTGAAAAATGGGAGCTTTCGTTTTCTCCTTTTATAAAGAAATTATGCTGTTTAATCAATTTTTCTAGAACTGAAGGCACCATTCCCAAAAGTACCGTTCCCAAAACTCCCTGAAATCTATATTTGGAATCTAGGTATTCCGAATGTTTGACTACCCGCAAGTCTCAGCACCAAAGTTCTTAACAATAGGGCCCTTGATAATGCCATTGGGTCTGCAGGGAAAACTGCCTGCATCCAAACGCAGGATTGTGTGTGTTTATGGTGTCAAGTTCGACCGTAGCAGAGTCCAAAGGTTGTGGATTTGTTGAAGACAATAAGATACATATACATGTACAGGAGATATCACAGATAGTATTTTTAAATTTTACTTTTTGCGAAGTAAATGTAGATACATTTTAAAGATACTACATGTAATGATTTATGTAATTATTTTATTTTGTTTTTTCAGTTGTCCAGATTGACTGGTTTATTTGTTTTAAGGAGAACTCAGGAGATTAACAACAAGTATTTACCACCCAAAGGTTTGTCATTTTCTGTCTGTTTCTAACTGCTCTGGTTAGCTTCTTTATTTCTCTCTCTCTGTCTTCTTTTTTTTCTTCATTTTATTGTGACTGTTTTAGGCACACACTTAGTGGAAGAGGTTGTGGCATAGTATTATGTAATCACACCTACCTACCCTCTTTGTCGTTGGAGGGACATAAGGCCATTATGATATAGACTGAACATCAAGTCTGATCATTTTTGTTTATCCATTCATTCAGTTGAGACAGTCGTCTTCTGCAAGCCCAGTCGTCTCCAGCTCGTTCTGTATCAGAAGCTTCTAAGCTCCCGGGTGCTCCGCAGCTGCCTGACTGCCTCCTCCTGTGAGTCTTCCCCTCACCTTGTCTGCATCATGGCACTCAAGAAGCTGTGTAACCACCCCGGGCTGCTGCATCAAGTCTGTCAAGACACTGATGAGGAGCATCAAGCTAGGGCTTCTCTAGATCCTGGCTACTTGCAAGAAGTAAGTGTGGTCATAGTGGATTGAGTGTTTATAGGGTGTGCACTATATTGGTAAGATTTTTGTTTTGTTTTATGTTTATAGATTTGCCCGTTATTTACATGGTTATAAAGATGGTCATGGTAGAAATCTTTCCTTGAAATATTTTGCCTGAAATCCATTGAGAAATGAGTATAACAATTAATTGTGATCTTGTAAGACCTAAACTCTATGTTTGAATACAGTTATTTATTTTATTTTGACTCCAGTGACTGATTGAGCTTAAATTTTCACAAATTTCCACTCAGCCATGAACTTTTGTTGCAAGAGAGACGTTAAATATTGATCGTTCTCTTTGTAGGAATCCTTATACAAGGATCTGCTTCCACTCTACCCTGATGGCTTCACCATTGACAGCATAGACACTGACCACTCAGGCAAGATGCAAGTTCTTGCTAGTCTTCTACGCTCAATGCACAGAGATGTGCCATCAGAGAAGATTGTCCTGGTGTCCAACTACACACAGGTATAGCAAACAGCCACGCCAAAAATTCTGATATTGATGATCGCAACTCATCCATTACAGACTTTGATGTCAATTGTTCTTATAGCTTGCCCAATGAAACTTGAAATATTTATGAAGATTTCTTAGCAATGTCCCAGGCCGAATAAATCTGCACTACACAATGTAGATCTTTCTTTTATTTACAAACATTGACCGCCCTTTTCTAAACCAACGACCTCTGGGTTAACGTACCGGCGCTCTACCAAATGAGCCATCCAGCCCTATGTTGGCAGTCTCCCTATTAGTCAATATCTTTGTTCGGGGGTGCCAACATAGGGCTACCAGTTGGTAGAGCGCCAGTACGTTAATCCGGAGGTCGTTGGTTCAGGTCCCACTCCAGTCAATTTTCTTTGTACAAACCCAAATTATTTCAAATTTACCCAGTCAGTTTCCCTTATTACTTGGCTGAATAAATAATTATAATAAAAATAATAATGATAGCTTTTAAATGCATGGTATTACATGTAGAAATCCCGTTTTGATGAGTGGATTGTGTTTTTCACAGACTCTGAGTCTACTGCAGACGTTGTGTGAACAAGAGGGATATAAATTCTGTCGTCTTGATGGGAGCACACCGACTGCAAGACGTCAGGAGATTGTAGAACATTTCAACAGTTCATATTCACAAGAAAGTAAGTTACTGTACTCTGTCTTCTTATTCCATCATTGCTTTCATTGGTCTAAATGAAAACTTGAATTAGAGGTTTTCCCACTTGAATAATTTTGATACTTCATGTATTATTTAATATATAAAGCACAGACAACATGGGTTCAAAGACCAGAATCGACACTTTATGTGATTACCACATACATGAAATAAACCTGTGAAAGCTTAAGCTTGGTCATCAGAGTGACAAGAAAATAGTGGAACAAAACCCTCATTTTTCTCAACTGTTATCAAACTACGGGTTCTGGACTCTCCTGATCAAAACTGATTGTTCAGCTCCTTTCTCAAAAACCGTGGCATTGCAGGCAAAAATATGTTGTGCAGACCCTTAATCTTGTTGTACAGTATTCATTCTTTCTTTTACCGGTTTAATCTATCTGTCTGTTTGTTTGTTCTAAATTTTGATGTTTTTGTCTGTACTGTTTGAATCAAGGCCAGTGTGGGATAATTAACTTTTCATCTAAAAAAAAACCCTGTTTATCATAAATAGCACCAGCACTGATAATTATCCATGTATCTTTATTTTGCAAAGCTGTATTTTTACTGAGTTCCAAAGCTGGTGGTGTGGGCTTGAATTTGATTGGTGCATCAAGACTGCTGCTCTATGACATCGACTGGAATCCAGCCAATGACCTGCAGGTATGAGTACCTCATTTACATGTATGTCTGTAGAACATAGACCATTACATTGCCGATTAGCATCGAATTTGAACTGCGGTGGTACCCTACTTCATGACTGACGTTTCACACGCAGGTTGGATTCAATCAAAATAGTTTCTTTTACTAGCTTGAAATAATGTTCCCAACATCAAACGAAGCCCGGATCTGGAGACGGAGCCTATGCCGAGGTTTGGAAAAAGCTGCGGTTGAAATAATACGATTGTTGCTACATCTATCATTTTCTGTCTTTTTGCAGGCAATGGCAAGAGTTTGGAGAGACGGTCAGAAGAAACAAGTTCATATTTACAGACTCATCACAACGGTGCGTGTTAAACCAACCCAGTCATTGTCGGCTGTAAACCCTAACTCCCTACGGCCCCCTTGGTGATCCCAGGCTCATTCTGTTTTCTCCCTCAGCTTCGGGAAAATAGAATGCTCTGGGGATCACCTAGGGAGTTGTAGTATTTACCATGGCACTCAAAGCAGTCAATGATTGTATACTTTGCGTGAGCATAATCAGCATTTCACGGAAAGGGCTATGAGTTTTTGTTTTTTCAATTCATTTCATTTACACTTATCTTCGTATTCACAGTAACAAAAGACAGAATCAGTGGGGAAAAAGTATAGTAGTACAATACAAGCAAAGGGTATACATGAGCGGTGATAATTTTACTGAAAAAAGTACAGTAGAATCTAGTGAGTATTAAAGGAGGCTGTTGAAATAAGCCGAGGCTTGTGGGGGAACAGCCCTAGACATAATACAAAAAACAAGAAATGACTAGACAACAACAAAACAACAAACTTAAAAAACTTTTACAAAATTATGACCAGCTACAGACATAAACAAGATAAATGTATTTATTCTATACACAGGGTACCATTGAGGAGAAGGTTTATCAGAGGCAGATCAGTAAGCAAGGACTGAGTGGGGCTGTGGTGGATGCTAAGAGCCATGGACATGTCAAATTCTCACTGGAAGATCTTAAGGTAAGAGCTGTGTCCGTTTCGGTCACTCAGGGATATCCCTATTTGGGATTTAACACCAAACTACAATTTCTCCTGAAGACAAGCAGAGTATATTGTTCGAAATGTCAAACACACACCAGGGCCCAATTTCATAGAGCTGCTTAAGCAGAAAATAATGCTTAACAATTTCCTGCTAAGCAGAAATGAGCAGGATACCAGTCACAAATTGTACACGTGACATAGTAGCTTGGCTGGTAACCTTATTCTGGTAAGCAAAATTTTATTGTGCTTAGCAAATGTTTTTGCTTAAGCAGCTCTATGAAATTGGGACCTGCTCTTTTCAGAGCCAACACTCCTCCCAAAAGAGATTTACACATGGCTGTACCTGGAGGCCTGGAATTTCATCTTTGAGAGGGCAATGCCATTTTCATTTTGCAAAAGGCACTTCCATTGTCAAATCTTAAAGTCTATGGGAATCTTTTGAAGGGGCACCAAGGCTAAGACCATGGGCAACAGAGGCCATGGCCTCAGTGGCCTCCATGCAATTCCAGGCCTGTACTTTCCAGTGTACTAGTTATAGTTATTATTTTCCAAGCCATGCAAAGCTTCAAATATTACTTACAATTTATGTGACTTTAATTTGCAGGATCTATTCACCTTGAATGAGGGCACATCATGCATAACACATGACATGATGGCATGTACATGTCAGAGTGGTACAGAAGTAGTCACAGATTACGCACAGGGTAATACAACTCATAGAGCTTGTCAACTTGGAACCAAGAAGAACAGTCTAGACAAGAGGGTAAGCAGAAACTATTTACTGGTACAATGTATGTTTGGGAATGCCCACCTCTTCATAAAGTCCGTACTGTATCATTTTAAACCGAAAATTTCCAAACAACAATTTGACCCAAATGTTACAAATTTGACCATACCGGCATGGTGGACTATTTTCTTCTGAGCAGAAATGAGCATGATACCAGTCACAAATGGTACATTTGACATGGTGTTTTGTCCGGTAACCTTATCCTGGTAAGCAAATTTTTGTTGTGCCGAGCTGCTTCTTGTGCTTAAACAGCTCTATGAAATTGGGCCCTCGTCTTAAGGCAATGAAAATCGCCTCAAATTGTTTCAACCAGTGAGCTTATTAAACATGCCAACCTTAAACAGCTTTAATGCGCAACTATTTTTGTCCATCAGAACACAAGTGTGTTGGCCCCTTGAACTGGCGTCTTGAGAGTCAAAATGCATGTGAAGATAGGGTTCATGTCAGAATGTGTGCACATCACCTCAAATACACACACTGCACAGTAACACATGGGGAACCAAACTCCCAAAATGGCACAAGCCAGATTGATAGCGGATGGTGATGGCCGGTGCAATGGGGTCATTACACTATTTTGAAACAAGTTGGCAAGATCCAAGTAAAAAAAAATTAAAAATGAAAGGTTGAAAGTAAAAATGGTGTTTTATACTGGACATTTTAATTTTATTTTACAAAATCGTATTTACAGTTTCCTTTACATTTGCTATACATGTATACAGAACCTGGCCATGAACCAACTTATGGAATGGAAACATTTCTTGGGTCCACTGAATGACAGCTACCAGGTAAGTTCAGCTCTTGATTAATTAGTCAAATCACCAACATTGTAATTTATGTGTAAATTGAAAAAAAAAATTAATACATTTTTAAAGTAACATTTTACTATTCTGTTTCACATTAACACTTCTGATTGCCTTCTGAGAATTTACATGTAAACTGGTTCCATAAAGAGTAGGTAAACAGTTACAGCAATTAACTTTTAGTATTAGTTAAACTCACAAGACATAGTTTTACAGACAGTTGAAAAGTAGATTATAATAATTACAATCGTATAGCTGATGTTTTCAAATGATTTTGTGTTGTACTACCTTTGTCCATATATGCCATGAAAAAGTTTGTAATTAATAAACAACAAATCAGCTTAAAAATATCCCCTGTATATACATTTTTAAAAAATGTTTTAATTTTTCGAGCAACACTCACAACAACCTTACTCAGGTGGAACAAGAAACGTGATCAAAACGTCTAAATTTCATTGCTACCCTACATGCACGTACTGTTGTGGTAGCATAAGCGATTCTTAATGTTTCTCGTTCCACCAGTGATGTCACATGTATTACATCATGAGGCTTGTTTTTTTTTTAGCGTTCCAAGAGAGCATTGTTTTAAATGGTTTTGGTTTACAAATTTAATACGGTATGGACAAGGTAGTACATCACACATCCTTGAAATGCCATATTTATGATTATTTCACTCAAATTTACACTTGTTTTTTTTCCCGATAGGATGATCATTTAGCGAGTGCTGGGAATCAAATCACATTCGTATTTCAGAATGAAACCAACATGAAGTCAGTGGAGAAATAGAATCGTCAAACACACCTGACAATTGTAACACTGGAGGAACATCTATGAATCATTCTACAATACGGATATTAATGTGTGTAACGGTGTTTCCCCTGGCTGATGAACCGAACGAGGAGGTAATGGTTCAAACTGGTGATTGAAGCAAAATTTATGCAGTCTGCAAACCGACAAGAATGCAGCGCTCACACGTATGCACAATGATTCCATCTACACATCCAAATTGTGAGTTCTTGATGCATAGAGGTCAAGGTAAAATCACAAAAAATTCAAATTTGTATAGTTGGGGTTTTCTGGATGGCAAAACTTCCTGGCGATGTGGTTGTATTTGCTAAAAATGAGCAATGTGATCACTAAAAGTAGTGAGGTGGGCCGCCTCAAGTTTGAACGGGCAGGGGACTGTAAAAGACTTCACATCAGACGTGATAGCACTGCTCTCTGGTTAAATCAAATTTGAGTGATATGTGCATTCGGACACCACTTCTTTCCTAACTGAATGCAGCACAGAGTGAGAAACACTGTGTTTGAGTTTCTCCTACTGTTGAATTCAGAAACAAACTATCCTCATTTATCAAATAAAACTTGGTCCTGCACCAATTGTGAAGTTTGTTGGTAATGAGGCAATATCATTTCCTGCCGTAGTGTAAACTCTGTTTAGGAAAAAATCCACAGAGCACTCATTACTTGCATCCACCCCTCCCGGTATCTTAAAAAAAAAAATCACTAACAATGCTCCAAGGCCGGTTGGAGTTGACTCTACAGGAGGTTGTTCCTTATAATGGCGTCTACTGTCTTGGTCGGAAGACCATTAACACTTCTCAAGTCATCAATCTGCAAAAAACAAAATCGATTATGAAGTTACTTTAACAAGTAAATTTGTGAGTACAACCATGTGTAAATGTCTTTTGGGAGAAGTGTTGGCTCTTCAACCACACCTGCTCTTCTCAGAGCCAACACTCCGCCCAAAAGAGAGTTACACAAGTTTACTAGTTATAGTTACTTCTCATTTTCTGCACCATGCAAAGCTGCAAACATCACTTAAAATAAATCAAGAAACAAGGGGGACGAATATAAAGGGGTAGGGGGGCAGGACTTCATATTTCTGTTGCGCATGGGTAGTTTTTCACTGACCTTAGTGAATTCTCCAAACATCTGTCTCCAGCTGTGGATGAGTTGAGCCCTCTTCTCACCCACACTCTGGAGGGACTTTAGTTGCTTGACTGTCCCGGTGTTGAGCAGACGGATTATCTCAGCAGCTGGGAAAATATCAACACAAGGAGAGTGAATAAGCAAGGAACAGGTGGTGCAAGGAAGGGGGTGGACTTTGACATTTAAGTACTACTAATTGTTATATCTCCACTATTGATGTAAAAAAAACCTGTAAATTGAAGTGAATTAAAAGCGAACTATTTACAATGTAAAGTTTTTTGTTTGTTTGCACGAGTTGCTCCTTGCCTCTCGTTATTGGGCAAGATTGGTGGTGTAGCTGTTAAGATGTCTGCCCCAGTATGCATGGGTCATGGGCTTGAATCCCATTTGAGTAGACTATGGATTTTTTGGACTTGGTTGGTGTATGGGTAAAAAAATGTCACTGGGCAAGCTCGGTGGTGTAGAGGTTAAGATGTCAGCTTTAGAAATCAGGAGTCATGGGTTTGACTGGGGGGGAGAAGCACTGAGTATACAGTGTTCGTCACACACTGGTGTATTGGTAAAACTGTCAACGGGCAAACGCAGTGGTGTAGTGGTTAAGATATCTGCTCTAGAATGCAGGGGTTGTGGGTTCAAATCCCACCTGAGTAGTATGCCTGTGGGTTTTTTACCCCACAGGACTTGTGAAAGCACAGAGTATACACTGCATATCACACATTGGTGTATGGGTAATATCTAAATTGTATATTCTTTATCCACGATGCAATTATTGCATCAACTAAGTCGTTCCTCGTTATACGTCAGTGCTGGATATATTTTTCCTGCCATCTTTTAACTTAAATCTTGTATTTTGACATGCTGTAAGCATCCAGTCATTGGCTCTTCTCAGTGGTTGTTTATTTTTAAACAAAGAAGCACAAGAAAAAGTCTGTTGGCGCGCAAGAAGAATACAACTACTTAACACCATGGGGGGGGGGGGGGGGGGGGGACTCACCATGTTTAGCTCGTAGTTCTGGGTTTGGTTGAAGATGATGTAAATTCTCCTTCAGACTCCCTTCATTGCTGTCTCTACATGCCTTGATCTTCAGGAACTGCACATCTTGTCGAGTGTGTTCTTTCTTCAGTGTAGGTTCAATGATGAAAGTGGAAGGTACATTTTCCTGCGATGACACTGAAATATAGCAAGAACAATGGGATAGATATGGAGCTTTAAGCTGATTATTGATTAAGTTGTCTCGATTATTGTCTGATAAGAACAGCAAAATAAATTCCATAAAACTTTTTTTTAAACTTGAAAATTATAAATACCATAAGTTTTCACTACATAGTTTCTCAGCCTTATCAGGCCTGGAATTACACAAAGTCCAAGGAGGCCATGGCCTCTGTTGCCCTATCCTTAGTGCCACTTCGAAAGTTTCCAAAAGATTTTAAGATTTTCCAGTGGAAATGGCCTTTGCAAACTGAAAATGGACTTGCCCCCTCAAACATGAAATTCCACACCTTCTGCCTCATGTCGAAAGAGCTACAATTATCCAGTACAGATTTGTACATGGGATCGTAAATGGTTTCAAGAAACACGGAAATCAAAGGCTACCTGTCAGTGGTTGGACAGTGGCCTTGGGCTTCGAGCCATGACCAGTCTGGAATGTAACTCCACTCTTGTTGGACTCGGCGGTGTTCAGTAAGATCCGTTTTCTTGGCTGCACATGCCCCATATTGGTACTGTTCACCACCGTGTGATGAAGCTTGCTGTGGTCTCTTTTTAACTAGAAGGATCAGAGGTGTAATCATAACAGAAATGGAAAAAAATTTCTCCTCTTGATTTGAAATGAATATAAAACTCCCTGGTTTTATTTTATTTGTTTATTCTGGGTTTAAAGCCAAGGACTCTCAGAAAAGCGAAATGTAAAAAAAAATCATGTTATTAAAAAATATGAAAATAACTAAAGGGTAGTCTTAAACTTGTAAGACAGATGTTATGCATACCTCAGATAACTGTTTGCTACTCTCCTTCAATTGTTCTAGTATCTTGCGATTTTGTTGATGGTGTGACTGATTTGAGTGCTCCTGATTGGCCGATGATGGATTGAGACGAGTCAGGATGTTGGCCTCGAGTGACTTAAGGCGTTGTCTCATGCTCTCCTCAAAGTTGGCTTGTCGTTTCAGCAATGGGCTAAAAATACATGTAGAAAACAAATGAGTGATTTCCCTTGTTTTCGGCATAGCAAAATGTCCCACTTCGTCAGCTCAGTGCATTAAGGTTGTTGATTGCAATTTCAAAAGGGCGTTGATTGATAAATGCATATAAATTTGAAAAAATCTATTCACAAAGAAATGTATTTCTCAGAAAATAGTTGTTTCTTTTTTTGCCCAACAATTTTTTTGGAGACCCTCTTGATTATTAAACCCCAAAATATGCAAAACATATTTATGAATTTGGTTTACCCTACACATGTGTGATAAGCATTTTGAGCCCCACATAAAAAGCATGCAGACATTCGACTTGGGTTGGGTTAGAACCCCCAACCCCTGCATTCTAGAGCAGAAACCTTAACCACTAGGCCATTGAGTGACCTAGTGATGAAAGGCCAGTTTGAATCCTGTAATCACACGCGTACCCCAAACAATTGTGACAGATGTAATAATTTGCATCGGAAATAAAGATTAGTATTTTGGGCTTTACCCAACGCCGATGTGTGATAAGCATTGTGTACTCATTTGAAAGAATCCTTTAAAAGTTGGCCAACTCTGTAATTTCATTACATGTTTGGATATCTGCTATGGGCAGTGTTGTAGTTGAATCACCTGGGTCGAGTTCAAGTCCGGGACTCAAGTTTGACATTTCTGGCAATTGGGTAATGGGAGTAATCTTCAAAATGCTGCACTGAGATTGACAATACCTGAGAAAGGGTGCTTTCTCCTGTGGTTTAACATCTTGGCAAACTGCTGCAGATCCCACTTTGTCTCCATTGGACCCTCGCTTGGCTTTTTTCGGTGGGGAGCATGAGGGAGGCCGGTGTGCATCAGTGCTGTTTGCTCTTTTCCTAGGTACATGCTCAACTGGTTTTTCTATAATAAATAGAGAAAGTGCCTTTAGAAGTTGCTCATTAAAATTGTTAAATACAACCTTGTTGAATTGCTCTCTATGGTTTTCTAAAATTGAATTTATACTGATGGCAACTTTGGCAACCCTGTTGGTAAATCAGTACGTCTCACGCATGCACATCTGCTGTACGCACAAGGTTTTGGCTACTTTCAGCTCCAAATTTTGTGTGTAGTTTTACCAGAAAATCACTCATTTCATCACACAAAGACATTTCATTGGATATGATAATTCTGACAAGACCTTGTAACTCTGTAAAACATTCAAGTGGATGGCAAGTCCATAAATTCCATGGTACATAGTTACATAAATTCTCAAAGAAACCTGAGTGAGTTTTCTATGGGCTTCTGGTAATGGTTGGGGTCAGTTAGTGTGAAGTGGGCATGACTCGCAGCAGAACTATGTCACACTGACGAACAGGGCCCAATTTCATAGAGATGCTTAAGCACAAAACATTTAAGCTTACAAGATTACCAGCTAAAATACCTTGTTACATGTACCATCTGTGACTGGTATCCTGCTAATTTTTGCTCAGCAGAAAATTGTTAAGCACTATTTTCTGCTGAAGCAGCTCTATGAAATTGGGTCCAGGGTACCTGTTGTCTCTCTTGTGAAGGGTCTGTTAACAATCTGTCTGGATTTGGAGGCAAAGTTGAGTGCAGTGTAGGTCTCCATGTAGCTGGTCTCTTCTGGTGCGATGTTAGTGACCATACAGGCATGTGCACTGCCCCCTAAAGAGTCCTGTAAGAGGCGTGTCAGTTTGCTGTCTCTGTAGGGAATACGACCCTTCAAAAAAAAAAAAACACACCCAGAAACTTTGAAGCACGTGGACAACATTGGTAATTGTCAAAGACAATATGTATCTGCACTTTATGTGACCCAATATATACAGAAATAAATAACCTGCTTCTTACTTGGCAGCACAGGCTGTATACTCCCAAGGGAGCTGGGTTGGTTTGAGGAAAGAAATAAACGGCCCAGAAACTGGGGTAATAATGTTCATGCGCTATGAGTGTCAAACTTGGTGGATACCGGCGTTTTATTAATGTCCACTATTAAGAAAGAGTTGATCAATCATCTTACCAGGCCGTGGTTGAGTGCATCCACAACTTTACCCAGTACAAAGAGTGATGTGTTGATGGCTCCACTCTCTTTCAACCTACAAGGATATCACAAAAAGGAAACAAAGGATGTACGCTACCAACAAAAAAGACTATATATAGTGAAACCACTGATCCCTTCGAAGAATCTCATTTTATTGAATTGAACACCTGCGTCTATTGAAGACACTTAACCATTATTGCTTAGTCGTTAGGATGGGACGTAAAGCCGTAGGACCTGTGTGTTTGGAATGCACATAAGAGAACCCAGTACACTCATCGTTAAGAAAAGAGGTTCACCCTGGTGTTTTCTGGTACGGTTGGATGCAGATTGCTCCACAGCACTTTGTTAACTGTTTACATGGTGCTATGTAAATAAGTGGGTCTTTTATTTTGAACATAGCACCACAAAACCTTGTAGATAAAAGAAAGAGCGCATTGAGATGCCCATGGGTGTGATAAATTGCTATTTTATTATTATTATTATTAATATTAAAATAACACAACATTCTCTGGACGACGTACCTGATACCTTGGTTACCAGTTCTCTTGTTGTTCTCACTACCAGCTAAATCGATCAAGTACGCTTTCCCGATCTGCTTTCTGTATGGAGGCAGATGCTGTTTCTTCACAACCTGAAAAGGATGACAAGATATTGTTGTTGGAGCCAGAGAAAAACTCAGCCTGTAGAAAACGTTGAGCTATCTTGGTTTGGTCAAACTCTGGGAGGACAGTTTCAAATAAAGTGTTTCCCCTGGCTGAGCAACCAAGGGGGGATGGTGAATGCAATGAGTGACCGAGATGGAAATAAATGCATTGAGACACAGGGGCAGCATGGTTTAAAATATAAATCCTCATTCTTGACTTGTTTTTCATTTCCCCCCTCCCTAGGTGCAGACGTGCAACGTTGCCGTTGTGATAAGAACGGGAAACTGCCAGGAAACTTTATGTAGAGTTTTCAGTTTCCTTAGGCACTTTAAATGAGCAGCTGAATACATGTTCTGTATCAAATCCAAAGGGACGCTCTAGTGAATGCAGTAAAATGTGCCAAAACAGGAAAAAGTGCATTCCAGTAGAACTTTCATTGGATTTGTACAGAAACTTTTTAAAAGCCATTTTTCTGGTTAAGATGTTTGTTGAGGATGAGTTTCACAATGAGATGAAGTTAGAAAGCATTGTGGGATATTTACTTTGAGTAATAGAATGGAGTGACTTCTGCTTGATCTGCTGTTAAGTTTGGTGGCAGCCGTGGTTCTGGAACAGCAAGAGAAAAGAAAGAGCATTAATAAATGTAGGGAGAGCAAGTGCGCCCTCAATATTTCTGAAAACTTTTAATTAGCATATTTACAATAAAAAGTAAAGTTTTGTCCCCGACCTTTGGACTCACTCTCTTTTCCATTTTAGCTTTGAGCAAGGGAGAGCCCATTGATTCTCGAGATGGTTTCAAATGATCAAACAGTAGGAGCATACAGGACACTTCTACCCCTATCCTACCAACAAGAGTTTTGATTACCGTGGTATTCAGTACTGGACTGCATCAGCAAATTATGTTCTTCCAACAAAGGAGAGTCGTGGGGTCAACAATTCTTACTCTTTATTATTACAGCTTGTACATATTATGAGAAAGCATGGGCCAAAAAGAGTAAACTTATTCAACTAGTAACATGTACATGTAAAGGCTTATCCATTGAAGTAATCTCAACCCACCTGTTTTTGCTAGCCGGTACAAACAACGTGTGAAACTCCTGCAGGGACTTGATCTCGTGCTCGGCAAGGTTGGGAATAAAGATGGTTCGATCACGATCCTCACGGATGGGTAGATCTTGACTTTTGACCTCCAGAAGGTCGTACACCTGATTCAAGATTTCAGATATTAGTTTGATGTGGGTGAAAATCCATTGAATTGTACAAAAAAGCGGTGTACTGTATACTTTTAAACAAACTCATTACCACAAAACTGTCCTAGCTTGTGTTGTATTTTCAGTGTTTGCACTTGTGAAGGAAACAGTGTCAGGGTATAAAAATACTAAAAATAACCGTGTTAGTCTGATAGATAAAACAAGGAATTTAGTGGTAGCACTTTAAGACGAATTCATTACATAAAAAACTGCATGAGCTTTCGTAGCAACAACTACATCTGATGAAGTAGTTTTTGCTACGAAAGCTCATGCAGTTTTTTTATGTAATTAGTCAGTCTTAAAGTGCTACCACTACCTTCCGGGTAAAAAAAGAAAGTTGTACTTTTTACATTGTACAAGGGTGAGAGACATTGCTGACTATTATAAGTCTAGAACTAGGCTCTTAATTATTAGGAGGTATATCGAAATTGTGGCATATCCCCCCGTGGTAAGCCCTTGAGTTTCAAGGAGATTTGGTTACAGTATCCTTAGCACTAGAGAATTGGATCAAAGATGATGATTTTCTTCTGGGGGAAAAAAGAAAACGTGTTTTTCTTCACCAGTTTCTTAAAAATGTCTGAATAAAAGCAATCCGCACTAATGCCGAAATTTTTGCTAAAAATACCCAGCTTCGTGTCAGACAAATATTCAACTGTTTACGCGATCACCGCATCATCAATGTGCCAAACTGCACCAGTAGTGAGTAAACATAAAACTTGGACATGTACACACGCAAACATTAGTGAAACTTGACACGTTAGTGTGCGATGCGAGTACTGAGCTTTTATTTTTAGCATAAGTATGGAGCATTAGTGCTATTCAGATGAAAGCCTGACAATTCTCAACACTGATTTTAGTTATTTGGGGTTTTTAATTTACTTACCTTCTCCTGGTAAATTTCAAGGTATGAGAAGCTGTGAGTGTAAGTCCACTGTGAATTTTTCTTGTCATTTCTCTGTTTTTCAGTTGCTCTTATAATACCGTCGACTGCACGGGGGATGATGCCAGGATGCTCTGCTGTGCCCAACATAGTATGGGTTTTACCTAAAACAAAAGAAAAACAGCAATGATTATCCAAGCTTTTATATAATAGAGAGTCTAGAAACAAGACTAACCCTAAAGGTATAGAATTGACAGACAGGAGTTGATTTAAAAAACCTGTTCTACATCTTAGATATTAAAAGACAACTCCAAGATCTACAGCTCTGTACCTGCACCAGTGGGTCCGTACGCAAAAATGCTCACATTCTGTCCGTTCAGTATTTTGACCATCAATGGCTCAACACATTTTTTGTACACATCTTCTTGTCTTGAGGCAGCATCGAAAAATGCATCAAAATTGTACTTGATAGTCTGTGTACAATCCCTCCAGTTCCAGATTTCCAGAGAGGTATTGTCCAAGCCGTTGACACACGGCTTCTTCTCTTTGTCTTCTTCTTTGCTGACAGGACGGAGCCGGACAGCAACCTTGATTCTTGTAGCAGCTCCATTGCTTTGGGCACAAGCCATCTGTCAAAATTGATCAAAACAAAGGTGTTGATTAACTGGAAAGCTTGTTTGGGGTGCTTGTAAGCAGCAATAAACCTACTTTGGCGGCCATATTTGTTATCGGAAGGCGACGATTCTGAATATTAAAACGATGGGAATTTATCATTTTTGAACCATTTTTTTGAGGGGTGGATTTTCTGGACCCACGCCAAGCTCACTGTGAAAACCAAAAAACACATACATAGAGCCTAATTTTGGCGAAATCCGTTTTCAAAAGAGAACTCCAGGTGCATAAATTTTGTACATGATTTTGTACATGATGACAAGGTTCGTGGAGACGATAGCAGAACCGCACCCTGCACAGTTCAATTCTAGGTAGGACTCGAAAAAAAAGCGAAGCTTAGCTTGGACCGATCCCAAATGAAGTTAGAACTATACTTCATTAAGAAAAGGACAAGGATCTTGTGTTGTGAAGGTCATCACATTCACACACAGTTAAAATTATTTCAATAGTTGTTGCATGCAATATCATGCGTGCCAGTGCCAGTCATTAATTTATGATTTTTCAGATGAAATGAGATGAGATGATGAGTGCCATCATTCACTTTTTATGCGTGCAGTGGAAGTTGATAGCTGGTCATCATTGACCGATCATTGCCACGACCCTTAAAGTTTTTCAATTAAAAATTAATCTGAATTGAATATAGTTTACATTTTTCTCCGAAATCAAATTCGAAATTTACCTTTCCAGTCGACGAAAACCGTAACACAACACAACGCAGTCAAATCTGGTCAAATCTACCCCCTAATTTGTCAGCTGGAAATTCAGCCAATCAGCGTTTGGAATTCTTTGTTCGCTTGTTGGTTACTCTCTACTCTTAATCAAGATGGCGGCTTACTTGAGCTTCGTTCAGTTTAATTTTCACTCACGATACATGAATTTTGTTTATTTGCCGTGTTTGGTCTGAGATCTGAGCATGGAGTAAAGAAGAGCATCATACATAAAACTTGGTGAGTGTCTGTTGTTGGTCGATAAAGATCCGGCTTGTTTTTCTGCTTGCGTTTGGTATTCCCACACGTTATTGTTTGTTGTGTTATTGAGCCCAAATTCCGGACAGTCATTGATGATTGACGTGACATTATTTTACCCTGTAAATAAGTTCATCATAATAATAATCAGATTTAGTTACATCATTATGTCAAAATGTTGCAATAATATTCTGAAGGGATCGTGTACAAGTTGAAGTTGTAGGGTGTTCTAAAAAAAAAGGACCCACACTACATAATTAATTTTTTATTTTAATTTTTATTCTTTTTTTGGTTAAAAAAATAAAAATAATTTATTGTTAATATTTATAACAATAATATTACATAAAAACGTTTTAAAAGTCATAGTGGATATAGTGCCATGACTGAGTACCATCAGTCAGTAATGAGTAAGTCTAACTATTTCAACTTTATTTAAATTTTTAGTATTTAAGTTTTAAGCCTGCAAACCTTAATTTGTATATAGCGCCCTCTTTGACGTGAACTCAAGCAGCCATTATTTGATAACGTATTAAGTTTCAGGAGTTTTTAATCTTTGTCGTATAGCTCAGCAGAATGCCTTCCACTTATCAACCATTGCTCCATGTTCGATTGAATTCCTAGTAGTAGTACTACAACTTCTGTCTTTTTTTTTCATCCCCAAAAGTTATAAGAATATTCTTTTTCTAAAAGTTTACTGCACATTTAAATGGATAATAAATAATTATATAGTGTTTTTTCTGATCTGTGGCTCCAGAGGATTTGTTTTTCAAGGGGAAATAAATTCTGAAATTCAGAAATTAAAATGGTCCAAGTCCCCCAAAACAGTCACTGCTCATGTTTAGTGCTGGTGTGGCAGGAGATTCTGTCCCCTCGGAGATTCTGTCCCGCCCCCCCCCATATGGCGAACTGTGTACAAACTTCTTCTGAGAGCGCCCTCTTTTGAATCAACCTCCTCCAGAAAACGTTAATTTCCCATATGTGTGACAGAATCTCCGGGACAGATTTCCCTAAGACATTGGCACAATGTACATTGCTTTTAAGAAAATAAACATAAACCTCAAAATAGTTCAAACGTTTTAAGAAATAATAAACCTTTAGGCCTATAATAAAGAATCTGGTAAGAAATTAAAATTAAAATTTGTCAGTTTATCTGGCCTTTAATATGAAACCAAATGTTGAGGAATCCACACAAGACAGAGTTTACTATTCATAGTATTAATACAAACAGTGTGGTGTGGTTTTGCAAATAATGTTCAACGGCATAATCACAAAATAAATGAACTATTTACAGATTCACGTATTGTAACTTTTTCTTCTCTTCTTTTTAAAACTTTTTTTTAGGCATTTGACTTTTAATGACACCCGTTGAAATGATGGCCACTGAGGAAAAAATGGCTGAGGTTCCTGTTACGGAGCATGCAATCAGCTCAGAGTCTAAAAAAGAGGAATTTGATGCAGACACATGCACACAAGTAGAAACAGAAGTTGATTTAAAAAAGGAAGAGCCTGAGGTAAAAATGGAGACAGATGAAACGCAATTAGAAGACTCATGCCATGCCAACGCGGAGGTACTTGAAACCATGGAAACTAACTCAGCAGAACCTGAACCTGAAACCAAAGAGAAAGAAGTCAAAGAAGATGAAGCAAACAAGAAAGAGGAGGAGGCTATTAAGAAAGATGATGAAGAAGTAAAACTTAGTGATGAGAATGATGTTAAAGAAGGAGCTGTAGAGGAAACCCCCAAAGAACATGTGGAGGAAAAGGAAGTTGTTGTTGAGGATAAAGTGGATCCTGTCACCCCAGACTCATGTGAGCAGGTGAATGAGCAAGTACTCTGTAAAGAAGAATCTACTGAAATGATAGAAGATTGGGACGTTCTTGGAACGGATGATGAGGAAGGAGAGATTGCTCGAGATAAGAAGAGATCTGGAGTGTGGATGCCTGACTCTAACATAATCATCGACCTCTACCAGAAGCTAGACAAGGAAGGGGTTCTTGAGCTGCAGTGGAAGTGCCCAGGGAGACGTCAACCCGAGAAGGAGAAAACAGAGAAAGAGGAGATGGAGAAGATGGAGGAAGAGATTGAGACAAAGGAAACTGAAGAAAAGAAAGAGTAAGTTTATTTCGCCCCATAATGAAATAACTCTCTCCATGTAGACAGCCTTAAAAAAAAACACACAACTTGTTTTCTTATTTCGTTTTATCCTACACTGATGTGTGACAAGCTCTGTATACTTGGTGCCCCCCCCCCACCTGAGTCCTGTGGAAAAATGTTTACAGGCCTGTACTACTCAGGTGGGATTCGAACCCCTGGTCTTAGCCATTGTAGAGCAGATGCCATACCACTAGACCACAGGGTGTGCTCATTGACAAGAGGCCAGTTCAAATCCTGTACACTAGAATTGGGTACAGTTGAGTAGATGTAATAATGATTGCATCTGGGATAATTTAGTCATCACATCTATTGAATTACCTCCCATCACCTATGCACTTGACATCTCTTTAGTAGCATTAGAAATGAATTGTCAAGTTTTGTAATATTATTTTCTCATTGGGTGATGGTCAGAAGAGTCATTATTTTACAAATTTAAAATAGTTGGGTTATGGGGGTTTTTTTATAGGGAAGAGGAACCCACAGAGTTTGATTTTGACATTGACACTCCATCCATTACAAGCATGGCTCCAAGACGAACACCAGGTAAGTCTTTTTACTTTTGTAAGTTTAGTCCATCCAGTTTACCACAGTTAAAGCTCAAAATTTGCATTAGGTCCCAATTACATGGTCTGCTGACCACAGAGTTTTGGGTTTGTGACCTACAGAATTATGCTGTGTGGAGTGCCATAGACAACTTTGCAAATACTGGGAACACACACGTTGGCCATGGAGCATGCGGTCTAGTTAGTGACAAAGTTTGGTCATTTGCTAGACCAGCATGCACCTCATTCTATGGCTAGCGTGCACATTCCCAGTATTTGCAATGTTGTCTAACCCTGTGCCAGTAGAGATGTAAGCGCCCTCTTGTGACTATTTCTGATCACTGTTTACTCAGCCATTTTATACTCAAGTTGTATTTAGTCGAGTAGTAAATAAAGTCTTTGTGAATGTTCCAAGTCTGGTATTCTGCCGCGATTGCACTCTCCTACCCTGGGCCCCGTTTCATAAAGCCTGTAAGCACAAAAACTTACTAAGCACAAATGATATTGCTAAGCAGAAGTAGGTTACCAGCCAAAATGACATAAAGTTTGCACTGTTGTGACCAACCGGTGCCCCATTCAATATTTTCTTGGTAAAGGCGATTGTTTCGTCATTGTTTCACCTCTAAGATGGCGGCTTGATGACGTCAATGCATAAGGTCCATTCCTAATCTCCGATGCAAATACTACATTAATTGGGGGCGTTTTGTGTGTTGGATTTTTGTGCTTGACACTTTGTAATCCTGATTTGTTATCGTAGCCTGAATGCATATTTCTACTACACATGTTTCAATAAAAATAATATTATTTTGAATTGGATGGATAAAAGTTGCTGCTTTTGTTAAGAGTGCTCTCATTGAAAGATATTTGCTTCACTAAATTTTCAGTTCTTTTTGAGTTATTATTAGCACAAAGTTTGTAATACTTTCAGACTTTTATTTGTCAAATATTTTTTTTCAACTCTTGCACAGACACAGTTTTCTATTTATTTATGCCATTGGTTTGACAGTAAAATCAAGGGAGATATTGAGAGCCAGTAATGCTCCGAGTACAAAAATGTTGGTGCACTTATGTATCGTATTTCCATAATAATTGTTGCACTTACCCCATACTTTGCTATGAATTCTTAAATGTTCAAACAAAGGACGTTTTTTATTAATAGTATGGTGGTGTCTCCCTTTTAGGCAGTGGTCATGCCCAAGGAAGTGGCAAGAAGCGAGTAGCCAGAATGGACAAGATCTTCAATGACATGATGAGACACAAGAGGATAGATGAAGAACTGCAGAGGGGTGGAGATGAATCTGATGAACCAAATAGAACGGACACAACACCACAGAGAGCCATTGGGAAGTTTAGGATCAGAAAAGATTTCTGATCTATTTTCCTCAGGTGAAGAGGAAAAAAACACTTTTTGACGAATTCCTTCCATTTGTGAGATGATGGATCTTAGTGAGGAAAACCATCTTGAGGATGCAAGTGACCAGGGCCCGATTTCATAGGGCTGCTTCAGCAGACAATGCCGCTTAACATTTTTCTGCTTAGCAACAAAATAAGCAGGATTTTCGAAAGCATAATTGGATTGTATTTGGCTTAGTTTTGTGCTTGATTAGCTCTATGAAATAGAGCCCTGATAAATGGGACTAGTACATTCCAACTCCCTCACAAGAAGTCTCTGGGAAGTTTTAATCAGGAATCAGTTATGTCCATGTGAGTTCTTTTCAATAAACCTCTCATTTTTAAGTTTACATTTTATTTATTTTTTATCTTGCAGAAGAGTCCCAGTCCTGCTAGGACTGATTTATTTACCTTGGTGGAAAAACATTGTTGATCTTTTCACAAGTGGACAGGGGAATTATTAATACATTGATTACACGCACACACACACTAGCACACAGCCTTGCGAATTGGGTTTGTAGGGTCTTGCTATTGTTCTATTATTCCCTTTTTTAAAGAATTCTCTTGTGGGGTCCATTGTTCCATTGTTGAAAAATACCCCACAAGGGTGCTCCCGTAAGCCCACTCTGCCTCAATGCTTAAGTAAGAAGCTAAGTACCCGGATCTCAGACAAACGTGTCAAATTTCACTAACATACGCCCCCGTACATGTCCAAGTTACACATGTTTACTCGCATGTACTGACTATCACTACTAGTGCAGTTTGGTGCGTCGATGATATGGTGAACGCTAAAGCGGTGGAATGTTTGTCTGACAGCCGGGTATTTTGAGTAAAAGTTACGTCATAAGTGCAGAGTGCTATTGTCCTAAAAAAAACATTGAAATCAGTTTATATATTTTTGAATAAAATGTTGATATTGGAAACATTCAACTACAAACTAACGGATGAAAAGTTTTTTCAAAATATAAAAGAAAACAATTTGGAAGAGAATTTAAATACAGAGCCCTCTTTGAAAGACTTTGGCCTAAGAAACAATATAGCAGTCTACTAAATCACTATAACACCTGTATTTTTATGACCCAGAACTTGGGGTGATGTCTATAGCAAAAGGAATAATTAGAGGGTTTTACAATAAACACAGTTTTTACAATTCATTTATTACCAAATTTTCCCAGCTTGTTGACATTTGTAAAAGGTAAAATAAAACAAATGACAATTTTGTTATTTAACAGCTCTTCTGTCTGTGTAGTTGACACTACATACCTCAAATGACGCTCTTGTTTTTGGTCAAGAATTTTTTTTATTTTCCAGAGCTTGGGACAGTGTCTATAGCAGAATGGAGCAAGTATGGGTTTTGATAATACTTCTTCTTTTTATATTTAATGGACAAGTATTCAAAGCTGCAGTTGATAATATTTTCTAACTTGTTACATTTTCAAAAAATAAAATAAAACAAATCAGAAATTTGCTAAATAATAGCTATTCAATTTGTGTATACTTTCTACAAAAATATGTTTTCCACAGCTTTGGACAATTTCATAGCAGAATAGGATAGCTATGGGGGAAAAAGCGTTAACTCTTAAGGCCATATCACACACGGCAATTTTTACAGGCAATTTGGACGCAACCAACTACACCGCATGCACAAGCAACACATCGGCAGCACCAGCGCCGTAGCGACCGGGGGGGTGTGGGGGGGTGTGACACCCCCCCCAATATTTTGCTTCAGTCGGCATTTGAAGCCTCAGTCGGCAAATGAAACATCAAATGAAACATGCAAGAGATCGATCAGGCCCTTCAAGAAAGAAAGAAAGAACTCAGCAAATCTGGACTTTTTGGTTTGCCGACTGAAAATGTATTGTATTTCAAGGCTCTCTGAAGATTTGCCGGATATTTTGGTTGCCGATCGTCGTTATCAGTTTTTGTTAACTAGTCGTTTTCGGTGTTCGTGATTTCGTTCCGTGACGTTGCAACGCGTTGGCGCTTGACGCTGATACTGGGAAAATTAATTTTGCTCATTATGTTTCTCAACTTCAGTCGGCAAATTTCCTTCAACACCCCCCCCCCCCCAACAAAAATGCCTTCGCTACGGCGCTGGGCAGCACAAGAGACATTCTTCTAGCTGTATCTCACTATCCCCAAGAAAATATTGAGAAAACTGAAACGGGAATGAATTTCCTTCTTGCCTGGAACTGGTTGCCTGTAAATTGCCTTGTGTGACATGGCCATTACTCCCTAGGCCCACACAACCCAAATCCTTCGATATCCTCTACTCTATGGTAAGTCAACACCAAAATATTGCAACTTGGATGTGAAAATGGTATGCCTAGCCCAGTGATAAGCAATTGTTATTTGGGCCTACAAATGATGCTCTCTTGTGGTAAACAACATTGTATAATTTCCACCTTGAATATTCATAAAACTAAATGTACATATTTTTAACAGAACATATTATTGATTTTGTTATTGTTGTTTATAAATACTTAAAAAGCTGATTCACAGTCTAAGATTGCACGTTTGAGGACTTATTTTTAAGGCACATTGTACAGACAAATACTTTTATGAAGAACATCCACTACGAGCAAAGAAATGACTGTTTCCTGGAAGGATGAAACAAAGCTTCTCGTCAGTGTAAACAAATGTTGATAAAATAAAATAGACATTGATGGCCCTTCTTAAAAGCTATTTCACATTCCCCCCATTTTTTTTTCTCTGCCCCCCCCCAAACACACACACATGTGTAAACACCAGCAATCGTGGACCCTCCCTTGTTCAACCCTTTGTGATAGCAACCGTGGACCACAATGTTTTCCTTTGTTGTGGCAACCATGGACCTGTTGTCCCTTTTGTTATAGGTTCCCGATTTGAATGTGTATACCTACCCACACACACCCATGTGTGTAAACACTGGCAATCGTGGACCCTCCTTTGTTCAACCCTTTGTGATAGCAACCATGGACCACAATGTTTTCCTTTGTGATAGCAACCATGAACCTATAGGTCCCCGGTTTGAATGTGTATACCTATCCACACGCACACCCGTACTGAAACTGAGAATTAAATAGATTCAACTGTAGTTCTGTGCCTGTAGTTGGCCCATTATTCCAATATCTTCTTTCACAAACTTCTCCACATTACCATTCATGTTTATTTTGACCAGTCTTGTAGTGAACATTTTTGATACATTCTGGAAATCAGATATTTGATTGCCTATCCTTCCCCCCCCCCAAAAAAAAAAACCACACCAAACCAAACAAACAAACAAAACAACCAAACAAACAGACAAAAAACCAACCAAACAAACAGACAAACAAAAACAAATAAGATGCCAAAAAACAAACTGACTTGCTATGTCAAGGCTGGCTTCGTTGCTGACCACACATTCAAGAAAGTGGACACTTCTGTCGGAACAACCCACAGGTCACAGAAAGCTCAGAGGGAGATTTCCCGGGACCAGTAGCAACATAAGTATAAGAATCAACTCACCTCATGGTCTAGTTGGATCAGCCCATTATTATGAAGCCATCAGAATATACTCCTGTGACTGTCTCTCCATCACCAAAGCAACATTACCCACTTTATCGTCTAACGCCACTGTTGTTGCACGTAGTAATGTCGAGCTGAGCTTGATAAGTGTGAGGCATCATCATGAGCAAACCAAAGACTTTGATAGGTCATCAGCATCATGTCAGGATTAAGTGGCTAAAGAGAAAGGTCCATCGAGAAGTCCATGTATTGAAGCGTACGTCTTGGTGCCCTGGAGTAAAGAGGGTAGAAGTATCGGACTAGCCTAGCTAGATCACATGTTAGCCCCCCCCCCCAACTTACCACTTGTTGGTGATTTAAATGGCATTTGCATCACTACAGTAAATGCAGCTTCTGTGGAGAGACAAAAGTTTGAGCCTTTTTAGGTCAGGTTAGTGGGTCAATCTACCTTGTGACTTACCGCCCCTTCTTATCTGTGCTGTCATCCATGCCACAAGATCTTTGGCTGAATCTGTTGCTTGCCGTTTAACAGTGTGTTTTGTCTGGAATCATTTAAGTCACTTGACTGCCTATTGAGAATTTAAAAAAACAGTTTGACCTCTGTTTTGAGGTCAAGTTAGTGGATCAAACTTACCTAGTGACTTGCCACCCCTTCTGTGTTGTCATCCATGCCACAGGATCTTTGAATGATTCTTTTGCTCACAATTTCCACTATGCGATTTGTTTACCATTATGGGAGGCACTTGATACTGCTGTGGAAAAAGAAAAGTTTGACCTGTTGCTTTTGTGTAGGTCAGGTTAGTGGGTCAATCTTACCTTGTGACTTACCTCCCTAATAATTCTTTGGGGCGTCGCACATGCCACAAGATGTTTGGCTGAAAAGTTTGTTCACAAATTGTGCAGTTCCATTCATCTACCATCACAGATGGCACTTGACGGCTGATTGAGAAAGAAAAGTTTGACCTCTCTTTAAGGTCAGATTAGTGGGTCAATCTTACCCGATGACTCTCCTTTTTCCAATCTGCGGTGTCACATGAGCAACAAGATGTTTTGCTGAAACCTTTGCTCACAACTTGCAAAATGCGATCCTTTAACCATAACAGAAAGCATGTGGCTGCTGTGGAGAAAACAAAATTGACCTATCCATGCAAGGTCAGGTTAGTGGGACACCCTTACCTGGTAACCTACCCTCATCATTGACCTTTAGTGTGGTACTTCGCACTCAAGACACCTGCTTCTTCAACTCCAGATGATGTTAAACCTCAGACTGAAAACCTAAATGATACACTGGGGAAAATTTCCTAAGCTTGGCTGAGGTTAGTATTTTATATTGACTAGGCCTTTTTCTAATACTCTCTAGGCTTACTCTAAAATCTCACCTGTAATACTCACCACACGGTACAAACACCAACGCCATTATCTGAAATGTCTTCACTCCATTGGGATAGATCTGTGACTGGATGTCTTCACCAGCTGATTTTAACAGCAGACGAGTCGGCACATGCAATATTGAGAGACAAGTGATTGCTCATCCTTACACTTATTCCACAAAAAACTGTCATTGCAAAAACTGTTTTCTTTTTTACAAGGTGTGAGAGATCGCGCTGGCTTTACAAACCTTACCAATCGACATTTCACTGCCGATACAGGTTCAAATTTCACCTGATTTACAATACAGTTTACGAGCCTAATTTTTCTCAGTCGAATTGTTCACCTTCATTGCTTTATGTATTGCTTCAGGTTTTAATTACTTTTTTATTTTTATGTTTAATTGATAAAGTGTGTTTTATCCAAATTGTAATGGATGCTTGCGATGTTGGATGTGCTAACACCACACTTAGTTATTGAGGGTAATTGCTGTGCAACAATTTGTTTGGGTTTTTTTTTGGGGGGGGAGGGGTGGGGGAGATGTGCTCATGCTTTTCAGTAAAATGAAATTTCAGATTTTCCTGAAATTTGTTTGACTTGCAGAAATCATTTCAGGGAGGTAGGCAGTAGACATGCACTATTTGATGATTTCTGAGATTTAATGAGATCTAAAAGGACCAATTCATTGACCAACTTGACAGCGATGTGTACCTTTACTGCTTTTTCCTAGACTGAATTTGATATTCGTGTTTTTTAAAGAATCTCACTACGACTTCTTTAGAATTAACTTCATTACACACATTTCAAGTTATGTTATACAAATGTTGAATCCCATTAGGACATTTGTAGAGACTCGACGAAAAAGTAGAATTACATTACGACTTCTGTAGATGACAGACAAGTTACTATTTGATGATTCTGGGGTTTAATGAGCCCTAAAGGACCAATTGTCATCAACCAACTGACAACAATATGGGCTTTTACTGCTCTTTCCTAAATTGAATTTATAATCATGTTTATTTGAGAATCTCCTAACCAGTTCTGCTCATTACAACTTCTGTAGAATGGACTTCATTACGAACATTTCAAATTACTTTACAAAAATTGTTGAATCCCATTATGATAATTGTAGAGATGAGACTAATTACAGAAAAGTAGAATTACATTACAACTTCTGTAGAAACTTCATTACAAACATTTGAAGTTAGCATTACAAAAAATGTTGACATGGTTGAAGCCCATTACCACATTTGCCGAGTAGTGACTCATTACGAAAAAGTAGAATCACATTACAAAACCGGAGACCTTCATTACTATTACGTGTACTCATGTGAAGTTTATAATTATTACAAATGGCGAGCATGCTGAAAAGGAAAATGGTTAGTGGGTGCAATTTGTACCTTAGTTTCTCTTAACCGACTCACCGGTGAAGTCCTTCTTATCGTCTCAGTCATTCGACAACTTGTGAATTTATCTTCACCACAACTCCATGAACAAGTAAGCAGAAGTGCAGACAAAGTTGGTGTCCTGAGGTTACTCAATAGGACCATACTGCCGCCCAACTACCAGTTCCACCCGTCCGACGAGTAGAGTTTTCTGCTTTTCTTTACATCAGTCTTTTGTCAGTTTGTGAACCACCATCCTCCTCCAATCCATTCCACGCGCAAATTTTGACGAAGTTTTCGTTATTTCCAGTTTGTAAGTTTGTCGACTATACCTGTTTATAAATGCATTTATGTTAGTGGTCAAATTTTCCATCACAAAGAGTTTAATGTGCCGTTGTTACCCCATGTAAAATGGGACCGCAGGAAAAGTCACCGGTCGATGAATGAACCGGTCAGTTGCATTTTTGGAAGAGTAATTCCTCTTCAAAAACACTGTTAATAATACACGTAAAAAACTTGCATTTTCGGATGAAAAAAACCTCTACAAAGATGCAGTATGGCTGGAGAATGTTTCCATTGTTAATAGAGAGTTATAATGAGATGAGTGAATTCCTTCTCAATGCAGAATTCTTCCTCCGGTGGTTGCAAAAACTGCGTCCATGATCCTCATCGTTGAAATATCAACTACAAAATGCAGAACGGCGGCAAAATAAAATGTCAAAAACGCAGACGACAGGTGTGGGACGGTAAAAAATGTGCACAAGTCAATGATGGCCTAACTATTCAGATTCATCCGCGTTTAAGAGTTTCAATTTCTCTCAATCTCACTAATATTTATTGGATGTTTTTCATCATAATGATTTTAAGTTTAATTTTATTTAGCAGATTAATTGTCCCCATTTCGGATTTTTGAAGCTTTTACCGAAGTTAAATACCTATTTTCTTTAACTTTTAACACTAATAAAGATATACTGAATACACTGCATTATGCTGGAATTTCATTGGTTGAAAGTATAATTAATAGGCGCTGCTTATCGGTGACTTGGTCCTGCATATCCGTAGCAAGTAATCAAGCCGTCACGTGGGGGACAGTGCTTTACACACACATATCACTGTATGGGTTTAAAACCACGTTAAAACCTATGTTAATGAGTAGGCGGACTTCTCATAATATTGTTCGTTTTTAAACCCCCAAACAAACATGAATTTACCATTAACATTAATGCAATCAAATTACCCATGTCACTGATAAATAAATTGTACTGACGATATTAAATATTGTTTTACCAAATAAATTGAGCTAATTTTGCTGCCAACCAAGGTCTATTGCATCGGTCAAAATTATGTTTGAACACAAATAATGAGGAATTAAGGAATTGGTTTGTTAACAAAAAATTAATCCCCCAAAACCTATGATCGTAAAGATGTATTTAAAACAAATTTAAAAATAATTGTTTTTTTGCAAATCATGCTTCAGTGCCGCGAATAGGGTCTTATGCACCATTTTTAAAATGGGGACGAAAACAACACAGATGGGAAGTGTTTGAAGCGTCAAGCTTTTTGTTTCATGGTTTTTTTTTAATGTCAACGTATTTTTTATTATTATTAATTTCTCCCGACACTAATTAGATATACTTAAGCATAGATGTAATGTATACCTCTAATTGACCCCGCCCCCATGCATTATTAGGCCCTACGCATTGGAAGGTCCTTAAAAAAAACATGCAACCTCAGCCCTAAATTCAAGTTCTTGGAAATTAGATTTGTCATAATATGTTGACAAGTGTGCAGTGCGGTCGACGACTCAATAATAAAAGTTTATCACCACCCAAATTCCTTCCTCCGTGACCCAACCAAAGGTTTATACCAATTCTAAAAATAGACGTGTGAGCTGTGCGCGGGGAGGGCACGATAGAAAGAAGGAAGGGTGTTCCTGTCATGACGTCATAATTTAATTCATCATCAATGAAATCCAACGTGACATCACTACTACTGCGTGTACATGTAATATCCATCCATAGCATTGATGATGCATCTTGAGTTGATGTGTGTAGGTAGCTGTACTTGTATTGTACGATACAGCATTGCATGTACATGTACATGTGTACTTTACACTACGCGCTAAACAGAGGGGCAGTGTAGACGGGTGGAGTGGAAATCTCTCCTGAATTTGCTTGTTTTTAAAGCAATCTTGAGTTATTCTTGGTAAAATATTTCACACCAATCCACAGTTTAGATATCATAGATCCCCACAACAACCATTGATTCCGAAGTTATGTCCGGGGAAGCGGGTACGACTGGGACAAGTACCCGGGCGTCTGCCGCGGCGAGCGGGCCTACCTCGGCGGTGAAGATACGGGGCTCGCCCAGCAAGTATGTCAAGTTGAACGTCGGTGGTGCGCTTTTCTACACAACCATCGATACACTCACAAAACAAGACAACATGCTTCGGGCAATGTTTAGTGGACGAATGGAAGTGCTTACTGATTCAGAAGGTAGGTTAAAGACAGAAAATAACATTTAGAATCACTAAATTTATTGTATTTTTAGCCTAGTTCTGGGCTCTGGTCAAAAAGTTAGCTAACTACACCAACATGCTTTACTTGGCTCTTGCACTCGCCGGCTGCAGTAGCAGCGCACTACATACACCATGCAATTAGGTAGCAGCAACATTCTTATTTTCATTAGAAATTCCATAACAACATGAACAATGTTGAGCTGGCTCCTCCAAAAGCAGGACATTGACATTGTGCAGTTATGCAGTAACAAAAATATTATTTACCTCCATTGATTTGTACACGGAGGTTTAAAATTAGAGACAATAATAATAAGCCTAAAAAATTTAATAAAAAGGAAGTAATTCAGATAAAAAAAACCCACACAATATATGACTCTAACAAACAGTTGTTTTGTTTTGTACATAGATTACGTAAATTACCTCAAAAGCTGTCCTGTTTCGTTTCTCAACTCTATATTCCAGTTGCAGATAATTACTTGCGATTTTCCCTATACGCATTTATGTATCCTATCAATATGCAATGGCTAATACTAAGGTCTACAACTCAAAAAACGATATTGTAACCATGTAACACAATAATAGTATTCAGTAACACAAACACTACAGTTGTATATTATGTATGAGAAGGTAAAATTATTTTGTTTTTCCTTTTTTTTTTATAAACTTGGTATCAAAATTGCAGTTCCATAAGCACCTTCAAGTTCAAGTGGCAAAGTTGTCTACTTCGAGCAAGAATTGTCACCTGCAACTCCGCACTTGAACTTCAACGCAACTTCCAGACATGTGTGTGGTGTGAAGTTCAAGCGCCGAGTCGCAGGCGGTGAAGATTTTTCAATCAAAATAAACAATTCTGCCCCTTGAACAATATGGCGCATAGCTGTGAAAAGTGTTTTGTAGTAAGACATTTTTATGTCTGAAAGTGAAATACTCTAAGCAGGAAACTGTCCTCAATATTCTGAACCTGATCCATTTTTTTATTTTTACATGGCAATAGATCAGTTTCCATGTAGAGTCAAAAGGGAGGGGACAAAATGTCAACCCCCTACAGTCCCAAATCCTTCATTATCTAACTGCCAAAGTGAAGGATTCAGAAGGATTGGGGCTAGTAGTAGTAGGCCCAAACAGCAAGTGCTTGTCACAGGGTCAGACATACCATCCAATAGTACTTACCAATCTTGTCCAAGTCCTAACAATTTGATGTGGAATTACATAGGAGAATAGGATATTGGAGGATTTAGGCCACCAGCTAGCCAAACTGCCTAGTCTGTAGTAAGGGTTTTTAATTTTAAGATACACGACAAGTTTCATCTGAATCCATATATACTTGCATAAGGTCTTGAACTGAGTGGTCTTTTTAGCAAAATTGCAAATAGCACATTATACGAATGCTCAGATGCACTCTAAAATGCCTGACAACACATGTAAATCATTATTCAGTGATTTCTTGAGAACATTACCAACTCATTGATGACATTATCACATGTGGGTTTTTTATCTTCAAGTGTGTTTATTGGAATCTAGTGGTGGGATAGCGTGTCGTGCAGTGGCTGCTGAGTGCACCGCAGCATCTTGTAGACCCTCCAAAACCTTTCTTAAATGTTTCTCTTTGTTCAAGTGCCTTGAGTACCTATTTGGTAGATACGTGCACTAAATAAGGCTCCGGTATTATTAGACTAAAATTCTAAAAAATAAAAAGGAATTTTCCCCCTTAATTTCAGGCTGGATCCTCATCGATCGATGCGGTAAACATTTCAACATAATTCTCAACTACCTCAGGGATGGCCAGATACCGTTGCCAGAGTTACAGAGTGAAATTGAAGAGCTTCACAATGAAGCCAAGTATTATCTGATACAAGGACTCGTAGACCAGTGTCAGAAGGCGCTGAAGAAGAAGCAAGATGAATATTTTCCAGTTTGTCGCATTCCTGTCATAACGTCACAGAGAGAGGCGCAGTTGCTTATAAGCAGCTCCTCTAAGGTGAGCTTGAATTTTGTTTTATTATAATTACTGTTGCAGGCCTGATGCTTCATGGAGCCAACATGGGGAATTGCCTCCATGCCCCCTGGTCATTGCCTCGGTGCCCCTTGAAATGTTCCAGTGGAAATTTACATTTGTCCTCACAGAGGTGACCTTTGATCAATGAAAAACTTCCTTGCCCTTTTACAAGAATGAAGCAAGGTCATTTAAGAGCGAAGTTGTACAAGTATCAGGTCTGCTGCAGCACACATTAGCCTTACATGTGTTGTATCAGAAAATGTCTTTTTATCCCAAACATTAAAATATAGACAAGCAAATCAAGTATTTGTAAGTTATTGACTCCTTGCACATGCTGCTATGTTGTGTCTCCAAGTTTACCATTTGGGAAGTCCAATTGGACATAAAAATTATGGTAAGCATGCAAGCGCTGCATCACCTAAAATTCGCACTAGACTGTATAACACACAGGGACATTGACTCCCAAAATGGCGCAACCAAGATTATTGGGATGATGACGTCAGGTGAATTGGATCAATATGGCAGGATTTGCGGGCAGAAAAATCAAATGTGTCAATGAGTATTAAAGTTGTTTAGATGTTCCAAGTACATGTACATGCGTGATGCTACATTTGTACCTGGAGGCACCAGAGGCAATTGATTCTATGCTCTTGTCATTGCCTTGGTGCCCCATGAAACGTTCCACTATAAACTAATTTACATTTCCCTTTCTTGAGGTGTCCTTTACTATGGAAAATCTGCCTTGTCCTGAATGCCCTTTACAAGAAAGAAGTGCCAGGCCAGCTAGTACATCAAGCCCACTTTGTCCACAGCTTTATTCAGCGGGTTTGAGAGATAATGTAACTAGGTACACTGTGATGACACCTTTGGTTTCAGTGTAACAAATTCATGAATACAGAAGCAGTTTTATATTGTTTCACTTCCTTGTATTTTCAGCCCATCGTAAAACTCCTGTACAATAGACAAAACAACAAGTATTCTTACACAAGGTGAGTAAACTGTTCTTCTTCTCTGGTTTTGTTTTAAAGGAGTGTTGTTTCTGAGTGGCTGAGTCATCAGCGTGTGGGTTGTAATCCTGGTCATGTCATTGGTGTCACTGAGCAGTAAACATTAAAGCTGCATGGCTCGATTCTCACTGAAAGAACTTTGTTTGTAGAGTTGTTTCTCTGAACGAACTTTGACAGATGATGCTGTTCAAAACAAAAAGCATAACAAAAAGTTTAACTGTTTGATCATTGGCATAATGTTTTCATGCAATACCTTTTAAAAATTAAAGCTTGTATTTTTCTCAAATCTAAAAAAAAGAAAGAAGCTGTTTAAAGTTTAATCTAAATTTGGGGTCAAATTGTTGAAAAATCTGGCCCAATATATCTGTGAAATATTGTATGTTGTCATGTACACAGTAACCCTATCAACCACCATTTTGGGGTGTTTTCTAGCCACCCTTCTAGTGAATGAAGAAAAATGCAACGCAGTTAAAATAAAATCCTTCTAAATGCAGCAAAATACAACAGGGTATCTTTTTGTTGGATTGTGATGTGAACTGGTTTACACCAGCCTTGGTACTGGACATTTTAAGCCGCAATGCACCAATTGACGCCTTGCACGACGCAGAACTCACCTCCACACAAAGTGCCTTCTTCCATTTCCACCATCTCGAGAGTCGATTCCTTTGCGTGCATTTTGACTTCCAAAATGGCGGACAGGATTGGCACGTATAATTGCGCTGCGTGTCATGAAGTGGGTCAGTATCTATTGAAGTCGTGTTGGGGACTTGCCTTGTAACATTTACACGTAGGCCCCCTACTGTTCATGAACATGTTGACACCCTGCTTAATGCATGGGATTTGAGTGGACTGCCAATCGCAAGAAAATACAATACTTTCACCATTTTGTGTATTTTGTTAAACTTGGCAGGGAAGTGGTTTTGTAGGAAGGAAATAGCTGCAAGGGCAGATATTGTGAATGTGATTAATTAGAGCCACATGTGTACCGGGGCTGCATACTCCTAAAGAGTGTAATTGGTCCTAGGATGCTTTTAGCCCTATAAATAGGGATAGTAATAGTGGTACAGACTTTGATCCAAGCTCAATTTCATATACATGTAGCTGCTTAAGTTGAAAATACTGCTTAAGCCATTTTTATGCTATTCAGCAAAAATAAGTAGGATACCAGTAAGAAATGGTGTACTTTGTGACGTGGTATTTTTGGCTGGTAATGTTAATCTTGTAAGCATAATTTTTCTGTGCTTTGGCTATTTTTTGTGCTTTTTTAAGCACCTTTATGAAAAATGGCCTACTCGCCATTTGTTCAATTAGTATTATGGCACTGTACATCATCTGGAACTATGTATGTCTTTTTTACAAACTATTACACCAGAATTGAAATTTCAGGCCTAATTGATTTAGTCTAAAAGTACTAAAATGAGAAAATAAGTGTTGTGTCTTTCCTGTACATGTAGACATAGGCCTATTTACTGTAGTTCCCTTATGCGGAACTTAGAGGGAAATAAATAATGAAAACTAACACTGCCTCTGAAAGTGTTTAATGTAAACATAGTAGGAAATTTAGATGATATTATTATTGTTTCAATCTGCCTACGAGGAAAAGGAATAAGAAAAACAAACCCATGAGTTGCAAAACAATATTATTTTGCCTTGTGCTTAGTTGGGAAGAGTATAAACTGTTTTAGTTTACAAAACAGTTTAGATCTCCATTGTGATGAGATTAAACAAATGTTTACCACTTCTTACGAAGCAGTTTGGGTGATGAAACAAATCTTGATTGAAACCTTACAAAAGCTTGCTTCCTGGTGTATCAAATTCCTCGCAGATCATGCCCAATTAATAAAACATCCTGGGATATGGCAGTCAGTAAAAACTAGACGAGTTGGCCGGAAGCCAGTTATTTTAGCATTTAACTTTAACAGAAAGAAAAGATGTTGAAAAGTTAACTTTGAGTCTGGTAAATACCTTTCAATTCCGCTAAGTAACCAAGTTTTACTAAACCCGTAAGACAAATGAAAAAACTCTTCTCAGAGTGCTTGTTCAGATAAAAACAGTTTACATTCTAAACTTTGTAGAAAGTTATTCTTCATTAAGATTCTGGTCTTGTAAAATAAATTCTGGTACTGGAAACATTTTGAGCTACAAGCCATGTGGTCTTGTGGTGTTTTACCCCAAGTTCGAGCCCTGGAGGGAAACTGACTTGGTACATTTTTCTAAACCGTTGAGTGAGGACTAGAGTTATAATGTAAAAGTTATTATCTCCAGTTTCAATTTACTTATTTTTTAACGGTTCCATTTCTCCAAACTTCTACAGCAACTCTGACGACAACATACTGAAAAACATTGAGATGTTCGACAAGCTGTCTGTACGTTTCAACGGGCGCGTTATCTTCGTCAAGGACGTTATCGGTGGCAACGAGGAGATATGTTGCTGGTCGTTCTACGGACACTCCAGGAAGGTCGGGGAGATCAGCTGCACCTCGATCATGTATACTAGTGAGAAGAAACAGACAAAGGTGAGAGGTCAATGTCAAGAGAGGTCAAGCAAAGTGCGTAACTCCAATCTTAACGCTTATAGTTGGAATTCTTCTAATAAGAAGATCAATGAAAGTTAACAGCAGGGCTAGAATTACGTGGAAGCCACGCTGTTGCCCCTGGTCTTTGTTGCCCCTTCAAATGTTTGCCATAGGCTTTACGATTTTCCACTGGAAGTTGCCTTGGTAAAATGAAAATGGCCTGACCCTCTCAATGACAAAAATTCCAGGGGTCGATTTCACGAAGTCCTATTAGATTCATCCATGAGTTGTCAGTCTTACCATGGTAGTTTGTATTGTGACATCACACGTTTCTTAGCAAGTAAGGTTGGTTTGCACTTCAGATCGATCTTAGCTCTTTGTGAAATCTAGCCCTGAAGGTTTGTTCCATGAGAATTCAAAGTCTCAAAAGACCGTTTAAAGCTTTTTAAAGATACTTTTGCACATTCACTTACATGTATACATGCACATGATCCATGTAATGCCTCAAACTCTACATAAATAATGCAAGATTAAAACTGTCTTTACAAACAAGTATATTTAGCAACGTATTTCTGGCCTATTTTTAACCCAGTCGTACAACTTTTCAGCTGATCAGCTGATTTCCTCTTTTCCTTTTGACTAGTGCCATAGGAAACTGAAAAACACTGTACAAAATTAAATGTGGTCGGCAGTTTTCCCCTTTTTTTTAATTGCAAATTTGCATGTCAGTTATTTACATTCAATCTGTTTTCCCACTATTGCCATTTCCTCATGTTTTTTTTATGTAGAATTTCCTCACAAATTTACACAGGGCCTTGAGTACCAGTACCTTATTGATAGATACATGTGCTGTATAAGACTCCAGTATTATTATTATTATCATTATTACTACTATTAAAAACATTATTATTAATTTTATAATCACCAGTTAAAAAACAACTGATGTAACAGTTGTTTCATCATTGTTTATAAATCAAATATTCAGCCCTTTGTCAATGAAGAATAAAAATTACTGGAGTTTGTCAAATACAAGATCTGCAAAGAGTTGATCAATATTTATCTGTCCTTCGTTTGGTGTCTTTGTAAAAAAAAGGTGTACCCATGATTGTGGCTGTGCACAAAATAACATTGTTAGCTTTAATATCGTCATTGCGTTCCAGTGGTTAAACTGCAGGACTTGCAATCACAAGGTTGTGGGTTTTAATCCAACCAAGCTAACCGTTGATTTCACAATGACTAGAATAAGTATTGTCAACGAGTTACTGAATCACAATTTCTTGAATTGTACAGGTTCCTAATCATAGACGTTAAACCAATGTTTGTGTTTAAGAGAGATTGGCTGTTGCACAGCCTGGTGTGTATATCCCCCTTGTGGGAACTTCTGCCGAGTCTAAACAATTCCTGATGCAATTATTGTACATTTCTCCAATAGGTTGAGTTTCCCGAGGCTCGTATCTTAGAGGAAACGTTAAACATTCTACTGTACGAGAGACTGGACAGCCAAGATGCAGAGGCAATGCACAACATTGGCACTAAGCTAGGATCCTTCGCAGCCGCAGCAGCGTGTCACAGCGACGAAGAGGACGACCACCGAGTCCGGAAGACATGAGGGGGCCTCAGCTGCCGGAACAATTCAGAAAGAGTGAGCCGTATCTGTTCTGGGACGTATCTGTTCTGGAGGTTACAGTTCCTACATTAATTCCAAACTAATTACACATTGTATTCTTAAATTTTATTGAGATGATGCTTAATACGGCAATGCTTTTTATATTTTATACTCGACACGACATTGGATGGGAGCTGTTTTCTTTGTAAGTATAGACCCCTTGCAGATACGAAACATGGCGACCATTTTTCCCTTTGCGGGAGGTCAAGTCATGTCCAAAAATGTCTGGTGCATATCGGTAGGATATCAGTGTAATATTGCATCAAATTTTAAAGTTTGCCGCTGAAAAAGGCAACAGCAGTAGGTTATCAAATCATTTACAGTGTAGTCTGTAGACTCGTGTATCCCTTTCTATGCATCCATGCAAGAGATAATTTAAGGGCCCGACTTTTTGATTCTGGCAGAGTCGTCTTCAAAGAATAAACGACAAGATACCACACGCCTACAAGTATATTACTGTAACAGAAGCATTTGAAATAAGCAAGAGATAAACAAAGAAAAAGTAATACAGAATGAGACTGGGGATGCAGTTAGATTAGAAGGAGTTGGCTGGTCCATCCACAAATATAAGACATGATGGGAAAAGGAGAAATTAATTTATGGGGGGTGGGAAAGAGAACAGTTTTTGATCATTTTCTTCTTGGATGTACAGACCATGGGGTTGAGTGGTCTGACTGCAGGCGCCTTATCCAAAGTTTCTCCCTACTCAGACGAACAGTCTCTTCATGGTTTCCAAGTGTCTCAACGCCCTTGTGAAAAACATATCAGAATTCATGCTGCACAACCACCTTCCCTGCCTGCCGTTTTGGGAGGGTCAAATCACGAAAACCACAAAAACAACAACTAATGGTGCATTAACGACACCAGTGTTGTCAAAATGCTTGCTGCTGATGTTTTTATACTGAACCTCTAAGCAGTACACAGCTGTAGATGCTGACAGAATGTGCAAGGGATTTATACTGTACAATAAACAAATATTTATTTGCAGAAAAATGGTATGACATCTCAAAGGGCAGTTTAACTAACGAGGTCATTAAGAATCCTCATTAACCCTTACCCTCCTCTTTCCTTCAATCTCCTCTTTGCTGAAATAAAAGGATTCAGAAGGACTGAGGGATGCAGGCACAATGACATTTGCTAGTCACTGGGTCAGGCATTCCAATCTTACCCAAGCCCAAACACTTTGGTTTGGAGTGACATAGGAGAGGAGGATATTGGAGGATTGAGGTCATCTGTAAGCACGTGGGCCTGGGGAGTAAAAGGTCTGATTGATGACCATCTCTATATTATTCCATTTTGGAATTTTATACCAAAGTCTAAGAATGCAGTATCATTATTTTAAGTCACAGAATATATCACAACGAAACAGAGTTTTCAATGGTGCCGGATTGATATGAGGTGTTGGTTTGGATGCAGCGTGTTGGTACTAAAAGTGTAATCTATCGGCTGAAAGTGGACTAGAATTTCATCTTGTGAGAGGGCAAGGCCATTGTCATCATTTTCAAATTGGCCCAGGCTAAGACCATGTCCGATTTTGCAAGTACGGCTACGACTCCGGCTGGATCCGGCGCCTCATCATGTGCTGAAGTATAGGATGTTCTCAGCAACACCCTTAGCAACAGTCGTAGCTGTAGCCGCCAATAGTCTGTGCAAGTCTCGCGCATAATTCGAACTTATGGACCCGATAAAGTGTCTCCTTCACGTGTTAAAGCAATGAACGTGGGATCAAAGCGATCCCAAAGTTTGTTTAAATATGCATGAGACTTGCATTGACTTTCGAACAGTGCCTTATTTTGATTGCAATCAAAATAAGCATTGATTTGTTGGTGTTGGATGCCATTTGCCCGACTCTGGAAGTGTTTTGTATGGAGATTTGTATGGAGGATCGTTACTGAAGGAACTTACAATCAGTAAGCTCCAAGGATAAAAACTAATCAATTTGTGGGCTTTTTTTTTTAACTACATGTGTACCAACCAACCCTTAACTCTAAATATGCTTCATTAGATGGAGGGTAATTTTGACGTAATACTGAAGAAGAAAAACGACATCCCAATTCCTTGACACAACGTACGACAACTTTAACGTCAACGGTTTTTTTACACGTGATCCTTTCATAAATGAATATTGATAACACAAATGTAATGTACCTTGGAAAGAAGCTTTTTATGGGAAAAAATAGTTTGTTGTTTTTTGCTTAGGTTGTACAACTATGTGTAACTTTGTTTAAATGCCAAACTGCATTTTGTCATTTGTGTGAATTGTGTTTATAGTGGACTGTCGTTCTTGTTGTATGTGTAGTACCCTCTGTGAGTAGATATTGCACTTTGTGTTGACTTCCTTGTTGTGCTGTATGTTGTAAGATATTGTTTCAAAGATGCTTTGTGCTAGTGGGATACTCTTACACTATCGAGGAAAAGCCACGTTGTCCTTTTGCTTTTGGTTTTACTGTGAAATGCCATGTAAGGAAAAAACATCCATGTTCAGGAAACATTTCTGAGAACTAAAATTTCAATGACAGTTACATTTTTTAATACATAGACTGTTATCCCTCTGTTTGGCCATCTTTGTCAGAGTCCCTGTGTTCATTAATGGTTACAGTGTTGTTAATCAAAATAGGGGCCAGACTATATGTTTCAGCCTCAGTTTGAGGCGTGGATTTGTATGCGAGTAATCGGAATTACATGTACATACCAGCCTGCTACTTCACTGTTGCAAGGGCAGGGCAGTGGGTACTTGGTGAAGGGCATCTATGAGGGAAATGTCCGTTTCTACTGGAACATTTCAAAGGGGCACCGAGGCAATGACTAGGGGGCAAGGAGGCAATTGGCTCTGATGCCTCCGTGAAGTACCAGGCCTGTGCATATGTACAACCTGTGCATCTTTAAGATTTGTCCACTGTCAAAACATTGTCAGAGTGGTTTAATCAGCTCTGTCATGCTCCACTTTAATGGTCGTTCATGCTGCAGCTGAAAGTGGAAGTCTTCAATTTTGCCTCTGTAAAGCTCCAGGAAGTGCTGAGAGTGAATGCCCTTGGAGTGGTTGGCTCTGCACAAACAAGTTGTTGTATGCTGGGCTGCTTTGCCAAGTATCAGGGAAAAAACATCAGCTGATGACAAACAACAGGTGCAGAGATGTTTTTGAAGAGGGATTTGGCTTTTTTTAATGATCCTTGTCCACATCCCATTTTTTTGAAATTGTTGTACAACAATTCAAATTCATCTCTACTGTCATTTCACCATCTAATATCATTGAACCCCCCCCCCCCCCCATTATACCCCTTTACAGAAGTTGCATGGGCTTGTGATTGTATGCTTATTTTGTTGTACATAACACTATGGTTGTTCAATCTTTGTGAACTGTAATGGTTTTGTGTTTACTTTTCTGAATTTCCAACCGTTTCACTCCAGAGTCAAATTTGTCTTAATTTATTTTTATGAGAGCACCGAGTGTGCGGAATTGCATGTATATTCATGTAAAATATTGTACGGAAACAATAAATGGATACATTTTTCAAGAAAAGAAACTTTTTGGCCTAAGCGTATTGATTGTTATGTTGTGCTAAGGTTTAGTCTGTTAGCTTTACACATACAATGGCGGCGAATTGGATAGACTGTGCAAGCCTTGCGCAAAGTGGAACATTGGGACTCGTTATTAAAAGCGCGTGAGTTTGTTTTCTTCACCTGTTAACGCGATGTACATGGGACCAAAGTGGTCCCCGAAAAGTTCAAACAGGTGTGGGACTTGCAAGGTCTGTTGAATAGACCTTATGCATTGATGTCATCATGCTGTCATCTTAGAGGTATGAAGAACAAATAATGTAAACACCAATGAGCAACCTTGTTTTGACGTCTATCAGAGGGCGCCCTACTCAAATCACAAATGTGTACATTAAGGTCTGTTGCACGGGGACAGCCCTATATTCCGACACCCCTATGTTCCGATATCCCTATGTTCCGACAACCTGCTTAGCTTGATAAGTGCCAAGGAAGTTTGTGAACGTGTGCTTTTCGGTGGGAAACAGAAACTATTGTCAGAATAATAATGTGCAAAAACAATGTGTCGGGTATACAGGCGTGTCGGAATACAGGGATGTCAGAACGGTTTGGCAGTCGGGAATATAGGGGTGTCAGAAGATATGTTGAGTTGTCGGAACATAGGGGTGTCGGAACATAGGGGTGTAACCCTGTTGCACAGCCACTGGCCGACTATATGATTATGACCACAGTCCCCGTTAAAGCATGGTGTACAAAAATGCTAATTATTTTGACCCGACATAATACGAACTTAAAAGTCAACCTAATAAAGGAACGTAATGGAAGCTTTTAAGACGGATGGAATTGCTTCTACTCACAGCTGGTTTTAAATAATTGTTGAATATAGAATATACAACCCATTCAACACTGAAACCCAGCCAACCCTACATAAGCTCACACACACACAGCAGAGTCCAGCATTCTCCAGAAGACGGTCAGAACACACTGATCGAAAGAGAGATTCTTATATGGTGTCACCACAAACCTTACTTATAAGTCGACCTAATAAAGGAACGTAATGGCAGCTTTTAAGACGGATGGAATTGCTTCTACTCACAGCTGGTTTTAAATAATTGTATCCATAAATCTTGGAGCTTTTTATAGAGCCAGTTTGTCAATGGTGCAACTTGATGATTTGCATCATTAATGCATAGTCTATAGACCATATTGAGTAACCCCTTTGTTGCTATGAAAGTCGCCATCTTGTAGGGCAAACCGTATGTGCGTCTAAACGCGTACATCAATGAAGCACGCAGCGTTCCCGGTTTGATTTCTACGGCACATCATAGATATAGAATATTATAGTATTATATTCTATATCTATGCGGCACATGCACGCACACCATCACGCACACGCTAGACGCCATGTTGTAGGGCAGATATTTGAATGGTGACGTCATATTCAATACGGTCTATTGGATGACCCTCGTCCTGTACTGTAATAATATAAAAGAAATATGCACAACAGAATCCCATGCTCAAACCACATAATCCGTAATTTTAATATTCCTTTACAACTGCTCAGGACACAATTACAACTATACGTCAGAAAATTACATATTGCTGTAGTACTTGGTATCACAAAATACTTTGTATTTTTGGTGTTTGATTGAAAACACAATTCTGATGATACAATCGTTAGCAAATGGATTGGGTTTTCCCTCTGTTTAGGAAGTTTAACCTGATAATGGTATCAAATAACACTATTGCTATACAGTGAAAAAGTTTTGATTAACAAGTACATTCTAAAGTCCTACATCTCATTTCTGCTTGATGTTTCTTTGTTTTGCTGTCCACATATAACAGCGTTCCTGCTATAAAGAGGTAATTTGGCCAGTCCCAGCCATCTTGTTATAACGACAATCGATTGTATCAGATTACAAGCAGACAAGTCTTCTGACTGTCTGCAGATATCAATGAAGAAAAAAAAAATTCAAACATTTAAAAAAAAATTGTGTATGTAGACGACAAGGAATTTGTAAACAATACAAAACCGATGTGGACATCGACAGGCTCATTGGGCTGAACAAAGTTTCTCAAACAACTCAGATTTGTCCTTAATGAGTAAAAAACTAATTAATTGTAATTAGTTTACTGCAAACTACAGTAGGGCTGTTGTGCAGGGTTAAACAATTTCAGTTCAATGATCGAAGTATGGACTAATCTACTTGTTAAAAAATAATTTTCAGAAAACAAAAACCACAATTGGCATGTTTAATTTAATGTTTGTCCTACATACGACTATTAAAAATCATTTCATAATAAAATGGTAGCACACTATTGGTTTGGTCAAATACACGGTTATAATAATCTAAACATATGATCCATTTAATGTTCACAAGATACTGGTCACATTCACTGAACTATAAAACTATGTTTATATTTTTAAAACACAATTTTACCACTTTACAATTTTTAAAGTGATTTACAACTCTAACTTACAAAACTTACTTTTGGGGTATGAAGTAAATAATCATAGTTTCAAATCTGTTTTCCTTATTAAAAACACACTTTGTTAATATAATTTTAAAGTACCGCAATAAAGTTAGGTAAACATTTTCTATTTACCGAAATTCCCAAATGGCTAAATTCTACCAACAGAGGGTGTACCAAATTTTATCTGTTTGGGCTCTTCCTGCGATAGTAGTTCATGAGTGATAGCAGTTTGTCTTCAGACAACGCCCTCTATTGGTGGTAGTTTGTGGGTGGTAGCGTGAAGTATGCCTGTAGTAGATCTTGGAATATAATCAACAGGAAGGTCTTGAACCAAGACTAGGACGAAGTGTGGAAAGGGGCATTATCCTCCAACACCCCGCTCCCCCCCCCCCCCCCCGCACCACAATCCTACCTACTGCACTGCTTGAGTGCCTCAGACCCTCAACACATTGTCCCAAGGTACCAGTTGTTTAAAAAGGACAACTGGACCTACAATCGGACAAGTTACAAATATGTCATGGTATAGATTTAAGGAATGTTTCCAGAAAGTAGGGTTTAAAAAAATATATAATCAAACACAAACTTAAAAAGACACAAACTTATGAGCTGCAATGTCAACTTATGAGGGCGTTACGCCAACAATAAAGGAGCAATTTAGTGTTAGAGTTGAACCTTTGCTCAGTGGGAATATAACTAAGTTTGGTTTGGGAATAAACTCTAGATGAGTCGAGTTGATTCTACCACTGTGCCTAAGTGCGTTTGTAAGTCGTGAAGCACCAATAAAACCATGGAAACCTAATTTGCATTAGGGTCCACAGCTAGAGACCATGTTGTGCCAAAGAGGGCTGGGAGCAGAGACGGACCAGATCTGACCACTAATGAGTGAGACAAGTTATCGGTAGAGTAAGTTGCTTCAGCATTCTCTAGAAATAGTTCACAGTGAGATCATTGGTCTCAAAATCTCTTCTTAAATACAAGCTGCTTGGTTAAAATTAAACACAATAACTAATGAATGCCTGATAGCCCCTCAATAGAAGAAAAATAGGTCTTTCTTTTGAAACGAATGGATTCTACACTCTCACTGGTTTCAGCTTCAGAGCCTAATATCATGTTGATGCTAACAGGGGAATTGTGTGCCAATGACTACCTGAAAGCACAGAATTCTATGGGCAGCGAGAGCAGAACTGCGTAGTTAGTAGCCCCATGGGCCCAATTTAATGGCTCTGCTTACACTTCAATTCTGCACTTACGACCCCCATTCTCCGCTTAATAAGGAAAGCACTGAATTTCTGGACGAGCTGTGTAAGCAAAGAAAGCCTAGTAAGGTGGAGTACGCATGTGCACAAGCAAAAATTCCTTGCTAACCTGTGAAATACACTTCACGCAAGCAGGGAATTCCCTGCTTTCCTAAGCGTTGATTCTTTGCTTACGATAGGCAGAGCCCTGAAATTGGGCTCTGATCTGTCAACCATTTTGAAACCCAAAACATACCTCTTCAAAATGGCTGACAGTATGTAAAGCCCATAGCCAAAGTCTTGTTCCTAAAATACTACCCGAAAGACTACCCGAATCAGGGTGAGTCTTATAAAACAGACTGGTGCCCATGAAATGATAATCTAATCGACTATCAGGATCAAAGCCACTAGGACAAAACCTGTCGCAGTCGTTCCTGGTCCTCTTTGCCAAAGCCGAGGGATTCCAGGAAATTCTCAATAGATCCATACCTGAAAAAAGAAAAAAGAAAATGACATCATTTATGACAGCCGTTGATTGAATTCACTTTCACATTTTGTAACTTTATCTTCTTCAACAGTTTACATGTTCCTTATTGTATGAAAATATTGAAGAAAGAAAAAGATACAAAAATTTCCCAGTTTTAACACATAGTTTTTTTGTAACCCTCTAGTTTACCACTTAGGAAGGGTTAGAAACATCACAAGTAGTGAATCATGTCAGTCATAGTCAACAGAGTCAATCATAGTCAATCATAGTCGATCATAGTCAATCATAGTCAATCATAGTCAGTCATAGTCAATCATAGTCGATCATAGTCAATCATAGTCAGTCATAGTCAATCATAGTCAATCATATGAATTGAATTGTACCTAGTTCGGAGGTACTCCAGTACTTTCAACATTGTTTCTTTCTTTGCTGTGGCAAACGACTCATCGAACTTGAACTGCAGAACTATATCATCTCGCACAGACGACCATATTGGTTTAAGTCCTTCCTGCATGTGGTACACACAATACTATTAATAAACCAGCACTTAACATGCCCTTTATCTGAGAAAAGTTCAAAGGCACAAATCTAGATCAAAGAAGAATAATTATCACATATGTTTATAGTCTAATCTGTAGTAAATACATGAGTTTTGAGAGTTTTTTGGAAGCATGAGAAATGATGGGTGTCTCTCAGGTACATATTGAACCTATTAAAACATGAAAACATTAGCAAAGCAAAATATCAAAACAAAGATTGTCTCTTCTGGCTTCAGAGAGTTTAACATAAGTTTGCTCACTTACTCCCTAGGCCCACTTTCCCACAGGTAACCTCACTCCTCCACCCTATGGGAACTCAACACGAAAATGTCTGCACTTAGATTAGAAGCCTTTTCCAAACCTAGACCTGGGCTCCAGCTCAGGCTTGGGCTCGGTCATCAATATTTGAGCAGTGTACATTTTGCACAGTGCTTTACCATCGAATGGAGCCCTGAGCCCTAGGCGAAGCCAAGGTTTAGAAAAAACCCTTGATTGGTATGCCTGGTACAGTGATAAGCAATTGTTATTCGACCCTACAATCCTCAGCATGCAGACAACTTCCTAAAGAGGGCTTGGGAAGATAAGACTTAAGGCTATGCATGGTGGAAAAATACTAAGTAAGTAAGGTTTGCGGTAACACCATGTAAGAATCTCTTTTTCGAGTAGTGGTGGCTCTGAGAAGAGCCAGTTTCTGCTCGACGTTTCGATCAGTGTCCTCTGACCATCTTCTGGAGAAGCGAATCCATTCAAACCCATTCAACACTGAAACCCAGCCAACCCTACATAAGCTCATCACACACACAGCAGAGGCCAGCATTCTCCAGAAGACGGTCAGAGCACACTGATCAAAACGTGGAACACAAACCGGCTCTTCTCAGAGCCACCACTACTCACAAAAGAGATTCTTACACGGTGTCACCGCAAACCTTACTTACTTAGGACTTGGGAAGATTGGGGATAACTACTTTTTATAAGTCTACTCACTAATGTTTTACCATCATTATAACATCCACTGGTGTTGAGAATAGGCTGTATTCACCTCATTTTGAATTATAGCAAACCAGAACCTTTATGTGTTTGTGAAAAAAGGAGAAAACAGCCAAGCACACACAACTTTATACAAAGTTTTTCAGTTTGCCATGGCACTATTCAAATCAACTGATCAGCTGCTTGCCTGTTTATATGAACTGAATTTCAAGAAAGAGACTTTCAAAGGGTTACCCCCCATTATGCATATTCATGAACTACTGACCTCTGACATCGCATACTCCTCTGCTATGTACTCATCTGATTTTCCCAAAATACTTAATATCATGGCTGTAACGATTCCAGTGCGATCCTTCCCGTGAGCGCAGGAGACCAACGCCGGCAGATTGTCCGGATTGGACAGCGTCTTCAGAACTGGATGAGAAGGGAAAAAATGGAAATATTATGAAGAAAAAGGCTTGGTTTGTTTGTTTGTTGGTTGGGGGGGGGGGGGGGGTGTTTGCTTGTTTGTTTGTTTGTTTGTTTGTGATGCCTGACATAATAATAACAACAACAAAATGTTTGACCTTAAATTAGATTGGTATGCCTGACTCATAAACTAGAAACACTGGTAATAGACCTTTACCACACACTGCAGCCATCTTTGTCAGATTGCCTGTATACCCGATGACACTGATAGTTTGAATTTTCAATTTCTAAAAAAGGCGCCAGACTATTTTCCCTTCCAGCCTCAATTTGGTTACATTGGTTTGACTGGAAAAAAAAACAAGATATGCCAAAATCAGCATGGGGAGAACCCTGATGGAATTATAGCCAATTGACAACTTACTGAAGCATAACTGCTTGCCTCCAAACTCTAGCATGTCAATGTACTGCCCAGAGAGTCCGTGGTCGTTAATGGTATCCTTGAACATTCTCACAAAGTTCTTGAAGTTATTGCCGACGATGAGGTCGAACAGCAACACAAAGAGGGAAATCAGCCGTTTGAAAAGTGAACCCGAGTTGAAGGTTTTCAGGGCCAGTTCTAAAGAGAAGAAATCAATGAGATACCGACGTTGGATCATGGTAGATAAATCTTTCTCGTCGCCGGACTTCTTCTTCAGACCTTTCATGGGAATATCGCTGATGGCTGGGTAAGGTTTGACTTTGGGGTCTGGGAAGGATTTGGGAACGAGGACACCCACGATGCAGTCGATTGCTTTTGGGGTGCTTTTACGAAGGTACTCTGTTTTGCTGCGGAGGTCCAGGTGGGTACGTATGCCAAGACTTTGAAGATGTTTGATGTCTTCCGGGGATGCCTTGTCCTGTTTGGCTGAACGGTACAGCTTCCCGTGAGCATCGATTCGCCGAAGATTCAGGATAGAGTCTAGGGGAACGTGGGCGTTGTTGTTGGGCAGATCACAGCCGTCCAATGTCTTTGAGTTGTGTAGAGAGGCGGTGACCATCTTGAAGTTGAGGTTGACGGCCTTGGCATACGAGAGGAAAGGACGAAAGTTACTTTGGTGGAGGCTGCCACAAAATCTTATTGCATCCATCAATGTGTTTTTTCTTCTTGACGAGAATTGAAGACCTCTAACACTCCCTGCACAGAAACTAAATATTATTAAATAAGATTCAAGTCCAAATTAATTTAAATAACACTCACTTCATTTCATGTTTTTAAAATTCATTTGCCCTCAAATAAAAAGGATTATCCCATAATAGCTTGACAAATTCCATGACAAATTCCATGAACTTTCTTTGTATCCACTGCAACGATATGTGATCCTCCGATTTGAAGGAATTTTAATCATGTTTATAGGGTGGTTGTTTTGCCCGTGGTGTGTCAAACATTCTTTAACAAAACACTAACAGAAGTGAAACCATAAAAGGAAAAGTATGATTATTATTATTTTGGTTTTGCAGTGCTCTACCAACCCTACAGACATCCGAACTTGTTTGGCTGTTATGGCTCTCTTTTCACATCGGTCTGATCATAGCCGAATTCATCATAGCCCCCAACTTTAGTAATCTCATGATAAGACCAAGACTAAAACAAAAGAGTTAAGATCGATAGAAGAGGGCTCCAGTCCAAGTTTAGTTTACCGAGTATATGATGTATTTTTATCTATCATCTTTCAAGTGGATTTGTTTTTTAATTGAGAGCTTATAATACTTACTTTAGATAATAAAGTTTATTTCTAAACACGACTCAAAGGATACAATTATATTTTCCCAGGGAGCATAGAGCAAGGACCAGCATGGAGAAAGTGGTTTTTCCCCTCCTTCCATTTAGAACGAAGAGAAGCCGCCCCCGCAGATCATCATGTGTTTACATTTTGTGAGTGAACAGCGACCTCAAGTGGCCAAACGTATGTAGGAATGTTTCTGTATCATTTTTTAGTGTGTTTAGAAATTGCGGAAAACTTCAGCTCTGTGTAAAGTAACTGTGTAAGTTGATGTATTTCAGACAGAGCGATGAAGAATCAAGATATCACCAATGTTTCGCCAGTATTTGTTGACGTGTTTCATAGCAGTTCTGCTTTTGTTTGAGACCACTGATTGTCAAGGTAAACAAATTGATAACTTTATTATTTTATGTAATTTTTGCACCTTTTTTTCGCCTTACCCAGTAACGATATGGTTCACTCGGAGCATTGGCAAATCTTCACAGTTGAGGTGGTTATATTCAGACAAATAATCTTCACAGAGTCAGGTGGTCACTGAAAGTAGGGGCCTGCCTGGCCTGTATAGCGCGTTATTTTTAACACTACAGAAAAGAACAACGTTTTTTTTTTAGGAATTATGTCATGAAATCAAAATATTTGCAGGAATTTGGAGACTTCTTCAGTCTAAAGTGTGTTTCTCTCAGGACAGATGAGATATAGCTTAATGTTATCTTTCCTTTTTTCCCTCATCCATGTGTGTTGCTTATGACCGTGCAAGTTTTATGAACTGTTTCTTAATTTTAAGTATAAAAAAAATTACTTAATTTTTATTCCCATCTCTATTTCATATACCTATGTATGTACATGTGTACGTACGTGTGTACCTGTCGTCTGTGATTTACTGTCATTGGTTTAATACTTTGGAATAAACTAGAATCTGAATCTAAAAGTAGTCTGTGAGAAAAAGATGTAAATCATTGCCATCGTCTCATCTCAGTCACTCTCATTCAGTGTTTTATCATCGTGCTACAGATATTCAAGGAAGGGTCAACCTGGGATCAGATGATAATTCTTCAACCTCCACTGATTTCGTCTTCACGCTCAATGTCAATTCTGGGACCCTGCCATTGAACTTTGACCTGTACAATGTGACAGATGGAGGCAATGCCACTGGGGATGCATTCGATGAAGATGTAAGTTTTGTAGCAAGCTCTATGAACCAACATTCGGACTTCACATACATTTAATATTCTTGTTCTACAGCAGAGTTTATGAGCAGAGTTTATGTTGTGAGAATACTGACGCAGTGTTCAAACCAAAATCTATTTTCATTTATTTATTTACACATTTATTACATTTCCTTGCCCAATCAGTTGAAACTGGTCTCCATTGGGGTCCATAACGAGGCAACTACAAGTTGTATTCCAGTAGAAATGTACATTTCACAGATAGAGGTGCCCTTGACTAAGGAAAAGCTGCCTTGTCCTTACAGGAGCTAAGGTTCAAGCCTGCATAGCATTCCTCCACCATGCAAAGCCTCTGAAGGTCTTTCAGTCAGTAGTGTTTTTTTTTTTTTAGATACATGAAGATTGATCCCTTTCTTGTTGTTGTTAAAGATAATGTTACTCTTATTCTTATTATGTGATGTTTCTTCCATCATCAGGTGACTGTGTCCTGTGCCATAACAACAGTTTTTACTGAAGGAGATTCTGTATTAAGCTTCACTGATACAGTCATAGAACTCAGGAATGGCGTCACGGGGGGAAATGTCTCATTTGAGTAAGTATTTTGAGTTTGGATCAGAAAAAAAAAAGTTAATTGAAGTTCGGTGGTGTACAGAGAATATGTCGTATTTTGTACTCTTTTTCACTCTTTGTGATTCTATACTTTCAGCATTGTATCCCAGGGAAGACAGGTGGAGGTGCAATGCAGGGGAGAAACAACAGCCCCTGGGTTGACGTCATACTTCAGTCTAAACACCTCGGCAGGACAAACAGGGTAGGTCATCGTGGTAGTATAGATCCAAAGGTCAAGCAAAACGGTTTGTTGACACTAACACACATCCACTTGTCAAGGGAAACGTTGTGCTGACACTAACATATCCAAGTCAAGGGAAACAGTGTGTGTGTGTGTGTGTGTGTGGGAACTAAAATGAATCCACAAGTCAAGGGAAGCAGTGTGTTGACACTTCTATGAATCCACAAAAGGAATTTCCAAAAGTGAAGAGAAACAGTGTTTGGATAAAAAAAATGAATCCACAAGTCAAGGCAAACTAAAATTCATCCACAAGTCAAGGGAAACAGTGTGTTGTTACTAAAATTCATCCACAAGTCAAGGTTCAGTGTGTTGACACTTATATGAATCCAAAAGTTAAGGGAAGCATTGTGTTGACACTAAGGAATGTCCACAAGTGAAGGAAACAGGGTGTTGACAGTAATGACTATCCACAAGTCAAAGGAAAACAGTGTGTTGATAGTATTGTAGTAAATTTTGCCCCTCGGCCCCTCTTCCCCCCTCCAATATATTTTGGTCCAGCCTGCCCCTCTCATCATTCACACCTTGGCAGGGTGTGCATCAGTCCAGCCCAGGTATTGTTCATTTCTTTTGTGCAGTCAGTCTGCTGGGTGCTGTGCTTGAGTAAGGTTGTACTGATATTTGGTGGAGGGCTGTGTAGGTTTAGCCAGGGCATGGCCGGAGAGAGCCCCACTGCTATGACCAAGTAAGTTGCAAGCTCTGACTTTTAAAGAGCCCCCTGGGTGTGAAACAGACTTATGGCAGTTCTACCATAATCTGTTTCATACCTTTTGACCATCACCGAGCCCCATTTATTAGCCTTATTTACCGTTGTTATTTCCGGCCCAAATCCTCTAAAAACATGCATTAATGCAGCCTTAAGCTGCCCTAAAATCGTTTATTAACTGTAGAGTAAGATTGGGGATTCGTCCAACCCATTAATTTGTAGTCATGTAAAGTAGATAGTAGTGCCAAATAAATTAAGTAGAAGTAAGAGCATTATAACTCTAGCTCTTGTATTTATTCCAATCCGTCTCGCTGTGACCCAGTCTACGCTACACTATAATGAATCCACAAGTGAATGGAGATAGTGTGTTGATACCACTGAGTATCCACAAGCCAAGGGAAATGGTGTGTTGATACTATAATGAATCCACAAGTCAAGGGAATCGGTGTATACTAACATAAAACCACAAGTCAAGAAAAAGTGTGTGTTGACACTGGTAGTAACAAAATACAGAAATTTGTCAACAGAATTTGTCCAAAAAAATGCATTTTGATTTAGTGTTTTTCTTAAAGTCAAGGAAATAGTATCCCTGTTCAAAGTTGTTCAAACGTTTTGTGTGATTCAACAGACATGTCACAATCAAGAAAAGTCCCGTTCTGAGTCTCTGTCAGGAGAGAATCTTTGTTGCTAATAGCAACGGGATAACAAGAGGACAACTGAACTTGCAGCTGAGGTAAGTCCAAGAATGCAAGCTTTGTTACCTGGCAGGCAAAAACAACAGCGATTTTAAAAGTGATTGATAAATAAAACCATACTTATACTTTGCGCATCATTCAACAATGATACGAATTGAACCAATGTGTGTTGACCCGTGTTTTGAATTGTTCTGGTAAGTTGTTCCATAACTGAACAGTAGCAAATTGGAAGGAGTGGGAATCATAAAACTTTATTTTCCGAAAATATTTCTCCCATTCGACCTGAAAAGAAATTTGTTCTGCCCAAATATATTTTTTTCAAAAGAACAAAACTGCATTTTGCATTTGAAAACTACTTTTACCTGAATTCAAACATTTTTTATGTCTGCATTTTGAAAGAAGACTTACTTTCTTTAGATACTAAGAAATCATGTTTTTTTATCTACTTCTCTAGTGCTGAGGATACTGTTCCCAGAACTTCCTTTAAGTCTATAACTCGTGGGTTACTAGAAGATTAAAATGCCATCATTTTAACAAACACACACCCCCTTAACTTTATACCCTAGTTTTTGACTTTATTGTAAGCAATGACTCTCACCCTTGATATGGTCATGTTGCAAAAATGTTGTGAAACTTTTTAATCTGTGTGGAGTTTCCTCTTACAAAATTTGAAATAAAATATTTGTGTAACCCCCAGAATGTAATTGGTTTCATTTTTTTTTTTAAAGTGAACCAGTGCAAGGATCCAATGTTACTGCACAGTGTGATGTCACTGGTATTACATCTGGTAAGTGATAAGGAACTTTCTTCCCAACATAGTGGGAAAGTGTGCGTGTTTTGATGTTTGTTTTTTTTTCAATTGTTTATAGTTTTCATCTATTGGCATTTTAATCACTTCACGTTGGTTGATGTGTATACCCTCAGAAGATTTCTGGGTAGAAATACAGTTGACATGTTTAAACGCCCAAAACACATTTGGAGTGTCCTCTTTTGATATACAAAAGACTCTGTACATACAACCCAAACAGCTTCTCTCCTCAAATAGACTGCTCCTGGACAGTGATCATGACAGCGATTGATGGCTACGTGATAAAGGTCTGAAAACTCAAATTTTACTCGTCATAATATTGTAAATGTTTTGTTGTCCCTATCACAGTTGGCATGGTGGTGTGGTTGAATTTCGAAATAGTCCGTATCCTCATTGATCAAGACAGTGCAACGGTAAGTATCAACTAAGATTAAATACTAGTAAGAGATGCTGAGCATCAGCCTTGATTCGAGTTTTCAATCTTCAAGCCTGAGTCTGAGGTCGAGTCAATAGTCCCAATGGTTGTGTCCAAGTCCAAGTCACAAGTCACTTAAGTTTTGAAAATATTTTCGAAAAAAACAAAAACTTAAAACTCACATATATACACTTTATGGTTTGAAATTGGGCCAAGGTTAAATAGAGCAAAAAAGCGTAATTGTTATGTGGGCCTTACTTTTCATCAATTGTTACTAATCAAAAATCACTTAAATATTTTTCTATTAAGTCTTCTAATAAAGACTAGCAAAAGGCTGGTTGGAATGTTAATGAGACCCTGAAGCTCACAACTTTCAGTGGCTGATATTGAATGGTCAGAAAGTTGACTTTGCACTGTGCAGATGGATTTCACCACATGATATCATATTGCAGGCTGGCTTAGTTTATCTAGCATTCCAAACCACAGTGGATGATACTGAATGGTCAGACAGTTGGAGGGTTGACTGTGTACTGTCTAGATGATACTTAATACCACATAATATCATATTGCATATTGCAGACTGGCTTAGTTTATCTATCATTCCAAACCATAGTGGATGATTTTGAATGGTCAGACAGTTGGAGGGTTGACTGTGTACTGTCTAGATGATATTTAATACAACATAATATCATATTGCATATTGCATGCTGGCTTAGTTTATCTATCATTCCAAACCACAGTGGATGATACTGAATGGTCAGACAGTTGGAGGGTTGACTGTGTACTGTCTAGATGATACTTAATACCACATAATATCATATTGCATATTGCAGGCTGGCTTAGTTTATCTATCATTCAAAACCACAGTGGATGATACTGACTGGTCAGACAGTTGGAGGGTTGACTGTGTACTGTCTAGATGATACTTAATACCACATAATATCATATTGCATATTGCAGACTGGCTTAGTTTATCTATCATTCCAAACCATAGTGGATGATACTGAATGGTCAGACAGCAGTTTACAATGAAACTTCTTGTTGTTGATGCAGATGGCGTATGACATCACAGGTCGTGGTGACACCTTACTGGTTACATGCTATGCAGAATCAGACGATGGTGTGCAGTATCAAACAAACTCATCATCAAGTAAGAATCAAACCAATTAGTTGTGACGCCCCACACCAAATCGGGCACTTTTCAGAAATGGTGAAATGCCAAGTGAAGACAACCAAAACATCAGCCATGAAGTCAATGTGGTATAATGTCTCAAACATTCTGTAGGTTGAGAAATACTTACCCTGTAGGTCGGAGTTAGGTGTTAGGATAAGCAAATAAACCCAGGTTGTAGTTTTGCCAGAATGGAATAGAAAAGTTATTTTATTGTCCACGTTTAAAAGAACAGAAATTTGACATCCGCTGGGCGTATAAAAAATACACACAGTACAAAATATGTTAAAGTAATTACAAGATACAAGGAGTTAAAATCGAATACAAAGCTACACTAGACCAGTTACAGTCATTACAAAGGACCATGAAACAATGGTACAATACAAGAGTGCTTAAAAAATAACCCCAGATTAGACCCTACTAATATTGTCATTAAATATGTTTTTATAGCATTTGGTTCAAATGATTTTCTGATGCGAGAGTGTGAAGTCCAGGGAACAGAGAGACAAATACCAGACCTATTGAATGTGAAGCAACTGTATAGTGGATGAGAGACGTCCTGCATGACTTAAATGTATTTTAAGCATTATTCTTTGTTCATACAATGAACCATTGAAGGAAGATCGGTACAAATTAGACGCTGAGCAAGTTTTTTTTGGTCTTTCCAGTTTCTGTACATTATGTTTAGACAGATTACCAAAAATTGCAAATCAGACAAAAAGCGGATACTTTGAATCAGTGACTGATAAAAAAAGAACTAAAATCCTAATGTTGACCTTGAATTCTTTCAATTTCCTCCAAAAATACAAGGTGACGTCCTCTTTGACTTTGAGATGGGTTCTGTGAAGATGTTGCCAGCCATGTCCAAGGTGACCAGTAACAAATTCACACCCCTACTAGTCCTGGCTGAGCCACTCCAGCCCGGGGACGATGAAGTAACGTTTCTGTGCATCCTAACCAAGCTGAACTCAACGGACGAGATGCAAAACTTTCTTGACCGTGCGGAATGTACGGTACCAGATAGTGGGATCGCAACGACACCTAAACCAACAGGTAAGTACCAGCAGGGCCTAATGTCATAAAGCCTGTAAGCTGATAAACTTGCTTAGCACAGAAAAATCTGGCTTAGCAGAAACAGGTTACCAGACAACATTCCATGAAGTCACAGTTTACATTGTTGCAATTGGTGCTCCACTAAATGTTTGCTTAGAAACGAGAATTCCTAAGCAGTATTTTCTTCCCAATAGCTGTAAGCTAAGCAAAAGACTTGCGGGGCACCTGTGACAACTATGATTTACAAAGCATGTTGGCTGGTAACCCATTTCTACTTAGCAAGGTATTTCTTTGCTCAGAAAATGTTTACCAGCATTATGAAATGGAGCTCCATTTGTAGAGTAACAGCTAGGCCATATGTGACGACAGTCGGGTAAAATAACAAGACGCTGGAGTAATGAAGTGCATTGTTCACGGGGAAGAACATGGTCGACTTTTTCCCGCTTGAATTGCCAGCCCTGGCAAACCCGCTGCGTAAAATTTGGAAAAGGCTCTCTTAAGTCTGTGGGCTGTACGTAGTGGAGTGTCGAGGTCAAGCGGTCTAGTGCTTTGGACTCCAGCTCTGGTGTTCAGTGTCGGAGTTTGGGTTCCAATCCAGGTCATGACCCTTGTGTCCTTGAGCTCAACATTTAACCACAGATGGGGCGTAAAACTTGTGTGTTGAGTGTAATGCTTGTGAAAGAACCCAGTACATTCGTCGTCAATAGAAGAGATTTGGCGCAGTGTTTCTGGTTTCGTGGCAGCGGATTGCACCTCATCACTTTGCAAACCTCTTACAGGGTGCTATACAGAATGGTCTTATATTTCAAACATACGTTCAGCTCAGCATACCTGTTGTAAAGATATGAGCACTTTGATACGCTGCTCTGTTGTGGTAAATGCACTCTACAAGAACTGCGCATTATTATTATGATTATAATTAGGCAGATTTTATGTTATACTCTTTTACTATTTAAACAAAACTATATTTCTATTTCAACTCCCCTTTGCACAAACCCCACCAAAAATCTTGATTTATTTTTTTGTTTACATATAAATTACTCTTTGCACTTAAAAACTGAAAATGGGTAAGTAAAACTATTTGAATTCTTTGCATGCCTTCTCTTTGCTTTCCTTTAAGCAGTGCAACTGCTGCATGGCTTAAGTCCTGTGCTTAGTAATAATAATGGACATTTGTAGTGCACCATGTCTGGCGGAAAGACACTCCTGGTGCTTAGAAAAAGAACGCTGCTAATGATGGCACTTAACCCTTTCAGCCCCAAGGGCGACTATAGTCGCCCAAGATAACACACAACAAAGCACTCAAGCCTAGGCACAAAGGTCATTTGTTAAAAAGCTGTAGTTTTGTCCATGTTCACCCTCCATACCTAAGCTTACCATCATTGGAAAGAGAAAGATCGGATCTTTCCAATGGCGGTAAAATAAACTAGGGTTGTTATTTTGCAATTGCTTCAAATTAGAGTAGAAAGATCCGAAATGCCAAACACCTACGGGGCGCCATAAGGTTGTGTGCAAAAAAGTTTTGGGGTTTTCAGAACACACTGAGGAAACAAAGACCAAGAACTTGGACATTGTTTGGCTGATTTCAATGATTTTTGAATTATATGAAAGGAAATTTAATAAGTAAGACAATTTGTATTACTCATTATGCTCTTAAATAAAATCTCCACTGTTGTGTGAGGAAGTGTGCTTCACGCTTGAGTGGGCTCCAGCAGTTGTTTATGTCAAAAGAACTTGGGGCTGAAAGGGTTAAAGCCTAGACCAAACAAGTGAGTTTTCAAGTTAGTTTTGAAGCTGGAGAGAGTGTCTACTAGTCTGAGGTTCGGTTGAAGGGCATTCCAAAGAGAATGTCCAGCATGTGGAAAGGAACGGTCTCCCCAAGTGCGTTTAGAACGAGGGATGCCATTGGAGCATAGTGTTTGTAGAGTGAAGCCGTCTTGTGGAAACACTTAGCTGTATTGAATCCTGGGTGTATCTTGGAGATGCGCCATGTATTGAATGATAGATGAGAAGTAGAATCTTGAAATGGATGAGTTCGTGTACCGGGAGCCAATGAAGAGCTTGTAAGATCGGAGAGATGTGTGACTTGCGTCCAGTCAGTGCGACCAGTCTGGTAGCTGAATTTTGCAGGCATTGAAGGCGATTTCAGGACTTGAATTTCGCTCTTGAAGGGGCGGGGCAGTTTTCCCACTGGTAAGGGGCACTTCTAGGGAGGAAAATGTAAAATTGTATTGGTACTTTGCAGAGGGCGCCACAGCAAAAGCACAGGGCACCACGGCAATTGCTGTGGGCGCCGTGGGTTATTTCGAGGCCTGCGATTTATTTGGTTGTCAGGAAGGTTGATAAGGAGAGCGTTACTGAAATCCAACCATGAAGAGATGAGTGCGTGAACCAGTATTGCAGTAGCTTCCAAGGTTCCGAGATTTGAGAATATGAGACAAGTTATGAAGCTGATATCGGATAGATCTTGATATTGTAGATATTGTTGGTTGAGGTTCAAATTTGAATCTATGATGCAGTCCTTCTGATTTGAGGCGTGCGATCGCACCCGCACGCCATCGCACGCCTAAAAGCTTCCTCAGGCGTGCGAAAAATCACACGCCTGATCCCTCCATAACGCACGCCTTGGCAAACATTTACAGCGTCATCATACTTCATAATTTGTAAATTAAAATAACGTTGTAAAATTAATTGTTTGTTATTTTCAAAATCCTTCAAAATTCTGGCGATAAAGTCCCTAGTCTTGATATTTACTAGCCGCGATCGTTCATTTCAGTAAACGAACGTTAAAACACGCATGCACATTGTTAGTCTGGCTCTCTCCTCCATGTTCCATACCACAATACGTAGGCGAGTAGGGAAACACACAACCCGATTTTCCAGGGGTTAGAAGACGTGCGGTGGAGTCTAATCGCGACCTCCTTCCGGTGATATATTATACAAAATGTTAACTTCGTACTCATAAACACATCGCTCTCGCCGCACAATTTTCCCTAATGTGGGCCGATCGTTCGACCGATCGTTCAATGGAAAATGTATTGCAAAAGAAGCTTTAAATAAGCGATCCTTTATTTAAGAATCCATTAAAAATGATTGTTGATAAAAAAAAGTATTATTTTGTAGGTAAAATAGACCCCCATGGTATTATTAAGGGCAGAAATTAGGGGCTAAGATCGTTCAAAAACGCAAGTTTGTGAATTTCACTTCCATTTTTTTTATTTTTTTTATTTTTTTTTTAGCTTCGACAATTGTATGCACTTTTGAGTGTTTAGATAAATAAGTATCAGTCATGGGAGATTTTGATGATAAAGAGTCCAGTGTACAACCAATTGTACCTTCACGAGATCCCTTGCCATGTCGTTATAAGTACATCACTTCCCGCTGTTTAGTTTTAAGAAAACCGACTTTAAATTGACCAGCCAGTACCACAAAAATCACACACCTAGAAGAATCCAGGTGTGCTTTTTTCACACACCTGGAATTTTCAAATCAGAAGGACTGAGATGACACCAAGATCACCCCCTGATTGAGATTGGACGTGTGGATACTCTACTTAGTTTTCCTTGAGATCCCAGGAGTATGAATTCAGATTTCTGTTCATTTAAGAGCTCTTAGAGGAATCGCTACGGTTAACTGCAAAACGCTGTTGATATGTACTGGTTGTATTTTTTGCTACTTGTGTCTTCGAAGTTGGCATGAGCAGTCAGGTTGGTGTAGTAAAACTGAAACTTTCTTCCTTCTCTTCTCTCCATGGGTGCTCTTGGCTAGTTTAGTGATTAAGTTCGCTTTCGGAGAATCCTTGGCTTCACAACCAGAATTAATCAATCAAATGGGCCTGGTTCATGAATTTTTCATCCGAGTCTGGTTCCTGTATAATCCTGTTGGTTAGTCGGCGTAATTCCAAACGATGAACAGTCTTAAATTCCATGGTTACTTACCTGGATTTTTCCTCTTTGCTAACAAGCTCTTAACACTGAGATAACGCAACATCCATACTGTAGAAAGCTAGAGTGACACACCTGGGTCTAAATATCATTGAGCTGCTTAAGCACAAAAAGCAGCTCAGCACAAATAACATTATGCTTACCAGATTAAGTTTTCCACTCAAAGTACCATGTAACATGTATCATTTGTGACTGGTACCCTGCTCATTTGTGCTAAGCAGAAAATGGTTAAGCAATGTTTTCCTGCATGAGCAGCTCTTTGAGGGATTAAGCCTGACCCCAGTGCCTAGCATGATAAACAATAATCTGCTTAAATGGTGATGGAACTTTGCTATCTTCTCAATAACACATTTTTTTATTTAAACACCCTTACACTAATGAGTGATAGCTTTCCAAGTCCTGTGAAAAAAAAAATCCACAGAGAAACTACTTTGGTAGGATTCTAACCCATGACCCCGGCATTCTAGAGCAGATGTCTTACCCTCTAGACCTCTGGGCATGCCCAGTGGAGAGGCCAGTTTGAATCCTGTATTGATGTGGGTTCGAATCCCACCCGAGTAGCCTGCAGATTTTTAATTTGCAGGACTCGGGAAAATACCAAGTGTACAGTGCCTATCACACAGCAGTGTAAGGGTAAAACCCTTTTGTTCTTTATCCTCGATGTAATTAATACATAAATTATACTTCCGATTCTTTAGTTTACTTATCTGAAAGCATGGCTTCTCGCTACCGCTTGAAAGTTTGTCGACGGATTATTCCAAATCACATCGCAGCTTTGGTTTGTTTGGCCGTGAAGCATAGTGTAGTGGTTAGACTGCAGTGCAAGCTGGCTGCTGACTTTTCACAATGCTTAGATGTGAAGTCACCTGGCTAGACCATTAAGCCGTAGTGATTTGTTTGTGCCCCTTGTTGGATTCATCATGGTGTTTGATTTAGCGGCTGCGGCTGTTGCTAAGGGCATTGCTGTGGGCATTCTATGCTCCAACGCTTGTTCACGTGATGATCAATGTGGTGTTGATACTAGAAATAGCTGCTCGAAAATAAAAAATAACTGTGCTTGAAAATAGAAATAACTGCTCTTGAAAGTAAAAATAACCAGGCCTGGAAATAGGTGGGGGCCTTGGCCTCCGTTGCCCTGGTCTTGGCCTTTGTGCCTCTTAGACTTTAAGATTTTCCAATGGAAGTGCCCTTTGCATAAATGAAAATGGGCTTGCCCTCTCAAACACAAAAGTCCCAGCCTGAATAACTACTTTGGAATTTAAAATAACTGCTCTGAAAAATAAAAATAACTGCTCTCGAATTTAAAATAACTGCTCTGAAGTATAAAAATAACTGCTCTCGAATTTAAAATAACTGCTCTGAAAAATAAAAATAACTGCTCCCGAAATTAAAATAACTGTTCTCAAAAATTAAATAACTGCTCTCGAAAATGAAATAGAGATGTCACTAACAGGCTTTCGTAAGAAACAAATGCAGTTAGTACTTCCATTGTTATTTATGGAAAAAAAAAGATTAACAATCGTTCTTTTTATCTTTTCTTTCATTTTCAAATTCTTACAATTAATTCAATGATCAAATAATGCTTTACTCCTGTTACTAATTTCTAGCTGGTCCGACTCCTCCTATGACAACCTCAACAAACGACACCGCTTCAAATTCGACCGTTCCTGAAACCACGCCCATGAATACAACCCAACCGCCAATCACAACACCCTCCCTGACAACTCCTCAAATAACCACCCCTCAACTGACCACACCCCCACTAACCACACCGCCACTAACGACCTCTTCCCGTACTACCCCACTCCCCACTACTCCCCTCCCGGCAACCCCACCAGGCAACATCAGCTCAGAGTGGAAACTTGTAGAGTCGGAGATTGTCTTCCAAGAGGGGGACATGGAGCGGGCCTTGCTCATCAGCCGGAGTGGCAGCAGGGACGGTTACCAAGGTGTGCTACTGGTAACCTGCTGTTCCCCCGTGGAACTAAACACAAGCCCTAAGTACAGTGGTTTGATAGCAGCAGCTATGGCGACAGTAGACATTCCACCAGCAAGATCTATCAACTGGACAGATGCGTCAGGTAGTTAAGCATCCAAACATATAACTTTTATCACTGTGCATGCCATCTGGAATCTTCCAAACAATTCTCATAAGCGTTATAAGCTACCTGCTAGGAATTTTTACATTCATAGTATTTTCGACCATGTGAGGGCGTTTGTGAACTGAATTTACATGGTGCAAAGCAAGTAAAATTAACTTCTTTTTTTCATTGTTGTTATTGTTATTATTATTTTATATGACCTGATACAAGAAAACAAAATACAAGCCTTAAAAATAAGATAAAACTGTAATTGTAATGGGAGGAAGTTTGTTGTGGAAAGCACTGTCATGCAGTGAAAAATTGGGTCAATTGTGAAAGCAAAGAAGTGTAGGAAAATATCTTTATTTGCTTTTGGGACGTAACTGCATGTGAAAAAAAGAGAAAATCATAGTTTTGATCATCCTGCCACAGTAGACAACCCGTGTAGTTGAATAGTTTCAAACGGTTGGTTGACTCACTGGAAAATGTCACCAAGAGTAGGAGGGTTAATAAAGTTCATTCGTTGCAGACTCCAGTCAACTTGCGACAGAGAGAGTCATCACAAACCCAGCCTACACTGAGGTCTCACCCTGCCCGTGTGATCTGACGGCCAACAAATGTGATGTCAATTGTTGCTGTGACACGGTAAGCTTTTATCCTCTAATTTACACATGATCTGTTTTGAAGGGTGTGTTTAACATTGGTAAGAGTGAAAATATAAAGGCTCACAGATTTGCACACAACTTGCATGGTATAAAGATAATCATGGTGGGAAACTCCCTGTGAAATATTTTTGCTTGAAATGCTACAAGTTTTGAGAAACGATTTTAAAAATTAGTTTGTATCGTGTGCAAGTAGGGCGGTCAGGTTGGTGTAGTGGTATCTTGCCTTGCCTTTCACCTCTGGGACCCCGGTTCAAATCCCACCGGGGGCACTATGTGGATTGGGTTTTCAGTCCCTGCCTGATTGCGTGCGTTTTCCCTGGAATAATTCTCTGGGGTTTTCCTCCCACATCTAAAACTGAAACTTCCTTCATTGTCTTCTCTCCTTTCGGTTCTTGGCTGGTATAGTGATTTAGTTCGCTTTTCTGAGAGTCCTTGGCTTCACAACCAGAATCAATAAATGAAAGTAAAAAACTTGATGTTTGAAAACAGTATTTAAGGGTTTTATTTTCCACATTTTTGTCGTGACTCTAATGATCGATTGAGCTTAAGCTTCCACAGGTTTTTGAAAAAGTGCACCAAGTCATTGGAAGATTTTTTTTTCAGATCACATCACGATTGTGTTCTTGCCAGATCAAATCAACTAAAATGACAATTGAGCAAGACACATAACCATTATTGCTTTATCCTTTGGATGGGACGTAAAGACGTAGGTCCTGTGTGTTGTGTAATGCTGTAAAAGAACCCAGAACGCTTATCATTAAGAAAAGGGGTTCGCCCCGGTGTTTCTGGCTTGACTGGCTGCATTAAATTTGTATCACAGCAAATCGTTACAAGGGGAAACATGTATAAATATGCATGGGAAATGAGTCTCACTATTCCAAACATAGCCTGTAGAAAAAAAAGTGCTTTTGGATGCGCTACACAAGAAGTGCGTATTATTATTATTACTATTATTATTATTAAAAACTGAAACTGAAACGTTTTTGTTGGTTCTTTCTTGATGTTTACTTCCCAGCTCTGCTCAGAAGAAGAGCAAACAGCCTTCACATGTATCCCAGGCATTCCAGGCGGAAATTTTACCGTTCAAGACGATTACAACTGCAAAAACCCAAACATATTCCGATCAGACTGGTCCCCATTCCTCTGTGTGGAAACCAACAATAGCCCCTACCTCGGGTACTACTTCTCGTCCCAGTCGGTGGCTCGTAGCGCGGCCGCCTTCAATGCCCTGAAAGCAAGTGCCACTACTCCACGGTCGACAAGCTTTGAGGACTCTGAGCAACGCTCGCTGGAATTTCAGGACGAAGACGCCAACGCAGGAGGATACAAGTTTGGGTTTCCAATCGAGACGTTGTTCAAGAACAGCTTTCGAGGGTTTCTTGCCCTGCCACAGGTGGATTCCAATGGGGGTTGCTCTTGGCTTTCCCCGATCCGATTCCAGATGGGTATGTCTTCAAGTTGTGACGTGGACCCCAAAGAGGACCTGTGTGTTGACTCCTCGGTGCTAAGTGCCCGTGCTTTTGCGCTTTCCTCCAATGCTGCGTACCCACCTTGCTCGGAAGCACCGGGGATTTTGAGAAGCTACGGTGGTATTAATCCAGCACCGACGTCCGTCAGGTACTACTGCACAGATAACATCACGGCCTACCTCATTTCCGGCTTGAGAATCGGAGAGTTGTTCTCTCCAAACCAAGAATCTCTCTTCCCTGATAGTAGCTCCAATGCTACCTCTGCACTGCCTGACCGTTGTTCTTGGGATGATGGGTTCACACTCCCGCCTGTGCCCCAATATGACAACCAGACCTCACTGTGTAGTAACATTGTACTTGACGTCCGCTATGAGCTATTCTGGCAAGGAAACCAGGTTGTCCAAGCGGATGCTATCGTCATCTTAGGCGCAGCGGGTTTAACGCTAGTGGGTACCCAAGCTTCAACAGATGACGACAAAGACATCACATTTGTGACTCCTCCGACAACCCCCGTTCCAACCATGGAAGTAACAATGGAGGGCACTGAAATAGTAACCCTCATTGAAGATGTGACAGATATCATCACGATGCTGGGAACAGACATAACTACATTCGGAACATCTGTTCCCACAACCAAAATGGTGACCTCAGCACCCACAACGCAGCCTCAGACTGCTGCTCCTCCAACGACCCCTTCCCAACCAATAACCACCCCTGCCCAACCGGTAACCACCCCTGCCCAACCGGTAACCACCTCGGATTTCACCACTTCCTCCATGACTACCGGCGGTAGCATTGTTGTCGAACGGTATCCTGCTTTGCCCTTCACTCAACGCTTCTCAGTCAAATTCACACACCTGTACACGCCCATATCTGACCCCTCCCCCATTGACCCACCAGATGACGGCGATCAAGTAGAACGGTCTGGTAACCCTGGCTACATCGTTGGGAGGAGAGTGTTGTCGGGAGTGGCTATTTACGACCCTCAGATTGAGTGCAACAATGAGAGTGTGTGCGCTACTGTTGAACCAGTACAGTTTAGTGACTTTGTTCGGATCGATGATGCAGAGACAAACAGGCTGAGAGTCTGGGCACCAGGTAAAGCCTAAACAAATTCATGGTATGTTGAAGGTATTATACAGGATTGGTTGAGCTGACAAAATAGTTGCAGATAGTTTTCAAGTTTTGTGTGATCAACCATGTACATGACATTACAGACCTGTGTGAGTCAGGAAAAAAATAGTGAAAAACCATGCACAATTTTCAGCATGTAAACACATTGTCCTTAATGTTGATTGTAACAACAACAAAACAGCGTTTGAAAAAATGGTTCTGGTATGAACTTCATAATCAGCAAGCTTTCAGACTAAAATTAAACAAAGATGTTTTTTATCTTTACCAATCCTGTGTAATACCTTTAGTATTCAAATACAAATCTACACTTTTTATTACTTGATGAACATGAAGCTAATTTCGTTGCATCAGTGCAAAATGGTCATATCTTGATTTTGCAGAAAAATGGTCTGTGCAAAATTGTTGTATTTCGGTACCTACTTGTTTTGTTTTGTTGTTTTCTTGTTTTGTAAAATCAGCAGTAAATTACATGTTTATCCAACATAAAATACTATGCTCTTATAGAATTTAAATGCAAAATTTTTGTATTTGAACCCAGAAATCACAGTTTAAAAAAGATCAATTTTATTTTAGTTTGAGGAAGCAGACTGCAATATAAGGCAAACCTGTGTGCTTTGAGACCATTCATTTCTTTATAATCATCGCCATATGCCTAGACAGGGCTAGTATTTTTGAATTGTTTTGACTCACTTTTTTTCCTGTAAAAGTGTCTGGGAAAAAAACCCCAAAATGAAGCAGACGTTTGGTTTTGTACATTTTAGGTACAGTCAACCCTTGTTATAAAAAGCACTGTTGTAAAGAGGTTCTGCTTATAAAGCGTACATTCTTAAGACCCAAATATCATTTCTACTTTGTGTTTCTTTGTTTTGTTATCCCCTTGTAACGTTCCTGTTATAAAGAGGTAATTTGGCCAGTCCCAGTGACCTTGTTATAACGAGAGTCAACTGTAGATGGGAAACGTTGGAATAGGTCAATTCAGGAAATGGCCTTTACTTTGACCTCTTTGGTTGAGTGGAAGGTCAAAACTCTCAAAAGGGATAGCTCCTTTGTGTTTTATCATTCAAATTACTGGACATATACAACTGGAGTTTCATTTTGAGACCAAGGGGATTTAAAAGCACACGCCCAGCTTGCATGTAGTTCTCATATCCTAGAAGTATCCTGCTCTTTTTTACCACCTTCAGGCCCAGGAAGTCTGTGCTCACGATCTAGCCTGGTTGATGTCACATTTGGAGAGGATCATGTCTCGGGCTGTATTCTCAGGCTAGGCTGGTCACAAGTCAGCAACTGCAGCACATTGCGAGAGACAATGCGGATGGAGTTCCAGTCTATGATGGCAGCCGACAGGATTGGCAAAATCGGCAATGCAAGCACTACCATTTTAAGGAACTGGGCGCCAGTTTTTAAGTGAGTACCATTGGGGTAATTTTTTTTCACAGAGCTCGGGAAAGCACTGAGCATACAGTGCTTAATACACATCGGTGTAAGGGAAAAACCAAATTAAAAACCATTGGGGTCGTTACAACATCTGTATTTGAAACAAAGGTCTTGTCAGAATTGGCAGCTGGGACTACGGCTGTGGATTGATCGCCATGTCATCATGCGTTGAAGTGTAGGACATCTTTTGCAGCACCCTTAGCAACAGTTGTAGCCGTAGCCAATGCTACCAAGTCTTGAGGCCTAAGTATTAGATAATCTTCTTAAAAGCTCTGAATTTGTATTAACCACTTCAGGTCTGATGATGTGTATATCCGCTAAATTTGTCTAAACTTGCTCATGGTGGACGTTTTTCTTCACCTGGAACTACTTCGGAGCACCCTTAATTGTTTGCAGTCAGATGTACGGCTGAAGTGTATATCCACTCGGACATTCAATAACAGGTCTTTCTTTGACCTCAGTGAGGCTACTGTTTGAGCTAGTGCCGTCGTATGCAAAGGGTCTACATAAACATTCATCTTAAGGTCATTTTCCTTTTTTTGTTCTTTTCTTACAAGCACTGAGGAACACCCACTTCCAACTAACCCCCCACCTATCACAGTTGGCATGACAACTGATGACATGGCAACTAATGACATGACAACTGATGACATGACCACCGCGGAGGAGCTGAATGAGACGGAGCATACACCCCTGGATCTGAGTCAAGGTGTGTGTTATGACGTACCCACTGCGGTTAATCTAGAGATCTTGTATGCAGATACTGGGGAGTTTGGTGCTATTGTACAGCAGGAGATCCTATCTGCCCGAATCAGGTAAGTGTCTCATTCATCCCCTCATTTCTGAGAAACTCGGGCCAATTTTGCTAGTTTGTTTTTACAGGTTTTGCGAAATTGGTCCAACATCAACTTTTTGCCAACATCAACTCTTTGCCAACATCCATTTCTTTGCCAACATCCACTTTTTTTCCACCCTTAACTTTTTGCCACCATCAACTTTTTGCCACCATCAATTCTTATATAACATACACTCTTTGCCAACCTCAACTCTTAGCTAACATCAATTCTTTGCCGACATCAGCTCTTAGCTAACATCAATTCTTTGTCAACATCAATTCATTGCCAACATCAACTCTTTGCCCAACTCATTGCCAACATCAACTCTTTACCCAACTCATTGCCAACATCAACTCTTTACAACCGTTATCTCTCTGCCACCTTTACCTCTTTGCTACTTTTATCTCTTTGCCACCATCAACTTTTTTACTATTCTGTAAAACATCTTCCTACACTCTTGCCCATTTAAAGCTTTCTAGTTGATTTGTTCTTTTTGTCATGATTTGTTTTGGAGATTGTAAGAATTGTTTTTGGCAGTGAGTGATATTCTATGGCAGACAACTGTTAATGGAAACGATAACAAAATCTTTTACTTTTGCTTCCTTTATGCTGAAAGATTTTCTTCACAAAATTCAGGGCTTATTTTATAACGCTGCTAACGGCAGAACTCTGCACTTAGGACCCATAGAATCATGTGCTTAAAACTGTGGTAAATTGGGGCCATGAAATTGGACCCTGATCTTCATTGTTGATACTTTTCATCGCAGTGTTTTCAATAACTTTTTGCTCTCCGTATTTTAAATTCATAGCTTTAGCAAGTCGACCATCAAGCTTCAATGCAGTGGAGCCAACAGCGTTACATGCCACCTGAATCAAGCCTCTGACAATACAACAGAATGGGTGCAGTCTTTCCCAGTTACAAGCACAGTGGTTTTCACCAAGGTGCCTGCTGTAGATTCAGGGCCAGTCCTTCTGTAAGTTTTTGTCATAGTATTACATTATTTAGGTGGCATGGGTGGCTAGTGCGTAAAGCACTCTCCTCTCACCAATGTGGCCCTCTAGCGATACTCGGCTAAGGCCGTATGTGTGTAGAGTTGTGCATTGCTTCTCTCCTATACCACTAGGGTTTATCTCCGGTATTCCTCCCGCGGTAAAAATCAAACACTTTTGATCTTTGGCCGGCTTCGTGGTCATATATGGGTTGATGTGGAAGGCTGCCAATGGGCGTCCTTGCATGCCTGCAGCCTGAACACATTGTAGTCGCATCCTTCACAATTCAGCTTTCCAGCTGTAAGTAGGGAAAATTAGCCTCCAAAATTATTATTTGAAAGTTAACTATCTCAATTTCATGTCCAAATTGACGGCCTCAGAAATGGCTGTGGTTGGATCGCTAAAAGTGCCTATTTTCCAGCACTGTTGCTGCAGCCAATGGCCATAGCTGTAGCCCAAGTTGCTTGATTTTTGACACAGCCATATATATCTCATGAAATATATGAACTGAGTTCACTTCACTATTACTTTAAAAGTCTGAGGAAACCTGGATCCGATTGAATAAAGCTGTTTTTAAACAGTCAGCAAGTTTTTGTGCTTAGTGTCGCAGAAAAATGGGCGAAAACAAAAGTGTATTTCATAAATGATGTAGTAGGTTTGACAGCAAGTGCGTGTTTTCATGACGGAGTTGCCTCCAGGTACTCTACAAGATTGCGGTCTGTGCTGACTCTGCAGGCTTGCGGTCAGTCTGCTCCTTTTTGGTAAACTCTGGTCATCCTATCAATTACAAACACTTGCATCCAAAAATATCCATTAACAAATTCAAGTTATGAAATACACGTGTAACATTCCTTTGTGCTTGTTTTTGTCTGTTTACTTTCTTCAGGTTCAACAAGGGAGTAGACTCGACACGCTGCGAGAATGATCAATGCTTTGAAGAGATGTATTTTCCTTTTAGTCCACGCTTTGAAGGTGATTCTCCTCAGTACACCGTTGGCGTGGCACTCTTTCTAGTCTTGTTAACTATCGCATATGTTGCATTTACCAGACTTTGATGATGAGGTCAATAAGGCATTTCTGTCTCTTTTTTGAATTGTGTTCATCCGTCCGGTAAGCCGAAGAATATTATTGTAAAACTGAGAGCAGTTATTTGCTGTCTTTTCCAAACCTAGGCTTGGGCTCCGGCTCTGGCTCCGGCTTGGACTCTGGCTCTGGCTTGGGCACTGTCTCCGGCTCTGGCTTGGTTGCTGCACTCATTTTGTAGAGTAGAGTGTGATTTGCTCGGTGCTTAAACCATCAAACACAGCTAGAGCCTTAACCAGGGTTTGGGGAAAAAAGCCCCTAATGTCTTTCATGATTGACCTTGAAATGTGACTAGAGAAGGCCATTTCACTCCTGGCAATCAGGCAACTAGGTCCAAGCAATCTTTAAGCAGAAGAACTTGTCACATTTAAATTGTTAATTGAAGGTAGTAAGACACTGTCAGAAAAAAACAAAAGTTTCTTGTGCTACCGTTGTGATCTTTTTGCACACTGTGCTTTGTTGTCCTTAAGCTGCCTTAAGCTCACTGGGCCAAAGCCAGATTATCCAATAGGCTCAGTAGGCACTTTGCCTTGGGTCTACACACAAATTAGGGGCCTATTGACAAATTAGGGGCCTACAAAAAATTAGGGACCTACATAAAAATCGCAAGCCTACCAAAATACAGAACACTGGTGTCTAGAGCCATTGGAACTTTGGTACTTAGGGCCCAAATGAACACTAGTACCTACCATGTACGCCTATGGAACACTAATGCCCAGTGTCTATGAAACACTAATGCCCAGGGCCTATGGAACACCGGTGCCTAGGGCCGAGAGGGCCTATGGAACACTGGTGCCTAGGGCTTATGGAAGACTGTTGCCTGGGGCCTATGGAACACCAGTGCCTAGGGCCAAACAAACACTGTTCCCTAGGCCTACTGAACACTAGTGCCTAGGGCATGATGTACACTGGTGTCTAGGGCCCATGAAACACTGGTTCCCAGGGCCTAAAGAACATTGGTGCCTAGGCCTACGAAGCACTGGTGCCCAGGGCCTATGGAACACATGAGGGGATGGGGAGTGTAGCACAATCTATAAATATGTCATCCTTAATTGTGGGCATTGTGACAAACCTGTGTAACATAAGACAGTGCCTCTTTGTAAATATGTAAATATTTGTGTACCGTTCATCATGTGTATATGTTGCGAACATTTTGAAGTGTTTAATACAGGATTCAAACTGGGCGTGCCCAGTGGTCGAGGGATTATGACATCAGCTTTTGAATACAGGGGTTTGGTTCGAATCCTACCAGAGCAGCCTGTGGATTATCACACATCGCTACTAGGATAAATGGGCCAAAATTATCATCTTTTTGAAGTGTGTGACGTAAGTTTTGTTAGAACCTTTGTAAATGTAAATCTATTTATTGTGAAAGTAAAATGTAAAAAATCCAAAAGAAAAATTTAAAAGGCACCCACAAAATTGCACATAACACTGGTTATACACATGACACGTTCTGTTCACTGTGAGATTGATTTGAATGATTAGCAACTTGCGCATCCATTTGGCTACTGGTGCTGCATACTCCTAAGGAGCTGAGATGGTTTCAGGAATGTGTAGGGCCTAAAATAGTGGGAGGTGAAAATAGTGGGAGGTAATCTGAGGAACCAACTTGGCTTTAAAAAAAATGCATAAGAAAAACATAACTATTGTTTTATTATTCTCTTCTTTTTTTTCCCCCAAAAGAGTCAACGCAAATTGTACATGTTAAAAATACCAAATAGACACTGGTTTGTAAATATTTTACATTTTAAGCGTTTGGTTTTTGTAGTTATTTTAGATAACTTAAAAGCCTTATTTGGTATTTTATCTAATAAAGCTGGTAATTTTCTGAATATTTTGTGTGTGTGCAAACTTGCCAGTTGTTTTCCCAAGTACTGTTGCTTAAACATTTGGTCAAACATAATTAGACAATTGAATTTGCTCAAACAGATAGTATGCACAGAAGCAAAGTTGATTATAAGTAAGTCACATTTACTGCTTGTGTCATTTTTTAAACACATTTACCAAAACATATTTACGTGCAAGTCTGAGTTTAAAGGATGTGATTAACCATGGATTACATTAACTTACATGGTTTAAAGATGGGCATGGTGGGAAAACTTCTCTTGAAATGTCTTTGCTGAAATAATTGTTGAGAAATGAGTAAAACTATTAGTTTTGATCTTGCGATTTCGAAAATATTTTGTTTGAAAACAGTGATAGTGATGTAGTCATACATTACCAACAACTGCAGTGCATCTTACCAAGTAAGTTTTTATGGTCATTAATTTTTGTTGTAATTACCACAAACACTATCTTATTTTATGGAAGGAACCGATACTGCATATTATTTTTAGTTTGGAATCATATACTGATTATCATTTATATAGAAATGATGAGAATGTTAAATTGTTAAAGCCCAACTGGAGAAGTCTTCAGAAATAAAACTACCAACTGTCCACAGAGTAAGAAAACATTGGAAGTTGTTTTTGTTAAGGAGTCCATAACACCACCCCCCCCCCCCCAAGCATAATTCTTGGTCAGCCCTTTAAGAGATTTAACTTGTCTAAATTGAGTCTATTCAAACCTGATTCAAGTCTCTTTTGAATGGGGGAAACCAAAGGATGGGGGAGATAACCTGTGTGTAAGCTTTTAGCTGTTATGAAAATATAATATCTGCAAGTTTGTAATTGACATATAAAAATGAAATTCCTTTAAGAACCTATGCTCCCTTCTCCCCACCCCACACACACAAAATTTAAATCTCGGAAAAGTCCTCATGCCCAATCCCCCTTAACAAAAATATTGCGTATCTTCCATTTACTTCAAGGGGTGCTGTCCCTTATTAAAACGAGTTACAGTTCATAATCTTAAGAAAAGTATAAGTTTGCCAGATAATAAAGATTATTAATTCAATCATAAACGCTTAGCCTATAATTTCAAGACATTGTAGATAAGTAAATTCTTTCGTAACTGTTTATTACAGTAAATTTCTCCATCTTGACCTCGTTTCAGGACACTAATCTCACCTCACTAATCTCACCTTAATCCACCCAACTTACTGCTAATTGGTTTTTAAAGCCCGGGGTTGTGATCACGTGGTCTGGGCAGCAGCGTCGACCCTTGGTTTAACGTTTAGAGCTGCATCGTGCGCCCTCTTGCCGGGTAATTTGAAGACAAAATGGATAGACTATCACATCAGACGTCTCTGTTCTTTTTGCTCCACCAAATTCCAATATTTTCTGCACTTCTGAGGTCCCAAATACTATAAAAATGCGATGGTGAGTTAACACTTTTCATTTGTGAATATCTGTGCGTTTAAATAATTACTTTAGTAAACCATCAATTTTTTTTTTGAGATTATGTTTGCTTGTGAGAGACTGGATCTGCCAAATGTGTACTGCCTGGTTACACTTTCTGCCATGCGTGGATGGGCAGCTCTTGGTCACTGCCCGGTCCTAATACCGTACTGGAGGCTTCATTAGACCCAGTAACTGGGGCTAGGCTTGCATGTAGATTGAGCTTTACTCCTACCTGACTGCATGGGTTTTCTCTATTTGGGGGTGTGCCCGCCCGCCCCCCTCCGTCTAGAACTAAAATTTAGTCCGTTGTCTTCTTTAAAATGTTGGTGTGATGTTTTAATAGGATGCTTGCCAACTATATAACTCATATTTAGACTCGGACAATCATTCAAAACTGCCTGTCTTAAACAGTTTTCATACAGTTTGTACCCTCGTGTGGGCTAGCACTGTTATCATTTATTTTCCATCGTTTGCTTGGATTGATAAGAGGTTGTCCTCAGTCTTACTGGTGTTTTTATTTTGTTTGCATTTACAGGCTAGCTGAAGACCAGCCATTATCCAATGGTCCACTGCTCGATAAGTTAACGTAAGATGATCATCAAGCGTGGAATAAAACTGCCTTCCGGATCCCGTCAATAGGTAATTTTTGTTAAATTAAAACCCTAACAAAGGGTTCTCCACATGATTCTTCAAAAATAAGACTAAGTCTAAAGGCTATTCTGAACATTTTCTTTTTGAAATTTGGCCTATATAAGCACGCTGTATTGAAACAAGGTCCTAGGTTCTTACTTGGTGTTTGTCTTTGGTTTTAAAAGCCCTACTGTGCAATCTGGAGCATTGTTAATGGTTTAATCCTGATGTTTTTTGTGAATTTGATCTGAAGTCAAAAACAAAAGCAATAATTTGGTTGTTGTGAGAAACCAGGACTGGAATTACATGGCAGCCATTTACAGCCAGTGCCGCGGCCGGTAACCGGGGCGCCCCCTAGAAAAAAATAACTTCTTTATGGCCATAATTGCCGAGGGCGCTGTTTTCAGGACTGTCCTCTTTTGGATTGAAAACTTAGTGAAAGAAAGCATCTGTTCAAAAAATAATGCCGCAAAAAGAGTGCTTAAAGTAAAATGTGAAAGATGAGTTTGAAAACTCTGCTGCTAAATGCAAAAAAACTAAACTTGATGGAGCAATTTTTTGTCTTCATTGTATTATTGTTATTATTTTTTATTTTTCATTTTTTATTCAATTTTTTTTTTGACAAGTCGTTTTTTCTGGGTTTTTTTTATCGATATCTTATTCATGTCAATTGTTCCGTCGGGTTTACCACCAATAGGGAAATCTCTGGCAATTTTTTTGTTTTATTCAATTTTTTTATGGGGGGTGCAACAAAACTTATTCAATATAATTTATAACAAACAAAAGAAAGAAAAAACAAAGTCATGCATCATGGTTTTATTTTGTTTTACAACTCATAATTCAATGGCCTCTGTGCCCTTTTTTTTCTTCTCATTTTTGGCCTTGGTGCCCTATCTACTGGCCTGGTTGCCCTCCAAAGTTTGGCTTGCTCCAAGGCTGAAGTGGCCTTGCCCTGTAATTCCAGGCCTGGGATACTGGTCTTTGACAAGTACCAATGCTGTCCGAGTGCTTTAAACAAGAACAGTAAAATTTGATTAGTTTTTCACCTACCCTAGTTTGAATCAACATTAGTTAACATCCCTACTTTTGTCTACAAATGTAAACTGTCTCTTTATACTGAGTTACTTGGACATTCTTTTAATGGAATTACACAGATTCGAAAACTCTTCTTTCTTTTTTGTCTTCTTTCTTTTTCAGCATACCACACCATGACAAACTATTAAAACAGCTAGTTTTTGTCTTTTTTTATCCATAGGTGCAGCTATCTTGCATTTGAGATCTACTTATCATTAAAGTGGATGTCTGAGCACTGCATACCCACCTGGCAAACAAGATGCCTTTTCATCAAAATAAAAGGTAAATGCTCTGTAAGTTTCCACTTGATCTGCACTAAAGCATCTGTCTCAAAATAAATTTCTATAAAACCTGTCATGAATTGTAGATGCTTAGTTTCTTTGAAGCGAACCCAAGTTGTTGACGGTCAACTGCAACGAAAGTGTCTCTCAAAAGATAACATTTGCCCAATAAATCCAAACTATAGTGCAATTTATTTCTGTCATTTTTTAGTGATATCTACCAACTCATGAAAATGATGACTGAGGCCTACAAGTGTCTAGGCTATCATCTGCAAATGTCTACCCATCATCAATATACATGTAGGAGGCGGATACAGAAACTCTCGAAAGCATTGTGAGTAATTTTTTTTCTTCAAGTTCACGGTGCATTGGGCTGTTTTTGGAGCACTGCAATCACAATTACGCAACATGCTAAAACACTCTGGGGACTCCATGCCAGATGAATGGTAAGTCCTACAGATTGTTAACAAAGTCGATTGTCTCCCTCTCTCTCTCATTAAAATTTTTATATCACTTAATTTTTTGCATACCATTCGTTGTTGATTCTGTTCACATTTGAAGTTTTATTTTAAAGGAAGATTGCAAAATGCTTCAAAAAGATGCAGTTCTAGTGATTTATTGGACAACAAATTTTGACAAATTTCAACCAGAATCTTTCTAAAATTTAAGTTGGTACTGGTACAAATTCTTGCATTTGAACAAGTTTAGCTTTTTAAACTTACAGTTCTTACATTTTCTTTTCTGAAAGCTTTTTATTTTTAGAGGAAGGATATTTTTCTTGAATACCACAAAGCTGGAGTAATTGATTTTTGGTTTTAAAAAGATTATTGAACCATAATTAAGCAGTATATCTCTAACAGTAATAACAGTTTAGGAATTTTGCAATAACATTGACAAAGCGACCATAGTAAAATTCTTGATACTTTTTGCAACATCTACCTTCAGTAAACTTACTAGTGGCTTTAAGCTGGGATTTTCAGACTTTTATTATTTGAATTCAGACATGTCTTTGTGTCAGCCTGGTGTAAAAGATTGCTGTTATTTTCAGCAATGACTCTCGCCCCCTGAATAAGTATGGATGGAAATATCATTGAATCAATAAGTTTCAACCCAGAGACCGGTGATTGTCTAAACTTTTACCTCATACACTGAGAATTTAAATACTTAAGCTTAATTAAAACACTATGCTCAAGCACCAAAGACCATCTGTTTTCATACCCAAATTATCCTCAACTGATCCAAAATTTAAACACAAAGAAATTTAAAGAAAGAAGTTATTGAAAAGTCTTGTAAATTAACATGGGCAAAACTATACAGTATTCTTCTTGCCAAGGAATGTTCTCCTTCCAACGGCTTAATATATATATGTATTTTTGTGTGAATAACTTTCACAGAATGGGAAATCTGATGTGGACTCATATTACCTACAATCTTGTAAGGCTTCAGAGTTTAAGAGAACATTTTGAATGGAAACATTAAAACTTCTTCAAGACATCCTACCCATCATCTTGAATCATGGATGAACAATGTAGCAGTCTGTTGTCAGCATTTTGTAAGATTCTAGATATATTTTTTGATGTGGACTGTTTAAGTAAATAAGTGCACCCATTTGCAAGCAAGTCTGTACATGAACTTGTTGAGTTAGAGATGAAATTCAAGCACTATTGCTGTGAAGTTAAAGCAGTGGTGGTGTGATGGTCTCATAAGTCCAGAATTGTTGGTGGCATTCATTATGGATGATGCTAGTGACATCAATTGGGGTGGCTTGTGCATTCCCCCCCCCCCTTAGTTACGCCACTGGTCAGTATCCCCAGAAATATTTACGTAAAAAAAAAAACCTACTTGTGCAAGAAAGTTGTTTGTGTGTTTGGCTTGCCAAATCTAAATAATCTCATTCTCAAAATCAAAAATGAAATATAAAATGTGATTTAGGTTTAAAAGAAAAATTTGAACAGCCAATTTTATTAATTGTTTACCACTTTGATGCATGGTGTCTGTTTTATTAACAAAATTTATTGATGTGTCCAAGTATTGCAAAAAGTGTAATTCTTGGTTTTTAAAGTTTTTCACCTTTCTGGGAAGGTTCATTTAAATTCAAATTGATACTTTTATGCAGATAATGCATAATTAGGCTTTATTGTAGTTTTAAATAATTAAGCGTTGTTATTTATTTCAAGTTGTTGAATAAAATGAAACTAAAAATGAAGCAAAGAATTTGTTTTGTTCCCTTACTTTGAGTTTATAATATCTGTAGTCTGTTATGGTAACCAGTAAGTGAAGCGCAGTATTTATACGTTGTACCAATTAAGCAAACTAATTTGCACAAGTAAAGTTTTGAAACGCCTTACTTCATGTACTTGTAATTTATGTTCCACTTATTGATCGCCGTTACAGGGTGTGGTCTCATTCCGCATGAGTAAGTTCGAGTTGCACCAAAGAGAAAAAGTTTCACAACAATAAATAAAATGGATTACAAGATTGTATTTACTAAATCCAACTACGATTTCTTATTTTGTGCAAATGAATCATTTTGTTGAGGTAATCTAAAAATTCCGCAGTAATGAGCCCAAATTAATAAAAAATGAATAAACAAATAAATACGCAAGAAATTTCACCTACAGAGGGCAGCATTAAAGCCCGGTTCATACTTCCTGCGAATGCGAATGCGAAGCGAATGTTGACGTCACAAATTCGCAAAGAATATTCGCAAGAGTTCAGCTGCGCTCAACTCTTGCGAATATTCGCAGCGAAAACAGAGTTGTGACGTCAAATTCACGTCATATTCGCTTCGCATTCGCATTCGCAGGAAGTATGAACCGGGCTTTACGCACCTTTATGCGTCCCCGAAACAGTTTGCCCATTATTATAGCAAACTTTTAATTGAATGATAATATACAGTGTATACTATAGGGAATCCAACAAAGATGGCTGCAGCAGAAATAAATGTATAAAAAAAAACAAAAGAAAAAAAGTTCCATTTATCCTCTAAATTGTTTTTTTTTTCCTCCAGAAAAGATTGTTAAATAGGGTCTGGAATCTCTTCAGTATACAAATTATCATCCCTTTAAATAGATACATTCTATGATTCCTTCAAACCAAAAAGTACCATAACTTTAATTATACATTTCAAGCATTCTCATATACTTTTAACCAATGTTAAGTATTTTTTAAGCACCGTTAAAACCCCTCCAAAAACAAGAAGAACTAAACTTTTTAAAAATCATTTAAAAAGAAGTTATATATCCTCAATGAAAAACGTACCACACTATTAAACTATTTTCTAAAGCAAGGTTAATAATTCTTTACAGGGGTATTTTATTTTTAAAGTAAATTCATGTAAAAAGTTCCATCCCTTCAGAGCAGTGTTAAAAAATCACCTAGCCTTCAATATAAAATCTACAAGCCCTTCGAAAATGTGCATTGCAAATTATCCCTTCATTACAAAATCTCTTCATTACAAACTGTCGATGCCAATGTATTATTCAAACCCTCACTCGAACGTGCAAACTCCAGCGAGAACACCGGTGAAATGTTTACAGCTAGCCTTAATTGTTAGTTTCAACTGACCACGACATGAACGAGACTCTAAAACCATTTACATTCCAGCTCTAGGCCTATTCCTTCATTCCACAACTAGTACCACCGAATCAGACACTCAAATGTTGTCCAACAAAAACGTCTGTGAAATTACGGTGTGGCCCTTCTCCGCTACAAGTCATGTTCTTGGTCACAATTCACTCATGGTCGTCAACCCGGTTCACCGGCTGACCCTCTCCCAGTGTTGTAGTCGAGTCCTTGGTGTCCGAGTCCGAGACCGAGTCCTTGGTAACCGAGTCCGAGTCCGAGTCCTTGCCATTTCCCGATGTCCGAGTCCGAGTCCTCAATGTCCGAGTCCGAGTCCTTTTCTATCAATTGCAAGCCCCAGCTCACCAACTATATCAACATATCCTTTACCGGAATTACGCAAAACGATTTTCTTGTAAAATACGTTATTTGCTAGTCCTACCAAGTACCAAGAAACTTATTAGACTTGTATTTTGATCAGCAGAAGAATTTAAAATATGCAGTATGACAATCAAAATATAACATTACTATCGAACTTCTGGTGATTAGAAATAAGAAAGGGGTGCTGGTTCTGGCTGTTTGCTAAAGGGATGCACTATGCAGTATTTCCTACATATTGACACAGATTTACAAAATAGTACTACAGTATAATAATGGCAAATAGGCTAGCTTCTTATGGTCTTCAGTTCTTCAACACATTTTTGATTTTCTTTATTTCCATTCCTTATAGAAAATGTGAAAAAAACTCTTTATAAGGGTGTGTACAACATTGGTAAGGTTGAAAATATAAATGTTCACAGATTTGCACATAACTTCATGATATAAAGATCCCTTGAAATGAATTTGCTTGAACTTTATAGCTTTAACCTTTACAGGTTTGTTGTTTCATGCATATGTTGGGTCACATCAAGTGTGGATACTGGTCTTTGAAGATTACCAATGTTGTGCATTTGCTTCAAGTCACAGATCAATAGTTTCAGTTTTATTACAGAACACACTCATTGCACTTTAAAAACACCAGCATCTGAACCATTTGGGTGCTCAATCTTGCGCGATGTGGCCCCATGATCAGCCCTCCTCTACTAAAAATTCTTTCTACTGGAGCGCTGCTTCCTGGTATGGAAAGAACCTTCTGCGCCAGCTTATGGAGAGCAGGGTACTTTAACTTTGCTAGGCTGCCCTCATCTGCCCAAAACTGAAGAGCATCGATTCCCTTTTCATCCTCTAAGTATTTGTTTACCTGCACTCTTACAGAATCTCTCTTTCCACTCTTGGTGCGCTTTCTGGTTTTTTTTGTTGTTTTTTTTGTGTACTTGCTTCATTTGCAAATACGAAGCTTGATATCTTCTGCTGACTGGCATCTTTTACCTGTCCTTGTTCTTTGTACTCGTTATATCTGCACATAAAGTGTAAGATTTTTTTTCGTTGTTAAGTAAATAAAAATTACAACGAAATTTTTCATGCCTACAGCGTGAGCCTTTCAAGTCCGAACCAACGATTCCCCTGTATATCTATACCACGGAGACCTCCATGCCCTTACCCATTCCTATAAAGTAAACTGCATGATTGATGGTATAGCGTGTGCCTTCCACTCGCAAATTATTTAAAAAAACGGCCAAAAAGTAAGCTAATGGTTTACCCGAAGCGTTGCCTTGCTCTCGCAAGTTATTTATACCAAGTGTAAAGCAAGGATTTCCCTATGCCATAGTACCTTGCGTAAACCAAGGGCATTAAAGCGTATAAAAAGAACACCTGGATTCAAAACCAGTACCTTTGCGTTCAGAGCCCGGAGCCCTTCCACTGGACCATTACTCCTCATAATTTTATGCAAACTGTGTTCGAGTTTAATTTAAAACCAAAAGACATAAAATCAACAATGGCCAAAAAGTAAACTAATGGTGTATAGCGTGTGTGCCATTCGAACTCGGTACCATGGGGTTCGGAGTTCGGGCATGTTCACACCGAGGGCAAAATGTGGCCAACAAAACCACAACTTTTTGTGTTAAGGCCTACCTTGTATTTTTAGTCTAAGTTATTGAAATCCAGATAGACAAGGCACGGATTCTTTTTTCGGTTTTTTTTCTTCTTACTATTTGAGTTTATTCATTTCATTTACAATTGAACTTCCATAAAAATCAAGATAATAAGACTGCAGACATAAATATAACACACTCCAGATTTAACAGCAATAAATATGAATAAAACATTTAATTTAAAATGAACTCAGACGTCTGTGTAGGGGGCCTATGTGTAAATTAAACAAATGTTGACAATGTGATATGAAGCTGTCATACGGTACCAGTCACTGTGCCAGACTTGAGCGTAAATAATTATTATTTCTTGTTATTATTTTCTCTTCCAAAAAGTAACACGCATAGCCCCGTTAATGATTTCGGATTGTTTATGAAGTGCGCCCTCTCCAGGTCATATTAATACAGTTTACATGGAGGGAGTTTCGATTTCAATTTCGTTTCCCTAACTTCTACCTAGAAATGTCTCTTTTGACACAAACTATTACGCTGTATGGATTATCTGACTGTTCATCAAAGGCAGGAGACTAACTGGATATAATAAAGGTACGTTTTAGACATGTAGGCAGATGTGTCGGGTTTCTATTTGTGTACCATGGCCAGTAGAGGTCACAACGTTAGGTTATCAATCGTGTCGTCGCATGTCATTGTCAATGTAAACATACCGTTGATTGTTTGGTCTTACTAAAAAATACTACAGGCTAGTAGTACTACTAGTACTGTAGTAGTAGTAGTGTTTGCTCTTACTACTGACAGTACTGTTTATCAAAAGCAGGAGACTCACTGGATAATTATAAAGGTACGTTTTAAATTGATAGGCAGATTTGTCGGGATTTCGTTAGGACGAGGTTCAGAGGTTAACGTAATTTCAGACATGGAGGTAGGTTCAGATTAACTCGACTCAATCATGTCATGATAAGTCAATGTAAACATACCGCTGACTGTTTTGTATGACGTGTTTGGTCTTATTAGCCACCGGTGAGAAGTTGGTTTCTCATTTGACGTTCGATATTCGACATTCGAATGTCAAACAAGTACCAGGTTACTGTTTTGATTTAACGTTTATTTGTGCATAAACCACTGAGAACTATATTGAAGCATTTTTCACATGTCCAGACCCTAGAGCTATACCCCAGACCCTTTGTCAAAGTTGTTGTTGTTGTTGTTGTTGTTGTTGTTGTTGTTGTTGTTGTTGTTGTTGTTGTTGTTGTTGTTGTTGTTGTTGTTGTTGTTGTTGTTGTTGCTGTTGCTGTTGTTGTTGTTGTTGTTGTTGTTGTTGTTGTTGTTGTTGTTGTTGTTGTTGTTTGGTTTTTAAAAGGTTTTTTTACGTACAAACATTTTACCGTACATTGTATGCACTTTTTAATCGATGCGTTATATCCAAGTTTTGAACGGTCAGTCTGACGTGTCCAGACCCATGGGTGGGGCACCGCTACATTCAGAAATACAGGGAAGGGTCGAAGGAACACACCCGTGGTCATCTTGACCCAACCTACTCCTAGAAGTAGAACTATGACACATATCAGACCCCTGCCAAGTACCCGTCAAACGTGTGACTAATCTATCCTTATAATGTCACACATGCACCTAGTTTATAATCGAATGTAATATAAAAGCAATCGGACATTTCACTTAGGCACTAAGGGGTCTCAAAAATGACGAAAAGTCATTACGCATGCTAACATTTAAAGACCTATACCTTGATAGACACAAAATGACCTGTGCTACTTTTGAGAGTAGATTCTAGTTGATGGGATACCAGATACCCTGTATCTTAATTTGTAGCTATACATCTTATTTCCATTTGTAGATAGCCTACAGACCTCTAAAAATGCCCAAAACAGAAAAAGGTCAATTTGAAGGGACGGGGCTTAATTTTATAGGGGGTCATATCTCAGAAATGTTACGAAGTAGGATTCTTAAATTGTTTTTTCATGGCACCCATATGGGATTGTTAAACAAAAAAACTAGCAAAATCTGAGACTGTGCCTGCCGAAATGTTTAGAATTTTGGGTGATTTGTCACGGAATGCATGACTCACTTACAATTAGAGAGGAGTCATTAAATAAGTGTGTTATTTCACGTAAATACTTGACATATGTGTCCACGGTCAAAAAATCATTTTTTTTAATACTTTGTAGGTCGAAGGGCCTTGGGGTGCAAGTAAACAAAATCGAACTTTCAAATCAATATATAGCCCGTTGCCATGGTAACAGCTCATTTTGTGTTTTGGGCATTTTAGGCCGATTTGGAGGTCTGAAAAACTGTTTTTTAGCTCATGTTTATAACTCCACCCTACCAAAATGCAAAATTATTTCATAAAACCTTTTATACCACTACAAAGTATCATTCTTGGCCTTACTTGAGAAAAAAAATTATTGCTATAAATTTTACCCTTATGCTATTTTTGCATCAAGCATTAAAGCATGTTTTTACAACTTGCAAAATCGACATTTTTACCCTATTTTTGGCCCTAAAAATTTCAATTTGCCAGGGGTCTCAGAAAAATTTCCTTTCGGTTGTGATTAGGGCCAACATTGGTCTTTCCATATCTGGTGAGGAAAACTTGGGCAATTTTATCCTGTTGTGACAATACTGCCTCAAAAACTGATTTTTTTTTCCAAATACAGGAAAAATGCATTTTGAAGTTTTTCTCTCAGTTTGAACCAGTATCATTAAAAAAGAACACTTTAATCAATCAGGCACCTTTTCCTGAGTGTTCTGTAGGCTTATTGAATAACCCCACATTGATGAAAAACTTTTGATGACTTAAATCTCAGACTTTACCCCCCCCCCCCCCGAAGCTTATTATGTTACATTCCCTAACGAGTCATTCCGTGCCAACTCACCTGACGGGTTGGCAGGCCCCGTATCAGATTTTGCTATTTTTGTTTGTAAACATTCCCCTATGGGTGTCATGAACACTCACCAAATTTTAGAAAACTACTCCTTAACATTTCTGAGGTATGGCCCCATAAAAGTTTAAGCCCCGCCCCTTCAAATTTACTTTTTGTGTTTTGGGCATTTTTAGAGGCCTATATCTACAAATTGAGAGAAGATATGTAACTGCAAATTAATATACAGGGTACCTGGTACCCCATCAACTAGAATATACTGTCAAAAGTAGCATAGGACATTCTTATATCAAGACATAGGTCTATCAAAACTGACATTTTAGCCCGCGGAATGATTTTTCGTCATTTTTGAGACCCCTGGTGCTTAAAGTGAAATGTCAGATTGCTTTTGTGTTACATTTGGTTATAAACTAGGTGTCATGAACACTCACCAAATTTTAGAAACCTACTCCTTAACATTTCTGAGATATGACCCCCTAAAAGTTTAAGCCCCGCCCCTTCAAATTTACTTTTTGTGTTTTGGGCATTTTTAGAGGCCCTATATCTACAAACTGAGATAAGATATGTAACTACAAATTAATATACAGGGTACTTGGTACCCCCATCAACTAGAATCTACTGTCAAAAGCAGCATGACATTTTTATATCAAGGCATAGGTCTATAAATCTGACATTTTAGCCCGCGGAATGATTTTTCATCATTTTTGAGACCCCTAGTGCCTAAGTGAAATGCCTGATTGCTTTTGTATTACATTTGGTTATAAACTAGTTGTATATGTGTGACCTGCTATAAGGATAGACCAACCCCCCCCCCCTTTGATGGGTATTTATAAATATACTTTGTGTCCAGTCTACTTGTGTGAGAAATAAACAAAAAAATGACTCTCTATACTCCTTCAAGTAAAACAAAAATGAATATGACTAATTTAAGGTTATTGTTGTGTATACATGCAGTTTAGTGAAATCACTTGTTTACAAAAGAGCTAACAGAGCCTTGACTTCCTGCAGGCATAGTTTGTACACTACGGAAGTGTAGTGCCGCCACATGAAAAGCAATCCTTCTCTTACATGTCCTAATGTGTACATACACAATAACTATCATGTACGTCAATAAACATACATAGTAACTATCATGTATAGTACACAATTACTTATCAACGTACAAAATAACTACGGACTTACCATGTACGTATAGACGACAATTATGATGTTCGTACATGATAATTATCATGTACGTAATTGTACACTACACAAAAGGTTATGTATACGTACACAATAATTATGATTTATGAACACATCCCCTTAAGACCAGCTGTATAAAAAGATTTTGTGAAGCATCTCCATGTGAAATAATATTCTTAAACAAGCTTGGTACAAACTGTTAGTTAACATCCTAATAAAATCCAAACAAAGCCGTGTTTCGGTTGCCATTTTAAAGTATTTCATCTCTGTATTCATAAGCCACTATCTCGGGGTTGTTTGAGAGTACTTTTTGCATGGAGATGCTGCACAATATTGTGTACTATACATGATGTGTCTGAAGTTGATCGTGAATCGTCATTATTCTGTACATACACTAAACATGATAATTATTGTGTATGGGGGGGATGACAATTATCATGTACGTACATGATAGATATGTACTAACAGGATAAGTATCCTCTGTACACGATAAGTCCGGAGTTACCGTGTCAGTGATAGTTATTTTGTACATCCAATAGTAGTAATGTATGTATGATAGCTATAATGTATGAACATGATAGTTATTGTACACATATACACAAAAAGTGCAGATTTTTTTCATTCAAGTGGCGGCACTACGCTTCCATGGTCTGCAGGAACTTAGTCTAGGTTCTGTGGCTCTTTTGTAAACAAGTGATTTCACTAAAAACTTCGATGTACAACAATAACCTTAAATTAGTCATATTCATTTGATTTTTTTTTAAATGAAGGAGTAAAGAGTCAATTTTTTGATTTCTCACACAAGTAGACTGGATACAAAATATTTTGGGGGAAAGTTTGTAAATCTGTAAGAAATGTCCCATGTTGTCAAATAACCACTTGAAAAAGGCGGTATTTTTTGCAATTTTACAGCCAGACCCACATTCAGACCCCTGCTAAATACCCATCAAAGGTGTGATTGGTCTATCCTTATATCAGGTTACACATATACACCTAGTTTATAACCAAATTTAATACAAAATCAATCAGACATTTCACTTAGGCACTATAGTGGTCTCAAAAATTACGAAAAATCATTCCGCGGCCTAAAATTTCAGTTTTTACAGACCTATGCCTTGATATAAAAATGTTCCAAGCTACTTTTGACAGTAGATTCTAGTTGATGAGGTACCAGGTACCCTGTATATTAATTTGCAGTTACATATCTTTTCTCAATTTGTAGATATGGGCCTCTAAAAATGCCCAAAACACAAAAAGTAAATTTGAAGGGGCGGGGCTTAAACTTTTATGGGGCCATATCTCAGAAATGTTAAGGAGTAGGTTTCTAAAATTTGGTGAGTGTTCATGACACCTAGTTTATAACCAAATGTAACACAAAAGCAATTTCACTTTAAGCACCAGGGGTCTCAAAAATGACGAAAAATCATTCCGCGGGCTAAAATGTCAGTTTTGATAGACCTATGCCTTGATACAAGAATGTTCTATGCTACTTTTGACAGTATATTCTAGTTGATGAGGTACCAGGTACCCTGTATATTAATTTGCAGTTACATATCTTTTCTCAATTTGTAGATATAGGCCTCTAAAAATGCCCAAAACACAAAAAGTAAATTTGAAGGGGCGGGGCTTAAACTTTTATGGGGCCATACCTCAGAAATGTTAAGGAGTAGTTTTCTAAAATTTGGTGAGTGTTCATGACACCCATAGGGCAATGTTTACAAACAAAAATAGCAAAATCTGATACGGGGCCTGCCAACCCGTCAGGTGAGTTGGCACGGAATGACTCGTAAGGGAATGTAACATAATACGCTTCGGGGGGGGGGGGGGGGGGTAAAGTCTGAGATTTAAGTCATCAAAAGTTTTTCATCAATGTGGGGTTATTCAATAAGCCTACAGAACACTCAGGAAAAGGTGCCTGATTGATTAAAGTGTTCTTTTTTAATGATACTGGTTCAAGCTGAGAGAAAAACTTCAAAATGCATTTTTCCTGTTTTTGGAAAAAAAATCAGTTTTTGAGGCAGTATTGTCACAACAGGATACGATTGCCCAAGTTTTCCTCACCAGATATGGAAAGACCAATGTTGGCCCTAATCACAACCGAAAGGAAATTTTTCTGAGACCCCTGGCAAATTGAAATTTTTAGGGCCAAAAATAGGGTAAAAATGTCGATTTTGCAAGTTGTAAAAACATGCTTTAATGCTTGATGCAAAAATAGCATAAGGGTAAAATTTATAGCAATAATTTTTTTTCTCAAGTAAGGCCAAGAATGATACTTTGTAGTGGTATAAAAGGTTTTATGAAATAATTTTGCATTTTGGTAGGGTGGAGTTATAAACATGAGCTAAAAAACAGTTTTTCAGACCTCCAAATCGACTTAAAATGCCCAAAACACAAAATGAGCTGTTACCATGGCAACGGGCTATATATGGATTTGAAAGTTCGATTTTGTTTACTTGCACCCCAAGGCCCTTCGACCTACAAAGTATTTAAAAAAATGATTTTTTGACCGTGGACACATATGTCAAGTATTTACGTGAAATGACTCTTAATAGTACAAAAATGACACAGATTGAGTATGAACAATGGGACATTGAAACCAAAAGCTTAATTCCAGTTAATTTTCCTTTATAGAGCACAGGGTGTTGTTTCTAGCATAGACAAACATTTATCACTGCTCATTCTTTCCTTTTCTAAAGTGAGAAAGTGCTGGAGAGTATGTTTGAACAGAAAATTAATATCGATATCAGAGGGATTTTTGTAGCTTAGAAAAACTTTTTTGCACCTGATGTTCCAAATCTGCCGAAACATCTTGACTATTAAAACACATTGCACCTGTTTTAGGTCATATCCAAGAATTCTATTTGGGTCACTTAGATGAAAGAATTGTAACCAGAGTGTAATTTCCTATAAGGTATTCTACAAAGACCCAGGCATTTATTGTGTGAATGCAGTATAATTGAACAGGTGTTGGTGGTGAGTTCAACTTTAATGGGCAAAACTGTTACTGTCAGTACTCAGTACCTTTGATGGCGCTAGTATCATTTACTTAGGTAGCGGTTTATAGCTGTCCTGGGCCCAATTTCCGCACAAAAAATTTGTAAGCACAAAAAAATCTTGCTTCGCAGAAACAGGTTACCAGCCAACATATCATAGAGTTCCAATGTTGCCACTGGTACCCTGCTCATGCCTTGCTAAGTAAAGAAATTTGCTAATCAGAATTTTAAGCACATAAACTTGCTAAGCACAGAAAAGTTGCTTAGCAGAAACTGGTTACCAGCCAAAATTCCAAAAATTTGCCCCAATCTTTTTCTGCTTAGCATAGAAAATTACCTAGCAGTATTTTCTGCTTAACAGCTTTATGAAATAGTGCCCAGGGCCCAATTTCTAGCGCTGCTTAACGGTAAGAAAATTGTTGTGCTGACTGCATCGTCAGTTATGTAAATACCGAGAATTCTAGCACAATCGAAGAAATAGAAATGTGGATTGCCTATAAGTACTTTTTAATACAATTTTCGACAAATAACAAAGCATTATAAAATCACATTCTATAAAAAGATGTTCAATCGTTTCATTAAGTTAAGTTGGCGTTTGGACCATTTGTCAAGGACACAATGAATTTTGTTTACTCTCGGCCCCCAAGTTGTCCTCTGGTGTAACACGATTACCAAAGATAATGTCAGAATATTGTCCAAAACACCCCTAGTAAAGTAGTTGAAGAGTGTGGTGATTTACTTTTATTGCGTAACCCAGTAGCTGTGTGTATCCTTTGTGTAACCCAGTAGTTCCCAGTAGCCTTAATACCTCCATTGTGTTCCCCAGTAATTCTCAGTAGCCGCGTTCAGCGATGCACGCTACCTGCAACTCTTTGTATTGCACAGATTTACCTTTTTGTTTTTTTAGCCTACTTAAAACCATGGTTGTCCTGCATCTAGGAAAAGTCCTACAGGTGGTAACCTTTTGCATATCAAAGCAGCAGTTCAAAATTTCAATAGTTGCTAGGACTTGCGTTGACAACAGTGGTGAGACTTGTATGGTTATTCTATGGTCATGTGACTTAAGTTTGAATGCAAGGGGAGAGAGAGAGAGAGGGAAAAATTGAGCAGATGATATTTGAATCTCGAAAGAGTTAGATGGTGTGAGGAGAGATCGTGTCTGTACGTAATGGTGTCACCAGGTATAGCAACTTCAGCTATAGCAGACAGACCAGTTACTTCGGGCAGCGAAAAATATTTGAAGATAATTTATAATTGTCTAACGAAAGTATCTTCAGGGCCAGTTAGGCCGAGCGACACACCACAGAATAACTGATATGCACCACGGACTGATTACAACCGTAAGTTTATGAGTATTTAATTACAAGACTTGCAGTGTAGAAATGAATTAATTATTGTAACATTTGGAAAGGAATGGCAGACCTTTGATTTAAAGGAAGGATTTGTTACTGAAAACTGACTTGCAAATACTTATGAACTAAGTCACAAATGATGTTTGCTGTCTAATTGAAGGACACCGATATTTGGCTCCGTTAGCTTAAAAGACTGTACATATTAGAGACATTGTATGATATTGAGGTTGAAGATAGTATTTTAAGCAAATATGATCGTCGGTACAATTTTTTGAATCTTTAATTATTGTGATGTTATAGATGGTTCCAAGCTAAGGGTTAATCGAGGTCAGATCCGGATGCTAATCTGAGACAGACGAGAGGCCACGTCTAATACAAGACTGACTGTGAGGCTCTGCAGGCCAACGGCGAAGCCGATGTTGCCAACGACCACCCTCCCAAACACACAGGCCAACCCGTCCAGAATCATCACTCGAGACCCGGTGAACACAAAATTGAATAATATTATTGTACATATGTATAGCAATAGGAACAGTCATGGCTTAAATTTAATTATGCTATCTACTGAACAGTGAAGTCTGCTATGGATAATTATTGTGATAGTTCATAATACTCTGATGATTGTTGATTAATGAGCCAATGAATTGAATATTTAAAAAGGTATGAATTAATAATAAGTGTGCTGCGAGCAAGTTAATAATTGTTTTTAAATATCCATGTATTGAGAAAGTTTGTAAATAAGAATACGGTGAAACCAATTGATTGTGAGTGTTATTTCCTTTCGTCGTTGTGGACACAAAAGATCAGGATACTAGGCAACACTATTTTATAAGTAAATTTAGGGAAATATCCTGACAGATAATACCCAGCTTTTTCAATTTATCATCGCACCAAATAAAATTACAGGGTTTGTCTTGTCTATGTTTCCATTTCCCTAGCCAGAGGCCTTTGGTTTTATTGACGTTCAGCCTCAACCCATAACCTTTGCAGTGTCGAGGATCAGTGTCATCTGTGATACCAAATTTTTACAATTTATCTTAAGTAGGGAGAATTCTATGTTTATAATTTGAACCACAAATATTTTTCATCGGCTTCCATAAGGGGACACCGACCATTTTCCCAAGTATTAACATCGGATGTATGTAGTAATGTGGAAATAATTAGTAATTATTAATTAATAACCCAGTATTCCAAAACCGCAGGAGACATGAATTGATTATTAATAAAGCACCTGTAAACATCTTTAACACTATTGTCCAAAAGTCTACTATTTTTGCCGGTCTGTTTATCTTCAATGGTAACATTATTCACAAAATGGTTAGGTTGACCCTGCCTGTTTTCAGTGACGTAGCTGTGATTAATATTTTTCTTTAGAACATTGCTAATTCTACAGGCTTTAAAGACAAGATTTTACAAAGTTTAGCCAGAGTTTGGTGACTAATTAGGCTATCATTTTCGAGAACAAGTTTTAAACGATTCATCCCCACGGGTTTAAGTATTTTGCTGTCTACTTCTTTATCCTTGCCATTGTGCTATTTTTCCAGAGCAGAGTTCACGAGTTTCGTCAACACAGGAGAACACTTTGCTATAGTTAAGTTCAGATTTCTGTAATGAATTAATTCTTTATATAATCCTGAGTATCACAAACGATGGCTCTAGGGTTATCTAAAATGTACCAGCCAAGTTCGTTCTTCCCGCTAGCTTTGCATAAAGATTTCTCCATTTCCAAGATTTGAGTGTGATACTTTTTAAAAGCATTTGGTTTTAAAGCTTGCAGCTAGTGCCTCCCATAGTAACGGGACCGGTAATAGTCTTTCTTTTTTTTATTATCCAGTTTGCCATTCCAAAAGAAAACACACTTAATGCGCTCCATTTGCTTAACACAATCCTCGGGATAAAAGATGATTGATCCCTGGTAGGATTAGCCTTTAGTCAAGGCGCACCGCGGCACCCCAGCCTAGTTATCACGTACGAAAAAAGACTAGCGCGAGCGGCGAAGCCGCCGCTCGCGCTAGTCTTTTTTCGTGCGTGATACCTGGGCTGGGGTGCCGCGGTGCGCCTTGACTAAAGGCTATGGTAGGATAGACTGGCACCCATGAAACTAATGACAACAGCCTTTCCCTCTCATAGTTAAATTTATCATGCTAACCTTCCGGTGCTTACTGTATGAAAGTGAATAACGTAATAATGGAAATCCACGGTGGACGCGCAAGGTGGCTGCCTAATTGTCTTGCTTACCTGTGAAATACGCTTACGCTTAAGCAATTTTTGTTTGCTAGTTAGCTCGAAAATTTGCTTACCGTATAGCAGCGCAAGCCGTTAAGCAGACGATTCTGATTAGCAAATTTCTTTACTTAGCAAGAAATGAGAGGGGTACCAGTGGCAACAGTGTGAACTTTATCGAATGTTGGCTGGTAACCTGCTTCTGCTAAGCAATATTTTTCTGGGCCCAATTTCATAAAGCCGTTAAAACAGAAAATTCTGCTTAGCAAATTTCTTTACTTAAGAAATGAGTGGGGTACAAGTGGCAACAGTGTGAACTTTATTGAATGTTGGCTGGTAACCTGCTTCTGCTAAGCAAGATTTTTCTGGGCCCAATTTCATAAAGCCGTTAAGCAGAAAATTCTGCTTAGCAAATGTCTTTAATTAGCAAGAAATAAGCGAGGCACCAGTCACAACAATGTAATTTTGGCTGGTAACCAGTTTCTGCGAAGCAATTGTTTTCTGTGCTTAGCAAGTTTTTGTGCTTACAGGTTTTATGAAATTGGGCCCTGTGCCCAATTTCATAAAGCCGTTTAGCAGTAAAGTCTGCTTAGCGAATTTCTTTACTTAGCAAGAAATGAGCGAGGCACCAGCAGTCACAACAATGTATTTTTTTGTAGATTTTGGTTGGTAACCAGTTTCTGCTAAGCAATTGTTTTCTCATGATCAGCAAATTGTTGTACTTACAGGTTTTATAAAATTGGGCCCTGGGCCAAATTTCATACAGCCGTTAAGCAGAAAATTCTGCTTAGCAAATTTCTTTACTTAAGAAATGAGCGGGGTGCAAGTGGCAACAGTGTGAACTTTATTGAATGTTGGCTGGTAACCTGCTTCTGCTAAGCAAGATTTTTCTGTGCTTACTACGCTTTTGTGCTGAAATTGGGCCCAATACAGGCTAAAGCGCTATACTGTTGGGCAGCGCTATGAAATTGGGCCCAGGACAGGCTACAAACAAGGCGGTACCTCAGTAATTGATACTAGCGCCAACAAAGGTATTGAAAATAACAGTTTTGCCCATAAAAAAAAAGCATGGAGGTAGAATAGAAAAGGTGGCGTTTATTGGCAAAATGATGTGATGTATGACCATTATCTACGTCTTCTACTTTTTAGGTGTTCGTGCAACATGTGCACGAACACCTATTGTTTTTGTTCTGTTTTTTTTTTTTTTTTTTTTTCTTCTCCATCTTCTTCTTCCCTAGAACTCTTCTCTACAGCATAACTCAACATTGAAACTGAATTGAACCTTGAAACTCATCAGACAATTGAACCTCAATATGAAGACGGCACAGTTGTCATGACGTCATGATGACGTCATCAGGTGTCGAATTACAAGGTTTTTGTAGTTGAAAAATGACCATTTTCTATTCGCTGTATCTTCGTGAATTTGAAAGCTAGGATGCTCATAATTGGGCATCTTATAAATCAAGACTGGGCTAACATTTGAAAAGTTAACGCCAAAATCGTACGACCTCTACTTCCGGTCTTAACGGAAGGTCAAAGTCTGCGTTTTAGGGTCTTTTTAAATTTTGGTCATAACTCAAAATTAAAATTGATTTTAACCTTGAAACTCATCAGACAATTGAACCTTGATATGAGGACGGCACAGATTTGATGACGTTATGATGACGTCATCGGGTGTCGAATTACAAGGTTTTTAAAGTAAAAAATTGACCTTTTTCTATTAGCTGTATCTTCGTAAATTTCAAAGGTATGATGTTCATAATTGGGCATATGATAGATCAAGACTGGGGCATCATTTGAAAAGTTAACGTCAAAATCGTATGACTTTAACTTCCGGGTCGTTACCCTGGGTCGAAATTTGCCTTCGTTGATTTTCCTTTAAAAAATCATGTTTTGGGCTTTTTTACGGCATAACTCAAGATTAAAAGTTACCTGAACATTGAAACTCATTGGACACTTAAATCTTAGTATCAAGACGACACAAACTTGATTATGTCATGATGACGTCACCGGGTATTGAATTACATTAAATCAAAGTTTAATATTTGTTAAAAATCATAACTCATGAACCACATGTCGGATTTTTACAATCTACACATCATCGGATTGGTCGTTAAAAGGTCAACAAACGCTACACACAACATGACCCCATTTGACCTTGACTTCCGGTTCAAACCGGAAGTTGAAAATTTCAAAATTCAAATCTAAAAAACTACGTCATATTTTAACATGAATTTAGCATCAGGTTATAGATGAGTTATTCTGCCGAAACTTTTGCACAGAGATTATAGCATTTTAATCTTTGCATCTGGTCAAAACTGGGCGTCAAAGCGCATGTGTCTGTTGACTTTCATCGTGTGACAACGCATGATAGTGTAGGCCAACACAAACATTCGCCGACACTGTACACAGTAGCTGGCCGTTCCGCTTCATTGTTTATAAGGTTCAAAGTCCACGCAGCCTTGCCAGTACATGTACATGTCACATGAGGGCGCTATATCACATGAATGGTCATTATTTACAGAGCTCAACTAATTATAGTCCGTGTAACAATTGAAAAATTCATAACTCCTTAACAACACGTTGGATTTTCACAATCCAAACGTCGTCTGAACGGTCTTGATAAATTAAACACGCGCTACACAAAATATGACCCATTTGACCTTTATTTCCGGTTCAAGCCGGAAGTTGAAATTTCATGTTTCAAAAAATCATAACTTCTGAACCACACATTGGATTTGTACAATCTATGCATCATTTGGAAGGTATGAAACGATACACAAAATGTTATGCCATTTGACCTTGACTTCCGGTTCATACCGGAAGATGAATTTAATAATTAAAAAAATTATAACTCCTCAACCACTCATTGTATTTATATCAAGTAAACGTCATCAGAAAGAGCTCTTTAGACTTAACAAACGATACACAGTGTGACCTCATTTAACACTGACTTCCGGTTCAAACCGGAAGTTAAAAAATAATGTTTCAAAAAATCATAACTTCTAAGGCACACTTTGTTTTTTTTGCAATCTTTACATCATTGGCAAAGTATTTATCAACTTAAGAAATGACACACAGAATGCGACCCAATTTGACTTTGACTTCTGGTTCAAACCGGATGATCAAATTCGATATTTGAAATAATCATAACTCCTGAACCACACATTGGATTTTTATTAACTACACGGCATTACAAAGGGCACAAATCAGGTTGATAAAATGAAATATTGTTCAATCATAATTTGATGACATCATCGATCACGAACACCGTATTTTTGTAGCAAACAAAAATTCAATGTCTAGTTTTCTTTCTTTTTTTTCCGGCAGAAGGGTGTATGTCACTCCAATACTTTATTGACAGTATGGGCGTACAACAATGAGATCGTCAAATTAATAAAATTATCACACACACAAAAACAGTATAATTTTAGATTAATTAAAAAATTTAAATGCTTGATCTACATTGATGTATTTGTGTGAAAGCAAATATTTGTGAATCATGTTTCTGTTTGTCGCATTTTTTAAAAGAGGAAGAGATATAATGTCACTATTGATACGGCAAATAATATGACAATTTGGAAATATTTCCGGGAGGTAGCTCAATAAAGTGGGAGGTGAGGTAGGTTTTTTTTACGTAAAAGATGTAAATCAGAAATAGCTCGAAACATGGTCTAATACAGCAGTGTTCTATTCTGGTGAAATGGCTCATTGCTACTATTTAAAATGAGAGAATCTGTCCAAGTTGCACGTAACTTCTTGGCAAACGAATGGAAATGATCGCTATTTTAAAAATGTTTTCTGTTTGCACTAATTTTGTTTGGCCATAACGGTATATCGAGACATACATTAGTTTGCTAGCTCAACATTTAATAAAAGACTTACGTTAATGTTATGGCAAACATTTAAGTAAAAGTATATCGAGGACATACCGTTGTGTCAGACAACATTATTTAGGTTTATATAACACCCAAGCAGATCCTTGCCATTTGATTGGAGGATTGTCCGTCACGTGATGGCAAATAAACGTACCATTGCTACGTCATTCGCCGTGCATTTTTCGTTCCATTCGTTTTGTTCTATTGCACGCTCGCCCGCCCTCCACTGACGAAAGTGACTATGCCTGTTTACACAGTATGGCGGAATTGTTTGATTGGATAGTTACATTATTAAATTTGAACTTTTAACTTGTTTTACTGTTTTGACTGTTGGACCATTGTTAACTTTAAACTTGAAACGTTGTTGACTTTTAATTGTTAACTTTTTAACCTGGCAACGAGGCACCTGTTTGGTCCTAACATTGCTACAGTTTACTGTCACAGACGTTTGGCCGGCGTAATTGATAGGTTAAGAGGGTTTGTTATGCCTTTTCTCAATGATTTCTTTAGCTAATTGTGTTGCTTACATGTCAAGGAATACCTTCAAGCCCATTGAACCGGTAAACCATAGAGCAAGGATCAGACACAACAACCATGCCTTGTCACCAAGCGGTGACTCACTCACACCACGCCCACACAGAGATAGGATTTTGTGCATGCAATGGGAAATATTTTTTTCCACCACCCCTCCTGACCAAATTGACGACCCCTGTTGATTGACACCCCTTCTAAAACGTATGTAATGGTACACTGTAGGATATCATGGAGTATCACGGGGTTGGGATCTACCATTTTGTAATGGTTATGTTTTTCTTTATGTGTGCCACAGCTCTGTGATAACGTGCCTCATTGCAAGGTTTTAAGTCAAAATAAAAGTAGTAGATGCACTTAGGAAAGCATTCTTGTACAATTTATTTATTATTATCCTTTATAGTATAGTGTAATCCTCCAAACAAATGTTCTACTTGGATGTTATATAAAACAAATAATGAATGTTTTTCATTCGTGCAATAGTAAGATTATTTTCATTCGTTGAAAGATGGAATGTTCCATTCAACTCGGCTTTGCTTCGTTGAATGGAACATTCCATCTTTCAACTCATGAAAATATTCTTACCATTGCACTCATAAACATTCATTATTTGTATACTATAGACCTTTCCATAGTTGATAATAAACAAACTGCGCTGGTTGGCATGGACGGCAGAGTATTAGCAAAACATTCAATCTGCAAACTTTCAATTAAATTACCTCCCATGATTGGTTGCTTTGTTTCCAACAAATTCAATAGTATTTTTGAATATTTGTGTTACAAACTGTGGCTATCTGCTTTTGCTATGCATGGCTTTCCATAGTTTTCCAACCTCGTTGGCAAAAACTCTGGCTGTGACGTTGCAATAGAAAGGTCTATTGGCCTAATCTTTTCAAAGTGAAACTTTAATCAATAAGAAGAGCGACCTCAAATTTACTTGGAGCAAAAAATCTCAAAAATGTTCAAAGTACAAAAACCCTTTTCTCGACAGACGGACGATAGGCGGGGCATCGCACCGTGAATAAATAATGTCGGAGACATGGGGAACACTCACGGTTTAACGCAAACCATTTGATATTAAAAGCTCGTTTAATTTAAAATGAAACAAAAACGAAAAACTTTTGTTTCGATTACAGTGTTTGTACATGTCCCTTGCTACATATTTAGTTGTTGCTCGGTTGCTATTGTATGAACCATTGTAGGTCTATACTTTGAGACATGTGAATTAAACCTGCGTTACAGCGAAAACCGACCCACTTCTACCTTTGAATGTATGTACGGTGATATTTGTACAGTCAAAATATTAATCTGTAAAAAAAATAATAATAAATAAATACCAAGACCACATGGGCCAGATTATGATGACCGTGCATGGGTGTGTTTCCTGCACCATCCTCTATAATTCTGTATGTAGTGGGTGCCCGGCCCATGGGGTGTGGACATGTGAAACTGACCATTAAATATTCGGAATGCAATGTAAAACCTTCGTTCATAATTCAGCAGGCGCTGACATGCGAATGTCAAACCAGTTCATGTAGTGCACGGTACGGCTTTTGTATTATTTAAAAAAAAAATCGAATCGAAATTCGTTCTTTTAAAAAAAAACCACGATGACCATGGCTGTGTTCATTGGACCCTCCTCTTTAGTTCTGTATGTAGTGGTGCCCAGCCCATGGGGACTGGACATGGGAAACTGACCGTTGAAAATTGGGAGTAAACGCATTGATTAAGTGGATACAAATCATGTACGGAATTTTCTTAGAACTTTAGGGCCTATTAAAATAAAAGTCATACCTAAACACCATGGGCCGGGTCAAGATGACCATAGGTGTGTTCCTTGGACACCCGTCTTCAATTCTGTGTGTAGTGGTGCCCGGCCCATTGGGTCTGGACATGTAAAACTGACCGTTGAAAATTAGTAGTAAATGCATTGATTAACTGAATAAAGATCATGTACGTGTACGGTATGCGTCAAAATATTAATGTTTTCAAAAACCTGTAAGAGAAATGCTAAACCCCATGGGCTTGGTCAAGATGACCATGGTGTGTTTCTTGGACCATCCTCTTTCATTCTGTATGTAGTGGTGCCAGGGAGTCTGGGCATGTGAAAATGTTTAAATACGGTTATAATGTTCATGTACTAACACAAAGGGCCTACATCATTGTGGGTTTACAGGCCCCATACAGCCTGCCAGCATGGCCATTCTTGCTGCCTACCAACATTGACAGTTTGAATCAATGATCAGACTACGTCTTTTCTGAGTGATCTGTCCAAAGAAAGTCATTAAAAACGGGAAACATACAAAAATCTGACTGCTACATTTTCACAAGTTCGGATAAACAAGATTTTATTTTAGTTATAAATAATGAGTGAAAATGGGGGGGGGGAGGCAGACTTGGCATTTTTTCTTATCTAAAAATGACTTTCTTTGGAGTAATCGTTGAGTGAATACTGAACTGATCGTTTTTAAAAGCTTTTGGATCCCAATACTTTGTAGGGGGGGGGGCACGTGTTTTTAGATTCCAATACTTGATCTTGGCTTGTGCTTTTATTATTTTTGTTCATGACTTTTCAATCTTTTTTATTATTTATCAGCAGCTATTTTTGTGTGATCGAGCAATTCCAGTCTGTCCCAAAAACTGAGAAAGCTAACTCTACTATCGAGGGTCTCAGAGTGAAGTTGATGGAAAAACAGAGTCAGATTACTTTGAGGAGCTCACCTGTTAGTGATGAAGCTGTGAGATGAGGCAGAAGTTGATCAAGAGTGGAGACACCTCAGAATAGAACCAGTTGATGGAGAGACATTCCCAGCGGTGGATGACGGCAAGGTGTGCACCATGTTTTACAGGTAAAAATCAATACCTACTTTTGTCTCTTTTGAAAACCATATTTTCTATTTTTACGCCCCGCCGGCGAAGCCGAAGGGGCATAGTGTTTGCCTTGTCTGTGTGTGTGTGTGAACATGTCTACGCATTCAAATCGAGGACTTTAGCAATAGGGATCCGGAAAAAAAACATATCGGGGACAGTCCTCGGTTTGTTTCGTGTACAAAACCAATGGGAATGTCGCTAAAAAAAACTAAGTCCACAGCATGGGATGTCCTCGGTATTATACCATTTACACACTTGTGTGTGTGCCCTTACACGTGCCAACTTACGGGGTATTTTTAACAATAGAACAATGCTACCCCAACAAAAGAAATGTTGTCCGAGCGTTAACTCAAGAAGGACTTGGCATATCAACTCCAAACTTGGTATGTGGGTTCGTCTTGGGATCCCTCAGAAGCCTATTGGTTTTGGATGCCCTACAACAATTTAATGTCAAGGTCATTATGGCTAAAACAAAAGAAATGTTGTCCGAGTGATAACTCAAGGAAGGACTTGGTAAATCAACTCCAAACTTGGTTTGTGGATTGGTCTTGGGATCCCTGAGAAGCCATGACTTTTTCAGTGTGTGTGGGGAGCGCATTACTTGTGGGGGCCCAAGGCGGATAGGCTTGTCAGTGGTGGGTCATGCTTTTATATTGGAAGGGGGACGCTGCAGGGGGCCACCATCCTCTTATGTTCGTGGCATTTTGTGGCTGCGGTAGCGATACCGATAACGATCGTTCACAAAAATTTAATTAGATTTTACAAACAGGCATCCCCCTTTTCTTTTTCCTATTAATTTTTGTGAGCACTATTCCGATTTTTTGTGTGGGGTGGCACCTTGGGTGAGGCCACTGCAAATGTGTGTGTGTGGGGGGGGGGGGGGGGCACCAGCCTCAGCCCCCCTGGTTAGGGGGTGAGGTTACAGAATGACAACCCATTATAATGATATTTGTTTAAGATAATAATCAGTTTGCTGTTCCATTTTCACAATCATTACTTGATAATGAATTAATTTATTCTTGTTTGTACAGGAGAAGTCCGGATTGGGCTCACGGGGAGCTTTTGGAATCTACAAGAAAGGAATGCCGCTCTGCAGCCACCTATAAAATGCAACAAGCCTAGTATATCTGATATGCTGCAGTATTGAATGCTCTTGAAAAGCAAGTCCTCTGCAGAATAGATACCATGAACAATGTAGCAGTCATGTTGATGATAACCCAGATGGAAGATGGAACACCTGATGATAACATAGACGGAACACTTGACATTCTGCTTCAGACTCTTCCAAGGATACATACTTGTGCTCTGTAGAACTTTGGGTGCTTGGGATTACAACTCTTAGAGCGAAACACCATGAAGGATTTTTATATCAAGACAATAAGTCTGGCTTCCATTTGATATTGGAAATGCAGATATAAGGATTCAAAATGTGAGGATTATGTAATAAGATGTTATTAATTATTCATAAATACCCCAGACAGTATCGCTATCCCTATTGGTGGAGAGCATGTCACGTGGGGGTGTTTAAACGGCTGATAAAGACATAGCTGGAGCTGTTTAAAACCGGCTGGCTTCGCGTGTTGGGCGCACAAGCTCATGTACGCCGATTTAATTTTTACGTTATTAATAAATAATTAATTAATTAATTAATTAATTAACTGGTAAATTGGTTGTTGGTAAAGTACCTAATTAGCTAATTAATTATTTAATTTATTTATTATCCATTTGATTGTTTGTTTGCTCGTTTGTTTTTGTTGGTTTGTTTGTTGACGTTTCGTTTAATTATATATTTAATTGTTTAATTTCATTTTATTTATTTACTTATTTATTATTTGTTATATTTTTTAAGTAAATATAATTATATTTATATTTTGTAATTTTTATATTTATATTTTGTAATTTTTATATTTGATTTTTATTTATTGATTCTCTTTATTTATTTATCTTATTTATTTATTTAATTGTTTGTTCGCTCGTTTGTTTATAATTTATTTTTTAATATTTTATTTATTTACTTTCTTATTGATTTTTATTATTTATATATTTATATGTATTTATTTATTTTTTACTCTTTTTATTTATGTATTTATTTATTTATATATTTATTTGTGTACACATTATTAATTATTTATTTATTATAATTTGTAATTATATATATTAATACTTTTGTCATTGATATTTATTTTTATCTATTTATTCTATTTATGTATTTATATTTTTACATATTTCTTTATATACCTTTTTAAACTTAAATTGAAGAAGAAAACACTGAAAAAATACTTTGAAATTAATTATAAAAATTTATGTTATGTTTTCTTACAAATGTTTGCAATTAAAACTTCTGACTTATTTGGAAACATCTGTTGGAAAATGTTATCCCAATGTTATTATTTTCAATCTTTGATATTTCAATTGTAGAGGAAAACAATGCAAATGCTTTGAAATAATTTCCTAAAATTTTATGTTATTTTGATTATTTTTATAAACAACATTTAAAATAAAGTGATACATGTTCAACATCTTATCTTTCCAGATTTGTTCGTGTTAATTTATTATCGGTCAAACTTGAATGTATATTTTGTTAAAAACTTCAAATAGCAAGACACAACAAAATTTTAAATATTAACTTTTTCTAACTGGAAATTAATCTCCATGTTATACGGGGGAAAACTTTTTTTCAGTGGTGGTAGTTTTTAAATGAGTAATTTTTGTTGCCAGAGGGCGCCCTTTACAGACAAGAGAGGGCGCCCTTTATTGCCAACAGAGGGCGCCATTTAAACTATATATTTTTACATGTATCATCGTGTGTTTGTGTATACAACACGCGGTTCTAATATTCATCATGGTCAAAAATTATTGGTTGGTGCGGATCGCCGATGGCCTAGTGGACAAGGTCACGCACGGGGAGAGCAAGATCGGAAGACCTGCATGGGTTCGAATCCCGGCAAGTCGCAAGGTAAGTGGAAGTATATAATGTAAACTAACATGCACTAACTGACACGCACTAACAAGCACCACGCACGATGCACAAGGCGGGACGGCCAGGACGGAGAAAGGAGAGGGGAGGTGGACAGAGAGAGAGAAGTGAGAAGAGGGGTGGACAAATTTTTTTTTATTTTCGAGGGGGCTAAAAAAAAAAAAAAAAAAAAGTATGAAAAACCGAAAATTAATGGTCTTTCATTTTTTTTAAATCGGCTGAAACGCACGCTCGTTAATTATTTTTGATTTCCAAAAAAAAAAAAAAAAAAAAAAAAAATGAAATATGAAAAATGAAAAAATTTACGGTCTTTCAATTTTTTAAAATGGGCTGAAACGCACGCTCGTTAATTATTTTGCATTCCCCCCCCCAAAAAATGTCTAAAATTACCATAAACTTTTAATTTTGGGGGAATATAAAAGGTTTCAGCCACCCTTTCATGCTTAAAACGATACTTAAATTACTCTACTACATAAATAACGCATTCTGGTCACACACAAAACTTTTTAAATTGTTACACAATATTAATCTGCATTTTTAAGGCTTTAACTTTTCTTTAAACACCTTATAAAGATGCTTAACTTTATGTCCATACTTTTCAACCATTGATTGCACACAGAGTTAAAATTCCTTCCATGTTTAAGGGCCTAAGACGTTCTACATTACATTTACAAAAACAACATTTTAGTTTCAACTAAAAAAAGTAACATTTACGATGTCTAAAGGGCACATTTAAATTTGCAAATAATTGATCCTATGATTTACAGAAAATTACAACTTAGTTCTGGAAAGGAAAAAACCTTAAATGAAATTTTACAACTTTAATCCAGCGATAGCTTTGACTGTATGGTAACACACTAACACTTCAAAATATCTGATCTTTAACTCTATGGATTTTTAGTTCACGAGGCAATAATAGTCTGTTACTATGTTCATGTGTCACTGTGAGACTGTGTTGTTCATTGGAGACAGGGCACCAGACAAAAATGGCTACTGACTGATTTATTAAAGTTTTAAGAGCATGAGGAAAACGTCCGTTTTTTAAAGTGTAGAATTTGCATAGTGAGCAACCTGTACTTTACCCATCATACCACTAGCAAATGTGTGCCTACAAGAAAAAAACTTTACGGCTAGGTCAACGCTAAAAACTATACATCTAACGAACAAGGACATCATACATGTAGCTGATCTAGTTGAGTCTAGATGTTGCAGGTTGTTGTTTCAGTGATCAGTTTCGAAGAGACGTTAATGATTACAGATGATACACGGTCCCTTTAGATATGATACATTTGCATAATGGAGAACAAATTTGTGTCTTACTTTATCTTACACTTCATAGCACTCTAAAACCACATCAAACTTGCATCTACAAGTACCAATAATAATGGCTAGGTCAACCTGAAACATCTGCACAAAAAACTAATCTAATGAACGAGGATGTTATATAGCTGATCTAATTGAGTTTGTTTTGACAATAATAATGTTGTAGCAGCTTGTTGTTTCAAGAAATTAAGGACCGTAATCAGTTACGATTATACAGATGATACACAGTCCCTTTAGAAATGACGCACAATTGTTATAGTTTTGTTTGCATTTTGATTGAATCTAGTTGAAAGTACATAAATGCAATAAAACAGCAGAAGAAATAACAACGTATACACTAAAGGTCTGTTTACATTATACAAGACATTGTCAGAATACTTTTTCCCACTTTTGTACTGGTTAAAAATCTTCTGTATTATTCTGTATGCTTAATTACAGTCGTTGATACATGTGGTTTTAAAGAATCACATGAGGACTAGTAGTGAGGTCGATGATGTCCTGTAAATGTTGTGTAAACAGGCCATTTTACAATGTGTATTATTAACGTAACAAGCCTACCTCAATATTCCAGAATTCTTATACAGATTTGAGGTTGCTTGATGCAGAGAGACGATGATGTAGTTGAATTCATGGTTCAGACGAGAGCCAAGTGTTTTCTTAAGCTGAGCTTGTTGTGTATCTCTCGTTAGAACTGGGGTGTTTAATTGTCAGATCATCTTGAATGTACTATAATATAAACCCAAAGAAGATGTATGCATAAACTTAGCCAAGGATCAACAAATTTTTATAGAAATCTTTTGTTTTCAGCAACTCTATCAACAACCTTCAACTCTAAGTGTAAGAACAGGAGACAGGGTAGGGGTGCTGATGAGGAAGAAGACAGATATTTGGTAGGATCCAGAGGGAAAAGACAATATGTTAAGGTACGTGAGACACAGTTTGGATGAATGAGGGAGATGTGTACTGGTGTAACTGGAATGACAAAGTACGTGGTACTATGGCTGCGTTCGAGTAGCTTACACGTGTAAGTAAAACTTAAACGAGAGCGTTCGATTAGCCATCACGTGATACTTGTATCTGCCCCGGTGTCAGCCACCACAGCCCCAGTTCGCGAGCGGGTCTCTGGTGTATGCCCAGGTGTAATGACATAGTTTCTGGCTGTAGGCGTATCATACCAAGATGGCACGGGACAAGTTGATTGCAACACGAGTACACAAACTACAAATTAATACACTGATTTATCGTCTATAAAATAATTATGGCAAATAGAAAGGAAATGCATTTCCTAAAAAACAAACAGTTGGTGAGTGTGTGCAAAGTATGATTGATATAATTAATTTGTGTCATCAAGGACATTGACGTTTTCCAATTGAGCAGACGCGGAAATGACAAGAGCTGTCTGTTTTCACCTTTTTAAGTCACGCCGCTACGCAACAATCTTTGACTTTAATTTTCCCAGAGTGCCAAGCGAAAACACGGCGTTCGATTAGCCTCGTTTCGTGGCTACCATGAGTGTAAACCCCTGTTACACACGGGGAAGCTAATCGAACGCACCATATAAAAGGGGTAACATGTTGGGGGAGTATCCCCAGTGACAGCAAAGAGGGGTGCATGTTTGGGATTGATACATGATGGGACAGGTGTTTGAGTTTGATATGGTATGGCACTAGAAGGGGCATGACACTTTAGGGGAGGCTTTAGAGGGACAGCAAAGTGGGATGCAATTGGAATTGATACAGTAAGGCAATAGAAGGGGTATCATTTTATAGGAGGATCCAGAATGACAGAAAAGTGGGATGCATGTTTGGGATTAAAACAGTACGGCAATCTGGCAGGGGTAACATGTTGGGGGAGGGTCCAGAGGGACAGCAAAGTGGGAGGCCATTGGAATTGTTAGAGTAAGGCAATCTGGCAGGGGTAACATGTTGTGGGAGGGTCCAAAGGGACAGCAAAGTGGGATGCATGTTTGTGATTAAAACAGTTTGGCAATCCGGAAGGGGTAACATGTTGGGGGAGGGTCCAGAGGGACAGCAAAATGGGGTGAAATTGGAATTTATACAGTCAGGCAATCTGGCAGGGGTAACATCTTGGGGGAGGGTCCAGAGGGACAGCAAAGTGGGATGCATGTTTGTGAATGAAACAGTATGGCACTAGAAGGGGTAAGATTTTATGGGAGGACCCTGAGAGACAGAAAAGTGGGGTTCAAATCAACTTAATTGATACAGTACAAGGCTAAAGAAGGGTTAACAGGGGGAGGATCCAGAGTTACAGTAAAAAGGGATGCATGTTTGGGAATAAAACGCTACGGCAATCCAAAAGGGGTATTATTTTCGGGGAGGGTCCAAAGGGACAGCAAAATGGGAAGCAATTTGAATTGATAAGTAAGGCAATAAAAGGGCTAACATGTTGGGGGAGGATCAGAGTGACAACAAAGTGGGATGCCATTGGAATTGATCCACAGTAAGGCAAAAGAAGGGGTATCATTTTATAGGAGGATCCAGAGTGACAGCAAAGTGGGAGGCAATTGGAATTGGTACAGTCAGGCACTAGAAGGGGTAACATTTTATGGGAGGATCTTGAGTAACAGAAAAGTGGGATGCATGTTTGGGATTGAACCAGTATGACAATCCAGAAGGGGTAACATTTTATGGGAGGACCCAGAGTTACAGCAAAGTGGGGTGCATGCTTGGGATTAAAACATCATGTCAATACGAGAGGTGTAACATGTTGGGGGAGGGTCTAGAGGGACAGCAAAGTGGGAGGCAATTGAAATTGTTACAGTGAGGCAATATAAGGAGTATCAAGTTGGGGGAGGATCCAGAGTGAGATTAAAGTGGGGGTGCATGATTGGGATTGATCCTATAATTTGGTGTAAACAGGCCCTTTTACAATGTTTAGTATTAACATTAACAATTTTACCTCAATATTCCAGAATTCTTTAAGATACAGATTTGAGGTTGCTTGATGCAGAGAGATGATGACATAGAACTTTGAATTCATGGTTTAGATGGAAGCCAAGTGATCTCTTCAGCTGAGTTTGTGCATCTCTCATTAGAAAGGATGTGATTAATTGTCAGATCATCTTAAATGTACTGCAATAAAAACCCAAAGAAGATGTATGCATACAATTACTCCAGCCAAAAATCAATAATTTTTATAACAGTCTTTGGGCTGTGATGAATCTTCAAAACCACAGCGGGCATATCCTGCTTTCAGAAATGTTATCTACATTATGGCACTAGAAGGGGTAAAATATTGGAGGAGGATCAGAGTGACAGAAAAGTGGGATGCATGATTGTGGTTGAAATAGTATGGCCAGTAAAAGGGGTAACATGTTGGGGGAGGATCCAGAGTGACAGCAAAGTGGGATGCAATTGCAATTTATACAGTAAGGCAATATAATGGGTAACATGTTGGAGGAGAATCGGTGTGAATGCATGTTTGGAATTGAAATAGTATGGCCAATAGAAGGGGTAACATTTTGGGGGAGGATCCAGAGTGACAGCAAAGTGGGTGCAATTGGAATTGGTACAGTCAGGCACTAGAAGGGGTAACATTTTATGGGAGGATCCAGAGTGGCAGAAAAGTGGGGTGCAATTGGAATTGATACAGTTCAAGGCTAAATAAGGGGTAACATGTAGGGGGAGGGTCCAGAGTGACAGTAAAGTGGGGTGCATGTTTGGGATTAAAACAGTACTGAAATCTGGCAGGGGTAACATATTGGGGGAGGATCCAGAGGGACAGCAAATTTGGGATGCTTGTTTGGGAGTGAAACAGTATGGCACTTGAAGTAGTAACATTTTATGGGAGGATCCTGAGTGACAGAAAAGTGGGGTGCATGATTGGGATTGGTCCTATAAATTTGGTGTAAACAGGCCCTTTTACAATGTTTGATATTTACATTAACAATTTTACCTCAATATTCCAGAAATCTTTAAGATACAGATTTGAGGTTGCTTGATGCAGAGAGATGATGACGTAGAACTTTGAAATCATGGTTTAGATGGAAGCCAAGTGATCTCTTCAGCTGAGTTTGTGCATCTCTCATTAGAAAGGATGTGATTAATTGTCAGATCATCTTGAATGTACTGCAATAAAAACCCAAAGAAGATGTATGCATACAATCACTCCAGCCAAGGATCAACAACTTTTATAACAGTCTTTGGGCTGTGATGAATCTTCAAAACCACAACGTGCGCATCCTGCTTTTAGAAATTGTATCTACAGTATGGTACTAGAAGGGGTAACATGTTGGGTGAGGATCCAGAGTGACAGAAAAGTGGGATGCATGATTGTGGTTGAAATAGCATGGCCAGTAAAAGGGGTAACATGTTGGGGGAGGATCCAGAGTGACAGCAAAGTGGGATGCAATTGCAATTTATACAGTAAGGCAATATAATGGGTAACATGTTGGAGGAGAATCGGTGTGAATGCATGTTTGGAATTGAAATAGTATGGCCAATAGAAGGGGTAACATTTTGGGGGAGGATCCAGAGTGACAGCAAAGTGGGTGCAATTGGAATTGGTACAGTCAGGCACTAGAAGGGGTAACATTTTATGGGAGGATCCAGAGTGACAGCAAAGTGGGATGCAATTGGAATTGGTACAGTCAGGCACTAGAAGGGGTAACATTTTATGGGAGGATCCAGAGTGGCAGCAAAGTGGGATGCAATTGGAATTGGTACAGTCAGGCACTAGAAGGGGCAACATTTTATGGGAGGATCCAGAGTGACAGAAAAGTGGGATGCATGTTTGGGATTGAAACAGTTTGGCACTGGAATTAAGGGGTAACATTTTATGGGAGGATCCAGAGTGACAGAAAAGTGGGGGGCATGTTTGGGATTGAAACAGTTTGGCACTAGAATTAAGGGGTAACATTTTATGGGAGGATCCAGAGTGATAGAAAAGTGGGGGGCATGATTGGGATTAATCTATAAATTTGGTGTAAACAGGCCCTTTTACAATGTTTATTATTAACATTAAAAATTTTACCTCAATATTCCAGAATTCTTTAAGATACAGATTTGATGTTGCTTGATGCAGAGAGATGATGACGTAGAACTTTGAATTCATGGTTTTGATGGAAGCCAAGTGATCTCTTCAGCTGAGTTTGTGCATCCCTCATTAGAAAGGATGTGATTAATTGTCAGATCATCTTAAATGTACTGCAATAAAAACCCAAAGAAGATGTATGCATACAATTACTCCAGCCAAAAATCAATAATTTTTATAACAGTCTTTGGGCTGTGATGAATCTCCAAAACCACAGCGGGCGTATCGTGCTTTCAGAAATGTTATCTACACTAGAAGGGGTAAAATATTGGAGGAGGATCAGAGTGACAGAAAAGTGGGATGCATGATTGTGGTTGAAATAGTATGACCAGTAAAAGGGGTAACATGTTGGGGGAGGATCCAGAGAGGGATGCATGTTTGTGATTGAAACAGTATGGCACTAGAAGGAGTAAGATTTTATGGGAGGATCCAGAGTGACAGAAAAGTGGGGTGCAATTGGAATTGATACAGTTCAAGGCTAAATAAGGGGTAACATGTAGGGGGAGGATCCAGGGTGACAGCAAAGTGGGATGCAATTTGAATTGGTACAGTCAGGCACTAGAAGGGGTAACATTTTATGGGAGGATCCAGAGTGACAGCAAAGTGGGATGCAACTGGAATTGGTACAGTCAGACACTATAGGGGCAACATTTTATGGGAGGATCCAGAGTGACAGAAAAGTGGGATGCATGTTTGGGATTGAAACAGTTTGGCACTAGAATTAAGGGGTAACATTTTATGGGAGGATCCAGAGTGACAGAAAAGTGGGGTGCATGTTTGGGATAAAAAAACAGTATGGCAATCCGAAAGGGGTAACATGTTGGGGGAGGGTCCAGAGGGACAGCAAAATGGGGTGCAATTGGAATTTATACAGTAAGGCAATCTGGCAGGGGTAACATGTTGGGGGAGGGTCCAGAGGGACAGCAAAGTGGGATGCATGTTTGTGTTTGAAACAGTATGGCACTAGAAGGGGTAAGATTTTATGGGAGGATCCTGAGGGACAGAAAAGTGGGGTTCAATTCAAAATGATACAGTACAAGGCTAAAGAAGGGTTAACATGTAGAGGGAGCCATCCAGAGTGACATCAAAGTGGGGTGCATGTTTGGGATTGATCCTATAAATTTGGTGTAAACAGGCCCTTTTATAATGTTTATTAACATTTTAAACAATTTTACCTCAATATTCCAGAATTCTTTAAGATACAGATTTGAGGTTGCTTGATGCAGAGAGATGATGGCGTAGAACTTTGAATTCATGGTTTAGATGGAAGCCAAGTGATCTCTTCAGCTGAGTTTGTGCATCTCTCATTAGAAAGGATGTGATTAATTGTCAGATCATCTTAAATGTACTGCAATAAAAACCCATAAGAAGATGTATGCATACAATTACTCCAGCCAAGGATCAACAATTTTTATAACAGTCTTTGGGCTGTGATGAATCTTTACAACCACATCAGGCATGTCCTGCTTTCTGCAACTTTATCTACAACTTCAACCTAAAAAACCATAAGTGTAAGAACAGGAGACCGGGTAGGGGTGCTGATCAGTAGGAAGAGGGATACAGTAGATACTGATAGGATCCAGAGGGAAAAGACAACATGTCAAGATGTCAGATTTATGAGATACAGTTTGGATGAATGGGGGAGATATATATTGGTGTAAAGTGGATTGACAAAGTACATGACAATGTAAAAGGAGTAACATGTTGAGGGATGATCCTTACATCAAAGTGAGGTGAATGGTTGGGATTGACACAGAATGGCACTAGAAGGGGTACAATGGTGGGGGAGGATCCAGAGTGGCAGCAAAGTGGGGATGGGTGTTTGGGATCAAGGATGGTAGAAATGGGGGTATATTTAGGGAGCAGATCCCGGGAGGTAGAAATAAGGGGTATGTATGATGGGGTGGAGAGCAAGGTACATTGAGAGCAAAGGGATGTTCAGTTTTGATTTTTCAAAAAGTGTTACATGTTGTTGATTAATATTTAGATCTTTTGTTTATCTCACCAGAACTTTAAAAGAATGATTGAAGTTTAAGCTGATGATCTTCATCTGTGGAATCACTTTCTAGGACCAAGAATATTCTGTGAAAAAAGGTTTACAGAAAGGAAAGATTTGAGCAAAATGGAAATCTCAATGCAGGCTGTTGCAGAAATTATTAAGCATTGAATGCACAGGTGGCCTCACAAGGATTTCCCTTGCCGTAGTACATGTACCTTGCGTAAACCAACGGCATTAAGCATACAAAAAGAACACCAGGATTCGAACCCAGTACCATGGGGTTCGGAGTCCCGATCCTTTTCCACAAGGCCACTGGTCCTCTGCCTTATTTGCATATTAATGTGATATAGAATCTCAGACTGAATTAACACCGTTAAAGTAGAGACGTATAAACAGATACGATGAAAGGATTGGGACTGGATACGACAAGGGTGGTGGCATACACAGGGCCAGTTATTTCGCCGGTGCTCTAGATAAACAAAACGCACGGAACTGAAACGAGGAATAGCCTGGGAAAATAGCAGTGACAGAAAACACGCTTAAAAGCGAATCGGGGGGGGGGGTGCATGTTCACACCGAGGGCATAATGTGGCCAACAACACCATACAATTTTGTGTTTAGGCCTACCTTAGGCCAAGTAAAAAAAATAACATGTTGCTCGTCCAGACTTTTAAAAAAAGTTGGTGAGGGAGGTCCTTGTTATTTGTTATTTTCCAATTTTTGTTATTTTTTTTCAAGATGGCCGCCATGTCTAAGATGGCCGCCATAACATACAGACCTTTCTATTTACATTGTAATAGCCCGAGTTTTTGACAACTGAGGTTGAAAAGCTATGGAAAGCCATAAATGCAAATAAAAAACAGATAGTTTGTAGCAACATTTGATACACATTTATTAAAAAAACAAATCTACCAATCATAAGACTAAGAGATATTTCAGTTGATTTCGAAGATTTTTTTTGTTTTCCCTATTTTTTCATATTTTTTTAAATAAAAAATAACAAAAAAATCGATGCGGCGTCCAAAGTTGGAGCAGGCGGGGATGAGCAACATGTTATTTATTTTACTTGGCCTTATAATTTTAGTCTAAGTAATTGAACTCCAGACAGACAAGGCACGGATTCTTTTCCGTGTTTTTTCTTACTATTCGAGTTTATTCATTTCATTTACGAGTGAACTTCCATAAACATCAAGATAATAAGACTGCAGACATAATAACACACTCGAGATTTAACAGCAAAGGAAATATGAATACAAATTAAATTTAAAATTAAAAAGAATTCAGACGTCTGTGTATAGTGTAAATAAAACAAAGGACAAATTTCCGTATCCAGCCACCACTTTTTCATTCATTGTGAAATAAAATAGTATCTAACTTACTCAAATGAGATATTCCTTTGGGTCAAAATGAGTGAAAAAGTGGTGGCAGGATACAGACATTTTTCCAAAACAAATGTTGACAATGTGATATGAAGCTGTCAATGCCATACGGCACCAGTCACTGTGCCAGACTTAAACCCATTCTGAAGTCATGTAAGATAGGCTATATGCGTCTGAAAGTGAATAATTAGACATTATAGAAATCCCTGTCAACAACGGGAACACAGCAAACGATACTGAATAACAGAGCACCACAGGGAACGATTACACGCTATCGCCCATTGTGTTGTGAACAGTAAGCATACCACTCAAACGCAATGTACATACATAAGCTACTTCAGAAACATACGCCTAGCGCAAACATTGCTATTAATTATCAGTGCTCTCATGGGTCTGAGAGACTTATTATAGAACCAGAATAAACAAGTATACATTAGTCTTGCCTGAACAGTTCGCTGGTGATTAAAACTATGACAAAGATGCTCTATTTATCGTCCACGGAGACAGCCAGGTGCAAGCGTGCTTGGAGACCATTTTGAATACACATGGTATGCAGCACAATGCCGGGTACCCTAAATAAAGCGTTGATTGATTGATAAAAGACCAACTAGGGTACCCGACTATTCGTTTTCTTGTTGCACGGTTTGAAAAACTCTGCCCTCACATAATGATCCAGCGGGGGGAAAATGAAAACTTTAGTTACGCCATTTCAACCAAAAATTATGTAAAACCTAAAGTTAAAGTCCAAACAGTCCACTTCTCAAATTATGTAGAAAAACATTCAAGCGAAAGTGTGCCTCACTATAAAAATAAAAAGAACTACTATATTATATTTTATTTATATAAAATTAGTAGGGGAGATGGCCTTAGCTTTCGATCCAGACCGGACCTTCGTCTGGGGCAACTATATTTATATATATATAATATATTTATTTTTTATTACAAAATTTTAAATACTTTAATTGATGATAAGATAACCCAAAATTTTGGATTCTCATAGATGGTTATAGAATTATGTTGCTTCATAATAAAAGCTCACACACACACACTGTAAAAATGCATACACGAGGCTTCATACGTGTGTATGGTCAAGCACGCACATTTAAATCAATATAAGTATACTACAAGCAGTCTGTGATATATTACCTATTTTCCATTCAAATTGATGTCATAATTCTTGGGGGAAAAAAACATCCCTGTGTTTCCCCAAATTTAGCAAACATTCTGGGTCAACCTAAATAAAAAGAAACTGTCGTGTTTTTGTGTTGCACAAAATTACAGCCATATGCCTATTATGATTATTGGCTCAAACTTGATAAAAATGCAATGCTTTTATTTCTTACCTCTTAGGATTTCCCCCATATACCATGCATATCACCCATGATATATCTCATTATTTGTATAATTAACTGTTTCAGAAAAACAATGATACGGGTTTTCCCGTCCAATTTAAACGAAACTTACTCAAGGAGATATGGTGGTCTCAAGATTGGCTAATTAAATATTCATGTCATTATAACTAAGTAAAGTAATTTAGTAATTTAGTTAAGCTAATTTTATTTAACTATAACTTCATGACCTAAGCTTTAATATGATCTGACTCTTTTGTACTAAGCTAAATTCGATTTTTGACGGATGGAAAGAATAACAAGAAGGAAAACAAGTACCAAAGCTTGACGAAAACTGTAGCTGTTCCTACTACTATGTCGGAACAAGTAATATAGGTTTTCTCGGTCAATTTCGGCAAATGAGCAGCCGATTTAATTTTCGTGCGTTCGAATTAAAGCTATTTTGCCACTCCAGTTGTTACTGCGTTTCAAATTCGGGCATCCAATTTCATTTTGAGGCATTCAAATTCCTTTGGCAGTTAGTTCAATTTAGCATATCGTCATTCTTTTTCGTGACACACAATCATCATTCAATTTAGCAAAGCTGGTTTGACTGGAGATTTTACTGATTTAATTTTTTTCAATTTCGTAAAGAGGCAATCAATTTCGCTAAATGAGAATTAAAATAAGTGCGACTAAAGAATTACGAATAAACAGATAAACTGTACTAGGCAACTGTTTCGTATCTTCACTTTAATTCAGGCAAACCTTATTTTCTTTATGTATGCTTCCAGTAGACTTTACATGGGGCCCATGAGGTTTTTTCTTCTTCTTTGTTTTCTTCTTTATTATTTTATTTATTTATTTATTTTTTTTTTTGGGGGGGGAATCTTTATTGGTTGACTGAAAAAAATGTCCTTTTTACTGGTAAAAAAAGGACCTCACTGGGATTTCAACCCCCGAGCTCACAGCTCCATAATTCTGGGGGCTGTGAGCTAGCCCGCTGGGTTACGCCACCACTTGTAAAACAAACCGCTCAGAACTTATATTTAAGCCTTAGAATGGGTGGGTCAAACAAAATAATAATAATTTAAATGAGATGCTGGACCTTTGATCTATGACCCCAGTTCAAATGCTGAAAAAAAGAAAAGAAAAGCAAACACTTGATTTAGGTATTTCCAAGACCTTCGTTTACAACTTTATTTCCAGAATACAAGAAAGTAGTACATGAAGTGTTTAAAAGCTACCGTACAAATTAATTCAAGTGTTCAGAAATACTATCATTGTGATAAAAAAATGTGTAAATAATTTACAACTTCAATGTAAAAAAAACATCACCATTTCAAAGTTTGCTTAATTTTATACAAGTCTGATTATAAATACGTATGAAACTTGTTCGACTATATCAACAGTGATGTTTAATTTTATATTTCTTAGTAAAATCGGTTAAATTTATTAACGAATTAAACCTTTTTCTACAAAACGTGCATTTTCTCTAAAAAGTTATTCATTCCCTAATGCAATTATGGAACCATTAAAAACCCACAATAAACAGTGATGTTAAATTTTATATTTCTTAGTAAACTCCGTTAAATTTATTAACGATTTAAACCTTTTTCTACTAAATGTGCATTTTCTCTAAAATGTTATTCATTCCCTAATGCAAATTTCCTTTTATTACAATTACAGATTTTCTCTTATGTTGACTGCTTGAATGTTGTTTCCTTGTATCAGTGGCAATAAATCATGATAGTAAAAGCAACAAGACACAAATCAGTTCACTTGACTTGTTTTGAATCGACGTGAGCTTAGTTCACAAACGCCCTCATACTGTCAAATATACTGCGAGGAATTGCTGGTTTTTCTCAAACTTTATTAGTACTCTACAGGGGGGGGGGGTAAACTGCATGCCATTACTTACAACTTTTTTTCTTGTTAAAGACTTTTTACAAGAATCAATGTTACCTTTTTAGACAGCACAATGCCCTAATTCAATATCCATTGACATCCAATAAAGTATATACGGACATGATAAAATACTGCATATAGTTTTAATACATTACTAATCCATATTTAAAGTAACAAGCCAGTAAAGAAACCTTCATGTATAAATACACTCTCAGATATTTAAAAGACAATTGCTACGCATTGATGTAACCACATCACGTATATTCTGTGTTGAAAACCTTCATATTTTGTCAGTACTTAACATTATCACTTCTTGTCTTTAATAGTCACGTTATAACACGATCCTTCTGGCAAAATAATGAAGAGCTTTTTTTCCCAACACATCGCATTTCCGAAGAGTGGGGATATCAAAGAACACACGGGCAACCATGACATATAATCCACTGAGTAGATAGCAACCAAATATAAATCCAAGAGGAACAGTAATAAGAACTTTGACTGAAGATTCCTTGTGACAGTGATCATTGCTTGTAGTATAAATGATGGTCAGTTGTGCTCATCTTTAGCCGTTCTAGTCACCGAGGGTGCACATATAGCGTCTGCATGGATACACACGATGGTAACATTGATGGACTCTCATTTTATAGAAGAGTATAGCAAAACGTTATCTGATAACTGTGGGTGATACCTTATGTAGAATCAAGTAGGAACTAATCCAACATCACCGTTGAGTTGTACATTGACCCAATTCATTTGACGTCAACATCGCAATAATCTTGGTTACGCCATTTTGGAAGTCAATGTCTTCGTGTGGTGCTCATTTTGAGCCAGCATGGCAAACAGCAAGTAGAGTTGGTCAAACCACAATGCGCCGTTTTCGGCAGTGGCTTGCATGAAACACCTAGTCTCATCATAGATGCAACATATTCAAAACAGAGTCAAGTTAACAGAGATTGCTAAAGTTTTACGGGTTCAGTTGCCAACTCCCACCCAATCAAATGTCTCAACTGGGCCAAGCTTGAGGCAGGGATGAATCCAGAGAGTTAATGCCAGCCATGATTATCTAAGTGTGCTATCACATGTCAGGAGGCCTTTATTCCGACTAAAAGGTAACTGTAATGTCAAGGGGGGTGGGGGTTGATGCGAATGTCCTAATACATACTTCACCATACTGGCTATGGATTGCAGTTAATGGACATGGATTTGGTTAGGATAGTGTCAAACTATGTGGTCAACAAGATAAATGACTAAGAATGGTGATTAATAAAAAAAGTATATCCTCCAGTCCTAATTTAGTTGAGATCCCTTGTATTATGCGACTGTTGAGCATGGTCTTTTGACTGGTGTTCAGATCAGACCATTCAGTTTCTTCCTTATTACTTGTGTACGAGTCTGCTCTCTCTCGTGGTTTTACATTCAATTGGTTGGCAGTTTTGGAATAAAATTATCAGTTTCCTTTCCAACTTAGCGTAGAGTCTATATTCCAGCTCGGTTTATGGTCAAATAAACCTTGCATATAATGCATTGATCGAGATCAGTCCCAAAATTAGAGAATATAGTTTTATGACTGTTACAAGAAAACAAGCGGTTTGTCATTCAGTGATGATCCTCCTCCTTTTATTCCAGTGATTCTTTATTTGAGGAAAAGGCTGCATATTTAGTCCAAATTCCAGGCCATAGTTGGTGCAGGGAATGAGCATATCCTGAAGAATAAGGTCACCAGCACTTCTCCCAGTCTGCATAGATTGATCATTGATCATTACCAACTCTATTATGTCCATTGGTGTAACCAGAGTGAGGCAGGAACTCCCCCCCAAAAAAAAAAAAAAATCCTTTGCCCCCCCACCCCTATTGCCCACAAAATGAGATCGAAAGAAATGCACGAGTGGTTTGATCCATTACAAAGCCCCCCAAATCATGTCTTTGCCCCGGCTGATACCCCCCCCCCCCCCCCCCCATGACAATGTCTGGTTATGCCACTGATCATGATGTGTGTTTTTCACACCAAGAAAAGATTTTCGGAGAGGTACAGGTTACAGGTGATGCAGGGGAGAGAAGAGGTTAAAACAAATCCTCAAAATCTGGCTCTTGTGATAACTTCCTTAAGAAAACAAATACAATTATATATTAACGAATGTTGAATTTAATGTTGTTATCAAACTGCTGGACAACCAAATTTTTCAAATTCACTGGCAAAAGATAGAAAATTGAATACTTGCCAATTTGATAGAAGGTATCTACTAACTAATTTATCCAAATTTCTTCAGACAAGAGATTAAAAGCTCTAAAATTCTAGCCAAGCTTTATAAAATTTCTTGTAGCATAAAACTGAACCAAGCGTTTAGACAAAAAAAAATAAGAATACCCCCCAAACAAACACAAAATTTTAGTTCTGAATTTCAAAGTTTCTTGAAGCAGAAAACAACCAAGTGTCTCGACTAAATAATTAAAGTTTTGAATCTCTGCTCGCAAAATGTTCTAAAATTTCCACACACCACAAATCATCTTGACTCCTGTATATCTCAAAATAACAAAACCAAAAAAACAGTTTGCAAAAATTATAACATCATTCATCCATTGCCCAACCAATTGAATCCAAACCCCACACTTTGAATAAATTATTGCTAGTAACGCCGCGGCTACAAGTTAATGTATTTAATTATTTAGAATTGTTCTTTTACTCATTCCCCCCCCCTTCATAAATCTTTTGGAAAATATACAAAACCACATGAAACTTCAAACATATTTGTCTCATAAATACTTTATTCACCAAAACTACCATTGCGATTTCTTACACTGTGCTTTTCAAAGGGTGTCAAATAGAGCAAACGTATTTACAAAAAAATATTTACATTTTTAATATAATATATGAGAATTGAACCTTGGCCCGTCCCTTGATTGGTTACAGACAAACAATACTATTGGTGGAAATATCTAAAGATGTTTGCGTTTAAAAGTGAAACACTTTTTGGGGGGCATACTCATCGATCTATTTTCATTTCGCACTTCAGCAGACAAATTTACCTCTCTCTTGTTCACCATTTTCTAAAAGTCAATCTCTGCTCTGGAATCCCATCCAGAAGTTCACCTGAATCACATTAATAGTTACCAGCCACTGACCCCCACCCCCCCTTAACAAACTTACACACACGCATACACAACCCACATCACATCCCCAGTTAAAAAGGAACAACTTTTGCATCATTTAGTATTGATCAGGCAAAAATACTTCAAGGAAAATTTGACATCTGAATCCATTCAAGTAAATGGCGATTAATTCCTGTTGGTTGGAGATAATGAAATAAAATAAAATAAAATAAAATAAAATCCAATAAAATAAAATCCAATAAAATCTGCTGCATGGACAGTCCACTTTGAAGGTGCAAACAAATATACAAATGCCAAACCACACGTAACTACATGCAGTGTTTTATTAAGTTGTCCATGGCACCAGAAACCAGCTTATCAGCTGAAAGTTGCATGCCTGGCAGCTGCACTAATACTATCCCAACTCAGGATTAATCCTCTTCTAATCATTCCGACCCCCGCCCAAGCTTTCACCACTTGCTTCCTTGCCAAGCATGTGTTTCTCTACCCATCTGCTTCTGAGCCCAATTACAAAAAGCCTGTAAGCACAAAGTCTCGCTAAGCACAGACAAAGATTGCTTAGCGGAAACAGGTAACCAGCCAAAATTCCATCAAGTTCACATAAGTGCGACTGGTGCCCCACTCATTTTTTGCTGAGCAAAGAAATTTGCTAAGTAGTTTTTTCCTGCTTTACAGCTTTATGAAATTGGGCCCTGATTATGTCCTATCTTTGCCAGTATCTTTGCCTCTCGCTTGGGAGTAAGAATTCCATATTTGTTGCCATCCTCTCCTGCTCTCCACTTATCATCTTAACTCCTCCTATGTCTGACCTCCAGCCTCGCTCTTCCCTCCATCCTCTTCTGGTGGTTTCGGAACTTCTTTGGGTTTGGGAATGGAATCTCTTGCTGTCAGCCATCGGTGAAGATCAACCTGGAAAAATTCATTACAAAGACATGAGAAAAACATTTAAATTAGGCGCACAGATATCCAGTGATAGTTAGACAACAATTTAAATCTGCTAATTTTGTACAGCTAAAATTGATAACCAAAATATTGTAAATAATTGTTTACAGTTATTTATAACATCTTTGTCACCAAAATGTTCTGGTAAAACAAATTTAGTTTCAGCGCATGAAATCTAAAACAAAAGCAAATTTAACTACTATAATTGAAACGTTAAAAGCTAAATTTTCAGAGACACAAAATTGTCAAAAGCTGTCATAATAAATTTTAAAAGTTCGGGGGGGGGGGGGGGGGGTTGGAGGGGGCAGATTTGAATCTCACCAAAATAATGTGCCTACGGATTTTTTTTCTCACAGGACTTGGGAAAGCACTGATTATAAAGGGCGGAGTCATAGCCATTGGGATGGGGTGATTTGAATAAAACCTCATTACACCTGTAAGTGTGCAACGAAAAGGGGAGGCGGATCCTACCTCACAGTAATGGGGGACACGGATGATATAATAAAAAGCTTAATTTTACCTGGAGATGTACGGTGAGGGGAGGGGGCGGAGTCTGTCTCTCCTCATCCTCGCTGAGCTGTGATTCTGACCTCTTCATCTTGGAATCTTTCTTATCAGGTTTGCCTGGTTTCTTGCCTACACGAGAACAAAAAACAAAACAACTGTTACCGCCTTAGCATTTTAAAACACAAATCTAAAGTATTTCTGTAACAGCAGCAGAAATGGTTGAAACATTGAAAGTTGGAAATTCATGACATATCCTGTGTGACTCATTTTGACAGTGAAATCAGAAAGCCATTTTAATAATGCAAGCCGCTTCACACTGTCTGTTGAAAGCCACTTGTGGCTTCTACAGCCTCCTTGTAAGTTAAATTAGGAACGGTTTGAAGAATGTTCTTATGTGTACACCTACCCTTGTCTTTGTCTTTATCTTTGACTTCTTTTCCTTTCTTGGCCTTTGAGGTGTCTCCACTTTCCTTTTTCTTCTTTTTGTCCTTGAAAAAAAACATTGATCGCTTATGTTACTGTGATGAATTAAGAATGCCTTTGTTTTGTTTTTTAGAACTCAATTACATATTAAATTAGAACTGTCCTGAAAAGGGAATAATGCCACTTTATTCCAGCATTCCAGCATATGCCACAGGTCTGGTGATCGTCACTCACACTCTCGTAATTTTGACTAGACAGTATAAAACATACAATTTTTTTTTTTTGGGGGGGGGGGGCGCAAAAAAGAGGAAACAAAACCTTGTACATGTACAGTGTTTTTCAATTTTCAATGTCACTACTAAAATCATGACAGAAAGAGGAAATCAGCTTTCAGCCAAAATGTTGCAAGCCTACAGTGATCTAGGTTTTTGGGTGTAGATAACCTAGCTACAGTTCAGCTGTAACCTTTGGTAATATTTCAAAAAAAATGTTTACCTTCTTTGACTCTGAGCCCTCGTCTTTCTTCTCCTCCTCCTCCTCCCCCACATCCAATGCTCCTCCTACACACCTACAGGTCTCCTCAGTGCTATACTCCCCGTCAATGAAGCTGGACAACTCCACGGTGTACAGACCTAGGACGGTGACCTCTGGAGGCGAGTGGATCAATTCTATGTCCGGTTCTTTCTTCTTCTTCTTCCCGCCTCCTGGTTTTCCTGGATGGGAGGTGAGTCAGCACTTTTTTTCTAACCAACTAATTTTCACTGGTTTCAAACACCAGGTAATAAACCACAAGGGAAGCTGACTGGGCAAGTTAAATTAAATTTGTGGGTGAACAAAGGAGAAACTTTGGACAGGATGTGAACCTGCAACATTCGGATTAAATGGTCAGCACTCTACTAACTGAGCTATCTAGTCCCTATGATGGCAGTTTCACTATTTTGTCAATATCTATAATTGGGGGTTGCAAGTCAGAAGCCATCCAACCTTAATAACCAGGGATCACCGCCAAGTGTGCTTGAGCACTGGCTGGTACACCCAGACATTTTTGTTTACAGCAAGTATTGAATCCAAACCATGGAAGATTTGGACAGGCGTAGTTTATTCCTAATGCCATTTAGCAGGTAGTACTACACAAGAGGGACGCAGCTCACTGCTGATTAAAAGGCTCGGACCGGAGTTTTTCCAGTTGCTGTGCCTCGCCAACTGAACACACTCCCTACATGTCTCAGAAAGACAACCGCATTGCCTGTTTTCAAGCCCCTCCTCAAGATATTTTGATTACCAGAACCATTCTTATTTGTAGTTTCTTTTTGTTTTTATGTCTCCCTTCTCTGTAACTGTACGACACTCTGGTCTTTTTCCATAAAACCATATAAATGCTTTGTAATATCGATATTATTATCATAATTAATATTATGATTATAATTAATATTGTTACTGTTAAAGGAAGAGGTATCCTTAGCTCTACTATTGTAAACTGACCATCGATAGCCCTCTGATTTATAGTAATGTGCTTTAGAACTTCAAAAACACAGGACATGAATTGCCCATACCTTGGGTTTCTCTTTCTCGTTTTTACTATCCTTCCCCGTTTTGGCTGACTTGGCATGGCCCCCTCCTGCCCCCTTCTTGCCTGCCTCGCTTGCTTTCTCTTCCCCACCCTCCTCTGCTGGTACAGACAGCACCTGATGAAATCAAAAATATAGTGGTCAACGAATAAGAGCAGACATCAAATGCAGGTATGACAGCGACCCTTAAAAAAAAGATAGGAAACTTTTGTTTAGAACAGTGCTGATATACTTTAGTAACGACCTTTTCAAGTATTTTATTATGTGCATTTCAGTTCAGCATTTCGAGAGTGTTTTAGTTGCACTGGGTCCAGTTTGGGGAGCGTATCAAATGTTGAGCATATTCTAGGTGCAAAGGAACTTTCCCACATGCATCGCCAGCAATCTAGTAGACCACCAGAATGTTTGCTGGACTGTGATATTGTGCCAAATTGAAGGAACAATCCTACATGAAGAAAATTTTTAACATTTTCCGGCTGTCCACTTGACTGGTGGTCCTTGTACGCCCATTGGAATACTTAAACAAGAAATTTAGAATGTTCCTACCACTCCGATTGTTGAGAGGCTCCCTCAATGGCCCTGCTTACTACAGAATTCTGTGCTTAAAACAGAATTGCACCAATAGAACCAAATTGTTGCCTCGGTGCAAAAATAAATCTTGTTTTTGCAAAAAACGCTGTATCTCGCACGAAAATGCTTTGTGTAAAAATGTTGTATCTCGGCATGTATTTGTTTTGTGCAACATCCTGGCTATTTAAATAGATACAACATTTGTGACCCACTCTGTGAAAATGAGTCAGGTGTCGCCCAATGCAATATTATGTAATGGACAATTCAATGTGGAAAATATTATTATTTTTTATTTATTTATTTATTTTTTTACTTTTTAAGATCTATATTTGCATGGTTAACTTTCAGAACACTTATTTTTAGGCAATAAAGCTATGAATACAACAATTTTGTAATCATACTTTAGTCTAATTTGTATCCTTTTGCGCGAAATGGTAGTTTAAAACGGCACTTTACCTGTAATTCGTTTAAAAAAAAAAATGATATATTGACTAATTTCAAACAGGAGTAACTCAGCAACACGATACACCCCAAAGCTTAGACATATACCAAATAACTGCTGCTGGTGTGTTCTTTCCAGCCATGCATATAACTCAATTCTTTAAATTGTCAACATCTGACTCATTTTCACAGAGCGGGTCACATTTTGACTATTTCAAACTCGAGCGTATCTTAAGTATTTAGTTTTGGAGATACGTTTTTGCACTGACATGTCGATATGGGCATAAGTGGGGAATTCTATGGTAAGAAGTGCCTGCAAATTGGTCCAATGTGTTCACCTAGATCAAGTACAAGACATTATCATGGATGAGGTATGTTGAGGAAGTCTTGTACCTTGTCTTCTTTCACAGTGATCGACATTCCCCTCTTAAAAAACTCCTTCAGCGCAGGCAAATCATCGATGACCAACTCGTGCTCCCAGGTGAATTCCAGCCCCTCCTCAGACCACTGCAACCCCTCTGTCCGGTATGGAACAAGCTTCAGTGGAGGCAGCGGTGAGCCCGAGTGGTCTGTACCATTACTGGCCGAGGGGGGTGGCTGCTGATCTGATTGGTCTTCATCGTCAGCTTCTGTGAAAAATGTTCCCTCTGGGACAGGTCCATCTATGGAAGTTGGGAGGGGGTTTTAAGAATAATTTGCATGAAGGTTTTGTTAGGCCTTCCGTCTTCGGGGGACAATTGGTATATATATTTGTTTAAGTTATAGTTTCTAACCGTACCTCAAATCCTCCTGCTGAAATGAACATATTTATTAAGGTGAGCTCAAATCGCAAATTAAACAAACAAGACAGGCACTTATGCAGGCCTGATACTTTATAAGGTAGAGGCCGTATCTCCTTGGCAAAGGGCTTTTCAAAGTTCTCTTTCTACTGGAACATATCAAGGGGTGCCAAGGCACTGACCAGGAGGGGCATTGAGGCAAATGCCTCCGTTGCCTCCATTAGGTATCAGGCCAGTGTGTGGCCTAAAAATTACCACGGGCACCAGATCATTAATCAAATCTATAAGCCTTTACAAGGAGCTGTATAATTCAAACTAAGCTCTACGTACCTGTCGCTAAAAAAGTAGGCACTTCGAGACGTTCGGCGGGTGTAGATAAAGCACTACAGCCCCCTTGCGCAACGGGGAATGCACCTCTGCACAATGCGCATCTATCATATCCACCATTTTGGGAGTCAATTCCTTCGTGTATATTTTGCCTTCTAAAAAGGCCGGATAGGATAAGCACATGTAAATGCACTGCGCATCGGGCAAGCAGTCAACCAAAGAGCTGCGAATTAGAAATCTGGCTTTAGTATCAAAATTACCTTGGTTTGTGACTGGTTCTGCAGTGTTGCTGCACTGTTCATTACTCTCTGCATGCTCAACAACATCATCTGAACTTGGTAGCCGAGACTACAAACAATAAGAGAGAGAGAGAGAGAGAGAGAGAGAGAGAGAGAGTTGTAAACAAAGATAATTAATGATTTAATTTTGCATTTCTCGGTTAAATCCGCATCACTACTCCATGGTGAACCTTAATAGTGCTTTATTGTAAATCATTCACCAGTAAGCTGCTTCAAATCCAGTCGACAAAACTCTGTAGATTAAATTGAACAGCAATCTGCACTAATGTTGTCACTTTTGCTAAAAAATACCTGGATGTCAGATAAACATTCCATCACTCATGCCATCACTGCATCGGCGTGCCAGACCTCAGAAGTAGTAGTACAGTCAGTACACATGAGTAACCATAAAGCTTGGACATGTAAGTGCGTGTAATCGGTGAAATTTGAAACGTTGTCTGAGATCCGGGTACTGTGCTTCTGTTTTTAGCATTAGTGCAGAGTTTTATTGAAAGTAATTGAAAGAAATAAGACAATCTGTCGACAACTTTTATGTTCAAGCCACGACTTATGAGATTCACTTACCCCTGAGTCCTTCTCAGCGTCCCCTATCTCTTTATCAGGCAAGACAGATGTGACGCTTTTGCTCTGAGCCGACAAGACCCTAGCCTGGAAATCCTCCAGGAACATGTACTCTACATAGTAAGTACGTGTCACGATGGGAAACTCAGGCTGTTCCTCGGCGGCCTGTGGGTAATGAAAGATGTCATCTTGAAATAGAGTTGATGAAAGCTACATTTTTACTCACAATGCTAAGAGCAAGCAACTGGCCATTTTTTTTTGAGCCAACAATTCTTTGAAGCAGAGATGATTACACAGTGTGCTCGTAAGAATTACAATAATATCCATCATCTACAAACAGGACCCAATTTAATAGAGCTGCTTAAACAGCAACAAGCGCCTAACCAGTTTCTGTTAAGCAAAAAGAAGCAGGATACCAGTCACAGATGGTACATGTGGGAATGATATTTTGGCTGGTTACATTGTCCTGGTCAGCAAAATTTGGTTGTGCTGAGCTACTTTTTCTGCTTAAGCATCTCCATGAAATTGAGCCCTGATCATTTCAGGGCCCAATTTCATAGAGCTGCTTAAGCAAAAAATATTGCTTAACAATTGTCTGCTAAGCAGAAATGAGCAGGATACCAGTCACAAATTGTACATGTGACATGGTAGTTTGGCTGGTAACCTTATTCTGGTAAGCAAAATTTGGTTGTGCTTAGCTACTTTTTGTGCTTAAGCAGCTCTATGAAATTGGGCCCTGAAATGATCAGGGCTCAATTTCATTGATCACTGGTTCTGGCGTGAACAAAAAGTTGCAGTCCTTCTTTCCCAACTGAGCCCTTAGGACCTTCCAAGGACAGCTTGTTGGTGTCACATCGCAAGCATGAGAGCGGAATGCCACACAGAAATGAATACTCCAATAATGTTCTCTTACAGCCTTCAATGGACACTTCAACAGCAAAGCATTTCAATAGTTTGAATGTGAACTCCAAATGTATTTCTTTACACATGTGTTGGAGACTGTACCCCAGCTGAGAGCATATTTAAGGTTATATTAAAGAAGAACTTTATCTGTACATTTTTGTAGAGTATTTTTAGTTTATTCCAGAATTTGGATGATGTTCAATCAAAATGGCATTGAATTTGACCTTTTGACTGCCACAAAAACAGTACCTTTCAATGCACAGACTCATTTGTTTTTTGATGTTCGATGACGTCACATTTCAAATCTTGCAGTGAATGAGTATCATATATAAAATGGCATTTTACACCATGTTGAGGTAATGTTAGTGACTTGTAATTTTTGTCTACACCACTATGAGGACTCTCTCTATTGGAAAATAAGTGCATCACAACAACTGAATTTGACCTTGGAGCTCCTCTCTAAATCAAATTTAAAAAATGAAAAAAGGTATTTATACTGCGCTTTTCCAAAACATGAACAAAGCGCATAACAAAGAAAAGGAAACATTAAAACAAGCCATAACAAATCAAAAATCTACAATTTAGGAAAGAGATAAGTTTTAAGTTTTTTCTTAAAAGTAACAACACAAGAAGAATTACGGACATTAATTGGGAGATTGTTCCAAAGTTCAGCAGCAGAGTGTGAGAAGGCGTGTTTGCCATAAGTTAATCTGGACTCGTGAGTGTTAAGCCGAGTTTTATCGGAAGAAGAACGGAGTCCTTTGACGGTGGCTTTGGCGAAGATGAAACATATCAGAGAGATAAGGTGGAGCAATGCCGTTCAAACATTTAAAAGCATATAGAAGAGTTTTGAACTGGATGCGTTTCTCCATGGGTAGCCAGTGTAGTTTAGCGAGTAAGGGAGATCCAGGAGCTCTCCAACAGTTAACAGTGAGAACAAGTTTGGCAGCTCTGTATTGAATACCGGTGAGGCGTTTAAGATTTGCTTTGGTGATTCCAAAGAAATGTGACCTTAAAAAAAGGTTCACCTTACCTGAAGTTCTGGGGGCATAGGAACACCTGACACCATGCCAACCTTGACAGTGACTTTTGCCTCGTCTAAAATAAATTCTGTAAAAAAAAAGTTTTAAAAAAAGTACTTAAACAAAAAATTATCAAGAGTTCTTGAGATAGCTTTGGTCACAAACAAGTCCATCACGCTGGTCAGGTTTTGATTTCAAAATATTGGTGCAAAACGTTTGGTTTAAAAGGTTCATCTCTTTTGGGAGTAGTGTTGGCTCTGAAAAGAACCAAAGAGTATATATATATGGTCTCACAATTTAAACAGTATGCTTTGCTCATCTTCAGCAAAAGACAAGCAAAGTGCACTGTTCCAAACATCAATACCTTACTTTATGGCTCTTTTCGGAGCCAACACTCCTCCCAAAAGAGATTTACACAGGAGAATTCTGAAGTGGTTTGGGTGAGGACAAGGAAATGGTGGAGAAGCCGCTCACCTAGTTTTCTCGCCAGACCCTTGAAGTGGTGCTTCTCATCTGCCGAGACTCCAACATCATCAAGAATGGTCAGACTCCGAAGGCTGTCTATGATGAAACCCCGATAGCCTGGAATCAACTAGACAGGAAAGGAAAGACGTTACAGTTTATTATTGTAATGTAGTGTCAGTAACACAAGTTGTACACTTTGTTATTGGTGAACTACACCTAGTTTTGCATTTTCCAGTTTTCTACAGCACTATTCCTACAGAGGTCAAACGTACCTTGGAATTTTAACATTTTGTGTCATAATTTCCAGACCCAATTCAAGAGTTATAAAAAATAACAACTGAACAAGTTTTGAGATGTGCCCCCCTTTCTTCAAATCAAAAATTGATAAAAATCGTACAGTGCAACTTCCATAAAATGCAAGGTTGAATGTTTTCTTCCATTGAGCTGTGTACAAATTGTGCCTGCAGGAAAGCCAGGCTCTGTGGCTCTTTTGTAAACATGTGATGTCACTGGTCACATGGTCTTTACACAGACTATACAGTTTTACATGTATCCAAACGATTTACCAATAATGGTTAAGTGTCTTGCTCATCAAGGACACAAATGTCATGACTGGGACCCAAACCCACACTCTTACAACCACGAAAAAGCAAGCCAAACAATTTTTTAAGAGAAAGGGTTCCTCCAGAACAATTGTTGTTTAAAAATGTTGAAATTACCTTGTGTAGGGGCGTCAAAAGAAATAACTGAAAATCAAAACTAATTTTTCAATTGAAAAGAAAAGACAAACTAAAAATTCCCAGATCGTCTGTCATGTCTTTGTTTTTCCATTGTTATGGGTCAACCTTGTTTCGATAGTCGACCTCCGCGCTCGATGGGGAGTTGGCATGAGTTTCCTCCTCTGTTTCAACTACAAGAATGCATGCTGGAAGCCATTGAAAACTCCTGAGCTAGGAGAACATTGATCTAAAATACCTGCTTCATCTGAGTCTTTACTTTGTTCTTCGGTGTATAAGGTATATTTAAGTAGTCTGTCGATATTTTTAAAAACAAAATTGTGGGTGGGTGGGTCAAAACAGTTTCGCAAAAAAAGATTGACATTTTTTAAACATTGATTATTCTGAATGGTCCCCGAGGAATACACTTACTGCCAGAGGGTTACCAATTAAGACAAGGTTCCTGAGCTTGGGAAGCGTTGCTAACGTCTGCACAACCTCGATGAGGTCACAAAGATTATTGTGACTCAGATCAAGAGATAATAGATTTGGCCTGGAAACAAAAAAAGAGTAATTTTAACTCAAATCAACTTGGGTAACAAAAAGGCATAATATGTGACCCTTGAAATAAAGTAGGAGCATTTTATTGAGTACAAGGGATGACCTACATATGGTCAACGACGCCACGCACTGACACACACGTAGATACTAGTAAAAAGCAGCAATCGGAGAAAACAGCGTTTAAAGATGAGCGTTTTTTTTTTAAACAAGCTTCCCTACAAAATGTCAGGGTATTTTCAACTAGCTTTCTTACAGTGGGGACTTGATGCTTTGAACTTCATCTATACGGTGCTTTTTACTGCTTTTCGTCTTAAATTAATAAGCAATAAAGTAAGAAAGATTTGTGTCAGTTCAAGGCGACGAAAATTTACGCAACCAGGCATTTTTCGTCACATAGCATTTTTTCTCACATGTGGATAGTCACATAGAGATAGTGTATAGTCACATAGAGATAGTGGATAGTCACATAGAGATAGTGGATAGTCACATAGAGATAGTGGATAGTCACATAGAGATAGTGGACAGTCACATAGAGATAGTGGATGGTCACATAGAGATAGTGGATAGTCACATAGAGATAGTGGATAGTCACATAGAGATAGTGGATAGTCACATAGAGATATTGGATAGTCACATAGAGATAGTGGATATTCACATAGAGATAGTGGATAGTCACATAGAGATAGTGGATAGTCACACAGAGATAGTGGATAGTCACATAGAGATAGTGGATAGTCACACAGAGATAGTGGATAGTCACAATATTCCTTACCAGTAGGCTCCAGTAATGTAATCATGTAGAGCAGAGATCTTGTTTAGACCAAGGCCAAGATGACTCAAAGTGGGTGGCGGCTTGTTGCATAATGGTTCCAAATCACTGACCTGATTGGCCACAAGCTCCAAAACCTAGCGTTGTGCAAAAGAAATTGTCAACTTGAAGTAGCAGTAGAGAATATTGAAACCTTGGCATGATTTCACAAAGAGCTTGGATTGATCTTAGGTTGTGTGTACCAATCTTAATCGCTAAGCAAAGTGTGATATGTCACAGTACAATCCACTATTGCAATACTGAAAATTCATCTTAACATGAATTGTTGGTGTTTTGTGAAATCGAGCCCTGGCCCCATCAATCTTACAAAAGCTCATAGACTGGGCACGCAACAGGAGTCCTTAATCCCTCAACTTAAATCTTATCCCCAAATCATCAGGTAGATTGTGGCCACCTATCCCACTCAAAATTGTTCTTAATCAAGCAATCCAGAATACATTTTATTTCAAATGTCAGAACCACCACAGTGAACTCTTATGACCCCGACTCTACTGATACTAGCCCTGGTTACGAATTGGACCAAAAAGTAACGAAAATTACACTGACCCTCAACTAAGAACTACATCAATATTACCCAAGTCCACCAGTTGAAAACGAAACAGTGATCTCAGCTTTGAACTCTGACCCTCGACCCACTGAACTCTGACCCTCAACCCCTTACCTTCAGCGTGCTGGGAATATTACGGGTGTCAACTGTCCTCAGTTTATTCACACTCAGCGTAAGTTCTTCAAGATGACTGAACTTGAGTAAACCATCATCCACTGTATGCACCTTGATAAAAATAACAAAAATTGCAACAAAATGTCAGTAGGTGTGAATTTGTATCAAGGATAAAGAACATTTGTTGTGTGTCTTACCCTACACTGTTGTGGTTCCGGCTGCTGGTATATAGGATTCAAACTTGCCTCTACTCACCAGGCAAGCTATGTGGTCTAGTGGTATGACATTTGCTCTATGTGGCAAAAGTTGTGGGTTCGAATCCCACCCGAGTATTATGCCCGAGACTTTGCCGTGGGCATTAAGGAAACAACAATGGAAAATACAAATGCGTATAAGTCACGTACGAACATTGGACAGAAGCTTATGGGACAAAATTCCGTCCACAATTGTACATAAAAGTTTTGTTTTTTTAACTAATGATTTCCTTAGGGGCTTTCTTAACTTTGGCTTGTAACTATCCCTAAGCATCTGTAGAATTGGTATAGAACATTGGATCAATTAATTTATTTTAGCATAACTTCCACCAAATGATAACAAGAATGTCTGTACTTGTTACAGACATATAAATCTTAAAGATTTATTTTCCCAGTTTCCTAAATACTTGGACTTTTACCTATTTTTTTTATCAACCACAATCCTCATGTGCCTTTGAATGCACACAAAACAAAAGTACATGACAAAATACATCATTTTTGTTCCTACTATAGCAAGTCTCCTTCCCATGTCACACTTGAGTGCCCATTAGTGTGGAACTGTCCACCTCCGACTCAAATGACGAACCTCTTTCCCTTCGCCAGAAAACCATTTCTACACTCGCACGAGAGGGCCTTATCTTTACAGTGGTCTGTGTGTGCAACGGAGTATTTCTTACATTTTTGTCCACTATTCTGAGCGACTTGAAGTGATCCAGAATGAACTGATTGCTGATGAGCCAGGGACTCTTGACGGCAATATCTCGCAGCTGTTTGGCTTCTGAGCTCCAGCTGTAGTCGACACTGTACGGGGAAAACGTGGAGGATATCAATTCCTCCAAGGTCTCCTCCTGCTCTTTATCTGCTCCGACATCTACACAAAGGACAAGAGATAATCAATAATCTGGGGATGAACGAAGACAGAGCGGGATTTGAACCTGCAACATACGGGTTAATGTGCCGGCGCTCTACCAACTGAGCTATCTAGCCTTAATGTTGTTGACGGTCTTCCTATTCTGTCAATACCTTTGTTCAGGGGTGCCAGTCAGAAGCCAGTCAGTTTCCTTTGTGGTTTATTACTTGTCACAAATAATCATCACAAAAAGTGTACAATGGACTCCAACCCTCCTTTGTTCAACTCTTTGTCCTGACAAACATGGACCCCTTTGTTTTCCCTTTGTGAAAGCAATCATGGATCTTTTGCCCCTTTTGTTACAAGTCCTCGGTTTAAATGTCACTTCAAGTACACACACACATCACAAGAAATACTTTTTGAAGCTATTCAGAGTTCCTCTGGACTTTGGGAAAGCTTCATAAGACTTGTAAAAAACTTAGAGAAAACCTCAGTACAAACATTGTAATAAAATCCAGCGCTAAAAAAGAGCCCAGGGCCTACAGAACACTTGTGCCTTGATCCTACGAAACAATGGCGCCTAAATAGGGGCGTGGAAAACTGCTGCCTCGGTGCCCAGAGCCTATGGAACACTGGTGCCCAGGGCGTACAGAACACGGGTGCCTACGGCCTGTGGATCACTCGAGCCTTGCATCAGCAAGATTTCGTCATCAGAATATCAGTATTCACTTTCTGTCAGTTAAGTTGTACATAACAACACAAGTATGTTTTACATCATCATGGCATGCTGTCCTGTCAAGAACATTGTGTAAATTGTGTCTTTGTTTAAAAAATCTTGCGCTGCCAGCATCCCAGCAATGGTAGAACAGTGTGTATCACTTGCGCGTAGAGATTGGTCTGTATAGGGCCATCGCAGATTTGTCCTTTTAAAAAAAATAGATAGAATAGCAAGCAATGGCAGCCTTTTTGAAAAATTGGAAAATAGTTGGCTCTAAAACCAACCATCTTTCTCATGACATACTCAAATATTTGCCTTATCTACCCCACGATCATGTATGTGAAAAGGCCTATTTACACTCAAAGCAATCATGAAGATGAACGGCATATAAAGGTGATGAATGACAGACCTTTCAGCGTTGTAGTGAAGCGTGATTCTGGTAGACTCTTGTCACTCAAAGTGCGCTGAAAACAAATCATATAATTGCCAGTAATAATTCAGGTTGAAAAAACAATTAAAACAGTCAAACCTGCCACTCCATCAGCCATCTGGATAAAGTGGCCATCACCTGTTCAATCTGGCCAGTTCCTGACAAACTTTCCACAAATAAGTGCACTTTTTCATTCCGGCCACACGCCCAAAACCAGCCAGCAGCCACATTTACATTGACCTTGCTTATTTCAATATACATATTAAGCAATGTTGACTCTGCTGGGCTCGAGTTCTCAAAGCACTCAGATTCATTTTAAGAGAAGTGGCCAATGTCACCGTAAAGATGTGAATTGTGACATTTTACATTCTGCCTAGCAGTAGCAATTAGCAGGCGCCAAGATTGGGATTCAAACCTACACTCCAATGAGTCAGTCAGCAACCAAAACAAAGATTCAATGTCCCAGGAGACTAAACCGGTCTGCCACAACATGCCACATTATTCATCACCATTGATGACACCTTAATATTTAGCATGTTCTCTAAATGTGATTTCCCAAAGAATTTATGGCTGGATACAGTGTCTTAGAATATATCAATTTCATAGAATGGGGATCTTATTTCAAATCAACCAGAGTTACTCCTAGGGACCTAGAACTATGACTAAAAAAATGTAGTTCGTTAGTTATTATTAGTTATTCGACCTCAACAATACAAGAACAAAAACAATACAAGGCAAATCGAAGAACTATAAAACAAAAACAAAACCAACAAAGCAAAAAAGGCCTAGCCCTAAAACATACAGCTATCATCATCATGGAGACAATAGCGGAATGAACCTTGTTCTACAATGTTCTAAAAAGGCAGGGATAGACTACAGTTATTATAGAGGTTACATTTAAGTGTTTACTGTGGAACCATGAAAGAAGATGCTTGCTCGGCACTTGGTCTGTGCTGTGTTCTCTGTGCTGGATTTAGAACAGTCAACTTACTAACAAGAACAGTATTTTGTACTATAGTCTATAAACTACTAGTAACTAAACATGCTAAATAGTATTATATTAGTAACATCAACCATTGGCATTTCATTTCCGAGACATGACAAGAACATTCATGTTGTTAATGTTGTTAGGCCTAAATAAGTAATGGTTTTGTGTTCTTTTCACTGTACATTTTCATGTGTAAATAATGCATGATAAAAAGACTAACGTTATGGGGGACAAGTAATAGTAATACTAATTACTGACTGGTAAATAAATACAATTATCGTTTGACGTACCCAAGTACCCCGTCCGCAGGGAAATTCTGTGAGACATAACGTTCTAAGTTGCCTCTCAAACGCTGTGAAAGCGTCAATTCCAATTGCTACCGGCATGATTGCTTCATTATGCTGTCTAGCTCATTTAAAAAGTGAAAATCTGATGGCTTGAATGTGTGTCTGCTGCATGCAGTGTTGGTTTTTGTAACATTCACACCACACTTTCTTTTAAGTTTCGGCTAGCTATGATCGGACATGTCGGAAGTTCGCTTGTGTGTTGTTTAGCAACGTACTACTGCCCTCTACCGATAAAACTTAACCAGGTTAATCGCAAGTTCGGGGGCGGGGCGGGGCGGCCTGTGCGGGGGGAGGGAGTACGTACAGTTATTGCTGACAACAGTCCGAGAATATTGTGTGCAGTGCGGACTGAATAATCTCGTACATATTTGTTTTCACTTATTTATTTCCTTTATTTACCCAGGGTGGCCTAAATCAATTTAAACTGGTTTCCATTTGGGACATGCATCATTTAAAACAAAAGCAAAATGAAGCTTCGGATCTAGTGCAAGTTACATCTGGTGTTCCACAAGGGTCGGTTATCGGGCCTTTGCTCTTCCTTGTGTACATTAACGATCTCCCTGTAGGCATGTCATCTATTGTCCGTCTATTTGCAGACGATTGCCTCATCTACAATACTGACAATCATGCACTTCAGAAGGATCTACACAGACTTGAACTCTGGCAAACCAAGTGGAAAATGGAATTTAATCCGAAGAAATGCAGTACCCTGTCCATAGGCGCTCGGAAACAAACAAAAACTACATATAATTTCTGTGGGTAAGATCTTCAATGTGAAGACTTCCAAAAGTATCTCGGGGTTACCATCTCCGATACCCTAGGTTGGAAAAAACATGCTTCAGAAGTGTCAAAAAAATCCCCAAAAGTACTTGGCATTGTCCGTCGAAATTTGTGGAACTGCAGTGAAGCTATCAAAGAAACCGCCTACAAATCACTAATCCTACCCATACTAGAATATGCATCACCAGCATGGGATCCACACCTCAAATCCGACATCCATCAACTGGAGCGAATACAGAGGCAAGCCATCAGATTTGTAAACAAAAATTACCAAACTACGCCAGGAACTGTCACGTCACTGTTCAAAAAACAAGGATGGCTGACACTCGAAACCAGGAGGAAAGTCAGCAGACTAACTATGATGTACAAAATTCTCAATAAATTAGTAGACATCCCAACTGTAGACTGTCTGACTCCAAATAATCACTCATCACGGGGACATAAACAAAAACTTATGCAGCTACGCACCAGAACTAGAATTTTCGACAACAGCTTCTTTCCAAGAACAATCAAAGATTGGAACAGCCTCCCACGTAAAATTATAGATGGCATCCCACTTTCGCACTCTGCATTTTGGCAAGAACTACTTACCCTATACGGAACAAAATAATCGCCCCCACCCACGCGACGCGCAAGCTAAACAAAAGTTGGTGTGATGTTTCCTGAAAGGATGCTTTGCCGACTATATAATTCAGATTCAGACTAAAGGATAATAAACAACAAAATGTATAAAGTAGAAACCGCAAAAAACTATATTGCAATTTATATAAAAAGGTGAAATGGCATTTATTTGGTAACTTTCTGCAACAACACTTATAAAAACAGAAGTTAATTGAGAGCCGCCGCCGTGGTAAAGAAAACGATCGAAATAAAACAATACAAAACTTATATAAGAGATTAAAACTTTGAACAGTAGTGTGTGATGATGCACACACAACGAGAGACTCAACATCTTCCTTTAGGCAATTCCTTCCACGTTCTACCACCATAAGTTGCAATACTGAATACTAAATATTGAACAAAATGTAGGCCTTAGACTCCCATGCTTTATGCAAATTAGTTTTATTTAATAAGGGGTTGTTGTTGCCCCAGCCGGTTTTAAAAGCACTCTATTCCAACATTCGTGTCAAGTGCATCATTCTTCGCAATGTTAGCCCACCCCTTGATAGCATAGACACGTGAGCCATTCGTCAATTTCATTGAATTCAAAATGTCACGAACCTTATTCTGACAAACTCACCTTCTGCATAGCTAGCCTACCAGCAGTGTTCTTAGAAGTCAGATTTCAACAAACAAACGTCGGTGACATTCTGGGAAGAAGTAAGTTCATTTCAAGATGTTGGTGACAGAGTATAATTATAATAGACCCCCGTTGCAGTTGGAGGTCTCGACCGAGGTCTTCCCCCGCCGATCTCTGTTTAGAAGACCCGGTAACTTTGAGAAATGTTGTGGTCTTGGTCTTGTCTCGGTTTCGGGCAATAGTCTCGGGCTGGCACCCATTAAAAACGCCAGAATATTCTAAAATGGTTATTCGAGTCATCGTTTTTGGTTTCAGGTTTGTTGCCTATCACCAGGCAATTGATCACAGCAGCATGAAGTGTGTGTCATTTGACACGTAAACCGCATGTCATGCAATGTGCATCTGTTCCGTCCCAACTTGACAATTGTCCCAACTATAGTTGGGACTGGTCCCAACTTGAGTGTTAAAGTTGGGACGTCCCAACTATAGTTGGGATCGCCCACAGGGCACCGTGATCGATCATGCACAAGTCTTATTTCAAACCTGGGTCTCGGCTCCGTACAAACTCATGTCACGGGCCGTTGCCAAGGACGAGGTTTGGATAACCGCTAAACTAACTCGGTGTAAATATAGTGTTTTTAGAGGGTTCTGACAGCGGCCTCATGCTCATACCGGGTGACGCTTTCAGTCTCAATGCCTACGCATTTAGTTTCCCTTCTCTCAAAAACCAAAATTCTAATTAATCTAAAATATTCTCAAGGGAAAGTGGTCTTAAAAACTTCATCCTATGATACTTACATGATTTTAGTTTATTCATGGGGGTGCTTTGTGTTTACTGCGATCCAAACTATAGTTGGGACGCCCCAACTTAAACACTCAAGTTGGGACCAGTCCCAACTATAGTTGGGACACTTGTCAAGTTGGAACGGAACACATCCGTTGAGCGGCAAATGTGATACGTATTAGCCAACAGGCAGGTTGTATACAGACATACTAATAAGACGTACGTTGAACCGGAGGATTTCTCAAAAACAGTTGATAATGAAATACTATTAAGAAAACAAGTTTGCGTAAACCTTTTTAAAAATTATCCATTGCGGTCTTGTTTACAAAACGAAGAACATCTCAAGCTTCTCCCAGATCATTAAAAAAGTTAATTTGCTTAACCTGCCCCCTACCGGTGACTAATAAAAAAAAACAGCGTTGCCACTCAAGACGAACTGAAGAGAGACATTGGCCAAGCAGCTAAATGACTCAAATAATCCTAGACAATAGCTGGACATTGTAAAGAAGTAAAACATAATAGTAATAATAATAACCATTTGGAAATGCAATTAAACAAATATATATATTTAAAACATATCTTGGATGGTGAAATCACATCCTCCTTCGAGCGTCGGCGTATAGTGGGAGGGCTTCCACGCCCCTTATTGGGGCACACATCGCAAATATTTACGTAAACATTTGCGTAATATACGATTTCGGCCGGCCTTGTCGCGACTATTTATCAGGTAAACATTTACGTGAATATTCACGGTCTGTGCCCCAAATTGCAAATTATTTTTTCTAATGTTCGATGTCCCTTTAAACAAATCATGGACTGTTATCATGTTCTCTTCATAATAGCCTCGATGAAAAGATTCACAATTGTTGCTTTATTGGTTATTCCAATGTGTTTCATGTACCAGATCAGAAAGGAGTCTACCAAAAAAGCGGTAGTGTGTGTCACTGAGAAACAAGACTTGTTTCCCCCCATGTATCTGACGACACTCGATGGTCGGTCAGGGTCAACAAACAATACCTGGAATACCAATGCATCGATCTTAAACCACTAAATATGTAAACATCAGTGGAGACAACCTCATAAGGAAATGAAATGCAAAACATGTTGATTATGATATTACAATCAGACTCACAAATCATCCAGGCCTATGTGAACTTTTAACATGTAACGCCAGCACTAAAATTACACGCGGAGCACATACACGAAAAAGGGATCACAGTCGTGACGGCATATTATACGTGAGGCTAGCCTTTGATCAAGGCGCTCATTGACCATCTGGCCTGAGAAGAAAATTGTGCTCGTGCCACCAAGTCCAACAGCTGACATGGCACCGGTATCTATACACGGCATCATGAGAGCTGTGGTCAAAATTTTGTTTGAACACCGACTAAAAACAAACCCAATCAAACTATTCAACTTAATTGTAATTTACATATCGAGCATGGATGAATCAAGCTGAATGAAAAAAAACAAAAAAACCCACAAATGCTAATTGCGTCTCGAACCAAGACTATCACGCGACTTACTCTTTCTGAATCTGAGTGATGACTTTTCAAGAGTAACTCAATGCCAGTTCAGAGAAAGTTTATTATAATGGACCTTGGGACTGATGACGTCAAAGTTTGTTTAGCACTTTGCAGAAGAATGAGAAACCATCGTGTCTCTGCTCAGCTGTTGAAAATGCAGTACCCCAGTTGTCCAAAAGACGATTTCACAAAGAGCTATTTATTATATCATAACTGTGTATCAGTCTTAATTGCTAAGCAAAGTGTGATGTCAGTACAATACAAATCACTATGGCAATACATGTTTATAGTGCTTTGTGAACTCGAACCCTGGTCTGTAAACATTCGAGACTGGACAGGCCAAAACATTGCCGCCCTCACATGGCGATCCCTGACAGCAGATGCATCCATCATGCACCCCCAACGACCAGCACGACGATCATCGGATGAATGAGTGAATGAATGAATGCATGAGCCGGTGCCACAGGGAATTCTGTGCCCACGCACAACGGTCCGGGGAGACAGAAGAATCCCCTAGGGGAATGTGTCCCCCGGCGGCTAGGGTTTTCTGTCCGCCAGGGGAATTTGTCCCCCTCTCATTTTAGCCTGAATATAAAATGTACTTATATTTTGATATGTTCTTTTGTTTGCCTCTTTGCGACACTTGTATTATTTTTTTACAATAAAATAAGAAATTTAACGTTCCTTCTCTTTCAATATGCTCCACTTTGGGGGGGCCTATGTTTAATGTACTGCTGCTAGGTGCACAGGCGTATTATTCTTATGCGTTATTAGGTCATCATCTCAGAAACTTTTTATTGAATCATCATGGACGAGTCAAAAGAAAATGTTGCCGTCGTTGCTTTCAACATCAAAGAATATTTGAGGAACGGAAGTTATCCGATGAATTACGATGATGAGAAGAACGCCAAGCGGACTCTCAGACGAAGATGCGATAATTTCTTCTTGAGGGACGGAGTCCTTTTTTTTAGAGGACGAAGCGACGATGTTAATCAAGAGTCAGGCACGAATCAGACGACGGCGAGGCTCGTCACATTAACAGCCCATGAGCAGAAAGAAAAAATCCGTGCTGTGCACGCTGTATCGGGTACGTATTTTCAGTTGTTTGTTTTATATCTATAAGATAGTGAATAATTGTTACATTGGTGAATCATCAATGTTGACTAAAAAAATTAACAAAATAATAGATAATACTTCTATTATAAACCAGCAAAGCGCGGGGTAATAAAGCAAGTTTAATACTACTACTACTACTACTACTACTACTAATAACGGACATTTATATTGCGCAATACCTATATGAATATACTCTACTGCGCATTCTAACAAACCTGTGAAAGTTTATTAAAGTAGTTCCGTCGGTGGACGCTCATGCCTGGGGGACATATTCTCCGTTGGAGGATATAATCTCCGTTGAGCACGACGGACAGAATAACCAAACGAGAGACAGTTTATCTTAGGAGATACTGTCTCGGGGGACATCGTACCCTAGACAAGCCAGGTAAAGTTGTCGGGGGGGGGGGACACACAGATTCACCGAAGGGGGGGGGGACACAGAATCTCCGTCCACACCGGTTGCAATAAACGACCCGTGACGTCATCAGTGCAGGGAGGGGGGGTCAATTGGCAACCTTCCATCACTCAGTCACTTCGACGATACTCCGAAATGTTCTGTTCCCACGTGCAGAGACCATGGAGGAAGAAAATACACTTCCTCCATGCAGAGACCAACCTTGATAAATACACAGCAACAGTACATGTGGGGTCCGTCACATGGGAAGAAGGGACGACGCTGGATCCCTTAACCTTTAACTATTACAGGTTCCTAGAAACTTGCTAACTGTAAGACGTCACTAGAAATTATAGTGTCGCCCCCTCTTATTGTTATATTTTCATCTCCCATTAATTTGTTGACATCCTAGTGACTTCTTTACAAGCCCAGTTGTTGTCTATGATTTTTCTCACTCTCAAACAGTATTTTATCAATACAATTTACAATCGAATTGTATTAGCCTTACTGTGTAATCCTACCTCCGTGGTCAAATCCAGTCATCCCTGTAATTTTTAGCCTGACTTTCTCCACGGTCCCTCCCACAGAACGAAGCTAGTTTGTCTGTGGGGGGGGGGGGGGGGGTGGTGGGGTGGGTGAGTTGAGTGGCCTTGCTCAAGCAGCGGGCAAGACATGACATGACAAGCCAAGCCTGTAACAGAGAACAGACAGCTGAACAGATTGTTCCACTTATCAGTGGGTTAGATCTGTGTTTGTGTGCATTGGCATAGCACATTTTGTGTACAGGAACAAGTTTCACAGCCCATAAAAAAAACCACACAACTCTGGGAACTGACCCCCCCCCCCCCCCCCATCTTAGATATGTGGAATGGTCCTGTCTCGGATATCATGGATGGTGAAGTCGCTCAGGGCTTTGCAAGTGAATAAAAAACAAAAACACAAACAATTTACCACTAAAATCTGACAAGGTCACGCGTTAAGGGGTTTTAATGAATGAGAACATTGAGGAAATACAAACAATAGTGTGGGTCTCCAAAGGGTGCGCTAACTCAGAATGTGTGTGACGTGGAAATGTTATAGAATAGAACGTGTGGGTATACCCACACGTTGTATTCGTAGGATCCAACATTGTATACACAAAATAACAAACCTGCGAAAGTTAAAAGCTCAGTTCGCCATCCGTGTCACGAGAAACTATAGTGAAACCCCCATTTTAGTGTTTTCAGACCTGCGGGGTCGGAAATTATGGTTCAATTGAATGCCATTCTATATTTCGAGTATAAATCTCTGAGCATTCATATTTTTGATCTTACTAATGCTAATGCGCACTCTTAAAAAATACATGGAAAAATGAAAACACAAAACTATTAATCTCCACAGATTATGACTGCGAATGTGTGACGTGGTCCTCGAATTTCTTAGATTTGTCTAGGGCTGTGCCAATTTGACGAAAAATGATGAGCGTGGTTGACAGTGACTCACGTTCAAAACTGCGAGGAATCCGGCGAGAGTCAAGGGGCCCGACCCAGTTCTGGGTCAGTCGTATGACCCCTTTGTACCAGCTTCCGAGTCAGACTGACCCAGAAAAGGGCCAGGCCACCTGGGACATGGAATCTGGGTCAATATTCTGACCCTTGAGTTTTTGTAGTGTGTCTCTGTCAGCCACGCTCATCATTTTGTGCGTCAAATTGCACGTACACGGTTTTTTTGTTTTTTGGTCAGCTTGAAAATGTCACTTGAAAATGCCCACATAATACACTGGGACATTGACTCCCGTATTATGCATGGCGCAGCCAATAATATTGCGGTGGTGACGTCATGTGAATGGGGGTCAATAGTTTTCAAGACACAGTCATTACTAATTACTGTCGGTTATTGAAAGAGTATATCCATCCAAACCCTTTCACCTTCACCATAAATGCGACTGCTTTTGAGTAACCCGGTACCATAGAGCAAAGACGTGACCAACTCACTTTGTATGCTTGCGGATGTCATTGACCCACAATTAAATTGTAGATACATCTTGTGTTGTTCCCCGGACCTCAACTGTTCAAGCACGACTTGTGATTTCAAGCCAACATCCCGTGCAAACAGCCTCATGAGAATAAAACCAGGAATGCACACAGAATGTCGTAGTCGCTGCTCATGCCAAGCTCGTGACCATCGGCTGGCGACCTGTGTTTTATTTTTCCATCGATCTCAAATAGAACTGTAATGGAACAGTTGATATACCCATGTCTTTCCATGAAAAGACATCCCGTAAATAGCACGCCCACGATCTCTCTTAATTTTTAGAAGTTTGAAGTGGGCGAAACATGATGAAGTATTTTATATAAAGAGGATCCTTTTTGCGGAAAGACAGAAATGTGTTTACCTCTCTACTCTGCTGAGAAAAAACCAACGTTTGTTAGTAAAGATGGTGTACCCGAAAATGTGTCTTCTATCTGCGAGGGAGATATCTATCTTTCTATGCTTGCTCCTCATCCACCAATTCATGGGCTCTCCTATCGAACACCCCGCTGCGGTAAATGAGCTCCATCAACCAGGGCTGATGGAAGAAACGGCTGATTTCATCGACTTGACGGACGCAGTGATTGGAGCAAATTCACGGGCCCGCCGTCAGCAGTCCACCACGCCCCAGTGTTCATCCAATCTCCAACCTAGTACGTACAGAGAGTTTCACAAGAAAATCGCCATGTCAGATAGCGGCGACGTATCGGTCGTTTCATCAAATTGTACCAAAGGTAGGCTTCTTAAAATTCACTTAATCTATACATGAATCCACGAATGCGTATCCATTTATTTATTGCTTACCACTTTAGCCTAACCCCCCATTTTCTCTCTTTTGGAACTTGCACAAAATAATGTAAACCTATTAATGGCTGGTACCAAGCTTGGATGATTGTTTCCGTTCACATGGGTGAACCAGCTAGGCCTACCTGGATCTGACCATATTCGGTTCAGAATGACTCGGAAAGTGTGGTTAAAAATGTGATTTTAACTCGGATTCTGCCAACAGTTTTGACCATTATTATTTCCGGGTGTCACTTTGACATGGACCCAGAAATGAATCAAGCCCCACGGGACCCAAATCCGGTGTCGTGCCAAAAAGTGTCCGCTGCCAAATAGTGTCCGCTCATTAGCATACTGTGATACGATTAGCCACAGGCCCGCGAGAGCGGGGGTGCTGTGGGTGCTGCAGCACCCCCAACTTTTTGGATGGGGGTGCTGGAATATACTAAAGCACCCAGAGGGACTCGAGCCCGGTCTCGAGTCCATTTTTTGTGGACTTGGACTTGGACCGAAGAGGACTCGAACTCGGTTGGGAGGACTCGGATTCGGACAACAGGACTCGACTACAGCTCTGAAAGCACCCCTACTTTTAGTAAATATGTTTCATGAACGGAAATCTTGGAAAAAGTTAACAATGTATATAATATACGTGTAACATGTTTTAGGGTTTTTTTATTACAAAAAAAAATCATATTCGGCACTAATATTGTGCTGGGACGGCCAGCATTATCATACTGTAATATGCCGTGTGTGTGTGTGTGTGTGCCTGGTCAGCCGGCTGGCCGGCCCTGGCTGTGTGTACATATTCTCCGTAAAGACATGCGTACGATGCAGGCTTGAACGGGAGTGGCAGGGATTTTCGGTGTAATAGTCGTGTTTTTCAAAAGAGGCGGTTTTCTCATGCCTTTGTTTAAAAAAAAACCCAAAACATAAATAAATAAATACAAAACAGAAAACACAAACACGTTGATTGTAAGCTGAATATCTTTAGGGTGAATATTGCTAAGGTTATATTGTAAATAAGGAAAGGCAGCATAATCTCCCAGCACCTCACTGATAGTGTCCTTAACAAGGGTTGCATATTGTGGATCTTTCAGCAAAGACTGGGAGTTTTTAAACTTCCCAACTAATTTAATAATAAATAAATAATACAAAAACATGAAAACATAAGAAATTCCCACCTGGATTACCATACCGAGTACCATCACAACAAAAAGTTGTTTTATTAGGACAAATTCACAATTTCTTGTATACACAAGTTTCATATTTATTTTGTAATCTGTTTTCTATACAGACACGATCGCTGAGCTATATGGACTCCGACCGGGCCTGGTCAGAATTCGCTTCCAAAGCGGCTACCTCGGAGTAGCAGGCACGAATGTATCGGCACACAATATTGACAACCCGGTAAGAATAATATAACGTCAAGACGTGCATATGACGTCATAAGCTCAAACAGCGCCCTCCTGGCTGAGGTCAAACGAAGACCTAAGGACTGCCCCCCCCCGTTTCTGGTCCATAAACCAAATTGGTCATTTCCAATTTCAAATAGCCCAACCCAAGGTTCCCCAAATGGGTTTTCCTGCGTAAACTGCTTTGTGACGCGTGGAGTAAAATGTTTAATTTGAACGAGTCCCGACAGACTTGCACACTGTTGTATACTTGATGATCTGGGAGGCGGGTAACCAATTGAAACACTCTTCCCATCGGTGAATTGTCAGTACTGGCACCACAAGAGCCTGAACTCTGGCAACCACAGTTAGCCTTATCCGATCAGTAAAAACAAAACAATTGTATTAACTGTTGTATTCATTCTGGTTGCCCTCCTCAGAGCGACATCAAACTCAACGATACTTGCATATGGTGTGAAACTGGCAACTCCGAACAAGGCTTCAGATTTCGATATTTCAGCCCGTCTATGAACGTATGCACAGATGATCAAGCACCAGAACTTTATCTGGCTGTGACAGCAACTGATGACGTCATTGTTAGCGCTAGCAGTTTTCGCAACATGAGCACCTTCTATAAGGAATGTGACAATTGGTGCCCCTGAGCACAACAACAGCAACAACAACAACAACAACAACAACATTTATCTACTTTTCAACCGCTTTGAATGTTGACTGTTTTAATTACCTACTTTTGATTGTTTTTATGATTGTTTTTTTATTGTCTGTATTTTTTGTGGCTGTTTTTAATGTGTGTTTTTTATGACTGGGAAAACACTTTTCATGTTTACATGATGAATAAATAAATCTAACCTAATCTAATCTAATCTAATCTAACAACAACAACAACAACAACAACAACAACAACAACAACAACAACAACAACAACAACAACAACAACAACAACAACAACAACAACAACGACAGCAACAACAATCAACAACAATAACCATAGCACAATTAACAGCTGCAGCAGCAGCAGCAGTACTGCAACATCAATAGCAAAATAATCATAATAGAAATAAAACAGCACTCATTACAACAACACCGGCCGTCGACGACGGCAATAGGAAATGTTATATCTACAGTTTTGTTTTAACTGTGTTTTTTTTTACAGCCCATCCACTTTAGTTTTCAAAGATCATTCTACCAACTTTAAAGTTGGTGCTCCGTTACAGAGAAGTGGATTTTGCACGATGGGTTTAATGGCCTTATTTCTGTTACACCGATTGTTGCAACTGAAATAAGTAACAGCAATTTAAGTGGTTATCAAATGCTATTTTCACAACTTTGACAGTAATGCATCTGTGTTTCTCTTGGAATTGGTAAAGGAACTTACCACCGATGAGCTCTCACAATGAAACTGTTGTCATTTCATTTCGATATGTATACACACATTGCATTTAATGTTAGTGTGCTTTTTAATAATTATGAATTTGAATACATAGTTTGTATTCTGTCAGTGCAACAGTTTCTTAGCTCTATTTGCAGAAAAACTTCTTCATCTTATTCACTCGCAACCAGTGCGGTTGAAACTATAGCCCATCTCCATTAAGTACTGGAGATCAATGCCCATTATGTGTTGACGTCACCACGCCACCATCTTGGAGGTTTAAATCGATGATGAAACAATGGAAACGCACAGGATGTGCCATTGATCAATTTTCTTTTGCACCAAGCCGAATTGCATATGACGTCATTGACCGCCATCTTTGATGACAAACAATGGAAAAATGCTTGCCTGTGACACGCTGTTCCCGACTCTCAGCCAATTGATGGCCTTTCACTTGCTTGTTTCATCAACGATGGCAGCCAATACAAGGGGTCTGTTTTGGCAAGATTGTACGCTACTGTTTTTATGCATATAAAAAAATCAATGGGAGAACGGTTGAGACGTACATGTAATAAAGCCCACACAACATTGTACAACATTAAAAACCAGCATTGTACACAATATGTGTCAAAAATTACGGCATCAGTGTACGGATGCATCTGTTTACCGCTATCTTGTTACTCTTTAAAAAGCTTGTTGAAATAAAGGCGTCACCAATTTGATTCGTTCTCTCCGAATAACTTGTGTTGTTAATTTTGCTTTCCCGTCTCGCTGTGTCCTTCTGTCAGCCGTCACGAGACTAGGCAGAGCTGTGTGTTGAAAAGTTGCGACAACTTGCGATTTGAAGCCATTTTCGGTGTCCACCTTCCCCCCCCCCCAAAAAAAAGGGGGGAACAACCCCAAACCTGCAATTATGCTTAGCAAAAATGTGTTACCAGCCAATTTAAACTACCATGGAATGAACGCCTGGATTCCTTGCTTATTTTTGAAATAGATGTGTTAAGAAACTTTCTGTTTCACGGCTCTCCAACTACAGCTCAGGGCCAACTTTCATAGAGCTGCTTTAAGCAGGAAACTTAAACATGTTCATATAAAAACATGCTAGATACCAGTCAAGGTTTCTACATGTTACATGGTATTTCGGGCTGGTAATCTTATTCAAGTAAGCATCGTGTGTGCAGCTCTATGAAATTGGGCTCAGGTCGGAGAATACAAATGGCACTGGCCACTGTCAAGCATAGTCTTGTTTCAAATCGTTATACCATCCACGTGCATCACAGGTGGGCTTCAGTAAAGAGCATGTGGTCAAGGCTAACTTACATGCCACCATTAGACGAGAAAAACACTCAACGGTCTGCATTAACGCCACCAACAATGTTATTTATGTTTTTCAAATATGTGTGTTGTTGTTGGAAGAAACAGTGTAGGATAAGGAAATAAGTGGCGACAAGGTCTATCTAACGCGCTCTTTTCAAACCGACTCGGTCCTTTATCGCACGGCCACGACCCTGCAAGGTTTCAACGTCCGTTTATGGCCGAATCGCTATTCATGTACTAAGTTTTTAATATCGTAATATGTTGGGGAAAAAAGTAATAGTCTTCTTTATATAAGTTTTTCAATTCCTGTCACTCCCTCGGCCCCGTTTAGCAAATGGTCAAATTGCCGTGCAATTAGAATGGATAAACTGTCCCGGATATTTATGAATAATGTATAACGGTCAGAGCTTGGCCCCTCCTCCAGCCCCCAAAACTCGATGTAAGCCGAGACGAAGCAACGTCGATGGAGAGAGTGCACTACAGGTGAACAAAAAACCCGAAAGATCATGCACCACACTTCACGAACAAATCGAAAGCCACCCTTCCCTGTAAATTAAAAAACAATTAACGTGAAGGTCGTGGCTTTTAGAGATTGTTCGAACAAAAATTATGCCTTGATGTTGTCGAGTTTCAACGCGTGTGGCTTTCGGGAACGCGTTATCCTTAAAAATGGATAAAGAATTTTGTTATTACAACTAAGTTCTTTGCTTACAAGGTTTGGCTCCGTTTTCCCATGGCAATATGGAGTCTAACAAGTTGTTTAATACTTGGTTCAAAGGTGTTTTGGTGTGAATTGGGCTGACTGCGTATTGGGGTGTCCTCACACATCTAACTTTTGTTCACTTTTCTATTTCCTCCTGATATTGGGTATGTAATAGAATAATTAAAAAGATCAAGAAACATGGCGTTCGCCTTCGAAACCAGCTTTAATCCAATTCTATAAAATGGAGGTAAAGTAAAAATTTAAGGCGGTTTTTATCAAATAATGTATTGAAACGCACAAAATAAGCAAAACAGAAAATCCCGAAACAAAACAAAACATTGTAATATTCTAGTATAAATACATTGTCAGAATGGGCTCTTTTAATGACAGGGTACTGGTTCTAAATTATGAGTAATACAGATATTTTATAACAAAGTTTTTGACATCGGTGGTATAGTAAACAACACATTAAATTTTGTTTTCACGAAACAAATATTTAAAATAAATATATAAAAACGAGAAAATTAATAGGCCTATCCATTTCGGTGGGACAACTCCTCTGAACCCTATTTTATGTCACTTTGAATGCTTCTCCTGTTTTTACTACCATACAAGTTTTATCAAGTTCCTGCATAATGACGTCACAAGCTCAACAGCGCCCTCAATGAGGTCAAAGGATTAGAAGACCCATTATTGTCTGAGAGTCGTGATGCCCGTCTTACTGTTTGTTCTCAGTACGTAAGGGTGACCTATATGCAATGGGGGTATGTACTATCTCCTATACTTCTCAGTGCTAATCGGTTCCCATGATGCCCTTTAACGGATTTATTTAATTATTTCTTTTATTTTTTATATTTTCACAAAAACTGACTCTTCTTGATTGAGGGGGCTGATGCTGGCGTTACCGTCTTGGTCCACACTCAGGTAGCTTAACGGCTCATTGCAATTAATGGCAGTAGGGTGGAAGTGTCGAAACTGGGAGGCCTTCATGCTGTGTGTTGACGGGGATTCGCACCACAATGTGTGGTTTGGGGAAGACTGTAGGCAAAAGAAATAAAAGAACGAATGAGGTGCCTTTGAAAAGAAAGAACGTCGTATTTCAACCATTGATCAATATTGGCCTTTCCCATAAAATATGCAAATTGAACACGGGCGCTTGCGTATTAATATTGCTACTGATGTGCGTCTGCCAACCGATAGACCCCTTGCATTGGCCGCCATCGTTGATGAAACGTGCACGCGTGAAAGGCTATCATTGGCGCGTACGCGCCTGCATTTTTCCATTGTTTGTCATCAAAGATGGCGGCCACTGACGTCATGTGCAATCCATCTATTGCCTCTGCATGCATGCATGCGTGAATTTAGGATACTGCATGGCAAAGGTTAATTTGAACAACGTTTGCAAGTGCAGGCCCATTTTCGTGGCTCTGCTTACTGTGGAATTCTGCGCTTTTATGTGGTGGCCCTGAAGGGACATCAAACATATATATTTACGTGAATATGTATATGTTTGATGTCCCTTTAGGGCCACCATACGTTTATGGCCCATCTTTATCTCAGAGAGTGCAAAACTCCACGGTAAGCAAAGCCATGAAATAGGACCCAGGCCGACAGTTTTCACACATACTGTAGATGCCAATATCCCCTCCTAGTTTAAGGCCGCTTGGTGGCAGCAGACATACTGACTAAATTTCCATAAACTACGAAGTTCACATGCAAGTGTTGGTTTGTTTATGAGCACCGTGGGTTTACAGTGTTTAGGCCGCGTTGCGTATAATGACTCATACAAACTAAAATACAACGTTTACGAATTCATGGTCGAAACATAATCTTCAACATTTTATGCCATGCTTGATATGTAGCCAACTGAGTCCCCCAAATATTGCCATACTTTAACACTCCTTTTCCTCTTGTACAGAAGTATACAATCCCTATAATCCTTTAAAACAACTCCTGGCATTCCTAGAACACAATGAAGACACAATAGGTGGGGGGGGGGGGGGTACACCATGACACTAATCGAGCATCAACATTTTGTCGTTGCAGCTAAATGGCACGATAGCCGACCACCGAAAGGTCTAGTGAGACTGAAGTCCGTAGTGAGTTTATGGTTTATGCTTAAAGCTGATCCTCCTTTTGAGGGAGATCAAAAGATTATCAGAAACTGCATCATGGATGAGCCGGGTGAAAAAAAAACTATAACGCAAACGCAAACTGTCTTACCGGATCCGAAGCGTTGAATTTCCTTACAATTCCATTTTGGACTCCTAGCCAACCATTCAAAAACTCTATTCGCATCAATCCTAGACTGGTTGTTTTCAAAAATACACATGTAGTGTTATCTAAAATAGAAAAGCAACAATAATTGAAAGTTAATTTGAGTCTAGGCATACAGGTCATGTTTTGTAAAAATTTTGTATAGGTCATGTTTTTAAAAAAAATTGTAGGCAACTTGGAGCCAACCACCTTCACTGTGGAACACTTCGGCACCACAAGGGACAATCTTCTAGCTTTATCTCACTATCCCCAAGAAAATGGCGAGGAAACTGACACTGAAATGTGAATTAATTTTCGTATTGGCGGTTGCCGGAAGCCGGTTGCGTGTGACGTGCCTCTTAAGTCATACTCGTAGGTAATAACAACTTTTGTTTCCACCAACCTGAAACCGCCCCATTCCCCCTCCCCATCACCTGGACGATGAATCATACATGGACTTTTGGGGGGTCATTTCTTGAGCTTCTGGCCACCCCTTCCCACAGGGAGAATGATGTCGCCCTCTAGATTATTCTTTCTGCCGCATTGGCCAAATTGGGAGAGTTCATGTCTCAAGCCATGTCTCTCCTCCCACCGTCTCCACCACAGATTGCGTCCCTGAGAAACACGGCTGCCTCCTGCAGCCATGCACGTGCCTGGAATTACACGAATGGCCACATCCTCTATTGCCCCTGGTCTAGGCCTCGGTTCCCTTTCAAAAGTTTCCCATACACTTCGAGATTTTCCGTGCGAAGTGCCATTTGCAAAATGAAAATGGCCTTGCCCTCTCTCAAAGATGAAATTCCAGGCCTACATTCACGCCGCCATTCCATTTCAAGAAGACGGTATTGCAGCGTAAATTGCCCGGGGAAAAAAGTGGGACCTTTCCACCAAAGGTTAAGCAGAATCATAATCAAAAGCAACGGTAAAATCGCCAAGTAGGCTACATAAAACTCTCTCTGTGAGTTGTGGTTGTAAATAGAAATTTATAATTTCATTATAGGCCTATAACTTAGGTCAAACAGGCACTTGCATTTTCTTTACCGTTAGATCAACATACAAGGTAACAATTATTTTACAATAAAAAGAAGAAGAAAGATAACAACTATTTTACCCTAGTTGACTAGAGTGAGATTTGAATGGGCGAATCGTGTAGTCCTATATAACACGTTAAAATACCTTGAAAACTGGAGAATAATGTGAAGAGGCAACATTTACGCAACAATGTGTGCCTACAATTATTTTACAAATAAACAACCCCAAACAGACCAATCCATCCATAAAAAGTAGCTTTACTTACCGAAAGAGACGGGGTTCACACCTCTAACTGTACCATCGTCAAGCAACGACAAAACTTTTTTGGCTTTGACATTAAAAAGTTTAACAATATTACTGCAGTCCATTAGGTCACGACGGGCCCGCGATGAGTGTGACGGGAGGCTCACTTGTGCCGGTAACTCAGCGTCCCAAGCCGGTGTCTCAAGTGAGTTTGGTTCCGGTCGGAGTTGACTCGACTCCGCATTAGGATGGTTAACAGAAAAACATACAACTTGGTCGGCGAAGAACACAGAGAGTGAGAGCAAACTAAGCATAGACATCTTCCACAGCGACGAAGCAATCTTTCCGGAGTTTGCCATTATTTTTTTCAAATTGTGTTTCGTTTCTTCTTTGAATGAAAAAGCGGAGAGATTTTCAGACTTTGGAGTCAGAACCGGCACTTTGTTTGAATATGGTTGGGATGCCTGAAATCTCGAGACTTTATACAGAATGGAAGAAGGCCCACCAAGAGTTGTTTCGTTCGTTGAAATTGCCATGGGGCGTAAACAAGTATCATTAAAAAAAAACACCAAACGAGCCACCACGGGGTAAACTCAGCATCTTACGATCCACTTTCCAATAGGAAGATTTAAAAAAAAGCTTTGTTTGCACAAACTTAGTACGTATTAATGAATTTGGGTTAAGTTATAAATCAGATTTTCTTGGAAGTTTTCTGAGAATAACGTTGGCCCTATATCATCCAGCTTTTACACCCATCCAGGAAGTGATGTAATCTCCCTGCTGGATTCTCAACCTGTTGAAACAAATGACATAAAGCTACCCCCACCCCTGTGCAACGTGTAAACACCCAGTCAGTACTCACCACCCCTCCCCCTACCCTCCCCTCCCCCTTCCCTAGAGGTCTTGGCGAGGCACCATAACCCTCCAGAGCGGCCATCCTGCCCGGACACATGAACAAACTGTTTGAACTACTACCATAAAACTACTCGTTTACACTTGTTAAAAAAGATTAAAGATCTGCAGCGTGGCCAGGGGGGCGGGGGGCGGGGGGGGGGGGCATGTGCTCCCTACAAACTGCCAGTGCCCCCCCCCCCCCTCTCACGAAAAAATCGCGATAGTGCTCTCAAAAAAGAAAAAGAAAAGGGAAACAAGAGGAAGATGCGTTGTATAATCTAACGGTCACGGTTGAGATCGCTACCGCGGTCACAAATTGGCAAGAACATAAGAGGATGGCGGCCCCCTGCAGCGTCCCCCTTCCAAAATAAAAGCATGACCCCCACCACTCACAAACCCATTCCCCCTGCCCCCCCCCCCCACACTTAAAAGCAATGCTTCCCTGTGCCCCGCTGTGGCCACGTCGCTGTTAACGATGCATTGGCCGTGTTTGAATGAAAGGATTGAAAACAAATTAGGTTTCACAAGCAAACACATAAAATGTTACAGGAATTGTTTGTGGAAAGACAAATTAATGGCACAATTAAGATTTCTGATGTCGGGGAACAGGGATGAAGAAACGTTCAAACCACCTGTTTGTAGATCTTGGCTTTCTCGTTTAATCCATATTCCCCTGTGGTGGCCAATTTTGTTTACCAACTGGGTCGAAACATTTCAAAGAATCTGGATTTAGTCCTATTGCATTTCCACACCTCATTTTAATACGACCATAGACATAGACTGCAATGAAAAGGCTTAGCGTTAATTCCCTCCTGGATTATGACCAGCACTGACTTCTTCCGTTGGGCGGGGGGGGGGGGGGGGGGCGGCATTGGAGATGAGGACGGGTTGTCCGCGCAGTTCCAGGAGAAGCGATAAAACCGGAAACACTTCAGCCGTGCGGTGGCATGGCTTGTACCGTAGAGACAGGACAAATATTTATCTTTGCTTGTACCACCACCGGACATCGCCAGAGTCTTTCACACTGAAAGCTGGACAAGTTGTAAAGTTTTCTGAAGTTGTTAAAGTGAGAACCGTTCGGTCTTTGCTTTTTTGCTCAACATGTTGACCAATATTGGAGTATAGGTCAAGGCAAACAAAGATGAACACAGAGGAAGGGAGGTGGGGGTGTGAATATTAGTTGCTCTTGTTCTTTTCATAACGAAGGAAATCAAAGCGGTGCCCATAATTCATAGCTCTGCTATGATCAGGATACCAGTCACGTGTTTCAAGTGACGTGGTATTTTGGCTGGTAACCTTATTCTGGGTGTTGTGCTTCAAGCAGCTGTATGAGATTGGGCTCAGATGATCAACTTTAATCAAAGACTAATATTCGGAATTGTATCTTATACGTAAAGGATCATCAACGTTATATCATACAGTCCGAAACCGTCCTCTAGTCCGGAGACATCGTCCTGGGGTGTGGTGTGTTTACCCCACCCCCTTCAAACACAAATATGGTTAGATTGAGATCAACTTGTAAAAAATTCACATTTTTGTGCCGTGGAATGAAAAATATTATATCTACAAACTGTTTATTCAAATGCTGTTGCCGAGCAAGAAACGTATTAATTAAGGGTTGGATTTGGCATTTCCCACTCTGCCCCCACCCCTGTTTTTTCTTTTCTCGCCATCGCCCTCGTTGTTGTTTGGTTGATTTATTTACTTTAATACCATTTCGGTTCTGGTAGTTGACCTCCACATTAGAGTGATCAATAAAAAAATATAAAAAGAAAAGAAAAAAGAAAAAACAGTTGGTTGGCGAAGAACAAACAGATGCCCTTTTCAAAACCTCGGTTTGGAGTTGGGGTCCATCTTTAGCAGTTGTTGCTGTTGATGTTTTTGCTGTTGATGTTGTTCTTGCTGTTGTTGTTGTTGTTCTTGCTGTTGTTGTTGTTCTTGATGTTGCTGTTGATGTTGTTGTTGTTGTTGTTGTTGTTGTCGTCGTCGTCGGTGTTGTTGTTGTTGTTGTTGTTGTTGTTGTTGCTGTTGCTGTTGTTGTTGTTGTTGTTGTTGTTGTTGTTGTTGTTGTTGTTGTTGTTGTTGTTGTTGTTGTTGTTGTTGTTGTTGTTGTTGTTGTTGTTAATACGTTCCTTTGGTATAGCCTTTAAACAGTCGGAAGGAGCCTAAGCCGGGGCCCAAGCCCAAGTCATAGTGTCGAAAGAGCCAAACTGTGATAAATCTAAATTAATAAACATCTTCCGAAAATATTGAAGAAACTTTATGTGTAATTTTTTTCTTTTACAAATTGTGATTTGTGCCTACCTTTGACAGTCAAGATAGTTTGACAAAATAAGTTTTAGAGCCGGCTATTTCATGGAAAACCTGACGTTAAGACTCTCTACGTAACGTAAAGGTGTCTTCATGAGGACTAAAACCGCCTTAATGGGAGACAACTATTTTTTCGGAAAAGGAGCTTTGTAAAAATTTAAAAAATGCTTCACCCAAATTGATTTTCCATTTCTTAATGGGCGGGATAGCTAACAAGTGGGGTCTTTTCAGGTTCTTGGAAATTTCCGGTCAAGAAGACACATTTATCCAGCACTACATTATTAAACTATACAATCACAAAAAATAATGAGAAACTCACGTGAAGTACAGTATGAAACCAAGTATGTACTGGGGGCACTGGACATTTGCGATGGGGGGGGGGGGGCACGTGCCCCCGGCCCCCTTGGCTACACCGCTGGATAGGTTTTGTGTACGTACATGATAGTTACAATTTTAATTGAAAAAAGAGAAATCATGAATTGGAACGCCTTATTTTCTTTAGTAAATGACTAGAATGATAAAAACAATTAATGAGTCCTGGCTGAATGACACCCAATGATTACCCACCCCCACCTCCAACCCATCCCCTCCAAAAAGGGGTAAGAGAAAATAGAAGGAAAAAAAACCACCCGGTGTTTCTAAAATGGTTCGATACCGGAAGAAATTTCTATGGATGACAATCCCGTTCAAAGCTCGGAATATTCTCAGAAAACTGACGCCTGTGAGATATCGATCGCCAAAGATAACACGAAGTTCAACTTTTAATGGAGCTTCGCTCAGGTTTTTAATTTGATACTTTACACTAATCTTCTTTGAACGGTGGATCACACGAAGCTAGATTGACCCCCCCCCCCCACATACCATGATGACTAAATAATTATTGCTTCCTTTTGGGAATTCAAACGAATAAAAAAAGTTTCGTAATACTTTTTTTTCTAGGTATTGAAAGAAATGCAACGACGATATTTCCCTCTGAAGTCTCGAGATCTTGGAGGACCCGTCACATTGGCTGCTGATTAAGACGGCTGAATTCTCCCAACTTTCTCTCCGTGGCAATTTCTACGAACTGGATAATCCTTGGTGGGCCTTCTTCCGTTCTGTATAAAGTCTCGAGATTTCTGGCATCCCAACAAAGTGCCGGTTCTCTCCGCTTTTTCATTCCACGACGAAACGAAACACAATTTGAAAAATAATGGCAAACTCCGGAAAGATTGCTTCGTCGCTGTGGAAGATGTCTATGCTTAGTTTGCTCTCACTCTCTGTGTTCTTCGCCGACCAAGTTGTATGTTTTTCTGTTAACCATCCTAATGCGGAGTCGAGTCAACTCCGACCGGAACCAAACTCACTTGAGACACCGGCTGGGGACGCTGAGTTACCGGCACCAGTCAGCCTCCCGTCACACTCATCGCGGGCCCGTCGTGACCTAACGGACTGCAGCAGAGACCCTAAAACACTTTTCGATTCCAGATACAGTAAATTTTTGTCGTTGTTTGGCAATGGTACAGTTAGAGGTGTGGAACCTTGCTCTGCCGGTAAGTAAAAACTGCTTTGTATAACAGGTTGAATGGTCCATGTTGCGCAATGTACAGCATCGCTTGTTAGAATTATACGCACACACACGACAAAAGTAATTCACTACGTCGCAAAATTAATAATTGTGCGCATAACTGCGATTTGTGCGCTTCGGACCCACCATTTTTATTTAAGCAACTGACTGGAGAGCACAGCTTTCAAATTCTACTCATGGAGAAAGGTTGACAATAATGGACTGTGCATGTCTCGCGCGTATAGAAACGAGAAAACACATCAAACGAGGAACATATTTTTTTACTGAAATAAAATCTTCATTTTAAATTATACCTCTGAAGAAATCTGAACAGTGAAAATACTCATTACAATTTTGATAACATGAGTTTTAGTTTTTAGATTAAATACACAAATAATTTGTTAATTATTATTGACACAAAATTAAAACTCCGTGACAAGGATGTTTATTTGATCCCACAAGCAATAATCTCTATTATAATAGAGATCAATGAATCCATCTATCTATAGACCTTTCTGTTGTTGATAAACAAACCGCGCTGGTTGGCATGGGCGGCCGAATGTCAGCAAAACATTCAATCGTGGTAACAGGATGTTGTGACCAAATCCAACATTTTCTGCAAACTTTTAATTAAATAAAATACTTCGCAGGATTGGTTGCTTTGTTTTCAATAGATTCAACACTGTTTTTTTCAACATTTGTGTAACATCGTTACAAACTGTAGCCATCTGTTTTTGTTTTGCATTTCTGGCTTTCCATAGTTTTCCAACCCAATCTTTGGCTGGTGCATGTTAAAATGTCTTCGGTTACGTATATCTGTAAGTTCTTTATTACAGCTATGTTACAACTGTTCATGAATTTGAGATTATCTGTGTTATTTGTTTCCCGTAAGTATGTGTTTGGAAAAGTTGATCATACAATGAGGTATTTCCGAAGGGGCACATTTTTCGGTGGATGGTGGGAGATGAGAGAGTCCGTAGCTTGAGACCACGGACTAATCTGCGAATGCAACATTTCCCCCCGGGAAGTGAGCCCATAGACTAAAGAGTTCACCCCACAAGCAAAAGAAAATGACATCCGAAACGTAAATATAGTCCAGTCCCTAAACAGGTTGCGGGGGGGGGGGGGAGGGGGCACTGGTAGGGGTCAAAAATTTGAAGATTTCTGTTTGGTGGAAGCAAAAGTTACGTAACGTTATAAATATAATAAAATTATCAATAATTTTACCTTAACTGTTTTAGATGGAAACGCAACCTTAAGTTTGAAGTCATATAAATACTTGTCCGTGGTGCGCATTAGGTCTTCCTATGGTGGATACCTTGGAGTCCGAGATGGTGCAGTTATCGCCAACGTAGACGAGGTAAGAAAGTTTGCCTTCATACACTTAAACCCCTGTCACACTACAGAGCAAGTTCCCATCCAGAACTAAAAACCCAGGAAGCTCCTGGTGGGGAATGTTAACCCCACGTTTCACGTAGACATACCCCGAAGAAAATGACATTTCCGCGGGAGTTTGCCAGGGTTTATAGCAAGTGAAATTTGGGAGATGGCTTAATGAGGGAGATTGTTCGATGTTCTCAGGAAGATGGTTCCACATCCTAGGTACAGCGATAGAAAAGCCCCATTGCTGGCTCCTAAGAATGGGAAGTGACTGAAGTTTGTGAGAAGGAACGCAAACTTCGAGCAGTTCCTTTGACGGACAACATGTCTGTGAGTTATGTTGGTGCTGATGAGGCATTCCGGCAAAGGAACACAAGCAGCAAGATCTCAAACTGAACTCATGATTCTAAACGGATGGAGAATCAGTGCAGGCCATCAGTGCAGGCTCTTCAGGGTTGGTTTCACATGGTCAGGCTTCTTAGCAGCAGACTACCAGACGAGATGTTCTCTTTTTGAAGCCTCAGTATAAGTAATGTTTCTTTGGTAGACCATGTAGGGGAGAATTTCCCGTATCGAGGCCGCTGGTGACAACAGCGTGAACGATCTACTCCGTCGCAGTAGGGGTTGGGTATCCACATCCAATGCAAACAGCCTTCCTAGTGGGCATTGGCAGAAGTCAGGCGCTCTTGACAAGGTCAAGCAAGGTCAAATCTGCAAGTCGTCAGCATGTGAGTGAAAACTCAGCCCGTGGTTGCAAAATGATGCTAGAACTGACTGGGTTCTATGTGGCTCTTGCTCATGATGAGTAAGGTCAGCTGCCTTTCGAAGAGTTGAAGGTCGCTTGCCTTCTGGGCTCTCGGGCTCTCGGAAATTGAAAATTGCCAACCATCAGCAGACTTAGTGAATTGTGCAGTGCAATCATGTTGATCCTGCTCCAACCCCCCCCCAAAAAAAAAAATAAAAATATGAGGGTATGGTGAATTGGTTCTTTTCTGTTTCTTTGTGGTGTGGGGCGAATAAGTACTAAAGTACACACCGACATGATACAATTTATGACCTGCAAGCCTATTCTACACTGAAATATTGACACCATGGGTGTTGGTCACATATATACCCACGAGAGAATCAAAGTTAACATCTTAGGGTGTTAAAATAACACCAATGTAATTGTGTTAGTAGAAATTAGTGTTATTTTAACACCACGGTGTAAATTGTGATTCTTTTTCGGTATCTGTTTGTGACAACACCCGTGGTGTCAATTTTAACACCCCATCAGTCTTTGCAGTGTAATGGTCAGTAGTTGAAACAAGAGTTCCTTTTATTCAAAGTCAATTATTTGTTCTTATTTCTCTTATCCAGCAAGACGTTAATAATGAAACCCTATGGTGTGAAGACGGGGGGACTCAGGCGGGCTTCTGGTACAGTCATTTAAACAGCACCGTCAGTGCTTGTGCCGACACGTCAGACTACCTGAAAGTGAAGCGAAATGGGGACCTCACCCTCAGCAACCAGTTTTGGAGGTCAGCTTTTGTCAAATTATAAATGAAAAACAAAATCCGTAAAAGCATCATGGTGAACAAAAAAGCACTGAGAGGTATTGGGTATTGGTGAAGTAACTACAGGATTGTTGTGTAACGCCCGGTTCAGACAGGCACCCCCAGAGTCGCGCCGAACCAAATAGATTAGAAGCGACTCTAGGTCGACCCAAATAAATATTGGTTTCAGACAGGCGAACTAAATTGAACAATTACATTAGGTTCGCCTCATGACAAGATCGAAGTCTGAAACCAAGACGTTCCAGAGTCGACCAGCGCGTCGAGTCGCTCACCACTGACTCAGACGTCGAACCAGGTTCTTTATTTTCGGTTCTGCGCGACTCTAGAGCGACTGTCTGAACCGGGTGTAACTGTTTCCTATACTAGCCCAGCTAAAAACTGGGTCTGAATTGACCCATTACCGGGTCAGTGTGACGCGAAAGCTGTGTCAAAATGACCCGGAAATGGGTCAGACTGACGCCGAATCCGAGCTATAGTCCCGTTCTAAAAACTAGTTTCCGGGTCATTGGGTCAGACTGACGCCGAATCCGAGCTATAGTCCCGTTCTAAAAACTAGTTTCCGGGTCATTGGGTCAGACTGACGCCGAATCCGAGCTATAGTCCCGTTCTAAAAACTAGTTTCCGGGTCATTGGGTCAGACTGACGCCGAATCCGAGCTATAGTCCCGTTCTAAAAACTAGTTTCCGGGTCATTGGGTCAGACTGACGCCGAATCCGAGCTATAGTCCCGTTCTGAAAACTAGTTTCCGGGTCAGTCTGACCCAGAATTGGGTCAGACTATCTGATGGGACTCGGAATCGACATCAATTCCAACCTCGTCCACATGGTTTACTTTATTTCCAACTATGTTTGGTCAACCTGGTACTTACTGCTCGACACACCCTGGAGACGAGGTTGGATCTATTCTGGCCCTGGATTTTTTTGAGTACAAAAGCATGCAAAATATGCCATAAAACAAACAATACACAAGTTGAGATTTATTTTTAATCAAAAACATATTTATAAAAGATATTTATTGCTATTAATTTAAGTACTAATGCTATTTTTTGAGTACATAAGCCATAAAACAAACTATAAACAAGTAGAGACCTATTTTTAATCAAAAACATATTTATAAAATATATTTATTGCTATCAATTTAAGTACTAATGCTATTTTTTGAGTACCTAAGCCATAAAACAATCTATAAACAAGAGAGACCTATTTTTAATCAAAAACATATTTATAAAAGATATTAATTGCTATCAATTTAAGTAGTAATGCTATTTATTTTAGTACCTAAGCCATAAAACAAACTATAAACAAGTAGAGACCTAATCAAAAACCTATTTATAAAAAGATATTTATTGCTGTCAATTTCAGTAGTAATGCTATTTTCGTTTTGGTATTTCTGTTTTTGTTTGTAGGTTTTTATTTGCTTGAAAGTGTGCATCATGAAATAAATGTGTTTTGTAAGAATTTATAGCCATTTTTGGTTCCGACTATTTATTATTTACATTCTAAGGAGAATTAATATTTCTAAATTATTAATGATTCTCAGGAAAACAGATAATATTTAATTGTATAGTTTTCGAAAACAAATGATAAGTTTGTCTAAATACTTCACAGAGTGCAACACTGTCGTTAGATTATCTTAGGAAATTTCTTCAAAATATGTTTTATTTGAGGGGGGAAACAATGATGTAAAATTATACAGTTTAGTTTCGTTTTCAGAATTTCTTTATTGTTTATATCTGATTTCCAAGGAGATTGGATGTTTCAAACTGTATAATATTAAAGGCAGATGGACACCCCGCAGGAACTTAATTATAATTTTCGAGGGGGGGGGGGGTGAAAGTGAAGTGGTTTTTCCCCATTATCAGATTATCATGCAAACATTCTTCAAAATATGTTTTATATGAGAGGAAAAAACAGTGTTTTTTAATGTGCGTTTAAGTCGAATTTGTTTACTTTGAATTTGAATCTTAACTTAATCTTTAGTTTGAAGGCGGTAGTAATCTGCAAGATAATATATGTTATGTTTTAGTGCGGCACTGAATAAAATGAATGCAATCAAATAACCTGATCTCAAGTTTTTAAAATATTTTTTACTGTTCTTGTTGTTTGTTGTCATGTCTTTTATTCGATCCCTACGTAGAGCACTATGTCCTTATGAATGGGGTTTTATGAAGGTGTGCGTCATGTATCACGTCATCCTTTATTCAAATGAGTGCACACCTATATCCCGTCACATGGGATATTTCCCCTGAAGTTTTTGGCCCACACACGTCGAACTGCGTCCTGTCACATATATACCATGCTTCGCTCGTCCCCAGCGCCTTGCCTTGAAACCAAAGGCGCTGGGATGGGCACACGTATCAAGCACGCTCATTGGTTAATGCTCAGTCCCATCATGCATCACACTCACACTGCAAGCACTGCACGCATGACATACTTCCTGAACAAGAATCTGTGCAAGCTGATTAGCCCATCCCAGCGGTCCTGGATAGGCCGCTGGGGCCGAGCGAAATACCATGCCTGATATGGGGCAGAGGATACCCCCCAATGCTCCCATAAATTAACACACTATTTTCTTCTTGTACAGGATTACCCCCCCCCCTGAAATCCTCTAAAGAATTCCTGAGCTTCCGGGGGGGGGGGTGCCACCATGCCCCATATCGAGCACCAAATAGTCATAGGCTGTTGTTCCCTGAAGTTTTTGGCCCCACACGTCGATTTGTGTCCTGTCACACGTGGTTTTCCTTTTACCTTGTGAACTAACATCGCCCTTATTGTGGAGTCAAAAATGTGGTCCTACATCCCAAATCGCCCAACCAAAGGCAACATGTCCCTTTAAAACCCATCTTGTGTACAAGTAGATGTACACCTATATAACTCTCAATGATAAAGCTGTGATAAAGCTGCCATGCCACCTTGAGCAGCAACTCTAAGCAAAACCATCCCCCCACACAAACAAGTCAACACCCCAACAAACAAACAGACAGACAAACAAACAAACACCTCCAACACCCCCACCCTAACAAACAAAGAAACACCAACTCAACTCCGTTGATGAACCATGGTTAATTTACGGCAATATGTTTTTCAATTAGAGTTTATTGACATTCAAGGATAGTACATATAGAGCATTTTTGTTGGGCATTATTTAGAAAGCCACATTAGCCCATTAGGTGGATTTACAGGTCGGTAGACACAAGTTTGCATGTTGTGTGTTCTTTCTTTCAGAACATACAAATAATTAAAAACACACACACAAAATGAACAACGAAATGTGAAACACTAGCAGTTGGTGCCTCTTTCCCTTTCAAGAATAAAATACCATGCAGAATGTAGATAATGGAAAGGAAAGACGATTGAGGCACAAGTTTACTGTTTCAGAAAAAAAAGACCAGTTACTTTAAATCTTCCCAACAGTGCTGAGTTTGTTTTATGAACTATTCCATAGAATCTTCCTAAGCCTGAATCAACAATCAGCATTTAATCCTCCTACAGTCTGACCACAAAATATCATTGGAAAAAAAAAGGTTATGCCAGCCTGCAAAATGACATTTAACTGTGATCAACACCCCTATGTTCCAACACCCCTATGTCCCAACACCCCTATGCCCCAACAGCCCTGTTCCAACAGCCATATGTTCCAACAGCCCTATGTTCCAACATCCCTATGTCCCAACACCCCTATGTCCCAACACCCCTATGTCCCAACACCCCTATGTTCCAACACCCCTATGTCCCAACACCCCTATGTTCCAACACCCCTATGTTCCAACAGCCATATGTTCCAACACCCCTATGTTCCAACACCCCTATGTCCCAACACCCCTATGTCCCAACACCCCTATGTCCCAACACCCCTATGTTCCAACACCCCTGTTCCAACAACCCTATGTCCCAACACCCCTATGTCCCAACACCCCTATGTTCCAACACCCCTATGTCCCAACACCCCTATGTTCCAACATCCCTATGTCCCAACACCCCTATGTCCCAACACCCCTATGTTCCAACACCCCTATGTTCCAACACCCCTATGTCCCAACACCCCTATGTCCCAACACCCCTATGTTCCAACACCCCTATGTTCCAACACCCCTATGTTCCAACACCCCTATGTCCCAACAGCCCTATGTTCCAACACCCCTATGTCCTAGCAACCCTAATGTATTTCCCAATTCTAAATCTAGGCCTAGGCCTAACCCTAATACGGGCGTTTACCGGTAGATCATGAGAGGTTATCAGAACATCGGGGTGTCAGATCACAGAGGAGTCACCGTGCCACCGTACTCAACCTGTGCAGTCGAGTGGTTCATAAATGGTTGGTCAACTCCCTGGAAATTGGTACCAAGGGTAGGAGGGTTAAAAACTGAAAGTTCAGGCCTGTTATAGACCCCTTGCATTGGCCGTCATCGTTGGCGTAAAACGATGGAAACATGAGCACGGCTCTCAGCCAATGATAGGTCTTAATTGTCCTCAGTGAGGGCGCTGTTTTGGGCTTGTGACATCATCATGTACGAGGCCTGTGCAGGACTGCTTTGATAGTTCTCAAGGGCATCTAACGCTACACTGTGTACGATAAACAATTTAATTTAAAGACATAATAAATATACAAATCTAGCCCCTACAACGGGTGGCGGGATTGCGGCACAAACTTAAATTGCCTGCTATGATTATACAGATAATTAAAACATTACAGTCCGGTTCCTTGTAGTGGAAACTCTGTAGAAACCACTGGTATGGCTCCTGCCACTATTTTTGAGCTGTCTGCTTTCAGCATAATGAAGCTTCAAAAACGGCAGTCAGATCCGCAGAGTTCCTAAGCATTAAAACCACTGCTTGACAATAGCAAGTTACCTGCAGCCGATTTCACGAAACGCTAGGATTAATCCTATCTCGAGTTAGGACGAGTAACTGGTCCTAACTTAGGATTAATCTTAAGGTTTACATGTTACAGTGCAAGGCTGGGACTCGTCCTAAGTCCTAAGATTAATCCTAAGTTAGGAAGAGTTTGGTGAAATCGACGGCTGGTCCCAAAAGCCCATTTGCGAGTTAGATTCGAATAAGTTTGAATTCCTCCGGGAGAGTTTTAAAGCTTCAAATTTGTCAGCATACTTTAATTGATTTCCAATCAGTTATTCGGGGTTTTTTGTTGTTGTATTTTTGTGGTCTTATTACCAAAGTACGTCCTTACGTTTAAGCGGTAACTTGTGACTAAGCAAGTGTACCAAAAATTATTCAAGTCTAACTCGCAAATGGCTCATTTCATAGAGCTGGTGCTTTACAATTTGATGCTAAGCATGCTAAGCAAAAATAAGCAGAAGACCAGTTGCAAACAGCACACACAATATGGTTTGTGGCTGGTAACCTTATTCTGGTAAGCAAACTTGTTTTATGCTTAGCTACTTTTTATGGTTCAGCAGCTCTATGACATTGGGGCCTGGGTCACTCTTAAGCATAGAAAAATTGCTCAGCACAAACAGACCTTGTTGGTAGAGAAAAGTTACCAGCCAGAATACCATGTAATGTATAATGGTTGCGACTGGTTCCCTGCTAAATTTTGCTTAAAGAGCCGTTTGGATGTTATATAACAAACAAATGATGAATGTATGTGGATTTTCATTCATTGGAAGATGGAATGTTCCGTTCAACTCGACTTTGCCTCGTTAGAAGGAATATTCCACATCTCAAATCATGAACATTTTCTTGCCATTGCACTCCATAAACATTCATTATTTGTATAACAATGATTTCATGACTGATGTTCCAGCCGACTTCACTTTTCATGGCACTTCACTTTGAACGACCTGAATTTGAAGCGTCACATTTTTTTGCTCAAACAGCTCCAGTCATTTTCAATGCTGGTTTGTGCGAGGAAGCCGTGTGTAGTAAGTTCCTGATTTTAGGTTAACTCTTTAATAGAGACTGTAGCAGCCGTGAACGGCTCAAACCAAAAAATCTTTAAAAACCCCAAAAGCTATCAGATATCCTAAATTGCCAATCTTCCTTGATATCTCATGTCAGCACACTATCCATCATTAACCCCAACCCTCCACAATCCTTGTATATCCTTCTTTGCCATAATGAAGGATTCAGAAGGACCCTAGAGGGCCTTAGGCCCAAATACAGGGATAAGATTTGGCGCATGTGAACATTCCTGACAAATGGCTTACATGTCTGGGTCCCACTTATTCTGGACCCAGAACCTCCCAGATGTTACAATTTAGGAAGTTTGCAAGACACTGTGCATCGCCAGAAAATACAAAACTACAGGTTTGGACACAATGTGGGCTATTTTTCTCCCTCCACCGACTGCTTTACTTCTTCAAAGAAAGTTTGAAGGGTCAAAAAGGGCCTAGGGAGTAAGGGTTAATAAAGCAAACGAAAACGTCTAAATTCATTCCACAGACATTTTCACGGGATAGCCTGAACTAATCATCTTCAAAATCACCCGTGTGTGGGCATGTGGCACTGGGTGTTGCAGGAGTGAACGGTCTGTCGGGATTAAAGCTCGGTAATGCTTTAGTCACACACCGGGGTACGTGTGACCTATCTCTTCAGAGTCACCAATCTGGTGATTCAATCTGGAGGTGTGGCCGAGGCCGGCACAAAATTGGCTGAACTAGTTTAATTGAATTGACCCCTGTTGACCTTTTGGATTGACCTCACCAAGTTGGAGCGGTGTTGGCCAGTCGACGCATTCGCCTGATGAGGAAAAAAAAAAACACACACACAAAAAACAAAGTGGTTAATATTTATCTAGAGACAGACATTGTACCAATTAATGCCACATTTTGTTTCAAATACACAGTGCGAAAATGAATAAGTGCATTATTGCAGAAGTATAATACAAAGTAGACACTCTTAAGGTGAAAACTATTACTGATGGGGGAAAATGTACACATTGTCTGGAGCAAGAAATTGCAGCATTTAACATCACTATTTCTTTTTACACACCACAGCAAAAAAATACAACAAAATAACTGCACTGCCACAGAAATAAAACTCTAAATGTACACTGTAATCTCGGGGTTCCTTAATCTTTCATTCCTTAAACACCATCTCACTTCCCTGGGGAGTATACAGCCTGCGCTGCCAAGTGTGTAGCACACCAAGTTCAATCAATCACAGGAACCATCTCTGCCATCACAGGTACCCTTTTACCAGCGGGTGATGAAAAGCAATTATAAGTGTCGTGACCAAGATATGAACCCTGACGACTTAGCCACCAGCGCCCGAGGCCAGATCTAAATTGGCGGCTACAGTTATGGCTACGACTATTGCTAAGGGTGTCGCTAAAGACATCCTATACTTCAATGCACGATGACACGGAAGAGTAGCCGTATCCGTAGCCGTAGCCGTATCCGTAGATGTAGCCGCCAGTTTGGACACGGCTTAGTCTAATGCGCTAGTCCGCTGGGCCGTGACATGCTACAATGATGTCAGAGGAATTCCCTACCAGTGGCTGTTTCGACTCACCTGGTATTCCGATCTTGATCCCTGATCTTCTTCTCCATCTCAGCATCTGTCAGGGTCTCAAGGAAGGGGCACCACTGGTCGGCTTCTCCCTGGTTACGTACCGCAATCTCCACGGTGGGTAGCGGGGACTCACTGAGAATGTGGAGCAAGGTAATAAAGTGATAATTCATCTTCAAAATGATTTCTTTATAATTTGTTTTTAAATGGACCCCTTTGTCTGATTTACGAGAAAAAAAAGAAGAAGTTTAGATTGAAAATTATCTTAAGCCTGGATAAGTTAAAAAGCTAAGCCTGATAATACTTTCTTGTAAGGTCAGGGCAGTTTATTTCTTAGTAAAGGGCACCTCTATGGAGTAAATCTGAAATTCTACTGGAATATTTTAAGGGGCACCAAGGCAATGACAATGGGGCATGGGGGCAATAGTTGCCTCCATCAGGCCAAGTACAAGGCCTGATTCCGTTTACATCACACTTCTTTACATCTTTAATACAAGGCGTCATTTAAAATCAAAATTAACAGGAAAATTTGCCAGGTCAACACCAACATCCTGCCAAATTTAGATTGAAAATTATCTTAAAACTGGATATAAAGTTAAAAAGCTAAGCCTGATAATGCCGCCATCTTAGAGGTCAAGCAAAAAACAATGGAAATGCAGACTTGTATGCGCAGCGCACAGGATGGGCCAATGAGCAACTTCCCAATGACCTCTGCGCGAGCGCAACCTATATCGAATTACATCATTTGCATGAGGTCTATCGACAAACAGTGATGGTTGTATCAAGAAATAATGCATAAACAAGTTACAATTATAATTTGCTTTCATTTTAGTTTAGAAAGAAAAGGAAAGTTTGCACAACAGATTCCAGAATGATCTGCGATGACACAAGAAATACAAACCATCATAACGACAACATGGAAAGTTTTTGTTTTTTTAACAAATGCACAAAAAGATTACTTTCCTAATTCAGGCAAACAATAAAGCACACATCTTCAAACTGAGCCAGCATGAACATTCCACACACAAAAATAGTCTGAAAACATCACACATAATAACAATAAAAATGAGCATTTGTAATTTGCGAGAAATGTACTCCTCACCAACTTTGGTTTGAATCAATCTGGTCAAACCTTAACCGAGTGATTCAGTATAAGAATCCTTCATCACTCTCACAAAATCCAACACCACAAGGGCAACTTAACATCCAAACTGTTGGACTCTGGTTATAGCAGTATACCTGATCCCAAGTATAACAGTCAGTTTAATAGTGTTCAGCAATATAACAACAGAAAAAAGAAACACACAAAGATGGACTTCAAAGGCTTGGAGGTGGTTCAAAGATAAGTGGGTCAAAGGTGATACATCACTGCATTTAAGTACAGAAATTAACAAAGCACAAAACAATTGTGGTTACGATAACTAGGTCACCAGCCAGATTACCACGTCATATGTACAATAAAAATGTGCCCCAGTTTCCTGATTATGGTGGCTTGCCTGATCCCATGTACAGCATAATCAGTTTACTAGTGCAGTCCTCAGTGCAACGGAATCAAACAAAACATGCCGATGGATATGACGGGTTGGCGGTTGGTCAAACAAAAACACATCAATTCCGTTTTGATGACTGACCTGAAAGCATAAGTTCGCTGATGCCAGCTGAGTTGCCCTCGGATGCTGTAGGCGATGGCAGTCACAAACTCACCGCCCAGACCCAGGTCAGCGCACAGCTTGAGGGCGTACTCCTCGGGGCTGTTGTCCTTGCAAGCCATGTCCCACTCAAACTGATCCACTAGGGAGATATTTCCAACGTGGATGTTCAACTAGGAGCCGGACAAGGAATCGTGAGACGGTACAAGATTAATAGATGTTTAAATTTGCATCAGGGATATTGAATATTATTCATTTTTACCCAAACACCAATGTGTGTAAAACACAGTATACTCAGTACTTTCCCAGAGTCCTGAAAGTACAAGGTATACAGTGCTTTACACACATCAGTGTTTGGGTAAAACCAAATAATATTCAATACAAGATTAGTTTTCAGGAATATTTCTGTGCATTTTTAAATAACTAGTTCTGGATAGGATTACTTAATTTGAGTTGCCGAACCCACATGAGCTCCATACGAGCGTGTACAAAATCCCGAGCCAAACACAAAGAGTTTTCTGAAAAGAGCATCTGAATGAATGAAACTTTTCCCTGTATCTGATTAAAGAGACCTTATTTGTATTGGTTTACAACACACCACTTGACCTTAAATGGGGCTGTGTCGTCATGATCAAAGCAGGCCTGTGGTTGTACATGGAATTTTAAACTCTCACCCAGTAACTGCACGCACAGGCCCTTCCTCCATATCATAATCTATGGGAAGCGTGCACACATGCAGTAACAGGCCTGCTTAGATCATGACGACACAGCCCCTTCAGCACGACCTTTGTGAAAGTTCAAGTCGTGACCAAAATACAAACTTATGTATGTATTGACTGCAGCCGTTGTTTATTTCCTAAAATATTTATAATTTACAGCTTAAAAACGCATGGCATCTACACAAGTTTTAATTACAGGGATTGCTCGAGATAAATACTACTCATAGTGTTTGTATAAGTGTTTGAATCTGAGACTTCTGAGCCCATTTTCGCACAGCTGCTAGCACAGAAGTAAAACAAAAATGCTTACCACAATAAGATTACCAGCCAAACAACCATGTCACATATACCATCTGTGACTGGTATCCTGCTTAGAATCATGTATCTTTAACCAAACCCCCCCCCCCACCTTTCCCTCCAAACTCCCCACAACTTACCTTCAGAATGACTCTCTGATCCGATTGGTCCTCAAGTATACTGGTGTCGGCTGGGAAGGCGTCAATCTGTGTACGGATGGCTTGGGCGATGGACTGTACAAAGTTGACCGGGGGGAGATCGAGATCCTCGCAAAGAATCTCAGCGAACATCTCAGGTGTGATTAGTGTCTCTGCAAATTGAAATCAAGCATAGCATCAAAGCCAAGGGCCAATATTGGTAACTCAAAGACTAACATCCGCTCTTTGTGTGAGCCAACATACACATACAAATAACAAACCTGTAAAAGTTTAAGCTCAATCTGTCATAAGAATATAGTGAAAAACCCCATTGATGTTTTCAAACATTTCAAACTTGTGCGATCAAAACTAATTGTTCTGTTCATTTCTCAAAAATGATTCCATTTCAGGCAAAATATGTAGAGGGAATTTTTCCCTGATACTTCACGACGGCAACGTCGGCAATTGCCGTCGTTGCCCCTACCTATTGCCGCAATGCCCTTCAAAAATCCCACTTTTCATGGCAATTTTTGCCGTGCCCTTTTCTTTTCATTGCCGTCGTGCCCTTTCTCCTGAAAAAAAATATATTTATCGATATCCCAAGTTCGACATTCATCTCTAAAAATGACAGAAAATGAGCCGCAAAAGCAACTGTCCAAAGTCGCGATGTCTGTGTGACCTGTTTAGCCCATACAAATTTAACGCAACGAGCAACACGCACAGAACACACACATGGAAACAACGTACCACCACAAATTTTCAAATTTTGTGAATTAACTTAATTGCCAAATTAAAATGTTGCCAAAATATTAATTATTTAACTTAATATGTAGGTTTTCAAAAAGAAAATATACCGGTAAATTCAAGATATCCAGCTCGTTTTTTTTGTCGATAAAGTCCCTAGTCTTGGTATTTACTAGCTGCGATCGTTCATTCCAGTATACGAACGTTAAAACATGCATGCACGTTGTTAGGCCGTGTCTGAAACGGCGACTTCGGCTACAGCTACAGCTAGATCAGCGCGTCTGCCAGTGTTGAAGAGTAGGCAGACACACGCGATCTAGCCGTAGCTGTAGCCGAAGTTGCCGTTTCGGACACGGCCTTAGTCTGGCCATGGAGGTAGGAATCTGGCTCTCTCCTCCATGTCCCAAACTACAATACGTAGACGAGTAGGGAAACATTGCTAAGCAGATTTCAAGCAGATTGCTAAGCGGATTGCTAAGCAGATTTTTAAGCAGATTGCTAAGCAGATTTTTAAGCAGATTGCTTAGCAGATTTCTAAGCAAATTTGTAAGCAGATTTTTAAGCAGATTTTAAGCAGATTTTTAAGCAGAATGCTTAGCAGATTTTTAAGCAGATTGCTAAGCAGATTTTTAAGCAGAATGCTTAGCAGATTTTTAAGCAGATTTTTAAGCAGATTTTTAAGCAGATTGCTAAGCAGATTGCTAAGCAGATTTTTAAGCAGATTGCTAAGCAGATTGCTTAGCAGATTGCTAAGCAGATTGCTTAGCAGATTTCTAAGCAAATTTTTAAGCAGATTGCTAAGCAGATTTTTAAGCAGATCGCTTAGCAGATTTTTAAGCAGAATTTTAAGCAGATTTTAAAGCAGATTGCTAAGCAGATTTTAAAGATTTTTAAGCAGATTTTTAAGCAGATTTTTAAGCAGATTGCTCAGCAGATTTTTAAGCAGATTGCTTAGCAGATTTTTAAGCAGGTTTTTAAGCAGATTGCTAAGCAGATTTTTAAGCAGAATGCTTAGCAGATTTGTAAGCAGATTGCTTAGCAGATTTTTAAGCAGATTGCTAAGCAGATTTTTAAGCAGGTTTTCAAGCAGATTGCTAAGCAGATTTTTAAGCAGAATGCTTAGCAGATTTGTAAGCAGATTTTTAAGCAGATTTTAAAGCAGATTTTAAAGCAGATTTTTAAGCAGATTGCTAAGCAGATTTTTAAGCAGATTGCTTAGCAGATTTTTAAGCAGGTTTTTAAGCAGATTGCTAAGCAGATTTTTAAGCAGAATGCTTAGCAGATTTGTAAGCAGATTGCTTAGCAGATTTTTAAGCAGATTTTTAAGCAGATTGCTAAGCAGATTTTTAAGCAGATTTTTAAGCAGATTGCTAAGCAGATTTTTAAGCAGATTGCTAAGCAGATTGCTAAGCAGATTGCTAAGCAGATTGCTTAGCAGATTTCTAAGCAAATTTTTAAGCAGATTGCTAAGCAGATTTTTAAGCACATTGCTAAGCAGATTTTTAAGCAGATTGCTTAGCAGATTTTTAAGCAGATTTTTAAGCAGATTGCTAAGCAGATTTTTAAGCAGATTTTTAAGCAGATTGCTAAGCAGATTTTTAAGCAGATTGCTAAGCAGATTGCTAAGCAGATTGCTAAGCAGATTGCTTAGCAGATTTCTAAGCAAATTTTTAAGCAGATTGCTAAGCAGATTTTTAAGCACATTGCTAAGCAGATTTTTAAGCAGATTGCTTAGCAGATTTTTAAGCAGATTTTTAAGCAGATTGCTAAGCAGATTTTTAAGCAGATTTCTAAGCAGATTTTTAAGCAGGTTTTTAAGCAGATTGCTAAGCAGATTTTTAAGCAGACTTTGGAAGCGGATTGCTAAGCAGATTTTTAAGTTTAAAAATCTGCTTAGCAATCTGCTTAAAAATATGCTTAGCAATCTGCTTAAAAATCTGCTTAGCAATCTGCTTGAAAATCTGCTTAGTAATCTGCTTAAAAATCTGCCTTAAAAATCTGCAGATTGCTAAGCAGATTGCTAAGCAGATTGTTAATCAGGTTTTTAGGCAAAATTTTAAGCAGATTGCTAAGCAAATTTTTAAGGTTTTAAAGCAGATTTTTAAGCAGGATATTAAGCAAAATGCTAAGCGGATTTTTTAGCAGATTGCAAGCAGATTTGTAAGCAGATTGCTAAGTATTAACGAGAGTCGACTGTACTCATACTCAGACTGATAAGGAAGTATGCATACTCAGACTGATAAGATAGTAATTATACTCAGACTCATAAGGAAGTACTAGTAGTCAGACTGATAAGGAAGTACTCAGACTGAGACTGATAAAATAGTAATTATACTCAGACTCATAGCAAAGTACTAGTACTCAGTCTGATAAGGGGCATTATGGGGGGTTGTAAACACATCATTCTGCGCTAAGCATTATCTTAAACTTTGCGCTTAGAAGGACTCAGTGCTCACCGTTCTTATTCCAAGTAAAGGTGTCCCTCAGTTTCTGGCCTTCAATCTCCATATCAAGCCTGATGGGTACCAGTGTCTCTGGCATGTCTGCATTGTCATGGATTATGGCTGGATCATGATCATCATAGCTGAGGAACGACAAGATTCAGGGATTGAAACCATGTACAATGAAAGCGTATAAACTCTACTTCCAGAAGTCCGAAATCTACTACCCAAAGTAGATGATATATACACATGGTGTTACCGCAAACTGAATATACATTGATATCTCCTAACGCAATACCACCAAACCATATTTTATATATATAGACATAATAATAAAAATAATACACATTTCTTTTACAGCTCTTTTCAGAACTAAGTAGTCTCCCAAAGTCCGAAATCTACTACGCGACAGTAGAATAAATAGCAAGACAAGTTTTCAAAGACCAGACCTAAACTGCAAAGTAGATATAGGGGTTACCGCAAACTGATACATCGATATCTCATAACGCAATACCTCAAAAACCATATTCTATATATATGCAGACATAATAATAAAAATAATACACATTTCTTTTATAGCGGGTTATCACATGGAATGTTTGACTCAGAGCACTGATAGATTTTACAACAGGTGTATGCAGAGTTATGTTTGAACTATGAGACCCATTTCAATAGCACCTTGTAAGGGTTTACAAGGTCATGCTGAGCAATCTGCAGCCAACCATGCTATAAACATTGGGGCAAACCCCTTCTCTTAGCGATAAGTGTACTGGGTTCTTTCACGCACATAACACCAAATACAGGAACTCTGGCTTTACATCCAACTCAAAGGACAAAGCAATTATGGTTAAGGGTCTTGCTCAAGGTCACATGTGCCACGAACAGGAACCAAACCCACACTCTGACAACACCAGAGCTTTAGTCTGTGCCCTAAATCGCTCAGCCACGACACTCTAGTAGAAGGTTCGGTAAATGTGAAGGGTTTTTACTACTCCACTTACCACATGGGAAATGTTCGCTGTCTTTTTGGCCCGACTCGATTGCGAGAGATACTGGTGGAGCACGGTACAGCATCCAGGTGATGCGAGCTGTTGGGTATAGCTGGCACCCAGTCCCTGCTGCGTTTGGGTTTAGCTTCTCGCAGGTTGCTGGTGTCCGTGCTGATTGCGACTGCCCGGTACTTTGCATCCCGGCCCTCAAGGATCTCCTCTACCTCTGTGGACTTCAGCAGAGTAACGTTGGTGGCAAGTCCATGCTGGCCGAAACCTAAAATAAAAACAGATTGCGAGGTTTAATAGATGTTAATTTTGCATCGGGGATAAAGAATATTAATTTTGGTTTTACCCTTACACCGATGTGTGTTAGCACCGTATACTCAGAACTTTCTAGTTTTGTTTGTTTTGTTTTGTTTTGTTGTTTTTTTGTTTTTTTCACAGAACTCAGGAAAGTACTGAGTATACAGTGCTAACACACATTGGTGTAAGGGTAAAACCAAAATTAATATAGATTGCGAGGTGATTTTCTGGATGCATATTTAGGTAAGAATGAAAACAGCAAGATGGTGCAAAGCATCAAATTGCTAAAATAAAAGAAACATGTAAAAAAAAGTTTTTCCTGTATAAGGACCTCTTCCAATGGGACAGACTAGGTCAAACATTAAAAATGACTAGGCCTTGAATTATCTTGAATTACATGGAGGCCTCGGCGTGACCACTTTGGTTTGGGCCTTGGTGCCCCTTCAAAAGTTTTCCATTGACTTTAACTTTTTCCAATGACAGAGCCCTGTGCAAAATGGCCTTGCCCTCTAAACGATCAAACTCTAGGCTAGTTTAATCCTAGACACATATAAAGCCAAGTAACTCTTCCTCATATCACTGTATTCCAGTAGTTTACTTGATTACAAAATACAAAAGTATTTTGTGATTAAAAATTCAAAACACTTAATTGAGCAAAGCTATAAATGGTTATCATTTTTTAAGTTACTTACGATCTCCTATTGTGACTATTTTCTTGCGTTCTTCTACTGTTGCCAACTTCCTCCAAAGCGATGGATACTTTTTGTAGAGAGAGCCACGGAACATGCGCAGATAATATCCTACCTGCAAACCAAAATTGAAATATTAATTATAATATTTTTTTTAATGAAGACCGTGCAAGTCTCACGCGTATTCGAACATTTTTGGGACCACTGTGGTCCCACGTACATTGCTTTAACGCGTTAAAGAAACAAACTCACGCGCTTTAACGGATCCCAATGTTCGAATACGCGCGAGACTTGCACAGTCTATTAACAGTTTACACCATAATACAAATGTATTTATAACCTTTTCCTTTTTCTTATCTATGGCTCCCAAAAAGACAGCTAAGTGTTTTTTAAGGGAAATTATATAGACAGAAATTCGTGGTCCAAGTGCTGACTGCTGAACATGCTCAGTGCCGGCACAACATACACTGCCTTCTTAAAGTTATTCACATGTATGTAACATGGCCTTTGAATGACAGCTTTGAGCTGTGTAAGAATATGTGCCTTCACGTGCACAGTATGCTTGAGTGGTCAAACAATGCGGTGACCAGCAGTTGTTGATTTATGTCATAACATTTTGGTAATGTTCCGCCCCAACTTGACATTCATCCCAACTATAGTTGGACTGGTCCCAAATTGAGTGTTATAGTTGGGGCGCCCAAACTATAGTTGGGATCGCAGTAAACACAGAGCAACCCCCCCCCCCCCTCCCTGGCTCCCTCTATGAATAAACTTAAAACAAATAGTAAGTATAAAGTTATTAAGACCTTTTTTTTATATTACTTGAGAATATGTCAGATTAATTAGAATTAATCAGTTCCAACTATAGTTGAGCAGTTGTCAAGTTGGGACAGAACAGTAATAAAGGGTATAAGATGGAAAAAGATGCTACACATAATAAAATACGACAGCTTAATTTTGTTTCACTCAGTCATAATTTATGACCTTATCATTATTGGCATACTGTCATTAATAATTATATACTCCATATTAATCATGTTGGGCCCAATCTTTGATGATTGTCCCCTTTTTAAATTCGCACAGTGTGCCATTTCGTGATGGCGCAAACTTTGTTTCCTTGCATGATTTACAAATTTGCGCAGGATAGCTTGGGCGCAAACTTTGAACACAGCGCGATCTTTGTCGTTCAGCCATAATTCTCACCATTTGTCGTGAAATGATACACGCTATTATGAAGGGAATATACGTTAAGAGGGTAAAGTTCAAAGTAGTATTCTGCTGGATTTTAACTTCTGTCTGAAGTGATACTTTCGTTCAAAAACCTGGGAAGAATGTCGAGAAATAGGTCTGCTCACGAACTGTAAAGTTCAAATTATGGGACAATCGCGCTAGCAGATTCCCGTGTCAGATAACTTGTTAATAAACTTTCTGTTAAAATAAATTTTTAAAATGTTGAAAATTTGTTTGTTTGTTGTTGTCTGTTTTGTTTTTTCCTAGACTGGCGGTGACAAAACCGCACCAACAATAAATAGAAACTGCCTCTGTGTCGTGCCTCAGCCTGGCAATTTATATTTTTTAGTTTGTGTGGGCAAACTTAAGTTAAAAAATTGCGTGCGCGCAAATTTTAAAATTGGCTTGGCGAATTTTGAAAAAGGCCATCTTCAAAGATTGAGCCCAAAAAATCATATAAATTAAATTATAGAAAAAAAAGAAGTAATTTGGTCTTACTCTTTAGTTAGTTGGTGTGTTACTTTTAGTTTTACTGTCACTCTGTGTGTGTATGTTAACTTCTATTCTAACAAAACATGTCTAAAATATAATTCTTTATTAAGTATAAATTATTTGCTAAAGTCTAAACGAGTATAACTTGGTATTGTGGCGGGCACCGACCGTTATCCAGTCTGTGCTTATTAACTCGGACCCTTTCTCTTGCTAGCTCAAGTTAAAGTCACTAAGCGGACTTAAGGCTGAGTGGCGAGATTCGTTTGGGAGGAAGTATACCGCCCGATTATAAAAGATTGTAAACCTCTCTGTCAGAGTACACACAATTCCCTAAAATAATCACACAGATAGGACACAGTTTAACAGTGACCTTGACCTCAAAAGTAATTTATTGTCATTCACCTTCAACTCCAGAAGTTGGGCAAAATAACTAGTCTGTAAGCACTTAGAATATGAGACCCCAAATTATCTACAAGTCATGTAACCAAATACTACTACACCTAGCAATACTCAATACCAGTAAGAGGCAACACATACACAGAGCACCACGCCGCAGTTGCACGCCTAGCCCAGCGCAACCCAGCTACCTTAGGCCTTGAGCACACAGCTCGGTCCCGGCAACAACACACGACCCGCTCCGCTACACAGCCCTCTCGGAATACAGTAGTTGTCTGCCTCGCACACAGCGACGGCAACCATCGGGTCGTTGCACTTAACCCAGTTCAACTACACTGCAGTACAGCTAGCTCCGGCTGATCGTCTTGTGTATTTATCACGACGATCGCCTGCACGCGCACAGCCTTAAACAACGCTGCCTAAAATGCACAAATTGATGAACGACTCTCAAATACTTACTGAATATGCTGCACAGAATTTCTGGAACAAGTCCCTCTACTAGTACAGTACTACTCTGCAAAACCCAAAACAGCAGCTTTTATCACGCTTTCCTGAAAGCCATGTGCACGCCCAACAGCGCACAATATCTTACATAAACTTAACTAACTTCTTTAAAGTTACGGGCAACTAGCCCAACTGAACTACAACTACCGCACAAATCAGAGTTCACCTGACTTCTCGTGGCGGGAACTTGCACCTTGCACCAACCCTATTGGTGCAAGCCAAACACATGACCAATGACGTCGTTCACACATCACGTGCGATGTCACATGACTAAACAAACTCATGCAATTCCATCACAAAGGCCCGAGCTTGGTCGAGTATGACCCCATACTCTTAGCCATACCTTAAAACAAAATGGAATGCATGAAACTTCACACAATTTTAAAATACAATATAACACATCAGAGAACACCTTTAAGCTAATTACGTATGCACAGAAATTCTCCCAGAAAACTTCACCTAAATCTGCTCATTAAATATGCTCAAGTTTGACTCAATGGAAATTTCCACACAAAAATATTTGCTCATACGGAGGCGCAAAGTTTCTAACATGACCAGGACTTTACACTTTATACAATAAGAAATGGACTTACTTGATTTTACACAGAATACAAAAATATGTGATCTTAGGCTGATTACACTGGCATAGATTCGTTCTTTATACAAAATCAAACTTTTCGTCTAAAATTACACATTTACACACTGATTCAAAAGTTAACCTGAGATTTTCTTACACAATGATCAAATGGACTTTGATTTATACATGGCAAAGGTCAAGGCACTAGGTTACATAAATAACACTTATGGATATAAAAAATAAATATAGAAAAATATATGATGTACTTAAACCTGTAAATGCTGGTAAAAAGGGATAAGATACCTTATGAACTGTGGCAAGAAACTAATGGCAAGGGAATCCGACTAGCTTGCCATCCTCATCAACCTGTACTTGATGGTAGTGTTGGGTGTGCAACTCCTCTCTCTTGATTACCCGGCCATCTAGGATGTACTCCGCGTTGATGTGTCGCTTCACTATTGCAAATCTCGTCTTCTTCGGCAGTCGGGCAGCCATGCCTTCCTCTGGAACCAACAGGGTTGGGGGTTGGTCAAGGGTTGGTGCCACGGAGGAGGCAGACGATGAAGTGGAGGATGAGGCTGCAACTGCAGCCTCCCTCATCCGCTCTAACATAGCCCGTGGTTTCCCACCTGTTCCCCGGGCAGGGCCGACGACTTTTGGGATCGGGGCGGTTGGTCTCAGTTGCTCTTCTGTCTGAGTAGATGGGGCAACTGCGGGGGGCCAGGCCGTGTCCTGTAGCTCTGCCATCGGGGTTGGCGACAGAGATAACACAGCCACATCCTCCTGCTGAGGTATCTCAACATTCTCTGAAGGGGGGTCCCCAGCCGACTCTACCTCCACTCTGGCCACTGACGGTTCCCCCGTCTGCAGTGCATCGCTGGCTCTTCGGTTAGCCTCAGGGTGAGCCTCTCTGAGGTGGCTGATGATGGTCCCAAGTTGACCAGCTTTGAATGAGCAATACTCACAGGACATAGTTCTCTCTCCATGCTGTGCCTCAATGTGCTGCCACAGGCCCTGTCTGTGGGTGTAGGAGTTCATGCACTGTCTGCATCTGTAACACCGAGGTTTGGCGACCACCTTGCCAGCTCCTTTCGGCATCTTGATCTCAGCTTGATAAACTAGAAAGAACAGAGAGCAAAAGAGGGGTCATTACTCTACTGCAACCAATCTCACAACAACTCTCCCAAACAAACCACTTTGTACAACAACTTCAGGGGGGGGTGAGAACCTTCACCCTTCCCTTCAAACTTAATTATTATTGTTTTTACAATGTACTGTGACTTTAGTGCAAATACATAGGGGGACTTTCATCCTTCCCTCTCAAAACACTAAATATTTACAACGATTGGCCTAACGATATCTCAGAGGCAACCTGTGTGTTCGCCTCGGGTTACGCCTGGCAAGCGTCTTCTCTTTTTCTACTGGCAGATTACCCTCCATGTCTCCACCCAGTCCTTCTGCACCGGAGGCAGGGACCAACTCATTGTTGCTAGGGACAACCTCCTCTGGGGAGCTCTCTACCTCCAGAACCTCCTCCTGTGAGGGTGTAACCTCTTCGATGAGGGGGCTTTCTGTCACCTCCTCACGAGGGGCAGTCACCTCTCCAGCAAGGGGGCTTTCTGTCACCACCTCACTGGATGGACTGTCCCAAGGTTCAATTTCCTCCCCAACATACGGCTTCAACCTGTCCACATGGACAACTTTGAGTTTGCCTCCCTTCCTCAACTGGATGCGAACCACTACATCAGATAATTTCTTAACCACGAGCCAAGGTCCTTCCCACCGCACTTGCAGTTTGGGGGACAAATGCTTTTTCTTGGCCGGGTTGAACAACCACACAAATTGTCCCTCTCTCAGACCATGCTCTGATGCACGCCTATCATAGTTCTTCTTCTGCCTCTTGGCACTCTTGCCGAGACACTCCTCTGCCCTACCATGTGCCAGTTGCATGTTACCCCTCAACCTTTCGGCAAAATCGGTGTTGGTGTCTTCCTGGGTTTCGGGACACCCTGCCACCAAATCTACCGGAAGATAAACCTCGCGGCCAAACATCATCATGTTTGGCGACTCTCCAGGCGATTCCTGAGGAGTACATCGATACGCAAAGGTGGCATAGGGAAGGAACTCATCCCAGTCCTTCTGTCTCTTCTTTGGATCGATCATGACTGACACCATGTTGATTAGAGTCTTATTAAACCTTTCAACCATGCCATCCGATTTTGGGTTATAGGCGGTCGTTCGGGTTTTCGTGATTCCAAGGAGCCGGCACATCTCACTAAACACCTCAGATTCAAAATTCCGGCCCTGATCAGAATGAAGTTCTTGGGGCACCCCAAATCTACAAACAAACTCGTTCACCAGTTTCAGGGCAACCGTACCTGCAGTGGAGTCAGGAAGCGGATATGCCTCCATCCACTTAGTGCAATAGTCACCCACCACCATAATCCACAGGTGGCCACTGTCCGTCCTGGGCAGTGGCCCGAGCAAGTCTATTGCTACCCGTTCCAGAGGAACGCCAACCCGATACTGTTGTAAAGGGGCAACCCTTCTCTTTGCAGCAGACTTCCTCCTGGCACAGAGGTCACAAACTCTCAAACATGACCGAACATCCGCAGACATTCCTGGCCAGAAATACCTGTATTTCACCTTGGCGAGTGTCTTATTAACACCTAAGTGTCCACTGAGTTGCCCACCATGCAACTCACTGAGGATACTCTTTCTGAACTTCTGTGGCAAGACCAGGAGCCATCTTACCGACTTCCCATCATCCGACTCCCATCGCTTGTAGAGAAGCCCCTCCTTAACCTCTAGTTGATCCCATTGGGACCAATAGGTCTTGGATGCTACTGAGGAGTGGGACTGCGTCTTCCACTCTGGACGACCACTACCATCCTCTTTGGACTTGAGGACCCAACTCATTGTCCCATCTCCCAGCTGTGCCTCCCGCAAAGCTTCCTTCGAAATGATAGGTCTGGCCTCCAGACCCCTTACGATCAACTCCTCACCCTTAGGTTTTACCCCGGGTGTCTCATCACTTGGCTGCTCGTTATTGGTCATTTCTTCTCGGCCGCACTGTTTACACTGCCTCCGCGACAACCCATCAGCGTTGCCATGCTTTCTACCGGGCCTATGCTCCACCGTCAAGTCATACTGTGAGATGACTTCAATCCATCGAGCCAGCTGACCCTCCGGGTTCTTAAAATTAAGGACCCACCGCAATGCAGCATGGTCAGTTCTTACTTTGACCTTCTGACCATACAAATACTGTTTAAAGTATTTCAAATACATGACCACAGCCAACAACTCACGTCGAGTCACGCAATAGTTGCGCTCAGGTCTACTGAGCTTGCGACTTGCGTAAGCCAGGACTCTTTCCTCCCCATCTTGGACCTGTGATAGTACCGCCCCGATGCCCTCTCCACTGGCATCGGTGTCCAAGACAAAATCTCCCTCTGGATTGGGGTATGATAAGATTGGGGCAGACTGCAGTCTGTCCTTCAACTCATCAAATGCCCCTTGGCAAGACTCCGTCCATGCAAACTCCCTTGATTTCTCAGTCAAGGCATGCAACGGACTGGCAATTTCTGCAAACCTACGAATGAACTTCCGGTAGTAAGAGGCGAGGCCCAAAAAGCTTCTCACATCTCTTACACACTTCGGAGTTGGCCATTCGGCTACAGCTTTCACCTTCTCCGGGTCCGTCGCTACCCCCTCTGATGACACAATGTGCCCCAGATAAGCCACTGACTTTTGAAACAAGTGACACTTGCTGGGCTTCAATTTGAGTCTTGCGTGTCTCAATCTGTCCAAAACAACTCTCAGACGATGTAGAGTTTCCGTTACTGTTCGACCAAAGACAATTACATCGTCTAAGTAAACCAACAAGATGTCCCACTGCAACCCAGCCATGACCTTCTCCATGAGCCGTTCAAACGTTGCCGGGGCATTGCATAACCCAAAGGGCATACACTTCCACCTGTACAAACCATTCCTTACTACAAATGTTGATTTTTGGCTGGCGTCCTCATCCAGAGCAACTTGCCAATACCCTGATGCCAAGTCAAGTGTCGTAAACCACCTAGCCCCATTCAGAGCGTCAAAAGTTTCATCAATACGTGGCACAGGATATGCATCTTTGATGGTGGCTGCGTTCAATTTTCTGTAATCCACACAGAAACGCTGCGTCCCATCCTTTTTCCGAACCAAAACAACATTTGCAGCCCACGGACTGTCTGAGGGCTCAATAACACCTCTCTTCTCGAGATCGGCCACCTGTCGCTGGATTTCTTGCTGGTTGCAGTAGGGGTGCCTCCTTGGCCGTTCTTTGACTGGCCTGGCACTTCCCGTCTTTATTTGGTGTTCAACAATATTGGTTTTGCCAATATCATGTTCTCCCCTTGAGAACACGTCCTGATAGTCATGCAAGCACTTCTGAACCTCACTGTGGTACTTAGTCTCAAGGTTGGCCGTACCCCTCTCATATAAGTCGTGCAAGTGTACAGGGAGAGTATTCACTGCACTCGGTGGAGATTCTAACTCTCCATACCCTGAGTCGGTCTCAACTGTGGAGAGGGTTCCCACAGTGGTCCCCTCACGGGCCACCTTCTCTCCCCTCCCAGGGTTAAACACCCTCAATGGAATAACTTCCGACTCGCCATCTACCAAGGACCTGGCCAGTACCAAGCCCTTCTGTGCCAACTCACCGCCACCCTCAATTGGTTCAACCATGGCTGGACCCACCAAAGCAGCCTTCCTTCGAGCAATAATGCCCGGGACAACAGCCTCATGGCCTGATGGAATCACTGTAGTTCTTGAAACTACCACACGCCCAATGAAGGATTCACCAGCCCTGCCAGTGCACTTTATTCGCTCACCATTGAGCCTCCATTCCTTCAACTGGAAGTCTAGTGTTCCACCAGTGGGCAGTAGAAAGTCCATCCCCAGGATGCCTGGGTATTTCATTTCTGTGAAAATTGCTTTCACCATGTGCGTTGTCCTTCCAACTTGCACTTCCACAGCTGCCTTCCCCAGTGTGGGAATACGACTACCATCAACCTGTCTTACAACCACACCATCCGTCTCCAAGATGGGTCTTTGCTCCTTAGGTATTTCGTAAAAGATTGAACTACTTATCAATGTGTCGGTGGACCCCGTATCGATTAAAAACCAACACTTGGTAGCCCTTACCGACCCTTCCACAAACATACCCATGCGGGGAGTAACACCTGGTTCGGGCAGAGTAACTTCTCTTTGCCCATCTCCATGCTTAAACTTCTTCTCCTCTATGTCGTTGTTGTCATGTTGTCGTTTGGACCCTCTCGTACATTCAGCCTGACTGGGGATCCTGCAGGAGGCTGATCGGCGTTTCCCGACATCTGATTCTTCTGTTTTCGGGGCCTTTTGCACTCACGTGCGAAATGTCCCTCCAACCCACAATTATAGCACTTCCGGTGACCAGCTGGACCTGATGAGGACTTGTGCACTTGCTTTGTGGGCACTTCCCTTTGTTGAACTGACTCACGGGCCTTCTGACCTGACAAGTTTTTACAAAACTCCGCCAAAGATTTTAAGCTCTGAGCCTGCTCACTGAGATGGGCCTCTAATGAACCAAGCCTCATCTCCACACTAGAGTCCAAAGCCCTCGCTAATTTGGCGGGCTTTCGGTCCACCAACCTTTGAACTTCCACACTCTCAAAATTAGCAGTTTCTAAGGCTGCTTGGATGGCCTCGTCCAAGTTCTTTGGACGGGCTCTATTTATGCCCTCCCGTATCGAATGGCTATCCACTGCATCTACAAAGTGATTTCTAGCCAACCGGTCACGTGCATCTTCCTGAATTTCAGGGTATGCCCGTGCCGTCAACTCATAGATCGCCTGACCCAGTTCCTGCAGTGACTCCTTTGGACCTTGCCGCCTATGTCTCAATTCGACTAGGTAGTTCTCACTCTGCCTACCTGACCCGAAACGTCTCTCCAATAGTTTGACAAGTGCACTATAAGTGTACTTTTGTCCCGATTCGCCCAACATTCGGAGAGCGTTCCCCTGCAAGCCTGCAGTCAAATACTTTGCAGCTTGCTCATCAGTCCAACCATTCACCTCACGACACGATTCAAAATGGCGGTAATACTCCTTCCAGAGAACCTTGCCATTATACCGATCAGGGACTATGTTTGGGCGACGATTTTTTAGTCCCTCCAAAAGGTCCTTCTGATCTGTGTCGTCCTTCACATCCGGGACTTCACTCTTCAGTGGCTGAGGCCTTACTGAAGTGTGGTCCTTCACAGCCAAACTGCTGCTTTGTGTTACTTCCACTGGGTGGGTAGCACAGCTTAGCAGTTCGCTGCTAAATTTCTTCGGAGCCATTTCCCCTTCTTCTAAAAATGGGTTTCGGCTTCGTGAACTGTGTTCGGCGACACTTTGTCCTGACAAGAACAGTGCCAATTCGTCAACTGGAGTGTGCGTGGGGGGGTCCTTGGCGATGGGGGTTAACTCAGTTGGGGAAAATTGCGCCGCACTTCCGCCCCGCAGAGGTGTACTTCCCACAATGCCAACCCTCCCCGACATGGGATCCATTTCTGGTTCCTTCATGTCCACACTCCACAAGTCAACCGGTAGACGAGAGGCATACCCTGCTGTCTCTTTCGTCACCAGTAATTCCACCTCAGAATCTACACTCTTCCTCACACGCCTTCCTTCATGAGGCATGTGTTCCTTGGGCATTCCATTCATGGACGCCTCCAATTTCTTTGCAACGAGTTCTTTTTCAAGTTGCAGAATTTGATAGTCCATGCGGAGCTTCTGTAACTCAGACTCCGTACCCGTAGGGTCCAAGGTAACCCTTGACCCTACACTCATACTGCTGTCTCTCTCTCAGCAGTACCCCGTGTGGATGACAACCAACGAGTACCACGTCTCTGTTGTTGGATTTTACTCCACACACAATAAATTTCCACAGCCAAAATCACCAGAATTAAAACAACAACAACCAAAATTACCAAGAGTATGTATACGCCAAGACAATTTTGCATTACCACACTCTTCACTTGTGTATCTCTGCCTTTCCCTATAGAGGGAGGCTAAATCTTTAACAGAGAGTTTACCTAATCAATTATAATTATCCCACTTCTGACACCATTTGTGGCGGGCACCGACCGTTATCCAGTCTGTGCTTATTAACTCGGACCCTTTCTCTTGCTAGCTCAAGTTAAAGTCACTAAGCGGACTTAAGGCTGAGTGGCGAGATTCGTTTGGGAGGAAGTATACCGCCCGATTATAAAAGATTGTAAACCTCTCTGTCAGAGTACACACAATTCCCTAAAATAATCACACAGATAGGACACAGTTTAACAGTGACCTTGACCTCAAAAGTAATTTATTGTCATTCACCTTCAACTCCAGAAGTTGGGCAAAATAACTAGTCTGTAAGCACTTAGAATATGAGACCCCAAATTATCTACAAGTCATGTAACCAAATACTACTACACCTAGCAATACTCAATACCAGTAAGAGGCAACACATACACAGAGCACCACGCCGCAGTTGCACGCCTAGCCCAGCGCAACCCAGCTACCTTAGGCCTTGAGCACACAGCTCGGTCCCGGCAACAACACACGACCCGCTCCGCTACACAGCCCTCTCGGAATACAGTAGTTGTCTGCCTCGCACACAGCGACGGCAACCATCGGGTCGTTGCACTTAACCCAGTTCAACTACACTGCAGTACAGCTAGCTCCGGCTGATCGTCTTGTGTATTTATCACGACGATCGCCTGCACGCGCACAGCCTTAAACAACGCTGCCTAAAATGCACAAATTGATGAACGACTCTCAAATACTTACTGAATATGCTGCACAGAATTTCTGGAACAAGTCCCTCTACTAGTACAGTACTACTCTGCAAAACCCAAAACAGCAGCTTTTATCACGCTTTCCTGAAAGCCATGTGCACGCCCAACAGCGCACAATATCTTACATAAACTTAACTAACTTCTTTAAAGTTACGGGCAACTAGCCCAACTGAACTACAACTACCGCACAAATCAGAGTTCACCTGACTTCTCGTGGCGGGAACTTGCACCTTGCACCAACCCTATTGGTGCAAGCCAAACACATGACCAATGACGTCGTTCACACATCACGTGCGATGTCACATGACTAAACAAACTCATGCAATTCCATCACAGTATTAAGCATCTTGGCAAATTTTCCGCTGCCCGCCACCAATTTATCTCCCTAAGTTCTGGTTAAATTTCACTAAATTATATTCTTACATATCAAGAAGGGTTTACCGAACATATACAGCCAGAAAACAGGCAGAATTTAACAACTCTAAAGGCTTAAAAAGGTGTCCCAAAATCGCAAGACGAAGCCTTGGAGTGAGATGAAAACAAACGCCATGTTGTTTCGTTTTCCTGCTGTGTGTGTGTCTGTGTAAGTTGTGCAATACTCCAATCAGTCGGTCATCGTTCATGCGCATTGGACAATTCGCTAGGACTTTTTGATTTGTGGAATGGGTAATAATCGAAGATGATATTTAGGAGGTGTTACTGTTAGTTTAGTTGAGCTCGACCGCTTGAGGGCGGGCATGCGGGAGGAGATGCGAGATAGTTGCGAGCATCGTGAATTAAAGCTTGTTCAGAAAACTTGAATTTCATTTTAAGACAGAGACTTGTTTGTGTGCAAACTTGCTTGGATTTCTAGAGAAGGGACAGAGAACACCCCTAATGCTTGTAGAGTAAATCTTCGGTGGAATTAACTGTGTAAGAGCCATTTTGGTTTTGTACTTTTTTGTCGAACCTTGTATTCTTGTTAAGCTGTTTTACCTCGTTTAATATTATAACGTACAGCTCATGTCTTTCGCAGCCCTGATATACTACTCTGAGAACTGAACATTAAGATTGACACGAACTACACGTTCAGAAACATATCTGATGTATACATGGATTATGGATTGTGTATTGTGATGCACTGGAGATGCGATAAGCAAGGAGTATTAAATGTACATGAGCAGAGGAATCGTCAAAATAGTCACAAGCAGTGGTTATCGTGTTTAATGAATTGCAGTTAATTTCCGCCGTTACAGGAGGGAAATTAGAACAACCCACAAAGCACACGTTGAACTTACCTAGGGCTTGTACTAATGGAATAATCCAAAACTAAGTTATGAATACTCAGTTTATGCAAGCCATTGGACAAACCCAGCTTATTTTTATATTCATAAAAAATACATATTCATTATGACCTTTAACCAGGTATTGGGAGAAACATGTACGACAAACAAACCATTCTGGTGTCAATTACTCAATGCCTCATAGCCGTGTGGTACAGGCTATGCTCTCTTTAGCCCCACTTGTGTGGCCAAGGGACAGGAAACCTGAATCCTTGGCCACACGTCGTCACCCATATTTTCGTCAGCCCACCGATTAAAAAATAGAGGCGCATTCCCTACGGGCGGGTCGGCGGTTTAAACCACCTCAATGTGTTCACCTACCTCTTAGCTTGACCTGGGTGTTTTGGGTGATTATGTACATAAATAACAATTTCAAAAGATATTTCAATTCAAAATTTTCAACTTTATCCGAATTAGATTTTCGCGACATGTACTGAGCGCGGCCATTTTGGATTGATTCTAATCGTGCCAATCAATTCATGACGTCACCGGCCGGCCGGGTTGTGGGCGGAGCGGATACATAAAGCAACCATTGCAATGTGCGCATCTTCGCTCCGCCCACAACCCGGCCGGCCGGTGACGTCATGAACTGATTGGCACGATTAGAATCAATCCAAAATGGCAGCGCTCAGTACATGTCGCGAAAATCTAATTCGGATAAAGTTGAAAATTTTGAATTGAAATATCTTTTGAAATTGTTATTTATGTACTCACCCAAAACACCCAGGTCAAGCTAAGAGGTAGGTGAACACATTGAGGTGGTTTAAACCGCCGACCCGCCCGTAGGGAATGCGCCTCTATTTTTTAATCGGTGGGCTGACGAAAGCATGGGTGACGACGTGTGGCCAAGGATTCAGGTTTCCTGTCCCTTGGCCACACAAGTGGGGCTATGCTCTCTTAATAATTTGTTCTCTCTCTTGTTACAGGTTCGAATCTCCGTAAGTACATTGCATTATCTGATTGCTTGCTAATTCCTTCCTTCCAGTAGATAAGATACAGGTAGAAACATGGATGGAGGGACAACATGGAGACTGGGTGAGTGAGGAGACAGGAGAGAAGAAGACAGTGTGGGAAGAAGACAGTGTGGGAAAAAGCGGGGTTTTTTTCCGCCCAAATTTGAGGATTTAACCAAATGTTCCTAGTTTTTAAACCGATCCCCTATGAAACTATTTTTTTTTACGTTTTCAAGATTCATCGGATCGATAAAACACATCCTATTAATTCCTAGCTCAGGTATGAACTGGAACTGGAGAAAAAAAAAATAAAAACCTTTTTTAAAACGTCAAAAAGTTGGTGGCTGAATGCGGAAATTTTTCCAGCATCTTTCCCCACAAAGTTCAGAACACTACCGTATCCTGTGGCTGCAAATTAACTGTTGGAATTAATATTATCATTTCGGACAACGATATCAGGATATAGCGATTTGAACAAGGCGGAAAACACCACGATGACACACGCCATATTGACAAACAAAAGATCCAAAGATATATTGCGATGTGAAAATTCCAAACTACATACATACTAAACTGTGCCATTTGTTTTAATCTCGTACATTTAATCCAACTGATTTGAAATCGCACTTACCTCGGATCCTATCATAAACTTGTCTCCACCTTCCTCAAACTGGAAAACATCTGGTTTTTTGCCGTAAGTTCGCGGAGGAACGGGGACTTTCTCACCGTTGGCCGCCATCGCTTACAATAAAACTGTGGTTGTGTTGGGCGCAAACTACAATCCTCGCGCAAACTTCAGCCTCCGCTGAGCGCGCAAACTTGATCGCGACCCGACTTATTAAGTTGGGCGCGCAGGTTTGAGTCTGCGCACCAGATATTCCACGCAAATTTCAGGCCCTGCGCAAATTTGGTACTTGCTTGTAGTTCATGTCAAATCCAACCTCGTCCCCAGGGTGTCTCGAGCAGTACCATCAGGGCCCAATTTCATAGAGCTGCTTAAGCAGAAAATATTGCTTAAACATTTTCTGCTAAACAGAAATGAGCAGGACACCAGTCATAAATTGTACTTGTGGTATGCTAGTTTGGCTGGTAACCTTATTCTGGTGAGCATAATTCTTTTTGTGCTTAAGCAGCTCTATGAAATTGGCCCCAGGTTGACTGGAATTAAAGTAAACCGTGGGGGCGAGGTTGTGTCAAAGCCAGGGGGCCGGGGTGTGTTTTGGCGAAATGTCGACAGTCAATTTGCCCACATCACTGGATGCTGTGCACCTTTTGCGATGTATAACCAGTTCACAAAAAGATATAATTTTTAGCTTACCAAAATTTTCTTTAAACCTAGTTATAAACCTAATTTACATGGCGGACCAAGGTTTAAATAAGTACTTATACATTGGGTTATAACAACATAAATTAATTTCTTTCTTGGCGTGTTGCTGTGTTTATTTGTGATCACACACGTTTATTTTAATGAGAAGAACAACTCCAAATCCCAAAATATCAATACAAATTTTACACAAATAGATTACAAAAATCAGCAAATTCCTCGGGATTGACCGCTGCCATGTTGCCGCTGAATCTGCAGCGTGCATGCATGCAACGGGGTAACCATGCGACGACGCTATCATGTCATTTTATGTCGTGCAGTTCATGTCGAGCTTAACAAGTAGCACGCAAACTTCATCCGCATACGCAAATTTGCCGCACGCAAATTTCAGCTTCAAGCTTGCGCGGGCGGCTAGTTTGCGCCAAATACTTGTAACAAAAGCAGTTACAGGACGCCCTCTCGTGAAATATATCACTTGGGGGAACCACGTGGGGGAGGGGACTGGTCAAGGAAAAACAAGGGGAGAGTAAACCACCTTTTAATTTTCCAGCCCAGCCCAGTTTTTAAATGTACCCAAGTCTGACATTCAAGAAACTTAAAACTGACCACTTACGCCATGGACTTATGCAAGCTTGTAAACAATTCCTTCCTTTATGCTTGTATGCCCTTGCTGTATTGGTCACTTTTTTGTAGAGTCTGCATTTTCTCATGGAGGTGTAATTCCCACCTCAATGATTTTCTTCCCACTTTCTTTTCACCCCTAGCTAGCGACCACACCACATACACAGATGTACAAAACGGCCCTCAGTGGATGCCAGATTACAATATGGTACAGTTTATTTATTCTGATAGTTTTATCCTCTAATCAAAAGGCAATGATCTAACTTGATGTTAATAAATATTAAACCACAATTTAATGTTTTGCATTAATGCAATGGAAAGAATGTTTTCATTCATTACAAGATGGAACATGTTCCAATTTACCAAAAAATTTTTTGGTAAACCTTCGAAGAACTCTTCATAACAAATCTAAACTTCCTGTTTGAATCGAAAGAAAAGCTCACATAGGGTAATGGATAAAACATAAAAGTATGTCACATTGGTTAACTTATTTACTTCAATATATCACACAGACTGTAAATTGATCATTTGGCGTTTAGGAGATTCAATTTTTTTAAACATATTAAACTTATATAGAATGTAATCTGATTTCTAATCATGTCAATGTAACCTGTTTTGTTAACTAAGTTTGGTTATCAGCTACAAGCACAATGTAATGTATAATTTCTTCAAACATGATAATCAAAGCACAACATTTAAAAAACACCCCTTTTCAACCTAGGTCAAATTTGGGTCATGTTTTTGTATGAAATGAACCTTTAGAACTGACCTACAATATGTTGCAAAGATGTTATATGTCAAACATTTCATACTTCTTAATTAAAATCGTTGATATATTTCCATACATGTTGATGTAATACGTTGAAGATTCGAAGTTATAAGCTACAATATGATATAATATATACCACACAGATCCTTGTCATTTGATTGGTAGAGCCTGTGTCATCCGTCATCCTTTATTTGGCCAACAATGCTCCAAAGTTTAATACAGGAGTCCTATATGAATAGTTTTAGGATGCTTTGGATGCTAAAGAGTTGTTTCCGAAAATAATTGTTCCCCGCCCGTTTAGAAGTTTAAAAAAAAAAATTCAGATTGTGGGGTAGAGAAGTTTCTGAATACATTTCAAACTACAAGGATCTATGTGCGAGTAAAAGAAAAAAATACTGCATGCATTTTGTTCGTGCATTGTCTCAGAATGTAATCCCTCGCGAAATTATCGCCTCCTGAAATGGAACAATTCAGACTTCACCTCATGATTATATTCTGCGACAATGCACTCACATGCATCTAATATTTGTACAGTACAACTTGTACAGATGTGACAATATACTAAGTATAAGAATAATCACCGACAAAATTTGTATACAAAACTTACAGGATTTTGACGATAAAATACTGCTGATAACAGTAATAATTTAAACAAAATAAATATCTCAGCCAAAACAAAAAGGCTTTTTTATAGCTATTTACATGGTTTATGGTTGAAACTTTTAATAATTTGAAAACAAGAAAACCCCTTAAACATCTCAAGCCTCATGACGAGGGACCCACCCCTGTGGTAATAAGAGACACACCACCATTGATAATCTCGCTCTGTCAAAAAAAACCGGCACTACATAAAACAATAGTTAAAGAGACATTTGAATAGAATCTAATCTAACAGGATGTTAATTTTGCATCGGGTATTAAGAATACAAGTTTTGCTTTTACCCTAACACCGATCAAATGTGTATTAAGCACTGTATACTAAGTACTTTCAGGGTTCTGTGAAAAAAAAACAACCCCAAAACACAGACAAATCACTCGGTTGGGATTCGAACCCACGACATTCGAATTGCTGGAGCAGATGTCTTACCACTAGACCACAGGATAACAGTCATAAATGGTACATGTATGCAACATGGTTCTTTTGCTTGTTAATGTTACCTTATTCTGATAATCAACATTCTATTGTGCTAGCTACTTGTTGTGCATGTTGAAACATAGTCCGGTGGCTTTAGGCAAATTTTTGTGGCGCTGGATTGAAGCACCAAATTTTGTAGTTATTCTAGAGGTCCCATAGAATCATTCTAGAGGGGGGTGCCTGGTTTGGGTGACCTGGGTCAAGGTCAGGCTGAGGTCAAAGTTCATATGGTTTTATAATACTGCCTATCAATTTTTCACCAATAGAGGGTCGCTTCCGCATATCATTAAAACTTATAACAAATGACCATGCAGCTTCTATTTCAGACACTCAGGCAGAGCTATGTGGATAAAGTTGATCCCTTTAGTTTACTGACCTGGAGATGACCTGGCACCCCCCTCTAATATGCTTCCATGGGACCCCTAAAACAAGTGTGCAAAGTTTTGTGCTTTAATCCGGCATGTCACAATTTTGTCCTTAAGCCACCGGACTAACACTGTTTGTTGATGTCATTGATCACCTCAGAAAATGCGGACGCTCGGGGTAGGAGGGGTGGAACCTCACCTCAGGATTGGCTTTTAGAGTTCCGAACACCATTCAGTACGTATTATCCGTTGTTTCCCAGATTTTTGTTGCCTTGTGTGAAGCATGTTTTAAAGCAACGCCCTGCCCCAGATCCTGCTGTAATTGCCCAGGTGTTGTGCGGTGCCAGTGGATTAAATACTACATGTATCATAATTAAATTGAGCCTGCTCAATAGTGTCCAAAAACTCCATACAGTCAGGTGTTAAGAAAAAATAATCATTAATCTTGGAGTTCTCACTGGTTGAAAATTGGCATTCTTGTGGCAGAACCAAAGGGCAAGACAGAGTCGAGTGTTTCTTAGCAGCTTTCGCAGTCTTTTTGACCGCCCGGTACTTTAGATCCCGGCCCTCAATAATCTCCTCTACTTCCGTGGCCTTCAGGAGAGTAACGTTGGTGGCAAAGCTGCGATGATCAGGAGCTGAAATGAAAATACAATTACAAGATGAGTTTTGGGTTTTACCTTACTGGTGCGTATGGAGGGAGTAGGTGAGTATGAGGAAAAATGACAACTGCAAGATCTGGGATGAGATTTGACAAATGAGACAAACTCCTGAAAAATGACTTGTGGGTCTGGGTTCCCCCTTGTTCTAGACCAGGAGTTTTGTAGACTCTGTGCATCACCAGAAATACAAAACTACAGGTTTGGACACAATCTGTTTCTTTCTCCATTTGGTGACTACTTTACTTCTTTCAAGAAAATTTGAAGGTCAAAGGAGATTTTGAAAAAAAATCCCGAAATCAGGAAAAACCCTGAATAATCACACGCATGCCAGATGTTGTAAAACACCAAATAGCCAAAGTAATGAGAAACATGGGAACTGAACTGTTCCAGCACATTACCTTCTTTTAACAAGTGAGACTAGGTCAGACATTGTTGGTGCCTGAATTTAAACTCTTTAGTTAGACCTGCAGTTACACGGAGATCATGGCCTTTATCGGATTGGTGCCCCTTCAACAGGTTCTGTTAAGGCCTTGAAATTTACACTAAATTAGAGGTCTGAGGCCAGTGATTTTAGCAAAGGGTCAGTAAACCTGCAACCGTACAAGTCAGTTGGTCTCGTGTTTTAAAATAAGAACACCTCACTGTTATTTTTTATATTAAACTGTTAAATACAGACATGTACATTATCTTTCAAATCTGTTGAGTACTGAATATGTATTTAAAGATAAATGAGATAAATCTTTTCCCAGTGATTGTACAAATAAAAACAGCTCAAGTGTGAAAGTCTGCAGAATTTGTTTCTTCTTCTCATTTTGTTTCTGGTCTTGTAACAAGTTTTCTCTGGTCCAGTAAAAAGTTTTGAGCTACAAACCCTGCAGTCTTATGGTTTCTTCCCCCACCCCACCGAGCCAAGTGTTTTAATCCAGGTTTTAGGATACTCTTCCTCAAATGTTTTTATTACACTATTGCTCTTCTGTATTTTCCTTGATTTCAAAAGCATAAAAGTATTTAACAATTGACAATTCAAAAACACTTACTTCTTTGAGTCAAGTTACATTTTTCATACATTTTACTACGTGAACAAATAAATTCAGTGTGCTCAAACTGCATCATAAAACAACAAGAAATAATTTTTTGGGGCACTTACGATCCACAATCATAAGGATTTTCCTGCGCTCTGTTAATGTTGCTAACTTTCTCCACATCAATGGATACTTTTGGTAGATCCAGCCACGGCCCATGCCCATATATTCACCGACCTACATGTATGAAACAAATTTGAAATAAATTCACAACTTTGTTTAAAACGTCATAGTCGCCCCTGACAAATTCGCTCCACAACATTGTTGCCCCGAGACCGCGTTAAAAAAGGGCCAGGGCTCAATTTCAAAGAGCACAAATATTAATCTTAAGTCGAGTTGTCAATATTGCCACAGTGATTTGTGTAAAGTGACATCACACTTTGCTTATTCAAGATTAATATTACAGTTAAGATCAATCACTGTTTCTTGTTTTTAAATTTAATTAATTTATAGCCCCCCCCCCTATGTTTTGTTGTATTGAAATGAATAGTGTTTAACATTTTGTTTCAATTGTTCAAAATCAATGTCATTGTCAACAATGTCAGTGATATTATTCATTACATTGGCACAGAAGCGGAGGAAGTGGGGGCTGTTTATAGAATTAGTAATAAATAGTATTATAATTGATTATAAGTGGACTTGAGACGTTGCTGAGCATCAATGAGAGATCATCATAGGTAAGAGACAGATGCGATTGTCAATAAAATCATGAAATCATCACCAGCCAGTACAGCAGATGACACATGCTCAGATGTTGTTCGTCGTCGCGTGCTGTCACACTTCAATTTTTTCCGGCACTCACAAAGTCACACTACAGTCACACTTACCTCAGAACCTATCATAAATTTGTCTGCATCATCTACGACATTATCCAGATGGAAAACTCGTGGTTTTGCTCCGTAAGTTCGCCGACGCACTGGGGCTTTACATTTCGTACCTTTTTTAGTCGCCATCTCGTCTTAACCTTTAAATTAAATAGCAGGGCCTTGTTTGTGGGTGGAGGGGGGAGGGTACGTGACAAGCAGCAGTCTTGGTCTGCAGTCAGCACTACCAGACAACTCGTCCGTTTGACAACTCGACAGTCTGACAACTCAACGGGTCAAACAACTCGTCTGGTCAGACAACTCGACGGCTGCTTCGCTCAATTGTCAGACAAGTCGACTTTTGATTAGACAACTATGGGAGGAAGTGCATTGTGGGCCAGTTTGCGACAACTTTTTGTACACAAAACCCCATAGACGTGCTATCAGTAAAGGGGTCTATGGAAATCAACGTCTGGATACAAATTATTGTGACAGCAGCCGACCATCCAAACCATGGGCAAGTCCGCGAAAACGCAAGCGAAAACGCAAGCGAAAACACGGGTAGATGATGATAGAAAAGTTGTGTTTTAACGGTGAAAAATCACCAACAGACTTGGAAACAAGGTTAAATCAATAACTACATACCTTTTCTCACGTTAGTTGTTTGCTGTTTCTCCTCTTTTTACTGAACTTTCTCCCAAATCGAAAACAAATACTGTAGATGGAATTATACTTCGTATAAACAAAAAATCGTTCGTCGCAAACTTTCCAGCCAAAGTGCGCGTCTGTGCGTGTTTTGCGCGGGCGCTGATGACGCGTACCGCCTATAAATTAACGTGCTACTGACATACGCGATTGTTTGGTGTGCATTCCACGTGAGCGTACGCAAAACGTGCCGAAGACATGCATGCAAGGCGGGCTGGAGTGTGCACAATGTTGTGTTATAGAGCGAGTCCAGTGATTATTTCCCGAAAATTAAGTTATTATAGAAGGACGTTTTATGCGGTTAAACCTCAACACCAACATTTGTTACGGCTGTATGGAATGTACATGAAGTGTGGTATCTTACATTTTAAGGTAGAAACTTTTTCACAATGAAAACGACACGAACATGTAGAAAGTGACAGTCCTGTAGACCTTGGCCTATTAGGATTTCCCCTCCCCAAAATCAGCAAAAGTCAATCAAACAACTTTTAGACGACCCAGTTATTATAGGAATTTCCTAAAACGCATCACTTAATTTGCAATCCACCATCGGGTCAATATCTCCTGAAACGGTCAGAAAATGTCCATAAAAACGAGAACACTCGCGGCTATGCCTATAACGTGTACAAAAAGTGTTGACCCGCCCTTTGAGAAAGTAAAAAAGTTTCAGTTTAGCGCCCCCTGCTGTCCGTCTATAGGTATTATGAACATCTCCCAATGGAATACCGGGATGAATTGATAAGGGGGCAAACCACACAACCACAACAATTTCAAAAACTTAATCCCCAGAAAATATTACAATAAAGTATTATTGCATTCACATTAAATTGATGGTTTCTATGATTCGTAATCACATGCATTACCTTCATTATGTTTTTATTGTACCAAATCACTTTTCAAATATAAAATTACAAATTCTGTCGCAAATTAAGTCAATTTATCTCAATTTTAAAAAGTACTTTAGACAAAACAATATCAATGGAATGAACGGTAACTGGAGTCTCATATCTGGACCAAAGTGGGTGTTTATGCCTTTAAAAGACAAATAAGAAAATAAAACTATGCCTATTTGTTTTCGTGTTAGTGCACCTGAAACACACACAGACCAACGATAGCTCAACGCAAACTTTTCATCACCTGCGATTTTAATGACCGTTTTGGAACATGGTATATAACAAAATAGGACTCCTATATTAAATTCGGGAGTGTCGGAACAGTATGGCAAAAATAAAGTATGACACGTGACACCGTGTTCCACTGACAAGTATGTCTTGCGGTAGGCTACATGTCAGGCGGCCGGGTAAACAGTTTTCCCCGGATGGGAGAGATTTTAAAAAAACAAAATTTAAATTGCTGTTTTCAAATTGATTGCATGGCCCGATAAGCTAAGTATTAAATTAGTTTTTGAAAAATGTATTCTCTGAACGAATTTTGACAGATGACGCTGTTTCAGAACGAAAGCAAAACGGGCCTATAATTCGCGTCGCACACCCAACCAAGGGCAAAACACACAATGCATGCAACATGAAAATTGATTAATGGTTTACTAAAATAAAAGTCATTCCCACAAGTTTAAAAACATACAAAAAACATTAATATACATTGATTGTGACACTTTGTAATGTGACGGTCGGGATCCAAACAATAATTCCTTTATGTTTTCGTGCAAACCTATTCTCGAATCTGAATATACAGTAAACACTATCAGGCTACGTATAGCTATCTGACCATACCCGGGTCAGTGGAAAAACGATGTCACGAAGGAGGTAAGACCACGTGACTCATGATCAGTGTTAGTAAACAAGAGACTCACCCACTTTTAGTGCTATTTTATTCATTATTCAAGCAAATAAAAATTAAAGTGTACACAGACCATGGAAGAAAACATAAAATACTGAATCGCGCACGATCATAAAACAATAATTTTGACAGGTATAACCCTGATAATAATAATAATAGTTGTATTGTATGTAGAAACAACAATGTCATCGAATAAAATGAACAAATAACAGCAGCCTGTTTTGCAGCAGCAACAAACTGTAGATTCTGAACGGCGATTTTTGTTTTTGGTGGTTTTTAGGACTATTTTTATTTATTTATTTATTTATTTTTTTGCGCACACGCACTTTCAAAGCAGAGCATGTAAAATGAAGACTGGCCGTCCGCGTAAGGTCAAAGTTCAAAGTACTGCGCTACACACCATGGCCACCACCGCCTCTTTACTGAAAACAGTCAATGTAAACAACGATGAGCAGGGGTTTTAAAACCAGGAAGAAATTGCAGTGCAAATAATTTAAACTTTCAAGCCAGTATAAAGAATACACCGCCACCAGGAAACTGTGACACAGGTAATGCTATTGAGTATTTGTCGTTGATCACTCCAGGAAATGCTGACTTGACACTCTTCTATTTCTAATTCTTCATTCAGCAGTGTGGACTTGTGGTTGGCATGGACGGTTGGAGGGGAGGTACGAACAAGAACCTCTCCTCAACTCACTAGCCCCAAGCCAAGGCAATCAGCAATAGTGCTGGACTCCTTCGCTCCGGTTCTTGGGGCTATCCTCAGTCAGGCTTGGTTTCCAGATTTGCGGTGTCTTGTGAGGCATATGTGTTTTTTTTTTTATTAAAGCAGCCCTGCACAAATAGTGCAAATCCACTTCACAAGGGAATTGGATTGACACTTTTTATGGGACTAGTTTTTTTAAAGGAAATCCTCGCATGCATTGATTTATGTGTAGTGGACAGTAACAGTCCACTAAATTCAATTGGGCATACGCCACCGGTACTCAACCAGCAAGGAACAAATTTTAGGTGCACACAAAAACAAAACACACACACACACACACATGATTGTAAATGGTGTAAACCGAGGACATCCCATGATTTGGACTTGTTTTGTTTTTTGCGACGTTCCCATTGGTTTTGTACACGAAACAAACCAAGGGCTGTCATTTTCCCAGATCCCTATTGTTAAAGTCCTAGGTTTGAATGCATAGACATGTTCACACACACACACAAGTGTGTAAACACCTCCAATCGGGGACCTCCTATTGTCCCTCTTTTGTTTGGACTTTAACTTTTTGGCAACAGCTCCCATTGGTTTTGTACACAATTTCTAACTGGGGACCTTTACCCAACCGGGGACCCTATTGTCCTCTTTTGTTATAGGTCCCCGGTTTGAATGTGAAAACAAACTCACACACACACGCAAACCAACAACATTAATCTTATTATGTAGCACAGTGGAGCTCCATCACAATCTACATCCAGGGTCACAACATGAGGTACAACTCCACACTGGTCAAAATTTGTCTTTCTTGTGTCAACAAAGACCAGAAGCGTTTTGGGTAGCAACATTCATTAAAAAGTCTTTATTTTAATAAAGTAGTCCTTATAAATATAAGTTGTTAATTAAAACTTCTTGGATTTATTCTAGTATTTTATTGTATGCCAGCTCTGCTAAGTGTAGTTTTGCACTAAACCCTACTAACTAACTTGTTTGCCAAAGACCAAGAAATTCATTGATAATGATAGATAGATTGATTTTTTTGAAAGAATTTGAACAGATAATAAACAAACATTTAAAAAAAACATTTGTGTAATTTACATATGATTGCCCTTCCAAAAAATTGTGACTTGCAAATTGTTAGTGAATGGCTTCCGGTGAAATAATATTGGTTCCCAACAATTACTCATATTTATATCTAAATATCAGTTTCACTAGTATCAGTAATCGTTAACATGTTTCTGGTTCGATGTCTCAAATGAAAGTGTGTAACTTTCTTAGAAAGAAAATAGCTAGCTACAATATAAATGAACTTTTAAAAAACATTATTTAGCCAAACAATATTTAAGTATTCAATTTCTGCACTATTTTAAATAGTTTACGTAATATTATATAAAACTCTTCACACTGTAAGAGGGTTTCAGCTGCAATTGGCAGTACCTCATTATTTGGTTTACAAAGATCCTACTCTAGTTGTCAAAACATGCACCGTCATTGACTCTCGTATCCTTGCTTACACACACCTCATCTAGTATTCCAGAGTCCAATGACTTTGTTATTTTTTTTTGTGGGGGGGGGGGGGGCAGTTGAGTACTTCCAGGAATGAACTTTGTTTACACTGAACAGGAAATGTCTGGTTGGAGAGAGCCCACTTCAGTGGTTCTCACACAACGGCATCGGTGGACCTGGGATTATGATCGTTGGGGGAAGTTCGTTACTGTCAGAGGTGGTGTTGGGAAAGAGTCACCAGTTCTAGTCCGAGAATGTTTGTCATTGTCAACAGATTCTGAAAAAACCAGTCGACCACAGTCTCAAATTGCAACACAGGTTTTTTTGTGCTTGGTTTTGGATTAAGGAATCCTGTTTGTGAAAGTCGACATTGTATTCTGTGTATAACAACATCAGCTGTACCCCAGGTCTCGATTTACTACGGGTGTTCACAAATTTCTATTGAAAGCGGGAGTTTCAGAGATCATTTTTTAGGAAGGCTTCAGACTCAGACAAATTTTTCTTTGTCCTTAGTATGCAACAGATTTGTCATTATGAATGGTGATGATAAAATGTCAATGTCGACCATTGATAGCATGGAGAAGTCCGGTGAGTATTTGCATAGAATTGTATTTCTAATCAGGATGTTGTTACACTAACCAACAAAATATTTTTCGAGGCTAGGCCACTTCACACTGTGCTTCCGAAAACATTCTCTGTTTGCCTTATTCATGGATGATTTGAAAGCCAAGTTGCCTTATAAATAACCCCTCCTCTAGTCTATAGCTAAAACTCTAGATGGTGTAAATTACTGATTGTAGGCCTGAAATTACACAGAGGCCACATGGAGGGCCCAGTACTCAAAATCATAGAGCTTTGCTTTGTTTAAAAAAAAAAACCCAAAACAAAAACAATTAAGCTTACCAGAGTAAGATTACCAGTCAAAATACCATATCACATGCAGAAGCAGCTTTATGAAATTGAGACAAGGGCCCAATTTCATAAAGCTGTAAAAGCAGAAAATTCTACTTAGCAAGAAACAAGAGGGGTACCAGTGGCAACAGTCTAATTTTTATGGAATGTTGGCTGGTATAAACCTGTTTCTGCTAAGCAAGATTTTTCTGTGCTTAGCAAGTTTTTGTGCTTACAGGCACAAATTGGGACCAGGGGTCGATTTCACAAAGATAGTCCTAACTTAGGACTAGTCCTAGGAGTTATTAAAAACTTAAGGCTAGTCCTAAGTTAGGACGAGTAACTCGTCCTAACTTGAGATAAGACTAGTCTTAACTCTTTGTGAAATCTACCCCTGGTCTTATTAAAAAGTTTCCAGGAGATTCTAAGATTTTCAAACGGAAGAGCCCTCATGAAAAAGTTCCCTTTGCCCTCACAAATATGAAATTTCATGCCTGCGATTGTTCGAGTGTTTAAACAAGCTCAGCTTTTCATTCCAGAGAGAAATTATTTAAAAAACTAAACCACATTTACTTCACTACTCTCTTAAAATCTTGAACACCTACACTGTAACTTGAAGACATTTTCACACAATGACTTTTGTTTATTGAAATTTAACAAATTTCACAGGACTACACAAACAGGAATGATTCTGCTCGATCCCAAAAAAGCTTTTGATAACTGTTATCATGCTATTTTGTGTATAAAAACTTAACGCCAAAGCCCTTGGATCTGTAGACTGGTTTAAATTGTATTTCAGCAACAGACAACAGTTTGTCAATGTCAACACAGCCCAACAATCTTCTACCTACCCCAAACTGGGGCCCTTGTCATGTTTTGTGTTAATAACTGACTTACCCATCTGTGCATGCTGATGATGACAGTGCACTCTTAGTCTTGGTTCCTGACAAAGACCCTGCTGCTGTTGCTTGGATGGGCTACTTAGTGCTGAATAAGAATCATGTCTCCCAAATTCCAAAATCTAAAGAAGAGAATGGAACAATTAACCCATTAAGAGTTTGACTAGCCTGCCTCAATTTTAAAACAAAATTTGAAAAACCATCTTTCAACAAAAGCCATCTAAGGAAGAATATGTTTTCTTGCCTTTTAATTTATTTTTAACATTTTAATTATTAATTAATAATTTTTTTCTTTGTTTTTTCAACTACCTTTCTATTAGCCATCCATTCTTAAACTCTCACGATTTCTTTTGTCTAAAAATAATATTGTTCTTTTTTTCATGTTTGTTTTTTTTCTTTTATGAAATGGGGCTATACTTTTGTGCAATTTTTTTTTGTGTTTCATGCTTTCATTTATTTATTTCCCTGTTTTTGAAAATTTTTTATTTTGCCATGTTTCTTGCTGTGCTTTATCTTAATAAAATGAAACCAAATGAGATCCAACTCTTTCAAACTCACCAGTTTACCGTCCATGGAAAATGTCCGATTCTGTTATACATTTAGAAATTAGATTTACGCGAAAAATGTGACTATAAGTAGATTTGTGTTAATTTGCATAGTTAGGCATTAAATTTAGGGTCATACATTGGTAATGTTCCAGACAAGAACTGAAATTGTGTGAATTTTATCTAAAAGTCGACTTGTTATAAAGATGGTAGTAAGCATCCTGCAAAATTATTTTGTCTGAAGATTAGAATTCAATAAAAGTATGGCAAACAAATTGAATCTGGGAATTTCTGTGGTGTCTGATTTAATGCTGCCCACAAAATGGCCAGAGATGCAGTTGGTACTCTTTGTCACCTCACTAAACGTGGATGGATTTGACATTCGTGATAAAAATACCATGAACGTTTTTTTGCTGATATTTTCAGAATAACTAGGCTCTGTATTCAACTGAATCTTTCTCAGGTGACTTTTATTGTAGCTTTTTCAATACTTTTGCCTTTACATCAGCATTACGCTCACCAAAACCAAACAGTGACCCTGCCTTTAACATTAACATTATTGTGTTGCTGTGTTTTACACATTCATAAACTGTACACAAAGCTATGTTATATGTTTTTAGGGCCTAAATTATCATAGCCACAAAGGGCAAGAGTCCTGTACATTGCATGCACTACAAAAATATTAAATAAGGGAGAAAAACGGGAACGCATGGTTATACCTCTTTGCTTATAGCATAAGAAATGTTTTTGATTTTAAGAAGGACAATTTTGTAAAAAATGAAATTTGAATGCTTTTTTCTCTTTGAGATTACCCGGAACTGGTTTTCTGTAAATTGCCTACCATGTGACTTCAGACTTAAGAAGATTTACATTGTGTGTATGGCTTTTATTTTTGCATGAACAACTCAAACAAGGAGGCAACAGAGGCAATTGCCTCCCCGCCCCAGGCCATTGCCTTTGTGGCCCTTGAAATGATCTGGTAGATTTCCCTCAGTCCTAGAGGAACCCTATAAATACAAAGAAAACCAAATTCTTGCCCTTGCAAGAAGAAAGATACCAGGCCTAAATTTAGTTGAAAATTGAAATGTGAATGTTTTAAAAATTTCTCTTTGATAGAGGAACCAAAATTCGCTGTCTGTAAATTCCCCCATTTTATTGCAATACTCCTTAGGGTTTTTACAGGAATAATTTTGTTGCCTTCAACAAACCAAAAACCAAAAATGAAAAAAAACAAAAAACTCACGGAACTATTCAACCATTTTTTTTTTCATTGAGCTTTCACTTTCACTTCACCTGTTTTTTTCCTAACATTTTTCGCAATCTTTTGTGATTTTATGTTTGTTTGTTTTGTTTTCATTTGTTTTGATTAATGTCTAATTGTTTTGGGTCGGGAGAGAATTTGTTCTTAACACAATGCAGTTTTTCTCAAATGTTTTCATTAACTGCTCAAATAAATACACACCTGGTTATTTTTTAATTTCAGTCTACGAAAAAAATGCCATTATTTGCATTTCTTCACCATGGTATATAAATGATGGACCTGTGGTTGCAGGAGTAACCATTGCATTGCCTTGCCATTGACGTTGTAGGGAAATAATCTAAACAGTGTGATAATCTATTGCTGCAAATTATCACAAAGTTGAGTACATTGTTCTCTTCATTATAGGGAACGGTACCAAGATGGGTCTCTTCACCACAGCAGACGACGAGAAGAAGATCGTGACCAACGAGCAGACTCATGAGAATGGCATGGAGTCACATGACCCCGACGACCCAGACTACCACGAGGCCCCGATGACGCGCCGAGAAAAACTACGAGAGTTGCTGCACACTCAGAAGTTTCAGATCATCGTTATCGTCCTGGTCGTCATAGATTGTTTCTTGGTTGTTGGGGAGTTGATTCTCGACTACGAGGCATTAGCCGCTGTGAGTGTTTAAAATGTCATCGTTTTAAAAGTGTATAAAAAGTTTGGTTGAATAAATGTATACACAACTTGATCTTTTTCCGGACTTGGCCTACTTGTAACTTCATAAAGCTACTCGAGCACTAAAATTAGCTTAACACAAAACAATTGTCCTTAGTAATTAAAATTTGTTTTTTATTGTTTATTGTTCTTGTTGATGTGCCGAATATTTAATAATAATAATAATAACTGTTACACCATCATATCCAAGTGATAGCCAGGCTTAGACATACGGCTGATACTTCACGGAGGCAACAGAGGCAATTGCCTCCATGCCCCGTGGTCATTGCCTTGGTGCTCTTTGAAATGTTCCAGGCCTGATACTTCACGGATGCAATTGTCGCCCATGCCCCTAGTCATTGCCTTGCTGGCCCTTGAAATGTTCTAGGCCTGATACCTTAAAGATGCAACAGAGGCAATTGCCTCCATGCCCCAAGGTCATTGCCTTGGTGCTCTTTGAAATGTTCAAGGACAAACTCGTTTTTCCCTCACAGAGGTTGCCTTTACTAAGGAAAAACAGCAGCCTAGCCTTTACAAGAACAATCAGGCATGAGAACCGCGTCTACTCACAAACTGTTAAAAAGTGAATGAGCGTTTGGAGTATTGGGTATTCATATTGCAGGCCAAGGGATGCAACATTGAAGGCGGGAACAGTTCCGAGAGTGGATATTACTCTTCATACTCGAACACTGACAAGAATGTCACACAGGACCGTGAAAATGCTGACGAACACGTAGAAGAGGAAGAGCACGAGGAGTCACCGACTAAGATTGCGGCCGAGGTTTTGCACATCATGAGTCTGGTCATCCTGAGCATCTTCATGATTGAATTGGCGCTCAAGGTGTTTGCACTCGGGGCAAAGTTCTTTCACAGCAAATTGGAGGTAAGTAGGATTTGAAACTTTGCACGGTGGAAGTATAACTAAGTAAGGTTTGCGGTAACACCATGTGGAAATCTCTTTTGAGTAGAGTAGGTTCTGAAAAGAACCGTTGGTTAACGACTCAACGTTTCGATCAGTATGCTCTGATCGTCTTCAGGAGAATGCTGGACTCTGTTGCTGGATGCTGCTTAAGTACTGCCTTGGAGGGGATTAACTGGTAGTTGGGCTTGGCTGGAAGTACCTATTAATGCCTGTGTGTGTTTAGTTTTACTTTGAGCTTAATTTTGGATGAGTTTGTCATGCTTTTAGTTTGAAGATGTTGTAACTATATCAAACTTTGATTCAACCTCTCTAACTTTCTTGATCAAAGACTTGTTGTGGAACTCCCAAGTCATCAGGTTTTACTTTCTTTGAAGGTGGGACATAAAACCTTATGTTCACATGAAAAAAGGAAAGAGGCTTGCCGCTTTGAAACCATTTACATTTTGAAACCATTAAAATAACTGATTTGGTAACTGATATGCAAAACAAACAAAGGATCCTTATTGATTTGGTCACATTTACAAGATGGACGCACTCACTTCTTTGTTGGGGTACATTCTTTCCTTTATAAACATTATATAGGTTCCTTTTTTCTTTTTTTTCGTCAAGTTTTTTTTTAGCAAGAATGGTCAGTTAGTTGAAAAGAGACAACTTCTGGCTCATTTCATGCTGCACTTCCTTTAAAAGTGGGGCATGAAACTTTCTGTTCACAAATTGAAAAGGAAATGGCCCTGGCCCTGGACTTTTGCAACCACTGAAAAAAGTGTTGTGATAAAAAAGTGGTAAACAGAGGGCTATATCATGTCTGAATGAAGCTGATTTTGTTTTGGGTCAATTAAAGATTGTGTCGAGTCTTACAGTTGGTGTGCATAATTGCTTTGTAGACATTATGTTCATGTAGGTACCTTTTGTTTGATTTCTTTTCTTCAGCAAGAATGGAAGGTTAGTCAAGGTTTGCCCTTCATTTTTTTCACTGACTAAACCAGGGGGGACCGGTTAGCTCCTCATTTCACTGGTCCCCCAGCTTTTTCACTGGTCCATATATGAACAACCAGCGGTTTACATGTAGCGATGGGAAGCAGCATTCTAGCCGGCCGGATCAGTTGGACAGAATTTCAGCCTCATTTCATGCTGCACATTTAAATGTTGGACATGAAACTTTACGTTCACATGTCACTAAAGGAAAGGGGCTGTACCCTGTCACGGAATGTTTCCAAACCCATGGATCTATTTAGTCATGACAGGATGAGGCAAAGGTGTTTTGTGGTCAAATAATATGTCAGGTCATTTCCTTGTTGGTGTACTTTTTTTGTGGCTACCTTTTGGTCTTTGTTTCAATGCCAGATTAAAGGACACGGCAAAAGGGGCCTTCTGCCATGACTGACAATGGTGCAAAAGAACAAGATATACATAATTTAGATAAATGTATACATAATATACATTCTTGTTGAAGTGTTTGTTTGAGGTTTTGTTTGTTTGTTAAGGGGGGGGGGGGCTTGTTTTACATCATCAAACATTAAAGACCCAAAATGAACAAGTTTTCCAAATAAATGATGGTGACACATTACTGTTCTTTGTTTTTGATATCTGCAATGTATAGATCTTCATATCTTTAATTCTGTTTTTCTAGAAGTCTAATTAAGTAATACTCTTTTACCCCAAAATTTTCTTTAGTTCTGAGCATATATGTTTTTCGGAATACTAATGAACACATGAATATCGGACGCAAATCATGATTTATTTAATTGTCACTTTGGTTTGTTTTTTTTCCTTGCTAAGGATTTGCTATGTATTTGATTGAATAGTGATGATTATTAACCACACAAATGTCAGACATGATTCAGGCCTAGAATTACACAGAGGCCACGGAGGCCATGGCCTCTGTTGCCTCCTGGTCTTGGCCTTGAAGCCCCTTCAAAATTTACCCATAGACTTTAAGATTTTCCACTGGAAGTGCCCTTTGCAAAATGAAAATGACCTTGACATCTCAAGGATGGAATTCCAGGCCTGGGGATTTACTTTATTGTCACAAAGATATTGACTTATAGGGAGACTGCCAACATAGGGCTGGATAGCTCAGTTGATAGAGCGCCGGTTTTGTTAATCCGGAGGTTGTTGGTTCAAGTCCCGTTCCAGTCAATTTGTCTTTGTTCAAAACCAAATGATTTAAAAATTTACCCAGTCAGTTTCCCTTGTGGTTTATTACTTGTGTCTTTCTTGCTAAGGTTTTTGATGGAATTGTGATCGTGATATCCTTCATACTTGACGTAGTCACCTTGGTCTTCACTGAACAGTTTGCTGTTCTGGACCTCATCGTTGTTCTACGTTTGTGGCGTATCTTGCGCATCGTTAACGGTGAGTTACAGTGGACATGAATTGACTTCATCCCCACAAAGGTTTTTTTTATGGAGTGTTCATGAATGTTGAGTGTTTCGGCCCATTATAGTGTGCTCGGTTAATATGTTGTGTTTGCTAGATTGTTGACTGGAATCCCGGCCTGGCTTGTGGAAAGACACCTACAAGGAATTGGTGTAAAAGTTCATTTATTCCAATCCTCTAGCTTTTGACATGCGCATCAGTACCACAGATCTAGAATTTATTTTTGCTTTTTCCATATTGTATAATCAACCTCAAGGAGAAAGTGACTGATTCAACAACTTTGGGATTAGCAGCGAAATATTAACTAGAACGAGATTTGAACCCGAGACCTCTCAGGTTTCACGTGCCGGTGCTCTTCCAGCTGAGCTATGCTGGTCCTATGTTGGCCGTATCCCTGTTTTGACAATATATTTGTTGGGGGGGGGGGTTCTAGTCAGATGTCATACAACTGCATACTGTCATATAGCAAGGGACCATGCCCACTTTCCTGGGAAGTGGAAAGATTCCATATTGTTTGATTGTGATTTAATCAGGAAGGTTCCCTGGTACAAAACACATCCTCATTTGCAGAGCTGCCACTGTTTGCATCTTGCAGTCAAGGAGATAACAACATTCAGGGAGATATCTAGAATTTTACATTAACCAAAATGGGGAAAAAGTGTCCATAGTCAGGGAGATCTTCAAAGTTGCCATCAGAACAAGGAAAGATTGGTTTATTTTCAGGGAACTTTTAGGGAAGGTTGGTATTATAGGTCTGCTTATTGGACCTCAATGGCATCCGCAACAAAATAACCGCGCCACAAAAGTGTTCCACTATTCAAAGTCTGGTGTTCTGACTTCTCTTCCCCAGGGGTGATTTTGTCCGTTGAGCAGCAGGCTGAGAAAAAGATCCACCATCACAAGAAGCTGAAGAAACGTGCCTTGTACATTTTGAGGAAGTTTGAGAAATACAGTGAGGCACTGGAGGAAGAGATTGAAGCACTGCGAGGTTTACTCCATGCCAACAAAGTGGAAATAGGTAAGCTTTCTATCCGCTCGGGGGGTACAAAAAAGAACCCTTGAAATCTGGTGTCTTAAAAGAATAATATTAATGCGATCCAAGTTTTTTTGATAATCAAACATGGTTGATTGGCCCTGTAATAGTATTTGTATCTAGTTAAATACTATCAATAACAGAAATAACTCAGTCGGAAACTTTCTCTGGGCTTCATCAAATCGTGTTGTCATACTCATCCAGTGTGTAGTACCTGTAAGAGTAATAGTTATATGAGAAGACAGTGAGGCAATCTAGAAACAATACGGTTGGAGGAACTGCCAACTGAGGGCGCTATACAAGATGATATACTTGTCACAGGCCCTGTCTTGACTTTATTGCCACTCACTGGGCCAGGATGTGTTGTTAAAAGGGAAATAAATGCTGTACCCAAATGTGTTCAGACTTTCGAATAAGGGGAAAAATTGAAAAGTTTGTACAAACCTCCGACCATCCTGGAAAAGGCATCCATGTGGAGAAGATCTTTTGGAGAGTGCTGACCATTATTAAAAAGTGAGTAGGGTCTAGTATTTGTGAAAGGCATTATTGAAAACATGCCATTGGATTATTGCTGGGGGCGGGAGAGTGTGTGTATGTACTGTGAAGTGACATTCAAACCAAGGTTTAGTTCGAAGGGACAATGGGTCCACGAAGGAAAACAATGGGGTCCACCTTTGTGAGGACAGAGAGTTGAACAAAGGTACACTTATGTCTCTGTTTGGGAAAGAGGAGCAGTAGGGGGGGTGGCTGAGAGTATTCTGGAGGGGGGTGCTGAGAACACAGCGGGGGTCTTGTTTTAAATTGAGCTCAGTCTTGCCCCCCTTACACCGCGTTTACACTAGATCCAGAAAGGTGGATTGAGATCCGGCAATTTTTTAACGACCGCAGATCAAGATCCTGTGTCGCGTTTACACCAGCGCTTGATCCGGCTCCGATCCCACTTTTGAACCGGATGTATATTGGTCATGACGTCACCGCTCCTCGCAAAGAGCTCAAAGGTCACGATTACAGCGCGCCACTTCTAGAAATAATCATTATCAAGGCGAAGGTAGAATGCAGAAAATACAGTACAGCAAATGATACGGATAACAACGACCATGCAGGTAGAAATATTTGGTAGATGGGAATTTAAAAAATACAGCAACAAGGCAAGCTCCGAACGTAACGATGTATGTATAAGGACGCTGAAAACAACAAAACGTTTCACACACGCACAGTCCATGTGCACACAGCACACACACAAAATATAAACAGCGACGGATGTCCCACCAAAGCACAAGCAAAAAGCGCGCCATTCGTAGCGAAACCGGAAATGACCACATCAAATTGCGGTGTCTGATCCACCTTTGCGTTTACACTTGTATTTGGAATCCACTTTGCCGGATCTGATCGACCAATTGCCGGATTCAACCCTCCTCGAAAGGTGGATTAAAATTGCCGGATCTTGAACCGGGTCTGATCCGGCTTTTTTGCGTTTACACTAGCCGTTAATCCACATTGCCGGATCAGACCCGGGTCTGATCCACCTTTCTGGATCTAGTGTAAACGGGGTCACTGTTGTTGAATCATGCATCATCCCATGATGTTGTTTATCTTACAAACACTGCCGGCAATGGTTTCAAAATATTCTCGCTCACTCTCACAGATGAAGGAATGATCAAGAACAAAGCAGTGAAGCCCCACTATGACAGAAAACTCCACCTGGACACGGAGCCCAATGGGAGTCCTAGCGATCACGCTGAGATAGACATGGACTGCACGCAAGACCCTGTGTATGGTGAGACCAGTCAACCACCAGATTACGCCTCCACTGTACAAGAAGCCGGACGACCAAACTGATTCAAATTTTATATGTGTCGAGACAAAAAGGTTGGGAATGAAGTAGTACACCAGACCCAGTCCTCAGCTCTGTCTGGATTACTCCGTAGACCTCATTTTGCCTTCAAAAGTTCTAGGAAGATGTGCACTTGACCATCCAAGAAACACAATGCCTGATTTATTTCAAAACTTTCTTTTCTAGTTTTACAGTTGACTGTATTTTTGACCGCTTGAGGGCGCTTTCGTTGGCAAATGTCTTTACCTCACAGTTTTGGTTTTATCTTATTTTGACTGCCTGTCTTTTGTTTTCTTGTATCGTGGATAATAGTAACAATGAAAAGATGAGCTCATTTTACTTCTTTTGCATCACGTAAATTGGGTTCACACGCGCCCTCACATGGTCAAAAATACGGTGCAGTGATGAAGATCGTCTTTTTACCGACTCAAATAATGTCAACCCTAGAAATTCAAGGGGGCTCACTTTAGACCAGGGCCCAGTTTCATAGAGCTGCTTGTAAGCAGAAAATATTGTTTAAAAAATGTTCTGCTGGCAGGATACCAGTCACAGATTGTACACCTGACATGGTATTTTGGCTGGTAACCTTATTCTGGTAAGCATAAATTTGCTTAGCTGCTTTTTCATGCCTGAAGAGCAGCTGTATGAAATTGGACCTTGGAAGAAACAATCACTACTTTGTTAATACGACTACATCAGGAATTTAAGCTGGAGACCAATTTTGCTCTATACCGAAATACCACCACTTTGGCTTCCTGCTGAACAGTTACATGAAGTTTGCATCTGGCACACATTGTCCAAGGTTCTCGTTTGTTTTGTTTTCCTACCGGCCGGATGTATGACCTCATCGCACCCTGCGTTAACCAGTTCGCTTCTGGATTAAAAATCCATTTCCTGTTACCAATGCAGAATTACTTTCAGTCAAAAAGCAATTTTTTTTTGCAAGTAATTCATTATTTGTTTTGCCAATGATACTCGTGTTTAGACACTCAAGGAAATTTTTCTCCTAGACATTTACAGACTTTAATGGCTGGTATTTTTGACGGTCATGTTTCTGAAGCACAATCAGACCATTGGCAAGCCGTTATGTTACAGCCGATCGTCGAATCACGCCCAGACGGCATTCCGGAGAGAGATGAAAGGCCTCATGAAAATTCAGTTTAATCCGCCCGTATAAAATCTTGGCTGGAATGTGAAAGGGTAGCCAACAAAATTTATATAAAGTATATTTGTTGAAATATATTCTAATAGCATTGAAAAGTTTTTATAATTTTTTGTTATTTCTTTTAAGATACTTTAATTACAAATTTTCAAATGATTTACGATTAATTTGAGAGACATGTAAAGCAGAGAATATATATTTTAAGATTAAAAAAAAATCATATATATACAGAATACTATGCAGAGCAAAAAAAGTTTTGTCATGGAAAATAATTTGTTGACAAAATCATTCCCAAATTCTATGGAAGTGTCTTTCATTGATGATGTGAGATGATTTGATCCTAATAGTTATTTTTTTTGGCTGTGTTCAAATTGGTGGCTGTGGCTGTTGCTAAGGGTGTTGCTAAGGGCATCCTAAGCTTCAAAGCATTGTCAATGTGGGAAACCAAGCCAAAGCTGCAGACGTGAATTCAGAAACACAGCCGTAGTGTTATTGACAGAATCTTGATTAATGCCATTTTTGATGAAGTGTGTGATCCATTGTGTAATTACATAAGAACTAGAGAGACAGAACTTGCTATGTAATGCATCACATAGTAGTATCCTCCATGGGCACAACTCTACTGTGCCTCATATTCGCCAACTCCCAGAGTTGCATCGGCGTAGTTTTGCGCTCTATCGCCGTACTGTTGCTTTATATCACTGTACTATTGCATTTTATCCCTGTATTTTATTGCGTTATATCATCGTATTTTATTGTGGTATATCTCCATAATTTAGTTGCGTTATGTTGCTGTGGCGTGATATTGCTGTACTGTTGCATGACATCTCTGAACTGTTGCATTATATCGCTGTATTTCATGCAGTAGTACTAATGTATGCCAGCAATGGATCGAAAAAGACTCCCCCATACGCCCATGTAACCACAGAAAGTTACTTATCTCCAATATGTGAGTGTATTTTTGCAAGTAGGGTAAACCATGTATTTATTCAAGGAAGAATTTTGTTTCCACAAGCTGTTTTTCATTTTCCATAAATGAGTTTACGTAAAAATTGATAACCGGAAACAAATGATTTTTGCCAATGAAATGAATCTGTTTTTCGGCGGGCTGTCAATCAATTGTGCAAATTTAAGTTCATGATTTTATGACAAAAAAGAACTCCTTTTTAAGACAGAGCTTGCAATATCTATCTTGTTCCTGTATTCTTAAATTTGTTACATTTACAGGATCACAATTTCAGGAATGTTAAGTCTTGCAGCTTTGGGCTTGCCCCTGTGTTTCTGGCAGTGGCTGCTGAATGCACCGCAGCACCTTGTAAACACTTATATTGTGCTACATAAATGGGTCTCACAATTAAACAACCTTGAATACCTGTCTTGAAAAACACTAATAAGCTTTTTGAGATGTCTGTAGATAAAGCAAATCAAAACTACAGTTTGGCATAGATCTCTGTTGAAAAGTTTTGAGCGATGTTTTTAAATTACTTTGCAGTTAGCGATAATTATGAGATATTTTGTGCTTTTTAATTACCTATATTATGTACAGCACAGAAGGTTGTTGGGTTTTTTTCATTAGAAATACACAGCAAATGGAAATAAGTATTTTTAAATGCTTATTTACTATAAGGTTTGATGCTTTTTATTTTTTCCTTTTTTAATTTTGGTGCCTGAGCTGTTGATGTATGATGGGTCAGCACCATTTTCTCAATAGCGAAAAATCTCATCTTTTCAGGCCGGGTCACATGGTTTGGTACGCCCTCTAGTTCTATTATGAAAAGTCTGTATGGTAGAGTGGGGCAGTACCATCCTAGGAATGGTAGTAACATGATAGTCGCTGTGTTTGTCTGCTCTATGACGTAAATCGGCCATCTTGACGGGCAATTTGGAACACGCATTCACAGGTTAGGTTTCGCGTGAGAACGGCATGCAGCATGCGCACATTTCACATAAGTTATTACATGATTGGTCAGTGAACAATGGGCTGCGTTAATAACTTGAGCGCTTGACGCACCTGTGAGCCACAATGCACTTGGCCTGTAAAGATGGCGTCTATTGGGAACTATCTATTGACAGCCCATTATTTCTTATTTCTCAGATTCAGAAAAAACTTTTTTCATAACAGATGTTGATTTTTAATACCTTTTTTTTTCATGCCATTGATTTGCCAATTTTTTTGTAATTAAATGCTATGTTTAATACTAATTTGATCTTCCATGAGAGAATGTATTTTTGTGAAAACCAAATAAATATTTTGCACTGACGTAAAATTATATTTTATTGTCATTAATCAAAATGTGCTATTTAATGTATAAAACATTTATTTATGCCTTTTGTCCCCATCTCCTTTGGCACCGGGCAAGAGGGGCAAGGGTTCTGAGTGGGCAAATAGGCGCGGATCCAGGGGGTAGGACAAGGGGGGGGGGTCCAGACCCCTCTCTACTCTCCACAACTTTTTGTATTAATTTATTCCAGTAAGAATTTCGTTTCCACAAGCTGTTTTTCATTTTCCATAAACGAGTTTACATAAAAATTGATAACCAGAAACAAAGGATTTTTTCCCATGAAATGAATCCGTTTTTCAGCGGGCGCAGATCTAGGGGGTAGGTCAAGTGGGGCGGTCCAGACCCCTCTCTGCTCTCCACAACTTTTTTTAGAGTGTTTTCCTGTTTTTGAAATTTAAACTTGCGCCATTATATACATCATGTATCTCACTGCAGACCTCGGCTCATCTATTGGTGGTACATGGGTTACAAAGTCAACCTGATTGGTTTTTTAAGTAACTCACTCACACACACAGACATCCTTATCATTTGTTGTCGGAACATGCATTACATGTCAGCCATTTTTTTGTCATGTAGTTGTGCTTCCATGCTCTGAAAGGGTAATGTAATTGAACGAGCAAAAATTTATTCTGAAGCAGTGTTTGTTTGTTTGTTTATGTATTTTACTCCCTCTTGTTAAACTCCTGGATAATTTTAGGAGTCAAATTACATGTGAAGAGATGCTGTAGGTCCTTGCCAAACACACACGGGACCAAATGGCGTGACCAAGATTTATCACGGGTGATTTCGTCAGATGAATTGAATAAAAAAAGTGTTCTTGTGTGTGAGATACTGACTTTTAAGTACTCCCCTATCAAACTCACATCGAAATGATAGAACCATAGATAACATATTCTTGAATCCCAAACAGTTTAATACAACCATTAACTTTACACAAGTTGTAGATGCTCATAAAAGTAAATTTTTCGTTCTTGAATTAATAAATTACATGTGCTGTATATCTCCATTCAAATAAAAAGACAATCGAATGAATTTAGTTTGAAACATTTTTAAAGAGACTTATTTATCTACAAGAAAACAAATTTGGTTTTACCAGTTGACGCCGTATATTGTGTTGACACCTCAATTTTTCCCCAAATGCATAGTGTGAGACAAGACTTTTGTATTTTTGTGTCACATTGGATGACCAGCACAAAGGTCACCCAAAAGCACAAAGGTCACCCAAACTTTCCATTACGGAATGTGCGCACATGCACTCCCCGTGCAATGCTTCAGTTTACCCAAACAGAGAGGACTGGGCCCAATATCATAGAGCTGCTTAAGCACAAAAAGTAACTAAGCACAATACAAAATATGCTTACCAGAATAAGGTTACCAGTCAAAATAGCATTTCACATGTACTACATGTCATTGGTATCCTGCTTATTTTTGGTTAGCAGAACATTTCTAAGCAATGTGCAGCTTAAGGAACTCTATGAAACTGGGCCCTGGTCTGAAATAATGGTAAGTACTGCCTTTGGTATTTTCTCAAAAGAGAAAGACAAAATCCTGGTGCTTCAAACAGAACCTTTGTTCTCTTGGCTTTCTTAAGTCATGGTTTCTTTGTCATGATTCTGGCAATTCCAAAAAAATTAATCCCGTCAGGGTGAAAGTAAAAACATGGAAAGAACACCGGCGTTAACTGGTAATCTAAACACAGTTGGAGTCTGTGGTCACATAAACATGTACATGTACATGAGAAATACTTAAGAAACAATTTTCAACCCTACCTTCCAATAAAGTATTTACCCTCAAACAGAATTCACCAAAGTTTCTTTTGGTTTCTGAAGGGTTGAGAGTCAATGGTGACAAAAAGGTCTGAAACTTGGATGTCAAGTTTAGAAGGTATGTTGAAATTATAGCATTTGCACTTGAAGGCACCCCCTGGAGTTTATAGATTTCAAGGAGCTTTCGAAACGGTATCTTCAGCACTAGAGAAGTAGATCAAAGAGCAGGATTTCTTTGTATCTGAAGAAAGTAACCTATTGTTTTTTTTTACAAGGCAGACTAAAAAAAGGTTTGCATTCAGACAAAAGTCTAAGATTTCTCATTCCTGTATCCACCAAGTGCAAAACAATGCACTTTTTGAAACAAGATAAAAATTGGGTAGACTTGCTGTTGTACCTAAAACACAGACTGTCTGAATCCAGTCTTGTTCAGTTTTTGTCTCTCAACATTTAACGTCTCTCGCTTCTCATCTTTTCTTTCCTTTCTTTCTTGCTTCCGCTCTCTTCATGCCCCTCACGTCTTTCTTCATCCTCGGATCCACCACCTTGTAGTGTCCCTTCACCCCGCGAGGGCGCTTGACCTTCTTGGCGGCCTGGGCTTTCTTGGCGACGACATACGTGACTTCCTTAGTCTTCTTTTTCAGCTTGGCTTTCTTGTATATACTAGGAGAGAGAAAAAATGGATGACATGACAGATATATTGGAATAGACATGGAATAATCTATAGGTACGTTATCAAGTGAAGTCTTAAACGAATGAAAAATTTACACTATGCCCAAATGATCTGTTCTACATGATATCTGAAAGGGGCACATTGCCTTCGGATTGGGCGCTTTGGACTCTATAAAATGCTTTTTATGAAATGAATATGGTTGGAAAGACGTTTCAAAAGTAGAATATAATGATTCACACAAATATCCCTGTAAATTGTTTGGTTTTCCTTACTTCATGAACTAACACAGTCCACCATTTTGTAGAACCAAGTTGTTGACTCCACAAAATAATAGGCCATATTAATTCACAAAGTAAAATATTGTCCCCCTTAAATTTGAGTCCAGCACAGTTAAGTAGCCATGTTAGCTAGCGAGACAGAAATGAATCAACCCAGAATGCTGCAAACACTTACTGCTTGATCTGGTTGAGCTTTTCTTTCTCCGAGATGTCCACGGTGTCGCTGATGGCCTCTGCTTTCTTCCGAAGCTTCTCCATCCGTTTCAGGGATCGCTGGCGCTTACGAGCTTTGGCTTCCGCTATTTTCTTTATCGGTCTGGCATTCACCTCCTTGAGGCGAGCACGGTAATCTGCAACCATGTCCTGAATTGGGAGGGGGGAGGAGAGAAGTTATGAACAAAAGATGAGTGCTGATTTAGAAGTGACCACATACTCAATACACCAAGGAGACCGGAAACAAAAGCAACATTAAACTCTCCAAGTTTCTACAACATTTGGGGACAAGATCAAAACCACTTTTCATTGTTCTAATCTAGTCATCTTAAGATCGAGCCTTAGTTACCTTGGTAACAGGAAGCTGCTTCCTGACATGTTTGACCTCTTCCTCTACGAACCAAGCGGGCAAGTTCTCTTCCCCGTAGGAGAAGCGGTTGTAACCTTGCTCGAGGATCTCACGCCGCTTCCTCTTGGACGTGGCTATCAGGGTTCCTAAGGCAAGGCCCTCGGGGTCCAGATACTGTGCATGAGCAACTGGCATGGGGGGGGGGGAACATATCAGAGTTGTCATTAACTACAACTATCTTGAGGCAAGTCCTTTGAATCAGGTCTAAATCTTAAAACATGTTATCATTATTCTCATGATTCCAAGAAATATCATAAATATAGGAACATTTACAAACAATAAGCACCGACTTATAATCAAATAGTCAAGCATTGTTATAAATTGCAAATCCATGATGATAACTACAACAAAAACAAAACTGTTAACATGCCTGATCCAAAACTCTTCCTCCAGAGACACATACAATAAGAACATTTAAAAATAAATGTTTTCCAGCAATGAAGAAATAAAGTCAAACATAACGATTTAGAAAACAAAATGTACAACGTTCTAAAATACAATACAACAAAACAAGAAAACGCTTACTAAAAGATAATTTTTGGGTTTGAAAAAAGACAAATTGACTGGAACAGGATTTGAACCTGTGACCTCCGGATTAATGTGCCGGCACTCTACCAACTGAGCCATCTAGTCCTATTGTCTGACTGGCACCCCCGAACACAGATATTGACAAATAGGGAGACCGCCAACATTAGAGAAACATGGCCCAGTTGGTGGTAGTGTGCCGGCACGTTAGTAAAACTTCAGATCAGGGTACTGAGCTTCTATTTTTAGCATTAGTGCAGAGTGCTTTTGGCAGACTGTGTGGGCAGACGGTAGCTGAATGTGACGTCAGTGTAAGGATTCTAACACTAAGAAGTCAACAACACCAACCTGTGTTGTCCGAAGCAACGACCTCAAACCCGCTCTTCTTCTCCTTGGCGCTCTTCTTCTTGCTCTTCTGCACCGGTCCCTGATCGGTCCCCTTAGTGTCGATCATCTCACGAATCATCACCTCGTCGTCGTAATCGCTATCGCTGCTATCCACCTCCACGCCGCCGACTCGGCTGCCGGGGATACCATTTGGCACCTCGGCGTCCGAATCATCGCTGCTGTCGGAGGGCAGGTCTTCCTTCTCCCTGTTGCCTCTGTCCGAGATGCTTGTGATGCTAGTGTTGAATCGGACACTTTTGGATGAAGCTTTCTTCTTGGATGAGGGCAGGTCATCTTCATCAAGGGAGTCTGCATCATCACCATTCTCTCTTTCTGTTAAAGAAAAACGAAGAAGGTGAGTTTGGGTAGGACTAGTATCTTTCCTCACCTTCCACCTCTGTGACCAAAATTCAAATTAATTTTTTGCAATGGATATTCCAATAGAACAGAATAGAGGGGGAGGGTTTGGACTCACCAATTATTGTTCCCCCTTGTTCTTTGTAGTTGTCCGTCATTTGACCAATTTCAAAGTCTTCATCTTCATCTGCTTCAAGCCCCGAGAATATAGCCTGGTGAAATAACAATGATAATAGCATTACTCGGTTTAGGCATGGTTCGAGAACTAGGGTGCCAGATCTCTTTGATATTAGAAATTGGCGGCTGAGGCTACGGCTGTGGCTGTTGCCAAGGGTGTTGCTATGGGGCATCCTATACTGCAACGCATGTTCACTAATGATCAAGCCGTAGCAATTGTAATTCCAATGTATCAAAAGTATGAACTGCCAATACTGATCAAAATAAAACATCAAAAGTAGTGAATTGCCTTTTAAAGTCTAGTGTGCTCAGTTTCAGTGTGTGTTTGCCAGGAAGGGGGGGGGCAAGGGGGGTGAGAGGAGGGGCAGGGGAGTCAATCTTGCCCTCCTTTGCCCCCATAGACCACTGCCACTCCAAGCAGTGCTAGTTGCTGGAAAGTCTAGGGTACGTCAGAGAGCTGTCTTACTTAGTTAAACCACATGTTTGTGCGTCTATTTTATTTTATATTTTTCGGGGGCATGGGGGCAAAGGGTAGCAAGGGACAAACATGTGTTGGGAACAAAGACCCTACTTTGCCCCTCCACTGCAAGCAGGGTTAGGTGCTGGATAGTCTAGGGTAGGTTAGAGGGCTGTCTTACTTTGTTGAACCACATGTTTGTGCGTCTATTTGATTTAGTGTTTTGATCTTCGTCATCGAGGTCAACCATCAACGGGTTCTTTCTTTGCTCCATGTCATCTTCATCCTCAGCTCCAGGGTCACTGTTCAACGGAGAAGAATCATTTAGTTAAGATTTACCACAGTCCTACATTTTATCCAGTGTTTGCAAAAATATACACAATGTAAGAGAACATACACCATGGTGTTGGCGAATAAAACTAACAGCAAATCTTAAGCACTGACAAAGAAGGAAGGAATTAAATTGGTAACACTTACAATAATAAAAACAAGAAAAAATTAATTTCTAGCTAAAATACACATATTTCGCAAACAAAATGAAAAAAGAAGAGTAAATACAAGCAGTTTAAGATACAATACAAAGATACAAAGACACTAGAATGCATAGCACAATATAAAATTATACTTTTACAAATATTTGATGTTACACGAGTATGAGCAAATCTTAAGCACTTACAAAGAAAGAAGGAATTAAATTGGCAACACATACAATAATAAAAACAGTACAAAATTCATTTCTAGCTAAAATACACATATTTCTTCAAAATATGAAGACTAAATACAAGCAGTTAAGATACAATACAAAGATACAAAGACACCAGAATGCATAGCACAATATAAAATTATACACTTAAAAATATTTGATGCTACATGAGTATGAAAATGTAAAAATCAAAACCAAAAATCAATGGGAGGAGTGTACAAAAATAAACACCAAAATTACACTTCTTTCGCAAAATCAAGAAAACAGAAACGATGTTTTCTGAACACAAATCAATTCTAAAATATGGCGTGGCATGGCCGAGCAGTCTAGTGCACCAGACACAAGTCCTGGTGGCTCTAAGTCTTTAGGGTGTGGTTTGGTATCCCAGTTGTTACACTTTTGTCCTTTAACAAGACACTTGACCATAACTGCTTCTCTTCACCTAGGGGTAAATGGCTAACTGTGAGGGCAGAGATCAGTCATGTGATTGATTTAGCTTGGTGCGCTACATACTTAGCAGCACAGGCTGTATACTCCACAGGGAGCCGAGATAGTTTAAGGAATGAAATAAATGGCCCAGTGAACGGGGTAAGAATGTTGGAGCGCCATGAGCAGGAAAAAATGGCGGACACTGGTGCTATACAAATGTTCATAACTATTATCATTATTAATATTATTATTATGTTTATATTCATCTTTAGGTCAGTGATTTCAGTTCAATTTAAAAATACTCACAGATCAGAGTTGCCTCCATCTGAGAAAGAGTCCTCATCATCGCTGTCCGCTCTCTTCTTCTTCTTCTGTTTCCTCACCCTCTCTTCCATCAGAATCTCCGCCTCATCTGACTCCAGCTCGCTCGGGAGGTCACTCTCACCGTCCGAGGACTCGTTCATCAGGGCTTCGATCTCAGAGTCGTGATCTTCCTGCTCTTGGGCATCCTTGTCCACGATTCCAGAGTCGTCTTGACTTACCGCTTGAAGTTGCTGCGTTATAAACAAGTTATTTGTTATTGGCGTGTTTCTGGAGAAAACAAACCCACATACCTCCCTATGCCACAACAGTGGCATTCTGAGGCACACACATGCCGATGAAGAGAGTAGAGCCATAGCCCAACGTGCTTCAATGAGTGGTAAAACTGGAGAAGCCACCAGCTAAGCTCAATCACAATGGAATTGTGGGCCACTGTTGAGTAAAAGGTTCTCAGCCTTGGTGAATTTCTGCAATCTGTGGCACCCATTGATCGCAATACAATTACAATGACAGGAAAGTGTGGCAGCTCACCTTTTTATTCTTGATGTTCTGTAACGCAAACAGGGACGCCGTCTCCGTGGTGTCAATCTGGCTGGCTCCCGTACTCACTGCCATGGCCTTTTGCAGACGCTCTCGCAGTTTCTTCCGCATTTTCACCTTGTCTTTTCGTTTTCTGTGAAACAACGTTACAGCTACATTTTAGTGACAGTTCTTAAATGCATGGGGAACAAATTGTCCCCTTGCCACCATTTTCACAGAGTATGTCATTCAAGTCTGGCTTTACACAGGACATTGGAGGCCAAGGCCTCTGTTGCCCAAGGCCTCTGTTGCCCTGGTCTTGGCCTTCAAGTGCCCCTTCGTAGTAACGAAAGAAAGTAGGCGGAAGAGTTATAACACTTTTCAGAGAACTTACAGAACATGCGAATAAAGACAGGGGACCAGTCTAGTATAGATCAAGCACAAACATAACTCCTACTGACCTCTTGAGGGTGGCCTCTTCTTCTTCCTTGGCTTCTTGCAGCTGTTTGTCAATAGCTTCCAGTTCATCTTCACTGTCTGCCTCATCATCTGCTTCTCTGTAAAGCAAAAACAAACAAATTCACACTGTGTTTAAAGGAGTTGTTTGACAATGATAACAACGAAATATACGTTACGTTGCCTAAAAATAAAAAAAAGTATACACAACAGCTCTATAAAGGTACTTTAAACAAGCAAATTGTAGGGAGTGAACACAAACACAACTTTAATAATAAATCATACATACTCATAATTGCGGGCCAATTATCATTGGTCCACATCACCATCACGTGCCAGATGCCATTTTATGCTGTTTACATGAGCCAGTATTCATTTGTGATCATGACAACAGTGTCCCTTTAAATTAAATGCTTTCTTGAATTGAATTGTGAACGACTTTCCAGATGTGTCACTTCTTAAAATATTGCAGACAGACATCCCATCTCTTACCCATCTCCTCCCGCCCCTTTGCCGTTTGCATCTTTCTCCTCCTCAGCCTCTTTGGCTGCTTTCTCTTCCTCCTCCTCCTTCTTGGCAGCAACCTCCTTGGCCAGCTTCTTCTGCCAGTTGAGCAGGATGCGTATCTCCTTCCTCCCCAGCACCTTTATGTCCTTACAGCACAGCCTGATCTCCTTGGTGGTCAGCATGTGATTGGCGAAGGCAGGGTCGTCCAAGGATAGCTAGCAAGAAAGGGTCAAATGGAAAACTGGTAACAAATACATTCACCTATGCTCTTTTGTTGCTATTGAACCCTGGCACAGTGCAGAATGCCCCTCCACACAATGCGCATCTACCATTTCCACCATTTTGGGAGTCAATTCCTTCATAAAAACTTTTGAAGTGGCCATCCACATCTCCCTTTTTACACTTTGTAAAGTGTTTTCAATTTTCGTTGGCACTATTATTAAAGAAAAGAGAAGAAATCAGCTAACCAGCTGAAAAGTTGCATGCTTGATCTTACAAACAGTGACACAAATGTTGTGACTGGCCAAGCCGGGATACAACCCAGCAGTCTCTAATACAATCTGTTGAACTTGAGTCTAGAATTTCTTCAGTCTCTCACCTCGCTAGCGCTGTTCAGAAGCTCCACCGGAGAGTTAGTAGCTACAAAGTCCGAGACTTTGACAACGGTGTGCTGCGTGTAGTTCCCTTCTTCGTAGCCCTCTGCCTTCGCTTTCCTGGGTTTGTTCGGGTCCGCGAGGATGGCAAACTTCTGTTTGGTCTCCATGGCAACTTCACTGAAGATGAATTTGGGATCGAAAAACCTTGGATCTGCAATAATAAAAAAAGTTAATAAAAGTAATTAATTTTCACACTTTTACACAACAAAAAAATGAAGAAAAAAAACCCCCAGAAAACAAAATAAACTCCTTAACAAATTTGGGTTGAAATTTGGTCATCAGTGGTATTCTTAATTCATTATGTCAGCTAAGTTTTGTGCATACTTTTCTTTAGGAGGGAGTATCACACTTGGATGAAGTGATCAGGAGACTTTGTTTTATAAAAAGATAAAAGTACACAAATATTATATCAAGGAAAAATAAAAAATAATTTTGAAAAATTGACTAGAACAGGACTTGAACCTGTGACCTCTGGATTAACGTGCCGGCACTCTGTCAACTGAGCTACCTAGTCCTAATGTTGACAGTCTCTCTATTTTGTCATTATCTTCAAGGGTGCCAGTCTGAAGCCATTCAACCTGTAACTGCCGTATACAGTTTTGTTTTTAGAGTTGTGAAGACATCAACAGTTTTATGAACTCAAAACCTGCATACCGATCTTGTCCGGGGCGATGTACCCCTGGCAAACCACAAAGATCTCGGCCGATTCAGCACGGGACGCTTGGGGTTTAGTGGCGTGCACCTTCTTGAATAGTTGCTGGAGAACCCACATGATGGGCTGGTAGTCCTTGGAGCGGAACAACTTGGTGACGAACCAGCCGCCCTTAGTCAAGAACTCTGAGGCAAGCTTCATTGCCCAGAGGGTAAGCTGAGCTGTAACGAAGAGTTGGGATGAAGTTTATATAAATCGATACACACAGAATGACAAAATTTATTCATTTATTTACCGTAATTTTCGGATTATAAACCGCGGTTTATATGTTGATTTTGACATTTTTTTGTACTCCTGCGGTTTATGCGCCGGGCGGCTTATACGCCGACGTATAAATATTGAAGAGAAAAAACTGCATTTTTTTAAAGAAAGATCGTTTGTAAAATATTCTAAATAAAAACAATGTTCTTAAACGAAATAAAATCCTGCAAAACATGCCTGTGTGATGACAAAATCCTGTTGAAAATGCCTGTTGAAAATCCCACCTCATTTGTATTCCGTTATGCCTTTATAAAACGTTTATCAACCGCCCTATTGTTAGAGTTCAGTCCCCCTCAGATCATGGAGGAAGAAAATGAACAATCAGCGAAACTCGAGTTAGACTAGACTGGTCCCCTGTCTATTTATCCCAGCGATCTCCATATGCCGACGTCAGACATTCAGGCTACACTCGTGTCAGCCACCGATCAGCTGTTTCTTCAAACACGCAAACACGCACGGCCCCTCTGTGTGTGTACACATACACATGCTGTGATTGGCCGTTGATGATTGTCCGTTGATGATTGGCCGTTGATAGTTCCATTCATAAGATCTTGGCTAGACTTCTGACGGCTCGAGTAGATAGCGCCTGCTGCACATTGTACAACACATAGCCTGAACATCTGACGCCACACTTCGAGGCTCAGGGCCCAGTCTAAGTCTAATCAAACGTGAACAGATTTTGTCAACAGAGAGCGATGCGATGCAGGGCAAAGTTCAACTATTTCTCGGTGTGCGTTGTCGACCGATCGTTGATTCACGAAGATTTTGTTGCCAACGAAGTTCAAAACATGGTCAACACAACCGATCATCAAATCACGAATTCTTGAAAACGTGTGTTGATGGAAAAAGTATAATTCAGGACTGATAGTATGAGATAAAAAATCACCCAAAACGCAGTTTTGCGAACTTCACTTCCGTGTTTTGAGGTTAGTTTTTTGTAACATTTTGGCCGCGGTTTATACGCCGCGCGGTTTATACGCTGACACTAAATTTTTTTTTCCATATTTTGGAGCATTGCGGTTTATACGCCGGGCGGTTTATAATCCGAAAATTACGGTACACATCCAACAAAGCAAGCACCAATAACAGGACGGTGAATAGGAAATGTTCAGTTTTAGATTTGGGAGGAAAAGACCAAATGAAGCAAACCAGTAGGGCAGGAGAGCATACTGATAATAATAGGGATCGTTACCTTGTGTGAATGCATCCAAGACCCAGCTGGTACCCACATTGGGTGCACCGTCATGAAGTACGCAATCAACCTTCCAGGTTTTAATCTCTTTCCTCAATGCCTACGTGAATGTAAACACAATATTTCTAAGTGGTTAATATGGACAATTCAAGGGTAGATGGTGTTGACTAAATTCACCCGATATCATCACACTATAAATGGTGTGCATCTGGGTGTACGCGCCTCACATAACATGCACACCGCACAGTAACACGCAGGGAACCTGACTGCTCATTTTGGGAGTGAGGGTAGTGTTCAGGCTTGTGACGCCATCTGCTATTTTAAACAATTTCTGTAGACAACTTTTTCAATTATTAATTCTGGTTGCGAAGCCAAGGATTTTCAGAAAAGAGAACTTAATCACTACACTAGCTAAGAACCCCATGGGGAGAAGACAATGAAGGAAGTTTCAGTTTTAGATGTGGGAGGAAAACCCCAGAGAATTATCCCAGGGAAAACCCACGCAATCAAGTAGGGACTGAAAACCCAATCCACACAGTGCCACCGGTGTGGTTTGAACTGGGGTCCTGGAAGTGGAAGGCAAGATAAGACACCATTAGACCAACCTGACAGCCCAACATCTATATCATAGATTTCCTGTCATTCTGGAGTAAGAATTCTCAAGAATAGACCCCTTGCATATGACATCACAAGCGCGAACAGCGCCCTCACTGAGGTCAATGAAGACCTATCATTGGCTTAGAGTTGTGTGTGGCGCGTACACGGTGCACGTTTCCATTGTTTGACATCAGCGATGGCTGCAGATGCACGGGCTCTAGATACCAAATGCTCTGGCATCATTCTGCCACAATCTCAAAGTAAAACTATCATATACAACACACAGAGATCTTGCAATGTGCTGCACAGGGTGAACGAATTAGCAACATTGAGCCATGTTTGACCCCCATGAGCAGATGCCCAGGTCCAGTGACATACGCATCTATAGGCTTCATTGTGTGAATTGAAAGGTGACTAGGAAGCTTACATTTCTGCATTTCTCTGTGGTGATATCAGCCTGGATTGTCGTAACGTGTGGGATTGGTCGAATAGGGAACAGGTCCACGCCTACGATCAGGCTGGACATTGGCATATTCTTGGATGCTACCTGTAGCCTAAACACAAATAGGAAAAAAAAACCACAATGAACTTTTCACTCAATCATTACCAAAACAGGTATTCCAGACATTTGGGTCAAGTTTTGACAGCTCTCTGCCACAGCTCTCTGCGGGGGAGCAATTTTTTGACTCGCCCGGCAGAATAGTAAAGGAGGGGTTTGACTCGCCTGCCGCTGTTTACACTCGCATTTGGCAACCGGGCGGCCACTAGTGGGTATGACTGCCCACCTCCCCCCACCCCCCCAAAAAAGCAATGATAAAAACAAGGTTTAGGAAATGAAGTGCTGTCCATACCATAGTCGATCAATATCAAACGAAAGGTGGAATTTGACATGTCTTGAACCAGCAGGGCCCAATCTCATGGCTCTGCTTACCGTAGAATTCTGCGCTTGCGATCACCATTCTCCGCTTACTGTGCAAGCGCAAAATATCTGCGCTAGCAAGCATGCTGTGTAAGCAAAGAATGCCTAGTAACGTGGAGTACGCACGCGCACAAGCAAAAATTCTCTGTTAACCCGTGAAATCCGCTTGACGTCAGCGCGGAATTCCCTGCTTCCGTTAAGTGGCGATTCTTTGCTTACGGTAAGCAGAGCCATGACATTGGGCCCTGATGACTCTTGAATGTAGATATTAAAAGGTAGGTGCGCCGGGCAGGGAACTGTTTCTTACCATCCTCCAGGAGCAGCACACAAATCAATAAGAACGCGAGACTTTTGCAGAAACTGGAATTTACGGTTGAGCTGAATCAACTTGAAGGCTGACCTGGCTCTGTAACCTGAAACAAATCAACCATTCAAAATATTAGTGTGTACGTAAATACTATCAAACCTGATTCTAGGAAAACACATCAAGCCTTCTCCTTCTGTCTGATCGTTCAAGTGATTTTGAATGATGGATTTCGGAGCAGTGTGTATAATGCGTGGTGCGCAATCCTTTAATAAAATGAAAATGTTGGGCATGTTCAGATGATCTGCGCCATCAGTCAATCACGTTGCACTATGATGAGTATGATGACTGAGTAGATCTCATGATACTTTTGGTCGATCCCTCTACCATAGGCATCAGTCGAACACCTTTCTAATTTTAACTTTGCGACTTTGCTGGGATGGGGGCGAGTTGACTGGCATTCTTACATTTTTAAGTATTGCATTTACGCATTGCACAACACATCATGTACTGTAGTTGCGATAATCGTAACCCTCCATCCTCCCGACGGTCGCAGACCGTCGGGAGGATGGAGGGTGGAGGGTGAAGGGTGGATGGAGGGTTACGATTATCGCAACTACACATCATGCACAACGTATAACAGACACAAGGATTTGGGGCCTTACAAAATACATTACAATACAAGTGCAACTATTTATCGGTACAATCAATTATGTTATTGTTAGTGTTACTATTAATGTAACACAATACAACACACAGACACACATGACAGAAGTGGAACTAACTAAAGAGCAAAAAAAATTATTCACTTAAAAATTATAATAATTGTTCATCAGGAAGATTGGAAAGCCACACTTAAATTGTTTAAAATCTAACTCACCTGTTTCTTTCGCAAGATGGTAATACCTGTCCTTCCTCTGTTTACCGGTCTTCCCTTTTTTACCCATTTTTGTTATAAATATTTAAAATAAAGAATCGAAAATGTCTCCACGACCACATGCACGTCGAAGCATTCTTTAAAGCCTAGGACATGTAGGATGAGATATAACACGTGTGTTGTAACGAGATATCGAACGTCCCCGAAAGTACGTCGTAAGGTTTGTGTAAATGTGTAATTCAAAAGGGAGAACGACGATCTCATTTTATGAGAACGAAACGCTCATCGCAAAACAGTAGCGCGCCCCCATGAGGCATCGTGAATAAAAACGGGGTGGGGGGGGGGGGGAGGGCAGTATTTGTGTAGCCCGTTTCACGTGATAGCAAATAAACGTACCATTGCACGCTACGTCATTCACCGTGCATTTTTCGTTCCATTCACCGTGCATTTTTCGTTCCATCCGAGTTGTTCTATTGCACGGTGCGTACTGTGCGCGTGTCTTTGATAATGCAGCTGTACAGTTACTGCAAGCAAGGGCGTCGATCGCTACTGAAAAGTAGGGGGGGGGGACGGGCGAGCAAGTCTTGACAAAATACATCTTACATAATAGTCCCAAAATACCATTCTGCGCGTGGTCCATCAGAAAAAAAATTAAAATGAAAAAAACATTTCACAGTTTGTTCGCTATTCTTTTATTTGAACAAAAATTGTAATTAAATATTAAATCAAGAAATTGTGTATATTTTTATATTTTGTTGCATATTATTTCTAATGAACAGTCAATCAAAAAGTGGGGGGGGGGACATTTGATATGCTGTCCCTTCCAGTCTAAAAAGTGAGGGGGACATGTCCCCCCCCCCCCTTCCCCACCCATCGACGCCCTTGACTGCAAGGCACATACTACATTACAGCGCCCGCGTGTCTCAAAATAGCAGTACGCACTTAGTCACTGTTGAATCCAAACAAGCCGAACCCCCAAAAATGGGTGTAGGCCTAATGACACAATTAATTATTGTACACTTTGTTTGTTTTGACAGTTGTATCCTCCAATCAAATGACAAAGATCTACTTGGATGTTATATAAAACAAATAATGAATGTTTTTCATTCGTGCAATAGTAAGAATATTTTCATTCGTTGAAAGATGGAATGTTCCACTAAACTCGGCTTCGCCTCGTTGGAACATTCCATCTTTCAACTCATGAAAATATTCTTACCATTGCACTCATAAACATTCATTATTTATTTTGTATACTATGCGTAGTTAGGCCGTGTCCGAAACGGCGACTTCGGCTACAGCTACGGCTAGATTGCGCGCGTCTGCCAGTGTTAAAGAATAGGCAGACGCGCGCGATCTAGCCGTAGCTGTAGCCGAAGTCGCCGTTTCGGACACGGCCTTAGTTTCTGAACCCTGGCGTTGCAGGATCACGTGACACAGCAGCAGGTTTCACTTGAAAACCACCGGTCCAGGAGCATGCGCGCTCGCGGGGAAATACAAAATGGCCGGTGTAGAAAAGTCCTCGTCACCTTTTCTTTAAACAAATTAAATGTTTACAACACTCCAAGGACACAACTACAAGTTCAACTATCTACCATAAAAGCATGATATTGGTGAGTTATTACAGTTGTGATTATGATAATTTTGGTATGGTATGAATGATTTTCACCGAAAGAATTGAATGAAACGACGGGAGGGAGGAATTTGGAATTCGGTATCAGATTAACCATCCATTTGGGCATGTTGATGTATAAAATACTAATAATAGCCCCATAAATAGGGCCAATCCACTTCGTATCCATTTATTGGCCCCAGTACCATTGCAATCCTATTCTTTCGCCCTCTCAAATGTTCAATCCGCCTCGTTCTTGATCTTGAAACTTACCTATCGAATGCTACAGTACTTATAAATGTGGCCCTAATGCTGGCATTTGTTGAAAAAACATCACACGTTTTGGGGGGAAATTATTTGATTTTCGACTCGCGATTGTGAATGGTATTACTATTATTACCATATTACTAGTTTTAATACCCCATTTTTTCATTTTTTGGCAAATTGGTCAAACTGTAAATCAAATGGAAGCTTGTTTCAAGACTAAAACAATGAAAGAAAAAGTAATTCAAAGTAAGCTTTAATTAAAAAGTTATAGCACTTTGAACTTGACCAAGTTCTGAACTATTCTGCCAGCAAATGTTAGTTGTTGCCACATATAAACTCTGTTTCTTACGTTTATGATAGCAATGGGCCAAGTGAAACATCAAATGAAAGCTTGTTTCAGAAATAAAATGGTGGAAGAAAAAGTAATTCAAAGGAATTTCTATTTTAAAAGTTACAGCACTTTGAACTTGACCAATTCTGGACTATTTTCTGCTGGCACCCTGGCAAATATATTTCTTACAAGTTCAATTTTGATGGAAGTGACATAAATTACATAAACAATATAAACTTTTTTGTAAATTTTTCAGCCTTTTCATCTCATGATCTTGGCCATGTATAATATAAGTTTCGATAAGTTAAAAATAACCATAAAATGCATATGTAATAGCAATTGACTCAGCCCAACTAATTAAATATTTGCATAATGTGACCTGTATGCGAATTTACTATAACAACTACCTAATTTTCATTTGAAATGTTTTCAAAGTAAAATCATGACATCTAAAGATTTTTTTCACAGATGTATTTCTTATGCCCCAAACCATCATACCTAGGCGCCCCCAATTAATTCATCCACCAATTAACTCAACCCAACTAATTAAACATTTGCATATGTGGCCCGTATGCGAATTTACTATATACAACTACCTAATTTTCATTTGAAATGTTTTTAAAGTAAAATTATGAAACCTTCAGATTTTTTTTCACAGATGTCTTCCTTATACCTCAAACCATCATACCTTGGCGCCCCAAATTAATCAGTCCATTAATTAACTCAGCCCTACTAATTAAATATTTGCATAATGTGGCCCGTGTGCGAATTTACTATATAAAACAACCTAATTTTCATTTGAAATGTTTTAAAGTAAAATCATGAAATCTTCAGATTTTTTGTTCACAGATGTCTTTCTTATACCCCAAACCATTATACCTAGGCACCCCAAATGAATTAATTTACTTATTAACTCAGCCCAACTAATTCAATGTTTGCGTATTTATGGCCCGTTTGCGAATTAACTGTACGATTTCAAGATTAAACAGACAACTACCTAATATTCATTTGAAATGTTTTCAAAGTAAAACCATGAAATCTTTCGATTTTTTTTCCACAGATGTCTTCCTTATACCCCAAACTACGGAAGTGTATAAAGGACATTGTTTTAAAAAAAAAGCTATTCCGCCCGGGCGGATTACTATTCCGCCCGGGCGGATTACTATTTCGCCCGGGCGGATTACTATATCGCCCGGGTGGATTACTATTTCGCCCGGGCGGATTACTATTTCGTGTCTAAAAACCGACATAATAGCCACATGAGGGTAAGTGTCCCTTTAAAAAGAACAATCAAATGGAATCTAAGCTTACCTATTATACAGCAACACTAACACTACAGCTCCGAAGGTAGAAATGACGGCGACACAATGAAACACGTGTTTCTCTCTAGCTGCCAGGTGATTGTCTGATGTAAATTAGTAATCCGCCCGGGCGAAATAGTAATCCGCCCGGGCAAAATAGTAATCCGCCCGGGCGAAATAGTAATCCGCCCGGGCGGAATAGTTTTTTTTTTACCATGTCCTTTATACACTTCCGTACCAAACCATTAAACCTAGGCGCCCCAATTAATTCATCCACTAATTAACTCAGCCCAACTAATTAAATATTTGCATATTGTGGCCCGATGCGAATTTACTATAAGATCAACCTAATTTTCATTTGAAATGTTTTCAAAGTAAAATCATGAAATCTTTCGATTTTTTTTCACAGAGGTCTTCCTTATACCACAAACCTTTAAACCTGTGCGCCCAAATTCATTCATCCACTAATTAACTCAGCCCAACTAATTAAACATTTGCATAATGTGGCCCATATGCGAATTTACTATATACAACTACCTAATTTTCATTTGAAATGTTTTCAAAGTAAAATTATGAAATCTAAAGATTTTTTTTCACAGATGTCTTCCTTATATCTCAAACCATCATACCTAGGCACCCTAAATTAATCAATCCACTGATTAGCTCAGCCCAACTAATTAAACATTTGCAAAATGTGGCCCGTGTGCGAATTTACTATATAAAACAACCTAATTTTCATTTGAAATGTTTTCAAAGTAAAATCATGAAAACTTTGAACAGATTTTTTTCACAGATGTCTTCCTTATACCCCAAACCATTATACCTAGGCGCCCCCAATTAATCGATCCACTATTTAATTCATCCCAACTCATTAAATATTTGCAATAGCCCGTCATCGAATTTACTAAACAAGTTCTAGATTAAACAGGCAAACCATCATGCCTTGGCGCCCCGAATAAATTCATCTACAAATGAACACTAATGAATTAATGCTAATAATAACCCTGTTAAAAGAGAAATGAATAGAAAAACGAGAAGGAAACAGGTCGAAGCGTGTGGTTCGTCACATTTGTTGCAGAGCAGGGATGCAAATTGAAAAAAACTGAAATTGTGTAATGTTGTTTTGTGCACAGAAATGCTGTGTTACGTGTTTTTTAATTCCCTGGAATAGTTGAAGTGGCGTTATTAAATGAACATAGTCAACCCAACAAAGTCATCGGTGAACAAACAATACTAGTACTTAGGTAAAATCGACAATGATTTCGCACAAAAATGCGAATATTTTTTGAAGACTCGCTTGTTCCTAATAACTGTACCTTCCAGGTTTTGGTTTGTAGCTTAACGTTAACACAGGATGCGAGTTTACACAATCTTATACTTTGTTTGTAGAGAGGGGTAGTGTCGCTTTTTCTGTTTTTCTGTTAGGGTTTTTATGCCTTTTGTCTTTTTCAGCTGTTCCGACTTACTGTTGGAACAGGTTTTGTTTTCGTCGAGATTTCTATTATTTTTATTATTATTAGCTGTTCCGACATACTGTCGGAACAGGTTTTGTTTTCGTCGAGTTTTTTCAAAGCTTATTCCTTTAAAAATTCATATCCCTAAAGTCGTATTGTTTGTGTTGTTTTGTACCTTACAGCAAATGCAACAATTTATTCAGAATGATGACCTCAGTTAGACCTTTTCTTCCGGTCCAAACAGGAAGCTCAAAACTTTAACAAATAATATCTCCTGAACCGAATGTCATAAAGTCATAACGTTTGTGTTACTTTTATGTTGAAGCTTACAACATTTTTGTCAATTTATGTACAATAATGACCTCACTTTGACCTTTACTTCCGGTCAAAACAGGAAGCTCAAAACTTTAACAGATGATTTCTTCTGAACCACATCTAATAAAGTCGTAATATTTTTGTTGTTTTGAAGCTTACAACACTTTCAACATTTTAATAAAAACAATTACCCCACTTTGACCTCTACTTCCTGTCCAAACGGGAAGGTCAAAACTAAAAATAAAAAAAATATATCGCCTGAACAAAATGCCATAAAGTTGTAATTTTTGTTGTATTGTAGCTTACAACAATTGCAACAATTCATTTTTTTTAAAATGGTCTCATCTTGTTCTTTACTGCCGTCCAAATTGGAAGATCAAAGCCAAAAATATTTTTCCTGACCCACAAGGCAATAAATCATAATTTGTGTGCAGTTGTGTAGCATAGGGCACATGTAACATTTTATTCAAAATCAAGACCGCACTTCAGCTTTGTGGTTTTGGATTTTTGCACAGTTAGAGTCAAATTGGGGGTCTGTAGTAGGTTTTGAGTTATTGTCTAATTACCTCAATTTCAGGGTTAATTTCAGGGTCTGGATCATACAGTCATATCATAAAACCGGAACAGCTTTGTGTTTGTTCACAAACACCTATGTATAGTTATTTTTATTTTACTTGATTTATTTATTACATTTTTGGCCTCTGCTACGTGGTTGATCCAAGTTTTATGGGGTGTTTTGTAGACTGCAGTGATTTTTACAATTTTATTGATGTATTAAAATATTCTTGATTACTCAAGTACCTTTTTATGTTAACAGACCCTGTATTTGGTTCCTGTGATAAAACAGCTACAGCTCATTTTAATATTGCCTAAATTACGGTCACTTTTCTAATTTTCTGTACATTTGTATTATTATAAATTGTGTTTAAATTAGCTTTATCCCCGTGAACCGCCTTGAGCATCTTTTTATGCTGACTCTGGCGCTATATTTGATTCCATATTACCTCCCTTCAGTGGGTGGTTTTGTTTTGTGTGTGCATTAAGATTTCTGTGCGTAAGTGATTGCTTGTAGTGACTCTAATCATCATTTTGGCATGAGATAGCAAGCATGGGGCCAACGTACGTTCTGATTTTCTCCCACAAGGTTTTGAGTTTTCGTTACCCGGCTTCTATCCTGATTAGTTCTTTTCAAGTGATCCGGAATTTCATTGTTTACACCTCTTTAGTCCTCGGGTGTATTCATTCAACACGGGCCACATTATGCAAATATTTAATAAGTTGGGCTGAGCTAATTGATGAGCTGATTAATTTGGGGCGCCTAGGTATGATGGTTTGAGGTATAAGGAAGACATCTGTGAAAAATAAATTCTTCAGATTTCATGATTATACTTTGAAAACATTTCAAATAAAAATTAGGTTGTTTTATATAGTAAATTCGCATACGGGCCACATTATGCAAATATTTAATTAGTTGGGCTGATTTAATTAATGGACTGATTAATTTGGGGCGCCTAGGTATGATGGTTTCAGGTATAAGGAAGAAATCTGTGAAAAAAAATCTTTAGATTTCATGATTCTACTTTGAAAACATTTCAAATGAAAATTAGGTAGTTGTATAATTATAGTAAATTCGCATACGGGCCACATTATGCAAATGTTTAATTAGTTGGGCTGATTTTACTTTGAAACATTTCAAATGAAAATTAGGTAGTTGTCTGTTTAATCTTGCACTCAGCGGCGGATACAGGGGGCGTGGGGGGCGCATGCCCCCCCCCCCCCTTTTGCTTGGAAAAAAAAAAAAAAAAAAAAAAAAAAAAAAACTGGGAAAAAAAACTCAAGGGGAAAAATAAGGGAGAGACAAAATTAAAGACATAGGCCTTACCTGGTTTTTTTTAAAGCTACTAATATTCCATACCTCGTACACTTTTTTTCACCATTTTGTTGCTTGGTAAATTTTCACGCCCCCCCCCCCCCCCCCCCCCCCCCCCCCCCGTTTGGAAAATCCTGGATCCGCCCCTGGCACTCGTATAGTTAATTAGCAAATGGGCCATATTTACGCAATCATTGAGTTAGTTGGGCTGAGTTAATTAGTAAATTAATTCATTGGAGGCGCCTAGCTTTGATGGTTTGTGGTATAAGGAAGACTTCGTGAAAAAAAATCTGGAGATTTAATGATTTTACTTTGAAAATATTTCAAATGAAAATTAGGTTGTTTTGAATAGTAAATTCGCATCGGGCCACATTATGCAAATATTTAATTAGTTGGTCTGAGTTAATTTGTGGATGAATTAATTTGGGGCGCCTAGGTTTGATGGTTCGGGGTATAAGGAAGACATCTGTGAAAAAAAATCTAAAGATTTCATGTTTCTACTTTGAAAACATTTCAAATGAAAATTAGGTAGTTGTCTGTTTAATCTTGAACTCGTATAGTTAATTCGCAAATGGGCCATAAATATGCAATCATTGAATTAGTTGGGCTGAGCTAATTAGTGGATGAATTAATTGGGGGTGCCTAGGTATGATGTTTGGGATATAAGAATGACATTTGTGAAGAAATAAAATAAGATTTTGACGTTTTTATTATGAAAACATCACAGTTGAAAACCAGTATAACACGAGAACTTTTGATTTTGTTCGTACTGTCCTTGACGGTCGTTGACAAAGGTTTTTGAAATTTGGTGCTAGCACCAAATTTCTCGCCAACACCAACTTTGGTGCTGGCACTAAATTTAGTGCTGAGTTCAGTCTGGTCATAGGGGTGACTGTGGAAGCATGGTAAAAATTACCCTTGGCAGTTTAGGTGCTGGACACCTCCAAGTCCAGTGCACATGGTTGTTGCTAGGCAACAGCAGCACTTAAAGGGAAAGTGCACTAGAGGTGCCTGGTCTCATTTGTTTTTGTCCTATGCTGATAGATAGTTTCTCAGGGAAGGGCGAAAACTGAATGTTCTTTCTGATAATGAAAGCCACAAGTCTAGGTGGTATTTTTGCAAAGAAGACAATTAAGAAAACTTTGGTCTTTGAAGACTTTTTAAAGGTAGGGTCATAAATTGGTTTTTGTCAACGTAAAATGGCCAGTTATAGCCTTTCTCTATGGTTATAGGCAAACTTATCAAAATACAATAAAAGTCACCTGTAAAAGTTTCACCTGAATGCAGTGTCTACTTGTAGACTGAAAGCAGCAAAATACTAATGAAGATGGTCAAATGCATCCACATTTAGCAAGGTGACACAGGTACCAACCTCCATCTCTGGGCCACAGCGTTCACGAATGGACACCATGAACATTTGAATCTCCATATAACTCACCTTGTTGAGGTGAGTTTTGGAGATTCAAACTGTTTGAAACACTTTTGTTGATTTCTAATCAATGGTGGCATTTCAGAGGAAATAGTTTTGCAGGTCGCTTACTACCATTACTATCTTTATTCCAAGGAGGCTTTCGGATAAAAACCACACAATGTTTTCAGGGTCATTACCAAACTATCACCCTAACTTTAAATTAATAGTGAAGACCCATCTCCATCTTCATCTTCTACTGGCCCTGGTTCAATTCCCAGCTAAGGTTATATTATCGCCTCAGAACTAGGAGGTCATTTGTATGGTTTTCATAAAAATGGTTTTGCTTATTTTGGAGCTCCTGGTAAATGGAGCTTACTGATCAAGAGTGGTCTCCAAAGTAATTTTTTGAGATATAGAAGCAATCATTTTCTATTAAGTTAAATATTTATTTGTGGATTTTGTTGTGGTTTTCTTTTCTTCAAATGTACACATTTTTCAGTCTAACACCCTTTTGATCATTATGGATAGTGAAAATGCAATTAAGGCCCTGATAGATCTGAGCCGATGATATGAGAGTAGAGTTTGTGTTGGTCCTCTCCTAAGCCATGAGGGTTTTCTCCGGGCCCTCTGGTTTTCCTCCCTCCAGAAAAATCACACTTTTGATCGCTCGAAGTGCTCCATGGTTATACATGGATCCATGTGGCTGGCTGCCAAGGGTGCCCTCATGTGTGTGGCTGGAATGCGTTTTAGAGGGGTCCTTCACATTCAGCTTTTCAGCTGCAAGTTAAAATTATTAGAATTCTTGGATTAATGGCCAAAGTCCAGTCATTTTAGTATTGGACCAGTAACCTCACAACCTCAAAGCCAAGTTATGTCATCAACTCACTGTCACTCACAAAGCCAATTTGTGTCATCAACTCACTGTCATTCCCAAAGCCAATTTTTGTCATCAACTCACTGTCATTCCCAAAGCCAATATGTCATCAACTCACAAACACACATTTTATAGATGTAATTGAATTGTTTGCAGTAGCCACTGCCAATTACAGGATTCAAACTGGCCTCCCATCAGCTGACTGCTGATTGATTTAGTGTTTCAGATGTATAGAATGCTGTGAGTGGGTTCGAATCCCACCCGAGTAGCCTGTAGGTTTTTCCTGCGGGACTCACAAAGCACTGAGTATACTGTGCTTATCACACATCAGTGTGAGGGTTTCACCAACAAAATATTCACAAATATGGAGACATCCCCTTAAGGTTATCCCTCTGCTGCCACCTCCCAGGTTATATCGTAAACTTGGCTTTGATCCCTGGCTATACTAAATTTACAGGTTGAATGGCTATACTGACTGGCACCCCTAAACAAAGATATTGACAAAATAGGAAGACCGTCAGCTTAGGGCATAACAACTCAGTTTGAAGAGCGCCGGCACGTTAACTGCTCTAGTCAGTTTTTCTGTTGTTCCCAAAAGTAAATACAAAATTAGATACAAGGATGAACAGTATAAAACATTTCAACAACAGTTGAAAAACCCCTTAAATCTAATATTATCAAGTTTCACACTCTAAAGAGGACAGGAAGTATGAGGGCAGGGAACCGGTTAGTCTTACTTGGCCATCCTAATGCTCAACATTACTTTAAACTCAGCTGAAAAGTACTTGACTACGACACTGAAATACACCATACAACCAACCTGTGATGATTTTATCAAATCATGCAGGCAAGTTCGAACTGAAACAACGAAAAAGGAGTTTATGCTTTTACTTGTCAAGTAAAAGCTTTTGAAGTTTTGCGACAAGAGTCAAGGATGGAGGACTTAAACACAAGTCCTGTCCTATATTTTACCTTAAAAGTAGGATCTTAAATTATATTTAAAATACAAGCATACAATTAATCTGCTTTCTACAAACTAAGATGTATATCTTGCGAGATTATTTGATATAAAAAAAGGTTACTTGTCTATTTTTTCATTCCACCACATCATCAGCACTTAAGCTCAGCACTGAAGAGTTCCTGAAACACTTTCCAGCCAGTGGACCACCCAGCACAGAAGATGTGTGCCCAGTGGGTGTAGGAGCAGTAAACATGCCCATGGTTCAACAGCATCAAGGCATGTTTGCTCTTTGGATCTGGACTGGGATCAACTCAAGAAGGCAACATTCCAGAAGGCCCAGAAATTCACCAGCTCCCCAGGAATCCTGTAAGTGCAAAGTCTGCCATAGAAAGACCAGCTTTTTAGTATTTACAGGGTTTGCATTTATCTTTTTCAATATCAGCAGAACGGGGTTCGAATCCCGGTCATGACACTTGTGCCCTTAGATCAAGGCACTTAACCATAACTGCTTTGTAAATAGTTGGGAAGGTAGTAGGACTGTGAAGGGGGTGTCGACAGCCCAAAGCAGTTAAGTGTAGACCTCATCTTAAGCTGCCGTCCAGCCTCGTGATATTAGGCAATTTCTCATAAACCATTTTTTTATAAATGCATATTGTAATAGTCCATTGTAATTCAATACCTTTTGGCCTCATCATGACGTCATTGATTGTTAGTGTTTTGGTTCATTATTATTCTTGATGAGTTTACAGTATTTTTGTTTCAATTCAAAGGTAAAAACAAACCCAAATCTTTCAGCAAAAAACCAGCCATGCAACTTTAAACTTGAATAAATTTATGTAAATGATATGACTCCTGATGATGTGACTTTCAGGGCTTGAATTTGGGGTGAAAATCCACAAGACCACAGGGCTTGAAGCCCAAAATATTTACTGGACCAGAATTGTTTTTAAAAAGACCAGAATCAAAATAGGGCAAAACTTTCTGACCCAGTTTAACATGCATTTAAGTTAATTGTTTTATTTAAACACGCGCTAAGACATGTAGAGAAGATTGATTTCATTTGTCTTCATGGGTGTTAAGTATATTTCATTATGTCATTACTCAATAGAATTGAAAGGTATTTTGTCAGACTCAAAGTCAACATTTGAACACATTATTTTGTGTTCAAGATGTGACACAGTGAGGTATTATTCTTCAATAATATTGTTATTAAAAAGCACAAGTCCGCCAGACTTGTCCAGTCCAATGTTTACTAGCCTGACACCAAAACTACTGGCCTCGGGCCTGTGGTCCAGTGTAAAATTCTAGCCCTGACTTTGGATAACATGGATGCTCACATGTGAATACCAAGTCATTCTGACCTTAGCAAATGTGATATCTCTTTGGATAAGTTTCAGGAAAAAGAATGTGAAAGAAACCCAGAAGGACGTGTTCAGTACCCGAAACACCCCAAAACGAAAAATAAAATTAAGAATTTAAACTTCTATACTAAAACTTTGGAATCTTGTTTAAAACAGATTTCAGGAAGGCAGAGAAAACTCTGCAGGAATGAGGAACAAGTTCAGTCCGACAGTGGAACCAAACTCAAGGACAAAGCCAAACTTCAGATCGATTTAGGGTAAGTTTTTCTTCAGATAAATTGTTAAATTTGAAGTTTAAAAAAATTTCAAGGCTGTAATGATGCCAGGCTCATGTCATCTTTGGCCCATTTGAAATCATGGCTTGGGCTCTGGCTCAGGCCCTGTCAGTTATTTTTTACATGGGCACTTTCAGTACGGGGCTTCAAACAGGCTAAAACATGATAAAGCCGAAAGCCCTAATTATGTTCGACAAAAAAGGGAGTTTATGAATACCGGTAGTGATGTTGAGATCACTTCAAATACTGAGTCATCAACAACATCGCTGAATCAGTTTGCAAAGTAAAGGTATTATACAGGATTGGTTTTAACTTTAGTCAGAAAGCTTACTGGTTATGAAGTTTATACTAGAACCTTTTAAAGTTATATTCGAACAAAATTACTTGAAAACCACCCCCCCCCCCAACAAAAAAACAACAACAACAACAAACAAACCCCAAAACCCAGATAAATAGGTTAAAAAATATAAATACAATTTTTGTTAAATACAACAGCTGATTTCAGTTGTTCAACCAAAATTAAGGAAAAGGTTTTACATGCTGAAAATTGTGCATAGTTTTTCACTATTTTGTCCTGACTCACACAACGGATTAAGCCCAAATTTTCACAGGTTTGTTATTTAATATTTGTATATGGTTGTATAAGGTTGATCACACCAAACATGAACACTCTACGACTATTTTGACAGCTCTACCAATCTTGTTTAATACATTTAACGAGAGCAGTCTACAGCTCTGAACTGAGTAAACAATTGACGGATAGATCTGGATGTTTATGACATGCACTGGGATGTGAATACTCCCCCTCTTGATCTCTATTCTTTTTATTTCATTGCCTTACAGTATGTATGAATCTAGTCTTGAGTCCACCAACTAACCGTTGGTGGCGGGCTTTCCCGGAGTCATTCATATTCTGGACGAAGAGGGAGAAACACCATATTATATTTTCAGGTAACCAATTTCTCATTTAATAATTCATATTCTTACCTCATTTATTCAAAGATGCAAGTCCTTTTCTATTACTTAGACTATTTTATTTATTTAAAAAAAATAGTTAGTGATCTGACGTCCATCCAAAATTATAAGAGATAAAAACAAATAGAAAAGATTCCGCAGGTCACACAAGACCACTTTAGTGAATCATGCACCAGACATAAAATTGGCTAGTGTCTTACCAGCAGATTTTTATTGCTAATGAAATTAGCCTTTCCTCTGAAATTATGCTAGTAACATTCACACATGCCTACATACACTATTGGTTGGCAAGCGCTGTGCACTAGGCAGACGCACAAATGTATATGTGTCACGCCACAGCCCCATAAAAAAAAATTGTTATGTTCCCTCATTTTGCCAACCAGTAGTGTGTAAGTGCGTAAGTACATATTTCATGGGACTAAGGTCTATTCTAAAACTTATTTTACAGGCATAAAGGTCGATTGTAAAGTATGTGTATCGTAGCTTTGATCTACTACCATCAAATCCAAAAGCTGTTGTAAGTAGGGTGCCCTTGGCTAGAGGTCAACAGAAGGTAGCTCATTGGCTGATCCTGTGTGCCGTGCAGACAAAGCTGCGCGTTTTCACTTGTTTCCTCATAGTTTTACCTCTAAGATGGTGTCTTGATGACGTCAATGCATAAGGTCTTATTTATTGTGAAGACTCATCTTTTTAAAACTGCTTTTAACTAATGACATTATACCTCTTTTGTTATTTTGTAAATGTATTATCTATATAGACCTTTATATGTAAATTGTTACGGGTTTTTGTTTTCTATAACATCTAGCATTTTAATTGTTAATAGCTGTATTATTTTATGCAATTTTTTTTGTATGTGTGGGAAAATGAAAAACGTTACTTGGAAACTGATGAACAGTAACAAAACAACTAAAAGTATAAATCATCAGAAGTATTTATCTACCTTTTCTTGGTTTCCATGGTACTACAGGTTGCACATAAATGAGTTGAAATTAACATCAGGCGGTTTTTTACTCAATATGGCAACAATTTGTAACAATTTCTATTTTCTTCACCCTCCTACCTACTCTTGTTTCTGGGTGCCAGTCAGTAACTGCCGTGTAACCAAGAATCACAACCAAATTTAGGATGCAACCTGGGAAGTGGCAGGAGAGGGATTACCTTAAGGGAATGCGACTATTTTTTTTGTTTTATTTTATTGCAAGTGCAGTGGTAAATGTTCCAAGGTAGTGGTAGATCGAGCTATATGATTTTAGGCTCAAGGCAATACCAATGTATCAGGCACATGTGTGTGCAAAATATGTTTATTTATCAGAGAAGTTTATTTATCAGAGAAGTCATTTAAAAACAGGGTTATTTTGCCATGTACAACTATTAGTAGAAGTCTTTGCGCAAAATTTTGGAGGTCTAAATATATTTTTTCCTAGGAAGTGAATCTAAATGATATTTGTATATATTTCATTTTGTACTTTTACTAATGTTGTTTTCTTTTATCGTAAACAGTGGTTATTTTCATTTAACCTTCACCTGTGACATCATGCTAATGTTCCATCGCTCCATTATTTCGCACAAATGGCGCTTTTCCCATAAAGGAAAACAATTTTCAGGGGGAAAAAAGGTGCAAAAATGGACAAATTTGCTTGAATTGGGCCTTCATTTTCAAAAAATTTTCAACTCCGCCTGCCTTTTCTTTCATTTTGCCCCCCCCCCCATTCATATTTGCCGCCCCCCCCCCATGGGTAGTGCTTATTTATAGGTAAAATTATATAGAAATATATATTAACAGTCACAGGTAAAAGTTTCTGCTAAATACAGTGTCTACCTGCTGGAAAAAAATCTCTGTATTTTCACACCAATTCATCCACTTTTAGCGAGGTTACAGCCGCGGGTACCAACCGCAGCATTCGTGAATAGACACTAACCTTCAGAAATCTGAGAAGTGATTCATGCATGAACCGCTTCTCAGATTAAAATGTTTGTTATTGATTTCTAATCAATGGGGCATTTCAGATGATATTATGCACAGGATGATAACTACCACTTCAATCTTTTTAACAAGTAAGTTTTTGGATAGAAATTGAAATTTTTTCTTTTGGGATGGGTACCAAACGATGACACTACCTTTAAATCGAACGAAATGGTTTGCAATAATTATATGTTTATGCTGGAAATTATTTTATTAAACTAGTGGTAGATAACTGAATGTACATAATGAGAGTACTTTCAATTAATAAAATTAAATGGACAATAATTGTTGAAATGTTATTGAGAGCGTTTTTGTATTTGCTATTATTTTATGTTTGTAAAAAAGGTATAATCAAGTTCTTACAAGTAAGTTTTTATTTTACGGATTTGATTTCAGTTTTGCAGTTTTTCCATAAAAAAATACAACACACACAAAAAGCCTCACAAAATATGTGTAACAAGAAATAAATACCTGCAGTAATTTCAGTGATTTGGTTCTACATGCACTCTGTATTACAGAAACGATAATTTCCTGTCGAAGAAACGCCATTTATACTTTAATTCTATACTACATACATGTATTCATGTAAATTGTACAAAGTTAATAATTGACCAAAGAAAGATTTACTAGAGCGGGATTTGGTTCCTCCGGATTTACGTGCCGGCGCTCTTACCAACTGAGCTATTTAGCCCTATGTTGGCAGTCTGCCTATTTTTGTCAATATTTTTGCTCGGGGTGCCAGTCAGAAACCATACAATCTTTAACTGCCACGTAGCCAGGATCACATTATGTTCTTAACATAATTTTATTCTGTATTTTGACAAAACCAACTTGATTGTAAATAATGATTTACAACTTACAAATTTATAATGATTATATAAAATAAATAAGATAAATTGTTGCAACTCACATTTATATACAAATCTGATTTGTTTATAGTAAAAAATTGATAAAAACGCTGGACCAAATAATTATTAGACCCTTATGGTTTTGTTTTGTTCTATCAATTTTAAATGTTTTCTATCAATAAGAAAATTAAATTCACATGAGAGATAGGCAACTTTTAATTATGAAACAAATCCCAATCTTTTTAAATACCCTTTTCTGGTGCTTTTGAGAAAGATTTGCGAAAAACCCTGTTACGTCATCACTTGAATTTTACGTCATGTGGGAGCTCCGTTTTGTATAACTGAGTTTTCATGCTCCTTCGCTGCGCTCAAACAGTTTCACTTTAGACACTGACTGGGGAAATGAGGGAGCGAAAAGAAACACAATAGTTTTGAATTCATTATTAACATTTATGTAATTTGCAGCATGGTATTTTGGTAAGCACGTAGACGCTGATGGAATTACGCCAAAGTATATTGGGTGATAGGAAATCAGAGGTATTTGGAAAAAAATGAGCTAAGTCAACTTATATAAATAATTATGTACATGTACCTCGAAAAAGCAGACGATCAGCGGGACTAGCTGGTGATCTGAACATGCCATCTTGGAGACTGAACGTCTGCGACGTCTTTCGATTTTTTCTATTTCTTTGGGAGCGTCTTCTTCTGAAGATTTAACCTTCTTCTGCTGCTTGGAAGACTAGATGCTCAGAAGAACTCTTCTCGAGGTGGGAAACAGTGACGCATCCAGCCTACTGTTGTCGGCAATGCTAATTTTCTTTTTTCTTTCCGCGATGAGCTCATTTGCCTCTTGAATTCCTTCTATTGCTATACCAGTGTTGTTCTTTTTCAGTAATGCGACCTTGATTTTGTCCAATTTTTTTCCAATTTGTTGAACTCTTTCGACTCGAGTTTGTTTATAAGTTCCTTCAACTTCAATCCTTCGTTGGATATTGGGGGGCAAAACTTTTCGTCGAAATAATCCTTGAATTGCTGAAAATGTCAGTCGGATCGAGAATGTGTTCTTCTTGTTGCGACATAGCAAGATTAAAAAAAAAAAATGTTGTTGGTGAAATTAGCAGGCAGTTGCGAAATGCGTTCACTAAGCGTGTGCCGAGACCTGAAGTGACATGTTTGAGTAGATGTACCCTTAAATACTAGCTAATAAAACAATAGACCGAGAATGTCATGTGACATAAAGGGGCGGGAATGCATTGAAAAGTGATTGGAATGTGGATGGAATGCGAGAACACCGCCCCCGAATCAACCAAGCAAACGTAAATGGTGTAACATGGACGTATAACAAAGGAATAACCCACAAATGAAGTCTTAGTATTGTCATTTTGACGCACGCCGTCAACGGCAGAAGTGCATATACGTAGCTAGTTTTTCACAAAACTTGGGCCTTATTTTTTTCTTCAATATTTACGAACAATTCAGAAGTGTAAAAATATCACAATTATACAGTAAAATGATAAAGAAACACATTTTTAAACAAATAGCATTCCCGTCATCAAGTTTTCGTTCAAGTAGCTGTTTAACATGAAGCAGGCATCACTGATGTTATTTCGTTTGGTTTGACCATACAAAAAGGGTTGATCCTATTTTTTCAGTTTTTCGGTCAAAATTGCAATACATTTACCCTGATCCGCATCGTTTACCTTAGATGACGCCTCCGGTTAATTACTAAAAATGTGTATGTTTGACCCTACTTACAATGTACATGAAGCCTCAGGTAAGATTGTAGATTCACATGGATGGGTTCTACGAAAATGAGTCGCTTGTTGCACAGTCCACTTTCAAATACATAACTATTGAGTGTTGCCGGAGGGTGAACACAATTATTGTATTTTCATAGTTCTCGAATAGAAACTTCTTCTTTTTTTGATCGATAAAGATGAACGAATTTTTGGACCCTTTTGTTTTATTTGTGTACTTTGTTTCCTTTACAATAGTTGATGTCTTTTATTAAACTGGCTGTTTCTCCATTACAGGTCATCTTCAGATTATGACATAATTTAATTTTCAAAAGGTCATAACTTTAGAACCAAACATGACACAAGTGTGTGAGATATGTCAAAATGAAGCTTGTTTTATGTTCTTTTTAGCCATTTATAAAACTCAAAAAGTAAATTTTTCCCCATGTGACTCACTTTTTCACAGAGCCCGTCATTTGTGTGTACTTGGCGTTTCAGTTTACTGAGCTAGCCTCATGTATTAGAAGATGGGGGACTATAGAACATTTGAAGCCTCATTACTTGAAGATTCACAGTGACTTGAAATGTGTATGCTTGTGACCGTACATACATTTGAAGCCTCTTGACTGTATACTTATAGATTCACAGTCCTCATGATCATCTTGTAGATTCACAGTGGCTATGCTTCACAAATTGATATGAAGCCTCGTGTATGCTTGTAGATTCACAGTGATTATGGAAGCAGCATTTTAATGAAACTAAAGCCTACAAGGCTTTAAGTGATTCCACCGCTGGTACACGCGGTTTTCGTGAATCAGCCCCTCCTGAACTAGATGGTGCTGTCAGCGTTTACCAACACAACCAATTATACAATTTGTGGCTACCCCCATTCACTTGTTTGACTCCGGCCAGGCAGTGGAATTCCAATTCCCTAGGAAACAATGCCAGACGCGTGAAGCGTGAGGTGTGCCCAACAGGACAGGACAGTCACGGCCAGCAGGGGGAGACTTCGATTTTGACATAATCATAACTCTTAACGTTGTGTGACAACCTTTAACTGCGTGTATTTGGCACAAACTTGTTTCAGATCCAAACCTGATCCAAACATAATATTTGTCGGTTACGAAAACTCGAAAACCCTGTGGGGAAAACGGGGATGTTTGGATCTTCTCATAATAATGTAGGGCAAATATTCATGTTGAGTCAAGATTCCACATACAAGCAGAATGGGCTTCATATGTATGTCGGGTCAAGCTTGTTAAGTCATAAGTGCAATTCGTAACCTTAACATCGAGGCCATTTTAGTCTTCATATTTTCTTCTCATAGTTTGATATACGACATCATGAATATATTTGACAATCAAATCGGTTGTTGTTTCTAGTGTAAATAATTATTATTTCTTGCTATAATTATTTTCTCTTCCAAAAAGTAACACGCATAGCCCCTTTAATGATTTTGGATTGTTTATGAAGTGCGCCCTCTGCAGGTCATATTAATACAGTTTACATGGAGGGAGTTTCGATTTCAATTTCGTTTCCCTAACTTCTACCTAGAAATGTCTCTTTTGACACAAACTATGACGCTTTATGGATTATCTGGCTGTTCATCAAAGCATGGAGGTCTACCTCCATGCTTCTATTTCTACCTCCATGATCAAAGGCAGGAGACTCACTGGATATTATAAAGGTACGTTTTCTTTTAGATTGATATAGGCAGATGTGTCGGGTTTCTATTTGTGTACCATGGCCAGTAGAGGTTAACGTTAGATTATCAATCGTGTCATCATGCATGTCAATGTAAACATACCGTTGATTGTTTGGTCTTACTAAAAAATACTAGTACTGTAGTAGTGTTTGGTCTTACTACTGACAGTACTGTTTATCAAAAGCAGGAGACTCACTTGATATTATAAAGGTACGTTTTAAATTGATAGGCAGATTTGTCGGGTTTTCGTTAGGTTCAGAGGTTAACGTTAGTTCAGACATGGAGGTAGGTTCAGATTAACTCGACTCAATCATGTCATGATAAGTCAATGTAAACATACCGCTGACTTGATCCATAGGCCCTATCTGTTTTGTATGACGTGTTTGGTCCTACTAGCCACTGGTGAGAAGTTGGTTTCTCGTTTGACGTTCGATATTCGGCATTCGAATGTCAAACAAGTACCAGTTATTGTTTTGGTATTTAACGTTTTTGTGTGCATAAACCATTATAAAACTATATTGAAGCATTTTTCACATGCCCAGACCCTAGCCTAGAGCTATACCCCAGACCCTTTGTAAAAGATGTTGTTGTTGTTGTTGTTGTTGTTGTTATTGTTGTTTTTACGTACGAACATTCTACCGTACATTGTATGCACTTTAAAATCAATGCATTATATCCAATTTTTGAACGGTCAGTCTGACGTGTTCAGACCCATGGGTGGGGCACCGCTACATACAGAAATACAGGGAAGGGTCGAAGGAACACACCCGTGGTCATCTTGACCCAACCTACTCCTAGAAGTAGAACTATGACACATATTCAGACCCCTGCCAAATACCCGTCAAAGGTGTGACTAATCTATCCTTATAATGTCGCACATATGCACCTAGTTTATAATCAAATGTAATATAAAAGCAATCGGACATTTCACTTAAGCACTAAGGGGTCTCAAAAATGACGAAAAGTCATTACGCATGCTAACATTTAAAGACCTATATCTTGATAGACAAAAAATTACCTGTGCTACTTTTGACAGTAGATTGATGGGATACCAGATACCCTGTATCTTAATTTGTAGCTATACATCTTATCTCCATTTGTAGATAGCCTACAGACCTCTAAAAATGCCCAAAACAGAAAAAGGTCAATTTGAAGGGGCGGGGCTTAATTTTATAGGTGGTCATATCTCAGAAATGTTACGGAGTAGGATTCTTAAATTGTTTTTTTCATGGCACCCATATGGGATTGTTAAACAAAAAAACTTGCAAAATCTGAGACTGTGCCTGCCGAAATGTTTAGAATTTTGGGTGATTTGTCACGGAATGCATGACTCACTTACAAGTAGAGAGGAGTCATTAAATAAGTGTATTAATAGTACAAAAATGACACAGATTGAGCATGAACAATGGGACATTGAAACCAAAACCTTAATTCCAGTTAATTTACCTTTATAGAGCACAGGGTGTTGTTTCTAGCACAGACAAAAACTTATCACTGCTCATTCTTTCCTTTTCTAAAGTGAGAAAGTGCTGGAGGGTACGTTTGAACAGAAAATTAATATCGATATCAGAGGGATTTTTGTAGCTTAGAAAAACTTTTTTGCACCTGATGTTCCAAATCTGCCGAAGCATCTTGACTATTAAAACACATTGCACCTGTTTTAGGTCACATCCAAGAATTCTATTTGGGTCACTTAGATGAAAGAATGGTTACCAGAGTGTAATTTCCTATAAGGTATTCTACTAATACCCAGGCATTTATTGTGTGAATGCAGTATAATTGAACAGGTGTTGGTGGTGAGTTCAACTTTAATGGGCAAAACTGTTATTGTCAGTACCTTTGATGGCGCTAGTATCATTTACTTAGGTAGCGGTTTATAGCTGTCCTGGGCCCAATTTCCGCACAAAAAATTTGTAAGCACAGACAATCTTGCTTCGCAGAAACAGGTTACCAGCCAACATATCATAGAGTTCCAATGTTGCCACTGGTACCCCGCTCATGTCTTGCTAAGTAAAGAAATCTGCTATTCAGAATTTTAAGCACACAAACTTGCTAAGCACAGAAAAATTGCTTAGCAGAAACTGGTTACCAGCCAAAATTCCCAAGATTTGCCCCACTCATTTTCTGCTTAGCATAGAAAATTACCTAGCAGTATTTTCTGCTTAACAGCTTTATGAAATAGTGCCCAGGGCCCAACTTCTAGCGCTGCTTAGCGGTAAGAAAATTGTTGTGCTAACTGCATCGTCAGTTATGTAAATACCGAGAATTCTAGCACAATCGAAGAAATAGAAATGTGGATTGCCTAAGTACTTTTTAATAAAATTTTCGACAAATAACAAAGCATTATAAAATCACACTCTACAAAAAGATGTTCAATCGTTTCGTTAGATTAAGGTGGCGTTTGGACCATTTGTCAAGGACACAATGAATTTGGTTTACTCTTGGCCCCCAAGTTGTCCTCTGGTGTAACACGATTACCAAAGATAATACCCAGCTTTTTCAATTTATCATCGCACCAAATAAAATTACAAGGTTTGTATTGTCTATGTTTCCATTTCCCTAGCCAGAGACCTTTGGTTTTATTGACGTTCAGCTTCAACCCATAACCTTTGCAGTGTCGAGGATCAGTGTCATCTGTGATACCAAATTTGTACAATTTATCTTAAGTAGGGAGAATTCTATGTTTTAATTTGAACCACAAATCTTTTTCATCGGCTTCCATAAGGGGACACCGACCATTTTCCCAAGTATTAACATCGGATGTATGTAGTTATGTGGAAATAATTAGTAATTATTAATTAATAACCCAGTATTGCAAAACCGCAGGAGACATGAATTGATTATTAATAAAACACCTGTAAACATCTTTAACACTATTGTCCAAAAGTCTACTATTTTTGCCGGTCTGTTTATCTTCAATGGTAACATTATTTTTAAAAATGGTTAGGTGGACCCTGCCTGTTTTCAGTGACGTAGCTGTGATTAATGTTTTTCTTTAGAACATTGCTTTAAAGACAATATTTTACAAAGTTTAGCCAGAGTTTGGTGACTAATTAGGCTATCATTTTCGAGAACAAGTTTTAAACGATTCATCCCCACGGGTTTAAGTATTTTGCTGTCTACTTCTTTATTCTCGTCATTGTGCTATTTTTCCAGAGGGGAGTTCATGAGTTTCGTCAACACAGGAGAACACTTTGCTATAGTTAGGTTCAGATTTCTGTAATGAATGAATTCTTTATAATAATCCTGAGTACCACAAACGATGGCTCTAGGGGTTATCTAAAATGTACCAGCCAAGTTCGTTCTTCCCGCTAGCTTGTCATAAAAGATTTCTCCATTTCCCAGATTTCAGTGTGATACTTTTTAAAAGCATTTGGTTTTAAAGCTTGCAGCTAGTGCCTCCCATAGTAACGGAACCGGTAATAGTGTTTCTTTTTTGTATTATCCAGTTTGCCATTCCAAAAAAAAACCCACTTAATGCGCTCCATTTGCTTAACACAATCCTCGGGATAAACGATGATTGATCCCTGGTAGGATAGACTGGCACCCATGAAACTAATGACAACAGCCTTCCTTCTCATAGTTAAATTTATCATGCTAACCTTCCGGTGCTTACTGTATGAAAGTGAATAACGTAATAATGGAAATCCACGGTGGACGTGCAAGGTCTGCTTAGCCTAATTGTATTGCTTACCTGTGAAATACGCTTACGCTTAAGCAATTTTGTTTTGCTAGTTAGCTCGAAATTTTGCATACCGTATAGCAGCGCAAGCCGTTAAGCAGACAATTCTGATTAGCAAAATTTCTTTACTTAGCAAGAAATGAGCGGGGTACCAGTGGCAACAGTGTGAACTTTATTGAATGTTGGCTGGTAACCTGTTTCTGCTAAGCAAGATTTTTTGGGGCCCAATTTCATAAAGCCGTTAAAGCTGAACATTCTGCTTAGCAAATTTCTTTACTTAGCAAGAAATGAACGAGGCACCAGCAGTCACAACAATGTATTTTTTTTGGTAGATTTTGGTTGGTTACCAGTTTCTGCTAAGCAATTGTTTTCTCATGCTCAGCAAATTGTTGTACTTACAGGTTTTATAAAGTTGGGCCAAATTTCATACAGCCGTTAAACAGAAAATTCTGCTTAGCAAATTTCTTTACTAAGCAGGAAATGAGCGAGGCACCAGTCACAACAATGTATTTTTTTTTTAAAGATTTTGGCTGGTAACAGGTTTTATAAAATTGGGCCCAATTTCATAAAGCCGTTAAGCAGAAAATTCTGCTTAGCAAATTTCTTTACTTAGCAAGAAATAAGCGAGGCACGAGCAGTCACAACAATGTATTTTTTTGTAGATTTTGGTTGGTAATGTCAGAATATTATCCGAACACCCTTATTGCATTAATAGAAGAGTCTGTGAAACTTTATTTCCATTGTGTAACCCAGTAGCTGTGTACTTCCATTGTGTAACCCAGTTGTTCCCAGTAGCCGTGTAATCCTATTATGCAATTCCGTAGTTCTCTGAAATCTTAATCCCTCGATTGTGTTTCCCAGGAAACCACAGTAGCAGCGTTTAGCGATGCATGCAGCATGCAGCTTTTTACTTTAGATCTAACTTTATTTTTAGCCTGCAATTGCTTAAACCATGGTTGTCGTGCTTGAAGAAAGATGTACGTAGCATCATAAAGAAACGATTCAAATTCACAATAGTTGCTAGGGACCTGCGTTGACAACAGTCGCGAACAGGTGAATTAGGTTTGAGTAACCCGAGAGAGAGAAAGTGATCAGATGATTTTCGAATCAAGTTTGAGTTAGCTGGTGTGAGGAGTGATCGTGCCTCGAAATATTGTCACCAGGCATAGCAAATACAGAGTTAATGCAGACAGAGTCAGGCAGCGAATTCTTGTTAAAGACAATACTATGATATGTATTTGTCTATTTTGAGATGATCTTCAGGGCCAGTGTTGCCACTGTATATGAGACACACCACGATAGAACAACCGTAAGTTATAATTGTTTAATTCTAAGAATCACAGTGTTGAATTAAGAGTCATTGATTGTACTAATTATCTAAAAAACGAATAGTAGATTGTTTGATTTAAAGGAAAGATGTATTACCTGGAACTGGCTTGTACTTAAGAATGAATTATGCCACAGATGATGATCACTGATATTTTGACTTGTTTCAATTAGAAGACCACATGTCTTACGTGATTTTGTTTAATATTGAAACTAAGAAAGTTATTTGAGCAAAATGTGCGATTGTATACTATTCCTGAAATCCTTGATTGTTTTAATATTATAGGTGGTTCCGAGCTAAGAGGTTCTTCCAAAGCCGAGTTCTGGTCCGGACACTGATCTGAGAGAGGCTATATGTAGAGATGACTAAACTGAATGTAAAGCTCTGCAGGCCAACGGCGTTGCCGATGTTGCCAACGACCACCTTCATCTACACCTAGGCCAACCAGTCCAGAACCATCACCCGAGACTCGTTGAACTTAAAGATTGTTTAATACAATGTACATGTAGTAATTGTGGGGGCTTAAAACGTATTTGACTATTAGCCACTGAACTTAAGATTGTTAAATAGTAATTGTGATGGCTTAAAACGAATTTGACTAATAGCCACTGAACTAAATTGCATAGAAGTTCGGCAATTAATAATTATTGTGATCGTGCATAAAACTTTGACGACTTTAAATGAATGATCCAATGAATTGAATATAAAGAAAGTTTGAAAATAATTATAAGCGCGCTGCGAGCCAGTGAATAATTGAATGTAAATATAATGCCCACTGAGGAAGTTGGTAAATAAGAATACTGTGAAATCAATTGAATTGTCCGTGTTATTTCCTTTCGTTGTTACCTTAAGCAGTGGATATTGAGAGACACTAAACAGTGCGGGGTATTAGGCAACGCTCTTCAGTAAAATCTGAGAAATATCCTGACAGGTAACCAGTTTCTGCTAAGCAATTGTTTTCTCATAATCAGCAAATTGTTGTACTTACAGGTTTTGTAAAATTGGGCCCTGGGCCAAATTTCATACAGCCGTTAAGCAGAAAATTCTGCTTAGCAAATTTCTTTACAATGAGCGGGGTACAAGTGGCAACAGTGTGAACTTTATTGAATGTTGGCTGGTAACTTGCTTCTGCTAAGCAAGATTTTTCTGGGCCAAATTTCATAAAGCCGTTAAAGCGGAAAATTCTGCTTAGCAAATTTCTTTACTTAGCAGGAAATGAGCGAGGCACCAGTCACAATACTGTTTGGGTTTTTTTAGATTTTGGCTGGTAACAGGTTTTATGAAATTGGGCCCAATTTCATAAAGCCGTTAAGCAGAAAATTCTGCTTAGCAAGTTTCTTTACTTAGAAAGAAATGAGCGAGGCACGAGCAGTCACAACAATGTATTTTTTTGTAGATTTTGGTTGGTAACCAGTTTCTGCTAAGCAATTGTTTTCTCATGATCAGCAAATTGTTGTATTTACAGGTTTTATAAAAATTAGGCCCTGGGCCAAATTTCATACAGCCGTTAAGCAGAAAATTCTGCTTAGCAAATTTCTTTACTTAAGAAATGAGCGGGGTACAAGTGGCAACAGTGTGATTTTTATTGAATGTTGGCTGGTAATCTGCTTCTGCTAAGCAAGATTTTTCTGGGCCCAATTTCATAAAGCCGTTAAAGCAGAAAATTCTGCTTAGCAAATTTCTTTACTTAGCAGGAAATGAGCGAGGCACCAGTCACAACAGTGTATTTTTTTTTAAGATTTTGGCTTGTAACAGGTTTTATGAAATTGGGCCCAATTGCATAAAGCCGTTAAGCAGAAAATTCTTTAATTAGCAAGAAATAAGCGAGGCACCAGTCACAACAATGTAATTTTGTCTGGTAACCAGTTTCTGCGAAGCAATTGTTTTCTGTGCTTAGCAAGTTTTTGTGCTTACAGATTTTATGAAATTCGGCCCTGTGCCCAATTTCATAAAGCCGTTTAGCAGTAAAGTCTGCTGAGCAAATTTCTTTACTTAGCAAGAAATGAGCGAGGCACGAGCAGTCACTACAATGTATTTATTGAGATTTTGGTTGGTAACCAGTTTCTGCTAAGCAATTGTTTTCTCATGATCAGCAAATTGTTGTACTTACAGATTTTATAAAATTGATGACTGGGCCAAATTTCATACAGCCGTTAAGCAGAAAATTCTGCTTAGCAAATTTCTTTGCTTAAGAAATGAGCGGGGTACAAGTGGCAACAGTGTGAACTTTATTGAATGTTGGCTTGTAACCTGCTTCTGCTAAGCAAGATTTTCCTGGGCCCAATTTCATAAAGCCGTTAAAGAAGAAAATTCTGCTTAGCAAATTTCTTTACTTAGCAGGAACTGAGCGAGGCACCAGTCACAACAATGTATTTTGTTAAAAGATTTTGGCTGGTAAGAGGTTTTATGAAATTGGGCCCATTCCCCAATTTCATAAAGCCGTTAAGCAGAAAATTCTGTTTAGCAAATTTCTTTAATTAGCAAGAAATAAGCGAGGCACCAGTCACAACAATGTATTTTGTTAAAAGATTTTGGCTGGTAAGAGGTTTTATGAAATTGGGCCCATTCCCCAATTTCATAAAGCCGTTAAGCAGAAAATTCTGTTTAGCAAATTTCTTTAATTAGCAAGAAATAAGCGAGGCACCAGTCACAACAATGTAATTTTGGCTGGTAACCAGTTTCCGCGAAGCAATAGTTTTCTGTGCTTAGCAAGTTTTTGTGCTTACAGGTTTTATGAAATTGGGCCCTGTGCCCAATTTCATGAAGCCGTTTAGCAGTAAAGTCTGCTTAGCAAATTTCTTTACTTAGCAAGAAATGAGCGAGGCACGATCAGTCACAAAAATGTATTTTTTTGTAGATTTTGGTTGGTTACCAGTTTCTGCTAAGCAATTGTTTTCTCATGATCAGCAAATTGTTGTACTTACAGGTTTTATAAAATTGGGCCTTGGGCCAAATTTCATACAGGCGTTAAGCAGAAACATTCTGCTTAGCAAATTTCTTTACTTAAGAAATGAGCGGGGTACAAGTGGCAACAGCGTGAACTTTATTGAATGTTGGCTGGCAAACTGCTTCTGCTAAGCAAGATTTTTCTGGGCCCAATTTCATAAAGCCGTTAAAGCAGAAAATTCTGCTTAGCAAATGTCTTTACTTAGCAGGAAATAAGCGAGGCACCAGTCACAACAATGTATTTTTTTTAAAAGATTTTGGCTTGTAACAGGTTTTATGAAATTGGGCCCAATTTCATAAAGCCGTTAAGCAGAAAATTCTGCTTAGCAAATTTCTTTAATTAGCAAGAAATAAGCGAGGCACCAGTCACAACAATGTAATTTTGGCTGGTAACCAGTTTCCGCGAAGCAATAGTTTTCTGTGCTTAGCAAGTTTTTGTGCTTACAGGTTTTATGAAATTGGGCCCTGTGCCCAATTTCATGAAGCCGTTTAGCAGTAAAGTCTGCTTAGCAAATTTCTTTACTTAGCAAGAAATGAGCAAGGCACGAGCAGTCACAACAATGTATTTTTTTGTAGATTTTGGTTGGTAATGTCAGAATATTATCCGAACACCCCTATTGGATTAATAGAAGAGTCTGCGAAACTTTATTTCCATTGTGTAACCCAGTAGCTGTGTACTTCCATTGTGTAACCCAGTTGTTCCCAGTAGCCGTGTTATCCATCCTATTATGCAATTCCGTAGTTCTCTGAAATCTTAATCCCTCGATTGTGTTTCCCAGGAAACCACAGTAGCGACGTTTAGCGATGCATGCAGCATGCAGCTTTTTACTTTAGATCTAACTTTATTTTTAGCCTGCAATTGCTTAAACCATGGTTGTCGTGCTTGAAGAAAGATGTACTTAGCATCATAAAGAAACGATTCAAATTCACAATAGTTGCTAGGGACCTGCGTTGACAACAGTCGCGAACAGGTGAATTAAGTTTGAGTATACCAAGAGAGAGAAAGAGAGAAAGTGATCAGATGATTTTCGAATCAAGTTTGAGTTAGATGGTGTGAGGAGTGATCGTGCCTCGAAATATTGTCACCAGGCATAGCAAATACAGAGCTAATGCAGACAGAGTCAGGCAGCGAATTCTTGTTGAAGACAATACTATGATATGTTTTTGTCTATTTTGAGATGATCTTCAGGGCCAGTGTTGCCACTGTATATGAGACACACCACGATAGAACAACCGTAAGTTATAATTGTTTATTTCTAAGAATCACAGTGTTGTGAATTAAGAGTCATTTATTGTACTAATTATCTAAAAAACGAATAGTAGATTGTTTGATTTAAAGGAAAGATGTATTACCTGGAACTGGCTTGTAAATAAGAATGAATTATGCCACAGATGATGATCACTGATATTTTGACTTGTTTCAATTAGAAGACCACATGTCTTACGTGATTTTGTTAAATATTGAAACTAAGAAAGTTATTTGAGCAAATGCGATTGTATACTATTCCTGTAATCCTTGATTGTTTTAATATTATAGGTGGTTCCGAGCTAAGAGGTTCTTCCAAAACCGAGTTCTGGTCCGGACACTGATCCGAGAGAGGCTATATGTAGAGATGACTAAACTGAATGTAAAGCTCTGCAGGCCAACGGCGTTGCCGATGTTGCCAACGACCACCGTCATCTACACCTAGGCCAACCAGTCCAGATCCATCACCCGAGACTCGTTGAACTTAAAGATTGTTTAATACAATGTACATGTAGTAATTGTGGGGGCTTAAAACGTATTTGACTATTAGCCACTGAACTTAAGATTGTTTAATAGTAATTGTGATGGCTTAAAACGAATTTGACTAGTAGCCACTGAACTAAATTGCATAGAAGTTCGGCAATTAATAATTATTGTGATCGTGCATAAAACTGTGACGACTTTAAATGAATGATCCAATGAATTGAATATAAAGAAAGTTTGTAAATAATTATAAGCGCGCTACGAGCCAGTGAATAATTGAATGTAAATATAATGCCCACTGAGGAGTTGGTAAATAAGAATACTGTGAAATCAATTGAATTGTCCGTGTTATTTCCTTTCGTTGTTACCTTAAGCAGTGGATATTGAGAGACACTAAACAGTGCGGGGTATTAGGCAACGCTCTTCAGTAAAATCTGAGAAATATCCTGACAGGTAACCAGTTTCTGCTAAGCAATTGTTTTCTCATGATCAGCAAATTGTTGTACTTACAGGTTTTATAAAATTGGGCCCTGGGCCAAATTTCATACAGCCGTTAAGCAGAAAATTCTGCTTAGCAAATTTCTTTACTTAAAAGAAATGAGCGGGGTACAAGTGGCAACAGTGTGAACTTTATTGAATGTTGGCTGGTAAACTGCTTCTGCTAAGCAAGATTTTTCTGGGCTAAATTTCATAAAGCCCTTAAAGCAGAAAATTCTGCTTAGCAAATTTCTTTACTTAGCAAGAAATGAACGAGGCACCAGCAGTCACAACAATGTATTTTTTTGTAGATTTTGGTTGGTAACCAGTTTCTGCTAAGCAATTGTTTTCTCATGATCAGCAAATTGTTGTACTTACAGGTTTTATAAAATTGGGCCCTGGGCCAAATTTCATACAGCCGTTAAGCAGAAAATTCTGCTAAGCAAATTTCTTTACTCGGCAGGAAATTAGCGAGGCACCAGTCACAACGATGTATTTTTTTAAAGGATTTTGGCTGGTAACAGGTTTTATGAAATTGGGCCCAATTTTATAAAGACGTTAAGCAGAAAATTCTGCTTAGCAAATTTCTTTACTTAAGAAATGAGCGGGGTACAAGTGGCAACAGTGTGAACTTTATTGAATGTTGGCTGGTAACCTGCTTCTGCTTAGCAAGATTTTTCTGGGCCCAATTTCATAAAGCCGTTAAAGCAGAAAATTCTGCTTAGTAAATTTCTTTACTTAGCAGGAAATGAGCGAGGCACCAGTCACAACAATGTTTGGGTTTTTTAAGATTTTGGCTGTTAACAGGTTTTATGAAATTGGGCCCAATTTCATAAAGCCGTTAAGCAGAAAATTCTGCTTAGCAAATTTCTTTAATTAGCAAGAAATAAGCGAGGCACCAGTCACAACAATGTAATTTTGGCTGGTAACCAGTTTCTGCGAAGCAATAGTTTCCTGTGCTTAGCAAGTTTTTGTGCTTACAGGTTTTATGAAATTGGGCCCTGTGCCCAATTTCATAAAGCCGTTTAGCAGTAAAGTCTGCTTAGCAAACTTCTTTACTTAGCAAGAAATGAGCGAGGCACGGGCAGTCACAACAATGTATTTTTTTGTAGATTTTGGTTGGTAACCAGATCAGCAATGGGCCAAATTTCATACAGCCGTTAAGCAGAAAATTCTGCTTAGCAAAATTTCTTTACTTAAGAAATGAGCGGGGTACAAGTTGCAACAGTGTGAGATTTGTCTGAGCAAGATTTGTCTGTGCTTACTACGCTTTTGTGCTGAAGTTGGGCCCAGTACAGGCTAAGGCGCTATACTGTTAGGCAGCGCTATGAAATTGGGCCCAGGACAGGCTACAAACAAGGCAGGTACCTCAGTAATTGATACTAGCGCCAACAAAGGTATTGACAATATCAGTTTTGCCCATAAAAAAGCATGGAGGTAGAATAGAAAAGGTGGCGTTTATTGGCAAAATGATGTGATGTATACCATTATCTACGTCTTCTACTTTTTTATTTCTTTTTTTCCGGCAGAAGGGTGTATGTCACTCCAATACTTTATTGACAGTATGGGCGTACAACAATGAGATCGTCAAATTAATAAAATTATCACACACACAAAAACAGTCTAATTTTAGATTAGTTTTAAAATTTAAATGCTTGATCTACATTGATGTATTTGTGTGAATCATGTTTCTGTTTGTCGCATTTTTTTTAAAAGAGAAAGAGATATAATGTCACTATTGATACGGCAAATGATATGACAATTTGGAAATGTTTCCGGGAGGTAGCTCAATAAAGTGGGAGGTGAGGTAGTTTTTTTTTTACGTAAAAGACGTAAATCAGAAATAGCTCGAAACTTGGTCTAATACAGCAGTGCTCTATTCTGGTGCAATGGTTCATTGCTACAATTTAAAATGAGAGAATCTGTCCAAATTGCACGTAACTTCTTGGCAAACGAATGGAAATGATCGCTATTTTAAAAATGTTTTCTGTTTGCACTAATTTTGTTTGGCCATAACGGTTTATCGAGACATACATTAGTTTGCTAGCTCAACATTGAAGAAAAGACCTACGTTAATGTTATGGCAAACATTTAAGTAAAAGTATATCGAGGACATACCGTTGTGTCAGACAATATTATTAAGGTTTATATAACACCCAAGCAGATCCTTGCCATTTGATTGGAGGATTGTCCGTCAGGTGATGGCAAATAAACGTACCATTGCTACGTCATTCGCCGTGCATTTTTCGTTCCATTCGTTTTGTTCTATTGCACGCTCGCCCGCCGTCCACTGACGAAAGTGACTATGCCTGTTTACACAGTATGGCGGAATTGTTTGATTGGATAATTTGAACTTTTAACTTTTTTTACTGTTTTGACTGTTGGACCATTGTTAACCTTTAACTTGAAACGTTGTTGACTTTTAATTGTTAACTTTTTAAGTCAAAATAAAAGTAGTAGATGCACTTAGGAAAGCATTCTTGTACAATTTATTTATTATTATCCTTTATAGTATAGTGTTATCCTCCAATCAAATGTTCTACTTGGATGTTATATAAAACAAATAATGAATGTTTTTCATTCGTGCAATAGTAAGAATATTTTCATTCGTTGAAAGATGGAATGTTCCATTCAACTCGGCTTCGCTTCGTTGAATGGAACATTCCATCTTTCAACTCATGAAAATATTCTTACCATTGCACTCATAAACATTCATTATTTGTATACTATAGACCTTTCCATTGTTAATAATAAACAAACTGCGCTGGTTGGCATGGACGGCAGAGTATTTGCAAAACATTCAATCTGCAAACTTTCAATTAAATTACCTCCCATGATTGGTTGCTTTGTTTCAAACAAATTCAACAGTATTTTTGAATATTTGTGTTACAAACTGTGGCTATCTGCTTTTGTTTTGCATTTATAGCTTTCCATAGTGTTTGTACATGTCCCTTGCTACATAATTAGTTGCTGCTCGTTTGCTATTGTATGAACCATTGTAGGTCTATACTTTGAAACATGTGAATTAAGCTTGCGACGTCCAAAAACCTGCGTTAATGCGAAAACCGACCCACTTCTACCTTTGAATGCATGTACGGTAATGTTTGTACAGTCAAAATATTAATTTGTTTTAAATCTAAAAAAACAAATATTTAGACCACATGGGCCAGATTATGATGACCGTGCATGGGTGTGTTTCCTGCACCATCCTCTTTAATTCTGTATAATTCTGTATGTAGTGGGTGCCCGGCCCATGGGGTCTGGACATGTGAAACTGACCATTAAATATTCGGAATGCAATGTAAAACCTTCGTTCAGTAGGCGCTGCCATGCGAATGTCAAACCAGGTCATAGTGCACGGTACAGCTTTTGTATTATTTTTTTCAAAAATCTAATCAAAATTCGTTCTTTTTTTAAAACACGATGACCATGGCTGTGTTTATTGGACCCTCCTCTTTAGTTCTGTGTGTAGTGGTGCCCGGCCCATTCGGTCTGGACATGTAAAACTGACCGTTGAAAATTAGGAGTAAATGCATTGATTAACTGCAAAAAGATTATGTACATGTACGGTAGGATATGCGTCAAAATATTAATGTTTTCAAAAACCTGTAAGAGAAATACTAAAACCCCATGGGCTTGGTCAAGATGACCATGGGTGTGTTTCTTGGACCATCCTCTTTCATTCTGTATGTAGTGGTGCCCAGGGAGTCTGGGCATGTGAAAAATGTTTAAACACAGTTCTAATGTACATGTACTAACACAAAGGGCCTACATCATTGTGGGTTTACAGGCCACATACAGCCTGCCAGCATGGCCATTCTTGCTGCTTACCAACATTGACAGTTTGGATCAATGATCAGACTACGTCTTTTCTCAGTGATCTGTCCAAAGAAAGTCATTAAAAACGGGATACATAAAAAAATCTGACTGCTACATTTTCACTTTCGGATAAACAAGATTTTATTTTAGTTATAATGAGTGAAAAATAGGGGGGCAGACTTGCCATTTTTCCTTATCTAAAATGACTTTCTTTGGAGTAATCGTTGAGTGAATACTGAACTGATCGTTTTTAAAAGCTTTTGGATCCCAATACTTTGTGGGGGGGGGGGCACGTGTTGTAGATCCCAATACTTGATCTTGGCTTGTGCTTTTATTATTTTTGTTCATGACTTTTCAATCTTTTTTAAACATTTATCAGCAGCTTTTTTTGTGTGATCGAGCAATTCCAGTCTGTCCCAACATCTGAGAAAGCTAACTCTACTATCGAGGGTCTCAGAGTGAAGTTGATGGAAAAACAGAGTCAGATTACTTTGAGGAGCTCACCTGTTAGTGATGAAGCTGTGAGATGAGGCAGAAGTTGATCAAGAGTGGAGACACCTCAGAAAAAAACCAGTTGATGGAGAGACATCCCCGGCGGTGGATGACGGCAAGGTGCGCACCATGTTTTACAGGTAAAAATCAATACCTACTTTTGTATCTTTTGAAAACCATATTTTCTATTTTTATGCCCCGCCGGCGAAGCCGAAGGGGCATATAGTGTTTGCCTTGTCCTTCTGTGTGTGTCTGCAATCATTGTCCGAGCAATAACTCAAGAAGGACTTGGCATATCAACTCCAAACTTGGTATGGGTTGGTCTTGGGATCCCCCAGAAGCCTATTGTTTTTGGATGCCCTACAACAAATGCCAAGGTCATTGTGGCTAAAACAATAGAAATGTCCGAGCGATAACTCAAGAAGGACTTGGCATATCAACTTCAAACTTAGTTTGTGGATTGGTCTTGGGATCCCTCAGAAGCCTATTGTTTTTGGATGCCCTACAACAAATGCCAAGGTCATTATGGCTAAAACAAAAGAAACGTTGTCCGAGCGATAACTCAAAAAGGACTTGGTATATCAACTCCAAACTTGGTATGGGTTGGTCTTGGGATCCCCCAGAAGCCTATTGTTTTTGGATGCCCTACAACAAATGCCAAGGTCATTGTGGCTAAAACAATAGAAATGTCCGAGCGATAACTCAAGAAGGACTTGGCATATCAACTTCAAACTTAGTTTGTGGATTGGTCTTGGGATCCCTCAGAAGCCTATTGTTTTTGGATGCCCTACAACAAATGCCAAGGTCATTATGGCTAAAACAAAAGAAACGTTGTCCGAGCGATAACTCAAAAAGGACTTGGTATATCAACTCCAAACTTGGTATGTGGGTTCGTCTTGGGATCCCTCAGAAGCCTATTGGTTTTGGATGCCCTACAACAATTTAATGTCAAGGTCATTATGGCTAAAACAAAAGAAATGTTGTCCGAGTGATAACTCAAGAAAGGACTTGGTATATCAACTCCAAACTTAGTTTGTGGATTGGTCTTTGGATCCCTGAGAAGCCATGACTTTTTCAGTGTGTGTGGGGAGCGCATTACTTGTGGGGGCCCAAGGGGGATAGGCTTGTCAGTGGTGGGTCATGCTTTTATATTGGAAGGGGACGCTGCAGGGGGCCACCATCCTCTTATGTTCGTGGCATTTTGTGGCTGCGGTAGCGATACCGATAACGATCGTTCACAAACTTTAATTAGATTATACAAACAGGCATCCCCCTTTTCTTGTTCCTATTAATTTTTGTGTGCACTGTTCCGATGTTTTTGTGTAGGGGGCACCTTGGGGTGAAGCCACTGCAAATTTGTGGGGGGGGGGGCACAAGCCCCAACCCCCCTGGTTAGGGGGTGAGGTTACAGAATGACAACCCATTATACTGCTATTTGTTAAGACAATCAGTTAGCTGTTCCATTTTCACAATCATTACTTGATAATGATTTAATTGATTCTTGTTTGTACAGGAGAAGTCCGGATTGGGCTCACGGGGAGCTTTTGGAATCTACAAGAAAGGAATGCCGCTCTGCAGCCATCTATAAAATGCAACAAGCCGAGCTCTCGAAAAGCAAGTCCTCTGCAGAATAGATACCATGAACAATGTAGCAGTCATGTTGATGATAACCCAGATGGAAGATGGAACACCCGATGATAACATAGATGGAACACCTGACATTCTGCATCAGATTCTTCCAAGGATACATACTTGTGTTCTGTAGAACTTTGGGTGCTTGGGATTACAACTCTTAGAGCGTAACACCATGAAGGATTTTTATATCAAGACAATAAGTCTGGCTTCCATTTATTATTGGAAATGCGGATATAAGGATTCAAATTGTGAGGATTATGTAATAAGATGATATTAATTAATAATAAATAAATAAATAAATAAATAAATAAATAAATTAACTAGTAAGTTGGTTGTTGGTAAATTAGCTAATTAGATAATTAATTAAATTATTTATTTATTATTCATTTGATTAATTGTTTGTTTGCTCGTGTGTTTTTTTATTTGTTTTTTTATCTATTTATATATTTATTTGTTAAAATTTGTATTAATTAACTTATTTATTATTCATTATATTTTTTAAGTAATTATATTTATATTTATATTTTGTTATTTTTGTATATATTTTTTATATATTTTTTATTTATATATATTTTTATTATTTATTTATTTAATTGTTTGTTTGCTCATTTGTTTGTTGGAGTGTTTGTTTGTTTATATTTTATTAATTAATATTTTATTTAGTTACTTACTTATTGATTTTTGTTATTTTTATTTTTATATTGATTTTTTATTTATTGATTCCATTTATTTATTTATATATTTACATATTTTTTTATTTATTATTATTTATTTAATTGTTTGTTCCTTTGTTTGTTGGGGTGTTTGTTTGTTTGTTTATATTTTATTTATTTATTTGTTATTTATTTTTGTTATTTTTATTTCTACATTTATTTGTTAATTTTTTACTCTTTTTATTTATATATTTATTTATTTCTATATTTATTTTGTTTAAATTTTTATTAATTTATTATTTATTATAATTTTTTATTATATATACTTATATTTGTTATTTATGTTTATTTTTTATTTATTGATTCTATTTATTTATTTATATATTTATATATTTATTTATATACATTTTTAAACTTAAATTGAAGAAGAAAACACTGAAAAAATACTGTGAATTAATTTAAAAAAATTATGTTACTTTTCTAACAGATGTTTGCAAATAAAACTTATAATTTATTTGGAAACATCTGTTAGAAATGTTTATACCAATATTATTTTGAATCCTTGATATTTCAATTGTAGAAGAAAACAATACAAATGCTTTGAAATAAATTCCTAAAAATGTATGTTATTTTGATTTTTTTTATGAACAATGTTTAAAATAAAGAGATACATTTTTAACATCTAACCTTTCCAGATTTGTTCGTGTTAATTTATTATCTGTCAAACTTGGAAACGTATATTTTGTTAAAAACTTCAAATAGCAAGACACAACAAAATTTAAAGTATTAACTTTTTTTTATTGGAAATTAATCTCCAAATTATACGGGGGAAAACTTTTTTTCAGTGGTGGTAGTTTTTAAATAACTAATTATTGTTGAGGGCGCCCTTTAAAGTCAACAGAGGGCGCCATTTACACTATATATTTTTACATGTATCAACGTGTGTTTGTATATACAACACGTGGTTCTAATATTCATCGTGCTTACAAATTATTGTTTTGGTGTGGATCGCCGATGGCCTAGTGGACAAGGTCACGCACGTGGAGAGCAAGATCGGAAGACCTGCATGGGTTCGAATCCCGGCAAGTCGCAAGGTAAGTGGAATTATATAATGTAAACTAACATGCACTAACACGCACTAACAAGCACCACGCACGATGCACAAGGAGGGCCAGGCCAGGACGGAGGAAGGAGAGGGGAGGTGGACAGAGAGAGAGCGAGAGAAGAGGGGGTGGACAATTTTTTTTAAATTTTCGATGGGGAAAAAAAAAAAAAAGTATGAAAAACCGAAAATAAACGGTCTTTCATTTTTTTTAAATCGGCTGAAACGCACGCTCGTTAATTATTTTGCATTTTCAAATTTTATTTTTTTTAAATCACATTTTGTGTGCAAAATTACCATAAACTTTTAATTTTGGGGGAATATAAAATGTTTCAGCCACCCTTTCATGCTTAAAACGATGCTTAAATTACTCTACTACATAAATTATGCATTTTGGTCACACACAAAACTTTTTAAATTGTTACACAATATTAATCTGCATTTTTAAGGCTTTAACATTTCTTTAAACACCTTATAAAGATGCTTAACTTTATGTCCATACTTTTTCAACATTGATTGCACACAGAGTTTAAATTCCTTCTGGTTTAAGGGCCTTAGACGTTTTACATTACATTTACAATGTCTAAAGGGCACATTTAAATTTGCAAATAATTGATCCCATTATTTACAGAAAATTACAACTTAATTCTGGAAAGGAAAAAACTTTAATGAAATTTTACAACTTTAATCCAGTGATAGCTTTGACTGTATGGTAACACACTAACACTTCAAAATATCTGATCTTTAACTCTATGGATTTTTAGTTCACGAGGCAATAATAGTCTGTTACTATGTTCATGTGTCACTGTGAGACTGTGTTGTTCATTGGAGACAGGGCACCAGACAAAAATGGCTACTGACTGATTTATTAAAGTTTTAAGAGCATGAGGAAAACATCCTTTTTTTAAAGTGTAGAATTTGCATAGTGAGCAAACTTGTTTCTTTACTTTAATACCCATCATACCACTAAGCAAACGTGTGCCTACAAGTAAAAAAAACTTTACGGTTAGGTCAACGCTAACAACTATACATCTAATGAACAAGGAAATCATACATGTAGCTGATCTGATTGAGTCTAGATGTTGCAGGTTGTTGTTTCAGTGATCAGTTTCGAAGAGACGTTAATGATTACAGATGATACACGGTCCCTTTAGATATGATACATATTGCATAATGGAGAACAAATTTGTTTCTTACTTTATCTTACACTTCATAGCACTCTAAAACCTCATCAAACTTGCATCTACAAGTACCAATAATAATGGCTAGGTCAACCCAAAACATCTGCACAAAAAATTAATCTAATGAACGAGGATGTTATATAGCTGATCTAATTGAGTTTGTTTTGACAAAAATAATATTGTAGCAGCTTGTTGTTTCAAGAAATTAAGGACCGTAATCAGTTACGATTATGATACATTAGTTTTGTTTGATCGAATCTAGTTGAAAGTACATAAATGCAACAAAACAGCAGCAGTAATAACAACGTATAAACTAAAGGTGTGTTTACATTATACAAGACATTGTCAGAATACTTTTCCCCACTTTTGTACTGGTTAAAAATCTTCTTGGCATACATATTCTGTATGCTTAATTACAGTCATTGGTACATGTGGTTTTAAAGAATCACATGAGGACTAGTAGTGAGGGCGATGATGTCCTGTAAATGTTGTGTAAACAGGCCACTTTACAATGTGTATTTTTAACGTAACAAGCCTACCTCAATATTCCAGAATTCTTAAGTTACAGATTTGAGGTTGCTTGATGCAGAGAGACAATGACGTAGTTGAATTCATGGTTAAGACGAGAGCCAAGTGTTCTCTTTAGCTGAGCTTGTTGTGTATCTCTCGTTAGAACTGAGGTGTTTAATTGTCAGATCATCTTGAATGTACTGCAATAAAAAGATGTGTGCATAAACTTACTACAGCCAAGGATCAACAACTTTTTATAGAATTCTTTTGTTTTCAGCAACTCTACCAACAACCTTCAACTCTAAGTGTAAGAACGGGAGACAGGGTAGGGGTGCTGATGAGGAAGAAGACAGATATATACTGGGAGGATCCAGAGGGAAAAGACAATATGGGTACGTGAGACACAGTTTGGATGAATGAGGGAGATGTGTATTGGTGTACTATGGTTGCGTTTGAGTAGCTTACACGTGTAAGTAAAACTTAAACGAGAGCTTTCGATTAGCCATCACGTAATACTTGTATCTGCCCCGGTGCCAGCCACCACAGCCCCAGTTCACGAGCGGGTCTCTGGTGTATGACCGGGTGTAATGACAAAGTTTCTAGCTGTAGGCGTATCATACCAAGATGGCAGGGGACAAGTTGATTGCAACGCGAGTACACAAACAACAAATTAATACACTGATTTATCGTCTATGAAACAATTATGGCAAATAGAAAGGAACTGCATATCCTGAAAAACAAACAGTTGGTGAGTGTGTGCAAAGTATGAATGATAAAATTAATTTGTGTCGTCACGGACATTGGTGTTTTCCAATTGAGCAGACGACGGAATTGACAGAGCTATTTTCACCTTTTTAAGTCGCGCCGCTACATAACAATCTTTGACCTTAACTTTCCAGAGTGCCAAGCGAAAACACGGCGTTCGATTAGCCTCGTTTTGTGGCTACCATGAGTGTAAACCCCTGGTACACACGGGGAAGCTAATCGAACACACCATATAAAAGGGGTAACATGTTGGGGGAGTATCCCCAGTGACAGCAAAGAGAGGTCCATGTTTGGGATTGATACATGATGGGACAGGTGTTTGAGTTTGATACGGTATGGCACTAGAAGGGGCATGACACTTTTAGGAGAGGCTTTAGAGGGACAGCAAAGTGGGATGCAATTGGAATTGATACAGTAAGGCAATAGAAGGGGTATCATGTTGGGGGAGGATCCAGAGTGACAGCAAAATGGGATGCATGTTTGTGATTGAAACAGTATGGCACTAGAAGGGGTAAGATTTTATGGGAGGATCGATCCAGAGTGACAGAAAAGTGGGGTTCAATTCGAAAGGATACAGTACAAGGCTAAAGAAGGGTTAAACATGTAGGGGGAGGATCCAGAGTGACAGTAAAAAAGGGATGCATGTTTTGGAATAAAAAATACGGCAATCCGGGAGGGGTATCATGTCGGGGGAGGGGCCACAGGGACAGCAAAGTGGGATGCAATTGGAATTGTTACAGTAAGGCAATAGAAGGGGTAAGATGTTGGAGGAGGATCCAGAGTGACAAAAAATAGGATCCATGTTTGGGATTGAAACAGTATGGCACTTGAGGGGTATCATTTTATGGGAGGATCCTGAGTAACAGAAAAGTGGGGTGCATGTTTGGGATTAAAACAGTACGGCAATCCAGAAGGGGTAACATTTTATGGGAGGATCCAGAGTTACAGCAAAGTGGGGTGCATGTTTGGGGTTAAAACAGCATGGCAATCCGGGAGGTGCAACATGTTGGGGGAGGGTCCAGAGGGACAGCAAAGTGGGAGGCAATTGGAATTGTTACAGTAAGGCAATATAAGGAGTATCAAGTTGGGGGAGGATCCAAAGTGACATTAAAGTGGGATGCTTGTTTTGATTGAAACAGTATGGCACTTGAAGTGGTAACATTTTATGGAAGGATCCTAAGTGACAGAAAAGTGGGATTGATCCTATAAATTTGGTTAAACAGGCCCTTTTACAATGTTTAGTATTAACAAAACAATTTTACCTCAAATAGAGATGGTGACGTAGAACTTTGAATTGATGGTTAAGATGGAAGCCAAGTGATCTCTTCAGCTGAGTTTGTGCATCTCTCATTAGAAAGGATGTGATTAATTGTCAGATCATCTTAAATGTACTGCAATAAAAACCCAAAGAAGATGTATGCATACAATTACTCCAGCCAAGGATCAAAAATTTTTATAACAGTCTTTGGGCTGTGATGAATCTTCAAAACTACATCATGTGTATCCTGCTTTCAGAAATGTTATCTACATTATGGCACTAGAAGGGGTAAAATATTGGAGGAGGATCAGAGTGACAGAAAAGTGGTATGCATGTTTGTGATTGAAATAGTATGGCCAATAAAAGGGGTAACATGTTAGGGGAGGATCCAGAGTGGGATGCATGTTTGTGATTGAAACAGTATGGCACTAGAAGGGGTAAGATTTTATGGGAGGATCCAGAGTGACAGAAAGGTGGGGTGCTATTGGAATTGATACAGTTCAAGGCTAAAGAAGGGGTGACATGTAGGGGGAGGATCCAGAGTGACAGAAAAGTGGGGTGCATATTTGGGATTAAAACAGTACAGCAATCTGGCAGGGGTAACATGTTGGGGGACGGTCCAGAGGGACAGCAAAGTGGGATGCTTGTTTGGGATTGAAACAGTATGGCACTTGAAGTGGTAACATTTTATGGGAGGATCCTAAGTGACAGAAAAGTGGGGTGTTTGGGATTGATCCTATAAATTTGGTGAAAGAGGCCCGTTTACAATGTTTAGTATTAACAAAACAATTTTACCTCAATATTCCAGAATTCTTTAAGATACAGATTTGAGGTTGCTTGATGCAGAGATGATGACGTAGAACTTTTAATTCATGGTTTTGATGGAAGCCAAGTGATCTCTTCAGCTGAGTTTGTGCATCTCTCATTAGAAAGGATGTGATTAATTGTCAGATCATCTTAAATGTACTGCAATAAAAACCCAAAGAAGATGTATGCATACAATTACTCCAGCCAAGGATCAACAATGTTTATAACAGTCTTTAGGCTGTGATGAATCTTCAAAACTACATCATGCGTGTCCTACTTTCAAAAAGTGTGGTCTACAGTATGGCACTAGAAGGGTAACATTTTATGGGAGGATCCAGATTGATAGAAAAGTGGGGTGCAATTGGAATTGATACAGTCAGGCACTAGAAGGGGTAAGATTTTATGGGAGGATCCAGAGTGACAGAAAAGTGAGATGCATGTTTGGGATTGAAACAGTATGGCACTAGAAGGGGTATCATTTTATGGGAGGATCCAGAGTGACATAAAAGTGGGGTGCATGTTTGGGATAAAAAACAGTGTGGCAATCCGAAAGGGGTAACATGTTGGGGGAGGGTCCAGAGGGAAAGCAAAGTGGGATGCATGTTTGGGATTGAAACAGTATGGCACTAGAAGGGGTAACATTTTATGGGAGGATCCAGATTGATAGAAAAGTGGGGTGTGATTCGAAATGATACAGTACAAGGCTAAAGAAGGGTTAACATGTAGGGGAGGATCCAGAGTGACAGTAAAAAGAGATGCATGTTTGGGAATAAAACAGTTTGGCAATCCAAAAGGGGTATTATTTTCGGGGAGGGTCCAAAGGGACAGCAAAGTGGGATGCAATTTGAATTGATAAGTAAGGCAATAAAAGGGCTAACATGTTGGGGGAGGATCAGAGTGACAACAAAGTGGGATGCCATTGGAATTGATCCACAGTAAGGCAAAAGAAGGGGTATCATTTTATAGGAGGGTCCAGAGGGACAGCAAAGTGGGAGGCAATTGGAATTGGTACAGTAAGGCAATAGAAGGGGTAAGATGTTGGGGAGGATCCAGAGTGACATCAAAGTGGGGTGCATGATTGGGATTGATCCTATAAATTTGGTGTAAACAGGTCCTTTTACAATGGTTATTATTAACAAAACAATTTTACCTCAAATAGAGATGGTGACGTAGAACTTTGAATTCATGGTTAAGATGGAAGCCAAGTGATCTCTTCAGCTGAGTTTGTGCATCTCTCATTAGAAAGGATGTGATTAATTGTCAGATCATCTTAAATGTACTGCAATAAAAACCCAAAGAAGATGTATGCATACAATTACTCCAGCCAAGGATCAACAATTTTTATAACAGTCTTAGGGCTGTGATGAATCTTCAAAACCACAACGGGCGTATCCTGCTTTCAGAAACTTTTTCTACAGTATGGCACTAGAAGGGGTAACATGTTGGGGGAGGATCCAGTGTAACAACAAAGTTGGATGAATGTTTGGGATTCATACAGTATGGCACAAGAAGGGGTTTGGGGAAGACCCAGACTGACAACAAAGTTGGGTGCAAAACGGGCAACAATTTTTTATAACAGTCTTTGGGCTGTGATGAATCTTCACAACCACATCAGGCATGTCCTTTTTATCTACAACTTCAACCTTAAAAACCATAAGTGTAAGAACAGGAGACCGGGTTGGGGTGCTGATCAGTAGGAAGAGGGATACAGTAGATACTGATAGGATCTAGAGGGAAAAGACAACATGTCAAGATGGCAGATTTATGAGATACAGTTTGGGGGAGATATGAATGGGGGAGATATATATTGGTGTAAAGTGGATTGACAAAGTACATGACAATGTAAAAGGAGTAACATGTTGAGGGATGATCCTTACATCAAAGTGAGGTGAATGGTTGGGATTGACACAGAATGGCACTAAAAAGGGTACGATGGTGGGGGAGGATCCAGAGTGGCAGCAAAGTGGGGATGGGTGTTTGGGATCAAGGATGGTAGAAATGGGGGTATATTTTGCATGCACCACTTATTATCTGAACACTTAAACTCTATGGACCTCTTTTTTGAAATAGTATGGAAAAAAAAGACACGGTCATTCGTGGGTTGTTTTCAGAACTTTCATGAAAAACATCTTGTCTTTTTAAATTATCTAGAGTAGCTTCTTCTTTTTTCGTCCCTCACCTCTGTGACTATGAGTTTAAAGCCATGATTTGCTTTCTTGTTTCAACCTAGTTCGTCAGGTTGCTTTTGCTTTGTTTGTTTGTATCATACAGTTAATATACTTTTATTTCCTTTAAACAGATTTCATTTGAAATTCCAATAACTACTTGTAGGGCCTTTATTTGCAGTGAAAATAACTGTCGAGTTGAATTAAAATTGAAATGGTTTGCTAGATTTATTTACTGCCAGGTACAATATCAAAAATTGACAGTGTTTTTTGTGATGTTTAGCCTAGTTGTTAAAGGCCTTGCCATAAATCCATTGTTTCACAGGAACTCCCATAGATTACACTTATCCATCACTCTCACCTGCTGATGGCATAATGGATAGCGACTATTTAAATTATGTGAATGATGACTGTGTATAGTCAGAATGTCTTGTATTGTGTGCCATTTGGCATTTCATTCCGTAGCGATGGGCTTGTTGTGGTGGTTGAACTTGATGTGGAACTGGTCAAAAACACTGACTGAGTTTGCACAGCCTACAGAGTTGGGACTACTAAACCAGTCAAGACTTAGAGTTACACAATATACACACAATCATCACTGTCACTCTGTTAGCAGTATCACCTCGCTCGATCTATAATCTGGACTGTCTACGATTCGAGGGACTGTGACTGTTTGTTTGTGGCACAACAAGCAGCCAGCGACATAACTATTTCAAAGAAACTCGTGACAACTGTGTGCAGGACTGCAGTAAACACCACAAGCAGCAACGACTACGTACTACCATACTACGTATATGACATGTCTACCTCCCTCAGAATCTGTCAACGTCAGACGCTCTGTCTGTCTCTCTCCGCTGTGTGTGGAGACGGGAGGGATGGCAGATGTGTTGTAAACGGGGGCTGGTCATCTCGCCCCCAACAAAGTCGCCCCCTGTAAAGTCGCCCCCTAACGGGCTCGCCCCGGGTTGTTACGAAGTCGCCCCCTGACAATGTCGCCCCCAAACAATGTTATTTAGTTCGGGAAATAAGGCTTCTTATGGTAATATAATGGCTTAATTAGTGTATTGAAAGGAATATTGAGTAAAGCCTACTTTCATGTATAGCCTGTATGTTTAGTTTGTGCTTGGGTAAAAAACTTCATCAAAAACTACATGCCCCAAATTTACATAATTGTCAATGATTTTATTAACGTCGCTCAATTTATCGTAAATTATAACACCCAACAAATACTTAATAATCGTTATAGACATTTTTTTTTACAAATATTACAAATTACAGATATAACATTTTTTTTTAAATCGTTAGCCTACTTGTTATTTTACTTATAAATAGACTTTTCTTTTTGCAAATAAATAATACATAAAAATCAAAACAAAACAATCATTTTAAATTTAATGGTTAATATTGACATCGTTATTTTTTTCATCCTTTTTATTTTTTTTATAATGGATACTCGGTGGAAAGCTAAATATTTTATTAGGGTTTATGAAGTTCAAAACTAGAAATAGCCTCGGCCCATTTTTATGGACATCACTGGCTTCAGATTTTCACCCCCCACCCCCGTGCCCCCTCCCCCCCTTAGTTACGCCACTGATTCCAGCAGTCTTGTGTTTTTCAATTTGGCTATTTTCTTGATGAGTCCACCATGTTAGGAAGATGTTTGTTGAACTAGCTTTCAACAATAACAACTTTTTCTCTCATTTTGAAAATTGTTGTCAAGTTAAAGTCTTGACATACAACACTTGCGCACCTGTGGATTCCCCCCCCCCCCCCCCAATTCGTGGCCCGTATAGCACATACCCTTATAGAAGTAATTTCAGCAGACTGTTCTGGAGGAACCGTACGCTTCGTTCAAAGGAAAAAGGAAAACTTTCTCAAGCCAACTTTTTTGTATAAAAATACTAAATGTGGCCGACAGTGACCAGGAAAACCTGTAGTAAATTTAACATTAAATTTATAGAGTAGATTTTCAATGTTGGGGGGCCTGAAAAATGATATAGGCCCTATTTAGACCTTTCACAAGCACATTTACTTCAAACGGAATCTTTTCTGAAAATGTTTTTAACTATATTTTGTTCACAGCTGCTACAGTGGATCTTTCTGGGTCTGGCCAATTCAAAACCGTTACCATAAGAAGCCTTAATTATTTTCCGAACTAAGTAACAACTGGGGGCAACTTTGCTAGGGGGCGACATTGGCTGGGGGTGACATTGTCAGGGGGCGACTTTGTTAGGGGGCGACATTGTTTGGGGGCGACATTGTCAGGGGGCGACTTTGTAACAACCCAGGGCGAGCTGGGTAGGGGGCGACTTTGCAGGGGGCGACTTTGTTGGGGGCGAGCTTTTTAGGGGGCGAGATGACCAGCATCTATACACTGGTCTTTACTATAATCAGTACGAGTGCATAGACTTTTTACCGGACATCCTTACCAGTCCTTCAATAGTTGGATTTCTTACTATGATCAGAAATTATTGCCCTCTAGTAGTGGCAAACCCTTACAATACTGAGACAATATTTATTTGGCAAGCCCTTCGGCCAAAACGATCCAGTTTACCGCGTTCAGCGTGAAAAGACCCCCCAGGCTGATCTTGGCAGGTACTTATATCAGGTTGGGATAATAATAATTTTTACAGTTTCTTGTTTTCTATTGAAACACCCATAGAATATACAAACATTTTGTTTAAATTTCAGGAGGTAAAATGAGTATTTTGTTTTTCATATTTTTACTTATTTTAGGTTTTATAATAATTACCAGTAACTTAGGTATTTTTGGAGATCCCTTGCACATGTTTTGCACGCGGCATGTCAACTGCATGACAACAAATTGAATGTTTAAAGATTAGCAGGCAATGGCTGCCGTGGATGGGATGAGTTTGCATTGGTTTAAAAAGTGAGTTCTGCAAATAGTGGGATGCCCTAGTATTGTATATAAGACATATCCACAAGCACAGTAATCATGGTAATCGAAATGGTTTACCGTGTCTTCTGATATTGGATATCTCCATGATCTCTTATTTAGTGGGGTGTCCTTCTTTTGTCTGACATTAGGTCAGTCAGTGTCATCTGAGAAACATATTTTAGTAATGTCCGACTATTGTAAGAAATCCCACCAAAGCAAAAAATCCTGTAAAAAGCCTATGCACCCGTACTGTAGTACGGACTACAGTCAAAACATGGAGTAGGTATGTGAAGATCCGCATCGATTGTGGCCGCCATTTTCTGCCAGATTTCTGTTCCGCATCTACATCATGCGTGCTGGGGACATCCCCATAAATTCGCATTCTGGGTGGCTGTCGATGACGGCGACGTGGAAAATCCCCTCTTATACCCGCCATGTTTGATTTTTCAAATTGGTGAATGTTTTTACCTTCGCTGGAAAAGTTGAAGAAATTAAAAGTTTTGACGGCACAAATACCACTCTAACGCCAAATCTTACGTTATTTAAATGTAATCTTACATATTGGTTGTTATTTCGTCTTTAAAATCTCAAAGTTTCGTTGTATTTTATGGGTAAGAAAAAAAATTGACTGACGAGGTTCTGGCCAGGTCTGTGGGCAATTGGCATGAACCACAAGCATTTTTATTCAAAATAGTCGCATTTTTGGTCACAAAATTCTAATCAATTACCTGTAAGATAAATGACGCTAATTAAGGAGCTTCAAATGCTTGTAACTTCCTTATTATTTAAGATATCTCAATAATTTTGGTATCACTGTGTAGGATTTTTCAAGCTCTTTCCAGTGGTACTAATTGCATTGGTATTGGTTCACTTTGAATTTTTTCTTCACATACCTACATGGAGGTAGGAATAGATTCCTACCTCCAAAAAAAACTAACTAGTAACTTGTTGCCAAAAGTTTTCCTTTTTAGACATCTTTAACACATAGATGATACACGTCAAATAACCCTTTCCTTGATTACAATGTAAAAAACTGAAAATAAAAATCCGTACTTACCAGATCGAGCTTTTATTTCAATTTGAAGACACACAACACGTCGTACGATGCAGACGACAGCTCAATGTTTGTTATTATTTTGCAATGCGTTCTGGGTACTCACTACGCATGTGCAGCAAATGATGCAAGTGAGATCGAGAGGGGGCGCTTGTCTAGGCCGAACATAGATCTTCATCAACGGATGTTGGCAGATGTACCTTTGACCTCTCATCCTATTCACACGGACGGACGACAGAACAACATTACATACGCTGCATGTCTGTCCAATAAAAGCACCGGATTAATAGACCGGTGCCTGTCCTTACCCTTGCGGATAAGGACAGGGTAGCATTTGTGTTGTTTTGATATAGTGGCTGTCATGTGACTACTCCTAGGACTATGCTGTACGTTCCGCTCTATCGTTATCGTCTCCACTCTCAATCCACGAACGAACCGCAGGAGAATCATGTGACGCACCACCAGTCCGAAAAATCCCCTTTAGTTTGTACTTTCCCGTGACGTGACTGAGACTTATATTTTTCTTGGGTAAGATTCAGCTCTTTTCTAATCTCATCGATTTTGTTTTTGCCAGAAAATGCGTTTACAGCTATGCACTGCTATTCTATTGCAGTACTATACTTCTGGTTCTGCTGTTTATGTTCTTGACATCGACTGTCAGACTGTGGAAACTGCTGCTTGCTCATGTTGCTAGTAACTAATATAGTAATAATTTAAATTATGCTGGTTTGTAAATTCTGGGATATATCAATTATATTTTCACAGTATCATGTTTGGTTGCATTTTTTGTATAATAACAATTTATAGAGATCTACCTACCTCCATATTCTGTGACGTGTTTATAATTGCAATCTCCATTAACCATCTGTTCATGATAAATAAAGTCAATAAATAATGAAAACAATTGAATGGGAGACTTTTGGGACACTAGGTGGCAGCAGACTTACCAGGTAAATCCATCCTTCTCAATAATGTGCGCATGCTCGGAAGTATGTAAACAATGACAATTTACCTGGTAAGTCTGCTGGCACCTACATGTAGCGTTCCAAAGTCTCCCATTGATTTGGGTTTGAACAAAGAAAAGTTGGCTGGAGCGGGGAACTTGAGTTGAAGCATATTCAACCAACGACCTCCAGATTAAGTACACTGGCGCTCTACCAACTGAGCTATCCAGCCCTGTGTTGGCGGTCCCCCTCTAGTCAATGTTTTTGTTTGGGGTATGCAGTAGAACTATGAGGTTTGTTCCCAAGTTTACCTGAAGGGGATGTGACGTTTTGAAAAGGGTGTGATCCTATTATTTTTGTTTGTCATTACTATTGTGCGAGAATAATACTGTAAAGAATGTTATTGGAATAATTCACGTAGCCTATTTCTCTTTTGTTATGCCAGATTAATAATCAACGACACAGACGATGTTTATTTTCACAATATTGCTCTGCTTGGCAAAAGTAAATGTCATTATCGGCATCCAACTACCACGACAACAGTTCAACGAAGGTAATTTGCCACTTTCTGATAAAGTATCGGGGTCATATGTGGAATGGTCTTTATGAAAGCCAAGAGACCTTACTGCTCACTTCACCAGTCCTATCATACTTGACAATGGACAAAAATGGGACAGCACAGCTTTTGGTACAATGTTGTCCCCTTTTGTATCCCATGATGCATTGCCAAAGAAAGCCCCAGCCTGGACTTACGATGCCACACTTTTTCGAGGCCCACAACAGTTTTTACTAGACAATGTACACCAGGATAGTGTTATGGGCGAGCCTTGTACTATTGAAACTGAAAATGGCATTTATTGTTATAATATGTCAAACCTATTTTCTTGTTAGGTGGCAAACCCAATGTATTGTTATTGGTGATTGACGATTTTCGGCCAGCTCTGGGTAGCTATGGAGAGCGGGTACATACGCCCAACATGGATCAGCTTGCCGCTCAGTCTGTCAGATTCACTGACGCCCGGGCACAGGTGAGCAGCCGCCTCCTTATCATCGGCATTCTGGGATGGGAAATTTCAGACTTTTTCCCTGAAACCAAACTTTGTCAAAATCTTCGGTGAAGCCATTGGACTAGTGTCGACTGGCCTTTTGTAAACAACCTTGGTTTATTTCACCCCAAAATTTGTAAATTAGTTCCCTAGTGAGACCTAACCAAATAGCATGGAAAAGGTCAAAATACCCTAGGTTGGATCTTTGATTTAAAAAATTCCATCAGTGGCCTCCACTTTAAGAATTCCCACAGGAATTTGTTTAAGCAAATCTTATAGCCTTGGGCTAATAGCCACTCCTAGCTGTAATCAACTATGTCTTCAAGTCTAAAGCCTGTTATGTTAATTAAACTATGTACCTTCAATGCATCAGATTTATGAAGGAAAAATGTAATTTGATGACCTTTGATCTTATCTCGACTCTACAGCAAGCCGTATGCGCTCCAAGCAGGATCTCCTTCTTGACCGGACGGCGCCCTGACTCCACCTTACTGTGGGACTTCAGGTCTAGCTATTGGCGCCAGTCTGCAGGCAATTACACCACCATACCACAACACTTCAAAGAAAATGGCTACTACACATTGTCAGCTGGCAAAGTATTTCATCATGGTGAGTATCAGGAACACGCTGGCAGAGCCAGATTTTTAAGGAGGTGGGCGAAGCGGCGTGTCATGGCCGAGCGGTTAAGAGCACCGAACTCAAGCTCTGGTGTTTTCCATCAGCAGAGTGTGGGTTTTGAGTCCTGATCGCGGCACTTGTGTCCTTGAACAAGATACTTTACCACAATTGCTTCGTCCTTCGAATGGGACATTAAGCCGTAGGTCTCTCGTAGTAGGATTGGTAGTGCACGTAAAAGAACTCAGAACACTTTATCGTGGAAGAGTAGGGGTTAACACCGGTGTTTCTGGTTCACATAGCAAGCACCCTTGTTGACAGGTTTCCTCGGGCTTGGGAGCTACAGTGATTAAGTTCACGTATGAGGCATCGTTGGTTTCATTACCAGAAATATATAATAACAAATGTGAGGACAACCACGACATCAGCCATGATGTCAATGTGATGTGATGTCCTCAACATTCTACACAAGTTGAAAAACTACTTTATTGTCCTAGGTGTTATTTTTAAAGCTCTTGTTGTCATCTATTTGATGAACAAGTAAACCCAGTTTTAAGTTGTGGCAGGAAGTGCCAGTTTTGATCGTGGAGTGCCATATGTTCTTGAAGGTTTCTCGCTCAGCCAATCAAAGGATGTGGCCAAAGAGCCAAAGCCATGCGGTGTGAAGAAAACAATCAATGCACAAATTCCACAAATTGTGAACATTATTTTGCTGTTTTTTTGGATAGGTCCGTGTTCCAACTACACTGATGACTACCCTTATAGCTGGTCGGTTCCTTGCTACTGGCCTATCCGAGAAAATAAAGCAGACAAGGTTAGTATTTGGGTACCGGTTTCCCCTGGAATGTATTTGAGTGGAGTTAATATGGGATTGTATACGGTAAACACTGAGTTTGTTTTGAGTGTTTTGAATCATAGCATGAATATTCAGTGAATATGTAAAGAAAGCAACCTGTGCAAGCATGTAAAGTTTTTTTTTTTGCACCTGATGAAGATTGTGCTCTTGTGCTGGTGATGAGGAATACAGAAACAATACACTAGAATCGGCAAATACAACCATTGATGATACCAAAATTTGTGACTTGATCCACATGTGTGTGCATAAGTAAGTTTTCTGCCTGAAAAAATTCTACTACTCTTTGTACCTATTAATTTAGGGTCGTTAAACTTCTGCTCACTAGTATGACAATAGTAGGGACCTCACCCTCGACTTAAATTCTCAATAGACAATAGATTCAGTTAAATGGGATATATCAATGGCGAAGCAACGTCTGGCACATGATTATGAATGGACCAGTGAGATTTCGGCTCTCAATCATGAATATGTATGAGGTGTAGTAATATCGAATGATGCACTTGGGTCCAATATAGTAAAACGGCCAACATGTTGACTGTTCATTTTCATGAAAAGGTCAACCGTTAACATGTTATGACACTCTTCACCTGGGCTGCCATTTATTTCTGTGTCAATGTTTAGTTTTAGATCCGTCATAAAAAAAAATTTGTTTTTATCTGCCTGTCCTGTCTCTTTAATTTGAGATCGGTTTGAGACACTTGCTGAGTACAATTTCAACAGCTACAATCCTTAAGAAAATGCAAATTGACCGCATGAAGAGCTGTTTGTTTATTTTTATTTTTTTTTCAAGAACCCATTTAAAGTGATGAGTTTTTGAACTTGCCCGCTGGAAAAGATTGCACCTACATTTACTGAGTTTTGTTATGCAGTAAAGTTCAGGACCAATGCTGAGTTACAGGTGCAGCAATCTACATTAGTCAATCCCAGCCCCCCCCCCCCCCCACACACACACACACCCAAGTTGACATTTTACACCATAACCAGAGGTAAGAGACTTGTAATTTTCTCCCCCACTTTCGCAATCACTCAATCTATTGGGAAATACGTGCCTCATCACACAGCTGAATTTGACCTCTTTATAAGTGAAGGAACACAGTAGGTTCTTACAGAAATCATCCCGGCATAATCCTGCAAGCCCTGCACCTCGGCCACAGTGCTAGTGACTGCTCAAAACAGCCACGAGAGAATGTGTTTTGAGCGTGGTAAGTGACGTCCAGAGCTTTCTCGCTGCAGCCTGCATGGTTTTTAATGCTGCTTCTGTTCCTAGGCTCTTCTCACAGGCAATCGTATCGTGGACTAGGGTGATTGATCTTTCAGCAGACATCATTTTTCTTTGGGGAGAGTAAACCCAGTCCGCTTTGTAACGTTTGTCAAAGCTAACCAACTAACCGTCTTAAAGTTACCTTGGAACTTCTTGGGAGTCTAACAGCCCGTATGCATGTCCCAATGGGCATGATGGACGCGCAAAGGATTCTGGGTGAAATCCAAGTCCGAGCAACACCGGCAAAAATGCCATGGTGTGCAGATTTTGAGGTGATGCGGTACTCAAATGTAAAAACCTTACATAGTTGAATGTTAATACAACATGGCGTCCATACATGTTTGCTTCATTAACAATAATATTGGAACACATCTTCTCAGTTTTTTAGAGATCGGACATTTTTAATTAAGGAGTTCATTATAAGTCCTCATTACTGGATTGTTTTCCAAATGAGCCAAGAAACAAAAACACTGTCACATGTGACTGGTATCCTGCTCATTTTCGCTAAGCAGACAATTGTTAAATGATATTTGCTGCTTAGGCAGCTCTTTGAAATGATGCAGAGCACTCTTGTAAAGGGCAAGACATGTGTTTGCCCTTAATTAAGGGCACCTCAAGAAGGAAATGGGTGAATTAATAATGGGAAATTTCAAGGGGCCCAGTTCATTAACTAGTTTGTTTTAATGTGCTGCTGTGTTTGAATTGACTTGAGTTTATAATTACTAATGATTGCAATGGAAGAAAGAACCTTATACCCGGTTCAGACAGGCGTTCTAGAGTCGCACCGAACCAAATAGATCAGAAGTGACTCTAGGTCGACCCAAATAAATTTGGGTTTCAAACAGGCAAACTTAAACATTCACATCAGGTTTGGCTCATGACAAGATCGACGTCTGAAACCAAGGCGCTCTGGAGATGTTTCAGATGACTGCAATAGTCGATCTTTCGACTTCCAGCGCGTCTAGTCACTCTTAACTGTTTCAGACGTCGAACTTTCCATGTACTTAATTCAGTCATTTGGTTCGGCGCGACTTTAGAGCGTCTAGGTGTATCGTGCCTCCTACTAGCATTCTAACAGTCATGCGCATTTTGCATTTTGCGTATTTAACTGAAGACAAAAAATGTCATACATATGTTCTGATAATTTATGAATAGGTGCATAACGTGTAACATGAAAAATTGTAATTTGCCAAATAATTATTTATCTGACGTCTTCTGATGCTCTAGAAATTACCGGTAGGGCCTCTACACCATTTGTAACTGGAAATAACTTGACTGGCATTGGATACAGTTCCTACAAGCGGATCGTAACTTTGAATTTACTTAATAAATGCACAAAAAAATATGTTCAGTGTTAACTAGATGCCATCTTCAACATGCGAGACAATTACTGCCATATTTCTCTAGCATTTCTACTACGAGATGACCCGTTTTTAACAGTTCTATTATTAACAAAATCTATGGCAATTAAACATTACACATTGTATTTACATTGCAGCGTTTCTGAAGGTTTGTTGCAATAATTATTTTTTACTTTTTGACTCACCAGTTCATCTTTTGAACGCCATACTGTTGCCGGTAGAAGCATTAAATTAATAACTTAGTCTCCCAGAAGTCGCAACTTATACAAAAACTAATTTGGTTGAACTTAACAAACTAAGGATACGGAAACATAACTGTTTCCAACAGTCGAGCTCTCGTCTCGATCGCAATTGCAGGAAATAAACCCCAAATTCCAGAAAAGGGAGTACATGCACTGCTAATTGACTTCAGGTATTTCAGCTATGACGTCCAATCATATTCAAATGTTTGTGTCTATTGGGTCCCATGCTCAGGAATTTACTTAACCTATTAGATGAATATTTGTTATCTAACATGTTCCATTTCTACCTTCATCACATTAATTTTCTGGGTGTGGCATTAACAAATAATTTAAAATACTTTCTAGTTCGTAATCAATGACCGAATCTTCGAGGTCAGCTGGTTACATTAATCCCCTGCAGTTTGTAGTACATTTTTTTCAATCCCTACAATTTGTTATGCATTTTGCTTTGTAAACGCGAGAAAATAACATTACGCTGTGGTGCCACGCTGTGGCTTTTGGTCCTGTGACCGTCAAGACTGGGTATAGATTTCTTTCTTTCTTTTTTAATCCTGAAAAGTGTGTTAACAATATCTGCCCCTTTCATTGTGGGATCATAGAACCAGTTTGGATTGGAATCGGTAGAAACGGTTTAATGGGTAAACAGAAGTCACAAGTTCTGTTTAATCGTTTTGGAAAAAACCTGAGATGCACAACCCTAGTGATGTTGTTTTTATGCACAAAAATAGTGGCCTGACCTTTCGACCCTAGCAGAGTCTTTCTCGAAGGCTAAAATGTTGTTTTTAGTAATAACATCCTTGAATTTTGAGCAAGGGGAGGATTAATTGTGGGTTTTTTTTCCCCCTTAGTTTATGAAATGAAAAGTAAGAAAACTTTTAAAATAATGTCCAATGTTGCTGCCTGAAACCCTGCCCTGTTTGTACTGGACATTCATGCTAATTGGTTGCCTGTTGGGTTTAGTTGTGTCCAGGACCAGACGGTAAGCTACATACATACACCATGTGTCCTGTGAACGTAACTGAGCAGCCCGGAGGGACGCTGCCAGACATAGACAGCACGAATTATGCCATAACGGCCCTTCATGATCTCGCTGCTGCAAGAGTCAACAAGAGTCTCCTTATGCATCACCATCACAATCGGCCGTCGGTTATCAATCCTGCGTTGCACACTCCATTCTTCATGGCAGTCGGTTATCATAAACCGCATCTACCATTCAGGTACCAGTGGTCTAACCGCGGCCCTCATTTTTGCAACATCGCCGGACAAGCGTTAGCTAAAAGGGATATACTATGAATGATACTATGTGTTTTGCCCTCGACCTGCACACGTGGGATGATGTGTAGATTGAATTGATGTGCGTTTGTGTAGTGCAGTGTTCTTCCTTAACAGTTTTTCCTTTGGCCAAATGCCAGTTGAAACACCCAAGGACCAGTCGGAATTCTGTCCAGCTATTCCAGCTGGCAGTTGATTGCCTGCCACTGCTACATGTAAATCACTGATTGTTCATATTTAATTCAAACTACAAGTCCCAGTCACATTACATTGTTGAAAAGAAACCTTGAAATATGGACTAGTGAAAAGAAGCTGGCAGACCAGTGAATTAACGAGCCAGTCACTGAAATAGTTTCAGGTAAACCCTGTGGTGGGTGTGGGAGTGCCCTGATGTTATTTTATGCATATGTTGGGATACACCAAGTGAGGATACTGGTCCACAGCAATTACCAAAAGATACCCTGTCCTTAACAGAGATCATGGTTTTGATCACCTCCATATAGGTACCCCAAGGAGTACAAATCTTTGTATCCTCTGCATTCAATGAAGATGGCACCAAACCCAAATTATACGAAGGATCTCCCGCCGGTTGCATGGGAACATTGGAATGATGTACGAGTAGGTGAAGACATTCCAGTGCAGAAGGACAAGAATTACTATGGTCCCATGCCACCAAAATACCATGTAAGGAATACTTGTTGTCAGTGGCATAACCAGGGCCCAATTTCATAGTGCTGCTAACGGTAAGCACATTTTGGTGGTAACTATAGCAGAAAAATTTGCTTTACATGGATTTGCAATGTTACATCATTCATTTTAACCGGAAGGTTAGCATGCCTTTTCGTGTGCTTACGGTTAGCAGCACTATGGAAATCGCACAAAACCGGCCACTAAGCAGCTCTATGAAATTGGGCCCAGCAGGGAGGCAGAATCCTCCCCACCCCCTGTTGTGTTCCCCCACCCCACCCTCCAAATAGATGTTAATTAAATAATTTGGGGTTGAACAAAGAAAAATTGACTAGAGCGGGATTTGAACCAATGATCTCCGGATTAACATGCTTAACTAAGCTCAGTTTTCAAACTGGTCGAAGCCAGAATTCAAGCTTGTTTGATCAAATACAACCAGTATGAGTGACTTCAGCCATGAAGTAGGGTGGGTCCCATTCCTGGAATCAGTAATCTGTGGTATTGTATTTTAAAGTTTGATGGCTTTTGTAGCCAAAAATTTTTGCAGGAATATTGTGTTTGTGCGAGACTGTTTTACGTGTTTTATTTGGAGAACGTGCAGTTTGTGGTAATTGCGCGATGGCAAACAGCCACTGGCTTCAACTGCCTGTTACATATTGCGTTAAATCTTTGGTAGAATTTGGTGGCCAATCCAATAACTAGCCTCAAGATCGCTCACTCGCGGTCAGGATAATCTGAAATGGTCTGGGGGCCAAAAAATAATCAACTCCTTGATTGAAGACTGATTGTTGTTTCTATGTTTAGCTGCTGATGCGTCAAGCATACTTTGCTGCAACGTCCTACATCGACCACGAGATTGGCCGCTTGCTGTCGACACTAGAACAAGTAGGATTTGCTAACAACACTATTATTGCTCTCACTGGTGATCATGGTAAGTGGCGTTCACATTCGGGGGGAGGGGGGGGTGTTGTCCGATGCTCGGCACAGGGCAGTTCACAAGCAAGTCTCAGAATTGCATTTTCAGAAAATCAATTTTGAAACACTACAAATTTTTCACACATTTGTAAGTTCATGTCTGATTTAATAGCGCACAAGCAAGTGAAATGTATCGAAAAATATTTTGCTGACTAAATATTTTTTCTTTTATTTTAAGAGAAAACAGTGTGTTAAACCTTTTTTGTGTACTTTTAATGTTTTTAAAATTGTAAATTCAAAATGCAACTCGGTCCTTGGACCCATTATTTTGAATGTTTCCTAAATAAACCATGAACCATACATCATTAATGATAAAGATGAAGATGAAGACTTGCAGAGTTTATGCCTAGGGCCGTTGAGGCTCAGACACTTTGTATAAGATTGACTGTTTTGTGTGTCAGGTTGGCAGCTTGGTGAGCATCAGGAATGGTCAAAGTACAGTAACTATGACTCTGCTACACGGGTGCCCCTCATGTTCTACATCCCTCAAATCACCGATAAACACTGGAATCATCCGCACAGATTCAGCCTGATCGACCCGCTTAACACCATCATGGACTTCAGTGCTCCACGCACAGCTCCTGGCTTTGCAAGCGACGCTTTTGCCGAGCTGGTGGACTTATTCCCAACCCTATCTGAAATAGCCGGGCTCACCGTACCCCCAGTGTGCCCCATGGATACCTTCCATACCCAGTTTTGTTCAGAGGGGGTAAGTCTGGTACCTGTAATCCACAACATCACTGAGACACCGAGTAAGGTGGGTATCATACGTTGGAAGAATGCCAGTTTTAGTCAGTATCCCCGGCCCACGTTCAACCCGTCCCATAAGACCAATACGCCGCAACTCCCAGAGATAAACATCATGGGTTACTCCATGCACACTAAAGACTACCGCTATGTAGAGTGGCTGGCTTTTAATCATACCACGTTTGCCGTGAACTGGCTCAAGCCTTTAGCCCTGGAGTTGTACAGTTACAGAGAGGACCCTCTGGAAATGCAGAATGTGTACAATCACACTGTGTATCTGGGTGTGGTTAAGGACCTAGCGCGCCAACTCAGAGAAAACTGGAGGTACGCATTACCAATCACCCACACTGGTACGCAACCGTAGCTTGGACAATAACAAAGCTACAAGGGCTGGGCTGGAATTAAACAATCTCAAGGAGGTCCTTGGTCTTGGTGGTCCTTCAAAAGTCTCCCATAAACTTTAAGATTTTATGAATGGAAAATGAAAACTGTCTTGCCCTCTCAAAGATGAAATTGCACGCCTGCGAGGGCTTCATTTTCAGTCGTCTTTGTGTACAAATTTACGGAAGGCTTGGAACTTTTTGTCCGGGATTATTCTATGCATGGTCGTTTTTACATGGGTGTGCATTTAAAACAAACGTATACAATGTACACGTAAAAAGATATACACAGCAAGAAATGTTTAGCCAGTTTAATACTGTACGATACCATGACTCAAAAAGGCATGCAAATATGGGCTGCCCAAATTTGAATCCTGTACTCGTATAATTTAGGCGACATTTTGAGTGCAGTACACATGTCAGGTGATTGCTCTATCAGTTAATTTTCAGGGAATTAAATGGGTGCTTGTACTTATTTTTTATTTAAGCCCATGTTGTGCATATTGCTGTATTACTAACCAAGTTTATTTACTGCCTTACAAATAAACGTACCCCACCAAGCTTTACACCGAGAGTATTGCTAGAGCAGTTTATTGCTCATCTTAGGTGAGCGTTTTTATCAACTTACATGTAGCGGTCTGTATATTAACAAGAATAATTAACTTTATGTTAACAATATGAAATAACACCTGCTTGTGTGGTTAGTCTTTGAAGAATATGGCAAATGAGTAAGTTTGCAGTATATTTGTAATTTGAGGTAACAGTATTACTAATATTTTTAAAATAAATCCTTACAAATAGATCATCATGTCTCACACTTTTCAGTCTCTTGACGATGACTAGAGCAAGCTAGTCGAAACATTGAGACAAATTAAGAGCTCGATCCTCGGCAGTGTAGTTAATAACGAGAAGTCCCCTCGATCCACTAAGAGAAAGTAGTAGCTAGTCCCTGCCAATTTCCTACAGGTAGTAGTTAATAAGTAAACAGTTCTTTTCAGAACTGAGTAGTTTCCTGAATTTCCGAAATCTACTCCGTGGCAGTAGAATAAAGCAAGATCTAGTTCCCAAAGAACAAATCTACACAGCAAATTACATGGTGCTACCGCAAACCGAATAAACCTTGATACCTCACCATGCAATGCCTCAAAAATTATTTATTTCATTTTACCACGGCATGCAAAAGAAAGATCGCATTTTCCTTTGTGCCAGTAACTCTTTGAGTCGGGCTGCGTCCCGTATCCTTAGATCTCACTGCTTTTTAGCACCTGATAATGTTTGTGACCTTCTTACTGTCAAAAGACATTATGTCGTCGTGTGCCCGGTAAAAGGACGTAACGAAAAGTTCCCGTTAAAAGGACGTAAGCAATTAATGTGCAAAATTGTGTTTCAAGAAAACTGAGTGCGAAAGTTTGATCGGTTTTCTGCCATTCATAAATAAATATAGGAAGGTTAAATTCTGTATGGGAATGAGAAAACATGTCTTTGGGGTAATTCTAGCAACAAAAATGTAACATTTATACCATATTTTTTTGTCAGAGGAGCCATTTTGTTGCTTATGCCCTTTCATTACTGACAACAGTACTTTGTGTGCCCGGTAGAAGGGCGTAAGGAAGGGCGTAAGGACTTACGCCCTTCTACCGGGCATACGACGATGTATAGCCTGAGGTCAACAGATGATATACCACTTGAGTATCTCAGAGGTTGCACTCTTTTGGTTGTCACGCCTTTGTTTCAGCTGCTTCAAAGTTGTGAAATTCTCTACCTCCTGTTTTACGGGGGGGGGGGGGGGGGGGGGGGGGGGGGGGGGTGGGGTATTTCGCTGGGGTCTTTCAACACTAAATTAAAAACTCACATGTTCAGGGAGGAATATACTCTGTAATTACATTATTATGGTGTCCCCCCCCCCCTTTACATAGGGGTGAGGGTGTCTGCTTTCCCCCCCCCTTACATAGGGGTGAGGAGGGTGCCTGCTTTTTATGATTTTTGTGTAATATTTTGCTGCATCTGTGTATGTTTTTTGATGTAATTTGTATTGCTTGTACTTTGATGTGGAATTTTTATTGTTATTTGCGCCTTCCTACATCCTTGGATGGAGAGGGCGCACTAGAAATGTAATAAGTTGTGTTTATTATTATTATTATTATTATTGTTGAGACACGGCTTGCCGTGGGTCGAGCTTTATACATCTAACTAGTACCAAAGACTGTCCAATGAATGGCTAGCAAATCAAGCTGCATTTTGACTGACGATAATCCTGTACGGGTACTGGGAGAAGCAGTTTTATAGTGCTGAAGCGAACTGGTTTAGCAATTTTTAAAAGAAGTCATATGGCAACGGTATTCAACACACGGCCAGTCGTGGTTCAAGCTTAATTTGATGCAACTATTGAGTATCAAAGACTGTCTGGGCAACGCTGTGGGCGTCTTGGCTGGTAAAGCAATAGTCGTATGCATTAGTCTCTAGGTCTGTTTTTTTTCTTTTTTTCCCTATTTTTTGGGGTGTGTTTTTACCAGTTTTTTCTAAGGACCCCAATGGAAACGAATTATTGGGTGTTTTTTTTTTGGGGGGGGGGGTATCCTTGGAAAATTTTGTGCCGTTTTTCTTTCTTGTTTTCTACTTTTGTATTTATTTCCTTTGTTATCCTCCTGTTACTGTGTATCCTTGCTGTGTTTTATCCAAATACTTTCAAATCCAATCAAATACTTTTATTAACATGCATACCAAATAAAAGCTTGTAAAGTGTAAACTAATTTTCTACTTGATTATTTCATAGTACTAATAAAGAAACGTAGAATTTGAAACTTAAGACATAATTTTGCTGTGTTTTTTTCTGTATCTGTACCATAAAAAAAAGCCACTGGCATGGGAACAAAGAAAGAGAGAAAATATGCTGCAGGTTTATTGTTTGGAGTGATGGTTGGGACAGACATAGAAGGATTCGCTTGAAGGCGTCTAGCAAAACATTTTAACATTCCAAGATGGTATAGTGTAGACAGGACTTTTTCAGTGGGGCACAGGGGAGGGGGAGGGGGCACAGAGGGGAAGGGTAACAGAGGGGAAGGGGCAGAGGGGGGAGGAAAGACATGGCTTTTCAGCTTTCAGTTGTGGGGGGGGGGGAGGGGACCTGGCAGTGGGGCCTGATATCTGTAATACAGAGAGAAATGATTGACATGGCTTGAAGTCCTCTAGTGTAGCTGATAGGTAGGGGTATTATTATTATTACAAACTGCTGCTCATGAAACCAAGGATGCCTCATAAACCTGAGCAAACCTTTTAACAAGGGTGCTTGCTATGTGGACTAGAAACACACGGGTTAACCCCTACTCTTCCACGATACGTGTTCTGGGTTCTTACACGTTGCTTCGAACCTATAGTTTAATGTCTAGCACAACCAGCACACGATCAAAAGGACCTATAAATAAATAATTAAAAATGTTTCAACCCTGGCAGAGGCTTTCTCAAAGTCTTTCTGTAAGTATGCCTGAAAAAGGACAAAACAAAATTGATAAATGAGATGGACTGCCCCCCAAAAAAAAACAAAAACAAAAACAAAAAAAACCCAAACCAACAACTAAATAAATAAATAAACAAAAATAAAAATAGACTAACAAATCGGTGAGAACAGCTAATGGGAGGACATGGAAATGACGAGCTGTAAAAAACAGGTAGAGCTAAAAGACTAAAACTACATGAACATCAAATATTGGAAAATTAGAAACTTTTTATAGGGTTTTGATGATAATAATAGTGACTTTTTATTTAGCGCTCAAATCCGTCAGTCAGTGATGCTCATGGCACTCCAACATTATTACCCTGGTCACTGGGCCATTTATTTAATTCCTTCAACCATCTCAGCTCCCTTAGGGAGTGGATTGCCTGTGCTGTCAAATATGTAGCACACAGAGTAAAATCAATCACAAAAACCATCTCTGCCCTCACAGGTACCCGTTTACCCCCCCCCCCCCCCCCCTTTGAAGAGAAGCAATTATAGTCAAGTGCCTTGCTCAAGGACACAAGTGTCTTGACCAGGATTCGAACACACACCCTGATGACTTGAGTCCAATGACCAGAACTCGAGTCCAATGCACTAAACGGCTCATCAGCAACAAACACGTCTTAGCTTGGATAGTAACATAATGCCAGTGGCATGTCTAAGGTATGGCAGGTATGGCACGTGCCAAGGGGTGCCACTTGAAGTGAGGTGGGGGGGGGGAAGCACCATTGAGCAGTTTCTATTAAAGTCAGACAAGCCGTCCTCCGCTAAGTAACATGTAACCTGTGAAATTACATGTATAACAAAAACAGAGAGCCTGGACTTCCTGTAGGAACGATTTGTGCACAGCTCATTGCAAGAAAACATACAATCCTATATGTTCATGGATATTGCACTCAACTTTTGATTTAAATGGGGCACATCTCAAAACTTGTAGAGCTGTTTTATTTCTCTTAGATTTAAATTCAAGTGGTAAGTTTGAAAAGGAAAAAAAATGTTAAATTTCCCCTATGACCAGTGCAGTACCTTGCCTGCCAGAAAGGCCCTGGAATGTACAAGGTCACTTTTGTAAGCAAAGTTTCATTAAGCTGCTTAAGCAGATGCTAGAGCCTAAAAATGTTCTGCTTAGTAAAAAGAAAAAAGAGGATACCAGTCACAGATGGTACGTGACGTAGTATTTTTGGCTGGTTGAACTTTACTCTGGTACGCCAAATTTTGTTGTCCTTATATATTTGTATCAGCTACTTTTTGGGCTTAAGCAGCTCCTTGAAATCGGGCCCTGGGCCCAATTTCATAAAGCCTGCTGTAAGCACAAAACCTGCTAAGCACAGAAAAATTTTGCTCAGCAGAAACAGTTTACCAGCCAACATTCCATAAAGTTTAAATTGTTGCCACTGGTATCCCGCTCATTTCTTGCTAAGTAAAGAAATTTGCTAAGCAGAATTTTCTGCTTAACAGCTCTATGAAATTGGGCCTTGTTCATCAGTGTGACATAGTTCCGCTGCGAGTCACGCCCACGTCACACAAACTGGCTCCAACGATTACCAGAAGCGCACAGCAAATGCACTGAGCAAGGTTTTAGTTTGAGAATTGATGTACGGTATGCAAAGAATTGTTTTATAAACTTGCCTTCCACTAAGATTTTGCAGTCTCAAGTTCTTGTCAGAAATACCTTTTTTTTCATGAAAAATGCCTTAGAAAAATAAAACAAGTGATTTTGGGGGATAAGCCAGCTTTGCAGCCGGAAGCAGCGAAAGCGTTTAGGTACAGAAGATGCGCACGCGTGTGACAAATTACCTTACCCATAGAATTGCTGTAGGAACATTTATCAGCTCCTCAGTCTAAATTTAAACTTTTTACTGACTGTAGGACTACGTTAAGACACATGAATTAAGACACACTTTCTGAATATTATCTTGTACTTCACATTACACTTCACAGCTTCTTTAATATCATTATGGTTTATGTACAGCAAAATATGTCAATGGCACAGGATGCATATAGAGAAATCTGTACAAAAGATCATTTAAACAAATTACATCTGTGGTAGGCAGAAGGGAGTCTAGTAACAGACTCCTGCTAGTAGCTAGCTGTGCTTATGCAAAACAGTGTGGACATGTTTCGTACAACTACTTGTTGTTCATTCTCAAAGTTTCCCCGAGTTTCCCCAAACATGTTTGAGGCAGAGATAATAGACTTGAATTCAAGTCTGAAATCATGGTACATATTTATTGGCTGAACTGGTAACTTTCTTCTGTTTCTGCAGCTGGGTAACTGCATTCTTCACTCGGTCCTGATGCCTGAACCAAAGGTGCTGGAATGGGCTGATGTTTACGCATGCTCATATTGGACCATTTCCCCTGACCTAATAACCCCCGGTCACCTCATCCTGTTTGCAGAAGATTCCCACTGGAAACAATTTTAGTCATTCTTTGCCTTGTACTAAAAATAGGGCAACATTGATAGTTTACCCGAATAGTTTTATTCTTCTTGTAGTTTTAAAAAGAATGGGGCTAATTAATGGTTTACGTTATCCTATCCAACGGGTACTTGTTGTGATTGTGTGCACTGCACTGATTAGCAGCACCATCAGTCGCATCATGCATCACTGCATCCTGATCAAGAATATGTAAAAGCTCATCGGCCCATCCCAGCAGTCTTGGATGAGATGGTGGGACCGAGTGAAACTATTATGTTACCACTGCCATAGCCAAATACAAAAAGAGCATTAAGCTCCGCTGAAGAATGCCTTGAATGACTTGAATTTACTCAAGAACAGCTTTTATCTGAGAGAAGACAGCATTTCTGTAGGCTCAAAATGCCAATAAAACATTGTTGAAAAACCACATGACCTCAGACTTGAAACCCAGACTACATCGATGTTAGCCGGTACCCGTTCTCATTCTGGCATATCTACTCAAATACCCACTTATAAGTTAATTGATGAGGTTGATACCAGCTAACAACCAGATTCTTTGGTTTTGACTAGGAAATAATCGTTATTTAGTTAAACGCCTTCAAGGTTCTCTAATTTAGTTGAAAATATTGTGTACTTAAGTTCACTCCCACTCTATACAAACAAAACTGCTTTCAGAGGGAAGTTTTCACAATAAAAACAAAAGACAAAAACACAGTTTATGCACCCACAGTAGGTACAAAATCCTTTTTGCTGAAGTGTTGTATAACTGTTGTAAAAAATAACAATAAATAAATTACTGCAGAAATGAGCATAAAATATATGTTCATCCTCTAAAATAATGTTGATGCAATTATCTTCTACTCTCTTCATAGATTTTGATTTTTCAAATAAAATGATTCGATACAAAAACATGCAGTTCTTAATCACCTAAATAATGTCTTTACCATCTTGTTTGATAATAAAACACTGTCTAGATAGAAGTGGCATCAGCTTCCACGAATGAAGACCATGCACATCTCACATTAAAGGTACAGTAATACCATTTGTACACAATACTCTATTCATCCAAATATAAATACAAACAGTAATTTAATTATAAGGTGATTTAAAAAGTGTTTTATCTACATGTACATGTATGACACAAAATCAGCTCTCCTTAACAGCAAAAAACCACAATCTGGCCATTTTGTTAATACAAAAAAATGTAAAAGTTATCCCTTTTTTGTTTTAAGATAAAAAGCATAGACCTCCTGCATGGGGTGCCGTAGAGGAGGTCAAACAATGGAAACATGCACGCATGTACAGGCAAGAACTATTGTTCTCCGTTTGACCTGTGAGGGCGCTGTTTCAGCCGCGTCATATGCAATGGGTCAATTTCAAACCCATTTTCGAATGGCCGGAACCTCTGCCAGAGATGTGCAACAGTTATATGCATATAAAAACTAATATGGAGTCAACTAGACAGTTCACCATCGAAGATGCTGAAATTTGATTGGTTCCCCCTAGATTGAGCTAGTGATGGGACTTAGTACTGTGGTGTCACCTGATGCGCCCAATTTCAAGTAGAAGAAAACGGTGCTTAGACAATATATCTCCGTAAGCAAAAAACTTAGCAGCGAAGGAATTGCCTTCAAAGTGTTCTTGTCTACACAGAAATAATAATAATGATACCTATTGTTCATATAGCGCTTTAATCTACATGCATCTCAAGGCGCTTGAATCATTATTTATTTCCAGACTGGTTTCTGAAATTGTTGAATTATGAGACCCATTCATGTAACACCTTGTAAGGATTTACAAGGTGCTGGGATAAGAGATTGAACCGAAACCTGGGGTAAGTGAGCAAGTGGCACTGGACATGTCTGCTAAACAAACTGCAGAACTTGAAGAATAACATCACTGCTTCATTGATGCAAGAATCAAATATATGAAAAAGGTAGCTTTTTAAATGAAAAGACCATCTCCAACCACACAATGAATTTTGTCCCATATTTTCTCTTATCTTAATGCAATTGTTTTTATGCTGTTCAATTCATATCTAGCAAGAATTTTAAAATTAAACCAAAATGGAAAATGCAAGATACTTCAGATTTTAGTGTTTCAATACACGCATAAAAGGATCCCAATATTGGTGCATGGCTCGATTTCACAAAGCACTAAGATTCATGCTAAGATGAGTTGTCAGACCATAGCGATGCTCATTGTGACATCACACTTTGCTTAGCAGTTAAGATTGATTCCATGGTTAAAGGTAGGGTCACATTTTGGTCATGACCCTGAAGAAAAAAAAAAACGGTGTAATTTCTCTCCGTAAGTACGCATCCTGTGAAATTCTGTTGTCTGAAATGCCCCCGTTGATTAGAAATCAATGAAAACATTTGAATCTGAGAAACAATTCGGGCATGAACCATTTCTCAGATTTCCGAGGGTTGGTGTCCATTCGCGAATGCTACGGCCAGAGATACGGTTGGTACCCACTGTCACCGTGCTAAACATGGATGGATGCAATGTACTTATGAAAATAACGGGATAGTATTTTGCTGATCTCTCACCAAGTAAACACTGTATTCAGCTGAAACTTTCACATGACTTTGATTGTATCTTTCTTGACAATTTTGTCAATCAATCAGCATTACGTTGACAAAAGCCAAACAATGACCCTACCTTCTACACAAATTTTAGCTCTCTATGAAATCGAGCAGGACGTAGAAATTTGAACTAAACTGGATTGGTCTACAGTCACTACATATACCTCAATAAACACACACCATCTTGGCAGGTAACATCAGTCACCTAAGCATGACATTTCTGTGCTAAGCATTTATTGTCATCATTATTTTTGGACGAGCTTTATGAAATTGGGCCCCCGTACTCAAACGAGACATTTTCCCTCCTGATACTTCACTGACATGTTACGCATTATTTGGCAGGTGATGATGCACTGAAATGAAAAAAGCCACCTGAGCCAAGGTCATGTTTCCATGTTCGTATTTGAAATGAAAACACAGACAATGCAATACATATGAATAGCCATGGCGGTAGCTACACCCACTGCTGACTGCTCAGACTACTGAAATGAAGGCAACCCCGTTCAAGGCCTCCATCAATGTAAACAGTTGTCATGCATATTTTTCTTTTACCGTACTATTTTTAGGCAGATTTTTTTTTCTTTTCGTAAACTATTATAGAAAATGTTGCTGTAATATTAATCTTATTCATTAAAATAATCTGTCATATAATCTTTCTTATTGTTTAAATAATCTGTAAACGCTCATTTACACTCAAAATCAAAGCACACAATAACATCAATCTACAAACTGCCAGCCTTTCCATGATAGACAATTATCATGGATTTGCTGGAGCCGATTTCCTACCACTTTATACAGTCTAAGCCAAATGTCATGAGCTGCTTAAGGTGCATGCATCAAACTGGGAGAGGATTTCATTTAAAGCAGACATTAATTCTCATTCTCTCTCTCATTTGTTTTCCCTTATGGAGCATCTCTCTCAGCAGATTGTTCATTTCACAGCACTGCTTAACAGCAAGCAAGAACAAATAGAGCACGCTAATTTTAGTGATGAGATTGTATGAAAAAGAAAAAATGTGATAAAATTGATATTTGAAAATTTGATAACAATTTCCTCTTGGAGTAAAATTGAAGCTCCCAGAATGTAGAGGATGCTATATTTTAGATGTTTACAGACTCTCTACATCATTTTCAATAGATATCTGAATGTCTGGTCATAATAAGGGCCAAAGTCTGTTCATCTCTGTGATGGCAAGTTTGCCTCTTTCAAGAAAATCTGAAGGGGCAGGGAGATCAGTGAAAAAATCCTGATATTAATCAAACGCCTACAACTTGCAAAATGCATGGGCGTCGCAAAATTCGCACCACAATATGTTCCATAGTTTTGTGCATGCAATCTTTTCGAAAGTTTAAGCGCAGAAATTTGCTTATTAGGTAACACAGGTGAGAGTCACTGCCGACAGAAAGGGTCTAAAAATAGGATCTCAATGTTACAAGGTATGTTGATGGCATTTCCACCTTTTGGTAAACCCCTGGAGTTATATTCATTTCAAGGAGCTTCTGGGAACAGTATCCTCAGCACTACAGAAGTAGCTCAAAGAGCAGGATTTCTTCATATGTGCAACAAATAATTGCCATCTCTTTTTCATTGAGGAAGATATTTAAAAGAAAATTCTCAATTCAAAATTCTCACCCCTGAGAAAGTCCAACAGCTTTATGAAATTTCACCTCAGCTCATAACCAATTTTGCTTCGCAGGTTAAAGCTGCGCTTAGCAAATCCATCTGTTAAGCTTACATTAGCTGGTAAATTTAGCAATTAACAATGCATGCACCTGTAAGTTGATTTTGAAACTTTGCATGGTGGAGGTACAATTTAGTAAGCGTTTATTATGCACACTAAACATGTATGCTGAGCTGCAACATGACATTTAGCTTAGTACATGAACATTGTGGTCAAATCAAACACACCGTATCCAACTCGTACCAATAAATTAACAAGGAAAAAACAGAATCAATAACTTCAAGTTGCTAAAACTGCATGAAATAAAAACACAAACACAAACAGAGACCAAAACATCGATGGAAATTATGCCAGTGTTTCCCCTGCTAACAAGAGGCAGTTAATAACAACCTTGCTTATTTTTCCAGCCAAAATTCCTACTAATTTCAACACCTCACAGTTGGCTTCCAGACAGATGGAGAGAAAAAGGTAGATTTTCTATAACAGTACCACTAGAATTCAAGCTTGATTGGAATCCGCCAAAAAGTAACGGGGGAGTTTGAATTCTGCATGTATGAGCATAAATTCTAACATGAATGCCAGCGGTTTTCTTTACGCTCCTCTCTCGCTTGCCACGCATGATATTTGGTTCTTGCTAAAATGTAGGAAAACGCTATTGAGCACAAGGGCTGGGCCCAATTTCATAGAGCTGCTAAGCACAAAAATTTGCTTAGCATGAAATTTCTTCCTTGATAAAAACAGGATTACCAACCAAATTTCCACGTGATTTTCAGGATAAGAAAACAACAGCTGACTACCAGTAACAAGCAATATGCAACACATGGAAATTTGGTTGGTAATCCTGTTTTTATCAAGGAAGAAATTTCATGCTAAGCAAATTTTTGTGCTTAGCAGCTCTATGAAATTGGGCCCAGGTGAAGGCTTTCATGTGAATGTGGTGAAGACTTGTCAGGCTGTTTAATAACAATTTCGCTAATTTCCGAAATCAGAAAATCAGACTAGTGTAGGAAGAACACAGGCCTGACACTTCATGGAGGCAACAAAGGCAATTGCCTCCATCCCACCTAATCATTTGCCTCGGTGCCCCTTGAAATGTACCAGTATACAAAATAACCCCTATAGATGTGAAAAGAAAACCGCCTTGCCCTGACATGAATGAAGTATCAGGACTGAGAAACCCCATGCCTGACATGCTGAGGGGAAACACTTGGCAATAGATAGTTCCTGATAGACGCCATCTTTACGAGCAAGTTGGATTTTGACTTGACGCTGTATCAAGCGTTCCAATTTAGCTGCACGGCCAAGTGATTTACCTACCAACCATGCAAGAATTTGATCAAACTGCAGTGTACCACGAGTGGTATTTTTATGCAAAATGCCCAGTTGTCTGTTCAAAAAATGATGATAATTGTAAAGATAATCGTAAAGATGGCCGATTTTACACTGTGTGACGCCACAAGAGAACTGTCTATAATACATGATGGCTCAATGCAAATGTTCCTCAAATTTCCGTTGTGTGATAAAATGCATGTATATAGGTATGAAAGACAAATCATACACTAAAATGTGATGACAAAGCTTGAAGGCACAAAATATGAAAGAAAACAAAAATCCTATTGCCACTTTACCCACTTGACTGTAGAGATACATAAAACTACAGGCATGCATGAGACAGAACCCAGGGCCCCATTCCTTGGCACTGCTTACCAGAGACTTCTGCACCCACTGCGCCCCAATAAAAGTGCGCAAATCCTTAAGCCATAAGTGCAGAATTTCACGGTACGCAGCACCACACCATTTGGCCTGGATGGTGTAATTAACTAATACTTTCCAACTCTGATTGCAAATTAAGTCAAAATTTCTCACTGTAAATCTGCTCCCCATTAACAAAATCAACTACATGCATACATATATGCACATAATGTAGGACTAAAAAAACAACAACAACAAACACTGAAAATTAATAATAATACAATAAAAACCACATACTTTAACAAAATGATTTGAGGTCATATCATTGTGACAATTTGTTTTCTAGAGAGACATGAATTTCCACGTGGAAGTTTTTTAGTCTTCCCCACAAAGCTTTTTGAATTTTTCTATAAGTCATCTGCTTTTGATAAAAAAAGAAAAAAGTATGTCCTCCCAACATTTTGGGGTAAATAATCCTAACAGATACAATTTTTTTTTATAAACGCTGGTAACAGTAGTTGAGTACCAACTTTATGTTGGATAAAGCTCGGCAGATACATGTAGGCAAGACATTCTAAGGTAAGCCAGGGCAATGGAGAGAAACTGAGCGTGCACCTCAAAGTATTTTGCACTGGGGACACCTTGCTGATGGGCGTGAATTAAGCATAACACAGGGATGAGATCTGACGAATGTGGAACTTCCTGAAAATGGCTTGCAGGCCTCGGTTCCCCCTTATTCTAGACCCAGAACCTCCCAGATGTTACAATTCAGGAGGTTTACAGACTCTGTGCATCACCAGAAATACAAAACTACAGGTTAAGACACGTTGCAGACTATTTTGTCTCCCTGTTGTGCTTGCTTTACTTCTTTCAAAGTATTTGAAGGTTCAAGGCGATTTTGAGGAAATCCTGAAATCAGGAAAAAGCCTGAGAAATCTTATGCCTAACAAAAAGTCTGTTGTGAAGCCAAAAGAACCTTTTCTTAAAAAGCAAAACCCCCCAAAACCCAATGAATTGTTTCTTCATTTGGAAATCTTATTTAATTGAAGTAGGTACAAGAATCTTTCAAGGAAACCACAGGACATGGCAGACCAATTTCCATCAGAGTTTCATCGTATACATTTAGCTTTTTGTGGAAAATAAAATTAGTAGCCAGTTTCAGTGTGACTGCAGCAAAAATCAGAGTGGTTACAAACCGGACAGCATTTATAACCCCCAAAAATGTACACACGAACTACAGACATCCGAGGATTATCTTACCACATAAAAAATACATCCTCTCTAAACCGACAAAACCGTGCCTACATTACAATAATACACTTAAATAAATCTCACACTTTTTACAGAATTACAAATGGTAAGTTAGATGTCAGTGTGGTGATGTCACGGCAACGATGTGTCCGGCTAAACTGCACGGTGACTCGGAGACTGGTATCATTAGAGAGTCAAACCGCTGGAATGGCCGTTTTAGCGTTACATACCAAGTGTGGACCCGAGAACAAAAGAAGTCCACATAATGTAGGGACTTGAAACACTTTGTGGACTTTCACACAGAGTGTGTGCACCACAGAGGCATCCGTGTGTGTTAGGTGTAAGAGCTCTATGTGAGCACTGCGCCTAATGCTGGTACAACATCCGTATAAAAAAACTACCGTGAATCTACACCATCTGAGACACTACATTTGACTCTGTTTTGAAGATGATCTGATGATGATGGCTCGGCAATAACAGCTACGTGTGTTGTTTCAGGCTACTCTCATTACCACTTGATCTACGTAAAGAAACATGCAGTCGATGGCTGCCCTTTCCAGTGTTCAACAACCATACATCCCTGTGTGTCGACTTCAAACATCAGCTACGTGCTGCGGTAGTTAGTCTCCATCAATCATTTTTACAGCGTTACATATGAGAGCAAATGATAAGTGGGCACTTTGGGTCTTGGCACCATCATAAACATAGAATATTGCAATGGACATGTGACAATGAAGCAACCCGCTGCTTTTTCCTGTGTTTCTCTTCGAGTTCGTTACACGCAGGAGTCTACCCCGGCGTTGTCTCAGTCACAGTCCCAGCCATTGTCTTTTATCATATGAGCCAGCTCAATGATGTATTTGCCCTCCTTGTACTTCTGGCTATTCTCAAAGGCATGTTCCTGCATCAAAAGAAAACAGACCCAAGAAAAACAAATATTAAGACAAGATAACAAGTTATTCAGCCACTGTTTAAAAAGTTTAAAACCATAACATCTGAAACTGTTATGCACCTCGAGCTCTCAAAAAAAAAAAAATAACCCTAAACAAAGATCATTAAGAATATACTTACAATAGCAGAAATAAACCGACATAAAAAACCAAACTAGATTCCATTAAAAACACAGACTGCGCAAGGATAAAACATATCAGTAAACCATTTACTACCATAAAAATGCTTAAAACGACGGTTAGATGGAAGGAATTGGAAATAGTCTGCTGCTGGGTGAAAAGTCGTACTGCATTACAGATCGAGTACGTTTACAAAGTCTGTAGTAATACATTGATTCCAAAAGAGACTTTTGTTAATAGACCTTGTGCACATGACGTCATTTCAGTAGGGCGCCCTCACCTAGAGGTCAAAAGGAGGTTGTTCATTGGCCAATCCTGTGCGCCGCGTGTACAAATCTGTGCGATTCAATTGTTTCGTCACCGTTTTACCTCTAAGATGGCAGTTGGATGACATCAATGCATAAGGTCTATTGTCAATGGGACATGTCAGTGGTTCACCTGGCTGATAAACTGAGTGAGATGATAAAAATTCAAATTGATGGTTGAAGCAGAATTTTTTGATTAGCCTTTGCACAGCGAGGTGGTGGTGGTGTTGGCAAAACACTAGCAAAGTGGTCATTGAAGGAAGCAACGTGGGCCTCTGATTTGAATATGCATTAGAATAGCACATACACACAATGTATATTGATACACTAGTTTAACTGTCCCAAAGAAAGTTTTAGAATATAAAGTAATAACAATAATAACAATAATAATAACTGCATTTATAAAGCATCATATAACCAAGAAATTGTTCAGAGGCAAAGTACATACAAAAGTTCAACACCAAATATTTATTAGAAAGCAAAACAACGGTAAAAAGTTCAGAAATTTTACAAAACAAAACAAGCCAAACTTTTGAATAAAAAGTACATACAAAAACATATTACATTTGAAGTCTTATTTCAAAAGAGTGGGCTGCTATTACATGTATTTTATCACAATATAAATGGATCAATATTATAAATTTAAGTGTCACATTAGAGTTTATGGCGCCATTAGCCGTGGTTTCGAATTGTGTGCGGACACTGAACAAACACAGCCATTTTGTCCCCAACGTGTAGCAGTTACATGTGTAACTTTAACATTTGCAGAGGGTGCACAAATCATCTTACATCTGATTTTATATCATGGCATCATCTGCATCTGGAAGCAGAATGCCACAGGTTCAAGTCTGTCAAAGCTGAATCAGGAATTTGAGTGAACTATCAGCGATTGCATTTTTCTTTTCTTTTCCGGTTACTAACAAATCAATTATTTATATACTAGCGTGGTCCCCAGAAGAAGCAGGGTCAAGATAAAGTAGGGTCTTCATATTTTTTAACAGTGTGCTCTGATTCTCTTCAAGAGCAATTAAAATACTGCAGGGATGCCTGTAGCTTTTTGCTCCGAAGACAGAAAATACTTTGCTGCACTAACAAGCCTCTTGATAACCAAGAGTATCTGAGCATGCGCTGTAGAGGAATTTTTCTGGCCTGATGAAAAAAGGAGCACCATATTTCTTTCGGCAATATAGCTAGAAAACTGGCATCCATGACAATGGTAAACATTTTTAATGTTTCTTCCAACTGGAACTCAAGTCATACTAGGAGCTGTCTTATACATTCATCCAAATACTTAACTCTGCTGTAGCTCACAACAACACCCAAACGTTCAGGCTGTGCAAATATTTGCATGCACCGCCTCCGTAAAGAGTTGTTGATTTCAGGGAACAGTCCCGACTCCAGAAATATTTAAGCTAAGGATTTAGGATGGCTATGGGGTTTAAAAAATTTGTTAAAGGGGCCAGGCAGTCATGATCGAAACGGGCTTGTGACTGCACACAGAATTATGAACTCTCACCCAGTTACTGTGCAAGTGCGCCCTCAGTGGGAGGGCTTGCGCGTGCAGTAACTGGGTGAGAGTTCGTAATTCCACAGCCAACAGGCCTGCTTTGATGACGGGGCGACACGGCCTCTTTAACACACTCCGCCGTGAATGCAACTCACATATTTCCATCCGAGTGTAGTTTTACAGCATTCACAGAAGATATCCGATACGGCGTGTAAGCCCGTTAGTAGAACCCGCTCCTCCGCAGGACCGCATGCTATATTCACTCTGCAATTTATCAACAAAAGAAACGGACTCCATTATGCTATCTACATTTAACACAGAGCTGCAAACATTTGCATCTTGCAATCGGGGAGATTTTGCACAACAATCAGGGAGATTACTTAGACTTACATTCAACAAAATAAGGACAAAGTTTCCATCATCAGGGAGATTTTTTTTCATTTGTTCATCAGAATTACATGGAAAGATGGTTTATTTTCAGGGAACTTTCTGCAGAATCAGGGAGAGTTGGCAGCCCTGATTATACAGACCATTAACCATGGTACCATGATGGAAGTCCTGTTATCTTATGTGATGCACAAATCTAGCTAAGCACAACAAAATTGTGATTACCAGAAAAGGCTACCAGCCAAAATACCATGTTACATGTACACCATCTGTGACTGGTATCCTTCACGTTTTTGCTTAGCAGCAAATGATTCAGCAATTTTTTCTGCTTTTGAAAGCAGCTCTATGAAATTGGACCCTGGATCCAATTTCATGGCTCTGCTTACATTTGTACTAAAGATTCTAAATAAATCTCACATAAATCTACACACTGTATGGGCAATAAGCGCCGAATTCCGCGGTAAGTAGGGCCCTAAAACTGTGCCCTGCTTTGATAGAGACCGACAACAAATAATGAAAAAGTACATCAATAATGATTCCAAAAATGATTAAGTATACCTAGAGTGATAATCTACTTAGATTATTTACTTCCTCTAGATTATTTACTTCCTCTAGATTATTTTATAATATGAGCCGCATATCGCATGACACTGTAGGTGATACACAGGATGTATTGTGTATAATGTATGCAGAGAAATCTTATCAGAAATGACAGTATTAAAAATGACTAAAGAAAACTTTGCTCCCAGCTAGTAGTCCTCTCTGGGGCAACTGTGTTTCCAACTCAAACAACGCAATATTATCCCACACCAAAACTGTTGAATTTTCTGATAATATAGTTAGGCTGTGTCCAAATTGGCAGCTACATGTACCTACGGCTACGACTGTTGCTAAGGATGTCGGCAATCCAACCGTAGCCATAGCCGTAGCTGCCAATTTGGACATGGCCGTACATATACATGTAAGCCTGAACCCCCCACCCCCACCCCCCCTAACAACCATTATTGATTTACCATGCAAAACTATAAGAACCAAACATTGTGGTTTTTTGGGGGGGATTATTGTTATGTAATAGTTTTCAAAGGCTGCGTGCAGTTTCAAAACTTACAAAATGAAACAATGAAACGTGATTATTGAAATGTACACAGATAGTGATGAACTGAATAGAACCAGGAAATCAAACGGCCAAATTTAAGTCCGACAGTTTCATGTTCTATATGCAACAAAACCACTCCAGCGTTTCTACAATTCTTGATGAATACTTAAAAGTGCCACAATTAACTGCGCTATGCGTCCTTGTTCCGTCCCAACTTGACAATTGTCCCAACTATAGTTGGGACTGGTCCCAACTTGAGTGTTAAAGTTGGGACGTCCCAACTACAGTTAGGATCGCCCATAGACTTCAACAGGACACCGTGATCAATCATGGGTCGTGATGCAATCGGCGTTTAATTAACAAGATCCTTTATTTCAAACCCGGGTCTCGGCTCTGTACAAAATCATGTCCAAACTGGTTTGGAATGATAGTATATTGCTCACAATGGACTGCTAATTCAGAGTAAATAGTGGTTTTAGAGGGTTCTGACAGCGGACAGCAGCCTCATGCTCAGTGCTGCCGGGTGACTCTTTCTTTTCTACCTCTATGGTCTCTCAGTAGGCCTACGCATTTTAGTTTCCCTTCTCTCGGAAAAACAAAATTATAGTTAATCTCAAATATTCTCAAGGGAAAGTGGTCTTAAAAACTTCATACTATGATACTTACTACTATTATGTTTTTAGTTTGTTCGTGGGGTGCTTTGTGTGCACTGCGATCCCAACTATAGTTGGGACGCCCCAACTTTAACACTCAAGTTGGGACCAGTCCCAACTATAGTTGGGACGATCATCAAGTTGGGACGGAACATCCTTTCCCACACTGCAAGATCCTAAAAGTGATATTATTGCTACGTGCAGAATCGCATTAACTTACTAATCGCAGTGTATACATATAGACTTGTCAACAAACAGTCCTCATCAGATAACCAACCATGGACTGTAGGCACATACAACACTGACAAACTTTAGCACTATACGCTCAAGCCAAATTGATATCATACAGTATCTTGTTTTTGTTTATAACCCATACACCAATGTCAGTTAAACACTGTATACTCAACACTTCCTGATTCCTGAGTCCGGTGACAGAAATCCACCTAGGCATATTACTCGAGTGGGATTCGAACCCACGATCTTTGCCATTCTAGAGCAGATGGCTTACCACTAGACTATCGAGCTTGCCTGGTAGCTTGAGGCAGTTCAAGTCCTGTATTGTAGCAGCCGGTACCACAACAATTCCCCCAAATTTAACATAATAATAATATCATTGCTAAAGTTGTTCTGTAAATACTTGCTGAAAGACGTTTGTCTCATTTCTCTACCAAATTTTGGTCCTTGAAATGCCCACACTGTACTCTTTCTACATGTTTATATAAGGGATGACATTGGAGGAATATGAAAACTGGAAAGCAGCTTGCGGACCTGGGTTCCCCCTTATTTTAAATCTAGAACCTGCCATATGTCTACAGCACAATTCCAGAGGTTTACTGACTCAGTGCATCACCGCAAACACAAAACTACAGGTTTGGATATATGTGGACTGATATATGTCTACAATTCCAGAGGTTTACTGACTCAGTGCATCACAGCAAACACAAAACTACAGGTTCGGATATAAAGTGGACTGATCTCTTTCTCCCTTTTGCAACAGCTTAAAATGGACTTCTTTCAAGAATTGGCTCAAGGCTCGAGAAAATCCCGAAATCAGGACAAAATCCAGAGAAATCAAATGCCTGATATATTATTCAGACATGAACACAAAACAATTCACATGGCTCGGCATATCTTCAGAAACTCATCAATATTGTCGTTTGTTCGTTCGCGCCGCTTCACTTTCCAAGATACAAATGTCAGGTCGGTTTAATAAGCACAACATATACAGATGTTTAATGGCATCTATCAGCTGCAACAACAAGCACCCAGTAGTACTAACTACAGTCAGATCACCATGTCTCCTTAAATAGCTACATGGAATGTGTCACCGCAATGAAATAGGGACAGGTTTAGCTGTGAGAGAGAAAGCCCTGGGTATCTAGGGACTGGAGATGAAATCACTGCCAGTAACTTGACCCAGAGTAGGGTGACATTGTTAATCCTCCAGCTTGTGCCAGATGGTTGAGCATGTCAAACTAATATTACCATTACATATTACACACATGTAATGACAGTTGATTTATGCAGTGTAAACACAAGCATAAAAAGTGTACAAAGTGCATCTCACAAGCAAAGTTTCTCCTTCGTTTTCTCAGTTTTCTACATCAATAAGTATAGGGTCACCTCTTCTTCAAACAATAATCAACGCCACACGTGCCACGTTCGATTGGCATTGATGGAATTCTACACAATTATAATATGGAATCTTCTGTTCAATATGATACAAATATTGGAGGCATGCGAGTGCACTGTCGCTAAATATAATCACGAGGTGAAATCTGGACTATTCCATTTTACGAGGTGATGCTGTGGCAAAATGGGAAAGACAGATGATATTCTAAGACAACGCACAAACAAACTGCATTCAACATTCGTTTTATATTACACACATAATCATTGTCATTTGAATTTTTTCCACAATAAACACAAAATAGCCACGGAAACTCATCCCCCCCCCCCTCAGAAAATTCCATTAAAAAAATTTCCGCTAAACAACTTGGATGACTCCATGTGGACATCAACATTGTCCACCGTGACTTGACCTCATTTCATTGGGGCGAACAGGCGAGAACGTTATTTTGGAAGCGACGCTGCAAAGAATCACTGTGTGAAGTGTCCCAAGCCTCCTATAATTATCAATATACGAATTTTTGAGCATCACAGGGCAGTAAATTCATGGCAAAATAAACTTACACCTTTCGTGTTCCACCAATCAAATGACAAGGATCTATGTGTGCAGTATAAATACTATGGAGTTTTCTTTAAATACATCAAACTAAGTCACAACATGCAAGTTATAGCAATGCAAAACAACAGAGCCAGAAATACCCAAACCTGATACTTTGCCAAAGGACTCCTCGCACCACAGAGTCTTCATTACCCCAGTATTGACCCCCACCCCCCCCCCCATTCACCTGACGTCATCATCACAACAATCTTGGTTGCACCACTTAGGGAGTCAATGTCCCTGTGTGGTGCAGTGCGCATTTTAAACGACCTGGCACGTTATGCTTGTACCATAATTTCTACATGTGCAACTTGACTCAGACAGTACATGTAGCTGCGTGTAACATTTTGTGCAAGGGGTCAGTTATGCAGAAATACATGTAAGCACATGATGCCATGAAAACAAACCTGGTATAATGTTCATGTTTGTTCATGATGTACACAGTGTGTAGATTACTACTAACTGTGACTTGTGAATACTTAATAATGATGATAATAATGCAAGACATTCATAGGCCTATAACGCATAAAGCATTAAGAATGTAACATAACAAATAATTTGTTACAAACATGTAGAGATTCAATTAAGCGAGTCTTTAAAAGATGTAATGAAGGTGCAATGGAATTGACGGCTCTTTGACCATAGAATTTGGTGGAAACAGTAGTTTAGTCAGTAAGGATCGGCCAGCAGAGCGAAGAGAATTAACAAACAGGATTGTGTTTATGCAGAAGATCAGATATACAATGTACATGTATAAGTATGGATACATGTATTGTAGTCCATGAAGAGCTTTTGAAAGTGAGATTGAATACTTACACTGAATTGAATAGGTATGCCCTGCCTTGACTTCCCTGAAATGACTAGGAAATGGGTGGGGAAAAAAGAGACAGCAAATTAATCTCATACCAGTTTAATTCAATTCAATTCAATTCATTAATTAAATTCAATTTAATTCAATTTAAAGACACATTTATGCAACACAATGTTTGAACAAAAACATTGCATACGTGCTTTCAGTAATAGCCAAGTAATAACCGTGTTCAAATAAACATCAATTCTGGGTTTTAAAAACAAAGTAAATTGACGAGAGCGGGATTTGAACCTGCATCCTCTGGATTAACGTGCCGACGCTCTACTAACTGAGCTATCTAGCACTTATCTAGCACTCATGATATCTTTGTTCATGGTGTAAGTCAGAAGCCATTCAACCTGTAACTGCCGCATAGCCAGGGGTCACACCCAAGTTTATGTTCCTGTAAACCAGCAGGAGAGGGATCACCTTAAGGGGATGCAACCCTTCATTTCAAACATCAAGTAATACATCACGAGGGAAACTGACTGGGCACATTTTAATTCATTTGGGGTTCTGAAAAAAGAAAAAGTTTCCCCTTGTGGCAAGTAAACATCAGTGGAGAATAAAAATAGTTACACAAGGCAGAATTGTTTGAGTGAGACTAAAAGGTTAAACAGTTCAAGTCAATTCAATTCAAAGGCACAACTCTGAAATAAAGAGGAATACAATATTGAAATAAAAATATTGCTTTCTGTATTCTCAGTGTACCTGAGCAAATAAATATCAACCAATTTCATACAGTTTTCATAAAATTTTCATACAATTCAATTTTCAATTTTCATACAATTCAATTTTCAATTTTCATACAATTCTAAACGAATCTCCTGTTTCAGCTAAGCAAGTTTTGTCTGTGCTTAGCAAGTTTCTGTGCTTACAGGCTTATGATAATGGGCCCTGGAGAGAATTACATGTACACTGTAAAATGGTTAAACAAGGCAGCCCTTGCTGAATTTAAAAAACTTATATTTGGGGCCATTCATTAAAGACAATAACAACAAATCCAAACAGACAACAACAGATAAATATCATTTATATAAAACAAATCAAATCAAAGTCAAGTAAAATGTGTCACTCACTGCTTTAAGATTATTTATAAACAAATTGTCTGGATAAAATATAAATCTACATTGTGTACAAATGGCATTATTGACAGTCTTGTGAACCATGTCAGCCTCTAATCTGACTTGGGTTGACTTCAGCTGAATAAGAGAAGATTCCAATCATGTGCTAATGATGTGCACGTGTTCACTAGACATTGGAGCACGTGCAGTTACTAAGCACACTATGACGTACATAAAATACGTCTTTCATTGTTGCAGCTAGAGATGCATGGCATTGCCCTAGGTTATAATCGAGAACACAGAAAAACCATCCAGGGAAACAAGAGTTTTATGAAACCGCGCTGTGCATGTTATGGGGCAGAGAGGGGAAATATTGTTTGGGGGGGGGGGTAAATGCCTTTGATGACACAAGCATGGAATTTGGCACACAGTCAAATTATGTCATGAGAAAGATATGTGGCTAAAGGGCCATCATCAGATTTTAGTTTTGATCTACATGTACATGTACATGTAGGTACATGTAGAATAACAATCAATGTTCAAAATGTTCAAAATATTCAAAATGGCTGCCCTTGTTTGTTTAGAACTATATTATGTATCTACATTTTTTTCCAAGGAATGAGAGAGAAAGAACTTTTGAAGGTGTATTGGGACCTTTTTTTGTTTTTTGTTTTTTTGGAGGGGGTCGCCATTTGCAAAAAAAGGAGTAAACAATTAATGTGTCCATTCATCAATTTATCACGAACATAAATGGTGCATTAAAGGGTTAAAGGGCACTTCTACCAGGAAAGGGTAAATTTCTAATGGAGTATTAAAGGGGCACCAAGGTAATTAGTGGCCAGGGAGCGTGGAGGCAATTGACAGAGGCAATTGCCTCCCTGAAGTACATGTATCTAGCCTGTATTTTGTGTTTTAACCAAAGTGACGCAGCATTTAATGCATAAAACCACAAAACTTTCAAGAGGTACTCCTGCCAGTGGACAGGGTCATCATCAAAATTAACCAAACTGTTGGGCATCACAAGGTTTTGGTGTTGTTCTTGTCGCAACAAGGACACCTCAACTCGCGAAATCTGTGAGAATGTTTTGATGGGGGTACCATTAGACCAAGTGTCATCACAATGATGAGTTTGATAGACGTGTGCACAATGTCACTTTTAAAAAGAAAACATTCACTCAAAGGGTATTGAGATCAAAAATACATTCACAGATTTGCACATAATTGACGGTATAAAGATGTGTAAACTTCCCTTGAAATATTTTTGCCTGAAATACTCAAATTTTTGAGAAAAGAGTCAAACAAATGCTTTTGAACTCACGATCATCCAAAACCTGACTGATTGAAAACAGTGAAAACATATAGGGTTTTTTTTTCCGTTCACTATTTAGATACATTCAACATAACAGGGAACAAGTTTCCGTAATTAGGGAGATTTTCAAATGTGTTCATTAAAACATGAAAAGATTGGTTTATTTTCAGGGATCTGTCTGCAGAATCAGGGAGAGTTGCCAGCTCTGTGTAATGTACACGGTTTTGAAATCTTGTTCTCAGATTGGTTGGGATAGAAAACAATGTCCACAGAATGGGGGAGTGACTGTTGTGGTGCCTGTATATAGCCTATTGTTGTTGGTTTGTTTATATGTATTTTTTATTAATACAAGTTTGCCTCAAACAAGGCTGAAATCCACTCTTGGTAAGAGGCTTCAAGAAGAAAATATTTTTAAAAATAACTTAGGGAAGCTGAAGGTAGGAATTGATTTCCTCCTAAAACAGTCTAGATTGTAGGATGAAGGGAAACATGCACCAGGCAAGGAGTTCCAAAGAGAAGCAGTACATGGGATAAAGCTATTTGAGTGGCTCTTTGTTCTACATCTCAGCAAAGCAAGAGTGTATGGATAAGATGATGTAGAAAGCTATAATAAGATCGTTACCTTCGATATGAGGTCATCATGGTTAGCCAGATGAGCCCTGCAATGGATGCAGCTATAACGTCTGTGACAGCTCGGTAAATACGCCTGGAATGTCTTCACCATTTTGTCAGAGTCTAGATACGCGCCTTGATCCTTAAATGCCGTTTCTCTTATATGGCCATCCAACGCCACACACAACGTCAAATTTATCCTCGTGCCTCGTTTATCCTAGCACACGTGCAATCCTGACTAGCCAACGTCACGGTCTTCAAACTTGATTCGCACCTGTTGAGCTGACTTGCCTGAACGTCTTAAACATCAGCAGTTTGTCTGCACCAATGACCCCGCTAACTCGCCTGGGATAATTGGAAAATACTAATGACTATGAGGACACCATGACACTAACAAAAAAAGAAGACGCACTAGTGAGACTCATGTGGTTGATAAAGTGGTTGCTGCCGGAGTACCACAGCCTCAAGCAGTCAGAAGTTAATCCTCACATGCGTAGCACGTCACACAGTATCCACGTAATAGAGACTCAACGGCAGGGTCCCTTCAGAGGGAATGTACAGCTATCTCCTGGCTGGAGCATGGAACGATACGCACGACCCCACAGGACTAAACTTGCCAACGTAGATGCCGACAAGACGGGCGAATGCCAGGAGGATGCCAGCTTTACTCTCTCAGTAGCAGAGAATACTCAATCAACTCGAGTACCTGCAATGTAATAAATAAAAATAACCATTAGGCCTATTACATGGAATTAAACTTCATTAGTCTGGGGCCCAATTTCATGCTTTAAAGCGGACAACAACACTTCACAATTTTCTGCTGAGCAAAAAATAAGCAGGGTGCCAGGGCCCAACTTCATGGCTCTGCTTACCGCGGAACTCTGCGCTTATGGCCCGTGCTTTACAGGGCGTCCTAAGCGCAGAGTTCCGCGGTAAGAAGAGCCGTGAACTTGGACCCAGAACATTATGTTTTCAGTCAGCTTGTAACTTGTATAAATTTGTATCTATGTTTATTGTTAAGCGCATTGAGAATTCTTTCGGTTATGTTATGCGCTCTATAAGAATGATTTATTATTATTATTATTATTATTACAGATGGTACAGGTGAAATCACATTTGGGCTGGTAATCCGTTTCTGATTTAGCAAAATTGTTTTGTGCTTTGCCGATTTTTATGCTTTAAAAAGCAGCTCTATGACATTAGAGAATCGTTATTTTTATCCCCACGGCCACTTTCATGAGGACTCTATATCTATTGAAAAAAACGAGTGCATCACAATAATGAATCTGACGCTGGAGCCCCTCATTAAAAGTCAAATCACTCTTGCATTTCATTACAGTGGTGCAATAAATCTCCAAAATTACATGTACTTTCTCTCCAATCCTCTGGTAGACTATAATGATTAACACCATCAGGATGCATGAAGCCAATAACATGTTTCAAAGAAAAAGACATTGATTCACATTGATGCGTTGGTACGCATATAACAATTTCAGACAAACAGGTACAAAAGTTCAATGACAACCCATAGACCTACACTGTACATGTATCACTAAAACATTCTGTTAATGAGGCGAGGTTAATAATCATCCTTGGAGATGTTGACATGTACATGTACATCGGCCCCATTTTTATAGAGCTGTTCACAGTAGAAAAAAACAACTTTCTGCTAACCAAAAACAAGCAGGAAACCAGTTACAGGCAGTTCATGTACATGTGTTGAATGGTAACCTTATTCTGGTAGACCAAACTGTTTTGTGCTTAGCTACTTTTTTGTGCTTAAGCAGCTCTATGAAATTGGACTTGAGGCCTTTAGTCTGAGATTCTCCTTGCCAGCTACAACGCAATCTAGCAGTGTGTTTATGCTCTATTCATGATGTAAATTTTATGATTGTACTTTTTTAGCTGTCCTTGTAACCTCAGTCATCTGAATACAATACCCTGGTACAGCTTTTAAACCCAGGGTCAAATTTTATAGAGCTTCTCAAGCATAAAAACTAGCTAAGCACAACAAAATTATGCTTACTAGAATAAGCTTACCAGCTAAAATACCTTTCATGTGTACCATCTGTTACTGCTGATCCTGCTTATTTTTTGCTGAGCAGAAATTTGTGTAAGCAATATTTTCTCTATGAAATTGGGCCCCAAGTCCACTATAGCCTAATGTTGTATTATTGATTAAGGTGCATGCATTTATTCATCACCATGGTGATTCATTTTGTATGAAAAAGGGATGCCTTTTTACATCCCGAGACCGGGACTCGAACCCACGCTCTGCTGATCAGAAACATCAGAGCCTTTTAAAGTCCAGTGCGCTTGACTGCTCAGCCATGACTTGCCAAATCATCTCGGAGCATGGATACCTCCATGCTCGGAGTAAGCCAAATTGAGCATAATTAGGCTGCGTAAATATGAGAGAGATCGGTTTACTCTAAAAACAAAAAAATATAGTTTTTTTCCCTGAACAGAAACAAAAAAGATACCATACATTAATAGACCAAGTACGCAGATTATGAGCTTCCTCATGTAATGTAATATTTGATATGATTTTGAAACAAAAACCCTGACTGAAATTGAAACCTGCCAGGCACACATTTTCCTGATTATCAAACCACTGGATACTTAACAGCTACCCAGAATTTTTCAAAACTGTGCCAGGGCAATGCTGATTCTGACCTGTGTATTTCCTTCATTCATGTTTGAATTTAGTCTGCCATGCACAACAATCAGGGAGATATTTAGAATAAATCAAGATAACAGGGAATGTTTCAAGAATCAGGGAGATTTTCAACTTAGTTCATCAGAACATGGAAAGATACTTTTCAGGCAACTTTCTACAGAATCAGTGACAGTTGGCAGCTCTTGACATTCCTGAAAATAAAAAAACTTTTCCCTATACAATCAAAAAAGGTCGACAAAATTAGTCTAGTTCACTCAATGAGTTAAGTGCATAGCTCAGTTCATTCAAGGAGTGTACGTGCACATTGTTGGCTTGTCATTTTTCCATTAAGTTGACAACATTAGTTAGGGGCTACCTCCACTCCAGGCCTACAGTACAGTACATGTAGCATAACTCAATATTAAATGAAGATTTGGAGTTGCTAGAGTCATTTTGCCATACATATATGTGCCCATTGGTTTCATGTGTAGACTCTTCACTACTTGCAATTAACGCCCCACGCACCAACAGAATTGCTTGGGTACTATAACCTTTGTATTCAGAGAACGAGCCATATGATGCCAATCTTGTGAATAAAAAGCCCATATGTGATGCTGTCGATGTACGCCGCATGCTTCCTGATGGGCTGTCCAAGCGTGCCCTCTGACAATGTGTTACCTGATACAAGAATAACATTTCTTAGAAATTGTTGCCATTGTATGCAGAATTGCACGCGGGGGTATTACACGGGAGGCCATGGCCTTTGTTGCCCCTGGTCTTGGCCTTGGTGCCCCGTCAAAAGTTTCCCATAGACTTTTTAAGATCTTCCAATGGAAGTGCCCTTTGCTCAATGAAAATGGCCTTGCCCTCTCAAAGATGAAACTCCAGGCCTGCAGTTGTAGGTTTCATATGAGATGAAAAAAACTCAAGCTGTTCTACAACATTGTCTAGCCGTTTTCCTTTGTCTTCATTCAAGGATCCGGGCGCTGTTAAATAATATTTCCTCTGAACTGAAAGGAAATTCCAAATCTAAGCTTATGTCAGGACCGATTACTTTTTTAAATGATGAAAAATTCATTTAACCAGAAAAAAAAGGACATAATGCCATGAAAGGTTTCCATTTTTTATCATAATCACCGAAAGAGAAAGTCTTAATTGGCATTATTTGTTTAGAGGCCAAATCAAATAGTATTTAATTACAACAGCTTGAGTGGCCTTTAAATGAATAAATTAAGATAGCTTTAGGGCAGGTGTGCTGCAATGAGGATATGAGTCCGACACTAGACTTTAAAGGTAGGGTCATAGATTGGTGTTTGTCAATGTAATGCTTATTTATAGGCAAAATTATAAAGAAAGACACAATAAAAGTCACTTGTGAATGTTCCAGAAACGATTCATGCATGAATCGTTTCTCAGATTCAAGTGTTTTTGTGTGACAAATTATCCAAACCATATTACTTCGAAGGGAACCCTTTCTCAAAATAGTTTATACTATCAACAGCTGCAGTGCTTCTCACCAAGTAAGTTTTTATGGTCAATCATTTTTGGAGTGTTTACAATCTGTGCCTTTAAGAGCAGCTTGCACTTCAACTCAAAACAAAATAAACCAAACAATGCGGGACGGTCAAAATTGTTTGTGCCTATTTTGTATGATTATTGCTTACAAACATGGCTGCATTTATCATTAATAGCAAAGAAAAATTATGGATGGGACAAAGTTTTAAATTCTCTTGATCATATGTAGATCAAACAGTTTAGGACGACCAATCTTTACGTGTAGGCTATAGTAAACAACACATGCTAAAAATGTATATTTACTACAAAACTAAACAAATTAGAATAGTGGCAATAGTTAAAGTCTCGTGCCCAATGGAACTGTACAAACTCCAACCAAATCATGTAAGCAAACATTACACACAGCCGCATGAGTTGTATTCTGTACTACATAAAAACAACAATGGAGGTGTCACAGCCTACATGTATTTATTATGTACCATGCACAATACACTCAATGGACCTCAAGTTTTGTCAGTTTTGCTGACAGAAACAATATCAGCCATTTGCATTGACGTCAGGCCATGGAAGGTTTTCACCGTGGATACGGTGCACAATGCGCTACATAAAAGCAATCAAGTCCTATGGTATACTACACACACAACCTCCACTGCAAACACAAACTGTGTCGGGGTGGAAAGACTGTTGTTTCCGACAAAGAACAAATACAGATTGTAAATTTACATTCATGTACAAATGTTATTGTGATGTTTGTTTTGTGCATGTAGTCAAAATAAAATGCTGATGATTGCACGTGTTAACAAAACAAATAAATCTTAACTCTGCCGTTTTGTCTTTGTATTTTTCTAAAGATATAAGGTGGTTTTTTATGTGCTTTTTAAAAGCTTTTAAAGTTTATAAAGTGAAGAACAATAATTTCAGATAACATAGATGAACATTTGCAATGTACAATCATGTATGTAAACATTTAATTTCATTTATTTTGTTTGTGAAGCCGAGGACACTCAGAAAAGCAAACTTAATCACTGTAATTGCCAAGAACCCAACAGAGAGAAGACAAGGAAGGAAGTTTCAGTTTTAGATGTAGGAGGAAAACCCCAGAGAAATATTCCAGGGAAAACCCACGCAGTCAGGTGGGGACTGAAAACCCAATCCACGTAGTGCCCCCCCCCCCCGGCGTGATTCGAACCGGGTCCCAGAGGTGGAAGGCAAGGAAAGATACCACTACGCCATCCTGACCACATACATTAAGTGTAAATAGAGACCTGCCTGAGTGTCTGGCAGGTCAAAAAATCTGTATTTTACTCACAGGTTATTATTTCGTACGTTCGTAGTCAGAGGGAAATATTTCGGGGAAATTGTGCCTTTATTGACAAGCATGGAATTTGGCACGCAGTTAGGGCCTAACTTCATGGCACATCTTACCACAGAATTCTGCATTTAAGACGCCCTGTAATGTGTGACTCTAAGGGCTGTAAGCGCAGAATTCTGCAGTATAACCAACGTCATAAAATCTGGCTCTCAGATCCTGTTGTGAGAAAGATATTTGGCTGTAGGGCCATCACAAATTTGACCAATTGAAAACATAAAGGTACAATGTAGGAAAACAAGCAATTTTTAAAATTTTCAAAAACGGCTGCCATTGCTCGTTATTCTGCATATACATTTTTTCAAAGGACAATTCTGTGATGGCCCTTAGCTACATGTAATATCTTTTTCATGTGTTTGACTACAACGTGAGACTTCCCAAGCCTGGAATTTCATCTTTGAGAGGGCAAGGCCGTTTTCATTTTGCAAAGGGCACTGCTACTGGAAAATCTTTAAAGGTCTATAGGAAACGTTTAAAGGGGCACCAAGGCCAAGACCAGAAGCAACAGGGGCCATGGCCTACATGTATTTGGCCTTTGTGGAAATGTGGAAAGCAAGGAAATCAGCTGATCAGCTGTACATGACTGCTTGTGCACCAAGAACCTGAACAGGCCACCCCCTAACATGTACTTTTTTTGTTTTTTTCAGGAAGTCTGATCACACAGCACATTTACATGATGATTTCCTAAAACATGACCTCGTAGCCATCAACCGTTAACTAGGAAATACCACTTCTCAGAATCTCTTTTTATCATTTTGTATTGTGCATTATGCACAGTACATGGATGTACAAAGCACTGTGTAAATGAAGAATAAAAGTATACATGTATACCTTTATTTGTCGAATACAATATCTGCAAAAGAGTTAGTCTATTTTACTCAAGTTTATCTGTTGTTCATTTGGTGTCTTTGTAACAAGAAGTTCACAAGCCTTACACAAAACCTTACAAAAAAAACACATTTGTCTAAAACTACTTTTCTCTCCCTCTCCCCATCATTGATTTTGTCCTTTGTGTTCCCCACCTATTGTGGTCAACCAGCCCCTTCCCCCAACCCCCCTCCCTTTTGTTACCCTCCTTTCTGTTCAGCCTCCTGCTTTCTCTGTGTATTTTCCTCTCCATCATCTATTTCCCACTTTTACTGCTTTTGTTACATTAGTACTTAATGTATACATGTACCTGTTTTTGTTTGTAGTCTTGTCATTTAGCCTTCGAGAAAGACTCTGCTAGGGTCTAAACGTCAGGCCACTAACTATTTTTTTGCATTTATACCATAGGTCCTTTTGGTTGGTAAGCAGTTTGCAACAGCTAATACTATTTTTCATTAATTTGAAATTTAATAGAACTTACATGTAGGAAATGCATTAATTGTGCTTATAAAATCAATGCAACTCTGTACACTACACCCATCTACAGATGGCAACGTCGATTGTTCAGTTGATTCAAAGGAGTATTGAATAATTGTTTGGATTGGTATGGCAGTCAATATTATGATACAATGTGGGCACCAAGGTTGGGCTTAGGTAGGACGTTTACCAGCTCCTCCCTACAGCACCAAACCGATGACTCAATAATCACACTTCTCACTGCATGAATACACACATGTACCATTCGCTAAACACTGACACCACTGTACACTGTCAACAAACAAAGCACATCAGTAACAATAAACACCCCTTGTACCTGAATTGTTGCTTACCAACATCATTTAAGGCATGATTGGTAGAGCGGACAAAATAGTCTCAGACAGTGTTTATGTTTGGGGTTTTGGGGGTTAGCCATCCATGAAATAACAAACCTGTGAAAATTTGGGCTGAATCCGTTTGTGAGTCAAAAGAAAATAGTAAACAAACCATGCACAATTTCCAGCATGTAACCACTTCCTTAATTTTGGTTGTAACAACAGAAATCAGCTGACAATGCGTTTTTATTTTTTGCGTTTGGCGTTTTGAACTTCATTTCAGAGAGAAATAATTTACAGAAAAATGGTTCTAGTATGAACTTCATTATAATCGGAAAGCTTTCAGACAGAAATAATACCATTTCAGTGTTTATGATGTGAAATGTGCAGTCAGTGTTACGACAACTGACCCTGTTTTCCAGGGAAATACATTCATGTTGTGAGTTAATGTACCTGCCTATCTCGACAGAAGTTGTTCATTTACAAATATGTTAATTTACCCACACTCTAGATGTTATGGAGAATTTTATTAGTTTCATTTTAGGCCACAGTCCAGTATCAGTAGCTATCAAAAAGAAATTTTCAATTGGAATGTGACTGGTAGTTGTGGTACATAGTAAAACAAAAATACCCACACATTCTCTGTAAGCTTCTCATAACATCTTAAACTACATACCAGATTTGTTCATTTCCTGGAAATTTTTCAAGGCACTCTAGTTCTGGCTCTTCCTCTATGGTTTGACCATGCATTAGTATCGGAAAGTGCGCTCTAAATAATTTAAGACTAGACTCAAGTGACTCCAAAACCCTATCCACACTTGTAAGAGGAATTTCCCAGGAAAATCCCGAGACAAACTTGGTTGACCTTTCCACACTTGAATTGCTAAAATGCTAACCATGGCAACCTCCACAAAATGGCTACTTCCCGTGAAAAAGGCCACCCCTTGGGAGCAGGGGTGCAGGGGTGAGCGAGGTAACTCCGGGGTTAGCATGATGTGGGTTCATTCTTCCCAGGAAAATTGCAAAGAGTGTGTAAAGAAACACGGGGTGGCGGTAGGGTTAAAATGCCCCAGGAATTTCATGGGATATCATTTCCTGGGGAATCAGCTTCATAATGTGAAAAGGACTTACATTATTATTATTGTTACAATTTATCATTGAACGAAAACCTACTGTCGTCACAAAAAAATCGATCAGAAAACAAGAATTCTTTGCCAATTGCATGGCCATCGTAATTAAAACGAGGATACAGCAGAGCTACTCTTCTATTATAGCTGGTAGTTTCCATGAACGTTCATGGTTAATTAGCAATACCTGCGCATTTAGCCACAGCACATTTGCACTTTTTAGTCCAAAGAAGTTGTAGTTTGTTTGAAATAAACATTCATCGTGACTCACTTTATCAGTGGATATTCAATAGTCATATGAATTTGATGACCATCAATGCTCGGAGGTCGGTTCAATTAATTGTTAGTTGAACCATCGCAGATTCCCCCGACCACGTGATCACGGAGCTCCATGACGTGATTTTGAAAACTGGACAATAAAAATCTCAACAGAATCTTGAGAAGACTTGAAGTCTGACCACAACCTAATAGACCCACATGTTAGCTCTAGAGGTCCGTGACCACAACCTCCAGCATATGGCAGGATGACCTCCCAGAGATTCATATTATGACCTGAAATCAATGCACAGCCTCCTCTTTGAGAACAAAGGAAATAACCAAAAATCAATACCGTTCATTATTTCAGCAGTCAGAGCACTGTCTGCAGTTCAACTTCAAGAGCACATCATTTGGATAGGGAACAATGGAATCAGCGAAAAACCTACGAGCATTGGGAGATCACTATGTAAAACAGCTGATTCGTTTTGACAAAAAAGATATCATCGACTACTAGTACATTGTACATGTACATGACATTAAATGTTTAATTTAGTGTTTTAAAAACAACTATCAAAAGTTCATGTGCATATCAGTCAGGGGTGGGGTGGGGGTAAGGTGGGGGTGAGGGTGGGGGTAGGGTGGTGGTTAGGGCTGTGCCCCTGAGGGGGAGGGGCAGAGATATTCAAGGAGGGGGGCAGAGATTAGAGCACTCTAACATGCCATTTACTACAAATTGGTTTGCAAGAATGATTTGCAGAACTTACATGTCATGGTGTACTTTCAAAATAAACAGGGAATTCACAAACACTCTGTTGTAACATTTACATTTTAGATCCAAGTCACAGGGGAATTCTAATCCTCTAGACTTCAAAACTAACTTGACACAACAAATGTCTATTATTATTATTATTAGTTTTACTATTATTATTATTTATTAAAATCTCTTCTCTTGATGGCAACAACCAATTCGGAGTCAAATTTCATAGAGCTGGACAAAAAGTTGCCAAAAACCAAAGCACAACAAAATTTATGCTTACCAGAATATTAATGTTACCGGCCAAACTACCATTTCACAAGTACCATCTGTGACCCGTATCCTTATTCTTGCTCAGATGAAAATTATTTAAGCAACACTTTCTGATTCAACAGCTCTATGAAATTGGTCCCCGTCTTTAAATTAGAATTGGTGAGGAAATTATTGGTGCAGGTTCTTCATTTCTTAGAAAAGGAACTTAGAAAGAGACTTACTCTCAAGCAAAATGACAAAAGAATGGTCTTCACGTACAGTCACGGCTCTCAAGTGCTGATGAAATCTTTTGCCCTGCATGGTTGATCGGGGACAACCTACTGAATATCAAATCCCCAAGTCAGGAGTCTTGAGTCAACACCAGTCATGATTGAATGTTGATCATGATGAGTCAAGTCTGAGGTAGTCACATTTGCCTCGAGGTGTTGACCACAAGCAAGGCATCAGTGCCAGCTTATAAATTTGTAAACCGAGTGAGAATGTACGAGGAGGGTCCGTGCTGGTTTTGTTTGAGGCATCTGGCGGTGAAACAAACCTTAGACATAGGCGTATGATCTAGGGGGCTTGGAAGGGGGTCAAAAAGTGTCCCCTAAAAAAAAAAAAATAAACAATTCTGGCAAATCAGTGGGGAGCATTTGGGCACAGCAAGACAAAGAAAAAATTTGACAAAGAAAGGCAAACAGACTTTTTACACTGTTGTTAGAAATTTGTATTTTGAGTTTTTATCTGTGTCAAATTTCGGGCAAATCAACTCCTCTGCCCCCCTCAAAGAGTCCCCATATGCCCATGACCCTAGAAATGCATCTCCGAGAAGGAGTATGCTATTTTGATCGCACTTGTTGATGTATTTTTTATTTTCCATGTAAACTTGACGATTTTACCAGCAGGTGGTGAATGCTCACATACTATACAGGCTACATCATGCACACAAAGAACCGCATTGATCAGAGAAACAGCACCCACTTCCTGTTACAATTTTTAGATGTTCTCATTGAAAAATTGTGGTCCGACAAAATGGCTCCGTTTGTTTGTTCTGCTCACTGCTGGGGTTTCAGTCAGTCCAGTTACATGTATACATTCGTTTTGTTTAGTCTGTGTGCTTGATAACCACAATTTAATCACTGGGTGCATATTTTTTTTTTCGAAAACATTTTCATGCATGAAACTTTTTTTGTTTAAATAACAATTTTCAACAAACTGGGCCCAATTTCATAAAGCTGTTTACTTGTAAACAATTGAAAGTTATCTACTGCCACCTGGCATTTCAAAGTCTCCAAATGGAACCCTTTGTTGATGACAATGTTTTCAGCCCAATTATTCCTCTGAGATCACATTTATAATTCATACATAAACTGTTACTGTATTTATGTGTCATGTATAGATCTTGTGACCAACCTCATGGCCTGCTTACCATGGAGTTCTGCGCCTTTTGCCCATTGAATTACATGTGTCACAGTGCGCCGCCTTTAGCACAGAAATCTGTGCTATGCATGGGCCATGAAATTCAGCCCAGTTTGTTTTCTTATTCTCCCAGGAGAATATCAATGCATCCCACCAACAGGAAAGTCCCCGGGGGCAGTTTTGCCTTTAGGGTAAGTCAAAGGTATACTTTGGAGGTCATAAGTATGACCCTAGGGAAAAGCTCAAGGAAGTAACCTGGAGAAACTATACAAGTGTAAGGATGGTTTTACAATATATATGGAAACAGGTGGACCATGTACTCTTGTCATTTCAAGGCTCATCCTCATCTTTTAGTAAACACAGCACAGACATTCTTAAGCTATGACCTCAAGGTCCCCCAGTACTGACCAGAAACTACCCCTGTTGACCACAATACCTCATCCTTCCAGGAAATGATGTCACTGACTTTATGGTAAACTGTGTTACATCATTTCTAAATCGAGAATTCCCCCACCACCAAAATCCTAATGAAAACATCTCCCCCATTTTCACTCTTGGCTTGAACTATTTCTTTGACTTTCCTTTGTGCCTTAGAGCAAGAAAGTCACCTATCACATACCAGGATGAGATAGGGGCAGCACCAATTGCATTGAGTCTCGATCTGACCCATACTTTGTCTCAAGTGTTGTTCTTGTCATTGTCACCTACATGTAGACTTCCACTCCACTCCTCTCGCACGCTCTCAAGGATCTCCGTTGACCAGAGAAACTACATGTATCATGCAGACAAAACTTCTTATTCTCTGCACTCAGGGTAATACAAAAGTAACATCTTCCACGATATTGGAAGCAAATCCTACATCTACAAACTGTACCATAGAGCAAGGTTCTCTATGCAACATGCATTACATATATACCTTCGAAATGAGCAAAATTACGTAGGCCCTGCACAGCATGTAAACGAACACGTAGGGGTTACATGTCACTGTCTCAGCATTCTCCCTAACACCAGTCCACTGGCCAAATGCCAGTCCAAATACCTAGGGACCAGCCAAAATTCACTCCATGTGGCCTGGCTGGCTAGTTCAGAATTGACAACCATCCCTTTTTAATATGACTACTATGAACGTGTTGTAAAAAAATTGGCAGACTGTTGAACTTGACTTTAGCCAACTGGTCCCCCCCCCCCCCCCCCCCCCCGGCAAGTCACTGAAAAAAAAAATCTGGGTAAACTCGGATACATGTAGTTAGGTTTGGAGATAATCCTGATGCTTCATTCTTGAAAGGGCAAGGACACCAAGCTGTTTTCTCCTTGGTAAAAGGGCATGCGCCTCTATGAGGAAACCGAGAGGCACCAAGGCAATGACCAGGGACTGCCTCCATTGCCTCCTAGAAGTAGGCCCGTATCATCAGGCCTGTGAAGACCTTTTTAAGTCCAATGACGCCTTTGTCTTCACGCAATGCTTCATCTGAACAAGGAAGGTAGTGGTAGCACTTTAAGACTAACTAATTACATAAAAAAACTGCATGCACTTTCATAGCAACAACTACTTCATCAGATGTTCATCTGAACAGGCAAGGCTAATAAATGAATGATGTTGTACGTGCACATGATAAAAGCAACAAGCCTTGCCCTTTGAATGCACACTATGTAGGGGTTAACTGTTACATTCAGAGAGACCTTCTCAATCCAATAAGGCCATTATCTTCACTCAAAGCATCCCCACAGTTATTATTCCCCCTGCCTCTGTATAGTGCAGGGCTGGATGAATACAACACAAAGGCCAACTCCATGCTGTACATCAATATCTAAACCACATTGGTGGTCATTATGTATGCAAATCTTATTTGATTACATCCTGCCTGGACACTGTGGGTAAACACATGTTGAACAGGGAACAAAAAAACCCAAACAAAGAGGCTAACCTAAAAGGCCAAAGGTAGATATTTCTACCTCTCCATGGATCAACAGTGCTTAGGGTGAAGGTACATTGTACCCATGTGAAAGTCACATGTGTGCATTTGTTTTCTTGCAATTGTAATGCTTGGACAGAAAGGGGGAGGCTTAAACAGCTTCCACCATCAAAAGAATCATGCATGAAGGAATTTACTTCTTCCATGCCCTCACAATTCGTTCCCATAACCACAGGCCTGCCTGGAGTAACATTTATGTACACAGATGCCTCCATTGCCCTGGTCTTGGCCTTGGTGCCCCTTCAAAACTTTCCCAATGACTTCAAGATTTTTCCAATGCCCTTGGAGGGGAAAACAGCCTTGCCCTTTCAAAGATGAAATTCCAGGCCAGTAACCACACTTGGACCTTCTTTGTGTGTATCTGGTGAACAAAAATATGGTGCCAAGAAAATGAATGATGAACCTCGGGAAATGCCATCCATCATATTGACATGCCAGTAACTTTCCATGGTTACATTTTAGAGCATGAGTACCATGCCTAGTACTGATTCTAACCATGACATCACAACTTCTGTCATTCTTGTCAAATTTGAAATAAAACAAATTAACAGGCCTGGAATTTCATCCTTAAGCAGGCAAGGCCATGTTCATTTTGCAAAGGGCACTTTCAGTGGAAATTTAACCAAGTCAGCAGGCCTGGAACTTCATAGTTCAGAGGGCAAGGCCATTTTCATTTTGCAAAGGGCACTTCCATTGGAAAATGTTAAAGTCTATGGGAAACTTCTGAAGGGGCACCAAGGCCAAGACCAGGGGCAACGGAGGCCATGGCCTCCACAGCCTCCGTGTAATTCCAGGCAAGAATTAACCAAGTGAATGCCCCGTTCTTTAAAATACTCAAGAGCATATATTCGAGGAAGCTACATCACAGCTGGCAGAGCTACGTGTAATGCAAACCATTTCATTCCTTCCTGTGTGTATACAAAGTATCCAGGATTCCTAAATACCCAAGCAAACATCACTGGACAACAAGCTTGATAACTATCAGCAAACTGCGCATGGTTCAATTTTGTAAATGTATTTTATGAAGCTAGGTCCACAATGGACCCAAACCCGAGTAACACCTATGTTTATTGTTACTGTTTAATGTACATAACACGTTTGCACATCAAACAGTATTTGATTTTTCACTCTATCTCAATGATTTATCCCAACACTCAATATTGTTTTTTGTATTAAAAAAAACCACCATACAACATGTAGTCACTGATAGTGTATGAAAAAAAATGCTTAGGCCTACATGTATTGTAAGATAATGATAAGCCTATTTGTGAAGTCACCAGGGATAAAAAAAATAATAAATCTGTGACGTTTTAATGCAATAAGCACTGCATGACAGATTTCAGCCCAATCATGGTGCATGGAGACTGCTCTGTATTCCGACAACCGACATTCCTTAACTCCGATCCCTCATGATCTACGTGTAGGCTACGCGTTATGGTTAGGACGAGAGTTAGGGTTTGGGTTAAAATTTGCAAGAAGGGGTGTCAGAACATAGGTGTGTAACTGCGCTCTATAGATATTTATAAGATTTGATGAGATTTTAAAGAAAATTGACTGCTTCAGTATTGTTTTCCGTTTCCTTTCACTAGGTGCGCTTCTGTGCATGTGACAAATCAAAGCCAAGCATGTGGGTGATTGGCCATGTTTATGTATCATGGGGGGTTTGAATGGCTGGTGAGGGGAAGGGAAAAAGGTAGAGAGGGTAAGAAGGGAGTGGAGATGGAGCCATCTAACTTTGGATCACGGAGGAAGGAAATTTCCTCCACGCTTGGATTCACCATCTTTTCGCAAGAACCAAACACATCCTTATGATTACGAAGTCATTCTGGCAGTGTTCCAGTAAAGCACTGTGTCTGGCTATGTGGCAAATTTGGTGAACATTACAAGATCATGTCGTGTCAGGCGTGATAGCCTGTGTAACACAAGTAAGACTTACATTGTACACTCTTCTATGTATAGGGCCTACACCATTGCTATGAAGTGAATGATCAGGGCAGCACATGGCAACTGTGGTACCTCGCCATCTTTTGATCCTACCATAGAGGAGGCATCTACATGTACTTTCATGATCATACCGAGGAAAAATCAACTCTTTTAGCTTAAACACGTGATTGTTTTACTTTAAATCACATCTCTAGTAGTAGTACACAGCTCTGTGGTACTGCAGAAACAAACAAAACATTGGCCAATGCATTCAAACATGCTGATCTTGCCAATCCCTGACACTGATAGTGAGGATTGCAACTGTGGAGAAGTTTTCTTTGTGTCCGTTACAGTCAGCATATCTTATACTAAAAACTGTTAAAAATAGACACAGTATGGGGCTGTAGGGCTACAACATGTATATTTATTATTATATTGTTGTACATTCCCAAAACAGTAACGTTGGTAGCATTTGTCGTTCCCTCTACATCTGATGCCTACTTCCTTGTGAGAGTGTTGCAGTCAACCTTCATTATTTATTTATTTCATTAAACATCCCACGGGGAAAGCGCAAATAACAGGATGGTGGTTAGGAAACGAGAAGAAACGGGCGGTTTTAGGTGTGGGAGGAAAACCCCATGGGGAAAACCGTGCAATCAGGTAGGGACTGAAAACCCAATCCACATGCAAGGCTCAGGTTTGGGGTGGGATATTATTTCCACTAGTGTGGCCATCCTTCGCCACAGTGAGGCTAGGGTGGGAATTGAACCTGGGTCACACAGGGGGAAGACTGGGAAAGAAACCACTTAACGAAACCGCCACTGAGCCATGATCCCCCAATCATGTCTATCACTTTCCAAAAACCATAAAACAAAGAGATATTTATGTCTGAATCCATGGAGCAACTTAAAAAGAACACCACTAAATTGTTGAATTGAAAAGATCATATTTTCCAGCCTCCATTTTTATATAGTTTAACAATAACATACATTGTGATTGTGATTCAGATCATATTTCTTATTATATACAGCCAGCTGTTGCAGCAGCAGCAAAACCATCACTGCATCAGGCCTGGTTACTCCTAGAACTATTCGGTTCGTTCCGCTATCGAACCGAATAGTTCTAGGAGTAAGGCCTGGTCATCTATCCGTAATGTTCTGCAGCTGCTGTATTTCTTCATTGTTTCTGCACTGATACAATTCAGTGAATGGATTGTAAACATTATGTTATAAAAACAATTTTATGTACAATTTCAAGTTGTTGAGGCTTACCGATTCCTTTGTGCCAGAAAAAAACAAGAACTTGCATCACCAGATCTTCATGTAGATTGAACACTTGCGTCTGGAGTCAAGAATCTGACAGGAAGCTTCACAAAATCGACAATTTTCTTTGTCTGTCGAGAGCGCAGCGCAGTCTACTTGTGGTCAGCCAAACGGAGTGCGATTTTATGTTTTATGTTATTAATAAACAACCTCTAGCTGCGCGTGAACTGGGATGCAAAAAAGGTAAACACATTGTACAGTGTGAGTAATGGTTTTTGCATAGTATATATGGCGCGCTCACGATCTACGACGACTGGCTGGCGTGCAGAGCCCAGCATAAGCGATGCACTTTAGGGTTAAACCAATTATCTAATTGGGAGGGTTTGAGTTTATATTTTGTGATATGTTTCATGCATTTAAACATATTGTTTTTATCTGATAATACAACAAAGGACAATAACATTAAGAAGTAAAACAAAATATAGTGTTTAAATTGTCGATCAATTCTTTTAACTTGTATTTTTAAGCAATCATAAATAAATATTCCCCCTAGTTTTAAAATGGTACGGCTCATTGTATGTGGATTGCAACACGACAGCGCAGTTCTACGTGCGTTGGTTTGTTTGGGTTCGTATGCAAATAAGCCACACGGATTGCTTGTGTTGTTTATTACCTTGGTTTCTGAAAACTGCCATTATTACCCTTTTTTCTTCTGGGTTTTGTGCATGAGTGCTTTTTATGGAGTGGCTTTTGAATGAAGCCAGTGTAAATAATATCACGGATGAAAAAATCCAAGGCCGAGCATTGTATATTATATAAAAGCAAACTCACTTTTAGTTTAACCTTATGAATTGCAATATTATTACAATATCTAACACTCAGAGTCTATCTTCGTTGCCAACAGGAAACAGTACCTGTTCAGTGGACTAACCAGACATTTTCATTTGGAGTTGGTGGGTGGGGGCAAAGATATATTTTTTTCTTGGGGAGGCATACATTTAATGTATCGAACCATTTCATTTGTGAAGCCCCCCGCCCGGGCCCCCGCACGCCCCCTACGCCACCTTATCTGTGGAATCCAGTGGGTTTTGGGAGAAGGGGATTTTTAAAAAATCATTATATTTGAAAAGGAAACTTGAGAGAAAGGCCGCGCGCGCGGCTGTGGCAGTGGGTTTGGGATGTCTGGTAAATGTATTCTGTATTTCCATCGACGATAATATGATTTCAATATGGTTTATGGACCTTATGCACATGACTTTATTTCAGTAGGGCGCCCTCGCCTAGAGGTCAAAAGGAGGTTGTTCATTGGCCAATCCTGTGCGCCGCGCGTAAAAATCTGTGCGTTTCGATTGTTTCGTCATCGTTTTACCTCCAGATGGCGGCTGGATGACGTCAATGCATAAGGTTTATTCGCATTTTGTTGGCCCTGGGAATTTGTTCTCATTCGGGGAACTGCGTTGAAAATGTTCAATGCGAATGACTTTGTGCTCAGTTTATGTACGAAAACGTAAAAAGGGACATAAAAAGAAAGTCATATTAATTATGACTAAGTACAAGTCATATTGGTTTATTATACTTGTGAATATGAGATATATCTCACAAATTATGACTTGTGTTTGTCATCATGACTTAATTTGCACAAGCCATAATTATGACTTATGCTACTTCTAACCTATGCGTTATAAGTCATGTTTGATTTATGCAAAATCAACTATGAAATTGAAGTCATAATTATAAACTTTCTTTCTTTTCTTAACTTTGCCCCTTTAACGCTTCTGTACCAATGACCCCCCCCCCCCCACAATCCAAAAAAAGAGAGGAAATTTTCCAGGAAGAGAGTAAACACAGGAGGGTCGGACCACAACAGAGGTCCCCACTGATGTCAATAGATATCCTGACCCGTAGAATTGTCACGAGTTAACCTTTGGATCTATTTTGTAAACAGATGATGTAACGTCTATATTTTGTTATTCCCCTGCCTTACACTGATAATCAACCATGTAAACAAAACAATTCAGTGTAGCGACAATAACAATAATCTGGTTGCGCGGTGTCAATATTTTTCTGGAGAATTGACGATAAACCCGAAAAACTCACGGGTCAGAGTTCAACCGGACTCCGGGTCCCGGCGGGGCCTGACCCATTTTTGGGGTCAGCTTGACCAGGAGTCTGTGCTAAATAATATTGATCCAGAAATTGGTCAAACTGGCGTAGATTTCGAGTTAAAATTCCAATTTCAAACAGTCTGACCAAGAAGTGGGATCCGAAATCGAGGAAGGACAATTCTGAGGCTTTCTGTGGCGTTCTTGAAGAAAACATTATTGACCCCCCCCCCCCCCGGAGTTAGTCCAATTTCCCCTCCATGGGAATATTCTGTAATCAGACGACGAGATATACATCTCAGAAAGGTCAAACACTTCAGAACGTTTATCAATCGAGAAGGTACGATTTTGTGGGATTTAGTAGCCCCCCCCCCAATGAAAAACAAAACAAAACACACACACACACACACACAAACAAAAAAACCAACATTAACAATAATACAAATATGGTGTTTTTGATGGGTACACCTATAAACGCAGAGCAAACTGTCTGGAAATGCACTTTTAAAACAGTTAAATATATCATAAAATGATACTCTGCGTTCAAACCCATTATTGAATTGGGTGGAAACATCTTACAGGTGACAATTTTAGTTGCAATGGTCGTCCGCCGCATCAAGTCCTCCCCAACAAGCTGCATTATACGATTATGAGAATGTTGTAGAAGCAAGAAGAAAACAAATTTTGGGATAAAAAAACAAAACCATACAACTTTATTGATCGTGATAAATAACGAATCATAAAATTACACACACAAAGGTAAACAGATATCGGGCCACAAGGCAATCAGAAAAGTGACGCCTCGTCGTTCTATTTTACGACAATTTTCGAATTGCAAATAGCAATGCATTTTTAAGGTCTACCTGCTAAAATTTGAGGCGCGATTTTTGAGAAAATAAATTATTTATAGTGGATTCATTGAACTAAAAATGCTGTACTGTGCATAAAAGCATTATATTTTGATGGTATTAATATACAGGCTTGGTAGAGCTCACAAAATAGTCACTGGTAGTGTTCGTGCTTTATGTGAAACAACAAACTTGTGAAAATTTGGGCTTATACTATAATCCGTTGTGTGAGTCAGGAGAAAAAAGTTTAACAACAATAATAAACATACACAATTTTCAGCATGTATACACATTCTGGTTCTAACAGCCGACCGAAATAAGCTGTTGCGTTTTGTTTGTTTGTGTTTTCAGATAAGCTACAGTTTTCTCGAATATGACTTCATTTCAGAGATAAATATTTCACAGAAAAACAGGTTATAGTATTAACTTCTTAATCAGTAAGCTTTCAGGCTTGAATTAGATGTCGTCCTTATTACCTTTAATGCCTCCTGCATACATACAATACAAAAGACATTCTGTGTTTTAAAACGCCACATTTTATTTTTATTTATTTATTTTTTTTGGTAGCCACATAATATTTTGATTCGATTGCTCTTTCGGGACGTCTCTGACTCAGGATTTCAGATCTAGTCCCCGCCGCAGCAAATCATGGCGTTACGGCCATTCGTAATGACGGTTTGTCAAATGACGTACGTCATGAATGCAATTATGAAAATGAAGGTTTACCGACGAGAGACTGATAATAGAATACATACACCGTTATTTATTAAGTAAACGGGAAAACCAGCTTTTTAATATAATTTTTTTTTAAACAAGTCATTAAAATCATCGGAATAAAATCAATAATTTTAAATGCTGAGTACCAATCCAAATGCCAAGGGGGTTATTTTGCTATTAATGTTGAAGCCGTGCATACACTAAAAGGTAATTAAATCTATTTTGACAAATGCGTTGGCCCTGAGTTTGGGGGAGCTAACATGTATTTCATCTGATTATGGACCCATCTCCACTGTAATCAACTGCAATTGGTGACCCATGTCGACGGTTCCCATTGTAAACAAAATGGGGAATGCTTTATCGTGTTTTTATTTACTGAAATGGATGGATGGAGGACTAGAATTGGGACTGAACAAAATGCGTATAGACTGGATGGAAGCGATGTCGTCGCCTGCGTCGAAAGTCGGCACCCCGTTCGTCATGTTTCGAAGTCATCCGTTGCCGTCTGAGGGCGATCGTGCTGTTTGTTTCTGGACGAAGCAGTCGCCCCGGTTGGCGATCGGGAAATTTGCGGCTGAAACAACTGGGTGTTGTTCCCGAGAACCTTTGAGCAAGCAAAATCACAACATCGTACAGCGTTAAGATTATCTATATTTGTGTCAAGACTAAAGTAAAGCATTGCACTTTGTCTGTATCAAATTAAGCCGGGAGATAACAATGCACTTTGACTGCAAAAACATCCTCCGACCTCCTGATTTTATTATAACGACATTAGTCTTATCAACCTAGCAACGTGGTCAACGCGTTGATAAGTTCGCAGTGTTCCAGGGGTGGTCAACGAAGTACGGAGGTCGGAAACGCCGAGGTCACGAAACCCCGGACAATCTGACGGTGCCTGGATCATTATATGCCATTACATGCGCACTCGAAAGCAGACCAGCGGGGTGCACCGCCAAGATCCCCACAAATATTCAAAAAGTACTGAAGCAATTATCTAAATCTATCTCAGCCAAATTTCAAATCAAATCAAAGACATCAGATGTCAACTAAACTTAATTTTGCTTTTCAATTTCGGGGGAGTAGCCGTTGAATTTTGGAGCTGCATAAAAATAAAATCAAAACGTTCCTGGATGAGTGAGCAGGCCAGACTCCATAAAAAAGGAGCATGCGCCAAGTTCTAAGCTTATGCTCATTTTTCGGGACTATAGATATCCACAATTCCCCAGGTTAAAAGTGAAGGGGAAAAAACAGACACAGGGCACTATTGGACCATTTATCAGTATCAACAATCCCTACAGCCATGATGCCTTCTAGTTGATTAATATACAGAAGTTGTGTGGGTTTATAAAAAATACTATTCAAGAGGCTTGGCCGTGATTTTCTCCCTATTTAGTGTAGTGCACAAAGCGGGTCATCGCGCCCATTGTAACGCCATTGGTTCGATAACGCGCACAGTTTTGAAAAGTAAGAGATTGTGGGTAAACTTTGCTGGAATCAAAGTGTGTCAAACCCCCTGAAATCCTCTAACCTGATATTCTAAGCACACAATGAAGACACAATGGGGGGGGGGGGCAGGGTACCATGCCCCATCGAGCACCAAATGCCTGCAGATGGTTTGCTTCAAATCTGTTGTTGTTGTTGGGTTTTTTTGTTGGTTTTTTTTCCATGTAAATAACAAACAAAGCAGAGTCTCCAGGATCAAGAATCATTCTGGGGGAACAAACTGGTCTGAAACCATTTCATTTGCGATATTTTAGGACTGTGTGTTCGGGCCAAAAAACCACTATCAGTGATAGTGGTTTTTTGGCCCGAACACACAGTCCTAAAATATCGCAAATGAAATGGTTGGAACCGGAGTGAGGAGAGAATGCGCCCCACATACACCATAGATTACAAACCTATGATAGATTGTGTGTAGCCTGGCAATAATAGTAAACCAAACCCTTGACCCTTTCTCTGATAGAGTAAGATGATTGCCATTTAGAACAAGTTATCCCACCGTGAAAAGATGGCGCTCTTTAGACTAAAGCTGAAAACGCCACAATCTATTTATTGTCCAGAATATTATCAATGTGAAGAGACAGCATTTATATAGTCTTATGATAAGACCGATGTTAAAAAAAGAGTCATAACAGCCCAACAAGGTTGGGGGTAACAGCAATCACCGTGGCCGGTAATTTTTTTTTATATTCCCACTGATTTTGATGAACACATCGATGTATACAAACCTGGATATCGACCTTCGATCCTGAGTCACATGAGCCGACAGCGAGAGGGGAGCACGGGCGACTACCAGGTTTCCCGCGGTCAGACCCTGCAGTTGGAGATCTACTCCTGGAAGATGTCTCCAGTATCCGTGACATCTTCGTACGTGTTGTCTCCTCGACCAACTCGCAGTCACTCACCTTCCGAAGCTGTGGTAGTGGAGGACTGTGACGAGGGAGAAGCCCCAACTTGCCACAAAGGTCTTGATATATATTCGAAGACGTATCCTCTCTAGGCGAAACATGAGGAGATGATCCCACAGAGCTACAGGAGCTCATGACATCTGATCCTGACTGAGGACAAACACAAATGGTGTTTTCTTGGCAGTCATTTAAAACTTATGCAAACCTAAAGAAAACAGTTTCTTTGGCTGTGAACGCAAAGCCATTATTGATGTCTTCTCCTTTTACGCAGGCGGCAGTGTACCATGCCAATATGTGGCAGAGGGTGTCCCCAAAATGTGCCCATACCTTAACACACTCTTTTCCCCTAGTACAAGCACCACCCTAAAATCCTCCAAAGATTCCAAGCACACAATGAACTTGGGGGAGGGATACCATATGCCACATATCGAGCAAGCCAAATGGACAAAAGGGGTCTGTGGGTACGGTAGCTTACCAACCTCTTCTTGATCCAATGGAGAGTCATCATCGATCTCATCATCTTCCGGTAGGCTTGGTAGTGACGAGCAGCTCGAACACTTCTGCACAAACTCATCCATGCATTGGACCACCGTGGATGGGAATTTCTCATGGAAGGTTTCGGGGCTTCTGCTCCGGCTCCGAGAGACGTGTTGGCGCGGTGCAGATCTCGTCTCGCGCCTTGATTTTCGTCCTGGACTTTGAGAGTTTGCATGCGGCTTCGTCGACGTTTTGGGATACTTGGAGTTCGTTTGCGGGGGCATTTGGTGTCTCACTTGATGTCTTTCCTTGTGGGACTGTGCAAAATGCATCACCCTTTGAAATTGTTCAAGGTTTATTGGAGGTTGTTTTACATCGACGTAAGTCGCGTAAGCATCCTCCATGGACGCGGCAGAATTTGTCTCCAATGCAATAAGTGAGGCAGCCACTGCAGCTCGACACACATCGTGGGCGATATCTGTCACAGCTTTTGAATTTTCGTGTGCTTCTCTAGCCAAACTGTCTATCACCAAAGACCTATATCTTGCTTCAGAGGCACGCTGTAGCACCGAATCAGCAATAGCTGCTATATCGAGTGCATCGGAGAAAGCCTGGAAAAACACCGGCGTTACACGGTCTGGGCCGGTACCGGGAATCACTCTCGGTGGCGGTGGGCCTATCGTGGACTTATCATCGGGAGATTGGGTTGAGGCTTGCTTTTGAAGACTAGCGTTTGCAGTGTCATCCTCGTCACGTCTTGCTGATACAGCATTATTCTCGGTATCGACCTGCCTACCAAGCTCTGGAGGCTCCATTCTGACATTAGATTAACAAGATAATAACAAAAGGTAAACCCAGGCCTGAACTTGAAGTTCAATTTTCTGTTCCACAAGTTGTGTGATGTCATGTAGTCCCATGTTGCAATTACAAATAAAGTTTCTTTTTGGATCGAACTCCCACGGAGCATGGGGCACCTCGAATAGTGAAGAGTCCTTCCACTTGAGTTATCAGAGAACTCAACATTTAGCCCTACCGTGAACACAAAGTATTCAAACAGATCTACACAGTGGGATCCCACCGTGAATAGTGAAACATGACTAATAAGTAATACATGTACAATAAACCAGACATAATGGCCGGAATGTCGAATCATTCTCAAAGGCCATGTCACACGGGACATTTTTTACAGGCAACTTATGAACACTTCGGCAGCATAGAAGACATTCAGTGCTACTGCAAATAACCACCCCCAAGAAAATAATGAGAAAACTGAAAAAAAAATGAAAACAATAATGTTATAATAAGGAACTGAAACGTAAATGAATTTCCTTTTTGGACTGGTAGTGGTTGGCTGTAGTCTCGCGTGATATTGCCTTTACGCATTCGATTGAAAAACTCACCGTATGTTGGACAGGTATTCCTATACCCAATCCTTTCTCCCGTTCACACAACTGCACCGCAATATAAGTCGCCAATAATCAGACATTACAAGCACAACACTCAAGCTATCGACATTTTAAAGCTCTTGAATTTATAAAAATGTAAGTTTGAAAGTAACGAAATGCGAAGGAATAAAAATGAACGTCGCCTTTGGAACACGTGCTCTTCGTTCGCGCGTTTTGTGTGGAAGGCGTCCGAAGATAGCGTGACGCCACTATACCGCATACGGATTGTAGTCAAATCTGGGCATTTGCAAGCATGTACCTGTGTCACATTTTGCCATTTTTGCCATTGTCCATGGATAATATCTGGATGCTTTGTCCAAGTTGAACCACTACCGCCCTTATAGGCAGACGATGTTGAACACGCCGTGTAACTTTTTACCAATCAGAACGTAATGGTGTCAGCCAATAATATGACTGACACTCAGCCAAGTGAGGGCGGTAGACATATTTAACAGTAATATGAAACATGTGGAGAAGGTTAAATGGGCCCCAAAATTATGTCTTTGCACCCACTGGCTCCTCCCCCTCCATAAAAATGTCTGGTTGTTCCACTGATTTTCATTAATATATTTAAATGCATTTTTTTTTTTTCAACCGGGCTCTGGCTGTAATCATCTTTGAACGGGCCCACCTTTGTACTTCATTGACGGCCCTGCTCAGCTTTTATTCGTAATTAAACAGTTTCGGGTAGGACAAATACAGAATATTTGCAAACAGCAAACAACTATTTCATTATTACCCTACAAGGATGTATGATATTACACAAAATCCTCCCAGGCTGCGCTGCAAACAACAGGAATTACCAGGGAGCTAAAGTCACAAAGAGTTACGCTTTGTATTAAAGCCCTGTGTATCAATCTTAGTAGACCTTGTGCACATGAACTCATTGAGTAGGGCGCCCTCGCCTAGAGGTAAAAAGGAGGTTGTTCTTTGGCCAATCCTTGGCGTAGCACGTACAAATCTGTGCGTTTCCATTGTTTCATCATCGCGTAACCTCTAAGATGGCGGCTGGATGAGGTCAATGCGTAAGGTCTATCTTTAGTAGGCCTTGTGCACGTGATGTCATTTGAGTAGGGCGCCCTCATCTAGAGGTCAAAAGGAAATCTGTGCATTTCCTTTGTTTCATCATTGGTTTACCTCTAAGATGGCGGCTGGATGCGTAAGGTCTATAGACCTTATGCACATGACATCATTTGAGTAGGGCGCCCTCGCCTAGAGGTCAAAAGGAGGCTGTTCATTTGCCAATCCTGTGCGCCGCACATACAAAACTGTGCGTTTCCATTGTTACATGATCGGTTTACCTCTAAGATGGCGGCTGGATGACGTCAATGCATAAGGTCTATTGCTTTAGCAAAGTGTGATGTCACAATTTGCTACTCATCTTAAGATGAATCTTGGTACTAAAAGTGAAATCAAGCCCAGGGCCAATTTCACAAAGGACAAAGGGTTAAGATAAATCTAAACTGTGAATCAATCTTGTATATTGCTAAGCAAAGTGTGACGTCACAATACAAATCACTATGAATACTGCCAACTCATAAGATGAATCCAACTGTTTTGTAAAATGAACCCTGAACCACTGAATTGCCTGCATGGTTACAAAAGTCAAGCTACACTACTGTGATTGGCAAAATGTACAACAATCTATCGCCACAGTGTAATTCTTGCATGGAGGTAACAAAACAATTAGTTCAGAAATGATGAACACACTCACAACTTTTCAACCGATCTTTTTAAATGTTTTATTACAAAGATTGATTTCACAGTATACACTGCATCTTGAAACCAAGTAATGTCCGCTGTACAAGCAATGAGCACTAACACTAATACTGCACCTCCAACATGTTTAACACTCTAAAACAATAATAAACCACAAGATAAGAAAACTTGCACCGAATAAAATCCTAAGATTCCTATACCTATTATTTCACATTTTGTCTGTACCAAAGGCCTTCATTTAAAAGTGCACCTTGACTGTCAGGTTATGTAAACAGTCGTCGATTACACATGGTTTTTTTGGCGATTTGATTCAAATTAGTATCAGTCAGTACAACCTATTATCGTTTTTTAATTAAATAAAAGCTGCATTCTGCCCTCAACTGGCCGGCGCAGCCATGACAAATTCAAGGTTTTGAAAACAGAAATATTTTCCATGTAAGTCACCTTAAAGGTGCGGCGTATCATTTTTGTGTCTCTGTTATGAAGAGTACATAATATACTCTCATATTCGCATACATTTTTGTTGTTGTTGTACAAAGTATGTATTTTAGTGCAATCTTTGTGGGAAATTACCTTACCTGCCCTTTCCTATTTTAGAATGGCAAATTTGAAAACCTTTGTAAAAAAACCAAACCTCAATCAATGAAGAGACAAGAAAATAAGTGTAATCAACCATGTCATCCTCTATTGATTGAAGTTAATGAAGAAATGTAAACTGGCATTGACCTTTTCCAAATAAACTGATAAACCCACAGTTTAAGCTTTGGCATAATTACTCTGAAAATCTCGGCAAATATATGTTAACATTATTTTAAAAACTCACCCTAAACTTTTCTTATATTGCACAAAGATTCCATGTTAAATAAGGCAAAGGTTATCCATACTGGATAAAAAGCTAATTTCAGTATTTGACAATAAATTGCATTGGCCCTTTGATATTCATTTGAAATAATTTATACAATTCTTGATTTACTGTCAGCTTAATTTGCATAACCATCTTTCATGAGAAAAAAAACCCCATTTACAAGCAGAGTTCTGACAGTTAGAAATCCTGTATGAAATCAACTTTATATACATCACAATTAACAATATATACAAACTTAGTGTAGCAAATGTTCATGTTATTTCTGACAAAATATATGATCCTCTTTATCAAAGTGAAAATAATTTCAATTCATTAAATTAGAAAATGTCTGTTCTGTTGTTGTTAAATCCAGGGAAGGTTAAAAGTGTGTAGTTGTGGCAATGGGTGTTAAACATCAAATTCAATGGACTAACAAGAAGCTAGTAATGATGGGAGTCTACTTCAGGCTGTGTCCGAATTGACCGATTCAACTACGGTTTAGGCTGGATCACTGAAAACTCCCATTCTTTGAAGTTGTCTCTACAACAGCCGTAGCTGAAGACCTTCAAGAGGTGTCCATGCTGCCACTCTCTTTGATATCCTGAGTGCGAAAACAATACAAAATCCTCGGACGTGTGTTGGTGATCCCCTAACAGAAACGTGTTTGAGCTTTTAGTAATTTTTTAGCATTTTTGTGCAAGATTTGTTGTGCCGTGGTGACATAGCTGTTCCTATTAAACCACAACTGAGTTGTTGGCTCGGTTAAGCCTGGTTTCAAAGTGGCAGGTTTTTTGGCAAAACACACCCTGGAATTTCAAGAAAATAGTTCCGACTTTTTAGGGGGTTAACCTTTCAAGGCCTAAAGCTTTAAGCCAATTGGTGGCTGCGGCTGTTGCTAAGGGTGTCGCCAAGGGCATCCTATGCTTCAACGCATGTCAACATAGCAACGAAGCCACAGTCGCACCCCACTCGCCAAGTCGGACACAACCTCAGTTTAGTTACACGGAACTGAATGAGTGACATAAAGGTCCATTGGTTCACACACACAGAGTTTTGGGCGGAATACATGGTTTATGTTCATATATGGTATACAGACGTCACATTATAATATCCCTTGGAGGCAAATCAGCAAGCCAGTGGAAAAAGAAAACACGGCCCAAGTTCAAAAAGATGCTTACCACAAGGAGTTACGGGTCATTATACTCATGCAATGTACATTACTCCTAACTGGTAACCTGTAAATTTGTGCTGAGCAAATCAATGTATTACTGGCATACAGCTTTGTGCAACTGACCTAAGTGCCCAATTTTTTTCTGCAAACTATCTGCTCTACATATTTAGCACTGATTGCAATATCAGCACTTTTGAGCAAAGCAATCCTCAGTCACACAGCATTACACAACACATGGGACCTACGGCTTTACGTCCCATCCAAAGGACACAGCAAAATGGTTAAGTGTCTTGCTTAAGGATACAAGTGTTGAGACCGGGACTCTAACCCACACTCTGCTGATCAGAAACACAAAAGTATCCAGAATATGATTTCTGGTATAAAAAAAAAATAGTTGTTTTAAAAAATGTTTCACTAAATTGCACAAATTATAGTAATCTGTTCTATAAATTCTATTTTTTTTTCCATAAATTAATATTTAGTTTCTCTATAAATAAAACTGAATTTGTTCTTAGATTTTACTTTATTTCTATTAAGTGCAAATCAAAATATTTGAGTGCAATGCAAAGAAACGCTGAGTGTCTGACACCAAATAACTAGTATATTTCTCACAGCAATAAATAAATAAAATTAAAGACACCTGATTATTTTGCTAAATTTCACTTCCTTTGGTATGGTCTCATCAACTTTTTAAAGAAAGACAAATGGAGGGTCCACTGAGCCACTTTGTCATGTATGTTACATTCAAAATGTGTTACACATTGTTTATGTCCACTCATTACAAAACACACACATACATGTACATGTAAACAAGTAGGATTTGAAACTTTGCATGGTGAAGATACCAATCTAGTAAGGTTTGTGGTAACACCATGTACATGAGTAGGATTTGAAACTTTGCATGGTGGAGATACCAATCTAGTAAGGTTTGTGGTAACACCATGTATATGAAACACCTCTCAATGAGTTGTGGTTCGGAAAAGAACCGGTGGCATTACACATATATATCAGTAAGTATACAAAGTGTGCTACCTGGATCGTAGCTGTACAACAACTGCTTCACACAGGACATGCATACTCCAACGATGACAAACACAGGCCTTAGAGTTCCATCTTTGAGAGGGCAAGGCCATTTTTGTGTGTGCAAAGGGCACTTCAATTGGACACTTTTGAAGGGGCACCAAGGCCAAGACCAGGAAAACAGACGTGTAATTCCAGGCTTGCAAACAGTGTTGCTCAATGCATTATGGATGCATGTGTTGAAACCCCCATTTAGTTCTTAAATCAGTCCTCTGCCTCCAAAGCTCAAAGGCTGCAATGTAACTTTGGGCAGACATTTTGGGCATGCTAAAATGTATGTCAAATTTGTAACATTTAGGCAATGGAACAAACATTTCAGATCAGTGACAGTTACAAGCATAGACAGGGTTTGCCTTACCTTTGTCATTGACTAGCAAGCAGCACCAGGGCCCAATTTCATGGCTCTGCTTAGCGTAAGCAAAGAATTGGCACTTACGGAAGCAGGGAATTCCGTGCTTACGTCAAGCGGATTTCACAGGTTAGCAGGGAATTTTTTGCCTGTGCGCATGCCTACTCCACGTTACTAGGCATTCTTCGCTTACACAGCTAGCGCAGAACTTCGGCGCTTGCACAGTAAGCGGAAAATGGTGATCGCAAGTGCAGAATTCGGCAGTAAGCAGAGCCGCGAAATTGGGCACAGATAGCTTGTCATTTCACTAGTCAGCTTTTTCACAATGTATGTACTTCAAATAAAATAGGGATGCTTTTCAACACTGAACTAGCCAGCGGACCTTCTCAGGAGTACAGTGCCGCGGATTCTATTATTACACGAATGGCACACTTTGATGAAATAAACTTCTAGGCCCAATTTCAAAGAGCACCAAATACTATTCAACACGTTTTTGCTGGTAACCTTTTTCTAGTAAAGCAAATATTGTTCTGAGCTTATGCATATCTATAAAATTGGATCATGGTTCAATTTATGAAGATCACATACATGTAGTGATACAAACAACCAGAGCACAGACATTTTTTAAGTTGTTATAAAGTGGGACAACAACATCAATGGACTGCCACACTATAGAACTTTCCATTGTTGATAAACAAACCGCGCTGGTTGGCATGGACGGCCGAATGTTGCCAAAACATTCAATTGTGTTAACAAATGTTTTAACCAAATTTAACATTTTCTGCAAACTTTCAATAAAATACCTCCCATGATGGATGGCTTTGTTTCCAACAAATTCACAAACTACGGCTATCTGTTTTTGTTTCGCATTCGTGGCTTTCCATAGTTTTCCAACCTCGGTTGGCAAAAACTCGGGCTGTGACGTGCCAAAAGAAAGATCTATGAAAGTCTGAGCTAAATACCCCACAGTTTGACTTGCTGCTTTTTCCTGAGAGCATGGTATTTTGCGGCTGCGGAACAAGGGACCTTTTTGGTGGGGATGGCTTGAGGTCCAGTAGTCAGGTCCCCTTTGGATGAACTATTTGGTCTGAGGTTAGTCCCTGGCAAGACGTCGGTTTCCGTAGTGTAAATGCAGACTGACATCCAACCAGGGGTTAGTCCGAGGTATACGATATGTTAACTCCAGAATGGAAACCTCTTCTGAGGCGATGCCTTGGTTTTCTTGGTCCCAGATTTCCTTACCTCTTGCCTGGTTAGCTGCTTCTTGAGGTGTTGATCCAGAAGTTGGTGGATATCGATCTGAAGTGGATGAATTCAAATACACAACGTCACTTCAAGGGAAAAGCCTTGATATGGATTGATGTCATAAATGCTTAGGGTAAAGTTGCTCTGTGATTGCTTTTCCTTTTGCAAACTCCAGGTGAAATGTTGATTTATGAGTGAAATAAAACTTGGTTCTCTATACCAGTTTTCAAACCAAAGTGCGTATCTCCATACTATTCACAGCTTGGTAGGACTTTACCCCTACCCTGTTTACATGGTTGAGATATTTGATGGGGGAACACGATGGAATGTGGATCAAGGGTAGGGTAGGCTGGGGTGGGGATTGGGACTGGTAGATTGAGTAATTGGGTTGGGTATAGAAAAGGTAAATTGGGGGTTAAGTAGGGTGACTGTTTGGGTCAGTTACAGGGTAAGGGGATTTGGTAGGGTGAAAGACAGAGAGTTGGACAGGGGCCAGGTTACAGGGTAGGAAAGACTGGGTCAGGTACAATGAAGGGCACTAGGGAAAGACCATCTTGGTCACGTTCCTTGTATCCAATACCAGCAATAACTAATAATACTCATTGCACAAAATGGAACGAGACTGTTTCTCCCTCCAGCCATTGAATGGAAGAAAATCAAGATGGCCACACCCGGCATGATTAAGGCCTATGGATCAAGACGGTTTCATCAGGTTATAGGGGGAGGGATTGAATGGGGGGGGGGCTACCAAGTTGAGAGATCAACTAACCTGCCATTCATCTAGCTGTTGTGATAAGCTGACCTTCTGTTTAATTGCCCCTATTAATTGATCATCTAATTTACTCATATCTGTCTTCGCTTGAATTAACTCCTCCTCTGCAGCCGTCCGTCTACAATCAAACAGAAAAACACAAGAAGTTTGTAATAACACCTTTCATATAACAAGTAAAAGATCATCTAATCTGGTTTGAAAGAAAACGACCAGCAAGGCCATGTATATTTGTAAATTAAAAAAAAAGGTTTTATACTTGAAAAAAAAAAACACCCCAAAAACCAAAGACTAACAAATGTTTTCTGAAACATCTCCTTATTTAGATTTCACACTGCAAAAAAAAGAAGAAGTCTGCAATTCATAGTCATTTTGTGCCAATCAATAGATGTTTTCCTATTTACCTGGCACCAACTATAAGTAACTGGAGGTTTTACACACCGTGAGTTAAAAAAAGAAAGAAAAAAAGAAGAAGATTCATTTACTCTTTCTTGTCTAAACAGGGATGAAAGCCAATGCTGACAAAACTTCTGAAACTAAAATCCAAGTTTTAGGCCGCAGGTTGAAATGGCCACATTTCCACCTTTTGGTAACCCCTGGAGCTTTGAATTTCAATGAGCTATTGGGGAACAGAATCACCAGCACTATAAAGGGGTAGACCCAAGAGCATAATTTCTTTATATATGAATAAAAAATAACAGCTACTTTTGAACCAGGCGGACATTAAAAAAGGTCAGAATTCAAAGAAACAGCTTCTTTGTGCTTTTACAGTTTCCCTGGTAAACATGGTAAAAATGTAAAAGACCAAGAGCAACTGTAAAAATGAATACTGCAAACTAGTTCAAACATGATGGATTTCTCATAAGAAACACAAGGAAGGTCTTGGCCCTACTCTAACAAGTCTGAAAGGAAACCCCAGCATAAGTATAAATGGAAATATAAATCTACAAAAAAATCAAATTTTTAATATTAAATTTCAACACAATAAGCATGTTAAGGTCAAGAGGAGATCTATAAAGATATCCAAGGTGTGTTAGGAGGTTCCTGTGTAAGCCCTCAGTTGCCCTGTGCAGTCTTAAAAACACAGCTGCAAAAGATGGCTTGACCCATCCCAAGACTAATCCATGACATAATGATGTCATATGACTGACCTTTGTATAGCCTCATCTCGCTCACTTTGCAGTCTCTCGATGATTTCATCTTGGCTGACATCGGATGAGATATCATGGAGAGGATCAAAGGATGTCCTCCTGGCATCAAAGACCGACAGAGAGCTTCCTAGATCCTCCTATTGTTAAAAGCAACCAAATCTTGTCATGAACTTCAAGCCTGCATGGGATTAGCAGTGCTGTATTACTCAGACTCGGTATTAATACTCGAGAACTACTCGAGTATGGTACTCGTACATCGGCTAGCAAAATACTCATACTGGAAGTCCATACTCAATACTCGACTAAAAATGTACTCAATTTTAAGTAAAGGTGAAGACAACCAAAAACATCACCCTTGACATCAATGTGATATGACAGTTCACTGCCACTCATAAAAATAACATAGAAACATCAAATGTGTACAATGAGTATCAAGAGAGCCGACTTCTCAAAATAACATGTAGATGGCTACATTCTGATGAGGATGTAGGGTAACACACAAAGATGTCTGAACCCTTGGGAACCCTTGAGAACCCTAGAGAGAGCAGTCAAGAGAGCGGACTTCCGAAAATGACATGTAGAACGCTACATTCAACGTGTAGAACGCTACATTCACATCAGGGCGATGGATAACAACAAAGCTACCTGAACCCTTGAGAACCATTGAGAACCCTTGAGACAGCAGTCAAGAGAGCGGACTTCTGAAAATGACATGTAGATGGCTACATTCAGATGAGGGCGATGGATAACAACAAAGCTATCTGAACCCTTGAGAACCATTGAGAACCCTTGAGACAGCAGTCAAAAGAGCGGACTTCCGAAAATGACATGTAGATGGCTACATTCAGGTGATGACAAAAGATAACAAACAAAGCTGTCTGAACCCCCAAAAACCCTTGAGAAACCCATAATTAAAAGGGCTTTTTCCACAAATCAGGCTCTGGCTTCGGCCTCAGTTTGATGTCAAAGCACTGTGCAAAATGCATACAAAATTAATGATGGAGCCAGAGCCGGGAGCCAGAGTGTAAGCCTGGGTTTGGAACAGGCCCTAATCACCTACCCGATCCCCATCACTTGACATGCCACTGATGTCATCACATGTTGCTAGATCATCCAATGAGGAGGAAGATGCACGGCGTAGCTCATGCTCAAGACTCCTAACCTATTGGTATCAAACAAACAAAGAAACAGTACATTTTACTTATCAGATAGAAAGACAATGCTACAAACAATCCGTTTTCTATTACTCGCTTTTTTTAAAAACCTTAAACCAATATTAGGCACTGTTTACTCAGTGCGTTCCTGAGTCTCCTGTGAACAAAATCCACAGGTGTACCACTCGGGTAGGATTTGAACCCATTACCTTTGCCATGTTAGAGCAGATGTCTTACCACTAGATTACAAAGCTAGCAAGGTGGCTATATGCAGTTTGAATACTATAGTATTAGCAGCGGCTACCAAAACAATTTTTTTTAAAGATTTGTTTTCTCTTTTCTATGTTTTCATCTGATTCCACAAAACCAGAACCAAGAAAGAGAGAAAAAACACACCACCTTTTATTTTACACCAAAATAAAACAAATTAATTGGTTAGTGTCACCGTCTCCATAAAAGCTTTGTTAAAAAATAGCAATATAAAACAATCAAGAGTTATTTTATCTGGCTTCAGAACATTTCTCCTTTTTGTTCCAACTTGAGGGTTGAGCCATTTTGTGTGGCTTGGTCAACGGATAATTTGGTTTAGTTTTATACATTTTGTGACATAATTTTCTCTGGTTTTAGAAAAAAAAAGAGGGGAAAAGAAAAGAAAAGAAGCAAACAAAAGGGGAACAAAAAAGAAAATAGACAGAAAGAAGAGACAAAATGGAATCATACACGTAACAATAGAGAACCTCAAAACTTGTGGAGAAATCATGTATGGACTTCAAATGTCAAATGTCAAATTTTGGTTTACATTCACAAAGCCATAAAAAATGGCAAGCTTCAATGCCGTTAACTGACACAATCATGACAACACTACATGAACCTGTATCTTCAATTACCAGCAATATCATTAAATTCTCCAAAACAGTAAAGTGCATAAGAATATGATCTGTTGTGTTTTTTTCCGTTCAGCGCACTTTTGCCCCAAATAATATTTGTCCATATTTTATCAAGACTTCTAATACAATTTTACCCTGAACATTATGAGTACGCCACAATCAGTTCATAAAGCAAGAAGGCTTAATGTTTGATAAATCACTTTGCATAAAGATACGAGATTGGACATGGCATAAATTTAGGTAAACCTCCAGCATTGCTTTCCCCAAAAAAATACTCTGGTCTGACTTTAGGATGAAGGCGCCATATACTCATTGTATATGAGAGTGAAATGATATAAACACAACCATTGAGGCTCTCTCGTTACCTCCGAGACTACATAATGAAGGGCAACCACACAAAAGAACAGTAACCATAGCAACAAAATATTTACAAACTCAAGCCAGGAGGGGAAAAAGAAGAAGACGATAAATGCGTAGTTAATTCCTTTATTCCGGCTGGGTTCTTCCTGTGAATATATCATCACAGATCAGCCATGTGTTTGATTGGTCTGTGCTATCTAAACAGAACTGTCTAAAATTAAGAAAGTCCCCACAACAACAGCATAAATTCCTCTCAAAAGACTTGACCTAAAATACACAATTTGGTATCAATTTTGCCAAGCATAAACAGGCATGGTATTTGGTCCTTGTTGAGTACAATGGCTGACCTACATGTACACATAGTGTTGACTTTAATACACTTTTCAGGCTATTAAATCACAAAATTTCTGATTTTCTCAAGGGCAAAAATAAATTGGAAATCAGACTAATGTGGAAAGAATATAATTCCTGCATAAAGAAATATACAACCCCCCCCCTCCGCAGTTATTGCATCAATTCTACCACATTTTATATAAAAAAAAACCTTTGTCCCAATTTTTTTCCATTTCCGATTGCCAAAGTGACTAGAATTCAGAAGGATTGGGGATGATAGGCCCCCTCCAAAAAAGGCTTATCACGGGGTCAGGTATTCCAACCTTACCTAAGTCCACACAATTTGGTGTGGAGTGACATAGGAGAATACTGGAGGATTGAGCACACTAACCAATCTGTTTAGTCCACAAGGGATAATTATGTAACATCTGCTGCTAAATTTCCCTTGGTGTGTTTCTCTCTTTGCAGACAAATTTACTAAATATCGTTTTCTACTAAGGAGCATGTATTGGGCCCCCCAAAAAAGGAAATCCAAACAAGGGATGTTAATTTTTATTGAAAAAAGGTTGTGTACATTGCACTCTACAATTACATTTGTCTGCGTGGTAGTATGACCAAAAAAGAACATAAAACAAAAAACAAAAGGGACTCAGCTGTTTTCAATTAAAGGAATAGGAGGCAAAAAAACAAAAAAACAGAAAATAAAGAAACAAAACAAAACACCAACCCCGAAATAAACCAACCCTGTAAATTCCCCTGCTGCAATGCAGGTGGTCAAACCAGGCAATTAAATATACAGTACATACAGTAGGTTTGTTCTACGTCATACAAAGGACATCGTCTCCAAAGCAACAAAATAGTGACTTTAGAGCACAGGAGAAAAAAAACCCAAACAAAAAACAAACAAATGAACAAAAATATACCAAATCCCTAAAATAAACCAACATCACACGTGTAAACTCCTCTTGCTGTAGCATGTATACAATTAAATAAGGCCATTAAAAATACGTACACGTAGATCTGTGTTACATCATCACCGCAAAGAAAAAAAGTGTAACCATAGCAACAAAATAGCGGCTTTAGGAGTACAGGATAGAATGCAAACCAAAAAACCCCAAGGTTGTGATAATTACTCCGCTCCCAAATTAATGAGCAAACACATTCCAATGAAATGGTTGGGAGTAAGTACAAAGCTGTATCTATTCAGACTGCTGGCAAATGATTATGTAGAATTTGGATGTAAATGATGATGAGTGCAAGCCTGGTCCCAATTTCATGGCTCTGCTTACCGTAAGTAAGGAATCAGCGCTTACGGAAGCAGGGAATTCCGCGCTTACGTCAAGCGTATTTCACGGGTTAGCAGGGAATTGTTTGCTTGTGCGTGTCAAACTCCACATTACTAGGCATATCTTCTTTGCTTACACAGCTAGAACAGAAATTCGGCGCTTGCAAAATAAGCGGAGAATGGTGACTGTAAGGGCAGAATTCGGCGGTATAAGCAGAGCCATGAAATTGGCCCCTGATGAGTTCATGGATGGAGGCAATGAAGGCAATTGCCTCCATGCCCCTAGTCATTGCCTTGGTGCCCCCTTGAAATGCTCCAATAGAAACCTAAATTTCTCTCCTAGAGGTGCCCTTTCCGAAGAAAAACCTGACTTGCCCCTTCAAGAATGAAGTATCGGGACTGTGTATGAAAAAAATAAAAATAAAATAAAATAAAAATGCATCCCCATCCCCTCGTTTTCAATATCACAGAAAAACAGTCAATGTTTTGTCAGGAAATGTGTGCACATTCATTATTGTACTTCTTTTGATGAGATAATTCCAAAGAGAGCTAAGATACCATTTTCTTTCACATGACTGTATTTTTAGGTTGAAATATTCCTCAGAATAATTGGTTCTTGTACGAGTTTGATAGCAAATAACCTTTTAGGTAAAAAGGGTTCATCGTTTAAAAATATAATTACCTGAAGTCATAAACAACATATTGTAAGACATTATGAAACAAAGAAGCTGCGACACCCTTGATACTGGATTACACTGTGGCATTAATGCATTTTCACATTATTGGCTTCTGCTTTCTGGAAGAGTGTTCCAATAAATGTTCGGGACTCTTCAGTTGTAACATTTCATCACCCTCCCCAAGGGTCTGCCAAATGTTTTTTAAAATCAATTTGATTAATTTCTTGTTCCGTAAATTGCGTGATTCCCCATTCATTTCCTGTTTTTAAATTAGAGTATTCTTTTCTTTAAAGCATGAAAAACAAACGAGGAAGGAAACATTGTTGCCAAAAGGAGATTTAGGGCACTGACAGGGGGGGGGGGGGTGGGGTGACACATCCCGAAAACGTATGTTCTGTTTTAGTGATTCATTTTGCATTTTAAATAGCCCCCATCCCCAAGGCCCCTCCCCACACCGGTTGAAGGCAGAGTTGATTTCCTAGCTCCCTCCACAACTATTTTCTGGGAGAGTCAATGGATGTGTGAAAGTGGTTCAAACTGAAAACTGAATTGCAAAGTAAAAAAAAAAAAAAATAAATAAAATAATAATAATAAACGATAGAGACTTTACCCTACATTTTTTTAACGATAAAAACAGAAAATTGTATTTTATTTATTTGTTGTAAAAGAAAAGACAACATATAAATATCTGAACTAAAATGAAAAACATATTACAAAAGGAAACTCAAGATATATGGACTTTTTGCAAAAAGAAAAACTTTGATGAAATGCTTTCCCTCTAAAAACTACTGCGTCAAAATGAAGGACGAGCGGAAAGATAACATAACCCTGACCACTATTCGGGTGTTTTCTAGGCACCCTGCTAAAGGCATCAAAATGCAGCACGGCTGAACTGACGACCCTGCTAAATGCAGCAGAATGCAATCGGAGGATTCTTTAACGTCGTGAAGTGAACTGGTTTACGCCAGCCTAGGAAGTCACCCTGCTAAATGAGCTAATATGCAATGAAGTTTGCTGGAGACTGGAGTTGCACATGGACATGTCGCAAGGCCATGTAGAACCCTGGTATGAATGCTGCACAGTGCAACAGAGCATGGGAGTTGAGTTGACAGCTAAATGTAACAAACTACAGCAGCTTTTAACATTTGGCGCATTTTGTTGTAATTGGCAGTGATAGGGAAAAAAAGGAGGATGGGACAGGTCAAAACCATAAACTGAACACAAAGCTAGCTTTACATGACCATTTGATGGAATGTAAACTAAAATTGTATTGACTTTTCTTCAAAAAGACACGTGAAACCCCTCTAAAAAATAGGAAAAAAAATTTGCTGTCAGCTTACTTTTACAAGTACATCTATATAATTGTACATTGCATTGCATGCATTATTTAATACTACCAAGTGTTAGCTGACCCTCTGCAACCAAACCAGAACAGAAGACAAAGAAAGAAAATAAAAACCCTTTTTGCCCCCCCGAGCCGTGATAGTGATAGGGCAATGTTAGGAGGAAATCAAAAGATGAAGGTAACAAGGGGAAATTTGCATACTGACCTCTGAATACAGAACCTGGGTCAACCTGTGTCTGGTCTTTAAACAAGTAAGATTGGAAGACAGAAGTTAGAGGACAACAGACATAAATGTACAACATGCACCGAATGGTGCCTGGAGAGAAGACTAAACAAGGAGATTTGTCCACACATTCTGAATTCATTTGACAAAGAGCGTTTAACGTAAAAAAAAACACGACAAGGAAAAAGTGTGTGATCCAGTAAAATGTGCAATATTCAGAAAAACATGAGAGAACAATATATCTTCAATACATAAATGAAATGTAAACTAAAGTTATAAACCTGTTTTTATGGTTAACACACAGCAACTAACAGTACTAATCATTGTAACATAGAATTTTGTTTCAAATTGTTAACTTTGCTTCATTTATAGCTTGAAAATTAGGAGAATTCAGGTAAAAAAACCTCACTGTCAAAGCTTTGTTGTATATAATCAAAACGAAACAGAGCTACATATAAGGCCATGTCTGGATCGAGAGACTTATGGGCTATGGGGGTTCTTTGGTTAAGAAGGGCAGAGGGGTTGTATTGCCTGAAATTGTACACAGATAAAAAAAACATAAGTACCATATTATAATACCCGGTAAAAAGTCTCTTTTTTTCTTTCTCTCTGTCCAATTGTTTTCCTTCTTGCTGTGCCCAAATGTTCATACATACAATAATAATCACCTTGGCTGTGAGTGTACAAAGCTCGGAGTCTTTCCTCTTGAGTTCCTCATCTTGTCTGTCGACCTCTGCTTGTAATAACTCAATATGAGACTGAGTGCTGCACAACTCCCCCCTCAGTGCCTCAATGTGATTCTCTAGTTTGTCGATATCAGTCTCACACGATGTGTCAAACGCACTCTGATGATACAAATACAAATAATTCCAATTGTCATATAAAATTATACAGTTATTGACTGCTTTGATTGCAATGGTTAAACTGCAACTCCCAAGGTGATATATGCAGCGTTCTATCTTAGACCACTCCGGGGACCACCGGAGGAGTTTTAACCATAAAACACAAGTAAAAGCAGTCAATATTTGTTTTATATCATCCCAAACATATATTGTGCCTAGCCGTCTAGGTACCGAGAAGCTGCTTTTGCTACAGGTATAGTAAAGTTGGGGAGGTAGTGCTTTCAGCTCTACCAGCCAGGCTTCTGATGGATGATACCCAAGCCTACATCCGTATGGACTGTAAAGGGGGTAACCCTATTTCAGCCCCAGGAGAAGGTGGCAACGGCCCCTGGAAAAAATAGTTGATTGTAGCCCACACCTTGAAGTGGCCTTCAGGCCTTGTGTGTCTGGCGACTTGCATAAAAAAAAGAAAAAAAAAGAAAAAGAAAAAAGTACACTGGTTGCTATGGCTAGAGCGCATTTCGCAGAGGTGAGTTTTGCGTCTGCAAGAGGATCAATACTCGTAGCAGAAGGTATGCTGGAAAGGTGTTTAAACATGAGAGATTTTTCATGCACCCGCGTTGACTTCACTAAAATGGTGACTTACCTCTCCGTCTAACTCTAAATTTCTAGTGATGTGTCTGGTGACACTCCTCAAGTCGTTGAGTAAACACAAGACCTCCTTTGGATGCGCAGCACCAACCCGTACAATTTCCTTTGAGCCCTTCCTATTGGCTGGTGTTCTTTGGTAATGTTGTGGTGAGCCAATGGGATTGGGCGTAGCTTGGAAGGCTTTTAGTTCTTGGACGAGTTCAGAAAGGGTAGACTGGACTTCATTCAAAACATCTTGCAACTGGAACGTCATAACAAGAAACAATGAAGTTAGGGTTTGTTCAGACTTACAAGAAATGGAGACAATATCTGGCAACTTAGTTCCTGAAATTGCAAACAATAGCCAACAGTAATGTCAATTGCAAGGGTCCTGTAAAGCTTAATGAGGTAGGCATTTTTACAAGATCAGGGCCTGATTTTATAGCACTGCTTCTGTGGAAATTTACACTTATGGCCTACAGAATCACTTGCTTTACAGGCTGTCATAAGAGCAGAATTCCATAGCAAGCAGAGCCATGAAATTGGGCCTGGATCTTGAAGATGGCGTCCTCCTGTTATAGTTACCTGCTGATGCTCCATGTGACACATCTCGTCTTGGCACGATTTATCACCAGCAGCACTACTTTCTCTCAATGGAGAGGTCCTGTGCTCTCCAGTCACCTTCTCTTCCTTCACCCCTACCTCCTTCTCCTCCTCCTCCACACAAGCTAACCCCGTATCTACATCATCACATTCAATGTCCTCTTCATAATGCTCAGCTGCTGCTCCCTGATGTACGTGCTCCTCATTAGGATCACCTCGCCCTCCCCCGGCCCCGCCCATCTCCAAGCCCAGCTCTGAGTGGAGGGAGTTACCGAGGAAGTCAGCGGCGTTAGCCGATGAGTTCAGAGTGGAATGGTATCGGAGTTCATCTAGTTCTTCAGCGGTGTCATTATGGAGCTGTCTTAGTTTGGATATCTCTGCATCCCGAAGCCCAAGCTGTAACCAATCCAAATTGATACTAAGTTACTCTTACATCTCTGAGAGTCTTATTCACACCCAAAATCCGCCAAAATCCATCTCATGATTTTGCTAGTAATTGATGAGTTCAGTACTGTGCTCCAGGCCACTAATTATTCTCAACATATGGCAAAGCGTACAAGTCCTATCAGAGTGCAATCATTTGGGAGTTGTCTTACCATGGATTGGAATATTTTGATTGATTCGGGTGAGTGGACAGCCAGAACACCCAGAACATTTTGTACAACTGTTTCACACTGTGAGTGGACAGCACATCGCAAAGGAACGTAAAACCAATTTACTTAGTACCAGTGTTAATACAACCTCGAACCTGGGGCCTATTTCGTATGTAAAACAAAGCAGTGGAAATGACCACCTCATGTTCAATGCGACTTTGTAGCACATCACCTGATTGTTCTCGACCAATAAAAATTCACAATCTATTACAGATGTACAACAACAATACACGTACCTGCTGTTCAAGTTCTCTACTTTGTTTATCTAACATGAGGCATCTATCGTTGGTTTCCTTGAGACTGGACGCCAGTGTATCTCTCTCAGCAGTGGTTGTGTGTAGTTTACGCTCCAACTCTCCCCGCTTAGCAGATAGACGCTGCATCTGGAAAAAAAAAAAAAAAAGCTCATGAGATTCTCCGGAGTCAGAATTCACAGACTGATCCATTAATCCTAGCAGTGTCCTAGGCCAGTTAAATCGTCCGATTTGCGGTTGTGTATTGCCAGCGACGATTAATCCAGCTCTATTTATAAAAGTCAAACATGGTCAAATCTTAATTAAATGACCTTTGTGATGGGTCAAAATACAGTTTGGAAAGTCAGCTTTGAACTTGCGTAAGCCTTGACTGCAGTCATCAATTGTTCCTTGGATTTGTTATATGAAATTTCTCTACAAAAAATAATTTCCACCTTGAAATGCTTGGCATTACAAGGTGTTTAACACACAGCACTAAGAGTTGTGGCATTTCCGATTATACACAGCAGCTTCTATATACCACCCACTGATTAATTTACTTTATATTCACTCTAACAACCAATTTGTTCACTAATTACTAATTACCTGCATTAGTGCAATGACCCAGTGGCATTCTCATCTCTTCATACCCTCTTCTTATTTACCACATCCGTTGAACCAAAAAAAATGATAAAATAATATATTAATTTTAATGACTATCAGGAGCCTGTTTCCCATCGAAAGTGCGATAAACTCTAGCTGGTGATTGGCTCACTGACGACAAACGTGCAATGGTTCAACAAGGTCATTTCATAATAAAGTTCTGACCATACATGTATGTAGAGCTACTAATGACTAGAGTGCCAACTTGCCCCGTGTTTTGAAGCCGTATGGGCGCATCCATGAGTGTGTACATACGGTTAGGCTATTTGCATACCAGTGCTTTTACTCTTTTCTATGCTTGATAGTATCTAGGAATTGAACGCATAATCAGTAAATGTGCATACTTTTGCATGGGTAAGGCAAACCCATGAAAAAGTTCTGGAAAAAGAAACATGCCTCAAATATGTGCATGTCCAAGAGGCTTCAAAAGATGTGTGCATATGGAATCAAGAGTATAGCGCTCTAATCAATACATGTGTGTAACTCCATCAGGGTCCACAGAGCACTGGTGCCTATAAGAGCCCACAGAGAACTGGTGCCTGGTGCCGATACGGGCCCATCACAGAGCACTGGTGCCTGAAGGGCCTATACTGTATGGTAATGGTGCCTATACTGGGCCCGGAGAGCACTGGTGCGTATGGCCTATGGGACACTGGTGCCTTGGGCCCATGGAACACTTAAACTGGCCCTGACTGTCTGGGACACTCCAATAAAAAAAAACTTGTCAACCTTCAACAAAAAAATGATCACTACTTTATACAACACTTTGGACAATAAAATTGGAAAAAAAAAACTTGGCCTTTTATACAAAAACATGTGAATGTCTCCATGAGTTGTACACACCTCTTTCTGCAGCTCTTCTACCTGTGGGTCTTCTCTATGCTGTGAGTGTTGACGTCTGAGATGAACCTGGTCTCGTAACCTCTGTATATGCTCATTCAGTTCCTCCTCTACATCTGATGCCTGAACAAAAACAAAATACACGCCATACATGTTCAGATTATACTTGGCTCAATGATAGAACTAAAGAGAATACAAGTCTAAGAGGGTACTGTGACGTGTAATTGAGAAACAACAACAATGAAAACACCCACTACGACGTTAACGATACACCTTCTTATGACGACAACAAACATTAGCGATAGTTATCGCTAGTTATCGCTAATGTTTGTTGTCGTCATAAGAAGGTGCATAAGAAGTAGAAAGACAGCAAAAGGACTGACGATCAGGATGAGACAAGGTCCAAAGGTCTGCCACAAGATGCAGGTCTGAGCTTCTCAGCAGTGATGGATCCAGGACGGATCCTTCCAACACCTGCACAATGGAACTTTGGATAAGTGGCTACTCAGCCTCAAACATCTCACCCCAGCAGAGCAGCAAATGACTCTTTTGATTCTTGTACCATCCTTGGTCTTGCGGGTCCCATGCCAAAATTCTGTCTCGGTCTCAATACAAACGATTCACAATACAGTGTGCCCTCTACAGTTTACCCCACAGAGAGGCCCTTATAAAAAAAAAAATGCAAAACATCACACTTGCAACTAGGCATTGCAAGGGCAGTTTGAGACCTTGAATTTGGCTGGCGTGGATGAGAAAAACATTCCCCGACCTCACAAACAAAATATCACGCTGCAAACACTGCAGAGAAAAACAAGCTGCTTTATATGAAGGAAACATCATTCCTGTAATTTGTCTGTATTGTCCCGAGTGCTGACTGCATGCAAACTATGTACAAGCCTGGAATTAATCTTTGAGAGGGCGAGGCCATTTTGGTTTTGTAAGGGGGCACTATGGGAAACTTTTGAAGGGGCACCAAGGCCAAGACCAGGGCAACAGAGGCTGTGGCATCTATGGCCTCTGTTTAATTCCAGGCCTGAGATGCTCAGTGTGCACGACAACCGAGCACTTGCCGGCATTTTTCAAATGATACACTGCGAAAACAGCCTCTTCCCAGACAGATTGTACAATGTAGTGGGTGCCCTTGTTTTGAGAATCAGATTATGTTATTTGTTTTTTTCTGCCGAATCAATTAAATTTCGCGCAAAAACTACCCATCCACGGAAGATTACAACTCGAACGACCTCAAGAACACTAATCTAATCATTTTTATAAATCAGATCTAACCAACGCTGTTATACTGCCCTTTAAATTATTTCCACGGGAGTATAAATCGATGAGTATGAATCCCTGTCAGCCATGACCTTTCCTTCAATCAAGACGTTTGATTATTGAGACTGAGAGAGAGGGAGAGGGGGGGGGGTGAGTATTCCATGAATCTCTTTCTCGCTCAGATTAGACCATCGGACTGGAAATCTCATTTCACGTTCAGCTGTCTGCTACATGTATGTCAGGTGTTGACCGAATGACTAAGTCCTCATGTATACATGCCACAATACAGGTATGTATTTCATAATGACAGATTTCCGTTGCGTACTATTTTTAGTACTCGGCTCTGTTTTAAAGAACTAAACTCTAAGTCCGATGTTTGTTGTGACTTTTAGAATGAGTAATACCTCATAAAAAGTTTGTAAATGCATCCATTATTTGATCAGAATCCGAGGATATGTTTGGAAAAACATAAAACCTTTGGCATGTTTCCACTCATTTCACTTGAGTACAAAATGAATAAATTACATTGTTGTACGTGTAAATTAAATACAAACATACATGAAGCTATGAAACTATCTAATTAAAGAATAATTAAAAGACTGTGCAGCCAGTAGACTTCATTAAAGGGAAATTACATCATTGGTAAGTGTTGTATTTTTTCGGGAAAATGTGGAGTAGGATTTGTGGGGTAGGATTTAATAAAGAATATTGATCTAACGACCTGTTTACATTTGTCAGTTTGGGACTGCCAAGAAAAACAAGAGCAGATGGTGAGGATTTTAAACTGTCACTGTCAGGCAGATCTTGTTTTACAAAAACTCACACAACCAGACCATGGTCACCTGACCATCGTTTCAAAATTATACAAAGTTGCATTTGTCTTTGAAAAGAAACAATCAGACTTGGGCAAATCGACCTGGACAAAACGATTTCACTGGACACTTTCAGTCAAAGTTGTTTTGTAACTCGGAAGTATGTTTTGTCATGTCTGCAATTGATGTAATCTACCTTTAACTATGGACACATCTGTGTTATTTTTGGGGGGACAGAAAACTGATAATATTTTAAGAATGAAAGATTTGGGGTACGTCATGATGGTGGATTATGTGGGTAATCTCATTAATCGGATTGCCAAGGTGTGATTTAAAGGACATGGGCTCAATTTCATAGAGCTGCTTCTAAGCATAAAAAGTGCTTACCAAATTAAGGTTACCTGCCAAGATACCTTGTCAAACAAACAATCTGTGACTGGTCCCCTGCCTATTTTTGCTCAGTAGAAAACTGCTAAGCATTTTTTCCTGCTTAAGCATCTCTATGAAATGGGGTCGTGGTCTTCCTAATGTTACAACTTGTCTGCTTAACCAGACTTCTTCAGGAGGTGACATCAGATTCATCAAAATGTCAAGAAAACTTACAGTTCATGTCAGAACTTTATCTGATAAATCACACTTGGTGATAGTGAGGTTACCCGCAGGGTGTAGTGCACAAAAATGGCAAAAAAACAGAATTCTTCCCTCGATATCGCATTTTTACATCTGATGCGACAGTGTCTGGCATTTCTGCATCAGTATATGACCATGGGGGCTTTTTAGCAGATCATGCTCAATGTGGCACATTCTCAGCTTTCACATTGTCTCACAGATTGTGATCAGAACGTGAATGTCAGGCAGTCATAATGAATCCTCATTAATGTCCATAACATTGAATTCACAAAGCGACAAAAACAAGTTCTCCTGAGAAGGCCTTCACATGCTAAAGACGGGCTCCAAGGCTCAAACTCAGTTTTGTGATGCACTCCGTCTCAAATAGATAGGGCCCCAAACAAAGTAGGGGAAAAGATACAAGTCTCTAGCATAAAAAAGGGTATCAAACACAGTGACATTTTCAACCATTTTATTGTCTAGTTAGAGACTTGTAATTTGTTTTCCCATTTTCATACGCCTCTATTTTTTTGGAAATTTAATTAACTTATTCTATTTTGAGTCTTGCAGTGTATTTCTGATGTATTTTAGTGTACCATTCTTGTACATGTAATTTGGCCTGTGGGATAGATGTTGATCTCAAAACTGGAGATACCAACATACATTGAGTTACCGCAGCTCAGCATAATTTGAGATACCATTGTATTTATGTCAGGAAGATGGCAAGAAAAGAGGTTTCTGAAGGAGGGAGTTCACTGACCAGATCAAGATTTTCCTGCTTTATTGTATTATGATATTCCTAATTGATTTGATGCAATTTATCAGTTCAGTTTCAGGTGCTTTACCTGTTTTCATTTGTGGTAAAGTTAACTGTTACTTGAGGTTATTTACCATTTTGGTTTGATTAGATGCGATTTGAAAACCTTTTTGACTTGAGGTGATAACCTTTTTGATTTCAGGTGTTTTAACAGTTTGAGGTGATTTACCTCTTGATTTGAGGTAAAATTAACTATTACGTGATTCACCTTTTTGATAAGTTGTGATTTACCCAATTGATTTGATGTGATTTACCCGATTGATTTGATTTACCTTATTGATTTGATGTGATTTACCTTATTGATTTGATTTGATTTACCTTATTGATTTGATGTGATTTACCTGATTGATTTGATTTGATTTGACTGATTGATTATATTTTATTTACCTAATTGGTTATGATTTACCTGATCGATATGATGTGATCTAGCAAATTGATTTGATATGATTTACCTGCTTGATTTGATGGCCCAGCCTCTGATTCTGCTCAGATAACTCATCAATAACCGACTGTTTCTCCTTCTCTACTGTTCTCTGTGCTGCCTTCTGATTGGACAGTTCCTTGTGCATGCTGGATATTTCTGACTGAAGGTCCAATAGCTTACTCTCATACTCTCCCTGAACGCTGTCAATTCGTCTTCTCAGATGATGCTTTTGTTGTTCTAATTCCTAGAATAAATTAAACACAAGGAAAAGATCAAAATGTCACACTATGTCTACATTTACAGGTTTGGAAATATTGCAAAAAGGTCAAACGTGGCAAACTTTGTTTCTACATCTACATGCAGGCCTATTTCACATGTAAAACCAAAACAGATTTTAGTGAAGAAGGAGAAGAAGAAGAAAAAGAGGAGACAAAATAAGCTGATTGTAAATTGCTTACAACATAAAATGATTTGTCATATAAATGCACAGATTGTTAACGAGGCCCTACATTTCGACCCTAGCAGAAACTTTCTCAGACGCTTAAACGAGAAAGCCTCTGTCAAAGACAGTATGTGTGATATTTTTTATTCTGGTAAGCAAACTTCTTATTCTGGTAAGCAAACTTCTTTTGTGTTTATTAATATTTTGTGTACTTTAAACAGCTCTGTGAATTGGGCCCTGGTTTCCAACCTGCTTCCTAAGAAATAAAATAATTTCATCTTTCTGATGTACATTCATTTCATGTTGCCTAAAGTAAAAGTTTCATCACGAAATTGAAAACAGTTTATGAAAAATTACTACATAAATACCTCTGTTAAAATCTTTCAAACAAAAATTTTCAAACTAATTAGCCATCTCCAGCGATTCAACACAAATGTGTTATTTTTTAAAGAAAAGCACTGGGCTCTTCCTTTTAAAGAACAATTAGAAACATATTAACAGGCCTTAAAGGGAACAAATACCTTTGGTTTTTGGAACCATTCAATTGTTTTAATCCTATAATGTAGATATATTCAATAAAAACAACCTGTGAAAATTTCATTTCAAAAGGTGGTAGAATTTTTTTTAGATATCGCTGAAAATCTGGAAGAATAATTCGTCATTGGAATACATCTCAGATTAAAATTTTTGAGACATAAAAACTGATTTCTTTTTACATAACCACATTACTTCGAAGTAAAATGTTTCTCAAAATGCTTTATTCACTACCAAAAGCTGATGTACCTTGACCCAATTTTTTTTTATTGCAAGTAATTTTAAGAGTAATTACCAAACATATACCTTCTCTTTAAATGTTGAGAAATAAAGATTTAAAAAAACAACAACCCCCAAACCACCTGTTTTTTCTCTCCTTCTTTCATTCTAAAAATCTTTCTTGATTTATCTTCAGTCATTCATACCTAGAATGTTTCTCATAATGTAGATCGTACATGAGACGGCGTGCCATTTGGAAGGACCACCAACTCAGCTGTGAAATGCAATTGATTACTGGCGATGGTTCCCCGGTTTATTATCTTGTTGCTATGGAAACTGCCTTGCAGATTATTAACAAAACAATGACTTTGCTCTTTTCCCATGCATGTAACCTTTTGAGAGGCTGTTTTCTGCCTCAAACATGATTACGACTTTTCATCCTTGTGAGTGTAGTCTTGCATTTTATCGAATAAAAAACGATGGGGAAAAGGAAGATTTGAGGTTGTATTTGGGTTAACTTAAGTTTATGGAGTGTTTTTACAAATTAATTTCTATTCAACGTTTTTCAGTGACAAGCTTGGTGCATATCTTTTGTTGTTCCACATGTGGCATGGAGTACCCCTCCTTCCCCTATTGTGTCCCTTATTGTGTTCTGGGAATCTCAGGAATGCTTTAGATTTTACTCTTTTTTAAAAATTATTTTTGTAATTATTATTTTTTGTTATTTTTTCAATGTATTTATTTATTTTATTGTTTTATTTATGTATATATTTAATAATTTATTTACTTGGTTATTTATGTTTATTTGTATCTTTTTCTTTTTCTTTTTTTCGTTTTGTTTTATTTATCTTTTTTGGGGTGTTTTAAAAAAAAACCTTCTGTACATGAGGAAAAATGGTGTTAAAGTATGGGATCATGGGGGGGGGGGGGGCGTGGTATAATACGTTTACTTAAAAAATGTAGGTCAACCAGAAAATTAGAGATAACAGACCTCTGTTTTGACCAATCAGTGATGAGTTTACATGTGGATGATTTTTTATACACGGTGGAATATCTAGCCATGACACTCCTATTGTTGATAATAATAATACACAGGCCATTTATAAAGAGTCTTTTACCAGACAATGCAAAGCGCTGGAAAAGGAAAGAAGAGGAAGACAGAAAGGGTTGGGGGGTTGGCTAGGCAGACTGGAGAAGTCCAGATTACATGCCAACAGAGAAAAGATGGGTCTTGATGGCCTATTGAAAGGGAGGGAGACCATTTGAATTTCTAACAGGAGCAAGATTTTGTTTCCGTAGACGAGGGGAATAGATGGAAAAAGCCGGATCACCGGCCTGAATGCGAGGTTTGGGATTATCAAGACATCTACAGAAGAACAGAGACAGTATAAAGCCGAGATGAGAGTTAACTAGTAAACAAGGTTGTTGAGACTCAATTTGAGAGACTTGTATACATGATCAAGAATTGAATGCGCTTAGTGATTAGGAGCCAGTGGAGGTCACAAAGACTAGAGAAGCACGGACAAATTTGGGCTTCTTGAAAATGAGCTCGGCACACCTGTTTTGAATTCTTTGAAGACGAGAGATGTTTTTTGGAGATACACCATTTAGAAGACAGTTACAATATTTCAATAAGCAACGGAAATAATGAAAAATAGAATATCATAATTTAAATGCTCAACATAAAAGCATCTGAATAAATTTGACAAAGGGCATGCTTTAGATAAAGTTGTCATGTTATGTCTTGCAGGGCTTGAATTAGTAACCAGCCAGGCGTGAAAACACTATTCATGTTTGCTCTGACAAAATGGGCCATACATTGTACCACGATAAAAGTCTACTAATTGATAAAAACAAAGGCACCAATATGGCCTATATGTACACAATATGAACAAAAATTTCAGTGTGCATAACATCATACACTATGAATTTAGGAACGCCAAACAAACAATCTACGGGACAAAATACACAATAAAATGAGTTCACAGTTAGGTTGTTTCCCTTTTTTTGTATATAATTTAACTTCCACGAATGTAACAATAGGGAGATTTCCATACGCTTTTGCTGTCACGCTTTGTTATTTACATTGCATAATTAGAATCAATTTGACCTCTAACAATCAACATTGGCTGTGTGAAATGTTGACATAGAGGGAGGGCAAGTAAAACACGTTGTTGCGCCCTTCAAACCAACACCCTCATATGATTACTTAGTCAATGTAAACAGATAGCACTTCGAAATGACAGAAATATATCCTCGCTGAATAAAAAAAAAGACTTTCGATGAAATTATTTGCTGAATAAAAAGTGAACTTTCAATGAAATTATTTGTAGAAAAAATTCAAGTTTTTAAAATGCAGAAAATTAAATGCAGAGAAATGGTCAGATTTGAGTTGGAAGCGTACACTGCTCTGTGATGTGATGTAGCCAGCTATTGCATGTGATGGCTAATATGCATAAGTGTACCAGCACAAATGGATGGTCAAGGCCAGACTGATACACATGTACAGAGTGCGCTTTCTGGGAAATGGGGCTGTATTGAGTCAAGTCACGTACGCGCAATTGCCGGCAATCAATGTCAGCCCTAACAACGGCGTCGCCTTATTTTGACCATGAGTAATCCATGCAGAGACAGATGTGACAGCAGGGTCCTTGTAAATTTCCCAAAGGGATACATATGTACAAAACCTGAAATTATACGAGAGACGCAAAGTTTTGTTGGTTGATGTTTAAAAAAGAGCTGGAAAAAGGACGGGTGTGAACAACAACAGACGAAGTATTATTTCTGTTTGTATTTGATTAAGTATCCAAATGAAGACGAGCAGGAGGCTGGTTGAAATAATGAAACTCTTAATCTCACATCTCTTTGAACATCTTGTTAGTGGAGATTCAAAACAGAAATTTCGTTCTCAACTAATTTGCGAGAACTTGAATTGTTTTACTGTTCAGTTCCGAATAACAAACATCCAGTTCCAGTCCCAATTTTCCCGAGACCAGATGGTCGAGTCTGAGACTGAATCATTGACCATCTTGACTCTCGTCTGAGTCCAGGGGTCGATTTCACAAAACCATTCCTAACTTAGGACTAGTCCTAGGCAATGCTAGGAGATAGGACTAGTCCTAAGTTAAGACCAGTTAGGCCCCGTTCCCACTGGACCCCGCATTGATCGCGCAATTCGAGAAAAGGGCGATCAGACCCCGCAATTTCTCGAAAAGGGCGATCAAAGGGCGATCAAGCGTAAGTGGGAACGCGAGGGCGATCAGGATCAGACCCCGCAATTTTGATCCACCTCGGGAGTAGGATTAAAGCGGGATCTGATCGCCCTTGTGGATTAATGGGCGATCAAAAGTCTAGTGGGAACGCAAAGGGCGATCAGACCCCGCAATTTGAGGGCGAACATCCGGTACGGTAGGCCCGAATGGCGCGAGTGTTTATTTGAGAAAATGTTTCTTCTAGTAGTACCTGTCGACTTGTTGGTGATGGTCTTCAGTGATTGCCGTTTCGAACATGAGGGCATACATGACGAATTTTCGTCGCAGAAAAAGCAACCATCGCTCATTTCTCCGACGTCTACAATGTCTTCGATGTCGAGAACGAAGCTCAAAAAAAGCTGATATTCTAATACTATTCTGAAGACGTAGATGATGGCGCAACAAAATAAATGGCACAAAAAAGTCCATCATGTCGGTCAACAGTAGTCAGTATACAGTAGGGCCTACATGTACTATCATGACAAAAAAATGGCGACTGCCGCGCGCGCGTAGTAGAGGAGCCACCCAACATTGTGTGGTCGCCATAAATACGTTGCGCCTGCGCACTGCCCACTTGGTCGACCTGCGTTGGTGAACTTTGAATCCACTTCCGTTCCCAAAAGGGAGATCAATGCGCGATCATACTCTAGTGGGAACGCGACCGCGATTCACGTCTGCGACTAATCCTTTTGCGGGGTCAGGATCTCGTAATTGTGGATCCAGTGGGAACGCGGTCTTACTGGTCCTAACTTCAGATAAGACTTGTCTTATCTCTTTGTGAAATCGACCCCAGAAGCTGAGCTCAAACAATTGTTCAATTCGGACTCAAGCGTCACAGGGCTCGAACTTTACACTCATGTTCAAAATCAGCAGGGCATTAATGTTTCTTTTTTAGTCTTATTATTAGTTGACCTCGGGATAGTATATTTTCTTTTTCTTTTTTTTATGCATTTTCGCATGCAATTAATATGTTGTTGAACCCAAGCAGTCTAGGTACTCCACTACAGGAGGGTTATACCTCCTCTGGATGTTACCTCCAATTATTAAATTTTTCATTACTATTATAACTGTTGTTATTTAATGTATTTTCAAGTTGTGCAAATGGAAATAAACCAAACAAACAAACAAACAAACAAACAAACACTGGACTGCTGGACCGAGGTCAGTACTTTTAGTATTGGGCCAGTAAACTTATGACTGGACAAGTCCGGCGGTCTCGTGTTTTCCAAAATTGAATTATAACAATACATGTACCTCACTGTGTAATATCCTGAACATAAATAAGTTATGTTCAATTGATGACTTAGAGTCTGAAAAATACCTTTAAATTCTATTGAGTAATGAAGTATAATACCCAAAGAGACAAAATGAGATACATCCTCTTTCACATCTAAGTGCAACTATTGTTCACCTACAAACATCTAAACTATGCTTGTTTTCAGGAATCCGGAAGTTTTTCCTCATTTTGATTCTGGTCTTGCACCAAAAATTGTTGGTCCAGTAAACATTTTGAGCTAAAAGCCCTAGCCCTGTGTGATCTGATGGATTTTTCTCCCAAACTCAAGCTGCGTGTCCTACGACTCTGGTTTTAATTTATACAATCAATGTTGATGAGCTATTGATGAACTGAAAACACATACAAAGGCCTACAGTTTTTTTTACCTGCCCCATTTATTTTTATGATGGGAAAACAAATTTTATTACCCAGGTACAATTGTGCATTATAATAAAATACCAGTACACTGCAGAAACACATAACAGAAAGCATAAATAGAAACTGGTAGAGTAAACACCGCTGATGATGCATGTTTGCTTTAGTGTACTTGCTTTCTAGTCCATATGTTTTTCCAAGCACTGTTTTATTTTTGGTATTCCATTGAGTTCAAAGTTTTGGCACTGAGTAGATTTTTGACTTGGTAGCCAAATCAATCTTTACAGTTTTCACTTCAAACTTTGACTTTAAAAGGAATTGTTTTAAAGCACCAAAATCACGGAACTTTAATCGAAAAGTTAGTAGAATTCCGGTATTGTAAGCCAAGTTATTCATTTGTTACACATCCAACGGCTCAATTAATACCAAAAGCAGGAAAAATAGCAAGAAGAAATGTTAAGTTTTAGATGTAGGAGAAAAACCCAGAATGAGGGAAAACCGGGTAAGAAATGAAAACCCAATCCACATACAAAATCTGAGGCGGGATTCGAATCCGGGTCCACAGAGGTGAAATCACTGAGCCAACCTGAGCATGGCCATTATACACGCCTGTTATAACTATTATAATATTTTATGAATACCAGAATGTTTGAATAACCAGAAAGTTACTTCTTGGAGGTAGGGTGATCGTTTGGTTTTTGTCACCATACTACTTACGTATTTATTGGCAAAATTGTAAAGAAAGGTACAATAATAACCACACGTGAAAGTTTTGGCTGAATACAGTGTCTACTTGCTGAGAAAACTGCCCAAAAAACTGTCTTGGCATTTCCCACATGAACTATGAACCCATCAATGTTTAGCGAGGTGAGAGCGGGGGTACATGCCCATCGCATCTTGCCGCAGCATTTGTGAACGGACACCAACCCTCAGATATCTGAGAAAAGATACACGCATGAATCCTTTCCAGGGTTTGCACTTAACTTTTTCAGGGACTGGCCAGCAGGACCAGTTAGCTTGTCAGTTCACTAGTCCATCAGATTTTTCACTAGCCCATGATGCCATGTGTTACATTCTATAAATAGGGATGTTTTTTTTAAAACACTGAACTGGCCACTAGCCAGCAGGTCCTCGGGTGTTTTAACTGGCATTTGGCCAGCGGACCAGTGTTAGGGGAGAACGCTGCTTTCTCAGATTCAAGTGTTTTTATTGATTTCTAATCAACGGGGGCATTTCAGACGACATAATTTCACAGCAATCCTTACTACCATTACCGTCTTTATAACATGTAAGCTTTCAGAGAGTACACATATTTTTCCCAGTAACATTACCAAACGATGACCCCGCCTCTAAATAATTTCCTTAGTCACAAGGATGAATACTCATTGGACAGAAACCTTCCTTTTTTTTAACAAGGTCACATTAAATGATGAATATCCTACTGCAATGACTAAGGATGGACAGAGGACTGACACCACAAACCACAATAATACGTGTACAAATGTATACATGTACAAGTGCATGTTTATTATGACTGGCAATGTTTGCAGAGTCCTTCGTATCCTGCATGGGGCTTAATCTTATTAAAGCAATAAAGGATGAACAGCATTAACAATTAACCCATAACCTCTGTGGACTAGGACCCTGTGATGATGTACAAATGCTACATGGTGTTCAATCACCTACAGGTGCATGTTCAAAACTTCTTGTACTTGAACACGGCTCAGTTACAAATTAAATAATAGTCATAATAATTTTAAAAATAATTTTCAAATTTGTGTGCTTAACTGTTGTCTTATACTTGTTGTCTTTGTACTTGTTGTGTAGTTATTTTGTAATTTTTAATGTTAACAAGGTTTTTGATAATTGTAGGTTTTTACTTTTTTGTGATGTGCTTTTACTCTATGTATATAATAAATTAATTAATAATTATTTTGTTTACTGATTTACTGGTTTAAATACTGTATACTTTGTTGTGATTTTCTGTAAAGCGTTTTGAGATTTTATGTAAAACACTACCTATATGAGGAATATGTTATTATAATATACCGGGGTCTAAAAAATAATAATAATGATAATACCGGGGAATTATTTTAAGTATTACAAGTAAATAAGGTACTTCAAGGCGCTTGAACAAAGAAAAACATTTTAAAAACAGGTTTCTGAAACTTTTGAATTATGAGACCAATTTATGTAGCACCTTATAATATAGGCCTACAGGTTTACAAGGTGCTGCGGCAAACTCAGCTGCCACTGAAAGAAACACTGGGCAAACCCCTTCTCTTCGATATGTGTTTTTTTTTACTGGGTTCTTTTAGGTGCATATAACACAAGGCATAGGACCTATGGCTTTAATGTATCCCATCCGCAGGACGAAGCAATAATGGTCAAGTTTCTTGCTTTTAGGACACAAGTGTCAAGACCGGGATTTGAACCCACACTCTGCTGACCAGAAACACCAGAGCTTGAGTCCAGCGTCCAGGCCATGACATGTTAACATTTTATGTAGCTCACTAATAGTACGAAATTGGATAATGTAACAGGAAAGTTATTCGATTGGTTTTGGGAAGAGTACACATTTACATGTAGATAACCATTTTTTTAATCCGATGTCATCCTTTGTGAAAACACAACAGAAACACAGTACAATGGGAAGTCACTTAACGCTGAAATGCTATGGTTTCAATAACACAAGGAGGACCTTTTCTACAGCATTATTTACATAAATTTACACGGTATCAGATTTAACCCTTCCAACTGCTGTCACACTTCCCAAGTAAAATATAATTATGCAAACAAGCTTGCATAATGAACTACACAGACCTACAAAGCAAATAATGTTGTGCTACTGTGCAAGAAGATCTGCCCACATTGTTGACACACTGTCAAAGCTTTCAACATACTTCCATTGTATAACACAAATTGTATAACATTGTATCATTATTACACAAGGTAAAACAATGTTGAGACTTTTCAATATAAAAAAAATTGCTACTGTGCAGTTACACTGTTGCTGCATGGCTAGACTTGATTTCAAGTCTGAGATCGCAGTTATTCCTCTGCATCAGCCACGAAAAATGCCCCCACAGATTAGCTATCACGCGCCCCAACTCGCAATCTCGTAGGCTATCGACGGAGGTTTATCTACAAGAGGGCACTATTTCAGGCAATAATGTATTGGCTATCGGGTAGACTAAAAACCAAGTCTACTGCATGGCATGCTCTGCGCTTGAAACTTGCACTGGACTTCAGGCCTTAGCATTGGGCCAGTAAGTTCAGAACCAGACAAATCTGTTGGTCTTACATTTTTACCTCACTGTAATATATCAATTTTTTTGTAATTATCAGACTGAAATCAACATTTAAACATCTTTTTAAAGATGTTCCAATGTTGACTTTTCAGTTCTGTTGAGTATCAAAGTACATACTTTTCCCAAATAAGACAAATGAAATAAACCTTCTGTTAGTGCTTCTTCCAAAGAAAACTTCTTTTTTTGGTATTATGTTAAACCACAGATGATTAATGTTCTCCTCCTTTTGATTCTTGTCTTGTAAAACAAATTCTGAGCTAAACGTTTTACTACATGTAGCTCCATGGTCTTCTGGTTTTTATCCCCAAAATTCGGAGCCCTGCCATGAAGGTAACTAAAACAAGCAAGTACTTGGCCAGCAATCAAATAACAAAGGGTAGGCCTACTGTGGTTCCAACACAGGCGGCAATTGCAAATGTCTGCAGACGACGAAGTAACACCTAATGATTGTCTAACGCCCCCGCCATCGCAGTACTGCGTAGTCAGTTTTGATGACGTCACAAACAAAGGTTGTAACTACACAACTAAACAAAGAGCATTGTGCTCATTGTATTGCATTGTTTGATGAACCAAAAGTAAGTATTGGTCGGCCTGATGCTGGAAACAATTGCTTGTTTCACCAGTTTAAAATCCAAATGCAGTTTTAGTGGTTTTTTATTGTTCATTGCACAATATGGCTGCACAGCATAAAGAGAGTAGATTAACCGTTTCAACGGTTGCGATGGTAGCAAATTCTGAATTAAACAGGGGAAAGAGCTTCACAAGAATATATCCTACTGTAACCATGGTAACATTAGATGGGATGGACATGTAAATATCAATAGATGGGCAACAGGTAGAGAAAGTCTACATGTACCTTTAAACTCAAGTAAACAATGTTTGCTTTGGGCAGCAAAGTCTTCCACTTTTATTCTGTATGTTTACATAGTAATTGCGAAATTACAAATGTGTTACAATTTTCATCAACAATGCTCTAGTTTTTAAATTTAAAACGAAAGCTTGCCTGATGGGCCCCATTTCATAGAACTGCTTTTCAGACAATATTTTAACAGTTTTCTGCTAAGCAAAAATAGGCAGGATACCAACGAAATTGTACATTTAAAATAATATTCTGGTTGTTACCTTACTCTTATACATGTAAGTATTGTTTTGTGCTTAGCTAATTTTTCTACTTTAAAGCAGCTCTAACAAGTTGGGTCCTGGGCCCAATTTCATAGAGCTGCTTTTAAAAGCAGATATAAGTGCCTTACATTTTTCTGCTAAGTAAAAATGAGCAAGATACCAGTAACAGATGGTAGGCCCTACATGTGGAAGTGGCATGCTATTTTGGCTGGTAATCTTAAAAGGTAGTCTTAGCTGGTAAGCTCTGTTTTGGTGTACTAACATGTATGTGCATGTAGGCCTAGCTACTTTTTGGGATAAGTAGCCCCTATGAAATTGGGCCCTGGTCTTGACCCTTTAGGTCTTGACCCTTTAGGTCTTGACCCTTTAGGTCTTGACCCTTTAGGTCTTGTCCTTTTAGGTCTTGACCTTTTAGGTCTTGACCCTTTAGGTCTTGATCTCAACAAATATTGAACATCCAGGTGTTCAGTCACAGGTCTCAACAATGACACTTAAATGGCAATGCCATGGTTACTAACGTTACAATGACCGTGTTATGATTTGTCCGACTTGCTATGTGACATTTTGTTTTAAAAAACGATGACAAATTTTAACATTGTCCTGACAAGTATCCGTGGATCCAGCACATTATGTATTTCTGGTCAATGAAAAAACCCCACGGTAACTGTGGAATTACACAATGAATTGGAAAGAGGTGGCAGGCCTGGAATTAAATCTTTGTGCAAGGCTATTTCCGTTTTGCATAAATGACACTTCCGTTGGAAAATCTTAAAGTCTACAGGAAACTTCGAAGGGGCACCAAAGCCAAGACCAGGGGCAACAGAGGCCATGACCTCCGTGTAATACCAGGCCTGGGGTGGGGCGGGGGTTGGGGTAGGGAGGGCAATACGTACCTCCATCTTCTCAGCCAATTCTTGTTGCATCTGATCTTGCCTCTTGACTAACTCTTCATTACGCTCCAGTAGCGCTTTGCCGAGCTCCGCGGCCAGAATGAGATCCTTCTCTTTCTGCTCCAGTTGAGCATACACATCGTCCTCCCTGGACGTCTGACCCGACGACGCCTCCATCCGATCCACGCCCCCGAAGTTATCAAAGAAATCTAAGGATCCCTGGCTGGGGTCGAAGTCGTCGAAGGAGAGATTGTCCATGATGGATCCCTGGTCAGACATGGTGGTAGGTATATTAAAATGGTGCATCACACCCAGCGTTGACATGGTCTAAACAGCACGCAACAATGTGCTGAGGACTGTGGTTTGTGTACAACCCTATAAATCATTGGAGGTGGTCCCTATATCATGTGCCGGTGTAGCGAGTTCAAGAGCGGCGCTTTTGTGCTTCGAAGTGTAGTCAGCTGCTGCTTTTATCACACGGTCAGAAACGGCACCTGTTGAACAAAGAAACCAATGAGTGCGTCATGTGCCATAAACAGACAGATTTTAAGCCATTCATAAAGACAATCGACCGTGATACTGCCCTTGTGTTCGTTCGATCAATACAGTGGAATATTCACATTTCAAACAATTGCTTTTAATGTTTGGAACAAAGTCCACTCGTTGTTGTTGTGTCTATTTTTATTTTTCAATGGGGTAAAAAAAAAATAATTGATAACCTTGATTTGAAAAGCATACAGTATAAATGTGTTTCAAGTTAGATTTATTGTCATAGAAAATGCATGATGAATCGTTGGTTGTCTAGCAGTTAAGACAACTGCTCTAGAATGCGAGGGTGATGATGGGTTCGAATCCCACCCAAGTTGCCAGTGCAGTTCTTCCTGAAGGATTTGGAAAGCTCTGAGTATAAAGTGCTTGTCACATCGGTGTAAGGGTAAAACAGAATAATAACTCCCCATTGCAATTATAATTATTACATGTTTTACATATTGCAATGAAATTTATAAATTAATTTTGTTGCTGAAGTATTAGGCTAATTGAGGAATAAAAGACAACAAAAACTACTCTTACATTTAAACATGAATTTTAAAACATCATCAGGGCAGGCATACCAAAAACTGCTATAAAATTGCATTTTATAGTCTAGTATTTACATTATAGACAGTAGAGGAATTCAAAGAAAGATAATACGATGTTCATATGAACGAAAAAGGTGAATTTTGTTGGTCTAGATGTAGTGCATTTTCAGAACATCCTGGCATACAGCAAAAACAGTTTGTCCTACCTGCACTTCACAAAAATGTGTGTTACACTTCAAAATAAAACTTAACATAGTGTGCCTACATTGTATTCCACAACATTTAGTTTGTGAAGTGCTAATTGTAAAACAGTCTATCTAAAAATCCTGCTGAAGTACAATACACCAATGTCAATGTTTCTGGAACTGTAAATTCATTCCGGAAATTTCCTATACACTAGATTTCAAAGAACACACACCATTCAATCAATCAATATTGAAAATTGTATATGGTTTTAAAGCGATTATGTTTTCTGAAAACACAAATTTAAGATTTGCTTTGTCAGTGACGGATCAAGCACACAGCGTCATCAGCTTTAAATCTGGTTTGCCCAAATCAATTCCAACCAAGTGGTGTGGACATAATGCTGTATCCTACTGCCACTTTCTCCCTCAATTTAGGTCAAATTTATATCCTTACCCGTTCAGAAAGGTCGACATACAGAGAGGGACAGGCTGTTTGAACTACATACACAAAAAGTGGAAATCATGAAAAATAATGATGAATTTTTCTTTTTTAAAGCTCAATAATTAGCACTTTAGCTAGCAATTCCTCAAGAGGAATGTTTTTTAAAAGGGACATAAAATCCAACATCCATTGAAAAATTTAAAGAATCGCTTAGAAAGTGGCACTCGGATATGGAAAATGTTCCCGCTCCTTAGACCTCTGGTACATTCCTTAGACCTCTGGTGCATTCCTTAGACCTTCGGTACATTACTTAGACCTTTGGTACATTACTCAGACCTTCGGTACATTACTTAGACCTTCGGCACATTATCTAGACCTTCGGTACATTACTTAGACCTTCGGTACATTACTTAGACCTTCGGTACATTACTTAGACCTTCGGTACATTCCTTAGACCTTTGGTACATTACTTAGACCTCTGGTGCATTCCTTAGACCTCTGGTACATTACTTAGACCCTCGGTACATTACTTAGACCTCCAGAAATTCCTTAGACCTTCGGTATGTTCTTTAGACCTCCGTTAGATTCCTTAGACCTTCGGTACATTCCTTAGACCTTCGGTACATTACTTAGACCTTCGGTACATTACTTAGACCTTCGGTACATTCCTTAGACCTTCGGTACATTACTTAGACCTTCGGTACATTCCTTAGACCTTCGGTACATTACTTAGACCTTCGGTACATTACTTAGACCTTCGGTACATTACTTAGACCTTCGGTACATTCCTTAGACCTTTGGTACATTACTTAGACCTCTGGTACATTCCTTAGACCTCTGGTGCATTCCTTAGACCTTCGGTACATTACTTAGACCTTTGGTACATTAATTAGACCTTCGGTACATAACTTAGACCTTCGGTACATTACTTAGACCTTCGGTACATTACTTAGACCTTCGGTACATTACTTAGACCTTCAGTACATTACTTAGACCTTCGGTACATTACTTAGACCTTCGGTACATTACTTAGACCTTCAGTACATTACTTAGACCTTCGGCACATTATCTAGACCTTCGGTACATTACTTAGACCTTCGGTACATTACTTAGACCTTCGGCACATTATCTAGACCTTCGGTACATTACTTAGACCTTCGGTACAATACTTAGACCTTCGGTACATTCCTTAGACCTTTGGTACATTACTTAGACCTCTGGTGCTTTCCTTAGACCTCTGGTACATTACTTAGACCCTCGGTACATTACTTAGACCTCCAGAAATTCCTTAGACCTTCGGTATGTTCTTAAGACCTCCGTTAGATTCCTTAGACCTTCGGTACATTCCTTAGACCTTCGGTACATTACTTAGACCTTCGGTACATTACTTAGACCTTCGGTACATTACTTAGACCTTCGGTACATTCCTTAGACCTTCGGTACATTACTTAGACCTTTGGTACATTACTTAGACCTTCGGTTCATTCCTTAGACCTTCGGTACATTCCTTAGACCTTCGGTACATTACTTAGACCTTCGGTACATTACTTAGACCTTCGGTACATTACTTAGACCTTCGGTACATTCCTTAGACCTTTGGTACATTACTTAGACCTCTGGTACATTCCTTAGACCTCTGGTGCATTCCTTAGACCTTCGGTACATTACTTAGACCTTTGGTACATTAATTAGACCTTCGGTACATTACTTAGACCTTCGGTACATTACTTAGACCTTCGGTACATTACTTAGACCTTCAGTACATTACTTAGACCTTCGGTACATTACTTAGACCTTCGGTACATTCCTTAGACCTTTGGTACATTACTTAGACCTTTGGTACATTACTTAGACCTTCGGTACATTACTTAGACCCTCGGTACATTACTTAGACCTCCAGAAATTCCTTAGACCTTCGGTATGTTCTTTAGACCTCCGTTAGATTCCTTAGACCTTCGGTTCATTACTTAGACCTCCAGTACATTCCTTAGACCTTCGGTACATTCCTTAGACCTTTGGTACGTTCCTTAGACCTCAGGTTAATTCCTTAGACCTTTGGTACGTTCCTTAGACATCCGCTATGTTCCTTAGACATCCAGTGCGTTCCTTAGACCACTGGTACACTTCTTAGGCCTCCGGTCTGTTCTTAAGACCACTGGTCTACAACCGTCGGGAGGATCTGGGATATGTTTACTGTAGTAAAGTAGGCTGTGGCAACCATGGATTAAATACACCCAGGTACAGTCAACCCTTGTCATAAAGAACATTATTATAAAGAGTTTCTGCTTATTATAAAGAGTAGTCTGAAGTCCCGAATCTTTGTGTTTCTTTGTTTTGCTGTTTTTTTTATAACAACGCTCCTGTTATGAAGAGGTAAATTTAAGTGTAAAAGTTTGAGCGATTTAAAGACATTTCACAAAGTGAGGGCGCAAATTTTGTTATTTGCAGCCTGATGTTTCAACCGTTGCAGGATCTTTAAAAAAATCTGCTAGAGTCGTAAAAAAGTTGGTAAAAAATAATACTTAAATTTAAAAACAAGTCAAATTAATCAACCATCCTGTCACCACAATAACCTAAAGTAAAATAATTTTGTTTAAAAAAGTTAGGGTTTGAATTTTTAAGAAAATTGAACAGATATTGTACAAACAGATTTAAAACACATAAGTACAAAAATTAATGAATGTTTAAATACATAAAACAGGTAGCGTGCACAAACCCCAAAACCAAGTAATAACTTCTTTCAAAATATTACTTCAATTTAAACAAGTAAATAAACTAAATAACCATCCTATCAACCCAATGAGGTAACACAATTTTTTTAAAGTTAGGGCTTGACTTTGAAAACAACTCAACAAACATTTTACAAGCGAATATTAAAAAAATTAAACACAACAATTAACGAAAATTTAAACAATTATTACCGGTACTTCAACTTAAAAACAAGTATATATACAATTTCCTTTCAAAGGTAAATAACCATCCTAATCACCACAATAAAATAGCGAATACAGTAGAGGGCGACTCTGTCGGTGCCGACTTTTTGAGGGGCAAATTTGAGAGTTTGTTCGTTAGGGGCGACTTTGCTGGGGGCGAGTTTACTGGTTTCCATTCAAATAATTATTATCATTATCAATCATTAGAATATATCAAAATCATTATAATATTGATAAATTCTAATGATTGATGCTGATTGATTTGATAGAAAGGTAGTGAGGTACATTCTCTGAACACAGTTCTAGTTCTACCTTGTCACTTGGTTTCTCATTTTAGCACAGATTCCCACTGATTCAGCATGATAGCGGAACAAACCTCATACATAGTTCTTCTAAGGAATCAGTACATACAATACAATGTTAAAAAGTAAGATAAAAACTCCACAGTGTCACCATGGTTTCACTCACCTCCTCAATTATTTATCAAACCGCACCACAAAAATCCTTCAAAATGATCGACCCTGTCTGAACGGTGTCTAACAATGTTATGATGCGCTCTCACCACACAACATCTGCGCATGAGTTTGTTTACGATCAATCAGCAGACTTGGCGACTGTTGGATGTTTTTGTCAAGAGAAACAGAAAACAGTTACGATTTTTGAAAGTAGATACCTAGACTACCCTTAGCTGTTTTTACATGTGTGCAGCCAACTGTTGTAGTGTTACCATACTAATCGTTTCTGATTGGCTTTGGCATTCAACACTCACAAAAACCAGAAACCGTTGGACGTCAACGCGCGGTGTTCGACTTGAAAATCGTGAGGTTTGTATTTTTTTTCAATTTTAATTTGATCGAAAAAGACATATTTTCGCCACAAAAACGTAGCAAACATTAAAATGTGGTTATGGGTTTTCTATTATAAATATAATTGTATAGAGTAGGGATTAACAGAAGAACAACTCTGCTCAAGTTTTATTCTATGTTTATTTTTCTTCCTCCAGTCCGCACAGTAAAACAGATAAATTATATTATATTTTACTTTTTAGTTTTTAGTTTGTATGGGTTTTTTTTTGTGAAGTTTTTTTGTACTTCTAATTTAAGTTCTAGTTTTACTTGTTCTACATGTTCTAGTTTCTTTAATAAAGGGGCTCCTGATTCACGACATTAATTGAAATAAATGTTTTCAGTAGGTAGGTTTTACTCACTGGATGCGGGGCGGGGCGGGGCGGGGCCGGGGGGGGGGGGCGGGTGGTTCCCTATCCAAGTTTTAAAAAAATGTTCGTTTACATGTAGTCATTGATTAATTGATTATATTAAATGAGATACTATTTTAATTCATAATGAAAAAGTGGTGGCTGGGTACCAAATTTTCTCCCGTTTGTGTCTACAATTAACAATTAAATTAGTATAAAATAATATTAATTTTTAATGACTAATCTACTAGTACTACTACTAGTCTTTTTATAGATTCGACTGAGAACCATAAATTATAAAATAAATAATAACAGCCAATTCAAAACCTTGATGATTGCGCTCGACTTGGCGCTCTGAGCAAATCAGTAGTTTGCAACCAATTTGCTCAGCGCAATCATGATTTTGTGAAATAATTTACATTTAATGCGGTGGCACCTCAGGAGATGCCACCGCATTTTCTTCGCAAAAGAGATGTAATAATTATAACTAATATATTGTAATAATTGTATCATTGTTGGTGAGGGAACCTGACAAAGTATGGTTTTGGAGGAAGTTGTTAATATCAATATGTGAACAAAAATTCACACTCACGAGTGGAAAATCAATTGATTTTCCCCAAAAACATGTGATGTTTTTGCAACAAATTCTAGCAGTATGACTATCTACAAGTACAACTTAGCATTCGATCGGTAAGTTTTATGATCGAGAACGACCCGGATTAAAAAATGCAATGGGCAAAGAAATAGAATTGCAATGGTGCTGAAGCCAAGGATACACAAAGTGAATTGGCCCTATGTACATGTATGGGGGCTTGGAAATTGTACCAATTAGGGCCCAATTTTATGGCTCTGCTTGCCGCCGAAATCTAAGTAGATTTTACATTAAGTAGCATAAAGTATTGATTGCTGAGTAGTCCAGTTTAATATGTTTGTTGGTAACAATTAACTATAACACCTTATTTAGTCCTCAATACAAAACTAATACAATTATTTCCACAACCCAGTTATAGCCATTTTTATTGGGTTTTTTTTTGTCAGCTGGAGAGTGAGAATGCAAAATGAGTAAGTCTGCTCATCTTCAGCGTGGTGCCCTGACTCCTGGTAGGATAGTCTCCAACGATGGGGTCAATGCTAGGACCAGCCGTCTTAACCAAATGTTTCTTGGAAAGACCGGCACGGCAGGATGGCGCACACATATCGCCAGAGAAGGACTTCTCGATGCCCTGCTGGTGCTCTACGAGGAATGCAGTGGTGAACAACTTATCAGAGATAAGCACATCTCTACGTTTGTTGCTAAATGTGAGTTGAAGTTCTCTGAAAGATTTCTTTCACCTGTCACCTCTGTATTTCAATCATATCATTCAAACTAAATGGAAGGAACTTCGCTTGTGATCAGAATATCCAGTACTTCCTGTGTGTAAGTGAGCTGCGGTTTGGCAGCTCACAAAGGTAACATGTTCGAAATCTATACCAGACCATCAGCTTCGTAATACCTGGTTCATACATCAATTTGTCAGCGTTCTCCCCTGTGGGAGCTGGGCCCAATTTCATAGAGCTGCTAAGCACAAAAATTTGCTTAGCATGAAATGTCTTCCTTGATAAAAACAGGATTACCAACCAAATTTCCATTTGTTGCATATTGCTTGTTACTGGTATTCAGCTGTTGTTTGCTCATCCTGAAAATCATGTGGAAATTTGGTTGGTAATCCTGTTTTTATCGAGGCAGAAATTTTATGCTAAGCACATTTTTGTGCTTAGCAGCTCCATGAAATTGGGCCCTGGTCAGCTGGCCAAAGGCCAGTTAGAACACATGTCAGTCAAAATTCACTCCAAGTGGTCCAGCTGGCTAGTTCAGTGTTGAAAAGCATCCCTATTTCATTTGAAATATGAACAATTGAACAAGCTGATGGACTAGTGAAATGACAAGTTAACTGGTCCTGCTGGCCAGTCACTGAAGCAGTTAAGGGCAAACCCTGCTAGTACACATTGTTATGAACTGGTAAAGTAGGAAGCCCCCAAAATGATTTCATTCGCCCCACCTGCTCCCCCCCAAAAAAAAAAAAAGTGAACACAGGCTGAACACTGAAGTTTGATTTCTGAAATGGAAATTTTCTGATTTCTGATGGCCCTCGGAAAAATCAGCAAAACTGTTATTATGTATAAATAGCTTGAAAAGTCTATTAAAGCCTTGACCATGTAATAATAATAATAATAATAGTAACGGACATTTATATTGCGCAATACCTATATGTACAATGTACATGGTCAGCCCTTGTTCTCAATAAACTTTCTCCTATTTTTAACCCAAGGGTCCAAATATTATGAAAATGTCTAGTCAAGCTACTGACCATGGTTGTATATCTTGATTACAGATAAGTCAACGATCAATGAAGTGAAGAAACTGCGGATCGGTATCAATGACTTTGAAGTGAAGGATGTGATTGGGAGGGGTCACTTTGGTGAGGTGCAGGTCGTGAGGGAAAAGGCCTCAGGAGATGTGTATGCTATGAAGGTACTTCATAAAGATGGCACTTTGTCCAAGGAGAACGTGAGTATTATATATATTTTTTAAATTTTTATTTTATTTTTATGAGATATTGCCCAACTCACAAGGCCGGACGACCACTTCAAGGTGAGGGCTACACTTAACTGATTTGGGCTGTCAACCCAGATCAACTGTCACCGGGGGCACGTTGCCACCTACTCCTGGGGCTGAAACAGGGTTACCCCCTTCACAGTCCGTAAGGATATACGCATTGGTATCATCCACTAGGAGCCTGGCTGGTAGAGCAGAATGCGCTGCCTTCCCAACTTTTTACCAAGCAATTATGGTTAAGTGCCTTGCTCAAGGGCACAAGTGTCATGACCGATGAACTAAGCCGCTCAGCCACGCCATGCCACAAGGGGAACTGTTGCAACAAGGGGGAGGGCGGGGGGCTGGGCCCTCATCTATAGTGGTGCTGACTCTAAGTGAAAAGTTGGTAGCACATTTGCAGATGTACAAACAGGTTTTGGTAACCAAAGAACAGTGGGTGGGTGTATTTGACAGATAAGCATTATTTGTACTTTTACATACATTCAGTAAATAATAATGCCTGGAATTATAAAGAGAACATGGCCTCTGTTGCCTTGGCTTTGGTCTTGGCCTTGGTGCTCCTTTTAAAACTTCCAATAGACTTTATTATTTTCTAATGAAAGTGCCCTTTGCAAAATAAAAATGGCCTCACCCTCTCAAAAGATGAAATTCCAGGTTTGCTGGTGTTACGAATGGTCCTATATACCAAGCATAAACATTTCAGCAGCGACAGATCCTACTCAGACCGAATCAATCAAAACAAGCTGTTGGATTCTCGCAGATTTGTTGTGGCTTTAGGACACAATAATAACTTGCTCTGCTCATCCTTGACAGATTACCTTCTTTGAAGAGGAGCGTGACATCATGGCCCGTGCCAGCAATGATTGGTTGACGCAGCTCCAGTATGCCTTCCAGGACCGCCACAACCTGTACCTAGTGATGGAGTTCCATCCGGGCGGGGATATGCTGTCCCTCCTCAGTCGATTTGACGATGTGTTCGAGGAGAGTATGGCTCGTTTTTATCTGGCTGAGATGGTCGCCGCTATCCACAGCTTGCATACCATGGGATATGTACACAGGTGAGAAATCCTTTTTTAATAATACAAACTCAGAACAAGGCGTTTTCTTCTTGGAAAAGGGCACCTCTATGAGGAAATTGTGAATTTCTGTTGGAACAATCATTTCAAGGGGCACCAAGGCAATGGTCAAGGCAATCGCCTCTGTGAAGTATCAGGCTTGCAGACTGATTAATTTACAGGCCTTGAGATTCATCTTTGAGAGGGCAAGGACATTTTCATTTTTTTTTAAGGACACTTTCATTGGGAAATCTTGAAGTGTATGGGAAACTTTTGAAAGGGCACCAAGGCCAAGACCAGGGCAAGAACACGGGCTATGGCCTCCGTGGCCTCTGTGTAATTTTAGGCCTGAATTTATATCAATTGATGCAAACTTCACCTTCGTCTTTTAATTTTCAAAATACATTTTGAAATAATAAACATGGACAAATGTGGCAGTCAGGTTGGCATACAGTGGTATCTTTCCTCACCTTTTACCTCTGGGACCCCGGTTTGAATCCCACCAGGGGCACTAATTTGGATTGGGTTTTCAGTCCCTACCTGATTGCATGAGTTTTTCCTGGAATAAATCTCTAGGGTTTTCCTCACACATCCAAAACTGAAACCGGAACTTCCTTTGTATTCTCTCCATGGGGTTCTTGGTTCATTTAACAGAGATGCATACTTTTTTTTCTTCATGTTTTTAATGTAACCTATCGCAATCATGACTCTTTCAGAATAGAGATTTGTTTTTCTTATTTCCCTGTAAACCCTTATTTTGATTGTAAACTTACATACTTTTGCATTGCATTTCTTGATAATTTCCAAGGGCTACAAAGACTATTACTTACTTGAATTCAATCTGTAACTTTAATCCTTCACTGCTTGATTTGACAGGGATATCAAGCCAGACAATGTACTCGTTGATCGTACCGGTCACATCAAACTGGCTGATTTTGGCTCAGCAGCTAAGCTGTCTCAAGATAGCAAGGTGAGTGGTGTCTCTTCGATTCTGCATCTACACAGTACACACTTGCATGCAGTCAGATCATAGTTGGGTTGCCACCGTACACAACCCGTGCAGTTGAATGGTTTTCAATGTTCAGCCAACCCACTGGAATAATGATACCAAGAGTAGGAGGGTTAATGTTGTTATTTATATTAAAGTACAACGAACAACAGAGCAACAGTGAGGTCAAAAAATAATAGAAAGAAATGTTACAATGAATAAAGTACAATGCAAATTAATTTAATAGATGTTAATTTTTGCTTTGGGAATAAAGAATATATTTTGGTTTTTACCCTAACACAGATGTGTATTAAGAAGGGTTTGCCATAACTTTTTTAGTGACTGTCCAGGAGGACCAGTTAGTTTGGCATTTCACTAGTCCATCACCTTTTTTCACTGGTCCATATTTCAAATGAAATTGGGAAGCTTTTCAATCTGAACTAGCCAGTCAGACCACTTGGAGTGAACTTTGACTGGTCCTCAGGTGTCTTAACTGGCATTTGGCCAGCGGACCACTGTTAATTGGGAGAATGCTGTTAAGCACTGTAAACTCAGTACTTTCCCAAGTTCTGTGGATTGTTTTCACAGAATTTGGGGAAAGTACTCAGTATCCAGTGCTTTATACACATCGGTGTTAGGGTAAAAACCAAACTATATGCAAATTAATTGTTATGCAAATTGTCATTATTATTAAAAAGGTATACGCCAAGATGCCGGTGGGGACACCAGACTACGTCGCCCCAGAGGTCTTGATGACTATGAATAGTAACGAGGGCGTGTACGGCATTGAATGTGACTGGTGGTCTCTGGGTATTGTAGCCTTTGAGATGCTCTATGGGAAGACGCCCTTCACTGAAGACTCCATCGTGGTTACTTACAGCAATATTATGAACTTCAAGGTGAGTGCGCTAAAAAACTCGTTATAACACCCCTTACAAAGAATCTGCCTTTTGATTGGTTTAGTGCGTGTCACCTGATATGTCTTATTTTTACAAGAAAGCAGCGCGAACACAATTTGCCTCATTGCACCTGGTCATTGCCCTGGTGCCCCTTGTCCAATGTCCGGCGACATTTTCAAGTGTTGATTTCATTACAGAACAAGTTGACGATTCCTGCATCGCCATCGGCGAGTGAGCACGCCAAGAATCTGATTCAGGGTCTACTGTGTGATAAGTCATCCAGGTTGGGGTACCAGGGGCTGGGATGCCATCCTTTCTTCAATAGTATAGAATGGGCAACACTCAGACAGAGTAAGTACCTCAGATGAGTTCAAGTAGGAACAAAGAAGCCCTTCGCGGTTTATAACTTGATATTTGGGTGTGTGATCCCTGGCTATACAGCAGCTAATGGTTGTATATGGCTTCTGACTGGCACCCTCGAACAAGAATATTGACAAAATAGGGAGACTGCCAACCGGGCTAGAAAGCTCCATTGGTAGAGCGCCGTCATGACTCAGAGGTTGTTGGTTCAAATCCTGCTCTAGTCAATCTGTCTTTGTACAAACCCCAAAATTATAAAAAAAAGAAGTCTGTACCACTTATTTTTTAAATGAAATTTGAGAGTAACTATTTTCATTGTAAACCTGTATATCCATTATTCACATTTTGAAACTTTTACAGGTGGTTTAAGGTATTTATCAAAAGTTCCAACCATTGGAAAAACTGCTTACATGACGGTAGATAAGTGGTAGACTATATTGTGTTTTTACCTATATGGATAAGTCTTTCTTCAAATTTTCTTGATTTTTTCCTTGTAGCCCTCACCTCGAGAAGGCCTTTATTTAATAACAAAAAAGTAAATAAAACTACCCTAAAAATCCTTTCACATTGGCAGGGTTAGGGGTCTTCTCTAGACCAAAGGAGAGACCAAGAACAGCAACCCATTGTTCACACTTTCTTGTATTGTCTTTGTGTAGGTGTGCCACCCTTTGTCCCTACTGTCACCAGTGTGGATGACACCTCAAACTTTGACGAGTTTGACGCTGAGTCTCCTCACGCCAATATGAGTTTTGCGTCGAGTAAGCACGGCTTTTCGGGGCGGGACCTGCCATTCATCGGCTTCTCGTACACCAAGACACTCGCCACTCATCCTGCTGTGGATAGCATCAAGTGAGAATGGAACGTTTAAATTTCTTTTGTACATAATGTGATACAGCGTAAAAAATGTGCTCATGAATTATTCATGCCCATGAATTATTCATATTCATGAATTATTAATATCAGGCCTAGTCACCTTCAATCACTTTTTGTCTGCTATAAATTTATATGTGCATACTCTTAAAAAGTAATGCATCATGATATTCTTGTTCCTAGCTAAAGCTACTCAGCAGTCTGCTGCTAAGAACAAATGTCATAAATTTTCCTCCCAGGAAAATGTTTTCTTAATGTTGGCGTGTGATTTCTCAGGATTTTTCCTGAATTCAGATTTTTTTCTCTCAACCTATCGTTGTGGCAACAGAAGGGACCATGGCTTCTGTGCACTCCATGGACGTCCAATTTTCAAAAAGCGTGGATTTGAAGATCAGTTGCTGAGGAAAGCATGATATCACAATGCAGATGACGATGCCAACCTTGGTATTATTTATCTTATGCACTTCATCGTCTGCCTGCAGGAATTAGGTTTTCTATTTCAAATGATACAATGTTCCGACCAAATTGTGAAACATTAATTAAAACTATTTTTTCTTCTTCAGGAATTCCGTGAACCAGGAGTGTGCATCACCAATGACCAAGAGCAACCTGGAGCGCCGTCTGGCAGCCAAGACACAAGAACTACAAGCTATTCATAGTAAATACCACCAGACTGAAGATACACAGGCTGCCATGACCAAGAAGGTCAGTCAACTTCTCTTCCTCGTAGGGCCATGTCACACGAGGCAATTTACAGGCAACCAGTTCCAGGCCATCTCCAAGAAGAAAAGACATTCACATTTTAATGTTCATATATTTTTCTTGGGGATCATAAGACATTGTTTGAAAAATTACTCCAGTGCTACCAAAGTGGTCCTGTAGCATGCACTACAGTTGGTTGCCTCCAAGTTGCCTGGAAAAGTTGCCTCGTGTGACAGGGCCCTTAGACATTCCCTCTAGACCCCAAACACTCAAACCTTTTGTATAAACCCCCCCCCCCCCCCATAAAATCACAGGGATTTTGTGCAGACATTTTTATATGTATGTATAGTTTGAGAGTTTTGAACTAAGTTTCTCGCACATTTCTCAGGACCGTTGATACTGATGAAAATTGATAAAAGGTCAGCTGTCATATTCAATTTGCTTTTTCTTTTTCATTACCACTAGACCCCTGCATTGGCTGCCATCGCTGAGGCGGAACATTGACATAAATGAGAGCGCTGTTTGGGTCTTGTGACGCAATGTGCAAGGGGTCTCTTATGTCTTGTACCTTTTTGAAGTTTGACAAGAAATTGATGTTATGTTTGACAGGTTTCTGAGTTGCAGGGAGCTGTCAGAGAAAAGACGCTGTCTTTGAAGGCCACTGAAGCTGAGAAAACAACACTGGAGAAAGACCTCGCTCTATCACACACTGAAATCGCTGTAAGTACAATCCTCATCATTATAGCGATGTCTATTCAGAAACATTAAGCAAAACAGTTCATGCAATAACTTCCAAATACTAGTTGTCAGTAGGCAGAAAAGTGGGGGCCAGACTCTTTGACCTGCCAGCCTCAATTTGGTTTACTTAGAATAGTTCTGAATAGAAGACGTTCAAGATGGAAGTATCCTTGGGTAGAATTTGTTGTTGCCTCCCATAGACCTTATGCATTTACGTCATTCAGCCGCAATCTTAGAGGTAAACCAATGACAAAACAATAGAAACGCACAGATTGTATGCGTGGCGCACAGGATTTGCGAGGGCGCCCTACTCAAATGACCTCATGTGCATAAGGTCTATTGGTGGGTATGAAAAATACGATTGGAGCAACTGTTAAGAGCACTTCAGGACAGGCGTGTGATTTCACAGGATTTTTCCTAATTTCGGGATAAAAAAAAAAAAAACTCCTTGAGCCTTTAGATTTTCTTGAAAGAAGTGAAGCAAAAGGAAAAAGGACAAGACTCTGCACTGTGTCTGAACCTGTAGTTTTATATTTCTGGTGGTTCACAGAGTCTGTTAACCTCCTGAATTATAACATCTGGGAGGTTCTGGGTCTAGAATAAGGGAGACGGAAATTTTTTTCTAGGAATTTCCACATTCATCAAATCTCATCCCTGGCAGGACTAGCGGGAATATCGTGTTTAAAATAGTTGGCGAGCTGAATGTCAATTGTACCATGGTACTAGAAATGGAACTAGAAATTATGTGAAAGGTGCTGGACCAAGTATAGAGCCTTGAGGAACACCAAATTCCATCATTTCTGATGATGCGGTGATGACACAAAAGCTCAAGTATTTGGTATTTGTTTATGCACAGAATCTGAAGAGGATGTTGGAGTTGGAGAGATCGCAGGTGAAGGCGTCAGATACTAAAGCTGTGGAGCTCCTGGGTCAGATTAGAAACACCAACAAGAAGACGACACAGCTGAAGGATGAACAATTCAGGTATCAGCACTTTTTGGATGGTTTTTAGTATTAAACATTTCACTTCAATCCTCTAGTTTTCAAGCCACATCCAAAAAAGATAATACATGATTGGGTTTTTTGGAAGGGCGTGTTTGTTTAGGACACTTTGAATTACATGTATCCTAAACAGATGTACATCATTATTTTGGGAAGACCTGCTTAGTATAGTAGAAAATAGCCTTGCAAATTTGTCAGCTAAGCAGAAGTTTGCAGAGGGCCCAGTCAAAAAGAATGTTATTGGTTTTAGCTGGCCACCTCAGGGCCAAGTTTCATAAAGCCTGTAAGCACAAAAACAAATCTTGCTGAGCAGAAACGGGTAACCAAAGGTGATGAATTCTGTCCAGTTGTCCAGTGGGTATTTTGAAATCTGCTTCTGCAAGCAATATGTCTTTGTGCTTAGCAAATCTGAGTGATGAAAGCAGATCAAAGATTGTCTACTTGATTGTCTTACAGGGCTGAGCTTGAGGAACACCAGCAGGCGTTGTCTCAGATGGAGCTAGACCGATACATGGCTACTCAACGGGCTAACAAGATGGAAGCAGATCTTAAGATGACTACTAAGGCCTGTGAAGACGCCAAGTCAAAGGTCATTGAACTCCAAGCCAAACTGGCCAAGGTAAATACATCATGTTAAACACTCGCCTCTTTAAACTCAGTATTCATTGTCAAAATAATATTGAGTAGTGGATAATAGTTATTATGTGGTCCGTACACTAAAAAATATTCTCTGTGGTCATCAGGCATACATAAAACATTCACAGAAATTTTCCATCTTCTTGGGGGGGGGGGGGGTGGGGGCACAGAACCTGGAGCAGTTATTGAGTGCTTGTAAGGTGTTAAACAAACCCATCTCACCACCGCAACTCAGAGAGAGGTTATTTATTTACACACCTTGTATTGGCCGCCATCTTTGATGACAATCAATGGAAACGTGTATGCACTGCGCACATCTCTCAGCCAATGATAGCTCTTCGCGCGTGCACGTTTCATCAACGATGGCGGCAAACGAAGGGGTCTGTATGTACATGCTGTTCCTCAAACCTAACTATATTCAACCACCCATCTCTGCCCTAACTAGTCCCAATTTATAGACACCTACATTTTATGGTGGTTTATTGCTGAAAGACAGATTTCTATAACCGCTCTGACCAGCTCTGCTTAAGCAGAAGATGATCAGGATAGTCACAGATGGTATATGTGACATAGCATATTTGGCTGGTAACCATATTCTGGTATGCAATAACTTTGTTGCGCCTAGCTGCTTTTTGTGCTTAAGCAGCTCTATGTAATTGGGCCCAGAATTCAAAGCCAGTCAGTTAACATCAGTTGATTCTCTTGTGCAGGACAACTCGACCATAGACAGGGAGAGAGAGAGGAAATTGTTATAACGATGTTAATACGATATTCGTTTGATGTTATCAAATTTGACAGAGTAAAGAAGCCTCAAGACACCAAGTGAAGGAACTTCAGACTCAGCTTGATCAGGTACATCATTATCTCAATTAATATAGGAGTATAGACTGCAAATATGTATTCAAATGTTGGGACTTGTTAAAGTGAACATTTTTTTGTTTCTGTTGCATATGAAAGCAGTGTACGTTGGAGCCCACTGTTCACATAATGTTTGAACAGACTGTGCTTGTTTTTGAACATTCGGGTCCATTAAAGTGCATGATTTTGTTTCTTTCACACATTGAATCAAAGTATGTTGGAAGCCAAGGTTTGCAATACAAGCAAGACTTGTGCAGTTTATCAGTCTAGTCAATTGGTTTTTGGGTTTTTTTTTTGGTTTTTTTACACAACAGAATTTCTCTCTGAAGTTCTTGCATCTGACAAACTTAAGCAGATTTTATTCTTTGATGATAAAGAGATTGGTAATAACTCTAGTAAAATATGTTGACATTATTTTCTTTTGTCTTCTTTCTGGAAGTAAAACAACTTGTTATAACATGTTTTTTGTTCTTCTTCAAATCCCACTGACAGATCTCGGCCGAAAGCAGCAATGAAACAACAGCACTCCGTAAGAAGTTATCCAAGGCCGTGGAGTCTAGCAAAGAAGCAACGGAGCTGATGGCCAACCTACGCCAGGAGAAGAACCGACTGCACGAGGAGCGCCGTATGAGTCGGCTGCAGCGGGAATGCTGCCAGGACATGAGGCAGAAACTGCAGGATGCCGAGGTGAGTTTACTCTAAAGTTTACATACATGAGAATAGAACGCATGTCTCTTTACATCTGCTGAAGCACTGCTCAACACTCCGTTTTGCGTTTGCAGTTGGAGTAAGCAGAGCAGGTGGGTTGTGAGTGCATAGGAATGTTTACACAAGACGCGGGCCTATGACTTTACGTCCCATCGGAAGGATGAATCAATAATGGTTAAGTGTCTTGCTTAAGGACAACAAGTGTCAAGACCGGGACTTGAACCCACACCCTGCTGATCAGAAACACAAGAGCTTGAGTCTTCTCAAAAAGAGAAGAAAACTTTCTATACAGTCTAGTAGATAAACTTTTTTATTAAAGATATTACACATTGAGGTAGAAATATTGAATTGAAAAACACAAGACCGTCAGACTTGTCAGGTCATGAGTTTACTGGCCCGATGCTAAAATCACTGGCCTCTGGCCAATAGTCCAGTGTAAATTCGGAGCCCTGGTTAGGTTTTGATCATATTTTTTGTAATATTTCCCTTCCTTGTGTAGGACTGCCAGAAGTCTCTAGAGCATCGTCTACGGACTGTTGAGCAACGTGAATCCAGACTGATGGAGGAGGTACAGTCTAAGCACGGTCTGCACCAGGATCTCACCAAACAGATTATTGTAAGTCAAGGCCAAACCAAAATACTTCACTGGTCAAAAATTCATGTCCTCCATTGCCCTGTTCTGGGACTGTAAAGTGTCCCATCAAAGTGTTTCCATAAACTTTGACATTTTCTAGTAGAAGTTTCCTTTACTATAAAATACACTTGTGGTTTGATTGCTACCCGAGATGCTCAATTATTTAGTGGTTTATAACCACACAATAGATAGGTCTCACTTGATGTCACGCAGTATAAAGTTGGCCATCTTTACTTGCAATGATAGTCTTTTTTTGAGTGCACAACGATGCAATGTTCATAAATACTGCGTGCACCACATTGGAGTTCTATCAAATTCCTTGCATGATCGGTTGGCAAACTACTTGGCTGGGTAGAAAAATTAAAATGCTATGACGCAGCTCAAAACCCAAACCCAAGGTTTCCGTAAAGATGATGTATATCTTGAATCATCATCAAGGCCAAAACTGGGATTACTTTTTGCAACTAATGTGTTTTCAATGGACCTTATGCATTGACGTCATCCAAGCTGCCATCTTAGAGGTAAACCGATGACGAAACAATCGAAACGCAGATTTTTACGCGCGGCGCACATGATTGGCCAATGAACAACCTCCTTTTGACCTCTAGGCGAGGGCACCCTACTAAAATGACATCATGTGCATAAGGTCTATAGTGAAGCTAAGTTGGTTTTTTTTTACCGGAAGAGTTTGTTGAACTACAGTAAACCTTCATCTTAAAACCCAACTGAAAGCTTCTCCAGAGCAATCAGTCATGGCTAGGTTTGTGTTCACCTTGCAGGAGATGGAAGAGAAATATGAGGGTGCCCACGAGGAGCGCAAACGGCTTGAGAGAAGTCTACACAAGAAGGAAGCCGAGATGGAGCAGAGGCTTAGGGTGAGTGTCTGTCATCTCGTAACTCACTAAAAATCAATCATTGGACAGGATAGAGGTTCATGATCAGGGAGCACACTTTGTTAGGATAAGTAATTTTCACCACAAACCTCTCAGTTTTGTGATACTTTGTATCACGGTGAGGGGAAGGGATTAAAAGATTATGGTAAATGTTGCCCTTTTCATGTAATTCCTACCCTAGAAATGTCCTCTATGACATTTGTGTAATGCAAAACGTGTCATGGCCTAGCGGTTAAGAGCACCGGATTCAAGCTCTGGTGTTTGATCAGCAGAGTGTGGGTTCGAGTCCCGGTCGTGACACTTGTGTCCTTAAGCAAGGCACTTAACCATGATTGCTTCGTAAAGTTGGGGAGGTAGTGCTTTCTGCTCTACCAGCCAGGCTTCTGATAGATGATACCCAAGCCTACATCCGTATGGACTGTAAAGGGGGTAACCTTGTTTCAGCCCCAGGAGTAGGTGGCAACGGCCCCTGGAAAAAAAATAGTTGATTGTAGCCCACACCTTGAAGTGGCCTTCAGGCCTTGTGTGTCTGGCGACTTGCATTAAAAAAAAAAAAATAAAATTTAAAGCTGTAAATTACAAATATATATATATATTTAAATACAAAGTATAAATTCTACAGTGTAATGACTGCAGTCAGGGCAAGTTCAAAGCTGAACCCCAAAGTTTTATTTTGATCACAACTTGAACTTTCACACCGGTTATTTTAATGTCACGAAAACCAATTGCAATAAATACAGATGCAGTATAAACGGGGCCAGTTAACTCGGCCCTGCCACTACCCAGTATGAAAACTGGGCCGTTTTAATCGCCGTTGGACACTACTAGGGTTCAAGTAATAGGCCTGTAACATTGTAAGGCCATCTTGTTTTTTCTCACATTCAAATCAATGGAGACCAAACTGAGGCTGTAGGGCGAAAATAGTCAGGCCCCCTATTTAGTATAATGAGAATCATTATTGCTGTTGATTGTAGGATCTGCAGCAGCAGCTTGAGATGTCCAAGAGACAGCAGCAGCACATGGTAGACAGACACGTTGCTGGTGCATCCCAGCAGAGTCAAGTCAAGATCCAGGAACAAGACGCTGTAAGTGAAAATGTCTCCTATATTGACACAGTCCTTGACTGGGGGTGGAGGGCTCAATATATCCAAGTTCGAATGAGCAAAGTTGAAAGTCGCCCTTATTATGGAAACTTTTTCCCTATTATGTTGAGTGTAAGTCTTAAGTATCTCCCTGATTGTTATACAAAATCTCCCTGATTGCAAGATGCAAATGTTGGCAACTCTGCAGTATCTAGATATACATCAAAATCACTGCATCTGCCACTAAAACAAGTACACGCTTTGGGCAAATTTTGAGTTATGTTTTTGTATATTTGGCTAATACGAGGTTATTTACCCCCCACTACCTGTGCACCCGAATGAGTGAAGTCAAACCAATGCTCAGAGATGAGTTAAAATGTATTAATAATAATAATAATAATAATAATAATAATACATTTATACCATCACCACACTAAAGCCATCTAGCCAAGGGGCCAAGGGTCAGTTGTTTTGCAGGCTTGGAATTTCATCTTTGAGAAGACAAGGCCAGTTTCATTTTGCAAAAGGGCACTTCCATTAACAAAAATGGGAAACTTCAGAAGGGGGCATCAAGGCCAAAACCAGGGCAACAGAGGCCGTGACATCTGTGACCTCTGTGTAATTCTAGGCCTGGTTTTGGTTGAGCCACCCTTCACAATGTCATCTTTGAGATGACCTTGTACAGATGTAGAAGGATTGAATGTTTTTTATATACACGAAGTTGCCTTATTTGACAGACTATAACCATGCTACAAGGCAAAGTGGGTGTCCTGGAGAGACAGATTGAGGAGATGATGGAGACTAAACACGATAAACTGCTCCAGGAGAGGAAAGAACTCAAGTAAGTGTCTAGATACCAACAGTCTTGCGACACTGAGGCCCAGGTTTATTGCTCTTTTCAGATCGGCCAACTCTCTCTGATTCTGCAGGGAGTTCCCTGAAAATAAACCAACCTTCCCATGTTCTGAGGAACAAATTAACAAATCTCACTGATAATGGAAAACTTGTCCTTTTTATGTTGAATGTAACTCTAAATATCTCCCTGATTGTTGTACAAAATCTCCCTGATTGCAAGATGCAAATGTTTGCAGCTCTGTCTTTTTAGCATCAGTGACTAATTTGCAGAGCACTTTTCACAGGTTTTCGTGAATAGGAATCAGGCTGGCTCAGTGGTTTCTTCCCCTGCCTCTGTGGGTCCCAGTTTGATTCTCGCACTAGGCCGTGTCCTGTATGTAATGTAGATTGGGTCCGTCCCTACCTGATCACATGGGTTTCTCACATTTTGAGTTTTCCCTCTCAGATCCAAAACAACATTGTTTGATTTTCTCCCATTCATCCTGCTGTTAGCCTTTGCTCTATTGGATGTAAAATTAAACACAATAAAATAAAAAATGAGTCTTGCTCTGGTACAGGTAAGATTTCATGGAGAAATGGATTGAATATTTAAGGAGATGGTCAGACAGACTGCAGAATATTATTATTTTGATGTCTTAGTCTGTCTCCTACGGTAAACTGTCATTCTCAGAGCGTGCCACATTTCAAGATGATCGCCTATTTTAAAAACTAACCCACTGTATATCACAACGTGGTTGCAGTGGATCTCTAAGCAATCTAGCTTAAATGCTACAAAAGGCTTTTGCAGTGAAATTCACAAGAATAATTTCATGCTGTAATTTGCAGGCGAGTTGGTGAGGAGAAGGCCGCCGATCTCCAGCAGGAGAAGTACTACCTGGAAACACAGCTGGGGAAAGTAGAATGTGAGTTGAAACAATCACTCATCAGCCAAGACAGCCTCAAGAAGAGAATGAATGAACTTCAAGAGCATCTCAATCAGGTATGGTACACACTTATCATTGTCTGTCTAATGCCCAATCTGAAAGCTTGGCCCAGCTGTAGTTGGGCTTGTCCCAACTATAGTTGGGCTTGTCCCAACTATAGTTAGTGTAGGTTGAACATGAGTGTGCTCATGTGAGGGCAGGCCCAATTATTATTTGGACAAGATACTTCAGTTGGAACGTAATTATTCTGAAAGGGGTGGTACAGCATCCAAACCATCTGTCTTTGAGAAAAATTTGTCTTTAAGGAAAAATGGTGATCGTACGCAAACAATCAATCAATTACGGGACACGTAATAAAAAAGCCGCCGTGACACCCTAGTGTGCCACTAGATTCAAGTTGATTGAAGTAGATTCAAGCAGGGCACTTGGCGCAAATGCTTTGTGAATACTGCTTAGTCAGTAAGATTCGTCTAAGCTGGGTGTATGAGTTGGGGGCTTATAGTTTTGTGACTTATGTAGTTTTGTGAATACGGCCCGTGGCTTGTATCAGTGAAACAACAGCGATGCTGCCAGTATTTCTCAACACATCACCAAAATGAGTGGGTTTTTTTAAGACTGTATTTCTCTTTTTAGATGACGGGGTACCAGGAGAAAGAGCTTCAGGAGGTACGTCAGCAATTGCGAGAGGCCCACGCTACCACCCGTGACGCCAACCAGAACATCCAACGTCTTGAAGACAGCCGGGCCATCCATCAAGAGAAGGCAAATAAGGTGCAGATGAAGCTGGACATGTACAAGCAAGAAGCCGAAGACAAGATGCAACAAATGCAGGTAGCTGCTCAAAGTTCAACCCTCCGTATACATCTTAATCGTAATTACTGTTCCTCGGTCTCACCAGTACAACTGGCCATACTGTCATAATGTACCATGCTGTAGATTGACTGCTGTCTTGCATTTGTTGGGAGAAAAACTTGTGGGAAGAAAAAGTTGAATTTTTCCCCCAGGGCAATAACTGTTAGTTCCCCATTGAGAATTGATTTATAGAGTTGCCATTTGTTGGAACACAATTGAAACGATTGTTTTAGCCTTCGAGAAAGACTCTGCTAGGGTCGAAACGCCAGGCCACTAACTATTTTTTTGCACAATTGAAACAGAACGTGAAGTATTACAAATCCAATATGTTTTAGTTTTTTTTCTTTCTTTTTTGAGGTTGTCTTAACTCCTTTATTTATTTCTTAGAGTTTAAAGCTTCTACTGTCCTGTTCTGGAGCTTAAGTCAATTAATTTTAGACATACAAATTTTCCATTCCTTTTTAATTAGCAGATTAGTGGACAACAACATTAATGCATTGAATTGAACTGAGTTGACATCAGGGCAGCAAAAGCAGTTGATACCATTGAACTGAAATTTGACAAACTAGTCTTCCCTTATCATCAAGACCACAAGACACAAACATTTTCCCAAGCTCAGTTGCAATCTCCTTGCACTGTCACAACAATTGGCTTTTTCCCTGAAGATGATCACAGCATACTGATCAAAACGTCGAGTCACTACACCACTGGCCCTTTCTCTGAACCACCATGAACTGTAGACCGCGCAAGTCTCGCATGTATTTGAACATTTTTGAGACCGATTTGGTCCCATGTTCATTGCTTTAATGCGTGAGTGAAACAAACAGGTCCCAATGTTGGAATACGCAAGAGACTTGCACAGTCTGTTGGTGGGATTATTAACGGGTGTTACGGCAAACATCAATTCTTGACTATTTTCCCATCGGAACAGTTTTTAATTTTATTGATGTATCTTCGTTCAGAGAGACAAGACAGAGATTGAGGAGAAGTTTGAAACTCTCCGGAGCAGTTGCTCGGTCATCACGGACCTGGAGGAGCAACTAACCGAGACATCGGAACGCTGCCAGGAACTGATGCTGCAGAATACAGAGATAGAGAAGGAGATTGAAGGACTGAGGGAGGAGAAGAACGGACTGGAGATGGGTAAAGAGGAGATGGAGGAAGAACTTGGGGAGAAGAGGAGGACATGTGGGAACCAGGAACTGGTAAGTTATAAGTTTACTGCAGAATAAAATACCGAGTACAAAAGCACAAAAGAAAACACAAAGTACAAAATTGTGACAAACAGCCGTAAGATTTCACCTTACTCAACTGAAAGCGTCAAATTAAAGGTCTTGTCTGAATTGACAATTATTGTCATGTTCCCCATGTTCCCTTTCTAGATTTCTAAAACTAAACAAAGTTTCTTTGTCCAATTATTTTTCCAGGCAATTCTACTGGAAAAATTTACCCCCCAAAATCCACAATGTTAGCAATATCCCGGCCTAAGTGATGATTTTACAGAAATTCATCAATCATCATCGTGTCCCATAGCCTTGGGGCCTTTGTGGCGACCCTGCACTCTTGTCGAATTGACACTCACTCTTCTCGGTTTTCAGAAATCAACGGTTTCTAAAAGGTTTCTAATGTAGATATGAATTAAAGAATGAGTCATATATAAAGACAAGTTTTCTTTTTGTGATGGTAGACCATCTCCATGTTGAAGTCATCCTGTGTGATGCTGGAGGAGCAGATCGTGGACATGGAAGCCTTGAATGATAAGATGGAGGAGAAGGAGACTGCGTTGAGACAAGAGAGAGACGGTCTGGTTCAGGAGATAAACGAGAAGGAGTTGCAGCTGCAGAAAACCACCCAGGCGCTGGAGACTGAAAAACAAGCCAGGTAATGCACCATACCGAATTACAATGATAGAAAATCAGATGAGGCAATTTTCTTGGCAACCAATTTTAAGCAACCCCCCCCCCCCCCACACACACACACACACACAAGTGTGTAAACACCTCCAATCGGGGACCTCCTATTGTCCCTCTTTTGTTTGGACTTTAACTTTTTGGCAACAGCTCCCATTGGTTTTGTACACAATTTCCAACTGGGGACCTTAACCCAACCGGGGACCCTATTGTCCTCTTTTGTTATAGGTCCCCGGTTTGAATGTGAAAACAAACTCAAACACACACAAGTGTGTAAACACCTCCAATCGGGGACCTCCTATTGTCCCTCTTTTGTTTGGACTCTAACTTTTTGGCAACAGCTCCCATTGGTTTTGTACACAATTTCCAACTGGGGACCTTTACCCAACCGGGGACCCTATTGTCCTCTTTTGTTATAGGTCCCCGGTTTGAATGTGAAAACAAACTCACACACACACAAACTAAACAATTATAGAACTTTCACATCTCAATTTCAATATTGACCTCAATTTCCTTTCGTGCAAAAAAGTCAAGTCCAGCTAGGCTTGACTCATTAGCCATAGTGTGATTTGCCAGGATTTTTTTATAGTTGCAGGATTAAAAAAAAACAACAACACAATTTTTGTAGATCTCCCTTTGTCTTCAACCTTTCATGAAAGACTTAAACTTGCAATCGAAGATAGAAAGACTTATTCCTCTTTTGTCCAAACTTCTGATTTCCATTTGTGGCGTGTGGTGATTAAATATCTAGAAATCATCTTAAGCAGAATGTACACTCAGGGATGAGAAATTTCAGACTTGTATCTGAATTCAGACTGGCCTGGTGATGAAAATTATTCATAACTTTTTCCAGTATAGAGTAACCTTGCTTTTTGATCTGTAGTACTGAGGAGTCTGTTCTGAAAGCTCCTTGAATTCTATAACACCAGGGGCTACCAAAAGTGGAAATGCCATCATTTCAACTTGCCTCCTAAAATTTGGGTCACAGTTTCAGACCTTTTTCGCCAGCAATGACTCTCACCCCATTCACTGGGTTTTCGATCTCTAAACCACTTTGGAGATTTTGTCAAAGCACACCCCTGAATAAATGGTCGATTAGAGAGTGGTTGGAGCAGAAACACAGAGAGGGATCATTTCAACATACCTAAAAAAAACCAAAAAATTGGATCCCAGTTTCAGATTTTTTCGTCAGCAAAATAAATGCCTCTCACCCAGTACACTGGGTTTTTGATCTGTAAACCACTTTGGGGATTTTGTCGAAGCACACCCCTAAATAAATGCTTCTTTTTGTCGATTAGAGAGTGGTCTGAGCAGAAACACAGAGAGGTCAGCAACACTCTTGAAGAGAAGGAGAAAACCCACCAAGCTCAGATTGAGATGTGGAAATCACATGCCCAGGAGCACAAAGAGAAAATAGCGACACTCACCGACAATGTAAGTTGTTTATTGGTCTGAAGTGAATGTATGTTCAGTAAATTATACATCTACGCAGGGCCCCAATGGAAACCAGTTTGGGTTTACCCTGGATAAAGAAATGCAATCAATGAATAAATATATAAGTGCAAGTTGGAGATAAGGGTTTTAACCACTTCACATTGGATGACGTGTATACAGGTCAAATTTTTTCTAAACTGGCTTTTGGCGGATGTTTGTTAATGCCCGGAACAACTTTGCAGTGCCCTCAAATTTGTGCACTTAGTTGTACAAGGTTTTACAAGTTATGGTGAACAAATAATCATATTTTCTCAACAAACTCCAGTGGTTATTATGAAAACCTTTTTTGTCTTTCCCTTGTCAAGTCAGGGTTTGATTGTCACAATGGACTTTTTTTTTAAATGCTGACGTGAAGTAGTTAACCCCTGTGCATCTAAAACAAAACTTTCTGTATTGTTTTTAAAAGAGCAAAAGAAAGACAAATATTGAGAAGAATTACATCTTATCCCTGCCAAGATTATTTGAAGGTAAGAGACAATTAAATCTAATCCAACAAGACAAATTAAGTTAAAAGTTATTATTCCTTTTGACTGTCCACAGATCAATGCCTTGGAGAAGCAGCACGCTCTCCTTGAAGTCAATCTGAAGAATGTCGAGAAGAAATACAGCGAGGAACAAGAGGACAATGCTCAACTGGAACAAGAGGTACGCCCCTTTCCTCAGCCATTCAAAACCACAAGAATCAGTTCATCTCGTGACCTTGGCCTTCTGTGAATGCGTATTTGATCTTTCCTTGAACTTGTTTGATGCATCCAGGTTTCGGAGCTTGAAGGTCAGCTGCAGAAGAGCAAGGCTACCACGTTCAAGCTGACACAGAGCCTGGAGGAGGCCATAGAGAGAGGTGAACAGCTCAAGGCTGAGGGACAAGACCTGGACAACCAGATGGAGGCCATGCATGTAAGGAAGCTACAATAAATAAATCAATAAATAATTAACAGTAATAATAATAATGATAATACAAGATTTGTAGTATAACCATGTACAGTCAAGCCACTTTATAAAGAGCACTGTTGTAAAGAGGTTCTGCTTGTAAAGAGTACATTCTGAAGTCCAGAATCTCATTTTCTGCTTTGTGTTTCTTTGTTTTGCTGTCCTCTCATAACAATGTTCCTGTTTATAAAGAGGTAATATGGCCAGCTTCCAGCCACCTTGTTATAACGAGAGATGACCGTACATGAAATATCTCTCTATGAGTTGTGGTGGTTCTGGAAGAAAAAAAAGCCAGTGGTGTAACAACTCGACATTTCGATCAGTGTGCTCTGATGGTCTTCGGGAGGAAAGTTGGACTCTGATGCAGCATGCTGCGTTAGTAACTGTTCTTCCCACAATGATTGTTTGGTTGTTTATGATTTTAATTTGCAAATTTGTATCATCGTTTCCATGTTTCTTTTGTATCATCACAAACCGCTGTGATCTTGATGACATGGCGGTATATAAAACATTTTTGTATTGTATTGTATGTTGTATTGTATTGTATGGGGGGAATGGCTAACACATCACCATCTGTATAATGCTTATGGCAAAATGATATCAATGGGGCAGTTATTTAATTTCTTAAAAACATCTCAGCTTCCTGTGTGTAATGGAGCTTTGTGCAACTAGACATGTAGCACACCGAGCTAAATCCTTCACAAGAACCATCTCTGCCTAACGCACGTACCCATTTATACTCCTGGATGAAGAGAAGCAATTATAGTTTTTGTTTGCTCTCGTGACTCCATCAGGTGCAACACACCCATGAGAAGGTGAAGCTTGATGGCACCCTGGCCCAGCAGACTAAACTGATTGACTTCCTCCAAGCTAAGACCGAAGCTCCGCCCAAGAAGAAGAAGAAGCGGCTGTTTGGCAAGTCGGCTAAAGAAAGCACCATGACGTCCCTCCCGTCGATACCGATGCAGGTAATATGGCTACCGTACCACATTCCTTAATACTCAGGCATGCAACTCTTCCGCGTTTCCGCGGATTTCCGCGTTTTTTAAAAATGATCAGCGTTAAAAAAAAAAAAATCGAAAAAAAAAAATATATATATAATTTTTTTTTTTTGGCGATTTTTTTTTTTAAAGCCTTATATATGCTTGGCAACAACAATGTACAACCACAATAATGTGAAATAAGCCTAGTACATGCTAAGAATGCACCTAAGAGCAAAATAAACCTCAACATTTTCTAGGGTACCATTGTGGATCTCATGTCCCTTGGCGTTTTGGCTGCCTCGCTCCGCGCTTGCGTTGTGCCTTTGAAAATTTCCTCTCTTTTTTTCATCGGGCAGTTGCATGCCTGAATACTGACTTACTCTTCAAATTGAATTCAGACTTTTCCTTCAAGAAATCAGTAAGATTATTTTCTATATTTGTTATGGTGTGTCGTGGCTAAGCTGTCAAGTGCACCAGACTTAAGCTCTGGTGTTTCTGATCATCAGATTGTGGGTTTGAGTCCTGATCGTGACACTTGTGTCTTTAAGCAAGATACTTTTCTAGAATTGCTTCGTCGTTTGGATGGGACATAAAGCCATAGGTCCAACGTGTTGTGTAAACATTCATGTACACTCATAACCCTACTTTGTTTACTCCAACTGTAATATGCAAAAGGAGTGTTGAGCAGATGTAAAGAGACATGCATGTAAACTTAGTAAACTCACCTCATGTCCTGGCAGCATTTTTGCTGTAGCCGACGGCACTCGTCATGAAGTCCATTCTTGCACTTTGCACGGTGCTTCATCATCAAACGGAGCTTGGAGCCAGAGGCAAAGCCAAGGTTTGGAAAAAGCTCTTGATTGGTATTCCTCGTCCAGGAGTAAGCAATTGTCGTTTGAGCCTACAGAGCCAACGGTCCTCCGCAATCAGACAACTTCCTAAAGAGGATTTTTTTAGGATTTGGGAAAGTTAGGATTCTAATTAGTCAATATATATTTGGTTGATCTCCTCAGTACAAGGAGCTGCAGCAGGCCTTGGAGATAGAGAGGGTCAATAAGAGAGATCTGCAACAGCAACTGACTAAGACCAAGGCAGAGCTACAAGTAGCCAAGATGGAAGGTCAGTACATTAAGCATATGTGACCTTTCTCCCCTCTCCCCCCCCCCCCACCCACAAGGATTCTTTCGTGTTTGAAATGCACTTTATAAAATCAATTTCTTATTATTAATATTCTTACAGCAAATACAAAGCCTCGGTTGGACTTCAAGACGCCCAAGCCATCCACTAACCCAACCAATCCTCGCCTGCTATCAGCCATTGCCCTGTCCCCGACCAACCAGCCCAGCCCCAGCCTCTTCACACCCGTACCCAATGCTAGGGCCAGCTCCAAACGCAAGACTGCCCAGAGCGGGAAGGATGCCAAACGCCCGAAGGAGCGCATGAAGCACAACATACCGCATCGGTTAGTCATGGGGCTTAATACTAGAGCCACTAAGTGCGGTGTGTGTGTGGACACCATACACTTTGGACGACAGGCTGCCAAATGCCAGGGTAAGTGAATTATTTGCTTCAGTTCACCAAAGATTTATTACAAATCATATCAAAAATAATTTTTGAGGCATTGCATGGTGAGGTATCAATGTATATTCGGCTTGCGGTAACACCATGTGTATATATACTTTGCTGTGTAGATTTGTTCTTTTGGAACTAAATTATATCGACTTATAAAAAGGCATGATCATAATGCTCAGTAGCGTCCAATGTTTCTGAAAATGTGTGCACATTGTTCACAGTGGAAAATGATATGATACATCTGTTGTCACTTTTCGTTTTTTTAAATATTTTTTATGAAAAGCTTTGTACTTTGAAAGGTGTAGATATTATGTAATTGTTCGCATTTGAATTGTAACCATTCTACATTTGCTCAACAATAACAAAAACAATTATTCAAGAAATGTAATGAAAGTGAAAACGTATGTGTGGCAGCAGACGAAGTCTAATTAATGTAAGTTTGTTGCACTAAATATTAAAAAAAGGAAAATTAGGTTGACACTTTTTCTTTATGATAACAAATCCTGTAATCCATGATTAAAAAATTCTTTCTCGTAGAATGCCACCAAGTGTGTCATCCCAAGTGTGCCCCGTCCATGCCCCATACCTGCGGCCTGCCATCGCAGTATGTCCAGCACTTCAGTCACGCCATGCACAGTAAGACGGCATCGCCGACCGTCGGCCCCATAACAGGAGACAACGAGGCAATTGCATTACAGAGCTGGATGAAGATACCAAGGTACAGCATTCTGACTCGTAGTTTGTTTGAATTCTGTTTTAAGTTTTGTATTTTTTGACAATTTTTAAAGTTTTTGCTTTGACCGTAGGCAGCTTCATTTTATGGCACTCACCTTGTTGCCAAATGCAACCAGTCTAATTCCTTTATTAAGGAATTCTCATTTTAAGGCCCTTTTTGAGTTTGGACGTATTGGTTATGTGAGTCATCAGATTACTTGCATGGTGTCTTGTGGTGTGTGAGATTGTGTGGGTGCATGCAGTGGCTCTTGTGTGCTTGTGTGCCTGTTTTAGTTCTTTCTTTTTTGCATGTGCTGGTGTGTGTACTGTCTTAGATAGGTGTCTGTTAGTCTTTTGTTTCTTTTTACTCCATTAATTTTTCATATCTTGATGACCTTTTAACGATTTAGATTGGCTACAACCATGTAGTGGTAATTGTTCCTTTCACAGCAGTGATGGTCTTGCGAAAAATGGAATACATGTGTTTGTCTTTTGGTGGTTTAAAAAATATTTGTTTGAATCAAAGCATGTTTAAACTTCTTTACAGAGTCGGCAAATCAGGATGGGACAAGAAGTGGGTGGTTCTGGAAGGAACGAAGCTTTGTGTCTATGAAAAGGAAAACACGAATGGTAAGTGAATAACAGGTGTACTGTTTTGATGAGAATGTGGCATTTCTAAAAACATTGTTGAGGTGCGTTTATAATTAGCCCTTTGGGACGCCCTTCAGGTCCCAATTCCCCAGAGCTGCTTAAGCAGACAGTGCTGCCTCAACATTTTCTGATGAGCAAAAATAAGAAGGGTACCAGTTACAGATGGTGTGACGTGGTATTTCGGCTGGTTATCTTATTCTAGTAAGCATAATTTTGTTGTGCTTAGCTACTTTTTGTGCTTAAGCAGCCGCGTGAATTTGGGCCTAGGTTCAAAAAGTGCTGTATGAAAGCATAGTTTTATTGTTATTATTATTATTACTGTTGGCACAGGTGGGGGCCAGACTGTTGATGAATTCAATCTGTGTCCGTCTGATGGTAGAGTCACGATCCATACCGGCATCACTGCTGCAGAGTTGGGTAACACTGCCTCTACAGACCTGGCGTACGTCCTGCGTATCGAGTCACACCCTCACACCACCTGCTGGCCCGGTCGCTCGCTCTACCTTATGGCTTCGAGCTTCTCCGACAAGCAGCAGTGGATGATGACCTTGGAGTTTGTCATGAGCGAGGGCAGCGTGGGGTCAAAGGTTGCCAGGGATAAAGCCAGGCTTCTGGGGAACACTCTACTCAGTCTTGAAGGGGAGAACAAAGTAGATATTAACTGCACTGTCCTGCTGAGTAAAGAGGTGAGGTACTAGACATGTTCACTAGCTTGGCACAATTTGAATGGATGAAGAAATGCTGTCTAATTCTTTCGGCATTTTACCAGATTTGTATCAGAGCCAACACTTCTCCCAAAAGTTTTAAACACGGTTGTACCCGCAAGTTTACTACTACTATAGTTTTTCTTCAGGGTTTCTGCAATCCTTAAAAATTCTGAAACTGAAAAAGAAACTGAAATTAAAAAGTCTGAAACTGAATTATCTAAATTTAAGGCCTTAAAGGTATTACATTCAGTTACTTGAGGTCTTAAAAAAATGGGTGAAGCTTGTAATAAATTTTCCTACCGGCTCGTAAAGAACCAAATTACACTGTGTAAAAAAAAGTAACATAAAGTGTGAGCGGGTGTAGCTGTTGCTTCTGTACTTTATTCACTTATTTGCGGTCTTAAACTTTGTTGAAGGTAGCATTCAAATGGTCTGAAAAATTCTTGAACTTGACTGTGCTGATACCATGTTCTTAATCACACCAATGTAAACTTCATTAGTATTTCCATACCTGTGGGAGCTGTTTCAAATGTTCACAGCCCCGAACCCAGTTTCTTAAAGCTTCTTTTTTATTATCTTTTGAATGCTGTAGTTGATGCTGATTGGTTCCGAGGAAGGTCTTTTTGCCATGGCAACGACCAAGAAGGCGCAGCCCTTGTCGCAGCTGAGTGGAATCGAAAGCGTTTTCCAGATGAAGGTCATAGCTTCACTGGGCATAGCTGTCTTGACTGTGGGTAAGTTGGCTTATATCTCATAGTTAATAGACCCTTCCCATGAAATATGTCAATTGCACATTTCGCATGCGCACTAACGCTATTGGTGAGCAAAATGAGGGAACAGGCACCTTTTTGTCTTGGCCTGATGGTGGCGTGGTGCATGTGCATTTGTACATCTGCTTAGTGGACAACCAGTAGTGTCTGTATGCACGCATGGATGTTATTAGCATATTTAACCCTGCACACCAGCCTCCTAGCTGTAGCTTGCCCCACAAATGTTGTACTCGAACATTTTCATTTTGTGTATAATATAGTCCATCCTCATATCATCGCAAACAAACAGGAAAAGTTTCAGTTGTCTAAGAAACTTTGTTCAGCCTGTTCAGTTGTGTGAATAACTTCACCACGATGCCTTTGTTTACAAATCCCTGGGGTTCTTATCTGCAGACGTTTAGAAGAGAAAATATCTTCAAGGAGATGTAAAAGTATGTTTTCGATTAGCGCAAACGGCACGCTTTCCTTTTGAGTTGGCAACAGCTACTCTGCAGATGAGTAGTGTAAATTTCCCTGGGATAGACCAACGAGTTGATCACTGCGTCTTATTGTTTGTATTGTACAGGTTCTGAGCGTAGACTCTGCTATGCTGATCTGACCCACTTGAAGACCATGGCGAGTCAGGCTAGTGTCACTGAAGCTGTCATCAACTACACTCCGATAGAGAATATACAGGTAATTTTGAGGCATATAGATGATGTTAATCATAGATATGAAAGTCAATTTATTGAGATTGAAGCAATGGGTTTTAAACTCAAGACGAGATTAATAATCTCAGCCCCCAACCTTTTAAACATCCATTAACTTTAACCACTTTACCACGGTTTATCCGTGGTTTGATGAAATCTTTTGTAGTGTAATGTTAATCCACCCCCATTTCTACTTTACACAAACTGCTCGATTACCAGAAGCCCAAAGTTTAATGAATGAACTTCACTTTTACATACGTTCTTCAAAAGCCTCGAGGTCTGCTCAGAATGATAAGATTCTGTCAAAAGAAATGCTTTTGGACGTTGAAATGGATGGTTTTTTGGGGGGGTAGAATTACACACAAATGTATGCCAGCTTTGGAGCTTGAAGTAGTGAAAATGCAAAGACTTGCCAACGGGATAACCAAATCTTCCTCTCTTCAATGCTAGAGAAATGTGTCAAGCACTGTACACTCGGTACTCTCCCCGAGTCAAGTGAAAAAAATCAACTACACATACAGATCATCTTGTACATGTACTTTTTTTTCCGTGTGTGAAGACTAATGATGTAATTAATCTATGTTATTGTTATTAGGCATGCCACCTGTTTTCCCATGGGTTTGTGAATGGAGCAGCGTACGTATGCGCAGCAACCCCTAATAAGATCACCATTCTCAAACACAGCAAGCAGAATGGAGTGTCAAAGTTCACCCCTCGTAAGGTAAGAGGGCTGGACCCCCCAAGATGGATTGCGCAATCATGTTATAGTCACAATTTTCTTAGTGTCTGTTTGCTTAATAAAAAAAGGGTATGCAAATCACTGATGTCATGGTGAAGGAAGATGAGTCCTTTTTGTCAAAACCTCAAGTTTTCTGCAGATAGATACAGTTCCCGATAGACACCATTTTCACAGGCAACTTGAGTTTTGGAGTCCGTCAGGGACCATGATGTATACCATGCTCGATATGTGGCAGAGGGTGTCCCCCTCCCCCCCACCGCCCCCCCAAAAAAAAAAAGTTCCCATACTTTAACACACTGTTTTCCCCTTGTACAGAAATATCACCCCCCAAAACCCTCTAAAGAATTCCTGAGGTTCCCAGCACACAATGAAGACACAGTGGGGGTGGGGGTGGGGGTGCATCATGCCACATATCGAGCACCAAATGCCATAATGGAATAAATTACACTCTTGATTCATGACTGTACTCTTATTCACTTCAGGAGATCAACACGGCCGAGCCATGCAGTTGTTTGTTGTTCACACCCACCAGTCTGCTGGCAGGGACTGATCGCTTCTACCAGATTGATCTGGATCAATATCAAGTCGATGGTGAGCTAGTTTATTTTTGTTTTAAATCAGTTGCCCTGTTTGTTATTATTCCGAAATCCAGTGTTTGAAGCTTTGGTTAATAAGAAGTAACTAGTAAACTAGTAAGTAGCAAAAAGTAACCAGCAAACTGTATCCACAAGTTTACCAGTATAGTTACTTATTTTTCAGAAGTCACATTCGAAACAAATTAACACACCTTCTGGCCTTGAAATTATCTCACATCATCCATGCCGATCGTCGTGATGGCCTGTGCTTTTGCTGTGGTGCTTTTTTGCAAAGTTCCACTACAAATTTACACTTTCCTGATAGATGTGCCCCTTAACCAAAGGAAAATCGCCCGCCCCTTCAAGAGCAAGGTTCAAGGCCTGCACCTTCACAACTCATTAGCTCTTTTTCAAAATTAGCCTTTTTTGCTTTTTAAACTTTTCGCAAGTGAACTGTTTTGCAATAGGCTTAATACAATACGTTGTAAGTACAGAATTCTGCGGTAAGCAGAGCAATAAAATAAGGGTCAGGTCTTTTCCAGACATGGTGATGTCACAGAGTACATGGTGTTAAACAGGCGACATTTTGTTAAATATTTTCTTTTGAAATGTTTACGTTTGACCTCATTGTGCTTTGTAGAGTTCCTAGACTCCAGCGATACCTCGCTGGCCTTTGCCGTCTTCGGTGCCAGTCGAGTCAACAGTTTCCCGATCGCTGCAGTTCAAGTTGCTCCAGATGGCTACGACAAAGAATATCTACTGTGTTTCCATGGTAAGTGTTTTTATTCATTTTTCATTCATTTTATTCATTACTCCTTCTTTTGTTTAGTGACTCTTTATATATTTTTTATACACCAGAATATTTTTTTTAGTCCTTTGCCTATTTGATAATCTTTTAAGAATTTTAAAAATTGGTAAATCTTGTTTTAGTTCAACGTTTTTTTGTTTTCTTTTCTATGTTGCGTTGTGGCTTTTGGATTGGTTTTTTTCCAATGTCTTCTAGTATGGTTGACTGCAGATTGGGCCACACAGCACCTTGTAAACCCTTATGTGATGCTAAGTAAATAAATGGGCCTTACACTTCAAACACAGTTCTGCATTCCTTGTAGAAAAAAAACCCAAGAGGGCCTTGAGAGGCCCTTGGGTGGGATAAAGTGCTATTTACGAACTCCTGGGTTTGATGTTTAGTTTGTTTAAGTGAAGCCATGTCAGGGACCTGGTAATGCAGCTTTCCCTCAGGCAGTCTGTCCAATGTTTTTGAAATCCTGCTCGAGGTTTTGTTCCATGAAGTTGTCCTAGTGTAATTTTAGGATATATGTAAAATCCGTCCTTGCGGTGTGGCCAAAGTATGTGAAGACGCTTCAGATAAATTCTGTCCAATTTGGTGTTGTCAAGGCCCAGGAATTTATAGGTGAAATAAACCCCTATTTCTATAAAAAGCTTAACAAAAACACCAATGTTTGATTTTGCAGAGTTTGGTGTGTTTGTGGACAGCAAGGGTCGCCGTACACGTGCTGAGGACATGAAGTGGTCTCGACTGCCGCTAGCATTCATGTTCCGTGGGCCGTACCTCTATGTGACTCACTTCAATTCAATGGAGGTCTGCGAGATCAAACCATATGTTGAAAAGGACAGGTAAGCAGAATTGAACGCAAGAGACGGAAAAAATTCAGATGTGATACAACAAAAGTCTCCTGATTAGAAGGCTATAGTTGAAACGTTGTGACCAATAGATCTCAACCTTGACAGTGAAGATAGTTATAAGACATCTGCCACTCAACTCATATATATTGTTCGATGGGACTGGCTGCCAAAGGCGCACTTGCATGTCCGCAGCTCAAACACGTTGTAGCCACATCCTTCGCAAACCAGCTTCTCAGCTGCGATTAAGGATGATTAGCCTCCCAAATTATTACTACATTATTATATTAAAGAGAAGGACTGATTTTGTTAATGCAGTGTATTTATTCTTACAGCCCCGGTATACACACCTTCTTGGATCTACCCAGTCCACGCCTAGCAGGATATGGTATCACTCAGGGCACTGTGTATATAGCTAGTACTACAGACGCAGGTATCGATCTAGTATGCCTCAAGGGGCATGCAACCAGCGATAGGTCTGACACCAAGGAGCAAGACGTACCGGCCAGGTCCCTGAGGAAACGGCCCCAGGCTGGAGGGAGTGTAGCCGTTAGAGGGTAAGCTTCATCACAAGCATTACTCAATTATTACAAACGTTTAGTTACCTTGGGCACTTTTAGGTAAGGGCGTTACACTGTTGCTTTGTGCAGTTGTAAACAGCGTCAATGGTTTGTGAAACTTGAATTTTGTGGAAAGGTTCTTTGGTGATTTGTGAAACATGTCGGAGATTTGTGAAAATGGTTAAGAAATGTGTAAAAAAGATTGAAGATTTGTGAAACTTGTTGAAGACTTGTGAAACTCATAGAGCATTATTTTGTGAAACTCATTGAGAAGATTTGTAACAAATGTTTACAATTTGTGAAATTGTCAATTATTTGTGAAAAATGCTGAAGATTTGTGAAACACATTGAAGATTCGTAAAACATGTTGAAGAATACTAACCAACTCTGAAGATTTGTGAAAATTTTAAAGAAAAGCTACTTCATTCTTCCCTGTCGGTGTAATAGTAACACTCCTTTTGTGCACTCTGTTAGGAGTTCTCTGAAGCGCCCTCTATCCGAGGACTCCATCAACCAGTCGATAAGTAAGCATCCACGCAGCTCGTTCTGCAGTCAGGACTCCAGTGTACTGAGCCGGGCATCGTCTTCCTGCTCCAGCACGGTCTCATCATCAGGCAGTGTCAGACGCTCGCCTCGCTTCAAGACGATGTCCTCCTCCGACGAGGAGTCCAGTACTAGCTGTAGCTCCCTGCAGAAGATCTTCACTCCCAATAGGTCCAATAAGAGGGGCAAATTCACTGAGGTCTAATACCATATGTGCCGTTTTACTAGACCATTTTTTTTTATGGTACGGCCATCTTTGTGTTTCCATTCAAATCAATGTGAACCAAACCGAGGCTGGAAGCATACAAAAATAGTCTGTTCCCTTTATATAATGTGATGGGAATCAGTATTCATGATTGTATATTGCATGCAGGGAAACATGCAATAAATAATGGTGGCAGCAGATACTAAAGTCACAGCGTACATAGTTTATTTGGTATTCAGCTAATGACAAATATTTTTTATTCAGCATTTTAAGGTAATCTTTTAAATATTAAGGGATGTTGTTCAACTACATGTACTTGGTACTTCAGTGCAATGAGGTCAGAGGTCACTTTTGGTAAAACATTCCATAAAGTACATCAGAGACTCAATTGAAAAAGTTTTAATACAGTTTTGTGAAAAACATAGTCAAACCATTGCACTATCAAAGTACAAAGGTCAGATAAAATGGTCCCTGCAGCATTATGCAGTGCAACAAAATCTCATCTGGCACATTCAGTCGCCCAAATTTATCAACATTCTAATAAATTTGTGGGGGTTATTGCGGAGACGTCCTCTTCCTCTTTATGCTAAGTTTATATTGAACTTCTTAGATAATTGCTTGCGCAACAATTTGTATTCACACATTGCAGGCTTCTTGTATTACTCAAAAGAGTTGGTGAAGTGATTGTATTATGATTATCATATTGATGCAATAAGTGATTGTAACTTTAAAAATGGATCTTTTATGCTATCAACTGCCTCTGCGCATTCAGTTAATTTCTTAAGGTATTTTGGGGGCTTGCATATATACCTTTAGTTTTTACTGCTGTATTGTACTTTCAGCCGTGTTCTGCCTTTATTTCCTCATTTAAGTACTGCTGTATAGACCATGTAACCCATGACATCACATGTTTACTTTGAGATTGCACGGTCTGAGTTTGATCAACTTTCGATATGAAGAAAGGGGGCACATCTCTAAACGTGCTCAGCTGTTGTTTTTATCAATCTTGAACATGACACAACATGTAAAAATGGTCCCCTGTGTCCAGTGAAGTATCTTGCCTGCCAGAAAGGCCCTGGAATGTCCAAGGTCACTCTTTTTGTAAACAAAGGTTACATGGTCTGTCAGTTCAGTTTAATTTGCTTGAGACTTGTATATCTGAATATGGAATTTACAGAAAATCAACTTTTAAGAACTTATATAATAAAACAAGATTTATTGAACCCTTGCACTGACGTCACATGTGACTACTGTCTGTCCATGGTCGGCCATTTTAGGAAGTCAGATGGTAGTAAAGATGTGGTGAGAGTGTAAACGCACATGCATTGCCGAAAATTTGCACTATTTGACTCTCAAAATGGTGCATTGATTGGGGTGATGATGTCTGGTGAAATGGAACAGTACATGTATATTGATCAGCCTTAAATCAGAACATCAATACGGGAAAGCTCCATTAAAGAAAATGGCTCAAATGAAACATCCTTTTCGTCTGACATCTCACACCTGTTATCTCCATGATATTGTGGACATAATTGGATCATGCACAAACCAGTAGGACTACTGACTGCCCCAGGCAGATTAACTGCTCACCCATCAAGTTTAATGACCCAAGTAATTCAATGTAAACGCAACTAATGGGTGAAAAGGATGAGTAGTTTTTGTGGCCAAAACTTGGAATTCTTTAATTTTTAATGGAGCTTTGCCGTAATGATTTTCCATTCAACAATCCTTTGATATGAATTTGGTACAGACAGTGACGCCATTCATTATGATCATTTGTGTTTGATTTTTCTTACCCGAATGGTTGAAACTATATTTTTTCAATTCAACCGTTCACCACCACTATGCCTTATATTGAAAATGCAATTTTTTATTATAATAGTTGTAGAAATCAAATGAACTTTTGACAGCCAGATAACAATTTAAAAAGTCATTTATAGACATCATTCACCCTTTGTAATTGTACATTACATGACAATTGAATGATTTGTAAATAAACATGTGTGAAAGGTAAAAGGTAAAATGAGTGGTTTGCAGTTTAATTTTGTTACAAGATTGAACAGAGGAAAAAGATCAACTAAGAAGACTAAATGTGTATAGACTTTCTCAAAATACATTTATAGAATTTGTTAACTTTGAGGAGATATCACTTTCCGTAATTTTGGGGCTGTACAGTCACCTAGTGAGATTTTCTCGGACTGGATCAAAAACTTCAGACTTTCAAATAAGGTTCAAAATCTAATATGTGTTTGCATAATCCAAAGTGATAATTTAAAGAAATAAACAATAAGGGAAGCTGACATATATGTCCGTGTCAATAGTGTGCTGCGTTTATAGGTTGCGTTCGATTAGCTTAAAGCCCCGGTCACAACCCACCATGCGTGTTTTTAGTCCGTACGTTTTTCTGAAAATGTGGGGAGGGAGTGGCAAGAGCAGGGAGGGAGTACGTCAACGCACGTCACTCGCACGGTTGCGCAAGGTGTAAGTACGTGGCCCGCACGCCACGCCTGGCCGGTGTCGCATGCAATTATGTCCTCTATGCAATACCATCCGGCGGACATTATTGCATATGCAATAATGTCCGCCGGACGGTTTTGCATATGCAATCGTGTCCGCCCGGACGCTGCTGCATAATGCAATTGTGTCTGCCCGGACACATTTGCATATGCAATCGTGTCCGCCCCCGTGCAAAACCGTCCTTGCAGAAAATAGTCTAACGCGTTGCTGCAATGAGACTGCACATGAAACTGTTTTCTACTGCTGTGCTTCTATATACTTTATTGGTGACAACAATACGCATTCAAGTGTAGTTGTAGTTTTCAACAACTGTTTATGATTCCCTGGCTATAGGAAGGCCATTAGAAAAGGAGATCTTTGACGTAAAACTTGCATGGAAAAACAACTCGTGAACGTGTGTCAGCCAGACCACAACAAAAAATAACGCCCTCACTAGAGGTACCCCCCCCCCCCCCCCCCCCGTCGTAGCATATGGGAAAATATTCGGCCGTTGGGTATTCGCTGCAATCATAAAATACGTGAATATTCATGCTGCACAATGCATACGTACGTTCAGTGCATGCACGCTCGCTTACGCAAATTCATGCATGTACATGTCCGCCGGACGGTTTTGCATAGCCACGGACACGATTGCATATGCAAAAGTGTCCGGAGCGGACAGTATTGCATGGCGGACACAATTGCATCTGACACCGGCTGTGAGCGGTTGCGTGCGTCGTACGTTGCGCACGTGGTAAGTGAGTTGTATGTGCTTACAACGTGCTTACAACGTACGATCTCCGTGCGATTGCCACGTTATCGTACGGAGGCCGTACTAACACGTGCTGCTCACGCACGGTGTCCTTACCTTACTCACTCGCATGTTGTAAGTGCGTGCAAGTGCGATGAACGTGAGTTTTTCCACCCGATGTTGGGGGGGGGGGTATACATAGGACGACCTTCCGAGGTTCTCCAGAAGTCCCAGCTGCTGCTGCCTCAAGATCATGCCGCCCCTTCCACCGCAGAGACTCCGGGTTCTGATGCTGCAATACGCCTCTCTTAATATTTATGCATGACGTCATAATTCTTACCCAAAATGAGGCTATAGGCGCACGTCCGCCGCCACTTGCAGTGGCTGCGCCCATGGCCTCGTTTTGGGTTAGCATGTGACGTACCTCATGCATAAATATTAAGAGAGGCGTATTGCAAGAGCAGCTTCAAGTGGCAGCGCATGAGCACAACGTGCGTTGTAAGCGTAAGCGTTCGATTAGCCATCACGTGATACTCGTGTATGGCAAGCCTTATGCCCAATAATTCGATAAACACTGTTTATCGCCGATAAACACTGTTTATCGCCGATAAACACTGTTTTTCGAGAAAAACTATGTTTATCACTTGATAAACATAGTTTATCTCGATAAACACTGTTTTTCGCCGATAAACATAGTTTTTCGCCGATAAACAGAGTTTATCGAGATAAACATTGTTTATCAACTGTTAAGCACTGTTTATCGAAAAACTATGTTTATCAAGCGATAAACAGAGTTTTTCGAGGTGATAAACAGTGTTTTTTGATAAACACTGTTCATCAACTGATAAACACGGTTTATCGAAAAACAGTGTTTATCGGTCGATAAACACAGTTTTACGCCGACACCAAATGCCCAATAATTCGATAAACAGTGTTTATCAACTGATAAACACGGTTTATCGAAAAACAGTGTTTATCGGTCGATAAACACAGTTTTACGCCGACGCCAAATGCCCAATAATTCGATAAACAGTGTTTATCAGTTGATAAACACTGTTAATCGAAAAACTCTGTTTATCGACTGATAAACACTGTTTATTGAAAAACTCTGTTTATCGACTGATAAACACTGTTTTTCGATAAACATAGTTTTTCGATAAACATGGTTATTCGTACACCGTCTAAAGAGGGCGCTAACGCGCCGGTGTGGCTTCCATTATGTCACATGCATGACATGCGAATAGTTGATCAGTTTATTATAACGTTAATCACCCGTATTGTCTAAGTTGTTTAGAAACTTCAATGATCTACAATTACAAACCATGAAGTTGTAGATCATTGAAGTTTCTAAACAACTGAGACAATACGGGTCATTAACGTTATAATAAACTGATCAACTATTCGCATGTCATGCATGTGACATAATGGAAGCCACACCGGCGCGTTAGCGCCCTCTTTAGACGGTGTACAAATAACCATGTTTATCGAAAAACTCTGTTTATCGCAATTGATAAACATAGTTTTTCGATAAACAGTGTTTATCAGTTGATAAACAATGTTTATCTCGATAAACTCTGTTTATCGGCGAAAAACAGTGTTTATCGAGATAAACTATGTTTATCAAGTGATAAACATAGTTTTTCTCGAAAAACAGTGTTTATCGGTCGAAAAACATTGTTTATCGGCGATTATCAGTGTTTATCGGTGATAAACAGTGTTTATCGAATTATTGGGCATATGGCTTGCCATACTCGTGTCTGCCCCTGGTGTCAGCCACCACCCCAGCTCGCGAGCGGGTCTTTCGTCTCTGGTGGATGCCCGGTGCCCGGTGTAACGACGTAGCTAGTTGCCGGCTGCAGGCGTATCATAACAAGATGGTGGGGGCAAATTCAGTTCGACGTGAGTACAAAAACTACAAATTAATAACCAGATTTATCGTCTGAGAAACAATTCGTCACCGACGCCACGAACTGATACCAGTAAAAAGTAGCAATCTGAGAAAACAGCGTTTGAAGTTGAACGTTTTTTAAAATGAAGTTTTCCTGCAAAAATCCGAGGTTTTTTCAACTAGTTTTCTTACAGTGGGAACTTGATGCTTTTAACTTCATATAAACGGTGCTTTTTACTGCTTTTTGTCCTAAATTATTAAGTGATAAAGTAAGAAAGGTTTGTGTCAGTTCGTGGTGACGAAAATTTACGCAACCAGGCATTTTCCGTCGCCACGAACTGACACCATCCAATGTATTGCAATGCGTTTGTGTCATTTCGTGAAAATGTAGGTCAGCGTGCGCGCTAGGGTTTGTGTCAGTTTGTGGAAACGTTTCTTTCACTTTTGAGGTTTGTGCACGCCGTGTGTTGCAATGGTAGTTATTGAACCTCTGTGTCAGCTCGTGGTGGCGAATATTTTCAGTTCTGGTGCAAAGTTGCTTAGCATCATCATCGTAATTAAAAAAGTCAAGCTCCTGAAGCGTTGAAACTTCATGAAATTGTAGGCCTCGGTTAACATGGTCTAAACATGCACAAAACTGAAAACTAAAAAGAAAGAAGTTTTGTACACAGTGTGTCAGTTCGTGGTGTCGGCGACGAATTATGGCAAATGGAAAGGAAATGTATGAAAAAACAAACAGTGGGTTGGTGACTCTGTGCAAAATAATTAAATGGTGTCGTTACGGACACATACACCCAAATTCAACAGACGACGGAGCTTTCTGTGTACATTTTCACACAGAGTGACAAGCGAAAACACCCGCGCAGCATTCGATTAGCCTCGTTTCGTGGCTACCACGAGTGCAAACCCCTGAAACACACGGGAAGCTAATCGAACGCGCCCATAGATTAAAAATGAAAATTAGCTCCTATGTACCTCTGGAATGTGACGGGAACTTTTTTTATAGGGCAATATTCAAAATGGCCGCCGACGCCATCTTGGAAAACCCAATTTGTAATAGGTCTGGCTGGCACCAGATGGGGACAAAAGAGATGTCACTTTCTACTATATTTGGCATGAGAAATTCACTGAGATGGTCATTGTAAAGTTTAGAGATCATCTTGACCTCTAAATCCAAGATTTCCGCCGCCGCCATCTTGAAAACATAACTTTCAATAACTCTGGCACCAAATAACCTAGACGGACAAAAGAGATGTCATTTTCCACTGTATCTGGCATAACAACACCACTGAAATGGTACTTGTGAAGTTTGGGGATCATCCTAACCTCCAAATCCAAGATGGCCGCCGTCGTCATCTTGAAAATTATGAAATGTAAAAGCTCTGGCATCAAAAGAGCTATAAGAACAAATAAAGTCCATAATTTGATATCCTTACCAGCTATAGGACTGAAAATTTGTTTGCTAACTAAGTTTTGGCCCTACATTCATAACCTGGCCTTAAATAATAGATATCTTAACTAACTTCTAAGTTAGTTGGCCCCAAATTAGGCACTTTATTCAACAAGGAGTGGTTTTTGATGATTTTCGGGGTCGCACTGTGACCACATCAGGGGTCACATGGATCACAAATCTCAGGTAAATCATCTGTAGGTGCATTTCTAGTACCAAAATCAAATATGAGCTAACAAATATATTGCTAGGATTGGCACACCTCCACTCCTTGGCACTCCTCCAAAGTTGGGTTCAGGTGAGAAAAAACCAAAAAAAAAACCACCCTGGCCACCTTCCGTCATGCGCACAGTGAAGTTTTGAACAATTTTTAAAAGTAGGTAAACATGTCCATAAGAACTACTTATATTCCACATTTCAGCTTTGGTTCTCACGACCCTGATGGTGGGTTACATTTTGAAGTTTGCACGATTTATAACGATTTTAACTCGATTTGGCTTTCTTACGCTCAATAATGACACATTTCAAAGACTTGTCCTGCCATGCCCATAATTTGGATCCTTTTATACTAACCGAACGAAATAACATTTCTCAACCCAAACATCACAGGCACCGACAGGCATTGCAGCGGGAAAGAACGGGCTGCGATAATATTGTATATAGTTTTATATAACTTTTTTAGACGATGCGAAAGTTAAAAATAAGTTATAATATTATTATACAATAATTATCGCAGCCCTGTTCTTTCCGCTGCAATGCCTTGTCTGTGGAAGTAACAACGATTTTTGGGTTAAATTCACCTTGGTAGATCAGTAAAACGAGGTAATTGTATTAAACAGCTTTAAGAATAGTGGCATTTGACGTAGTTTTATATCTTACTAAAGACCCAATGATTTTGAAACTCTGATCCTTTCTGCCATTGCCTCTTTAATGTGTAAATCTTTGGCCGAGTCTGACACCCAATGACCATGTTTCTTTAGTAATCTATCTGGAATGCCTCTACTAGTTGCGAGGGTTGCTCCTCCAGAGCGCAGACTGTTTATCCCGTATTTGCTTGTATTTAAATTCATTTCGTTCAACATTTCGAGAAATAATTCTCTAGCCCTAGTGTATGAAATTTGAATTGTCTTTTCTTAGAGCCGAACAGCATTTACGTTTTGCGATAGAGCGAAAAATGTATTCTTCTGAAGGGTCTGGAATCTGACCTAAAGCTATAGATATATAACGTTCTAAGTTGAAACAGGACAGGTATTGTCCCCTGAACGGCTAATGATTACTAATGAACTTATATGGAAACGTTTCGGCTGTTTTTGGCCACTCCACTGTGCATAAAGCGCGGGCGCGCGCGGACTGACTGGAGCAGTAAATGGACACTACCACTATAACCCGGGGGTTGCTACGCGCGCAGCAAGCATCAATGAGGGGAGAGTTTGCCTTCATAAAAGATAAACCCAGGCGAGTGACGATTGGGGTAAAAAGAGAGTTGTTAACAATGCAGTAGTTTGTCTTTATGCTCTTAATTGTTTTACAAAGTTCTGTGTTCACATACAAATTTGTTTTAGTTCTAAGATTAGGAACCATCCAAGTTGAACATGAACTATTAATACAAAACGCGAACGTTATATTAAACAAATGTAGCAAAAATGAGCTGGAGTCACGAGCTCTGTGTATTAATAATGTTCTTGTCCTTTTTTCGATTACACACGCTGTGCTAGTGTTATAACACTGCTGTGTTACTTGTGTTGAGTTACTGCACTCTTTTGCAACCTACCCACGCGTAAAATGGGATCGACGCTTTCGCACGACTTGAAAAAAGGTTTCAACGACTGCATTACAAACTTTTTAACTTTGCTTTTTAACAGTCATTTTCAAATGCAACTATACCGATTTTACTACCAAAACAATCTGTATTGAATCGTTGTAATAGTAACATAAACTTGTAGGTAGAGAACTCTCAACAATAATGCAAAAATTTACCTTGTAAACATTGCCTCCACGATTCTCATCCATCGGGTAGGTCAGTCCTTGTGTGTGGGCACGCGCGCACGCACACACAGCCGCGCTATGTATTTATTAAAGCTTAGTTCTTATTGGTGATTAAAAGTCCGGAACTGAATCTCATCCAATCAGCAAACACTTAACAACACTTGAAAATATATTGATTTTTTTTGCAAATACCGTTTGAACTGCTAAAATCGGCCGACGGATGGGGCTGTTTCACTTTTCTGAATTAAGCAAGCAACAAATTAGGCGGCACGCGCATTGTTAAAAATGCATCTAGTCTGTTTTTAAATCACCCCAGTCCGGTCTAAAGTCACCATTAAATTGTTGTAAATTGCCATACAAATGAAAAATAAATGTTTTCCTAATTAAATGTGTTTGAACTGTGAAGATTTATTACAAAGAACGAAATATATTCGGTTTTGATGCTGAAAAATGGGGGGAAAGTATATGGAGCGCGCATGTTTGCAAACATTGCGCGTGTTTTTGGCCGCAACGTTTCCAATGTTAAAATATTTGTCTGTTTTGCTCTTTGTCAGATCGCTTGAGATGTGCGAGTTCGTTGAATCTGAAGAAGCCTGCCAACCCGACGACAATGATGGTAAGTGTCCTTAGATGGTACAGGTTGGACGTATATTAAATAGGAATTTGTGAAATATTATCCGCTGAAGAGTTTCCAGTGACAGGGGTTCTCCTTATGGTTAGCTCTGGTTTTTAGAAAGTGCTTTGCTGCCTCGTGTACTGATCTTGGTAACATGTGCTCCGAAGGGGACTCGATGGATGCTAACCTGTGTGCCCATAGAATGCCGTAGTTACCGGGGAGACAGAGTTCGCTGTTTGCATGATGCTAAGAAGGTAAAAGGCAACGTCTAATGGCGAGGCGGAGAGTGTGATCTTGCTGTTGCCCACGCTTCCCACTGTTAGTACCCGTTGGAGTACTGTTGTACTGTAGAGTCTGCTCTGTCCTCCATCACCACTTTAGGAAGTTTGTTGAATAGTGACTGGGTCTGTAATTGATTTTGACAAATCCTTCTAGGGCACCTGGGAAAAAATATGTATACATTTTTGTTGTTGTAGTTCTGTAAATCACTTTCGCGCCAACTCAGAATTATCATGACTCTATGGTCCATTGATATATGCAAAATAAATACAAATTATCTCCAGTATTGTAATGGCCCTGAAGTGCCCTTGTTAAATTCAACATACTAAAAGGAATATTGTCTTCATTACTATCGTGGCTCTTCAGCCCCTCTCCAGTATTATCGTGGCTCTGCAGCCTCTTGATGAAAAAAACCCACACGAATTTTATCTACATTATTTTTATAGCTCTTCAGCCATTGTTATGCAATACATACATAATGTCCCCATCCCCCCAGTATTGTCATGGGTCTACACCCCTTGGTATAATGTCAATTGTGGGATAGGAATGAAAGGCGCAATGCAATCATGCTGAAAGACGGTTCTTTTTCCTTGAACAGAGGGTGATTATTCTGGCCTAAGATGAATGATTCTGACGATGCTGGAAAATATCTAGAATTTACAACCTGTGGTATGAATGAACCTAGATTAGGGCCAATAAGCAAGGGCCAGAAAGGCGCCGAGGGCCACGTTGGCACTAACAAAGTGCCTATTAAATGCCTTGTTTGCCGAGATGTAAGATGGTCTTAGCTACGAGAGATATAGGAGGCACGAGCCAATCATTCTCATTTGCCCAGCAGCAAGTAAATACGTCTACTGCTTCTGAACCAGGGTTCCAATACCTTGAAACGTGGCAACTTGTTGTTAAATGAATTGACAAATATGTCAACTGTATGCAATCCCCAAAGCATCTCGAACCTCTTAAACCAGAAATCTGCAAGAGCCCAGTCGTCGTAGTCGACTATTCTACTCAGGCTATCAGCTTTTTCGTTCTAAGAACGAGGGACCCATTCTAATTTCAAAGTGATACCATGCTCATTCTATACACAAGGAGAAGATGGAATATGCCATTTCATGTAGCTCGGATCGCTACCAACTTCTGTAATACGCACTACGTTCTGACGGTCGGTAAAACCACTTAAAGGGGCACACCGGCTTCGTTGGGCTATTTGGGCTACAAAATAGGCTAACATATGCCTTCAAAGGTCTTCCAGGAATGGAGAAGAACGGTTCCTAAAAGAAACCATCAAATTTTGCCGTTTTTGAGCATTTTTCAAAAAACGAAGGTCACGTGATTTATCCGAACCAAAAAGTGGTTCGGATAAATCACGTGATTTTCGGAGTTAGTTTTACTTCCAGCCGTATACAAGTAAATTACTGAACCAAATTTAAATCTGTTTTTTTTAAATTATTCATGAGTATTTGACAAAAGAGACTATGTATTCAGATTATTGATACAATTTGTAAATAATGATGAAAAATCGAACGTAAGATTCGCATTCAGAGAGTCCGTGCAACCGAAGCGTGTTTTAGTGCCGTGTCTCGTGGGGCCAGAGAGACAAGCCCCGGGGCATGAATCCCCAGCTTGCCGGTCTAGCCGTGAGCGTGGGAGCTTGTCGGAGGGGTAGGGAGCCAGACCAACAATTACGGTTTTTGTAGGAGGGTTTTAGTCTGATACCCCTAGCTATTATCCCCCAACTATTGCAACGTGTTGCCTGCGCTACACACGTGGGACGACGACGGGGAATATTTATCCCATACAGCTGGTCTACTTCTATGATAGCTGCACAATGTCCACCCCCCCAAAAAAAAAAAAAAAAAATTGCTGCTTTTGCTGGCTTTCCCTTTGGATTTATCGTGTTTTTTTTTTTTTTACTTTTTACTTTTCGTTGGACCACCTTCTGGGTGTTTTTCCATGCGATGTTTTTTTGTACCGATCCTTGGATGTCGAAGAAACGTTCTCCATTACTGCAAGTACGTACACAGAATATAGTACATTTGTACGTCGTCGTACACAGAATACAGGTTGGGGTTAGTTTTCGCGGTCGTAACCAATAACTGTTTCAATGGCAAGTTCAACCGAAACAGTTATTGGTTACGACTGCGAGCGGACTTCGACTAGGACTGACCATAGAGCAAGGAACATTGCTCTTTGGACTGACGTCCGTTCATGTCACTGATCTTTATTATACTGACAGTATAATAGAGATCAGTCTATTTTTTTATTTACACGTGAATTTGTGCTTGATGGATATGAAGTCTGTATAATTATTGATACATAAACAGAGCACCAGTCTACTTACAACATCGCGCATCATTGTCACGTAAATTTGACAGTTGCAACGGCTGAAAAAGCGTATAAGCTGACCTTTGACCGCATTTAGTTTTTTTCACATTTTTCGTTAATTACGTGATATTTTGATGATATTTTTTTTACAACAACCATTTAAAAATTGTTGTCTGTCATTCCACATCACAATATTAGGTAAACAGTAAGCCGGTGTGTCCCTTTAACGCTAGCCAGTATAAGGGTATGAAGCTAAGGACAAGCTGCACAAGCTTTGAGTTCCCTTCAAGTTGAACTTTTAAGTTTTTGATTGTCATTCCAAGCACTGTGTGAGAATGCTTCATTGATTTCCACAATAAACCCTCCTGCACCTACTTCGCTTGCGTCAGAATACACGACCCGTTGGAAAGTGAAATCAGTTTTCATGGGAACTGGTTTGAGAGTGAGAATGTTTTGCTCCCAGAATTGCAACTCTCTCAAAGGGTTTCCGTTGTGAGTAATAAAGAGTGTTGCCAAGAAGGTGCTGATTGTAAATTCGATAGCATTAACCTTGTCATATTAGCCTCGTTACGTTGCCCTCTGCTTGAGACAATGCTTATGATTTGACAAATTAGACTGGCAAGTGATTTGACATGTATAATCTTACTGTGGCTGTATCTGAATCGTGCGGCTGTTCCTTTGATGGGTAACAACTTCGATTGTACTGGGCTAATCATGCCTTTGTTAGTGTCTAGCAGTACTCCTTACCATTGACAGCTCTGTTGTGGATCCCAATGGGATTTAACGCTATTTGCTGTAAACCCCGCTTCTATAATATCGTTCTGGATATCTTGAGAATGTGAACTAGCTTCATTGATTGAATTACCGACGCCCAAACCATCGTCCAGATATACCACTATTTCTTTGCCTTCCGAGCGCCACTTTTTAACTAGGACTCGCACAATTTTTGAGAATAGTAGGGGGCTGAGCTTATAGACCAAAAGGAAGCACAAAGAAACTTTAAGTATTTTGTAGTATAAATAGCCCCGAAGTTCCACGAGAAACCTAAGTAATTCGTGTGGTCGGGAAATATCTCGACATGGTGGTACCCGCACTCTTAAGGTCAAAAGAGGATAAGTATTTTCCTTTGTCTAAATAAAGGCGGGCCGTTTTCAGATCTTCATACTTGGCAGATTCTTTCCAGAGGTGTTTACTTTCCTCAAATTTAAAATGAGCCTCTTTTTATACCGCAAGGTTGAATGGCAACCGATAAAGGATTGACTATACGTAGAACGGATCGGCCCAGGCCTAATTAAAATGTGCTTACGGTGGCCCACAACTGTCACGGCAAAACCAAAAGCGCCACGGCAAAACCAAAAGAGCCACGGCAAAACCAAAAGCGCCACGGCAAAACAAAAAGAGCCACGGCAAAACCAAAAGCGCCACGGCAAAACCAAAAGCGCCACGGCAAAACCAAAAGCGCCACGGCAAAACCAAAAGAGCCACGGCAAAACCAAAAGAGCCACGGCAAAACCAAAAGAGCCACGGCAAAACCAAAAGAGCCACGGCAAACCCAAAAGAGCCACGGCAAAACCAAAAGCGAGACGGCAAAACCAAAAGCGCCACGGCAAAACCAAAAGCGAGACGGCAAAACCAAAAGCGACACGGCAAAACCGATGATATGATACAAATGATGGCGCTGTCCCATTCAGTGACGCTCCAACACTGTTGACTTGAGATTTACATAAAACTGTACAATTGTGCTTTACACGTTTTATTGGTATGGTTTACATCTGGGTATTATGTTTGTATTTCTGGTTGGATTGACCGGGGTAATTGACAAACATAGAAAAGACCAGAGGAACTGTTGAAAAATGTGTCAGAGGGTGGATTTTTGAGGGAGAGACCGCGAGGAGATTTGTTCAGATCCTCTATATAGCAATAACATGTTTTCATGCCTTCTTGGCAATCATCAGTTGCGTGTGGGTGATTCAAATAGAATCCGTAGGTCTCATGTCTCATGAGAGACATGTTATTTGTGTATTCCGCTTAGGTTCAGGAAAATGTAATAAATCCGAATGCGGATTTTTAATCATGAGTTGAGTTTTCTACCTGTTCTTCCAGTAGGGAGATTAGGATGTTTAGTGTTTCGTTCGGGTCTTCAAAACCCGAATCATCAGGTGGTGGAGTGAGCTGTTTGTGGGTCGAGTCAGTTGGACTCCGGTTTAGTTTTGCTCTGATGAACTTTTCCCTTATGTTTTGATCTTTTCTATACGCAATGAAGGGAGGGTCTGGAAAGATCTCCGAAAGTATTACATTGTTGCGTATTAACGACCGGTGTTGTTTGATGGATTTGTTTAGGTCACTTTGGTTGATGTACGGGTTGTATGTCGTACTGAAAACCAATGGAGTTTTACTTTCCGTTGTTTCCTGCTGTTTGTGAATCAATTTTGACCGTTCTTTTATTTTTTTGTGTTATACTTTGCTTGTGATTTTGTTTATCTCTGAACTGTTATAGCCTCTTGCAATTAGCTTTCAGAGAAATTGTTGACTTTGAGTAAGAAATCATCTTCGTTATTTGTGTTGCTGGCATAGCGGAGTGTTTCACCGTATATGAATGCTTTGAACACGTGTGGGGTGTGATGATGTCTTGTGAAGGTATTGGTAGGTTTCAGTGGGTTTGGTATATACTTTTGTGTCCAAAATACCGGTTTCACTGAACCTATTACCTTTGAAAATTGTTAAGTCAAGGTAGTTGATAGAAGTATCCGAGGCCTCAAAAGTAAATTTGAGAGTTGGGTGTATTTGATTCAATGCTGTCATAGATGACAAGTATGTCGTCTCTATTATAACGCCACTAAATAAGGATGTGATCAGCCTTTTCCAGGATTTGTTTTTCCAGAACATGTAGTGTAATATCACAGATTTCGGGGCTTGCTGTTGAGCCCATGGCGCATCCAATTTTGTGGAGGTAGTAGTTGTTACCGAAATGGAAGCAATTTCTTCCCAATATCAGTTCCAATAACTCTCGTGGCTTTTTGGGTTTTGCCGTGGCTCTTTTGGTTTTGCCGTGGCGCTTTTGGTTTTGCTGTGGCGCTTTTGGTTTTGCCGTGACGCTTTTGGTTTTGCCGTGGCGCTTTTGGTTTTGCCGTGGCGCTTTTGGTTTTGCCGTGACGCTTTTGGTTTTGCCGTGGCGCTTTTGGTTTTGCCGTGGCGCTTTTGGTTTTGCCTTGGCGTTTTTGGTTTTGCCGTGGCTCTTTCGGTTTTGCCGTGGCGCTTTTGGTTTTGCCGTGGCTCTTTTGGTTTTGCCGTGGCGCTTTTGGTTTTGCCGTGACAGTTGTGGGCCACCGTACTAGCACATTTTAATGAACCAATTATTGTCCGGGGTTATGATCGAGCAAGGCATGCTGGGAAAAAATGGCGCGGCGAGATCGATCACCCCTGGGAACGAGGTTGGGACGGAACAGCAGTGCCATCGAGTCTCACCTACATGACCTAGCCGACCTAGCCCCCCCCCCCTTTACAGAAGGCGGGCTTTTGGGTACATAACAATACAGTAACAACACCTCGACAGCTAGTCCTAACTGTTTGTCATTTTGTGTGCCAACCATGAAATAAGATTAAGAAAATCTAGTATTATTTTCATTCTGTCAACTTCTTTATTAATTTATGTTTTAAAGTGACAAACCATGAGTGTACAACTATCATCTGGAGCCTTGAAGGTGAGAAATAGTTTGAAGTAATGTTCATTTTGTGAATCGTGTTTCACTGGTGTTGTTCAACTTTTAACTAAGTTTTTTGTTCAACATAGGGGGGCCTACCTCTGTCCTGGCTGCGTCGATCCAGCAGCATTTTTTCTATTGATTTCGATCATTATTTTGACTCGTGACACAACAGTAGCTCTTTTCGTGTTGTACAACTAGGTACTCATGCCTTCTCCTATCCATTGCACATTTTGCATGTTTTGTGGAAACTTCTAGCGCCCTATCATCTGATCATCATTATCAAGCGCCAGAAGTTTGTCAAAGTTTGAAAATCACCACTTACTAATAAACTACTACTGTAGTACTTCGTTCTTTGTGCTAAAATTTGAATGAAGCAATATAATTTTTTTTGTTTTGATAACACCAAAAATAGATCGATTGTGCGACTAATGTCATGTGAGTGTGACCTATACTATACTAGCCTAGTGAGTAGTGGGTGTAAAACATGAACAAAGCAAGCATGGCAAGGCGTCCTGTGTTCCGTCCCAACTTGACAATTGTCCCAATGTCCCAACTATAGTTGGGACTGGTCCCAACTTGAGTGTTAAAGTTGGGACGTCCCAACTATAGTTGGGATCGCCCATAGAGTTCAACAGGACACCGTGATCGATCATGCGTGGATTACTGTGTAACACCACTCATGGCATTGGCGTTAATTAACAAGATTCTATATTGCGTTTACTGCGATCCCAATAGTTGGGATGCCCCAACTTTAACATTCAAGTTGGGACCTGTCCCAACTATAGTTGGGACGATTGTCAAGTTGGGATGGAACATCCTCGGTAGTAAGGCTGTGCATCCAGTCACTGGTATTTTTAGACCCGGGTACCCGAGGTGAATACCAGTCGGGTTGCCGGGTACCTGAGTGGAAGCCCGGAAGTACCATTCATTGTCTCCGCTGCTGCTCCCAAACTTTGGAATGAGCTCCCAATGTCCATAAGATGTGCTAAGTCATTAGATGTTTTTAAAAATTTGCTGAAGACCCATCTTTTTATCTGTAATTAAAACCTAATCCTAAACTGTGTAGTTTCCAGCATTTAAGCATTTTAATCATTTAGACTTTTAAATATGTAATTTTAAATATTAGTTTTTCAGTAATTTTACAGTTCCTTTTAGTTGTTTGTGGTATGGTTTCATTTAGGTAACAGCTGGTCTGGCCTAATTTTATATATTCTTGTTGGTGGGCTTCAATTGGGAATTATACTAAATGTTTTGTTTTCTTAATGCTTTTCATATTGCTGTTAAGCGCTTTGAGGAATGTTGAATTCATATTGTGCTATATAAATACTGTTTCATTATTATTATTATTGTAAACAAAACATGCCCCGGCTGGTCGTTCGTAAACAGTTTTGCACACATAAATCAATAGCTCCATGTTTAAATCATGCACCGCTGTCGTAATCAATTCCATAACTACAAGTGTTGTTCCATTTTTACTGCCTGTAAATTGTTGTTCCATCTCTATACTTGAAGGAACTTTTTCAACAATATAATATTCCAGTTAAAGGAACATTACAGAATTGGTTTTTGCTAACAAAACAGTTGCTGGCAGTGTAAGCACTTTATGTAATCCACCATATACATAAACTGACAAACCTGTAGAAGTTTGAGATCGATCGGCCATCTGGGTCACGAGAAAATAGTGAAAAACCGGTTACACATTGGCATGAAATCATTTGAATATCCGGGCATGGTCCAGGCTTGCAAATTTCCCTGGATAGATTTTTGAATATCGCCCTCATGCGTTTCAGCGCGGACAGCCGTTGATATACGTGTTCCTAATCAGGCTTTGGAGGTGGCTGTTGGTTTGCGGTTGTCTACTGAAAGGCCACCGAAGGGTCATCCGCGTAAATAATGAGGCTCTCTTTCATACGCGTACGGCACATGTGTGGGCAGGTGTGTTGCAAACAGCATGGAGGTATATTTTCTACCTCCATGCAAATAGGATGGTGCTCACGGCCGGACACGTACACGTACATGTGCAGCGGTTCAACCGTGGGAAAATACGCCAGTCTCATAAAAATAAAAATAATTATCCTTGTAAATGAAGGAAGTTCATCCTTTGTGATTGTACTGTCAATGAACTGGAGCATTTTACGAGTTGCGCTTTTTGTTAGATAATTAATAACAACATGAATGAATTCAAATATCACTGTCAAGTTTATTTCCATATACATTTGTGTACATTTGTGTCGTACTCACGATAAAACAAGAGAGGGTCATTTAAATAAAAAAAGTAACGACCAGGCAGGCCTAGTTCAATATATGAGCAAAAAGTAAACCTGACCATTTTCGAATCAACCATAGACTGAATTAAAAAGGAATTCAACACTGATTGTGAATGCTGCTTTAGTCTGTGACGGCCCAAAACTTTATTGTGTTACCCTCTCCATGGAGGGAGTTCTACCTCCATGCCCTCTCACTCATGAGCTCCTCCACTCATGAGCTCCTCAATTTATACAAATGAAATGAAAATTAATCGAGTGTCCGTTGAACTAGGCCTACAATGTATATAGCCTAATATACATATTTTGCTCTGTGAAAAGTACATGGATTATGTGAAGAAAAAATACTTCGAAAAAAAATACTGGGATCGTTACATTATGGGCGCAAAGCAGATGCCGGGCCGCGACTACAGTCGTTGGGCCGTGCAGCAGCCGGCGAGCAGACTGCCCGGACACATCCCAGCGCACGGAAATTGCCATTCTTGAAAAATCTTTCTCTTTTTCTTTTCTGGATTCCTTTTTCTGTTTCGAGCAACAACAACAAAAGGAAAAAAATCCCCATTCAATACCATTACGACAATGGCAACTTTTGTGTGTATATAAAAGAATTGTATTGCACGGACGCACGCTGCCGGACCATAGGTTTTGATTACATTTTGAATGAACTCAAGTTTAGGCCCAAAACCAAGGTTGAAAGCGATTATTTAGGACAAATGTGTTTCTTTCTCCGTGATCAAAGGCCAGTTCCAACTCGGTTACCTAGTTAGCTATAAATTGCCTCATGTGACAAGGTCTTTTGACAGTAGACAATGACATGTATTTGTTTTATACTCAGACACAATTTGCTAACAGACACCATTTCTGAGATTTTGATCACAGCTTTAAGCTGGGTTTATTGCCTGTCGAAAATGTGTATTATAACAGAATTTGGCAAGGAGCCGGATGCCAAACACAGGGCAAACCGACTAAACAGACACACCACCCATTGCATGTGGACAAACAAAACATCCATAAAAATACAAATTTTCACATTTAAAATGGACGCCTTCGCCCATCCAACCAACACAAATTGTGGCCACCCAAAGGACAAACCTTGTCCTTCCAATATGGATTTCATTTTCCATATCCACATAAACATGTACTTGTTTACAAGGACCAAACCAAACATAACACGATAGGTCACCTGACTGTATTATACAGAACATTACGTGACCTCCACAGAAAACCACACACACATAACGCACCTTGCCTAAAATTACCAATTAACAATTCTAATATATATACCCTAAATTCCCCAAAGTGGAACGCCTGAGGGGATAAACAAGCCCCAACGGAACCGAAGGGCGCTTGACTTATTAATCTACATGTAAGTTGGTACAGATTGCACCCCTATTATCCTATACAAAGTTAACAATTAAAAGTTTCCCCAAGTTGGAACGCCTGAGGGGATAAACTAGCCCCAACGGAACCGAAGGGCGCTTGACTTATTAATCTACATGTAAGTTGGTACAGATTGCACCCCTATTATCCTATACAAAGTTAACATTTAAAAGTTTCCCCAAGTTGGAATGCACGAGGGGATAAACTAGACCCAATGGAACCGAAGGGCACTATTTACTAATAAAATGACATTTGATGAATTACATACTGTATTGTACCCATGGCATAATTCTAATTCCCCAAGTTGGAACGCACGAGGGGACATGTAAAATAGAAAGGCACTATTAATAATGACTAGTATAATATTTGGTTTATGATTAGAATGACAAGTAAATTTCCTCGACAGCCTAGTTACCCCCCATCACTGATATTCCTGTCATTTTTAAGCCAAAAACTTCTATACCAGAAAATTGGCAGAGTAAAGGGGAGGTGGTGGGTCGAAATTAGTTGTTCTCCCAACAAAAACTGTGACAAAAGTGACGCTTAACCCTCCAAAAAGACCCCCCTTAGTAAAAGGCAATCCCATTGGTTAGAAGTTGAAATCTAAGCCTTGATTGGTCAATGCCTTTTACCCAATCATAAACAATTCTGACCTCAGCTGCTTGCTGATTGGTATTCAACCCTCACTGGTGGACCCCCTGGATCCATATAAATAGCTTCATAGACTTCCCAACCAATCACATACACCTGGCAATGCTCCCACAGTAAGCATCCATATGCTACAATAACCAACGCATTGGCTTAACTCACAAAGACTGGCCACCAGTCTCCCCACCATTTGTGCACGACAACATGCACCAAAGCCTTATGCTGAGTATAAAGCATTTGATCATTTAGTTGGTAAAATGAATTATTTATTTCTTTATTTCTTTATTTCTTTATTTCTTTATTTCTTTATTTCTTTATTTCTTTATTTCTTTATTTCTTTATTTCTTTATTTTTTTATTTCTTTATTTCTTCATTTCTTTATTTCTTTATTTCTTTATTTCTTTATTTCTTTATTTCTTTATTTCTTTATTTCTTTATTTCTTTATTTCTTTATTTCTTACTTTCTTTCTTTCTTTCTTTCTTTCTTTCTTTATTTATTTATTTATTTATTCATTTATTTTTTCATCTACTCATCTATTTGTTTATTCATTTATACACTTATTTATTATTATTCTTATTTTTAATAATTGTTTTGACCTTAGTCCCCATCGGCTTTTTCAATGCATAGGCCTAGAGAGGTAGAGTGTTTCTAGGTAAGTGCATAACAGGAGGCTCCATTATATATATATATTTTCCTCAAATAAAGAATGGACTATAGTAAATGGCACCTCATTAGCATTTGACAGGACCCAGATAATTGTTTAGCAACAACGCACCCACATGCCTGTGAAATGAATTTTTGTAGCATTACATTGTCTGTATTTCGTGAAGTACACATGCTAAAATGAGTTTGAGTTCTTCAGAAGAGGTTCGTGCCAAAGAAGAAGTGTGGACACTTGAATTGGAAGGCATGACTTTGGTGCTGCTTCTTGTTGTTGTGCTTGACGTATGTGCATGTAGGCCTACAGGTGCGTCTAGCAGAAACGTGGCCAACTCTGCATGCGGCATTTTTCAATTCAGTTGAAGTATGACGCCATCTCTGCATAACGGATACTGATAGTTTCATCGACGTGGATAACAGAGATAGCGTCTTTCTGTGTTCTCTGTTGTACTTTGCTTTTGATCTTGTTTTGGCACTTTCAGACTGTTCAGGGTGCCCTGGTTTTTTTTTTAAGATCTTCCATTTTTGCTGATGGTCGATCTGATTGGTCGTTCAGACCCATACCCGGCCGAGTGTGGTGTGTGCACTACTACTAGATCAATGGGCTGGGTGTGTGTGTGTGTGAGTTTGTTTTCACATTCAAACCGGGGACCTATAACAAAAGAGGACAATAGGGTCCCCGGTTGGGTAAAGGTCCCCAGTTAGAAATTGTGTACAAAACCAATGGGAGCTGTTGCCAAAAAGTTAGAGTCCAAACAAAAGAGGGACAATAGGAGGTCCCCGATTGGAGGTGTTTACACACTTGTGTGTGTGTGTGTGTGTGCATTTAAGTTAGTCTAGTTCCCTGACCAAATATTCCATGAAGTCTCTTAATGGAAATATAAGTCAGAGATTTTTGGGTCTGGGAGCCAGCCTACATTTAAGTACACAACCTTGTATGCTTGGCTCATCTCCACGGCGGGTTAATTTGGTACGCTTGCGTGAGTTCAACCATACCAGATGGGCGCGACGAGATCGATCATCCTTCAGAACGACGTTTGCTGTGAACCATAGAAACCGACCGTTCGCGAATTATTTGCATTTGCCGAATTGAGAGAAAAATAACTATTATTGGTCGTGTGAGGGCAGTATCTACAAAATTGATTAAAAAAACGAATAAAACGTTCACTGAGCGATAAACTCCAAACGGGAAATTAGTTTTACTTATTTCTCATCAAATATGACATTTCAGAAAGAAATATTTTATTTTATCAATTTTATGATCAAATGCTTTATACTCAGCAGTGTTGTAGTCGAGACCCGATAGTCCGGGACCAAGACCGAGACCGAGACCTGAAGGTCCGAGACCGAGACCAAGACCGAGACGGAGACCAGACGGTCGAGACCAAGACCGAGACCATAAAGGTCCGAGACCGAGACCGAGACCGAGACCTTAATGAATAAATTAATTAATATAAGAGTCAAGTAAATTTGTGAAATTGTATGAGTGATTGTGCAAACAATTGTATTCTCATGAATTGAAAACAAGTAAAAAACATGTGAAAGAATGGTAAAATCCAAGCTACTAACAAAAAACAAAGGATGTATTCCTGACTCCTAGTCATATCAAAAAGAAAAGTGCTGAAATGAAAGCAGTCTCATCTTGTCTAGTACCAGGTCTAGACATCAATCATGTGAACTTCTATGATTTTGTTTGTTTAGTATTACTCATCTGTATAAAAGACCTACCCAGCACAAACGGGAAAAACAAATCTGTAATATATTTGATGGAAAGATTGTATCCTAGAAAGGGACGATATATGAAAAAAGAAAATCCCAGAATCGGGAAAACATCATCATGACAAAACACAGGACTCAACCAAAATTTAACACTTCTACCAAACCATTGGTCAGGTGAAAGAAACACGATAATTGTACACCTAAACAAATTGGTTTGTTTATTTGTGGCACATTTTAAAGAACATTCTCATTGCATTTTTAAAACATAAGCATGCCCAACATTTCCACTGACAGTCTTGCCTGATGGGAGTGCATGATAGTGTCACCCCCTGCTAAAGACTCTGCAGAGTATGCTGGAACTGACAGAATTTTGTACACAAGGGTTGGTAGTTTCTTAGCTATTTGTAGCCTTGTCCAAGGCTCTTTACGCAAGCACCCCGCTTTGAATTCACCAGGTAGCATAACAATACTGGCACGGTACTGCAGTACTTGATATTACAGTATACCGTGGGGTCGAAGCATGGTTTTTCAACCTCGTACCAAAAAACGGAAAACCGGTCTCGAGACCGGTCTCGAGACCTACAACACTGATACTCAGCATACCATATCACATTTCCTAGTCTGTGCGTTCCATGCTTGGATCGGCAGTTGCCGTGCATACGTGATGGATCAGGCTAATATAGTATTCCTTTGTTAACTGCTGCTGAGGTTGAAGCAGCTCTAAAGCTGTGAGCTTTAAACTCTGATACATCTACACCAGCCTCAGTTTGAGACTGTTTTAACCAACGGGAAATGGTGGCAGTGCATATCTCTTTATGCGGCACTGTATAACTTAAAAATAATTTAGAATTAGAACCTCTAAAGACTTTTGTTCTTTTCAAATCTAAGATCTTTTTCTAAGAGGGTTCGAATAACACATATACTTTTATCATGTGGATATGCTGACAGTACCACCTGTGGTTGAGGTTTGCCTGGTTTAGACGTTTTAATCAAGCCAGTTATTTTAATACAAACTTGTTTGTTTCTGACTTTCATGTTAGATATATCAAACAGATTTAATGTCTGTGCACGTTGGCTGGTCGTGAGTGCACACAAACAAATGAGTTTGTAAGTTAACTGTTTCAATGTGATGGACTGTAATGGCTCCAACCCGCTGACATAGCGGAGCAAAATCCCGACATCCCAGGTATGGGTATAACGAGGATATTGAGGTCTTAAGTTAAATACACCTCGCATAACTGCATAAAGCGAATAACCAAAGGATGGCTGCCAAACTTAGTTTTATTATCACATGTTAACCAAAGCAGTGATGACAGCGCAGATCGGGCTGTATTTAAAGTGCTATAATTTGCCCCAGTGTGAACCAACTGGGTGAGAAAATCTAAAGCAAATGTTACAGTCGCATAAACTGGATCGACAGTCCGTTCAGTGCAGAAGCGTAACCATTTGTCAATTGATGACGCATACTGTTTCTTGGTGCTTGGTCTCCATGAATGTAGGATGATGTCAATAGTTTTGCTCGAAAAACCCCTTGCTTGGAGTGATCGTTTGATAAGAGAGCAGCACACATTGTCATTTGGCTCTTTAGTGGATGTTGATGCTGTGGAGCATGTGGTAGGCTCAACAACCTGGAAGTCTTTGGTAGTACTTATGGCTGTGCTATCAACAGACGCAGCATTCTGGGAAACCAGTGTTGGGTTTGCCACAATGGAAATATAAGTATCCCCATGGCTCCATCTGTCTCAATTTTCTGTAGTACCCTGTCAATGACAGCAAAAGGTGGAAAGGCATAAATAACTTCATTTGTCCAAGAAATTGTAAAGGCATCGCATGCAGTTGCCTCTGGGTCAGGGAGCCACGAAACAAATGGCTTAAGTTGGTAATTTGCTCTAGATGCAAATAGATCAATACTCGGTTTGATGCCCATTGTTGATATTATTTGACGAAAAACATTGGCATCTAATTTCCATTCGAGATGATCCTTAAAGGATCGGGAAAGAGTATCTGCACATGTATTCTGTACGCCTTGTATATGACGTGCAATCAACCAAATGTCATGTTGGGTGCACCAGAACCAAATTTGTCTGGCCAAGTGATTCAGTTCAAACGAATGACAGCCCCCCCATGTGATTTATGTATGAAACTGCAGAGACATTGTCTATTGCAATGGACACAGTTCTGTTTTGAATATCAAGTCTAAAGCACTTTAGAGCATGGAAAGCCGCAAGGAGTTCCAGATAGTTTATGTGAAACCTTGCTTCTTGTACTTTCCAACGTCCATTAGTTTGAATTTTAGCCTTTGGACATGAGGCTCCCCAACCCTGAAGGGAAGCATCAGTAAATACCTCAATGTCGGCTACACGTGGTAGTATTGGTCGAAAAGTGACCGGTAAATTCTGTATCCACCATTGCAAATCAGACTGAGCGTCTGCAGTAAGCGGCATTTTAGCCTTGTAATTTCCACCATGCTTTTTCAAAGCACTGTCTTTGCTTGTTTCCAAACTTCGGTAATACAAAGGTCCCAGTGGGATTGCTGGAAAGCATGATACAAGTTTTCCTATAACCTGCGAAACCCTGTGAATTGTTGGATTCGATTGACTTGCAAGTTCAAGGCATGCCTCAACCGTGGTTGATACTTTAAGTGGCGGTAGGCGTACCGTCATTTCTACTGAATGAATAGTGAATCCCAAAAACACCAATTCTTGGACTGGGTTAAAGTGTGACTTTGATTGGTTAATGACAAAACCAAGTTCATTTGTTAATGTGCAACGATGTGCAACATTTTGGGTACATTCATCTATCGTGTCCCCGATCAGTAATGAGTCGTCAATATAGTTAGCAGATATATGGCCAGCATTTTGTAGAGTTGAAATGAGTGGTTTCATAACCTTTGTTAAAATACGAGGTGCACTCGCAAGCCCAAAACACAAGCATTTAAATTACCATAGTCTGTCTCGCCATTCAAACCGTAAAAACTTCTGGTGTTCCTGGGCAATTGGTAGAGTGAAATATGCATCCTTCAAATCTATGGATGCTAAATAGCAATTTGGGCGAATTAGTGCCAATGCAAAATCAAGAATTTCCATTTTAAAATGGTGATAGGTAACGAATTTGTTTAGACCTTTAAGATTAATAATTGGTCGCATCGAACCATCTTTCTTTGGTCGAAGAAAAATATTGGACAAGATTTGTCCATGACAAGGAGTGACTTGAACAATTGCTCCTTTTTCTTGTAATTTTGTAATTTCCTCGTCAATCAGTTGCGCCTCCGATTCAGACCATTGAATAGGCTTAGGAATATTATGTGTCTGGAATGGAGGGTGATCAAACCCGATATGGCAATGTGCAACTGTATCTAGCACCCATTTATCAGAAGTTATTTTTCCCAAACGGATAAATTGTTGCAATCTTCCAGCAATAGGAGGCATGTACTTACTTACCAACTCCCCTGTTCCTGGTGCTCTTAGGTCACCGTTTTTTTGGCTGTCGAGGCCACGGTGGATGTGCTTGGGGTTTGCTGGCAATTGCTACGGTAACTTTGACTCTGTGGTCGATGTTGTTGCTGCTGGTGGTACTGTTGTTGGTGGTAGCCACCTCGCCCTTTAGGGTAATATGGCGCCCTGTAGTGGCCGCCAAAATGCTGTTTCGGGAAACCCCGTGAGCGAAAGTCCCCCGGTCGTTGGGACGATCCACGGCCTCCAAACTGTCGATTATTACGACGTTTAGGATCATATCCAAACATCTGTGAGCTAATTTTGTTAGTCTCAACAATAGTCTTACACAGTGGCGTAACTAGACATTTTCATTTGGGGGGGGCAAGTGGGGGCAAAGATTAAATTTGGGGGGGCCAAAGAAGTGCAAGATTATCATTAAATATGTTAACTACAACAGTGATTACCAAGTATCAATTTAGAGTTGTACACGGCATTCTCAAATAGGCTCTGTGGGTATGAATTAAATTATTGTTTGTATGCTTTATTTCAGTGTAAATACCCAAAACATCATAATATTATTGTGACAAGTGTAAGCCATTAAAAAAAATCAAAATCAAAATCAAAATACAGGACTGAAATTGTGGGTGTAGTTATAATAATCACATTTTAGTTATGAAACGAATATTTAAAATAGGCCTACCTCTCAATTCCACCGCTTGCTTCAAAGGAGACTGATGCGGAGGTTCTTGTGGTGATCTGCGAATTCCAAAATAAATTCATCAAGGTCTATGGCCTCTGTGCGTTCTCGTTCAATGTGAAGAACACCAAGATCACTCAAACGCTTATCCGACATTGTGTTCCGAAGATCATTTTTGATGAGTTTCAAACAAGAAAAGCTGCGCTCGCAAGCAGCACTGGATACTGGAATTGCCACTGCAATTTTCGCCAGACGGAATAACTCGGCAAATACATCCTTGTATGGGTCTAAAAATGCAGTAAACTGAAGAAGAGTTTCGGGAGCTGCATTTCCGGAGTCTGTAAATTTACGTTTCAGGAGACGCTTTGCTTGTGGAATTTCATGGCTTAGGTAATCAGGGTCAGCGTCAAACACCTGTCCAAACTTCTGCACACTTTCAGTGTTGAGGAAGCTTTCCGTCTTTGGATAAAGAGATGAAATGCCGGTCATTATAGCACAACTTGCTGTAGAAAATCTACGATCCATTTCTGATATGATGACGTCAAGAACAGAGTTGAAGACGTGACCTCGAACGCTGTCTTTTGTTGTGGACCTCTGGTGTTCTAGAGGCGCCTGTTCTGTTATAACAAAATCTTGAAGTCTATTTGGTAAACGCCTTTGACGACGCAGATGGACTTCGGTGATCGATATTTTGCAGGCAGACGATAGCTCTGTCGCTGAACTCCATATTCCATCAAAACAATCCTCGTCAGATCGTAGCTTCTGTAATTTGTTCTTGAAAGTGTCCACGATGTCGACTGCCTTTGCCAAGTCCACTTCAGGATTTTGTAGCATATCAGAGAGGCCTTTGGATTCCTGAAGGATATTGCAAAATACCGTTAGCATTACAGTACATGTAAAGTCCAACTGGGAAGCCAAACCTCGTGCATCAATAGCCCTATCTGCATTGTCTTCATCAGAAATATCCTGAAGGGTTTTAAGAATAGCTGGTAGCCGATCTCTGGTATTGCGACAGGAAAAGTACCGACAAGCCCATCTTGTATCGCTTAGTCTTTGTAATTCACGCTGTGGTTTCCCTGGGTACATTTCTTTCTGGACTTGTGCATATTTCTGATGGACATACGACCGTGAAAGGAAAGCGTACAGTCTTTCCAGAAGCGCGAAGAAATCTGCAGCCTCCTGTACACTTTTGACCGTGTCAACTAACACCAAGTTAAGTCGATGTGCGTGGCAATGCACGTAAAAGGCATATTTGGCCTCCTGTTTTACCTGAGTGGCTACTCCTCTATGCTTACCGCTCATAACAGCAGCCCCATCGTAGCCTTGCCCGACAAGTTTTTCCTTGTAGTTGAGTCCAAAGTCCTGTAGGCACTTTATTACTGTTGCGGTTAGACTGGTTGCATCTAGTTTGTCAGCTGCTTTAAACACAACAAAGCTTTCTTCACGCTCCCACAATAGTAATAGCGCAGAACAAGAGATAACTGCTCTGTTTTAGAGACATCCTTGGTCTCATCAACCATGATAGCAAACTCACCGGCTTCTTTAACCTCTTCAATGATATCTATTCGAATCATCTGGGCCAACACTGCAGTTATTTCATTTTGTAACTTCGGAGAAGTGTATTTGGCATTTTGCGGGATCTCCACAAGTTTACTTGCTATGGCTGGATTGTTTTTAGATAGTAGAGTTAGGATTTCCAAGAAGTTCCCTCTATTTATTGGGACATCTTTGTCGTTATCTTCTGCATCACTCTTGCTTGTCTGTTGAGCCTTCTCCCGATTATTCGCTCACATCGTCATGCTCACCCACCCTTTGTGTGGGACCAGTGTAATATAATTTTTGTTCAAACTTTAAACCACTGGTGAGCACGCCTGTGGATGGCCCATTTATAGGGGCACACAGGCGGGAATTGCATTCTTTTCTTTCAATTGTGGCATACCTCTAGCTACTAAACAATACAATCTCACGTGAGTCGGAATGGAGGTAATGGTGAGGTAGAATTGCAGGTATTAATAGCACTTAAATAAATTGCAGTGTCAAGCTGTGGTGGAAAATCACATATTGGCTAAGCTTATTGCATTTTTTTTTATCGTCTGAGTTTAATTCAAGGGATGTTTTCTACTATTATCATCATTCGACCATGTAAGTTTTATGTAAATCTGTGATCTTATACAAGTTTTTTTTCTTACCAATTCTGTAATATTCCTTTAAGTCCTTTGTCCGATCCCCTGCCTTTGTGTGCAAGCATTCCTGACACATTATGAGCGGCCTGACAACTACTTGATCATTACAAGTACACGTATACTCATATCATGAAACCACGTGCGAGCCATTCATGCTCACAGTGCACTGCACTGGCTGTCCTTACTTTTGGTGATCATGCAGGTGGGCGTGTTTCATTGGCTTGTAGCCAAGTTAGGCTGCCAACGCGCTCTGCATAATGAAACTTCAAACTGTGGGAAGTGCGTCTGGCAGTATTTGATTTAAATATTGAAAAGATGAAAGGACAAGATATTTAGTTGGTTCTCAAGGGAAGAAAACAATTGTGTAAATTAAAAGCAACAACTCCTTTATAAAGTGATAAACTAAAAGATAAAGAGTGGCTAAAAGATTTGTTGTGCTTTTAGGGGAGCCGGTAAACCTTGCTTATCACAGACGGGTTTTTACCAATGTTTGGAAACATTCCAAGGAGAAAGAAACCGCGTTTAGAATGCACAATGCACTGCTTGTTTAGCAAATTGGATTAGTGACTTTACAACAAATAGACCTAGTCAAACGTGCCTACTATATGCAATATGTGTGTGACCTGATATAAGGATAGACCAATCACGCCTTTGATAGGTACTTGGCAGGGGTCTGAATATGGGTCCACCTGTAAAAATGCCAACAAATGCCTTTTTCAAGTGGTTATTTGACAACGTGGGACATTACTGACAAATTTACAAATTTTTCCCAATAACACTTTGTATCCAGTCTACTTGTGTGAGAGAAAAAAAGTTGTTTTTTAACTCTTTCACGTGCTCCAGTACACACCGGTGCTACCTGACAGCAGCTCTGACAGCAGCCTAGTGATGTGACAACCCATAGACCACCCTATGTTCTGCTGGTGTAATCCCCCTACACGGGATCCCAACCATAGTTGGGTTGTCCCAACTGTACTCAAGTTGGGACCAGCCCCAACTATAGTTTGGAAGATTCTTAAGTTGGGACGGAACATCTTCATGTACTTTATTTAAAATAAAATCTCTTCAAATATATACTGTTTCTCTTTTCAGGAAAAGGGTACATCATGTAATCTAATCACATGTCAATAATTATTGTTTTGCGTGTTGGTTGAATTCTCATTGGTTCAATAATAACAAGTTTTATGCTGGATATATTTGTTCACAGGCAATTAATGATGGAACTCAAGTCGACAAACCAGTGTTCCAACTCTTGGTAAGTGGTGACAAATAAATAAAAACTGACACTATAATAACACTATTAATATGCACACCATCTTGTTCAAGGGGCAGATTTGTTTGTTTCAAATTTTTGATTCATGCAGCTTCCAGATGCTTGATTCGAGTGACAGATGGCAACGAGTGTTCGAAATAAACAAATCTGCCCCTTGAACAAGATGTCGTGTATCACCGAGACAGAGGCACCACCTGCAGCAATATTTAGATTCACGAAGCAAGTGAAGCAACATGCACTTTGATAATCGTAACCATCCTCCTGTCGGTCATAGACCAGGGCCAAATTTCATAGAGCTGCTTAAGCAGCAAATCGTGCTAAACAATTTGCATAAAATGAGCAGGATACCAGTAACAAATGGTACATGTTACATGCTGCTTTAGTTGGTAACCTTATTCTAGTGATCAATTTCTTGTGTATGCATAGCCACTTTTGTGCTTGAGTAGCTCTTTGAAATTGGGCCCTGAGGGCAACGATAAACCATAAGTTAGTTAAAGTTTTACAAGTTTTGTTGAACTTTAAACGTGTACTGCACACCTTTGTTTGACCTCTGTGAGAGGGCGTTGTTTGGGCATGTGGCTTCATATTCAGCGGGTCTTTCTTTCAAAAGTCGATCCTGTTGGGCCTTTAATGTACACTGAGAGGGAGAGAAACTACAAAATAAAATGACGGAGCAAACAAGATTTTTGTTTATTGTCTCCATGCAATCATAATTCAGAAATTCCTAGTAACAACTAACTTATTTTAGTTTGTCATTGACAATTTACAAGGTCTTCAGTGGGCAGGGCTCAAATTTGGGAGGCAAAATCCACAAAACTGCAAGACTCGCTCTTAAAAAGGCACTAGCGAAAACTGTAGTGGTAATGACGACAGGTGAGTTGGGTCAATGTGGAAACGATTAGTCCTATATTTGATAACATTTCTTTTGTTCATATGTTTAAACCTTTAAAGGCACTGAAGAAACTGAATCAATCAACAACTACAAATAATGCAGTGGATCGTTACCGGATACTTCTTTCAGATGGAATCCACAATAATTCAGGTATGTGTAGGGCTCGAAATTTACACTGAACCGCAGGCCCGAGGCCAGTGATTTTAGCATTAGGCCAGTAAACTAACGACCGTACAAATCCGACGGTCTCATGTTTTTGAATAACAACACATCACTACATTTTTGGCGAGCTGCGAAGCAGAGTGAGCCTATGTAATGACAATTTCCGTCCCTCTGTCCGTCCGTCCGTCCGTCCGTCCGGCCGTCCGGCCGTCCGCGTTCAGTGGAAATGTTAAAGTTTTTGTTTTAAGTATCAGTCTTTGAGTTGAGTTGTTTTATGGTATGTACAAGCCCAAGTGAGATTTTTTTGTAATTTTCAACTATATTTTCCAATAATGTTGAAGTTTTGGGAATAAAAAAATGTTAAAGTTTTGGGAATAAAAAAAATGTTAAAGTTTTTTTTTTCAGGCTCAATTATTGACCTCTGGATTTTAAAGAACCAAACTCAAACTAAAATTTTAAAGTTTTGAACTAAGTTAAGTTGTAACTTTGACTTACAATTGACAACAGACAGGCTGAGCATAAAATCGGTTCCGGTTAAATGAGCTAAAACAATTAAAAACTTAAATGGTCATAACTCCTTATTGCAATGATGTACTGACTTGAAACTTGAATCAAATATTGCTTCTTACATGTAGATTCATATGAAAAGATAAAGCTCAAGAGTTTATCACTGGTTCCAGTTGAATGAGCTAAAACAATGACAACCTTAAATGGCCATAACTCCTTATTGCAATGATGTACTTACTTGAAACTTGAATCAAATATTGCTTCTTACACGTAGATTCATATGAAAAGATAAAACTCAAGAGTTTATCACTGGTTCCAGTTGAATGAGCTCAAACAATAAAAAACTTAAATGGCCATAACTCCTTATTGCAATGATGTACTTACTTGAAACTTGAATCAAATATTGCTTCTTACATGTAGATTCATATGAAAAGATAAAACTCAAGAGTTTATCACTGGTTCCAGTTGAATGAGCTAAAACAATGAAAACCTTAATGGTCATAACTCCTTATTGCAATTAGTCATTGGTCTTCTATCTGGCGATCGGCAGCTCGCCATGGCAGCTTCGCTGTTCTAGTTTAATTTACACTGATCAGTGTTCTCCAACCTATAGAAAAGACGTGGCGCACCGCCACGCTTTCTGCGGCGCGCGCCACGCTTTATAATCGCCGCCAAGCTTTAAAATGTTGCCGCCACGTTTACATTTGTTGACTCTGCATTGTAAATTTACAACAGAAATAGTTTAGAAACAAGAAAGACCACAGTACTTTCTATTAAAACTAAAGTTTCACGCCGTTCTCGCGGCCTATCTATCTGCCTGTCATAAAGTTTCCAGCGTGTGGAGCGACTCGTCCTATACATTGTACTTTGTTACACGTACTTATCGCAGCTGAGTCGCCCCCACTGCATGGCAAACTATTTTAGTCTGGTTCTGATTATTTTGTCTTATCGACATTAGCTGTGATCGTCTGGTAACCAGATGCATCCCTCGTTCCGTGAAAAGTGGTCGCTGGCAGTCTGTTCTCTGCTGCCTGTCAAATCCATGAAAATGGTTGTTGATGAAAATAGGATTATTAAGGGAAGAAATTAGGGGATAAGAAAAATGCAAATTTGTTTTGTTTTTTGATGCTTCGAAAATTGTGTGCATTAATGCATATGTACGGCCCTGGGCGAATGAAAAAAACTTGTGGGCGACCATTCTCATTTGCCCATTTGCCACCCAGATAATTAGAAATAAACAGTTTTAATTAATAAGGAGTAGATGTCTGTTCAAACCCGAACTGGCAAGAAGTACACACTTGATGATGTAACATTTCAGCAACACATTTTAAGGTTTTCATCGATAGAACAAATAAACAAAATTGAAGAATGAGTATCTATTCATTGGTTTTTATTTCAAGTAAGTGTTTAGAAAACCAGTATTGTACTTTGTGTTCTTAAAAACTTTAAAAATATTTCCTCAAAAAAGTCTGAGGAAAGTGGCCAGGATTCACCTTAGAATGTACCACAGAGCATCTAGGATCAAAAATTTTCCCGGGGCCCTTGAGCGGGCCCCGGACCCCACTCCGTAGGGGCTTCGCGCTTCGCGCTCACATTGTACGAACGTACCCCCTCACAGTTTTCACCACACCCAGCACCAACCTTTATTTTTCAAAGTTGGAGAACACTGCTGATATATACAAATATCTTTCAATTCTGTTGAGTATTGAAGAATCACCCATAAGACAAATGAGATCTTCGCTTAGTGCTTGTTCAAAAACAGTTCAAATGTGAAACTTTGCTTTTCTCATTATGATTCCGGTCTTGCAACAAACTTTCCGGTTCAGTAAAAGTTTTGAGCTACAAGCCCTGCAGCCTTGTGCATTTTCCCCCCAAATTCGAGCCCTGATGTAGCATTATTATTCCGTCTTTATTAAAATATTGTTTCTGTGGCAGCCAGTGGCTGTCATGAAATAATGGCTTCAGACCATAGCATAAGCCCAAATATCAACAAACATGTACAACGTGGTCACTAGGTTCAGTGATTGATTGGCTAACAAGGTTACTAATCTTTAACTTAACGCAGACCCAGTAACTGGGGCGCTGTAGGCCTACTCCTTTAAAAAAAAAAAATTAACATCTTCGGTCAGACTAGTGCCCCAGGAAAGTTCTCACTCTGACAGCATAATCGTCAATTTGCTATAATTTTCAACATCAGTCATTTAATTTGATGATTTTTAAGCCCACAATTTGAGAAATTATGTCAATATAAGTATGGTGTCCACATTGGGCTACCCTAGTCTTGGTTCCAAGACCATGGTGTTTGTGCACACACACACAACCAATGTTCAGTATTGAAGTATCACATGTTCAGATTTATGTACATGTACATTGCACACTGTGCAGTTGTAATGAATAGACATAGAGGGCGCTGTGACTGGTGACTGGTGCTAAAGCATTTATTTTTTTTGTCTTTGCAGCCATGTTGGCTGTGCAGTTGAACCAGATGGTAACTGATGGCAACTTGGAAGCGAACACTGTGATATGCTTGGAGCGCTATGTCTGCAACAGCCTGCAAGGTAACAGGTAAGAAATGACAGGATTGGAATTTAAAATTAAAGAATGACAAACTGAAGATTGTAACTCCGACTGGAGTGAACTTCAGAGGAGGAGGGTAAATCCTCCTCTGAAGTTCGAGAATTTTTTCTGACAACTTTAAAAAGCGGTTTTGTACACAAGGTGTCAGTTTGTGGCGTCAGTGATGATGTAATGTGTATGCACTCATAATTAGCTTCACTCGTGTGACTGCTGGCCTTGCTATCTGTGGACTTGTAAAACAGGTGTTCTATCGTCATCGTTTCAATGTTTGGCAGGTATTTAAACCAATATGTAATGAAACAATTATATCTTTGTAGGCGTGTGGTGATAGTCCTGGAGGTGAAGGTAATGGCCACAGCTGCTGAGGTCGGAGGCAAGATGGGCAATCCTGTCGCTCTGCCCCTGGGACCCAGCACTGGGGGAAGCTCCAATGGGCAGCAGGCTGCTGCACCACAGCAACCCATGAGACAACCTGCAGGTGAAAACTGAAATATTTCTTTACAAATCTCTTAATTTTTAAAAAAATTGGTTTTTGGTTTGGAGGCCACACAATTCATCACTTGTCCTTGGGATGTGAAGTTGTTGGTCCAGCAGGTTTTGTAATGCATGTAAAAGAACCCAGTTATGCTAAGAGAGGCGTTGCCCCAGTGTTTCTGGCAGCAGCTGCTGAATGCACCGCAGCACCTTGTAAACCCATACAAGGTGTTACATAAATGGGTCTCACAATTCAAAAACTTCAAAAACCTTTCTGGAAATAATAACGATAACGTTTTGAGATGCCCGAAGATAAAGGGCTACAAAAAACATAATTATTATTTTTATTATTATTATTATAACTTTGTTGGATTGAACATTATTACTTGTGGATTGTTTGTTTGGTTTAGATTTTAACTCCGATCACACGCAAACTGATTTTTTGCTCAAAACTGAGCGATTAAATACTGCCAAACACTCACACATTCTTTGCACGGGACGAGACACATGTATGTACGTTGGGCCGTGTACGCATTGGCAGCAATGGCTACGACTGCTGGTGTTGCTATGGGCATCCTATGCTTCAAGGCTTGTTCACATGGCGATCAAGCCGCAGTCACTAATTTGGACTTGGTCTAACATTCTCTTTTCTTGTTGAGTTACCAAAGACCAGGGACTCCTTTTTGTGGAGGGGGGAGGGGAGCAGACATCTCGTGGATAATAAAACACAAAAGAACACTCAATGGCTTTATAGATGTTTTTGCCTTAATCTGTCTTTTCTAACCTTTCACATTTTGTTGTTGTCGTCTCTCAAATCAGCCTCACCAATGTCAGTTGGTAAGGCAAGCAGCTTTTCTGGAGCTGGCGGTAGCTACAAAAAGCCAAACTTCGGAGGCGCCGGCACTTCTGGGATGAGTCCCCCTAAACAAGCTCAGCCAATCAGCAGTCTCACGCCGTACCAGAACAGGTGGGTACAGAGCTTTCTAGTAAACACTTTTTTTTTTATTTGGGTATTCAATTGTTGATACGCGTGGAAAATGTTACCAATAAATGGGGTTGGTGAACAGCTTTCAATAAAGCCTTCTTTTTTTCAATTGCAAAGGTGGACCGTCAAGGCCCGCGTGTCCAACAAGTCTAGTGTCCGTACTTGGAGTAACTCCAGAGGGGAAGGCAAGTTGTTCTCCATGGACCTGTGCGATCAGTCGGGAGAAATCAGAGCCACAGCATTCAAAGACCAGTGTGATAAATTCTATGACATGATTGAGGTTGGAAAGGTAAGACAAGTTTGGATGGAGGGAAATATTTATCTGATGGGGTTCGAACCAAATGCTCATGTGCTATCCGCTCCGAATTGTCACGATTTATCAGATTCCAGGTTGCAATTCATCGGAACACTCCGATTTCCGCAGGGATGTGATTTTTCTGTTTTTTCCCGGACATCCGTTTTGTTTTTAGGCAGCCATCTTGCGCGTTCACAATGGATTTGCATTGTTACGTCATTCATTTTCATACAGTAAGCACCGGAAGGTTAGCATGCCTTTTCATGTGCTTAGGGTTAGCAGGGCTATGAAATGGAAATCGCATCAACGATGATGAAACAATGGAAAATGCACAGCTGTGTGTTTGGAGCACAGGATCAGCCAATGAGCTACCTTCGTTTTACCTCTAGTGGAGGGCGCACTACTGAAATGCCGTCTTGTGCATTAGATCTATAGACTCCTCGTGTTAGACATCAAAAGCTTATACCGCCCTCTCTGAGGATGAAGGATTATGGCCCGTCTTCAAATGCTGCGCATTTCCATTATTCTTGGCGATGGCGGCATATGCAAGAGCTCTTTAGATTTCATGTCTTAAGTCCTTATACCGAAATGTCTTCTTTATTTTCTTCAGGTATACTACATATCTCGAGGCACCTTGAAGTCGGCCAACAGACAATACACATCTATTACCAATGACTATGAAATGACCTTCAATAACGACACGACGGTGGTGCCATGCGAAGAAGAGGATGAGACCATCCCAACGATGCAGTTTGACTTCAGGACGGTCTCCCAGCTGGAGAACATGAGCAAGGATTCCATGCTTGGTAAGACGAGAAAGTTTGTCAAGAACCAATTTAGGGGATGAAATGCTGGTTATTTATTTTTATTTTTGTTTTTCTATTTCAGTTTGGTTTATTATAACTGCAAAATATCACTTATTTTAGAATCCAATTTGCAAAGTTTCAAATCGAAAATTCTTAAACAACCGTATTCTGTAGATTATTTTGTTTTGTTGCTTTTCAAAATTTTGGTTATGTGTTTTCTTTATGTAATTTCAATTCTGTCAATTCAGTGGCAAATGTCATAGGTCAAAAAATGGTCTGTCTGTCAAAAACAGTAATCAGCAATGCACATCAACAATACACAAGCAACAAAATACAACATAAACAGTCAAATGACTTGATACATTTGTGCGTACGAACAGAAACAGAAAACAGATATAATAATCTGGTCATTTTCGATTTAAAAACAAACAAAACAAGTTGCACTTAAGAAAATGTGGAGCAATTATTGCATGGCAGTATAGGACCTAAAAAATGCACTACTCCGTTTAGACCGTTTGCATTGACGTCACTAGCAGCGACTTTGCTCATGGTCCGCTATTTTGGGAGTGAAATTGCACGTAAAGATAGTTGATGCACGTCTTTACCACATGCTGATTGCCTATAATGCACACTGCACAGTAACGCACACTGCACAGTAACGCACACTGCACAGTAACATTCAGCGGATTCTGCCTTTTTAAGATTTGATGTAGGTAGTGCCATCAGCGGAATTGGGTCAATATAACTGGACACCTCGTTATAGGGGGCAAGCCAAAGTTTAAAAAAAATATAATTTGTACATTGTATTTGGTCGTCCAAATATACTCATATATAACAAAATAAGGTGTAAAATTTGTAAATTTACAGTGGTTATTACATTGAAATATGGGTGTCAAAAAGATACCTAGACATTGGTCTGGCAAAAGTTTGGTTATGTTAGCATTCAAGAACATGGCCAATTTCTTCAGTTAACCTATCTCTGTGATTTCCAATAAATTTACCCAATCAGACTCCTAAGATTAAGTGCTCTCTTTTTTTTCATCATGCGATGAAAAAAAGCAAAGAACAAAAAGCTACTTTTTGAACCCAAGATACAATATGGACCTTTCAAGTTTCAAGATTGTTTCTCAGGAAGAAATATACAGAACAGTTGATAAAAAAGGTATGAGTGAATTTTGTTGTTGTTTTTGTTTTGTTTTCAAAGTTTTTTTTAACAGAATATTGTTTTTGATGATAAATTTGTGGGAAGGATGCAATTATAGGGTCGGCCAGAGTCTAGCATTCCATCCCCTGTATTGGATTTCAATAAAAAATACATGATACAATTAATTTGCATGACATTTTAAAGATTTTTTTGTTCTGTTTATAAGAAAAGTCTTATGAATGTTATAAATTTCTGTTGAGCTGATTTCTCAGTCAAACGATTAATTTGTTAATGTTCATGTCATAATTGATTTTAATAGCTATCTTTGGCATTCTTAAGTAAGGATTAAAATCTGAATTTTTTAAAAATAATGCACACTAGCTGACCTTTGTAGGCTTAAAACTTCTTAATATTGTTTTTATAAATTTGTTAAGGCGAACGTTAAGCTCAAATGTGGTTTTCTTATTACTTTTTAGAGAACAAAGGGGTGGAGCCTGGTAACAGTGGACAGCCTGCTGCCAAACCGGTAGCAACTGTACTACCTGTACCCTCCTCACCTGCCTCGTCAACAACTGGCAGTCAAGCTAATCAGGCAGCACCAGGCCAAAGTCATCAAATCACCATCCACCATCCAGGGCCAGGGGAGGGAGTCACTCAACAGGTGTTCCCAGGGTTTCCCATGGTTGCCTCTCAGAGATTCCTGGTGCCTGGACCCAGAGGAACCCAACAGCAGGTGTTTGGCTTCGGAGGGGCGGGTCCGATGATTCGTATCATGCACCATCAGCATCCTGGGCTCGGTCCAAGGGCGATGCTGCCTAATGCATCGACAGCGGTGTCGACGGGGACTACTGGTACGTCGACCCCAGGTTTTGTGGTCCATCATAATCTAGTAGCTGGTCCCAGAACTGTGACTCCAGTGTCGTCATCAGGGTCTACCACCACCTCAACATCATCCCCTTGTACCGTGCACCATCACCATGTCAGTCAAGGACCACAGGTAGTATTTTCAAATGCACCACCTAGTTTATCGTCTGGAAATGCTGGGCCTAGTCTGAGGGCGATGCTGCCTAATACATCAACAGCGGTGTCGATGGGGAGTACTGGTACGCCAACCGCAGGTTTTGTGGTCCATCATAATATAGTAGCTGGTCCCAGAACAGAGACTCCAGGGTCTTCATCAGGGTCTACCACCACCTCAGCATCGTCCTCTTGTACCGTCCACCATCACCATGTCCTTCAAGGACCACAGGTAGTATTTTCAAATGCACCATCTCATTTATCTTCTGGAAATGCTGTGACCACAGCAGCACCAACATTTGTTATGCATCATCAACATCCCACTAGTGGTCAAAGACCTGGGATGCCTGTTTCTGGTTCATCAACAATGGCTCCATCTCCCACAACCTCAACTGTCAATGCTGGCGCTGCATTCCAGATTCAGTTTCAGTGTCGGCCAGGTCAACCTCCGACTCCAATGATACGTGTCTTTCAAAATGCTCCACCTGGCCCTCCTGGTACCCACAGATGTATGCAGGGGCAGCAAGGAGCCCCAGTGTTTAGAAGCCCTGTGCCGTCTGCAACAGCTCCTCAAGCCTCTTGTGCTCCAACACCATCACCTGCCCCTCAAGCAACACCAATGCAAGTACGTCCTCCAGGGTACCAAAGGAATGTCGCAGCACCAGAGATTGAACTGAATGAGAAACCAGAACTGGCTGCGCTTGCACAGCACATCCGGAACATCGCTGCTGATGTCAAGCCGACCAAAACTGGCAATACCAGGGGTGGCCCCATGGATCAAGAGAGACGTGCCGCTGCTCTGACAAGTTTACGAAAGAAAGCAGCCAGGGCAAAGAGTAAAGCCGAATCAAGGAACACACCAACTGCAGAAACAACAGCTGACGACGTTGAATCCCCATCAAATGATAATGAACTCCCTGCAAGCAGTCTGAAAGGTCTGACTGAAGAGTCTGCTGCTGCAACAACCATCAGCGGGGACTCGTCCCGTCGCCGTAAAAAGCGACGTAAGCGGGTCAAGCAGCAGTCTCCATCCTCAGAAGCAGCTGGGCAGAGCGGTATCTCAAATGCTGTCAACAGCCAGACTGACCAAGACCAGGGAGGGGAACTAACCTCTGAGAAAGATGGAACTGAGAAGAGTATTGACAATGAAGTCGGATCCCATCGTGAGCCCAATTCAGCAGCCTCATCGAGGTCATTTGAAGAGGACAAATCAGCTGATGAATCTGATGACAATGATAGCTCTGAATCTGACAGCGAGAGTGCTTCTTGTCTCTATTCAAAGTCTGATGACGCTAGCCAGAGCTTGTCTAGCCAGTCAGGGAGCTCAGGGAAAAGCTGTCAGGCCATGGATAAGCCTCTTTCAGTCTCTAAGGACGATCAAGCCTCTACAAATGACGCGACCACAAATTCTAAAAAACTGTTGGAATCAAGACAAGATGCAAAAGTAGATGCAAGTTCTAATGAAACTGAGCTCCAAACAGCAACTGGATCATCAAAAGTAAATGATGCCAGTCAATTCTCTGTATCAGAAGGTGCTGAAGCGCGGAGTTCAGTGGACCCAAATGTAAGTCAAAACTCTCACGTTCTTGATGCTAGAGACAAACCGAAGACCAAATCTGGTCAAGTCTTACAGCCAATTGACCCTCCGGAAGGTTTCAAATTAAAAGTGACATCCAGAGAGAAAGCTCCTGATACCAATTTTGTCTCTCATGTAGAACCAAACCTTGCCATCAATCATGGTGAAGATGTGAAAGTCACTGATACTGTTGTCCAGAATACTGATGCAATTTCAGAGTTGGAGGTACCTAAGGTGTCACTATCTGATGCGCAGCCAGATGCCAAATCGGTTGCTCAACCTGAAGGAAAAACACACAATGATTCTGTATCAAATGACCAAGTTTCGGCCACAAAAACCAAAAAGAGTGGCTCCAGCTCTCAAACCACACCAAAGTTGGAACTGGATGGAGTTGGAGATCAAAGTTCTAATTCAGGCTTGAAATCAGTAAGGCCCAAAGTAAAGCCTTCACCAACTGCCAGCAGGCCTGATGAGAACCTCTCAGTGAAGCAAGATCAGAATGCAGAGTTAGAGCAAGATCATCTGGACTTTGAACGCAAACAGCTAGCACTTGAACGCAAACGTCTTGACTTTGAACGACAGCGTCTTCTCCTGGAGCAAGAGAGGCTTCTGATGGCTGAAGACCATTTAAAGACAGAACGAGAGAAATTGAAGGCAATGCAAGAACAAGTCCAGCTTCAGCGAGATCAGCTGGGCCTGGATCGGCGCCGATTCGACCTGGAGCAAGAGCGTGTTGAAGTTGATCGTGAATGCCTTCAAGTGGAGCGCCATCGTCTGCGTACAGCTGAACAACGAGCCGAGGACTCAAAGCTAATTCTCAGCAGCTTGCAGGAGATCAGTCAAACGTTACAGATGTCAGTTGGTCTTTCGTTCCAGCAATATGGGTTTCCTGTGTCCTATGACTTGGACGGTGGTGCAGCTACTGAGCAGCAAAGGCAGGAGGAGGGCTACATGCAGGCAATGTCTGGGGAGGGTATGCCGGCAGATGGGGCCACATTTGAGGAGCAGCCTCCAGAAGAGGACGATAATGAGTGGACTGTAGTCGGGGGGACAAGGTCATCATCAGGCCATCGTCAGTCCATGCCACAGTGGACACCAACTGAGGGCACTGGTGGATCACTTGTCACAGCATACCAGGGTGCTCAAAGTGGATGGCCAACGGATATTCCATCTAACGCTTTAGACACTGAGGAGTTATCTGCTGAATATCTCCAAACGCTTGAAGAAATGACACAACCTAGAGCTTCTGGTGATCTCAGCACAACACTCCAAAGGACGGGTAGATCAGGGGAAAGATCAAATAAAGAGCAAAGGTCACATGAGGGTCAGAGGTTATCACCAGTCCACAGTCTTAGCACCATAGAGGGAAGAACGACTACAAACAATTCAAGTTATCGTCAAAGTAGAGGTGGAAGGTCTGATGGTAGAAGAGGAAGGAACAATGGTTGGAAGAAAAATAAGAAAAGCAAACCAGGCGACTGAGCTTGTTGATAATTTGGAAACTGACACAACTCTACAAAATAAGTCAAAAAATCTCAAGAACTGATCAATCATCTGTTAATTTGGAGATAGTACAGCATTTGTGAGAGTGGCCAATAAATTAAAACCAAACATCAACTCAAGTTTCTCCATAAATGATAGTTTTTTTTAAATATTATACTCGGCTTGGGAGTTAAGTCAGAGATTCCATCATGCTATCTCTGTTACTTATTGCCAAAAAGGGTCCGGCTAATACATGAACAAAAACCTTTTCTTTTTCTAAGAAAAAGAAATCCCAGGGCATTTTTGATGTTGTCTTTACTTTTTCTAGTCATGGTTTCTTTGTGATAATGATATTTTCACAATGAAATTATTGCAAAAAATTTCGAAAAATAATCCCACAGGTGAGCATGGGAATTTTGTTTAAACCGGCCACTAGTCATTAAGAATGAAATAAAAGGCATTCTTATGTCAAAAGTGCCGCATATTATAGGTCTTTCCTTCATATTACGTTTGCAACAAAATCTATTTTTGAATTGTGTGTACCAAAACCTCTTAGAGTTGCCTTCAGTATAAATTTAGAATATTCTCTGAATATTTTCTTTGTCAGGTTGTCGATGCTAGTATTGAAAATTACTACACAAACATGGTTTGTGTTATAATCACGACCATATTAAAGCCAGGTTTATTTTTATGTATTCCTTGAGTTTGGAACTCGAAATTCATGTACATGTATATGCACAGCTTGACGTTGATTGGTTCAGCATGGCTGATGATTTGCATTTAGCCATATTTATATTTTGGAGGCTTTTACAAAAGTAAATCAACTGATAATTTCTCTCATTTTTGGGGAGCATTTGAAAGGCTATTTTCCCAGACGAAATGGACATGAATTGCTTTCATAATAAGTCTGCCAAATTAAAAAATAGTTATGAAAATTAGTAGTAAAAAAATAGTTGTCGTCAAACAATGAAATAGGTATACAAGTTAGATTTTAACATGTGATTTTTTTTACAAGAAGTTTTGTCTGACAGTTTAAAATTGTCACCATTTGCTTTCGTTTTTCTCGGCAGTCACAGACTGACAAATGTAAACGGGTCGTTAGAACGATGTTTCATATTAAATCCTACCCCACAAGTCCAAGAAAAATACACTATTTACTAAAGATGTAATTTCGCTTTAAACATCAAATTCGTGCGACGGTTTTTAACTTTAAAAGCCGACAAACTTGATTTAATTCCACAGATCATAAGGAATGGTCTATTGATCAGAGTTTGTGAAATCCAAATGGCCGCATGGTTTTGAAACAGTTTTGATTATTCTTTCATCTAACACGACTGAGAAACTTGCGGTCAAAATGACAACTCTCTGATGCTAAGATGCTTAATATAAAGTGAAAGTTAGATTTTATTACATCAAACTATTTACGTTTGTATCTGATGCAGGAAGGTACAAGATTAGTGGTTAATTATTTGGCTTTTAATTATCGCATTTGTACTACTTGAAACATAACCTGCAAAATAAGTGACAACTTAATGATTGTGTCTCAATTGAAAGTGAACAAAGCAGGCATGATATTCTTACTTTAATCTGGTTTCCGATTTTTATTAAACAACTTGAAAAGTCTATAAAAGCCTTTATTAAAGCACATGTAAGACAGCCCAAATACTTGAGAAATTTCAAACTTTTTTCCAAGTACCAAATATCATGTCAGACAAAGATTCGATGCATATCGCACGGCTATCTTATCAAGCCATGTGGAAAAAATCATTCTTCAATCATTCTTCGAAATACATGCATTTGATATCTACTCGGCATATTTTTTGTCGCGAGAAATTGTTCTCAAAATACGCTTTGAGAAAATGTGTTTATACGCAAGACATTTATTGTTGGAAAATATGTCTTTATAACAAATTGTTTTGCTATGTGTCTGGATGAATTTCCATGATTTAATAAAAGAAGAAATGTCTGGCGTACTGGATTCAAGTTGTGGTGGCTTAGTCATCAGGGTGCGGGTTCGAATCCCGGTCATGACACTTATGTCTTTGAGCAGGACTCTTAAACTATTTAATAGCACTCTGCACTAATGATGTCACTTTTGCGCAAAATACCCGGATGTCAGACAAACATTCCACCACTTACGCGAATCACGGCATCGGTTCGCCATACTGCAGTAACATGCGAGTAAACATGAAACACTTACAATGGCTTGAACATAAACATGCATGTATCAGTGAAATTTAACTTGTCTGAGATCCGGGTACTTGCCTCTAGCATAAGTGCGGAGAGCTATGAGCTATATTTTTCACTGTGTGAGGGTATTATATATGTGAACTGAATTCAAGTGATGCAGAACAAGTATACAAACTGCTAAAGTTTTTTTTACCATTCATACAGGCTGTTGAATGCGCCCTCATGTGCTCAAAAATATGGCCAATTGCTTCTCTTCAAAGAGACAAAAAGTAAAAAACCACTCCATGACTCCTTGCATATGCCGCCATTGCTGAGGCTAAACGATGGAAACATGCAAATGAGTACGCTCAACTCTTGGCCAATGAAAGAATACCTCACCAGAGCACTGCTGGGCTGTAGAGACTTTCTGGCTAAAGAGCAGTCTTTGTAAGATCTTTTTTTAATTTCATTACACATCCAAGCACCAATAACAGGATGGTGATTTGGAACCGAAAAGAAATGTTCAGTTTTAGATGTGGGAGGAGAACCCTAAATGGGAAAACCCATGCAATCAGGTAAACCCATGCAATCTGGTATGGACTGAAAACCCAACCCACATGCGAGGCTCCAGTCCGAGGTGGGATTTGAACTGGGTCCACAGCTATAGGTAAATGGCAGGGAAAGAAACCACTGAGCCAGACTGATCCACAGTTTGCTCTGCGAAGTTACTTAAAGTATTATTTTCATGCAGAGCAGAACCTGATTTATAGAGGAAAGTAGTTGATAATAAGTACAGCCTAAAATGATGAGCATGTACATGGTTTATAAACCATTCAAAAATGAAACTACATGTCAGGCTGCATTCAAATCGCAGGATAATATCAGAGGATATAAATAAAGCTGTGTCCAGTTAAATAATAATAATAATAATAATAATAATAATAATATCGAAGTCTTATATAGCGCACGTATCTACCAAACAAGGTACTCAAGGCGCTGAGTATATACAAGCTTTCAGAAAGATAGGTTATTGCAGTGGTGGATTCTGAGACCCATTTATTTAGCACCGTATAAGGGTTTACAAGGTGCTACGGTGCATTAAGCAGCCACAGTTAAAGTGACTTTGGCTGTGGCTATGGCAGTTTCCTGCATTGATAATGTAAAAGAATAAGACTTTTTAGCAATCCAGCCACAGCCAATGCTGTGCTAATTACATGCACGCATGCGTACAGACAGTATTGGTGGGCAACGATACACCATAGAGTTGTGCACTAGGTAGACACACTTGGGCGCGTGCGTCACGCCACCATCGGCCTCGATCAAAAGGCGTGATGTTCCCTCATTTTGCTGACCAGTAGTGTTAGTGTGCAGTGCACACGGGGCACATTTACATATCTATGGGAAGGGTCTTGATTCAGAAACGGTCTGCATCTGAGTAATGCAAAACTCAAACCTTTCTCTCAACGAATTTGCTTCATTTTCTTGTTTGAATTTTCAGATATTATTGGTGTGGTAAAGAGTACCGGTGATGTATCTACAATAACAACAAAGACGACGAACCGTGAGCTGACCAAGAGGGAGCTTCAAATCATTGATGACTCGGAGAAGATCGTCACACTCACACTGTGGGGCAATGAAGTGAGCTATGCCTATTTCATCTGTACGGTCATCCACACGCTGAAATTACTCCGGCAATACCCTGTATGCCTATTTCGTCTATACGGTCAGCCACACGCTGAAATTACTCCGGCAATACCCTGTATGCCTATTTCATCTGTACGGTCAGCCACACGCTGAAATTACTCCGGCAATACCCTGTATGCCTATTTCGTCTATACGGTCAGCCACGCGCTGAAATTACTCCGGCAATACCCTGTATGCCTATTTCGTCTATACGGTCAGCCACACGCTGAAATTACTCCGGCAATACCCTGTATGCCTATTTCGTCTATACGGTCAGCCACGCGCTGAAATTACTCCGGCAATACCCTGTATGCCTATTTCGTCTATACGGTCAGCCACGTGCTGAAATTACTCCGGCAATACCCTGTATGCCTATTTCATCTGTACAGTCAGCCACGCACTGAAATTACTCCGGCAATACCCTGTATGCCTATTTCCTCTGTACGGTCAGCCACACGCTGAAATTACTCCGGCAATACCCTGTATGCCTATTTCATCTGTACGGTCAGCCACGCACTGAAATTGCTCCGGCACTACCCTGTATGCCTATATCGTCTGTACGGTCAGCCACACGCTGAAATTGCTCCGGCAATACCCTGTATGCCTATTTCGTCTGTACGGTCAGCCACATGCTGAAATTACTCCGGCAATACCCTGTATGCCTATTTCATCTGTACGGTCAGCCACATGCTGAAATTACTCCGGCAATACCCTGTATGCCTATTTCGTCTATACGGTCAGCCACACGCTGAAATTACTCTGGCAATACCCTGCATGCCTATTTCGTCTGTACGGTCAGCCACATGCTGAAATTACTCCGGCAATACCCTGTATAGACTTGGTTTATGGAGTAGAATGAAATGTTTTATTATGACAACATGACGTGACTGAATCTTACAAGATTACTGTGGATACTGGAGCACCTGGAATGACCGAGTGACATATTGAGGTCACGGTGTATTAATGCGCTGTGCATATTAAGTAGTACCTTCACAAGCGTATTTGTTAACAATAAGCAATGACCAATGAGGTGCCCGCTCTACTAAAAACATGCAGATTACCAAGTTCTTGAATTCTTCCAAAAGCTAAGCTAAGAAATGCAGCTCCCGCCCGACTGTTTCGCAAAGTGTCAAGATTATTATCACTTTTGAAGAACCAGATGAACATTTAACCCATGAAATAATGTGTAAGTTGTTTCTGCTGGGGACTTCTGAAAGTTAAATAACACATTTTTCATTGACGATTTCATTTCTTTTGATTGAAGTTTGTTCACGTCACATCATGATCAAACAACTGGTTACCTGCTTCTTTACGGCATAAGAACGGTACAAGCGGTCACCATCAAAAGTTATAATCGCAACGAGCATGGTATGGACCCCAAGTTTCACGACCCTCCCACGGCTCGAAAGATGTGCTCGGGTTCTCAACATTTCGTCAACATCGTCACATCACACAGGCCATGTTTTTACATTGTTATGTTTAAGAACAATAGTTTTTTTTTCATCTAGAATATTTTACAAACAATCTTTCTTAAAAAAGTGTATGTTGGTTTTAGTTCTTCAATATTAACACGTCGGTGTATAAGCCGCAGAAGTTTTTCTCGGGCCAAAATCAACGTATAAGCCACGGCTTATATGCCAAAGATTCAATACACCATTCAGGGCTCAAATTTGGGTAAAATTCGACAAGACTGCAGGGCTTGTTGCTCAATATGTTAACTGGACCAGAATTTATTTTACAAGACCAGAATCTGTCATGAGAAACAGCTTTCCACAAAGTAAAACATTTAAATTGTTAATATCTGAACAAGCACAAGGCCTAAGAGAAGATACATTTCATTTTCTTATGGGCAAGTATATTTTACTACTCAATGGAATTGAATTTACCAGACTGCAAGTCAATATTTGAGCATCATTTCTTTCTGTTAAAGATATTACACAGTGAAGTACAAGTGTTCAATTGAAAAACACAAGACTGCCGGACGTGTCCAGTCATAGGTTTACTGGCCCAGGGCTTCAATCACTGGCCTTGGGCCTGTGGTCCAGTGTAAAACGCATGCCCTGCTGTTACCAGTGCCAGCCTCATAGGAATTGCATTCTGCACTGATGCACAAACTTGAATCCAAGTACCCAGATCTCAGATAACAATCCAAAATTGACTAACGTGTGTGTGCGCATGTCTCCAAGCTTCGTTTACTTGCGTGTACTGCGGGCTGGATTGCCGATGCAGTGATCCAAGAAAAGGTATCTACCCAAAATGACCCTGGATTTATGGTCAAGTTGTGCATTTACGTTTATATTCCTAAAAGTTTTAGGGACTTCTGTTTAACCGTTTAACCATTTCTACCTATTCCAATCAGAACTATGAACCCATCTGTGGAAGGAGCAGATGTCAACACACATTAGAAATACTCAACCAAGGATACCCACTTTCTGGATGTCAAGGTTCTAAAGACGGATGATGGTTTGATCACAGATCTCTTTGTTAAACCCACAGATAAACACCAATATCTCCACTCAACCAGCTGTCTTCCCCGACACTGCAAAACCAGCATAGCCTACAGTCAGGCCCTCAGACTCCGTCGTATCTGTTCTAATGATTCCGATTTTATCCACCACTCACAGGAACTTAAGAAACACCTTGTCTCCCGGGGTCATAGCTCCCTGGCAGTCCATCGAGCAATCCAGAAAGTCAAGGCTCATTCCAGGTAGTCAGTACTTTCCAACAAGGATAAGGTTGTCCTCCTTGGTGACTTCAATGCAAGGGTGGGGTGTAGGGAAAACCAACTCCAACGGTCTCCTTCTTCTTAGCAAGTGTGCTGAACATAATCTAGTCATCACCAACACCATCTTCAGGCAGAGCAATAAGTATAAGACAACCTGGAGACACCCCCGCTCAAAACATTGGCACCTCCTGGACTATGTAATTGTTCGGTGCCGAGATCTAAATGATGTTCGCATCACACGTGTCATGAGAGGTGCGGATGACTGCTGGACTGATCATCGTCTAGTGAGATCTATATTGTCAATTAGCTCCGCAAGGAAACAACGATTGCAAGCCAAAAGCCTTCGGAGGAGGTACAATACTCAGAGTCTTCAAGATCCTCAGCAGCGAATAATTCTCACGCAAAGTATCACTGACAAACTTGCTGACCTTCCAATCAACAGTGACTCCAGCGTTGTGGATGACTGGCAGTCCCTAAAAACTGCTATTCATGAAGCATGTGCCAACTCCATCGGTTACTCCACTAGCAAGAACCAAGATTGGTTTGATGACAACAATGCTGAGATTAAGTCTTTGCTAGATGCAAAAAGGAAATCCTTCTGCGCCTGGCAAAATGATCTGAGCTCCAGGCACAAGGAAACAACCTACAAAGAACTTAAGGCTTACGCCCCCAAAAAATCAGGGAAATAAAGAACAACTGGTGGCGTCTTAAAGCCAGAGAGATCCAACACCTTGCCGATAATCATGATACACGACGTTTCTTCAATGCAACAAAAGCTGTGTATGGACCTAGCTCTCGAGGACCTACACCCCTGCGTTCCCTTGATGGTACAACCCTGATTCAAAACACGGAAGGTATCAACGCACGTTGGAAAGAGCACTTTCAGTCACTTCTAAATCGCAATTCAGCTGTGACAGACATCACCATTGAGTCTGTCCCTCAACAACACACCAAAGAATCTCTTGCTGACCTTCCATCCATAAATGAGCTTCAGCGTGCTATTAAGTATAAAAATGAAGAACAATAAGGCAACTGGCCCTGATGGCATTCCAGCCGAAGTCTTCAAAGTTGGTGTAGTTGCCTTGACAAATCGACTCTACAACCTAATAGTTAAGATCTGGAGAAAGGAGATGATTCCCCCAGACTTGAGAAACGCAACAATAGTCACCATCTTTAAGAAAGGGGACAAGTCTTGCTGTGGTAACTATCGTGGAATATCTCTTCTCTCCATTGCTGGGAAAATACTTGCCCGTATCCTCCTCAATCGAATTCTCCCTCTTGCTGAGGAAGTTCTACCCGAATCACAGTGTGGCTTCAGACCAACCAGGAGTACCATTGACATGATTTTTGTGTCTCGTCTACTGCAGGAAAAGTGTCACGAACAGCACCAACAACTGTACTTTGCTTGTGTTGACCTCACAAAGGCTTTCGACACTGTCAATCGAGAGGCCCTGTGGTGCCTTCTACGGCGTTTTGGCTGTCCACAGAAGTTCCTTAACATCGTCAGGATTCTGCATGAAGACATGACGGCCACCATCCTGCTCAGAGTCGGCCCCTTTCACTATCAAAACTGGAGTCAAGCAGGGCTGCGTCATTGCTCCCACCCTACTCTCCCTGTACTTAGCTGCCATACTGTTTCTCATTGGAGACCGCCTTCAGACCGGGGTAAACATCGAGTACTGCATGGATGGAAAACTCTTCAATCTTGCTCGTTTGCGTGCCAAAACCAAGACCACTGTGACTGCAGTAAATCTGCTTGAGTATGCAGATGATTGTGCAATAGTTGCACACTCCGAGGCTGGTTTACAATCCACTCTAAACCTCTTCGTTGATGCATACGAATGTCTGGGGCTGTCTCTCAACATTAACAAAACTAAGGTGCTTCATCAACCTGCTCCTGGTCAACTCTCTCCTGCTCCTAAAATCTTCATTGGTGGACATGAACTTGAAAATGTGGAGCACTTTGCCTAAGTCACCTCTCCCAGAAAGCCAACATCAATAACGAGATTCATCACAGAATGAAATGTGCGAGTTCTGCCTTCGGAAGGCTGATGCATCGTGTTTTCAATGATCATGATCTACGAACTCACACCAAACTTCTTGTTTATAGTGCTGTTGTAATCCCCTCGCTATTGTACGGTTGTGAAACTTGAGTTACATATCGCAGAAACCTGCTGACATTGGAACACTACCACCAGCGCTGCCTCAGAAGGATTCTTAACATCAAATGGGAGGACCGCTGCACGAATGCAAGTGTCCTCACTGAAGCAAAAACCACCAGCATTGAGGCTATGATCATCAAACACCAGCTGAGATGGTCTGGCCATTGCGTGCGGATGTCAAATGAGCGCCTTCCTAAAAAAATACTGTACTCCCAGCTAAGCCAAGGACATCGGACTCGCGGAGGGCAACGGAAACGCTATAAAGACACCCTAAAGGCATCGCTACAAAAGTGTGGCAATACTGCATCATGGGAGGAGCTGACAAGAGATCGTGCCTCATGGAGGCCACTGTTGCACAGAGGTACTGCTATCTTTGAAATAAATCGTCTAGCTCAGGCAACCGCTAAGCGACAGCTGAGAAAGGAGAGGGAACGTGAAAGACATCTCCATGGTCCAACCCTCCCTATAACTACAACCTGTGACATCTGCCTGAGTTTATGTGGCTCACGGATCGGACTTTTGAGTCATCGACGGAGTCACCTTAGGCACCAACTACCTCAACCCTAATAACTTTGTTTATCTGTGGAGAACATCTTCCTCGACACCGAGGGATTGCTTATTATTACTTTCCAAAAGACCCGTGCAACAACAGAGTTCCAAGGAGAAAGTTCCCTTTGTTGTCACTTTCCACCCCCCATTCGTACAATAACCAGTTCTAATGATCATATTCTTCACACATCAGATCGACTTCAACGTGCTGCACAAGAAGAACCCATAGTTGCCTACAGACGGCAACCCAGTCTCAGGGATCTCATTGTCTGGGCAGAAGTCCCCCCCACCCTTTAATGATAATGTTAACCCCCCTTTGCCATAGGGAACTTTCAGGTGTTCCAACACCTCCAAATGCATCGTCTGTAGACAACACATCAGAGAATGGGACTCCTTCACCAGCCATACCGGTGGTACCACTCATAGGACAGGAGGTCATGTCACCTGCATCACCACTAATCTAATCTGTTTAATATCTTGCAAAGTTTGTGGTGTTCAATATATAGATGAAACGAGAACTACACTCAAGAGACGTTTCTACGGCCACGAATCCACAGTCAACACCCATAAGCTGGATACGCCCATAGGACAACACTTCAATCTTCCTAATCACTCAATTTCTGACATGATTTTACAGGGCATTGAGGCACTAGGAAACCACAGAGAGATTGTTCATCTGAGTAGGGAGAAATTATGGATAAGACGTCTCCAGACCATTCAACCCCATGGTCTGAACATCCAAGAAGGAAAAGACTAATAACTTTTTGTCTTTGCCTTCTCCTTTTTACCACAGATAAGCCCCCCCCAGTCTACCTCATTCAACAATAAACTATTTTCCTCTCCATCATCTATTTCCACTTGACTGCTTTTGTTATATCAGTAATATATACATGTACCTGTTTATGTTTGTAGTCTTGTCATTTAGCCTTCGAGAAAGACTCTGCTAGGGTCGAAACGTCAGGCCACTAACTATTTTTTTGCATTAGAAATAGAGCTCAGTCTTTACAGTAAAAAAAACACAAACCACAGTGGGCGGGCTTACAAAGCAAAATGTATATCAAACTCTTTAGGATTAAAAATAATATCATTAATGTATTACATTTGTAGGAGATTAAGATATAACATTCACCAATAAAAGGGATGTGGATCATTCTTCTGGAAAGTGTGTGGGGCTAACATTTTAAAGTAAAGGTAGGCCTCATTTTTGTTAACCGGTTTGTCTTGTGTAATTGTGAAGGAAAATTTGTAAGCGGATTGCATCGTTTGTTTATTGTTAAATGTTTAATCAGTTAAATGACCCAACCCTAATGGTCAAACGTTTCTTCATCTTAATCATTCATAACATTTCTGCAGGCTGAAAAGTTTGATGGTTCCAGTAACCCGGTGATTGCTGTGAAGGGAGCAAGACTTTCTGACTTTGGCGGACGTTCTCTCTCCGTTCTCATGTCCAGTACTGTACAGCTCAATCCAGACATCCCACGAGCACACCAACTTAAAGGATGGTAAGTCAACATGGTGGAATCAAGACCTAGTCTTTAACGCTTTTAGGGACTAAAGCAGCCACAAGCGGCTTGTACCAAAATGCCCATTGCGGCCGCAACCGGCCGCAAGATTTGACCTTCTTCCACTCGAACAAGAGGGTCAAAGAAAAGGTATCGGACCGAATTGACATTTTCCTTTTTTTACCATTTTAACATAGAATGTGCAATTCTACAGCAAGACCGAGTATTTCTGTTTCTTAATAACTTTCCTGACATCTTTTCGGGAAATAGTTGGGTACAAAATCAACAAGATTAGCAATGGCGTGGTGTGGTGATGATTATGCAGAAACGAATGGTTTCTTAAGGGTTAAATCGGCCATCTTTACGGGCAATTTTGAACACACAGTCATGGTCGCTAAACTGATGCATTTCCTGTTAGGTGGGACAAAGAGTCAACTTCTACCTGTACAAGGAGGTTGTCAGATGTCAGTGGCAGAGTTGTTAAGTGAAGTTGCATTCTTATTTTTTAATTTTCTTATACAGGTTTGACAAGGTAGGCCATATGCAAGATGCCCAATCCATCTCTGGACAGAGGATGGGTGGTGGCGCTGGAGCCAACTCTAAGTGGTTGACCCTGGAAGAGGTGGTCACACAGAACCTTGGTCAAGGAGAAAAGGTAGGGTTGGGGGACATAAGGAAGTTTGAAAAGATGACGTCTGGGTCCATGTTCATAGAGCTGCTTAAGCACAAAAAGTATCTAAGCACAAAACAATTATGCTTTATACCAGAATAAGGTTACCAGCCAAAGTACGATGTCACATGTACAATCTGTGACTGGTATCCTGCTTAGCACAACTTGTTTAAGCAATATTTTCTGCTTAAGCAGCTCGATGAAACTGGACCCTGGGCCCGGCTTCATAGAGCTGCTTAAGCACAAAAGTGTAGCTAAGCACATAACAATAATGCTTAAGCAGCTCTATGAAATTAGGCCCTGAGCTTGAGAACAAAGTATCTTGTTGCTAATGTGATTCTTGTTTGCATACAATGTGCCTTATATGATTTTTGGTTGTTGAAACATTTTATAATTTGTGTTTTTGCAACATGAAATAATTTCCTTGGAAACATTGTATTCCCCCCCTGTAGTCGCCTCTTTCCTCTTCCTGTAAACGATTTATAATTGCATTTCAAAGTGAGATTACCTAATTACCCCCATATTGATTTGCTTCTAATCCATTCCATTATTTTGTGTGGTTTTTCTCAATCATTTCTTGATCGTCTTTGATTTGAATATATGCTCAAAATTTGTATATTTTTCTTTCTCCACCAATATAGGAATAAATGATGAGTTGAAATGAATTCATTTTCATTTGAATTGAATTGAATTGAATTATGTGTAAAATATATAATTTGATTGTGATTATGCATATATTTATATTGAGTCAGAGAACTTTCACAGAATACCACTAATTCGAAGATCAGGTTGGCTCAGTGGTTTTTTTCAGTGGTTTCTTTCCCTGCCTTTCACCTCTGTGGACTGGACTCCGGTTCGAATCCCACCTCAGACCGTAGACTTGCATGAGGATTGGGTTTTCAGTCCCAACCTGATTGCGTGGGTTTTTCCCATTGGGGTTTTCCTCCCACATCTAAAACTGCCCATTTCTTCTTGTTTCCTAATGCTGTCAAATGTTTCAAACAAAGTAATTGTTTTAATTTTATGTCATATATACATGTTATCATTATATATGCATTATCTCTTGTCCTGCCTGTTGAATTTACCGTTTTACCATTTAAAAAATCACCTTTTTGTGTGTGTACAATTCAATGCAATTTGCCTCTACTGGCAACAAGTTTAAACAATACATGTATTAACTTTTGTCTTGTTTGTTGAATACGATTTTAATATAATACCATATATACAAATTTGCTACTTCATTAAGTAAAATAAAAGTCAATTTTTCTCTCTGGCAACAAGTTTGAATTAAAAAAAAACCCATAAATAATACAAATTATAATAAAGTTAATAATAACTGTTTCAATTGCAGCCTGACTACTTCACTACAAAGGGAACAATCATATTCATGAAGAAAGATAACAGCATGTACACGGTGAGTTTTCCCAAAACAAAACATTTACAAAAAGTCAGTTAAAAAAGGGTTTAAAAGAAGGACTGGGTTTTAGTGAGAATTAGGGAAACGGCAGCACACAGCTTAAGTGTAAAAATGAAAAATTAGGTTTTAATTGCTCAGTTACAGTGCTAGTAGGAGTGTCTCAAAAGGTGGGCACATTGTGAAGAAGTGTCCTTAGGCTTACATCTGCAATCCAGTTGACTGCCAGTACATTCTGCTGGACCACGACATACTGTCAAACAACAGGAACAGGCCTAGATAAGAGAATGCATGTTGGCATTTTCCTCTCTGGTTTTATGTTTAAATTTTGTTGATTTTTCTTTCTTAGGCTTGTTCATCCCCGGATTGCAACAAGAAAGTCACAGATAATGGAGATGGAACGTACCATTGTGAGAAGTGTGCCAAGGATTACCCAGGTTTCAAATTCAGACTTCTGCTTTCTGTAAGTAGCAACACAAAAAACCACCTTGTAACATTTGGGAAACGTTCATTTTCTGTACATATCCAAGAACTAGAGCATAAAAACACTGCACCGCTTCATAAATATTGTTGATTTTGTGATAATGTTGTTAGTATCTTGCGAGGAGAAGCTCCATCTATGTTGTATCTTGGCCCTGGTAGCTTTGTGTTAAAATTTAGGATGATAGTTTTGGCAAGATAATGATAATGATAAAAATGATAATGATAATGATAATGATAATGGTAATGAGTTTGGGCTGAACAAAGAAAATTTTACTTGGAACGGGGCTTGAAACCAATAACCTCTAGATTAATGTGCTTTCGCTCTACCAACTGAGCTATCTATCCCTAATGTTGGCGGTCTCCCTATTTTATCCATATTTTGACATGCTTGAAACCAGTAAATCAGCTTTAAAAAACTTTTTTTTTAAAGGAAAATGAATGCTTTTACTTTCTGTTCAGAGCAAACAAGGACCCGGTTTAGGTGTATGCTTCACTATTGTACTGATTATTTTTACAGTATTTCTAAAACTGAAACTGCATCACAAACTCAAGCAGGTATTTTCTACAATAATTTCCAAGTGTTAATGTCTCTATTTCCTTTGCAATATTTGTGTTTTGTTTTGTTTTGGCAACAGGCTAACATCGCTGACGCAACCAACACACAGTGGACAACTATGTTCCAAGATACGGCAGAGCAGGTTCTTGGGAAAACGGCGGATGAGCTGGGGCAACTGAAAATAGACGTTTGTATTAATTTGACTAACCCGATTAAATCAACCCAATTTTCAGACTGTGTATTGGCAGGGCAAATTAACTTAAACTGGCCCTATTTATATCGCTTTTGTATTTGTTACAACACACCACGTGACCTTACAATAAAGTTTACAGTTTACGTTGTGACCTAAATAAAGTTTGGGATAGCCAGCTTTGAACTTGTAATGCCTGGGTTGCAGTCCTGTAATTTGCAATTTCTAACACCCCCCCCCCCAAAAAAAAGAGTACACTCTAATGTAATACAGCCTGTCATGTACCTTACTGTTTTTTTTTTTTTAATGTTGTTGTAACCTTTCTCCAGGGTAATCGGGTATTTTCCTTTTGGAATGAAATAAGAAATCAAAACAATTAATGTCATCTTTGACTCTTCTTGTTGAGCGAGGAAGTAGACATCAGTGTTTTCAAAGTGCTAGTTTTGATTATAATTTGACTGATTCTCTGGAAAATATTGTTTTGTTTTGCATTCAGGACGAATTCGCTTACAATAATGTTTTCGAAGTGGCTTCCTTTGAGACCTTCATTTTTCGGATGCGCATCAAGATGGAAACCTACAATGTAAGTAGAACTTTTCTTTCACTCCTCTCGTCCCCCAAGTCAAATTAAACTGTATTTTTGAATTGTTGGTAAATTTAGAGAAGTGCTTTCCACTTTCTAATTTTGTTTTGTTGTGCTGCCATCATGATTTTTCCAACTCTGATCCACTAATTCAGGGAAAAAACGATCGCGAACATGATCAGCATAAACTTACTTTTACGTGTTTTATTATTTGCACCAAAATATTCTAGGATTTTTAAAAATGATGAAGGAACTTAAAGGAGCACTATCTTTCTGTTTTCTCCCTGCAGGAGGAAGCTCGACTTAAGTGTACATGCGCTGGTATCCAACCAATTGACACCAAGGAACTCTCCAAGAAACTAATCACAGACATCAGAGCTCTCGCTGCAGCCTAAAACTCGGCCTAAAGCTTGCGCTATTGCTTCTCTATTTCCATTACTTTTTTTGCATACATCCGTGGATTTAAAACAAATTGTGTTGTACCGTTAACTACGTATACTGCCAAGTGGACAAGAATACTTCTGAGAGTTTTTGGAAGATAAATATTAAATATTGATTAACTTTTGACTGAAAAAAATGCGCTAAGTAAGGATGGGTTCCCTATAATCATGGTACTTGAGCATAATTCGCAATGAGAAAGAAACGTGTTCTCCAACATGTCCTGTGTGCAGTTGTTAATGTTGTCGAAGTACTACTTTTCACTTTGACTTGATAACATTCCAGTAGTGGTTTGATTGAATTCATAACTGATGTCTCCCAAAATATGCACGATGCTTTTTTCTTCCTTGACGTGATTTTGTTTATACACGTGAAATGGGATTCAGGCATAGGTATTTCAAAGGGCAGAATCACATTTTGACGGACATCGTCAAAATATGTAAATTAAACGAAGTAACAGGACATTTGGGATTTTTTTATTAATATATTTTTTAAGCAGATCAACAAAGTTTTTTCTTGGACCTGCTTCGCCAATAGGGGAGCATTGGTGACGCAAAAAGAAAATGTCTGATATTGCAGTATGATTAAAGATACCACAATAGTATGAAAAATGACCAGGGGATATCAAATTTTTGAACGACTTGTTATGCTATTGTTGAACGACTTGTTATGGTATTGTTGAACGACTTGTTATGCTATTGTTTAAAGAAAAGTCCAGTGTGGCTCCATCAAGTAGAATACTTTTGGTAACACTTAAAAAAAATAAAAAAAAAACCTCTTACAAAAGGTTTTGATGTAAGCTAATGTATTCTCTATGTACTGTTTACTTAACACCGCTGTAGATTAATCGAGGGTAACTCTTAACACAGTTACCCAGGCATAATAACGATTTATACTTAAAAATGAGAAATTTGTTACTTTCTTAGTTTTGCGTAAGGGGGGTGCATAGCTGTGTATTGAGAGAGATGCGACAACTTGAGATTTTTCGTACAATAAAAACACGTGTGTACACAGGGATTGTGCTACACTTTATTTGGTGCTCGATATGGGGAATGGTGTAATCTCGGGAAATCTTTACAAGGGGGGGGGGGAACTTTTGTACAAGGGGAAATAGTACAGAAACATTGGGGGGAGGGGAGCCCTTTTCCCCCATATCCCATATCGGGCATAGTATACTACATTTGGACCAACATTGGCGTTCAGCAACCATGTGACTAAAGCATACTGGTTTCTTTATGTCACAACTCACAATACACAGCTCTATGAGAAGAATAAGCAGGAGGAGAAAACTGACTAGAATTCAGTTTCTGGAGTATTTGAAGTTTTACTCTTAATTATCTTAAAGCAGTAAAGTGACCGTATTACAAAACATTCTTCGCAGATCATCCTTTTGTCACTGGTTTATTTCGCATGATAAAAATGTTAATACAATCATAAATACAGTAGCACATAATGTAAATTGGTAATAGGAAAATTGCACAAGTATCATTCACAAGTTTGGTGTGGCTAAGCTGGGGATACCCGTTGCTTTGCAAAATGTTTCAATTCAGGCAGTAATGGTGCCCTTACCAAAATGGCCAATTCATTCCAAATGGATATCCAGTTGGAAAGAATTGGATTGAGTTGGTATTAAGTTGGTTTATATTGGAATACTGAACTTCCAATTGGAATGAAATGTTAGACCAACTCAGTCCAATTGGAAATCCAATTGGAAATCCAATTGGCTTGATTTAATTGAATTGGAATTAGTTTAAATTTGTTTCTACCAATTGGAAATTTCACCTCCCAATATTTTTGCCAATCGGAAATTTTATTTCCCAACAAGGTCCAATAGACTTATTCCAATGTCATGACATGATATGAAGTTGTATACCAATGGAAGGCTGAGGGTCTTGAACCCACCATAGCCTTCAGTAAATAGCCACCAGTGCATAGATTTTGGTCTGAAGCGATCAGTCCCAAGAGACTGATCAGTCTAATATGGGCAGTTCACAATACAGTGCGCCCTCTACAGTTTGCCCTGGAGAGGCCATTAGCTCGGTGTTTTAAGGGAAACGAGTTCACAGGCGTTTGTTGTTTCACTTCTCCACCGGTTATAAATGTACCAGTACCGGTTGTAAATGTTTTGTTTGTCGTTTGCATGCAGATAAATCAGCAAGGTCATATATCTCTGCTGTGGTTACAGCATAAGATGGTATTGTTTGTGAGGCCGATGAATTTGTTTTACATTATGTCAGTCAGCCATTTTAATCCAGGTTCCACATTGCCGATGCCGCACTGTGATTTTTTTTTAAAGTCACTTTTTGAAAATAATGTTCGCTCGTAAGTTGTAGAATTGCCCTCATTCAATTTGACCACAGCTCACTCCAGCAGCATCTTGTCTTGGTTTGTTTTGAAGCCAAAGATGACAGACTCAGTCCCTGGCGAATTGCTCTGCATGGTTGACTTTGACCCCGCCCCATTCAAGTAACATCTTGTCTGGATTGTCATCCCACTGGCCAGGCAGCTTCACCTTTGGATTAAACATGACGTTTAAAAATTAAGTTTTTACTAAGGTACAACTCTCTGAAGTACCTTTTCATTAATTTTGAAATGACTATGTCCAGACAGCTTGTTTAAAGAGCAGAAATGACATCCCATGTTACAAAATAATCACAACTTCTAGTATATTACTTCAAAAGTACTGCCTTTGGAACAAAACTGTTAAGTTCTGATTGATTTTCTCAGATTGTGATTTATGTTGCCTGTAATTTTGACTTCTTTTTGAGAGACTTTTCCCGTGCTTCTGTTGGAATCAAAAAGGTTTTGAAATAAGCTTATGTATTATACATGTACTGTTTACTTAACACCACTGTAGTTTAATCAAGGGCAACTCTTAACACAGTTACCCAGGCATAATTATGATTTATACTAGAAAATTAAGTAATTTGTTACTTTCTTAGTTTTGCGTTAGGGAGGGGGGGGGGGCATAGCTGTGTATTAAGAGAATTGTGATAACTTGAGATTTTTCGGTTTTTCAGATATTTTTTTTTAATGCATGTGTGCACACAGGGTTCCAGACTAGACTGTACACTGGATTGTGCTACATTTTCATTTTATATGCTCGATATGGGGAATGGTGTAATCTCGGGAAATCTTTGCATGATTTTGAGGGGGGGGGGGGCTACTTCTGTACAAGGGGAAATAGTGTGTTTAAGTCTGGAAACATTGGGGGGAACCCTCTTCCCCCATACCCCATATCGGGCATGGTATAATACATTTGGACCAACATTGGCATTCAGCAACCATGTGACTAAAGCACAACTCGCAATACACAGCTCTGGGAGGAGGTTATAAGCAGAAGAAGAAAACTGAAAGAATTCAGTTTCGGGAGTATTTGAAGTTTATCTTTATAACTATCTTAAAGCAGTAAGTTACATTATTAGTAAAGACAGTTGCACAACATTCTGTTTTCTTTTGTATTCGTTTGTTTTTGTACTGCATTGCATGAAATAAAGTTTCTTCGCAGTTCATCCTTTTGTCACTGGTTTATTTCGTATGATAAAAATGTTAATACAATCATAAATACAGTAGCACATAATGTAAATTGGTAACAGGAAAATTGCACAAGTATCATTCACAAGTTTGGCGTGGCTGAGCTGGGGATACCCGTTGCTTTGCAAAATGTTTCAATTCAGGCTGTAATGGTGCCCTTACCAAAATGGCCAATTCATTCCAAATGGATATCCAGTTGGAAAGAATTGGATTGAGTTGGTTTATATTGGAATACTGAATTTCCAATTGGAATGAAATCTTAGACCAACTCAGTCCAATTGGAAATCCAACTGGAGTCGGTTGGCTTGATTTAATTGAATTGGAATTAGTTGGAATTTGTTTCTAGCAATTGGAAATTTCACCTCCCAATATTTTTGCCAATCGGAAATTTTATTTCCCAACAAGGTCCAATAGACTGTGCAAGTCTCGCGCGTATTCGAACATTGGGATCCGTTAAAGCGCGTGAGTTTGTTTCTTTAACGCATTAAAGCAATGTACGTGGGACCACAGTGGTCCCCAAAATGTTTGAATATGCGCGAGACTTGCACGGTCTATTGGAAAAAAAAAATCTTCATATTATTTCAAGGGACTTTTAAAGACTCATTTGTTTGAATCTTTCTTTTTGTAACAGTAGCCTTTAGTATATTTTTTCATTGTTTTATGTTATGTTTGCGCATAGAGGCTCCTGCATTATGTGCCATATAAATGTCTCGTATTATTATTATTCCAATGTCATGACATGATGTGAAGTTGTATACCAATGGAATGCTTAGGGTCTTGAACCCACCATAGCCTTCAGTAAATAGCCACCAGTGCATAGATTTTGGTCTGAAGCGATCAGTCCCAAGAGACTGATCAGTCTAATATGGGCAGTTCACAATACAGTGCGCCCTCTACAGTTTGCCCTGGAGAGGCCATTAGCTCGGTGTTTTAAGGGAAACGAGTTCGCAGGCATTTGTCGTTTCACTTCTCCACCGGATGTAAATGTACCAGTACCGGTTGTAAATGTTTTGTTTGTCGTTTGCATGCAGATAAGTCAGCAAGGTCATATATCTCTGCTGTGTTTACAGCATAAGATGGTATTGTTTGTGAGGCCGATGAATTTGTTTTACATTATGTCAGTCGGCCATTTTAATCCAGGTTCCACATTGCCGATGCCGCACTGTGATTCTTTTTTAAAGTCACTTTTTGAAAATAATGTTCGCTCGTAAGTTGTAGAATTGCCCTCATTCAATTTGACCACAGCTCACTCCAGCAGCATCTTGTCTTGGTTTGTTTTGAAGCCAAAGATGACAGACTCAGTCCCTGGCGAATTGCTCTGCATGGTTGACTTTGACCCCGCCCCATTCAAGTAACATCTTGTCTGGATTGTCATCCCACTGGCCAGGCAGCTTCACCTTTGGATTAAACATGACGTTAAAAAAATTAAGTTTTTACTAAGGTACAACTCTCTGAAGTACCTTTTCATTAATTTTGAAATGACGATGTCCAGACAGCTTGTCTAAAGATCAGAAATTACATCCCATGTTAAAAATAATCACAACTTCTAGTTATTACTTCAATAGTGCTGCTTTTGGAATAAAACTATAAAGTTCCGATTGATTTTCTCAGATAGTGGTTTATGTTGCCTGTACTTTGACTTCTTTTTGAAAGACTTTCCTAAGCTTCTTTTTGAATCTCGAGGGGATATGTTTGAACACCCTTCTACTACACTTACCTTGGCAGCTCTCTCTGCATCTTTTATTTCCGTCTTCTTTTGCTTGGCTTGGGCCACTCTTGTTCCTGAATCAGCACAGCCCCAAACCTGTTCAATTCACATTTTGTAATAATTATTACAAATTACTGACTCATTTCTACCTTGAATTGGGAAATATTTTACTCATGTCGGTGGGAACATGAATGTCCTCCAATTTAAACATTGTTTCACACACACTAGTTTGTGTCGTACATTTGTATTGTACCTTGGACATGGACTGATCCACTCCTTAGGCTATGCTCCACAATGTCTAGCATTGAACTCATATACATAACTTGCATTATGCTGTAAATGTAGTTGATGAAGTTATGTTCAACTCCACAGAGTGTGGACTGATCCACTCGTATGGTTATGCTCCACAATGTGTAGCATTGAACTGAAATACTCAACTTGCCATATTCTGTAAAAGTAGTTGATGAAGTTATGTTCAACTCCACAGAGTGTGGACTGATCCACTCGTATGGTTATGCTCCACAATGTGTAGCATTGAACTGATATACATAACTCGCTATATTCTGTAAATGAAGTTGATGAAGTTATGCTCACCTCCAGAGTGTGGATATGATCCATTCATATTAGACTGTGCTCCACAATGTCTAGCATTGAACTGATATACATAAATTGCTTTATTCTGTAAATGAGTTTGATGAAGTTATGCTCACCTCCAGAGTGTGGACTGATCCACTCGTATTAGGCTATTCTCCACAATGTCTAGCAAAGAACTGATATACATTAATTGCTTTATTCTGTAAATGAAGTTGATGAAGTTGTGCTCACCTCCAGAGTGTGGACTGATCCACTCGTATGGTTATGCTCCACAATGTCTAGCCCTTCCTTGAGTCTCAGTACTTTGTGTTTACTATTCCGTCCGATGCTGATTCCTCGTGGGATGTTCCGGGAACGATCGTTGAAAAGGATCATACTGTCGCCCTCTGGGAATCAAACAGCGAAATGCAAATGTGAAGAAAAAAAACACATAATTTTTTTAAATTGGCCAAGTAAGCAGAAATTGCTTATGAGGACTGAAATGGAGACTGTGTTGCTTCACAGATAGTTCTATTTAATCCAGTCTCATTTAATGGTCTATAAAATAGTTTAAAAACACAGGATTTTGTCTGTAATCCCTGGCTACACGGCAGTTAACAGTTATATGGCTTCTGACTGGCACCCCTGAACAAGGATATTGACTAATTGGGAGGCCACCAACATAGGGCCGGAGGTCGTTGGTTCAAGCCCTGCTCCAGTTAATTTTTCTTTGTTCAAACCTAAATTAGGATTTTTCTGTGGATGGAATTTAAAATGAGGAAAACATCTCAGGTTTTGGGGAGGAAAGTTAGAGGCTGGAGTCTGGCACACAAGCAGAAAGCAGTTATCTGATTATCATTTACAAATTATCTGAAGTTATATATTTAATGGTATTTTTGACATAAGCAATCAACTCACCCTCAAGTTTCTTAACATCTGGTGAAAGTCTCATCACACAACAGCTACTGCCTCCCCAAGACTGTGTCCCCTCCCTTCATGGAGAAATTAAAAGCCAATTTAATTACTGTAATTATTATTAAGTTGTTGGTAATGGAGCAAATGACTCCTTAAAGCTAACTTGTTTACATCTGCTTGTAAGCCTGTGGAAACCTATAATTAAGGGTGTTTTGCTATGAGCAAGAAACGACGAGGTCAAGTACGAATTGGCAGCTACGGCTGAGCTCGATTTCACAAAGCGCTAAGATTCATCTTTAGATGAGTTGTCAGTATGACAATAGTAACTTGTACTGTGACATCACACTTTGCTTAGCAATTAAGATTGATTTGCACTTTGGGAAACGGAGCCCTGGACTATCACGTTAACATGTGTTTAAGCACAGGCTGTCCTCAGTAACAAACACCCTTAGCAAGCAGCTCCAGCCTAAGATAAACCCTAATCTTTAACTTGCAGTGTTTTGGTTCTTTTATGTTCACTGCCTATCTATATAAACATTAGGCAAAATTCCCAGGTAATTCCCGGGTAAACTTGATTAGTCTTTTCACTCTTGAATTACTAACCTCAGGAAATTATCGGGGGGGGGGGGGGGGGGGGGGAAGCTCTCCCTGCGAGGGGGTAGGGTGAGAAGAAAGTCTTTGTGTTATAAGTCTGCATTTTTTCATAAAGGAATCTCTGTAAGTGTGAGGAAAGATGAACGCAGGGTCAAAGTGGGGTTAAAATGCTCCAGGAATTTCCTGGGGTTTCTTTTCTCTGGAATTGGATCTGTAGTATGAAAAGGGATCTGCACATGGACACAGGCATTGCAACCATCAGGGATTGTGTCACCACACACCTTACTGCTAACCCTACCTCCACTCTGTGTCTAGTGCCACTGCATACGTATGTCCCTCATCACAGCTGAGTAGCATGAGGGTTGGACCCCTGTACCCAAAGACGTGATGCTGAAGTCTGTTTGTACTCAATCCATGGTCCTGACTGCTGTACAGTAACGTCCAGAAGCCGTTATCGGAGTCCTATAAAACAGAATACAAGATGGAACATTCAACACAGTTTGGGTTGTTTTCACAAAACGATTTACATCTAAACACTAGTGTTTGGTGTTGAGTTTAACTTTTCATCACGGTTCCTGTGTCTAATAACTGTAATGATTGTAGGTTTTCATGAAAAAGGGAGTCTGACTGTTTTTTCCTGCCGGCCTCGGTTTGGTTCACATTGCTCTGAATGGCAGAAGAACAAGATGGCCCGTACCATAACCGTCATCAAGCTGGTACTAGTGTCAAACTAATGCTTACTTCTGTTGCTCCATTAGAATTCTGTTTGGTCTGGTTCCTAGGGTTCCTCAGAAAGACACTGGATAGAGATGACTGAAGGATCCACCACCATGACTTGCACAACAGCCGTCCTTTAACTACGTCAGCGATATCCACCGAAGCTGGGGATTTCTATGTGTAAAGAATGATGATTGATTTTATCAGTCAAGTCAACTCCTTAAGAGCCAGTGGACAATATTCTTCACTCCCAGTAAATCTGCCACAATTTTTTGCAATGGAGGATCCATCTACCTCCAAACTCTACTACCACCATCACCAATCTAAATCTGTGTGAAAGGGTTTCATCCATGGTTTGACATGGGGCAGTAGCTCAGGGAGAACCTTCTTTTTCAGAATTCATCAAATGCTTTATTCCTGCATCAGTTATACAACTTTGTTACTGCATAAAGCACAACTGAAGTTTGCCAAAAAAAGAGGAAGAAAAGTTCCAGGCACAGCAAGACTTTGTACTGAGCTTTTTCAATTTTCAATGGCAAACCCGAGAAACCAAACATGAGGAAACCAGCTGATCAGCTGAAAAGTTGCATTCCTTGTGTTTTTCAGAATCCATGGCAATAAAGAGGATGATAAAATGAGGAAACTGTCAAATGGAAGAGAGGGCGCTGTTTGAGCTTCTGACCTCATAATCAAGGGGTCTATATTATTGTTTCAGTCTCTCCTACTACCCAATATTCCTCTACAAATGTATGCACTTCTTTGTAAATATTGACAACCCCAACCTCCCATGCTACAACTTCTAGAAGCCCCACCTCTTCTCCTCGAAGCCATCCCACAAGACACTTGTGCATTCCGGTGAAGAGTTCTGGACAGTTGTCATCTATCCAATCTGCAGCAGATGACCCCTGACCCTTTGAGGTCAGTACGGTTGCTAAAGTGTTGATGACCCTGTCATCCTCCACACTGTGTAGGGACAAAGAAATGCCTGAGCTGACCAGGAAGAGGCGGAGAGAAGTCTGGAGGAGGCGAGTCACATCTAGGATTAAAATGAACATAGAGAGAGAGAGAGACTTCAGTAACGTTTTTGTCGGATGAAATATTGTTTTCAAAAGAATTTCTGAGAAACTAATGCGAAGTCAACAGCACGAAAGGAAACCATAATACTGTCAAAGGGATCTTTGTTGTTACTTTCCTGACGGCAGTAATTATCTACCATTGTGGGTCATTGAGAGAGTTTTTTTTGTTCAGTATTTGTTGTGAAGCTTTGGGAAGCTATCAACTAACACTTGGAAAGCATAATTACTGGTTACTCAGCTGTCATCCCAGCAGCCCACAGAAAGAACACCGAACTGCAGGTCTATATCGGCTGGTAATAACTTCCGAATTGTCTTACTTTTGAGGAGTGACTTTTCTTAGATTTGAGGAGCAGTTCATCTGTGATATTTCAAGGAACGCAGGAAACATTTATTCTTAACAGAAACTGAACATTTCACACCTTGACGGTCAAGAGATGTGCAACCGCAGAAGACCTCAATGTATATTCTGTTCTGAGCAGAGGTTGCCGTCAGAGTCATGATCCTTGCCAAAGAGTCCGAGCACTCTCGCTTTCTCAGCTCTGATCCAGAAGGGCTCATATGAGCAAAGAGTTTCTCTACGAGCGTTTGACCGGCTGAGGGAAAATAACTCTACGTGAGTTTGAAGAAAACAAAGAAATTAGTGGAGTTTAAAGCATAAAGCGCTTTAGTGAAAGATATTGAAATGAAATGAGGCGTATTTTGTTTATAGATTTGTCAGAATTCAACTTGCGTATTGATAACCCTAGCCTTAACCCCTCAACCCTTACACATTATGTAAGGTTTACTTTTTTTCTATCAGCATAAAAAAACAAAAAACAAAAAACATGGACTGCCATTTTTTTTAGCTGGTTTTCTTTAAACTTATTTCAAATGATGTTGAAACAAAAAGTGAGATACTTACCACAAACTTATCTCTGCTCACACGGTCACTACCATCTTGTGAAACTGCCTGTTTAGTGTTGGAAATAGTTACAATAGACACAAGACAACCTTTATACAAGTTTAAAGCATTTACTTAGCCCTAAAAACTAAAACAACAAGTGTTAGAACTTACTATCTATTTTTTGTTATAAAATAGGCATGTGGAAATACTTTCACAACTATTATGTAATAACATTTTTGGTACCATCAAAAGTATTTCCACATGTCTATTTTATATTGCCATTAATAAAATATTTGCCAGGCCAGCTAATATAATGGAACACTATTATTATAGTATATAGTACTATAATTAATACTAGCTAACCAAAATCATCATAGTTTGGGATGATCTTCAACATCCAGTCTCTATCATCTTCTTCTTGCTTCATCCAGACCCCCCCCAACCCTTCTTCCCCAAGCCTCAACCGTCATCATCACCAGTTATGACGAGGACAAATGAGGTAGGGCAGGGTGTGGTCCATTAAAGTTGAAATAATTGAAATCCTCCATCCTCCCGACAGTCGCGTCGGGTTACGATTATCGCAACTAGGTAGCTAGTTAGTACCATAAGGGTAGTTTAGATTAGATTAGATAGACCACACCTTGTTGAACTACGCCATTACGTGTGGTCAATCTAACTACCCTACAAAACTAGCTTTCTAAACAACAAGTGAAACCAACAATACATGTACACCTTACCTTAAAAATGAAAGTTATAATTAATAATAATAAATATTATTTGCACACATATTTGTATGTAATGTCACAAAGACAGCTGAGCTATCCTTACAGATATAAAGTGAGCCAACGGTTCTTTCCGTTCTCCGGATGAACTTGAAGGATGTCCTTTCTGACTTGATTCTTGGCCTCCCATTTTTTGGATTGCCGTTTAGATTAGCTGCCGAGTGTATTGCCCTAGCCCTCTCCTCAGTGTTAGGACGCCAGGCTCCGTCCAACCTGCGCTGTTTGAAGTATAGTATATAGTATACTATTACTAAATACGCTGATTGCAAGTGCTATTTTTTCAAAATTCAACTATCAATCATACAGCAAAGACCATACCGTTACAAAACTTGCATTTAACATTCGTGATTTATATTCTCACATTAAGTACCGACTAAAACCAAAACTGTGTGGAGGGGAAACCACTTGACTTGTGATCGTCATCGCCGCAACAGATTTATAATGCATTGCTCTGTCATTCAGAAACCGGAAGTAAACAAACCCAGCTGGCATAAAGGGCGCCCTCTATTGTCCTCGGTAGCGGCGCCTAACTTTTTAGATTGACCTTATAATGTAAATCCCGGGTGCATTATTAATGAGTCAGATATGTTTTGTGTGTAATAACTTTCTTAGAAGGTCTGAGGAATTTGAGATGAAGCAGGCACCGACTACCCGTCCATACTCCTACCACCTTAAAACAAATCGAAAAAGAAAAGGAAATAGATGACTTGCTAGAATTGTTACCAAACCATTGAGGGAATTATTGTTCACGATTTAATTTCACCAGTGTGCTTACTTGACTCCATGCGGTCATTAGCGTTGAGAGTCAATGAGGTCACTCCGATTCGAGAATGAACCATCATAAATAACCCTTCCAAAACATATGATTTTAGAATTAATGTGTTGTTAAATTAATACGGTTTCATAACTTGCGGGGCAACACAGCAACACAACTATTAGCCATCAATGGTGAAGATTACCCAAGATACACTCCGATAGGCCCTACAGCGCAAAAATAATAAGTCTGCACTCAGTTTCAGAACACAAGCCTTTTTTCGAAATAATTTCTTATAGTTCATACAAGAGAAGACTGTCAACAGATCGGTTATTTATATTTATATGCTGGTACTCTCGTTGAAAGCCTTCAGCAAATTAACGAGGATTTTGGTGTGGTACCTTAATCCAACAACCATTCCCCACCCCCATCCCACCACCCAGATCTCCCCAAGCAGACTTAATTGCCCTATAATTAAAAGTGCCTTCCGATGAGGCGCGAGTCACCTTTAAGGTTTTTTTTAAGGAGCCGTGTTTCCCAGGGTTAAATGGTGGAAATTTGTTCAGCGTGCTCTCTATGAGGGCCTACATGATGTTGCGCAAGTTAAACGCTTGTGATTTTAGGCACTGATGGCTCACTTAAACTGCTCTATACTGTAAAAATCGAAACCAATACCGAAAGTGGTTGTATTTGTAGTGTTTCTGTTGGAACAGTCATAGGTAGGAGGAACTAGAAACCGTAAAGGCCATTTACGTCATTTCACCATTGTGTTTGTGTGTGTGTATACGATTGCATTTGGTTGGTCCTATATAGTTGTATAATGGGCCACGTATGAGTAAAAATTAAGCTAAATATAGATAGAATTATAATTGTATTCAACGACTTGGTACTAAAATCAAGACAGACAACTTGACCCAGACTGAATGCCAATAAGCACGTGGTTTTATTTAAATTACAATAATTATAGCTATTCACGACTTGATACAAAATTTGTATAACAATACATTAGCTGGAAGCAAAAGTTGCAAAGGCACTTTCTACGCGGTTCGTCTTTTGGAGTGAGACGAGATGGGGTATAAAGGGAGGTGGGTTCGGGGCTCTAGGTTAAGCATGACTAGCCACTCCCCCGTCTAATTCCGGCTCCCTTTGTACCGGTACCGTGGGGTTATCCGAAATTAAAACTGGAGTTAAATAATGGCTGCATCCATGTAAACGCTCTTTAAAAAAGAGAGAAAAACAGAAGCTGATGCCCGTGTGCGGCATCACCCTTTCCTTAGAATCTTTGAAAATTAAAATCACTATTATTGCACCAAAATCCAACAAATTTGCAGGAAATAAAAATACACTCAACTTCCCAACCAACCCCTGGTCGGGAAGTTATCATCCCCATCACATCAGTGCATGCACCGGCCGCCATCGCTTATGTCAAAACGGAAACGTGCGCGCGTACGCGCCACTCACAGCTCTCAGCCAATGAATGGTCTTTCTTTTACCTCAGTTCGAGCTGACGTCATATGCAAAAGTATGTTGTAAGTGAGGTGTTCCATTCAGTTTGTTGTGTGCATATCGACCCCTTGCATACGACGTCACAAAGCCTGACAGTTACATCACTTTTTCTATAGATGCTTGCTTGAACCAAGGAAAACAATATTGTGCGATGTAGAGAGAAAACAATATCGAAAATAAATTTGGAACTAGTAACTTCGGATAGTCCCTCTGGTTTATTCCAAGTCGTATTTTTGTCGCCGACTAAAATAATTCCCACTCTAGCCTTTGGCAAAGCGTTACAACGCAACCCCAATATATGAAGGTTGCCAAAGGCTATTATGCAGTGGCTTATATCGGCAAGAAAAATATGACTTAATTCACGTTGGTTTATCGGCCGCGTTATTTGCCGGTACGCGCTTTAGAAAGTGCTTCGTCTTCAAGATTGTCTCTGTTACCCTAGACATGAAAATATCTGGGGAGAAAGAGATACAGTGCATGATATCTGAGGTATTCTTAATCACATAAATCTATCTAAGATGTCACAGAAAAAGTGTGTACAGCAGTAAACTACCGCTTAAGGATTATTTCTGAATGCACAAACAAGTTTAGTACCTATGCATTAATTTGGTCCGAAATAGTACTACAATAATAATGTGTAGTTTCATAGAATAGTGACTTTTGATAGAGATCTAATGCTATAATACCTAGGACCTACATTACAATTGTGAAATCTATATAGGTTAGTACACTCTAACCTCTAACATACCTCGGGTCAGAACATGAGACCTGACCCATTTCTGGGTCAGGTTGACCCGGAACTGGTTAAAACGATGGGATTTTAGCTCGGTGTCAGTTTGGCTTAGCCCGAACATCTGACGTCACACTTCGAGGCTCGTGAATAACGCCAGATACCTGCCAGACCGGATGTTGGCAGATGTACCTTTGACCTCCCATCCATTCACACGTCGCGGCTATTCGCTTACGTCTCTGCACGTTTATCCAATGAAATCATTGTATTCAATGAAATCGCTGGGCCAGTGCCTGACCTTATCCTTGCGGATAAGGACAGGGAAACAGTCTAAGTTTGGCTCAATTCTGGGTCTTTTTGACACAGATTCCGGATCACACTGACACAGAAATGGGTCATGCCCCCTGGTACCCGTTTTGTTTTTTTAGAGTGCAGTGTGTACTTCCACGGAACAAAACGGAACCAGAATCATTATTATTCTTGCAGAGGTAAAGCAAAAAGATAAAAAAGATGCAGTTAGTTTCATAATGATTATTTGCATAGCTATACTGACATACATTAGAAATCCAGTGGAGTATAACGGGAGGCACGGGGTGGGGCGTGGTTGATATACACCTCCCCAAGATGGATGGATGGGGGGGGGGGGGACTTAGTGTCACACGTTCGGCGAAATTATCGCCCTTGAGTATTTTTCAAAGTCCAGTTTCTAAAAGCCGGCGACCATGTACATGAGGCCTCATCAGAAAGATACATTTACACTTTAAAATGGGAAAATGGGTGAGATTGAATTACATTTTCGAATTCAGAAACCAATATTAATAGTACTATGGAGTTGAGAAGCTTAAATACACCCTTCCACTGTTTCTTTCCGTAGAAAAAAAGGTTTGTTTTCAACCATTGCCCATATCATTTTTGTGCCACTCCCCCAGAACACACAAAGAGCGCAGTCAACTTCACGATACGCGTTTTTGAAGACGCCCGGGAACCCCGCCCACAAGTTACCCCCGTGTGATACACCAAGGAGCGCCATCACTGTAAGTTCCACTGTACGGGTATTACAGTGGGACTTTTAGTACTATTCTACATACACAAAGAAAAACAATCCCTCAGATATCAAGCAGCAGCCGCCGAACGAAGCACAGCAAAGCACGCATAGGCAAATCAGGCTGTCGTTAAACTCGGCGCCATCGTGGACGCCTCGTTGCCTTGATAACCTAACCCCGCCTGACCTATGACCTTGATGGCCTCAAGGGTCTCCTGTCCAACGGGGATGATGTAGCGGGGAGGTAAGAGGAATCCATGATCGCCCGTGTCTGGGAGCTCAACGGCGTAGCAGAAGGGTACGCCCAGTATGCCGTGGACGAAGTCCACACTATTTCCGGCAGCTTTGTCTGTTGGTAAAATGCCACATTGAATCAAGCAGTTTTCTCTGATGGATGGAAGGCCCAATCATTACTCGGGCTCGACACATTTTTTTAAAACTTTACATTTACCTCTTGAGTAGCAAATTAGCGGTGCTTATATACTTACATATGACGTCAGCAATGTTACCCGTAGCATACACCGTTCCATTGATGTGTTTAATAGCCGACGTAGCATTCAATGCCAAAGACAGCTGGCAAAAAAGGGACAAAATATCAAAAGTTTCAGCATTGAACGGCAAGATTTGAAGAAAAAAATAACTACTGGTACAGGTTGAACCAGGGAACTCAGTATCGCCAGCATCTATAGAAAATGTGTTATGCTGTGTTTTATTTGCTTGCCTTTATTATTTGGAATAACTGGGAATTTGCACATGACTTCACAAGCTCAAATAGCGCCCTCATTGAGGTAAAAGGAGGATCTTTCATTGGACGAGTTTGTGGCGCGCGCGTACATAGGCCTGTTTGCGGTTTTTTTTACCTCAGCAATAGCGGACTATCAAAGGTGTCTATAGGATTAAGAAGCGACCACCTAGACCATTTTCAGACTGTACTGGACTCCTGTGATGGCAATTGATAATTCTCTTGTTACAACTCCTTACCCCCTCCCCCACAAATCTAATTCTACCTCCTTGCTCAAACAAACACCATAACTTCAGTCAAATCACAAGGTCATTGTTTTAACCCTCACCTGATCGTCGTAATTACCAGGTAGCACCGTATCGTACCCGAATGGCGTCATCCAGTACTGACTATACGCGTGGAAATCCAAGAAGGCAAAGACGGGCTGTCTCTTGACCAGGTCGGTCAAGTAATCAGCCATCTGTTTGACTTCTGGCTCGGAGAAGGCGAACGGCCCAGCGTAGGTGTCCTCACAGCTAAGTTTGCTGACACCACTAACTTTGTTTTAGAAATTAAAAAACAAAAACAAATTGTTTGATCTTATTCCAACCTTTCAGTGGCTTTCAGAACACTTACATGCAAAGAGAAAAAAGTACGCTCTTTCTCTTTAGTGTTATTATAATGTTTGCCGGGGTGAGCCAGTGAGTGCAACTTGTTGAACAACTTTACATATCATTAAAATCACCACAGACGCACACAAGTGACTGTCAATTGTCTATTGATAAGCACATTTATTTTTATTCATCCCGACAAGACTCAAGCAATGGTTGAAAATGTTGCTACAAGACAACAGTCATCTTGCTTGAACAAAAACTTGTTGTCACACGGCAGTTGGCATTCCCTCCAACTTGATAGTTTCATTAACGTATCTGAATTGGTGGCTACAGGTATACGGCTACGACTGTTGCTAAGGACTCACTATACTTCAACGCATGATGACGCAGAAATCTAGCCGTAGCCGTAGCCGTAGCCGTAGCCGCCAATTCAGACATGGTCCATGCATGAATTTCCCCGGAAAAGAGGTATGTTCCCCCGTCTTCTTGAGTACAAATCCCTCCCACCCCTGAGGAGTAGCCTGACTTACCTCCCCATTGGAAATCCCAGTTCCTGTTGGGGTCTGCTCCTCTGCAGTGGTTTTCCTTGCGTCTGGATCGTGTTTTCCGCCACAGTCGAAACTAGCGCAAGAGCATACGAAACAGCAAGTGACGTGGGTGGTTAATAAATTATCATAATTTCTTATGACAAAAGAAGTCATTGGCTAACCAAGATAAGAGAAATCAGAAAGATCCACAATATGCAACCCTTGTTAAGGACGCTATCAGTGAGGTGCTGGGAGATTATGCTGCCTCTCCTTATTTACAATCTAACCTCAGCAATATTCACCCTAAAGATATTCAGCTTACAATCAACGATCAGGTTTTCTTCGAAATGTTGCTTATGAAAATTAGAGGTAAGACAATATTTCTTATTCCGCTTGGAAGAAGAAAGAAGAACAGTGTCGATATAAGCTTTGCAGTGAGACAAAAGTTAAGTGGGTTGACAACAAGGGGTCTTTCAAAGTACTGGGCGTTGATTTTTCCACCGATTTTTCCACAGGTGGTGTTCACAAGAACAACCTTTTCCGGGGCAATACGTTTTGGACAGACGTTTTGAACGCTTGGTCTTCCTTTACTCAGATGCATTTTCCTACCACAAAAGAAGACGTTTTTAAGTGTTCCTTGTGTTTGAACAGTCATGTCAAAGTGGGAAAGAAATGTATTTATTATAAGCACTGGGAATCAACCGGGTGTCTTTTATTGGTGACTTGTTTTGTGATTGTGGTAATTTTCTCTCTTTTAACAACTTTAAAATTAAGTTTAAGGTCCGTACTAATTTCGTAGAATATGGAGCTATTGTCAAAGCTCTCAAATCGTCTTTTCAAGAATTACTTAATAACGACGTCAATGCCATTCCCCGCCCCTTCATACCATTTAATTGTAATGCTATTTTAAGAGACAAAAAGGGTTCAAGAACTCTTGCCGGTTGCACTATCTTCACGACCTTCTCTCGAACCGTAACGGTATGATCGTAAACTCACCGATTCGAAAGAGAAGACGTAACCATCAACGTTAGCGACCGGTAAGATATACCAGTCCAGACCGTCAACGAGCGCCTTCATGACGTCATCCTCAACCGCGTAACCTTCTATTAACTATTGTGTAGACAATAACAAAGTAATGGGTGATAACCGTAGTAACAAACAGTGGCATAACCAAACATTTCCAGGGGGAGGGGGCAAGGGGTCAAAGACATAGGGCTATTTAATGTATCGAATCATTGATTGATTAGTGTGTTGGGTTTTTTCCGATCCCACTTGGGATGCCATAAGGGGAAGGTTCTGAGCGGGGGTGGGGTGGGTGGATGGGGGGGGGGGAGCTCCACCTCCCTGTCCCCTGCCTACGGAGAAGTGGCGGTTCTAACTCCCAGCGTCGATCCTATTTCAAAATCAAAATTAAAGTGCGCCATCATACGACGCATGCACGGAGCAGATTATACACTTTCAATATTTGATATTTACCTCCTTGGCCATATACATGACCGTTGACGGTGAGATCCATTCTCGTGCATGCATCCCGCCCACAATGAAGATAGCCGGCTTGACAGCACCCGTCGGTGGTGATGGAGCACCTACCTGCATGCCGATAGTTATCAATATAAACAGTGTTCAAGAGATTACCCGCAAAAATAAACCCAGCATGAAAACCTAATTTAAGATCATTACAAACGCATCTTGTTATAGTCACTTCATCAGTATAGGGAGTAGTGCACTTTTTTTATGGGATTTGAAAAGGTCGTCGAGTGCCCAGCAGAAGGCCGGATAAACGAAAAGTTACCGGATGTGCAAAATTGTGCTTGAAGAAAACTTAGCATGAATGTTTGATTAGTTTTCTGCCATTCATTAAGTTATTATATAGCAATGCTAAATTCTGCATTGAAATAGGGTAACATAGGCCTACCTTTAATTAGTTAAAAAAACCATATTACATTAATGTTATATTTTGTCAGGAGCAAAGTTATTGATTACGGACTCCTGTTCTGAGAAAAAAGGTACTCTTTGTGCCTGACGAGGGTCGTAGAGCTTCATGCCCTTCTTCCGTTCACACGACGAGGTGTCCAGAAAGTTCAGTTCATTTGGTAAACTTGAGTTGTCCAAAAAAAACCACTTAATTATACGCCATTCGCTAAGAGGTAAAATAGAGTGTTCAGTTCCTTTAAGTTGCGCGAACTGTGTGCTGTCATGAATGAAGGCACGTTAAGGTCGGCTCATTACGCTTCACGCGAACAGGAAAACGAAGCCAGGCGTAGTGTGGAGCAGCGTACACCGGAAAGAGCCGCGAGAATTCTCGCTGATAAAATTGTAGAAACGACTCGCGTTATTTCAGAACCCACCAGAACATTTCCACAAACTACAAACCAACCTTCCGTTTCTTTGATGCAAGTGCGGTACCACGCATCTAAGTTAACCTTTAAAAATCATATAAATTTCCGCGCAATATTACAAACTCCGACATTTAAAATGTCCATTTGGCGAGGTGACCCGCTGCTCTTTTACAGTGCGCAGTGTGCGTAAAATTCGAACCCACGCGTGCTTCTTCATTGGTAACGTTAATCATAATTCACGTTTATTGGCGTATCAAGGTTGCACTATTATAATTAATCGAGCGGGATACCAAATGATTCAATCAACACGCTTTGTGCGTCCATCGGTACTTTTATACTGCTTTTTAAAAAAATCGAAGCTGAAAAGATAAGTGCATTATGACGATACCAATTTACGCCTATACGAGGTGTAGGGCTAAGTGCTTTCCTTCACCCAAACTTTTGAAATGTTATATTAACCACCTAAAATAAAACTTTGTGTAAAAACAAATTTATCTCTAGATGGATATACTAATACACTTTTTTATTATAAAGGTCAAATTCCGTAGCGACCATTTTGTAAAACAGAGTGAAAGAACATTCAGAGTGTGGGTTCCGCGAGACCTGGTCTTGCCACTTTGTGTCAGTAAGAAAGACACTTGACCTTTCTTGCTTCATCCTTCGGATGGGACGTACAGCTGTAGGTCTCATTTTGTTACCGGGTATGCAATGCACATAACCCAGTTGCACTTTATTATATCGCTAAGTAAGAGAATGGGCTTGCCCCGGTGTATCAGGCTGCTGAACGCGCCGCAGCACAATGTAAACTCTCAGGGTGCTACATGACTGTGTATTAAATAAATGGGTCTCATACAACTTCAAAAACATGCCTTCAAAGTTATAAGAATAAGCGTTTTGAGACGCCCTCAGATAAAGCTCTACAAACTATTATCATGATTGTTATTAACATTCTCGAGCTATATCAGAGCTTATAACAACTGCAACTTAAAGATTACTATAGCTATATTAACATAAAATATTAATCAAAGCCAGACCAATAACTGATACTCCCTTAAATGGTAAAACTTGGCTACGGGGCGAATTAGACTGGAAATGTCTTTTCTATGAAATGCCCCCATCTTTGGAGAAAATGAGTCGTGGACTGAGTATGCCAAAAATGCCCTGCAGGCATTTTCTATCTTTCTGTTTTTCTTATAAAATTAAAATAACAAAGCCGTCTCGCCAGAGTGTGATCTGAAAAACACTAGGCTTAATGCTTTACCATAAGTTTATTGAAGTTGGGCCATGGTATAATGAGCAATGGACGTGATGAATGTATATCATTAGTAACTTACACCATCGTTTCAAGGAAAAATATAAGAGAATTTAAAACACACACACATGATATGCCTGTTTAGCATGCACGGTATTTCCAATAACCTGACCAATGATGCATCGCGTTGCGCTGTCTACGTTTCGGATCGTCAGATAGCTCATAGCCAATCAGGTGTGACCTTCTGTGAAGCATCCCCGGCCGGTAGCTCTCTTCTGGTTTTCTTTAATATTTAATTTTTCGTCTGCGACTTTTGCAGAATTTGGTAAAAGAATTACGTGTGTAATTGCATCGACACAGGATGCCTATGCGGTTGCACATTTATTATTCTTTCGTGCCGTTCATTACTTTGGACGCAATTCATATCAAACCAGGCATGCTTGACAGCATTCGCACGTTTCTTTTTTGTGCATGTGAGAAAATCATCAATGGTACAGACTTCAGGAAGTAGGAATAAATCTTTTGTGGATTTGGACAGCGATGATAAAGATAAATAATGACACCCGTCGAGCAAATATATGGCGGCATTAGGCTTTATTTAATTTTAGGCTTGAATTTGGAGGAAAAGTTATAATTGTAGTTTGGCAGAAGTTACAGAGTGTGTTTGGGGTTTTTTTCTAGTTGGAAAACACTCTATATAGAATCTTCCGCTTGTGTCAACACCTGAGATAGTTTGAAGTGCTTCTGATAAACCCAAACCGCTCTGGTGTAACACATCGACGTTTCGATCAGTATGGCCTGGTCGTCATCGGGAGAAGGGATTTTCACGAGAATTTGTATTTTTCTGTGCATTTAAATCAATAGAATGTGTTACAACTTCCAATATCGAAACAGCACTATTTTAAACATTCATATGAGGTTGGATATCTCTGTAGTGCGCATCTTTTAAAAGGAATTATTGGAGCTAATCTCGAATGTGTATTTAGATTTATTTATTTTCTATATGGTGTTTACATTATTGGCAATGATATAAATTGTACCTACCGAGTCAAAATAGCAAAAATCTTTAAAAGAAAACCACAAAAGCAAAACACAGAGGAAGAGAAAAGTGACCCAGCTCTAGGCTGATGGATTGTCTAAAAGAAAACAACTGTTTCTGTCTATAGGCTCTCCTCTCGAACTGGTCCTAAGAAGAACCAATTAACAATCTAAACATATTTAAGAATAAATGTATACTATTTTACATTATGAGATGTTAAAATAGCCTGTAGAGGTACCATGAAGGTCGATCTTGGGCGGTGGTTTCAATTATACAAAGAACACCGATACCCCCGAGCCCATTCTAGTTCCCAGGGGTGATCGATCTCGCGCGCGTCACACCTGAGCGTGCCCAAAGTCTGACTTTTCTTAAAGACTTTTGGATTACGCAATCGGGGCTGTGATTGGTCAATTATCAATGGGCGGGGCGTGTATATTGAGACCCTACCTTCAAACAGTTGATCGGTCGTTGTTCGTATGACGTTGCGATTTGGAAAATGGAGACAATCTCTGGATAAACCTCGCTTAGTTGCAACATCCAATCGTCAATCTATGAAAGAAATAAAATTACAATTAGCTTAAAACAAAACTAGTTCAACTTTTTTTAAATTGAGAAATTCCTTTATTCGTATTTGTTCACGTAATAAAGTAATATGTATCTCAGCATGATTTCATCTGGTGGCATTGAGGTATATAAATCTCCATGGACACCAACTGCATTGCGTTTATTTATTTTTTTTATTGCACAAATTGATGGTCTGTGAAATTGCATGGACACCAATCAAATTACGTATTTAATGTTTGTGTATTTTACAATTTGAACTTTCTGAACTTGTGGACAAGTTGATTAAATTTTATGTTTATGATACGGAACGTCTCTCACTCGATCGACTATACTGCTCTCTTGCGAGGCTGCTTGCTCGTGACCATATATTGCCCCATTTAACTGAAGCCGTAGTCGCGAGAGTAGAAGTCTCACGGGATCTGGATCAGCAGTCTCACGAGAGTATAGTCGCGTGAGAACCGCTCACTGCGACAAGCATTTAGCGACTTGCCGGCATGTCTATTAACAAGAAAGCAAATTCGGTCTGTCCTCTGCTCATTAAACTGAATATCTAATTAAGGTCTCAAAAAGTGTGCCTTTCTGTTTTAGCAAACTACATTCTTTAAAAAAAGGGGGTGGTTACCATTGTTAGGTTTTGGTAATTTCCAAAGAAAAGCTGATCTTCGTCCATCTCGTCGTTGATTTTGATCTGTTCTTCTATTGCACTTTGTATGTCGTCGATAACCCCGTGGACCGTTAGGCCGTCGTGCTCGAGCAGACTACGGGCGTACTCCTCGTGGGCTGGGGCTACCATGATGTCGATCACTTGGTCGGGTGTCCTCGGCTCGCGCCAAAAGTCCAGCTTCGGCGAATTGAATTGAATTGTTTTTTTTATTTAGCCGATTGAAAAAAAATCACAGGAATTGTAAATATTGGTCTCACATCGTCATTAAAACTAAAATTGTTTAACATACAATACGATAAAACAGACTAAAACACAATCAATACAATATAAAAATATATATATCAACACCTGAAACTACACCATTTAATTAACATTAAAGAGGGGGATGGGAAACATTCCAATGCTGAATTGTAATCAGGTACTAACCATTACCTTATTTTACAGATAACACTTACAGAAAATATTAAAAAATTTCGTCTGAAGCTACATAATAATAATAATTTGGGAGACTGATCATCCTTGCTATTTATTACCCTTAACCGTCTAATCGTCCTTAACCCTGCGGTTAGTTTCGAATTGAAATACTTTTTAACATTGACTATTCTGTACGGCCACCAAGACCAAAACAAAATCTCTGTGTTAGAAAGTATATGCATTGTAAAAATCATTTCTCAAACAAGTGTTAAATTGCCATGATCTAAATGTCATACATCCACATTTGCTTTTTATGTAAATAAACGCGGTAAATACACCATATGCTGTAGGATGAGAGCCCGTTTGTAATTATCTTCAATATAGCGCTTAATACATAAAATGAAGCAACGCTTGTTTGCATAATTGTTGCCGCCAGCCCGTATTACAATCGTTTTAGTGTTTCCATGTCGCTTGAGTTTTAATCAAAATAAGTTGTAATAAATTCAAAAGTACATGTGCGTTGATTTTCTTCGGTGGTGGTGTTGTGTGCTTTGTTGATTGCATGAACTCTTTAAAAAACCAAATAAAATGAACTCTTTAATTAAGTAATGTTTGGGTTTGTAATTACACAACCGTGCATCATACAATGTTGTGTGTCGGAATACATTCACAAAGTATGTTTTGTTCAGTAGATACAGGCTTATGGGTACATTATTAAAATATAAAAAATAGAAACTAAATTGTTTTATAAAAAAAACACCGCCTCATGACAGTTTTTGTTTCAACTTGTTATGTTTTCATTTACAATCAAATCATTAATTATCCAGTTGCATGTTTGATATCATGAACGATGTCTCCACGAAAAAAAAATATTGCCACCATTGTTTATTTTCGCAATGCCGCCGTGCTTGTTGTTTTATGTCCATATAACCCACTTTTTAGTGTGCGCTTGTTCCACACCTGAAGGTCGTGTCCGAACTGGCTGGCGGTCACGGCTACGGCTACCTATGGCTGGATCGCCGTGTCATCATGCGATGGTAATACGTCCATAGAAACACCCTTTGCAACAGCCGTAGCTGTAACCGAACCCGCCAATTTGGATGTGGCGAAATCTCGAATTAGAAAAATACGTTGAAAGGGAAACCGATATTATTAATTTCTGAGAATCAACCTTACTCGCAGCTGAGAAGCTGAATGGCGGAGGACGCAGCTGTGGTGCCCCTGGCAGCCAGCCACATTGATCCATGACCACGGATCACAGCCAGAGACTCGAAAGTGTTTGATTTGTCCGGATGAGGGAGGAAAACCAGAGGGTCCGGAGAAAAACCCTCGTGGCATAAGGGAGAGAACAACAGCCGATTTCACGAAACGCTAGTACACATTAGTGACAAATCCTATCTCGAGTTAGGACGAGTAACTAGTCCTAACTTAGGATTAATCTTAAGGTTTACATGTTACAGTGAAGGCTGGGACTCGTCCTAAGTCCTAAGATTAATCCTAAGTTAGGAAGAGTTTGGTGAAATCGACGGCGGGGTCACCGTGGTGAGAGGCTATATATAGCGCTTTGTGCACAGCCACCCAATACGACCCAAACCATCTGAAATACAACTTTAAGTATATACCTTGTCATCCCCAGAGTCGTAGATCTTTTTAACAAAGTCCATGTCCCTCTTGTGGCTGGCTTTGACTCTTAGAAGTTTAAAGCTGAAATATCATTATGGCAATATGGAAGGGAAAACCAAAACAAAACAAAAATTACGAGAATTTAATGATGAGCGCCATGCAGCGAGAAACACCATCACGTGCTGAGGTAGACACACTCGAGACTTCCCAAGTCCGAGTGAATCCCCGATTTGAGGTCTATTAGGGCAGACCATCCAGCGTCTGTACGACCAGAAAAAAGAGAATCTCAACTTCGAAGTATTATTGAAATCAGTTTCAGGGTGAGTTTGACACGGACTGTTGGCCGATCCCCTATGTTAAAAATCATTCGGTTGCATTTATCGTGATCCATTGACAAATCGCCGGTTTACACTACTAATTGGTTTCATGTTCATGGGATAACGAAATAAACATTCTCATCATCTTCTTTTTGTTTTGGACCTCAACTCACCACTCCCATTTCTTGCGAAGGGGTATTCTGGTCAATGCCGTTTTGACTTTTTGCACCGAAATTGTTTTCGAAATTTACATGGTCGCATCATTGAATCAATCGTAAAATGATAGTTGTACTACTTTAATTTTCTGGTTGAAAATCATTTCGTTGCAACATAGACAAGTACAAAAAAAGGTAAGGAAACAAAAACGACACCAGTTTCCGACTTGCCTCTCTGAATAATGACGGCTTGCAAAATCACTCGATGCAAAAGGTCACCATGCATAAAACATATGTTGGTCTGGAAACAATTTATAAGATATTTGAACAATCTTACCCGTCATATCTCGCCGGCTCAGCATCAGCAATTGCCACAAGATATAATACTATTGAGGAGAAAATGACGGTTAACCACATGACTCCTAGCGATTTCTCCTTCGCCATGAGACCTCCTCTCATTCCGAATTCGACCAGGGATTTCGATGATCACAAACTAACACTTAATACAGACACTTTTCCCCGTTGTCTATACAGATTCAGACATTATGCTTGTCCCCCAGCACTTATGATGACACTAAAACAAGACAGGGTTGTTAAACAGTGTACATTGTGCAATGCCAGTTTACTCTCCCAGTATCGTGGCTGCCATTGGCTGGCACTGTGCTGGAATGCTTGACACACGTTATAGCAGTTGAGGAAATGGTCGGGAAAACACTGCAAGGAAACTACTTTAGCATACAATGTGTGTTGAGTTACGCGAGACAAAGTGTAATTAAAAAATAACTGCCACCCACTCTACCAACAATAATTCCTACCAGCATTATTTCACTATCGGGTTATTAATTACCACACAGGACTGTGCCGTTTTATGGACTTTTATTGATCTTGGCAATATTGAAATGCTTATTTTGCAAGCGGTAGACTAATTATTTTGCCATTGGGAGGTTGGGTATGTAAAGACTATAGAGGAGGTATAAAACGGAAATAACAGGTGAGCTAAATTCCTTCCTCCATGGCACCACACCATTTCAACTCTCACTGTGAAACGATTGATCACCTGGCTATCTTTTTCAAAAAAGGAAAAAAAACACACACACACACACAAAACAGTGCGATGTGGTTTTATTAGTTATAGGCATAGCGTTTAGTCTACTTTTGGCCGGCGAAATGATCAACCATTGATCTCCATTAATATTGATGGAGATCAATGTGATCAACCCAGGCCAACATTAAAGAGCTGCTGCTTGGCAGAAAACTATTACATGTATAGGCTATAGGCCTTGGTGTCTGACTAAGTTATTTTTCCTGCTATTAGAACAAATATTGGCAGGGAATCAGTCACAGAAATATACATCACATTGAGTTTTGTTTAGAACTATGCTTCTGCTAAACAATAATTACTCTTTGTTAAAAACGCCCTCTCTCTGTTTTAGCCTCGAAGTGATGCCATCGGACATTTTCGCTCGTCCCCAGCGCCTTGCCTTCAAACCAAAGGCGCTGGGATGGGCAAACGTATCAAGCACGCTCGTTGGTTAATGCTCAGTCCCATCATGCATCACACTCACACTGCAAGCACTACACGCATGACGTACTTCCTGAACAAGAATCTGTGCAAGCTGATTAGCCCATCCCAGCGGTCCTGGATAGACCTTTCCATTGTTGATAAACAAACAGCGCTGGTTGGCATGGACCGCCGAATGTTAGTAAAACATTCAACAGTGATACAGATGTTTTAACCAAATTCAACATTTTCGGTAAACTTCTAATTAAATAAAATACCTCCCATGATCGGTTGCTTTGTTTCCAATAAATTCAACACTAATTTTGAATATTTATGTACCATTGTTACAAATTGTAGTTATCTGTTTTTGTTTTGCATTTATGGGTTCCATAGTTTTCCAACCTGGGTTGGCAAAAACTTGGGCTGTGACGTTGCAAAAGAAAGGTCTATAGGCCGCTGGGGCCGAGCGAATCGGACATTCGGGCCACACTTTGAGGCACTTGAGGGCGCTCTTCAATTAACACTAACACATGTGGAAGACAAATCAGGGAATAGAGTAAGTCGTTCAACTTCTTTCTTTATTTCTCTGTTATTTACAGCGTACGTTTTACTGTTTACAGTAAATAGTAACATTTAACATTACTTAAAACGGAAGATAGTCTTCATTTGAAAACTATAATTTGTCGTGATGTAATTCATGCCGGTTAATGACAAAGCGTACCTGTCTCGACTGGAATGTTTGACATGTTTTAAGTTGCACTTCTTTTACACATTTTACACCCCTTCCAACATGACCACTTTGGGACGGAACAGGCACATGCGTCCTGGCATCAACAACATTATTAAAATGATATTGCCCTGTGGTACTTAAAGTTTTTCGTAGAACTAGGAAGGAGGTAACAACCTCATACTCAGTTATACTTATAGTTCTAGGTAAGGCGTAGCCTACACTGACTACCCCTTTAGTTTGACCTTTTCTATGCAATGCTAGCTAATATTAATAAAGTAATAATATACTTAGTATACAACACAACACAAGGCTAGTCTGTCTTGAAAGAAACACAATATGAACAACAAAATTGAAATGAAATTTCTCAATTATTTTATTAAATTTGGACAACTTTTATTAGTGCTTGCACATTTGTAGAATCGCCCGAAACTTTAGTGTTAACCCTCTGGTCAGGACTGAAGGTAGCTTTGTTAGACTAGAGGTAGCGCGATATTGACATTTCCTATTCTGGCCGCACACAAAAAAGAGGTTTTTCAAATTATTGTTGCTTCGAACTAACATGCTGTCTGAGCTTCAAATCACTCATGTAGGTCAATAAAACTCTCTTCTTTCATAATCTCTTTGAAAAAAGGCAAAACTTTACCTCACTTTTTCACACATCAAAAAAATTCAGAGATGGTCACCGACGCGACGACCGCAAGCGCAGCCATTTTGGAACTTTTTTGAGAGATAAATTGGCTCTGACCGTTTTCAATTATACCGCCCTCTCTTGACTTCTAATCGAAAAATACTGCCATCTATTGATAGAGAGAGGATTGGAAAGTCTTTTTTTCCTGTCTCAATCGGTGAATAAATAAGGTTTTTACGTATTTTTTTTACCGTTTTTGGCCAAATTTTGACTAAATTTCATATTTTAAAGGAATTTATACTGTCAAACCTATATCAGTAAAATCCTTGTCCATTTTTGAGTAAGAAAAGTTGGGTTTTGTTCCGGTGCGAGGTCGCGCATTTTTTTTATGGAGGTTTTAATTCAATCACGGTACTCGGTAAAATCTCATTTTATAACCTTTGAGTGCACGTTAGAGATAGGGCTGAAATGCCTTAGCAGTCCGGCAGGTCTTAATTTAACAATCTCTTTACCTCAGTTGGCGACCAGACGAGTACCTCGTGTGTGGTGTCTTTAGAAAGGCATAACTCCATTAACGAAAGCAGCTATGACAGTGGCGTTTGCACCAATGAATTTCTCCTGAGGAGACCTTTAATTTGATGTATAATTTTAATATATTTGAAAAAAGGAAATTTTCACTATAATAAAGCTACTGAAGGGTTGCGAACATAACAACCAGATTCACAATAAGATTCACAATTGAAAACATCAAATTATTAATTATAACATTTGTCCATCTTCATCTTGATTCCAAAAGCCACATGTCATGAGCTGATGAGACGGTCAACACTTTTGATCAGCGCAATCTTTTTAGAACAATGGCAAGCCAATTGGACACCATTCCTCCAGCCAATGATGTACCTCAACAAGACGAAGAGCCACCAACGGAGGAGATACCTGTACCTATGGTAACATCCAGCCAAACTAAGGAATCCGCAGAGCGTGAAGGGACAGCAGAAGAGGACTCTGCCACTTCAAGCCAGACGGACAAAGAGTCTGAAGGTTTGTGACACTGTCACTCTTTAAAGAACGTGCATGCTCTTTTTCTTTTCTTTGAAAATGGGGCTTACGTGTTGGTTACTTTCAAATTCATATATGTAGCGTCATTAGAAGGTGCACCAGGGTTTGCCCATAATGTTTTCAGTAACTAGTCAGCAGGACCGTGGGTAGATTTCACAAAGACAGTCCTAACTTAAGACTAATCCTAGAAGTTATTAAAAACTTAAGGCTAGTCCTAAGTTAGGACGAGTAACTCGTCCTAACTCCAGATAAGACTAGTCTTAACTCTTTGTGAAATCCACAGGTAGCTTTTTTTTTTTACTATTCTGTCAGTTTTTTCATGGGCATGATCAGCCGATTATGATTTTGTTTTATTGCCATTTGCCAGAGTAAACATGAACAAACTTTAAACGTAGTAGTGGGAGAAACATTTTGGGGCAGTTCTTCCAATGGACAGGAAAACAGGAGCACAGGAAAACATGGCATTTGCGATATCAAAGTTATAGTGACCAAAATATTTTGAGGTCAACTCTCCCAACGAACCGGAGAGCAACATCTCAGCCGATAAGCTAAATTCTTTTTTTCTTTTTTTTTCCATTGCCAAAAAAAAAACCCAGAAAAAAAACATACAGTGTTCACTGTGCTTGTCAATGTCAGTTTCCTTGTTTTTCAATAACAAAATAAAATGTTTCTGTTTTGAACACACACAGTGGGTATTCACTGCTTTTGAAACTGTTTGTTTTTCTTGCGACAGATGGGGCTCAAGAATCAAAGGAAACGGGAGATCAATCGGCAGCGAAGTCATCGGCCGCAGGAGCTGTAACAGACCCCTACCATTATCTCACCAGAGAACACTTCACATCAGAGATCTTTAAGATTGAACTGAAGAACCTGCCGAGGCACTTTGGGTTTGCAGTAAGTATCACAAATGCTAGGCGCCATTTTCGCAAAGAGTTTCAGCTTGATCATAACTCTTTCAGTGCCCGGTTTTTGTGTGTTTTGAACCCAAAATGCTGAGCTTTTTTAGGTTTTTCAGAATTCTGTATAAACATTAAAAAAAAGAAGTCTTTCTCACCAAATAATATGTACCTTGTTGATTTGTGTTGCCTTGGTACATCCCAAAGTCAATGGTATTTCTTGAGTGATAGTGCCCTCTCATGATAACATGTATATTATGGGTCGTACGTACGTTTGAGGCCACTTTTTGAGTACATAAACAAGATTGTACATGTACGATAATGGCACTTTCCGAAAACATAAAATAGATCGTACATATATGAAATTGGCACTGAAAGAGTTTTTTTTCTCAATCTTAATTGCTAAGCAAAGTGTGATGTTCACAATACAAATTGCTATCGCAATAATGACAACTCATCTTAAGATGAATCTTAGTACTTTTTGTGAACTCCGCTCTGTGGCCGATTTCACTAAGAGCTAAGATTGATCTTAAGTGTAAACCAATCTTAACTGCTATTAAGCAAAGTGTGATCTCGCAATACAGATTATTCAAGCAATATTACCAACAACTCATCTTAGGATGAATCTTATTGCTTTGTGAACTCGAGTTCAGGTACTTTATGTAAAGATGGGTTAATTTTTCTCAAATTTTTGGTGATCAAAGAAGAATCGACTAGAGCGATAACTGAACCTGGGACCTCCGCAACTGAGCTATCTAGCCATATATTGGCACTTGTTAGCCACCCTATGTTGTCAATACTTTTGTTTGGTGGACACCAGGCAGAAAAAAAGTTTCCATACTTTTGCTTCCGAGGTTGTATCAAAATCTTTGTGTGATCCCTGACTTTACGCCAGTATAAGGCTGTATGGGAGGATTGAGGCTACATGGTATCAAAAATACCTGGGACCAAGTTCATAAAGCCAGTAAGCATAAAAACATGCTAATGCAAAAAAAAGGTTACCAGCCAACATTTCATAAAGTTACACTGATGCTACTAGTGCCAAACTCAGTTTTGCTCAGCAAAGAAATTTTCTAAGCATCATTTTCAATTTCATAGAGATGCTTAAGCAAAAAAAGTAGCTAAGCACATAAAAACGATGCTTACCAGAATAGGGTTTCCAGCCAAACTACAATATCACATGTACAATTTGTGACTGGTATACTACTCATCTCTGCTTAGCAGAAAAATGTTATGCAATGTTTTCTGCTTAAGCAGCGCAATGAAATTGGGCCCTGGTCTGTCATTGTCAGACATTATTCAAACTCACAAATGACTTATTGTACTTGCAGCAACTGAAGAAGATGCTGGTTAATCTACAGTTGAAGCCCAAGAAGGTCAAAGCAGTCAACAGAGCAACGTATGCTTTTGTCACGTTCAGGTCAGTGTCTCAAAGAAAGCCAATCAGGGCACAGAATGTGTTTTCACTCTCCATGAATCTTTTTTTTTACGCTCGATATGTGGCATGGTGTACCCTTCTATTGTGTTTCATTAAGTGCTTGGAATCTCAGGAATTCTTAAGAGGTTTTTCGAGGGGGGGGGGGGGTGGGAACTTCTTTGTAAGGTGAAAATAGTGTGTTAACCCTAAACATGCTAAATGCAACAATATGCACCAAATGGTAATAGTTGTTGTAATCTGTTGCATTTGGCAGTCAACTCAGATGTAATTTTTTGACTGAATTTGTTGCATTTAGCAGTGAAGTGACTTCATATAGGTTTGGGTGCTTCTATTGTATCTGAACAACTTATAATGGGTATTTCAAAATATTTTTTGTGGGAAAAGTTTTGAGAAGTATGATGTAATATTAGGTAAGAATCATAATTCAAATCATATTCAAAAAACTGTATAATAACAGTTAACAGTTACAAGTCACCACTACACATGTGCATACTGTTGCATTTAGCACGGCAAACACCCTTGCTCAGTCCTTTCACAAACAGCATGCCTGCACATTGCAACATTATCCCTTGTTGCATTTTGTTGCATTTGGCATGGTTCTCATTTCAACTGTGTTGCATTCTGTTGTATTTGGCAGGCTATGTAGAGAGAACATTGGGGTGGATACCTGTTTCCCCATATGGGGCATGGTATAGAATCTTTACATAGCCTGTTGGTGAGTCATTATGTCAAACACAGTATTTGCTGCACGTGCATGGTTCACCTGACTTCCAGTTCCAAAGCTGGCATAAGTGTCTGTGTTGTTGTACGGAAAAACCGACTTGTTCCATCGTTCAAAGCAATTTTTTATGACAGACACCGATATTTCTGAGAAAACATTGGGTCTCCTGCAAGACATGTGAAAGGCAAGTCCAAGAATGATTTTGTTCTTGTATAAATCATCAACGACAAAACAGTTCAATGCATTTCTCACGGCAGTTTTGCGTGGAATGGGCGTTGCAGTTACGAACAGGATGATGCATGATTACATCTTATTATGTGTTCTTTGATTTCTATCAAAGAACCAGTTCATTGCAGGGTTCTTCCCAGGTTTTTTCAAATCTGGGGGGCATACTGAACCCAACTTTTGGAAGTATTTGCCTTAGCACGTTAAACTGAAACGAGGTCAGTGGAATGTTGTTTTTTTACTTAGTGTGTATCTTTGGTTTGAAAAGCCATGCTGTACAATCGGGGGTGTTTTTAACGATTTTATCTTTATGATTTTGGTAAATTTGCATAAAAAAAGAAATAATGCATTTCTGGTGGATAAGTTTACGTTTGTTGAATATACAGGACAAAAATTTGTTATCCGAGGTTTTGGAACATTTCTGTCGACTTTTCATGTAAATTTGGGCTATATTCCAGAAGTTTATGACAAAGAGAAACACACGTTTGCAAAATTGTTTTTCTTTCTTATTTCTTGAAGCTGTGAAGAGGATAAAGAGGAAGCTTTGAAAGTTCTTGACGGTCACAAATGGAAGGGAATGATCCTGAAAGCCAAGGTAAGAGAAAGAACCTGCATATGAAGCAGGTGTGTGATTTCTCAGAATGTTTCCTGATACATTGGTGTTCTCGAAATCTCCTTGAGTTTTCAAATTTTCTTGCAAGGATGGACAAGAATCACCAAAGGGAGAACGAAATCGTCCACATTGTGTCCAAACCCTGCAGTTTTGTACTTCTCCTGAATTGCAACATCATTTGTTGGTTGATCTCAGTGTTTTGTGGTTTATTTGAAAGGGAATTAAAGAAGTACAAATTTTGTTATTACTCATTTTGTTGTAAAACAATATGTTCAAGGTGATAACAGAGTTTGTAAAAATGGCCTTTGAATGAAAGCTTTCTGCTGTGTAAGAATGTGTGCTTCATGCTTGAGTGGTCAAACAATGCGGGCACCAGCGCTTGTTTATGTCAAAACAATTGAGTAACAAAAGGGTTAAGCGTTCTCGTTATGTTTGTTCTATTCTTAATTAGGTAGCCAAGCCAATTGAAGACCCATACATCAAGAGTGTAGCTTTGAAGCGATCTCAAGATGAGTCAGATGGAAACACCAAGGAATCCAAGAGAAGACGAGAGGAAGAGAGTTTGCCCGTAGAGGAGAGGTTAGTTTATCTCGTAGAAAGAGAACGGGGAGAACGCTGAGTGAGTCATTATTCACCCTACTCAGTTTGTGAGACCATTTTATGGATGCCTGTGGCCGTTTTATTTCATCGTGTTCTTTATGCATGTATGGTAAAACAAGACAAGAGTGTATGGAAATATCTGCCGAACAGATACTATGTTATTTTGATCTACCAATTAAAAAGCATAGAAATGCTCAACGCAGAGCTTCCAAGTCTCCCTGATTCTGCAGAAAGTTCCCCGAAAAGAAACCAATCTTTCCATGTAATTCTGATGAACAAATTTGGAAATCTCCCTGATTATGGAAACTTTTTCCATAGCATGTTGAATGATTGCAAGATTGCAAGATACTGTGGCGGGACTAGCCCAATCCGAGGTTACTAGAATCCCTCTCGGACCCGCTATCCAGCGGCTGGGAATGTAGGTCCGTTTGGATGGAGATATACCGCCCTATACGCGTAGCTGCATTCAACCACGCCTCCTTAACCTCTGGGACGACAAGGACATACAATAAATCACACAAGAGATTGATCTGAGTTGGCAATTAATTTATTGTGATGAACTCATTCTTTATTGGACCCTGATTAGATATTGGTAGCCTCCCTGATTAATTATTGTTAGCCTCCCTACTTCATTTAGTTCCCTGCAATCAGTTGCCTATAGGTAGCCTCGCACTAGGCGCTACATGTACTTCAAGGCAGTGCTGGGCGGCGCGGTAATGCCTGGATGGGGGTCAGCCTCGGGGTATCCGTGGTGCCGTACGCCTCTGGCGTCCTTGCGTGTATCCCTCCTCCTCGAACCCCGCCCTCTATCGTCCTGAGTACTCCCTGAGTCTCTCTCATAGAGACAGCAGGTATGTGAGCGCGCACTCCCCGGCTCCGTTCCGCTACAACAGCCTATAGCTGTTCGTCGCTACGCCTCCAGTAGCCTCCCCGGACCCTGCGACCTGACCCCAGCCCGACTTCACCGTCCGTCCAGCACGCCGTCAGCCCCGCTGGTGCCTACCTACTGACTCCTGCTTCAGTCCTTTGTTGCGTGACTGCACCGTTCCGTCTTCAATACCTGTGCTAACTAGCTCTGCACTTGAACTGCCTGAGCTGCTGCCTGCAGCTCTTTTATAGGAGCCCGCAGCTGCTCGTGCGCCCTCTATGTTGAGTCATTTGCGTCACAATACAAATTTTGGTAACTCTGTAAATGCATATCGCCATTTTTTGCAAACACACATGGCATGTAATATCATTCTACCATACACGGGTGTCACGCTGTGTCAACATGCCGCATCCACAGCAGGACACAGTGTGCAGTCAAATGCAGCTCCGGGTTCTAATTCTATGGTTTATCTACTATTGCCTGTGTAATCTGAATCAGGTTCCTTGTATGTATCAATGTATAAAACATAACTGATATGTGTTAGGGGGCCAGACTATTTCAGCTTCAGTTTGGTTTTGAGGAGTTGAGATTCCTGGGATGCTTATGGCATGTACACCCATTAGCAATCTGTTATTATTATTATTGTATACTTCTTGTGATGAAACCATGGATGCCTACCAAGTATCACTGTAGCTGAGGAAACCTTCAAACTAGGGTGCATTCTATGTGATACAGAAACACCGGGGTTAACCCCTACTCTTCCATGTTAGGTGTTCTGGGTTCTTTTACCTGCACTACCAATCCTGCTGGTGCTGCATACTCCTTAAGAGTTGAGATTCATGATGAAGCCTACTTGGCTTGAAAAAACTGCATAACAAATACACATTAATGTTGTTATCATTATGTGTGACGAGTCTGTGCAATAATATCAAAATTTCAGCAATTAATAACAAACTAAAATGTTTGTGTTTATAAATTACAGACTTAACAATTCCGTCACTCCACTGTGGAACCAGCCGTATGAGGACCAGCTGAAGATCAAGCAGAACAACACCATGGAATTCCTGCGTAATTTGACCAAGATGCTGCAAAAGAATGTGGGCGAGATAACACCGTGGCTTGCACAGCAAAGGTCTGTCCCTGATGCAAAGATGCCTTGAGTTTTCACTGCTACATTCACTGGAATAATAACTCGACCAGATTTGTACACTTTTTGCAGTTAATGTCCATTTGTCCGATACAAGAAGTGTATGAGTGCAATGTTCAGATGCATTAGCTGTGGCTGCAACCAGCACTCTAGAACAAGCTCTTTCTGTAAATGCGAGACTCACTTTCCTTCAGCTCCGTCAAGACAAACTTAAAAACTCCTTTATTCACACAGTCAAGAGCGCTTTGAATCGCTGTAGGAAAGTGCTACTTCAATGTTATGTGTTATTATGAATATTATTATTATGCATGTATGCCCTTATTAGGAGCAAAACATGGATAACGAAACTAATGCATGAAATTTTGTTTTTACAGGAAAAAGTACAATGGAATGGCCTGCGAGTTAGAACCAATAAAACCATCGGTGAGTTTATTGTTAGAGGTTTAAAAATGTACTCGAATAACTGATAAAAACCGTGTGTCCTTGTTGGGAAATTGAAATAGTGAGGTGCGTTTTGGCGATCGTGAACAGAATGACGGTCATTGTTTCACGAGTTTGTTTTTGCTGTGGTGATGTAACTGCTCTGACCAAACCGTAACCAAGATTTTGGCTTGGGTTGGCTTAGTCTCAAGATGGTGGATTTTATATTAAAAAAATTATATTGAATTTATTTTGAAATTACTCTTAACACTGAAGCATACATATCTAAGTTCTAAAAACTGAATTCAACTAACCAACCCATTTTTATAGAGCTCTCAGAAATTGTTTAGGGCAGTGTCTTTTTTCCTTTTCGGAAACTTGATTTTGTTCAGGGTTGCCGATACGCAGCCCTGGTGATGCAAAAAAGTGCTCACTGCTTGCATAAATTTGAAGTAGCGCATCCTTGGTCGGAAATTTAACACTCGGTTGTTACTCTTGTTACTCCTTCATAGCCAGTTCTAGAGAGCTATCGCAACAAGTGTGAGTTTACCGTCGGTAGGAGTGTAGATGGAACAGGTAAGAGCACAGCCCAATAGACCCCCTGCGTACCGGCCATTGCTAAACACATACAACAGAAATGCACATGTGTGCATGCACTTCAGCCAATGAGAATTCTTACTTTGACCACAGTGAGGGTGCTGTTTGAGCTATTGACGTATTACATAGATCTGCTAGGCAGAAAAAAACTAATTCACTTGTGAAGTTAGCGTTTGCAGAGAACCAGGCAGAAACAAGTCATTGTGGTTTTGTTTTAGCAGGTCTCAATTTTATGAAGCTGTTTATGTTTACTATAAAAATGTGCATAAGTAAAGGTGTATTTTGTATTAAAAACAAACCAGAAGTGTTGGCAGTGTGTAAACACAAACACTACCACTAACTTTGACGAACATTTACACATTGTTGTCTTTTTTCCTCTTGCAGATAAAACTGTTGGATTCAGGTTAGGAAGCTACAGAGGTGATAACAATGAATTTGATCTTTTTCACAAAAAAATTTACAAAACAAATTATTTTTAAGTAAAGAATTATCAGTACTACCTAGGTGTGGCTTTGAGCGGGCACTTCGGTGTCCACCGCTGCTTTATAAAGCACACCGTTTCAAACATTGAGATAAACTTCATTCAGGTAGTGGTTCGTTAGTGTCACCACTAAATCCCAGTCTTGTTTATGATATCCAACAAAGTTAAAAAAACTTATTTGTGATACTTGTTGATATTGTCTAGGTGGCCAGGTATCTGTGGTAACCCCCTCCGCCTGCTCCCATGTCTGTCCTGCCACTAAGTCCATAGTCGCTGCTTTCCAGAAGTACATACAGCAGGAGTCATCCCTGGAGAGCTACGGTCAACAGATGCACACGGGCCACTGGCGCATGCTACTGGTCAGGACCAGCATGATTGGAGGGCGAATGGCTGCTGCATTCATGCACCCACAGGCGCTATCCAAGGTCAGATGTCAGTGCGTGAGGTCAGAGGTTGTTAGCAGAGGTCAGATGTTATGTGAGGTCAGAGGTTGCTATCAGAGGTCAGATGTCAGTGTGTGATGTCAGGTTATTATCAGAGGTCATGTCAGAATGTGAGGACAGAGGTTATCAGGTCAGATGTCAGTTTGCATGGTCTGAGGTTGCTATCAGAGGTCAGTTGTCAGTATGTGAGGGTCAGAGGTTGTTATCAATGGTTAGAATTCAGTATGTGAGGTCAGAGGTGATGAAAGGTCATGTCAGTTTGTGAGATTAGATGTGCGGTCAATTCTTCACAGAGTGGTATGATTGAGAAATTTAGAGCAGTAATTGTAGTGTATAATTTTTATTTGTTGTAAGATCTGAAATATTTTACTTATCCCCACCTTACTAATGTGAATCTGTTCTTCGAGCTCTCTTTTGCATTCGTTGTAGCTTGTAGTAAGAGTTAACTGGATTCAAAAATATTACTACATGGTTTTCATACGTCACTGTTGCTGTAAAATAAAATTCTGTATAGACCACTTGCATTGACTTCACTCATGGCTACTGTTAGCCCATGGTCTGCCAATAACATGCACACTGTACGTTATCACAGAGGGAATCTGACTACCACAATGGCACAACCAAGATTTATCATGGACGATGACGGCAGGTAAATTGTGTCAATACTCGGTACATTCAGAGGCTCGCAGAAATATACCCTTATGCAACTCAAGGATGGAATTCAAACCAACGGGTTGGGTTTCCTGTGTTTTATCACATCTGCGTTTTTCTAGGTGCATTGTGTGAGAATTTCATTTTTTGATGTACTGAATTGATTGTTACATGATTTTGCTAACAAAAAGTCATGTTTTCTACATGATGCATTATTAGAGATATTTTGGTTTGATTCTGCAGGAGGCAATAGAGGAAGAGAAGGTGAAATTAAGAGACTTTTTCAGGGTGGGCGAGGGTAAAAGCTGTGGGCTGACCTCACTGTACATCAACCTACAGCGAGAGGAAAGAAGGTTAGTATTATATTTATAGTAATTGTGTAACTTTTTCAATATTCCAGAAACTTTGGCGCTTTTTGCTGGAATCAGACACTACCTTATTTTTATCCTGTGCAAATTTTGCAGTGGTGTCAATACGTACAATCACCTGGATGGAGATGAGTATATCAATGAAGATCTACTGGACCTCAAGTTCAGAATATCACCGGACGCCTTCTTCCAAGGTATGTCGAAGAATCCTGGTGGGGATAGTGTGTCATGGGCGAGGGGGTCTAGTCCTGGGCCTACCATAGTGTTAGCCAGAGAGGAGTCTGGGTGTCTTTTGGGCGTCCTGTTTTAAATTTGGACACCCTGCTTCATCTGTGATTTACATGTAAATGTATTGTAAGAGAACAATTTGGACACCCAGTTTTTAAATTTCCAGTGAACTTGGACACTCTTTTACTAAATCCTGGCCAAAACCTTGGGGGCCCACCCAATTTCATAGAGCTGTTAAAGCAGACAAATGTTGCTTAAAATTTTTCTGCTGAGCAAAATTAAGCAGGATACCAGTAACATTTTGTGCACGTAAAATGGTATTTTAGATGGTATTCTTATTTGGATAAGCATAATTTTGTTGTGTTTGGCAAACAGGGCCCAATTTCATAGAGTTGCTTAAGCACAAAAATTTGCTAAGCACAATAAAATGTTGCTTAGGGGTCTTGTCAAAATTAATCCTGGACAGACCATCGGACAAGGTTCATCCCATGTCAAATTTTTGTTGGACGGGCCATCGGATAGGAGTTCCAATGAGGTGATGTTTCACACGCTGAACAGTATCCTCCCGTCCGATGCACAGTACCCAAGGCACCCCACAGAGTGCTCTGCGGTTTCACTGGCTGATTAAACACTAATATAAACAAACTTGTGGTTTGCAGTTTGGAGGAGTCTGGTCTGACCGTTCGGAGGTCACTATAGTGTGGTGGAGTTTTTAACCCATTGTTTTTTGAAATAGACAAAATTACTAGCCAAGTTCTTGTAAACCGTTGCTTGTGTTCCCTTCCTCCATTCTTAAATTTTTAGGTTAACAGTTAATAATTAAACAAATGGAATGTAAGCATCAAATGATCATCTATGATATTTGTCTTTAGAAAATACTCAGGGTCATTGAGGCCTAACCGTGAAACCGAAAACCTGCCCTTAGGAGACCCCCTGCTGGTTTTCCAGTAGATAGCGATCTAAAGACCCTGTGGTTTGTAAACAAACCATCTCTGGTGAAGGCCAGTCACTGTGAACTCATCCCATGGCCCATCCGATGAAGTAATCACTACAAGGGAATTCAACATGGGACGAGAAACCTGGTCCTGGACCGGTGCCGTCCGATGGCTGTCCGGGATTAGTTTTGACAAGGTCCCTTACCAGAATAAGGTTACCAGCCAAACTACCTTGTCACGTGTACAATTTGTGACTGGTATCCTGCTCATTTCTGCTTAGCAGGAAATTGTTAAGCATTATTTTCTGCTTAAGCAGCTCTATGAAATTGGGCCCTGGTATGCTTAAGCAGCTCTATGAAATGATGACGGTCATCAGAGTGTGGGTTTGAATCGCGGTTGTGACACTTGTGTTCTTGAGCAGGAACGCTTAACTATAACTTCTTCTCATCACCCAGGACTAAATGGGTTTCCTGCAAAGGGTAGGGACTGTTGATGTGACTCATTTGTAACCTGTGCGCTATTTTTAAATACCGGTGCTGCAGACTCCTAAGGAGTTGAGATGGTATCAGGGACCAGGGATATATTATTGTAACTCTCTTTGAGGGTGGCTTGAAAAACCACCAAATAAATATATATATATATATATTTTTTTGTGCATCAAAGACCTTGATGACTGTAAGCTTTACAACTGTGTATGAGGAGCCTAGAATGCAAGCATTTGTCAAAGAAGAGAAATTCAAGACATCACATCCCTGTTGTCTTCACTTTTAATTCCAGTTCACTATTATCAAGAAGTGCCTGATTTTGGTGTGGAGTGTCAAATATCGCGTTAAACTGTTTCCCTCTTAAATCCACCAGTTGCCAAAGGTGATGGCAAGTCTTCCGCTATGAATTTATGAATACGTTTCCCCCTTCAGTGAACACTGTTGCAGCGGAGGTCCTCTACACCACAGTCGGCGATTGGGCTCAAGTCACGCCTTCAACCACTGTACTAGACATCTGCTGTGGTACAGGTACCATTGGAATCACTCTAGCTAAGGTACAAGTTTGACTAAGCTTAATAGAACTAATAGTCACCCTATCCGCCCCCCCCCCTTCCCCAGGTGCCACTCCCCCAATGTTAAAATATTAACCTTACGTTTGAATGTTTTTAGAACATCTTGCTATGGTCAGCATGCCTTTGCCAATGCTGCACCTGCCATCTGGAACAAGCTCCTTGCCACACTACGTCAAACAACATCTTTGAACATCTTCCAGAGAGAATTGTGGTCCCTATTGTGTTGCTAGTTTTTCCCTTCAGTTTTTCTGAACATAACTTTTGTGCTACCCTTGTTGGTTCTTCTGTATGCGCCTTGATTGGTTTCCGGAGATGTGCCGCATTATAAGTCCATATTATTATTATTATTATTATAAGCCTTGTGTAGTATTGCTCAATATTTTTACTATTTTCCATTTACACTCAGACAATGTACTTGGTTTCACCTCCATATCAGAAATCTTATAAAATGTAGTAATTGGAACAACAACAGTGCTGAAAAGGGGCAAGTTGAGATCTTGATTAAGAGGTGACCAGCTGAAAAACAAAGATTGTGGTTAATATTTTACCCTGCTAGGGTCAAAGCCTCCGGCCATTAACTATTTTGTAGCATAAAAGTTTACCCGTTGGTTGTTATTTATTTTTTTGGTGTGACTAGAGAGTGATGAAAGTGATAGGCATTGAGATAAACCAACAAGCTGTTAATGACGCCATCTACAATGCAAAGACTAATGGTTAGTTGGCAGGTTAGCATGTTAACAACATTGGCAAGATTGAAAAGATAAATATTCACAAATTTACACACGACTTCCATGGTGTGAATAAAGTCATAGTGGAACACTTCCCTTGAAACATTTCCGCCTGAAATGCTATATTTTTTTGTGAAATGAGTAAAACAGTTAATTTTAGTCTTCTGAATATGAAATATAATGAACAGTGACAGGCCGTCCCCCACCCCACGCTCAGAGCCCTTGCCACCCCCCTTCCCCCGCCTCTTTGCATGGGGGGAGATGTAGTGTAGCACAATGAGTGCATACCTGTGCAGGGTACACAATAGAATGTCCGGGGGCATAATGCAACCGACAAGATTGACCCAACCAAAAGAGGTGCAATTTCATGGCACTGCTTACCGAGGAATTTTGCGCTTATGGAGCTCTGCTTAGCACAAAATTATATGAGCAGTAAGCGCAGAATTCCACGCTAATCAGAGCCATGAAATTGGGCTGAGCATGCTGCCACCGAGTGTCCCATAGTCGCGACGTGAAACTATTTCTTGGATGAAAACCTGAAGTTGTTTTGGTATTTTGTTTGTCAGATCTGAGCAACATTGAGTATACATGTGGCAAGGCAGAGGATGTTTTACCAGATATCATGAATGATCTGAAGGACTGTGAGGATATCGTTGGTATCGTAGACCCACCGAGACCAGGAATGCGTAAGTCATTATATCTCCATCGTCCCAACATGCAGGTCAATTCTTAGTAACAGAACCCGAGTGTCTGTTGGTCTACATTAATACACGAGGTCCTACCGCACACTAGTCTTTGGGTCCTAGCAACTTAGGTTGTTCAAAGAGAACAATGTCAGCTTGCAAATCCACTGTGCTCGCTATGGTCCCCAAAAGGGTTAAGCAAAAAAATGTACCACCATTTGAATTCAAGTGATACGGCCCAAGATGTCTTCCGTATGAACAATGTACAGTTATAAACAACAAAATCTGATTTATTTCCACGCAATAAATCTTCCGTCTTTGGGCTAATCTGCCCTTTATTAATGCATAATTCACATTAACAAATGATGAATTTACACATGTACAGTACATGAAATTCTGAATGATCTGTCGTCCACAGCTCCTAGGGTTCTCCAAGCTGTACGGCGATGTACCAACTTGAGGCGGCTGGTCTACGTCTCCTGCAATCCGCAGAATGCCATCAACAACTTCATCGAGTGAGTGCAAAAAACCAAAAAGATTCACACATGATTAGTGTCTCTTGAAGGTGTTATTGAGAGGCAAAATCCTCAATTTCGATGAATCTGATTTTTCATGGATGATGCATTGCAAAAAAATTGGCTAAGGTTTTTTTTTCTTTGGCATACTTGTTTTGTTCGTATTACAGATACATGACAATGCTCCTTGGATGTGTCTACAGCCCTCAAGAAAAAAACAAAGTATGACACTCCAGGCCAAAACCAGGCATTTCCTGTCAAACGTCAACATTTTGTTTCTTTGCTCGTCACGTAGATGAGAAGAAGAACAATCAAATAACGCCTATTATGGTCAAAACATCACATAACATTGACATCATGGCTGATGGTTCGGTTGTCTTCACTTTTAATGCCATTTCTCTACTTCCCAGTACTGCTTGATTTTAGCGCGAGTTGACAGTCTGTAGAATGAAACATATTGCTATAACAATAATAAAAAAAACTTTTTGACACTTGAAAAAACCCAGTTTTGAATAACTAAGAGTTGTGTTAATAAATAAAGCTACTGTGTCTATACTCTCTCAATTGAAACCCTGTGAGTGGAAAAGCCAAGTCTTGACTGTATTCAATTTTCATCAATTTCAGTGATGAAGTTTTTAAAAGGAGTTCTTAACACCTAATCAATTTCCAAACAGGAAACTTTGCAGGTGCGGGAGCAGGGGTTGGTCCAGACTCCCCTCTGCTCTTGACAACTTTTTAAAACTCATTACAGACCTTGATTCCTATTGCCTGGATCTGCACCTGCTTTGGGTGTCAGACCTAGTGGTATTAATGATTGTCTCTGTTGTTTTGAGATTTCATGACTCTTAAAATTTTACTAGTGTAGAAAATGACTCGACTTGATAACATCCTCAATGCTGAAGGGCAGTACTTAAAAAAGTGTATTGCTTAGTCGTTTAAAAAATACTTCGCAAGATGTCAAATTGACAATAAATAATCCCGACACCTCACATCTTCACTCGTCACTTACAATAAAATAATTATGACTATCCAACAATAAAAAAAATTGACTACTCAAATAAGGTAAACAGAAATTTCATAAACAGTGGTAGCAATGGTCTAAAAATTATTATCTTTTCTTCCCTTCTTTTCCAGTTTATGTCGTCCTGTGTCAAACCGCAACAAAGGCATTCCCTTCAGACCAATCAAGGCAGTAGCCATTGACCTATTCCCTCACACCAAACACTGCGAGCTGATCATATTGTTTGAGAGAGCAGACAAGGTAGACTCTTTCTACACGGTGCCAGACGGCGTTTACTAGGGCCTTAACTTGCTTTGCACTAGGAAAAAATTTGCTCGGCAGAAATAGATTACCAGCCAGAATGTCATCAAGTTAAGGTTATTTTGGCTGGTCCCCTACTCATGTTTTTCTTAGCAAAGACACTTTATTTTCTGCTCAACGGGTTTATGATCCAAAACCATCTCGAAACCCTATCTCGGGTATTCATTAGTCTACATCAGTTGTAAAGTCCATCATACTGAACAAGTAAGCTTTTTTTAATGTTGACCAATCTACTTGGTGCCCGATGATTTTTTCTTGGAGATATTTGGCAGTGATTCCAGTTGACACAGATCAACCAAGCATGAATTGAGGCGAGGTGATAAGCTGGAAGCTGGAAACTGGTTCTGTAGGATGCCATGACATTCGCTGGTATATCCTGAATGCTGTAGAAATCCAAGGTCTGATACTTCACAGAAGCAATTGCTTCCATGCCCCTGGTCACTGCTTTGGTGCCTCTTGAAATGTTCCAGTAGAAATTTAAAATGTCCTCATAGACTTGCCCTTAGAAAATGCCTTGGTGCCCTTTGCCCTTTCAAAAACGAGGCATCAGGTCTGCGTATACCACGGAAACCTGGGAATGATCGATATCATGAAAGTTCAAGAATTGATGGTAACAAGTGTCTCATCCAGGTCTCCAAAGTGGATAATTAATGTCTAGTTTATGTGGATGTTCTTAACACCAACAAAACCCTGGAGTGGACGCATCTGCTTTGTGCTACTGTATAGTTGTCTTGTACACGCCACTCAAGTTCAAAGTAATCGAACCAAGCGTTAAGTTTTTCACGGGGCATCAGACTTAGACGAATACAATGTCACCCTTGTGGAAAACGATCTGACTGTCATCAAGTAGAATTTGAACCTGTTCATTCATACTCAGTGTACTTCTTACTGGATCCATGTACTTTGTGTGCTGGATATTTCTTGGCGTTCAATCCAATCTTCTCCATGGCAGCCTGCGGCAGATCTACGTGGCATTTCTCAGCTAGCCGTATGAGGTACATCAGGACATCACTGAGCTCCTGGCCAAGATGTTTTTTGTCTTTCTCCGACCAGTCTGTGGAGAAATGACCAAATGAAATCTGGAAGTTAACCCTCTTTCTGTTAACTTTATACATACAAACTGTAAGCATGCATGATATTCAGCCTTGTGGGAAAAAATAGGAAGATTATTTTGTGTACAAGGGCTGACCTACATGTACATATTAAAGGTATCAGCTTTTATAGACTTTTCAGGCTACAACTTTGTTAAATTTTCAGAAATCAGATTAAAGTATAGAATATCATGTCTGCGTAAGTGAAGTTCATTGACCACTTCAATCCACACAACTGCCATTGGTTTGTTTGTTTTTTGTTATGTTTTTTTCCAAAAAAGAGAGTAGTAACCAAAAGGAACAAAATATGGAGTTCACCAATGTAAGGGCTAGATAGTTCAGTTGGTAGAGTGCCAGCAGGTTAATCTGAAGGTCGAAGGTTCAAGTCCCACTCTAGTCTATTTTCCTTTGTTCAACCCAAAACCAAATTATCAAGAAAATAAGCTACACAAACTGCGTGCAAAAGTACATGCAGTTATGACTTCATGATAGTGCAGAGCCTGAAGTTGAAATAGTTCTTTGCCGACACAAAGTCTTCTGATTTTAACCAACATGATGAGCAGTCAGCCACCCTTTATCCCCTCTGGTTTCTGAGTAGTGATGTAGTTGTCTTTTGAGGCATCCTTGGTTTTATTCCAATAAATTTATTATAATCATTTAAAAAAAATGTAATTTTATTAAAATTTGTTATCTTACCTTCAAGCCCCTCTTTGCATTCTCCTCTCCACTGACTACATGAAGGATACAAAGGAATATGAATTAGAATGTGATTGGGCCAGTTTGATTTAAGTGGCAATTCCAGTAGTTTAAAAAGGTGGCAGAACAATTTCGGCCAGCAAGTTTGCATGTAGCAAAATTGTTATTTGAATTATTTGAGACCCATTTATGTAACGCAAAGCTACAAGGTGCTGTGGCACAATCCTCATTATAAATGAGTGTACTGTGAATATATAAATGCTCAGATTTTACTGTTGGTAAAATCTCCATCACTGTGATTGAACCACAGTGAAGTGGATAAAGTTAAATTAAAACAACTGAAAAGAACAAATGTTATCAATTTGCTAACTCAAATTTTTAATGTATGTGAATTTGGTAAGTAAATGCAGAAGTTGTGTAAGGATAATATCCACTTTTTGAGAGTGCGGGCAGAAAACAAAATTGTAAGTTTTAGGTCTTGAAAAACTGTCCTTTTAAAATAAGCCAAGATCAAAAAGATGTCACAGGTGACCTCATCTTAATTTTGTACTTACCTTTCTCTTATGAAAAGTGGAAAAATAAAATCACCAACATAAAGAACTCAATATCTTTATCAACTCTATAACTAATAGAACATTACAATAACCAGAGTAAATATTTTATTTGTATGAAATTCATATGAACTTACAAAAGCTCTGAGACTTCACCAACTTCACCAATCTGTAAAAAAGAAGAACAGAATATTTGAAATAATCCAACAAAAGAACTCAGAAATCATCAAAAGTAGACACTGCACTGCTGGTCCTTAAATTCAGCCCCTTTACAGTGTGCATACTTATTTTGACATCTGTACAGTAAGAAATTATTTGATACTTGCCCACTTGGAAAAAAAAACCCAAGAAAAAAATTCTTATTTTAATTTTAGTTTTTGCTTCCTACGGTCATCCTCACAAAAGAAGCTCCCTGTATTGATGCCAGTCATAGATGAAAAACAGGTTCCAATATTGCTTAAGATGACGGTGTTACTGAACAATTTTCTGCTAAGCTAGAATTTCAGCAGGAAACCAGTCTAAATAGTCCAGGTGGTATGGTATTTTGGCTGGTAACCACATACAGGTATTAGCAACATTGTTTGGTGCTTAAATATCCATTGATGCCGAGGCAGTTCTGTGAAACTGCACTCAGGACCCAAAGCTGAACTTACCATTGCTAGCAGTAGATTCCTTGGCTGATGGAACTGATCCCAATCTCTCTGCCTGGCAAAGTCAGCTTGGACAGATCTCCTGATCAGACAAGAAAACAAAAAATGTAATTGTATTTACCAGATTTTTCTCTTTAGAGACCATTCATTACTGTACATGTATAATCATCACCATACGCCAAGACATGGTTTGGTTGGAAATTTTTTGGACGCAATTTGTTCTTGTAAAAGTGTCTGGAAAAAAAAACAACTAAAAAACAAAACCCCCTAAAAAACTGAAATCGGTTTTGTTTAAGAAGCATAGATACTACATGTATTAAGGGAAACATTGGAAAATGGTTAATTCAGGTCATGACCTTTGCGTTGACCTTCTAGGTTGAGTGAAAGTTGGTCCGATCTTGCTGCCGTTTGTGGCTGCTTTGGGCATTTTGGTGCATGCCGCTTGGGCTGCTGTGGTCTCTAAAGGCTTAAGTTCATAAAAGTACAATCTATTGGATTGCCTCTGGTCACTCCAAGTATACAGTTTGACTCCTAGCTCTACTCTCGCTAACTTTTACCAGCGAGCTGACCATCTATTTGAAGCCATTCTACTACTAGGGTTGTGTATGGAGGCACAACTGAGCACAGACCTGACAGTGTACATAGGTGTGTACCGTGTATTTATTCACATTTATATAATATTGCAGGCTGGCATAATTTATCCATCATTCAAAACCACAGTGGATGTTATTATATTATGGTTATCAGGAGGGGGTGGGATTGGAGGCTTATTTTTTTTTATATTTAAAATTTTTTTCTTAAGATATCAAAGCAATTTTAAACTAGAACTTGTGAATAAACTATTTTTTTAATCCTTTTATTAATGATGTTTAAACATTTTGGTATTTGATAAACGTACAGTTCTTCCATAGTAGGGCCATCACTGAATCGGAATTCTTGGTTGCCTCTGTCTGCCGAGGATGCCACGCAGTCCGTCTCCATGTTGATACTCCGTACGTCCGAGATCTCAATCAGCCGGGGTGTACCTCTGGTTGAAGGAATCTCACTGCGTGGCCGGGTAACAAAGTGGTGCTGTTGGCTTTCTGTCCGTCTGGCTGCAACGTGGATATACTCGCTGGACCCTGGCAGGCTGTGGTGGAGACTAGCTGACTGGACAGGTCTGATAGAGAGGTTCGTGGGAAATAACAAAGTTTCAAGTTGGAAAATCAAAATTGTGTTGTCTGCATCCCCCGCTCAGAACCCTTGCCCCCCCCCCCACAATCAGATCGAACAAATGCATAAGTGAACACTTTAAATAGCCCTTCCAAAAATGTATGTCTTCGTCCCCACTTGCCTCCCCCTAAATGAAAATGTCTGGTTACGCCCACTGGTTGTCTGGAAGTATTACCTGTAGACTGGTTTACAAGCTGATATTGAAAATACATTGGTTGCTTTTTTGTGCATAAAAATGTTAATGTATGTAGTGATTATGCTTGTTTTAAATGTAGATCAAGGGCTCAACTGTGGAGTTCCTCCAGGAACCAGGGATGGGAAGGAGGTCTTCAACATGGAGTAGTTTTCTGGTCGTGTCATATGCAGCCATCATGGAGCAACACTTCCTTTTCCCATGCTTCAACACCCAAGGCAAAACGTATGTAACAATTGTCACACTTTTATTTATTGGGGAGGGGGTCTCAGATTACAAAATGTTCTCATTTATATCACTATTTTTATACTGAAATACGTGTGTACGATCAAAATGTACAAATGAAAAACAACATGTATATCCATATAAAATAAGGGTATACAATTACAAAACAGGTGCATTGAATCAAGTTGGAAGGACACTTCCCCTGCCCTGCGGTTAACCAAGATCTTGCTTTTTATATAATCTATCCTAGTCCCTAGTTTATGTACATAAACTATAGCCTAAGCTTTCTCTATGCTTTGACTACAGTCTCTATAGATAGGTAGAGCAAGGACTTTGGTTACACCATGGTCAGGAGGAAGGACACACACAAGCTCGGGGCCGATTCCAAATTGAACCTTTTTTATGATGGCTATTGACAATGATTGATTGGGGCGGTCATCGTTAACGTATGGCACTGGCAGTTGAGTTGATTGACCTGCCGGGCCAGCATATTAAGCCTACTTTAATTATCATCAGTTTAACATTTTTTGTAGTTCTGCATAAGAGCATATATCCTGCAATTCATAAGATTTCACCTGTACTGGAGGCGTTGTTACTTTACTTCTTGGCAGATGAAAACGCGCGCTCTGTAGACAAGTACACAGGTCATCAGTAGCTGTTTAGAGGAATGATAGTCAATATTGAAGTGCGCCACCTATTGGCAGTCCGAAGATAATTGAGTACCTCAAAATTTAATGAGTGCTGGGCCCGTGTGGTAATTATCTTGATTGGTTCCGACGAAATTTAAACTAACAGTTGTTGGGTACGGTTCCAGAGATTGTCAGAAGTTAATTCTTGCGGCCCAAATTAATATCGCTCGTTCGTCAAACGAAAATTAGAAGAAGAAAAAAAATCATGCAAACAAACCGGACAAAGTTATACAAATCTCAAAATTTAATACAAAAGTTCACAATCTCGTATCATGATTTGGTTACCCTCCGAGGTCCACGAGGATACCGACCGATCCCAAATGTCGAGTGTGACTTGCGCTTCCAAGAAATCTCGAGAAAATGTTGTCTCCGTCAACAAAACTATGTAATAATTTTCCTTCGGGCAGTTGCAATGATCGTAACCCTCTGACCAGAGGATTGCGATATCAAGACTGGCACGGATAACAAATTTATAATTCTGAGAAGGCTTCGAGTCTTTGAAGAACGTATGTAAAAGCCAAGTTCACTTACTGTTCTTTCATAAATCATCAAATAGCTCAATGCAATTCCTAAATGGGCTTCTGGTAATCAGTGGAGCCAGTATGTGAAGAAGGGCTTACAGTGGAACAGGAGCGAAGGACTAAAAACCCGAAATCTACCTATCTTTACCCAATAGTATACCGTAGTTGGTGATAACTTACCCCTGTACAAGCATGACACCACCGAGAGCATCTTGTGGTGACGGAATACTAGACACTTCAAGAGACACGTTACTCTCTTCTACGTTGGCCGAGTAGTCGATCAGATCGTCTTGATAAGAGTTGGGCGAATCTTGATAAGCTTCTTCGTCAGATGGGAGCGCCATTTTGATGGCCACCTCTTGTCCCCGTTTTCGAGACGTGGAGGCGGTCTGTCTCGGTTGCGCGCGCCCTTGGGTGGCAGGAATGATTTGGCTTTTTAGGTTCCTCTGTCTATGGTAAAAAAACAAACCAACCAACCCCCAAACAACATCAACAAAAATCTTGAAAATAATGTTCAGTAACACCACCACTATCAGATTATATTGATACATTACAATAACTATGTTCTTTTATTTAAAAAGATCGGTACGTCCAATACATGTACATAGTTCCCACTTGACGTCACACATAAAAGTCGGCCATCTTTACTGGCAACGGTAACTCATTTTTGAACACATAACGACGTGTTAAAATACAACGCGTGCGTGTTGTACGGGGCGGAGTTTGATCAAACCTTGAATGCTTGGTGGTCGGTGAGCCACTTTAACGCTTGACGACGCAGCTAAAAGCCAAAAAACCCAAGATGCCCATAAACATGGCAAATAGCTGGAGACATCTACATATTAAACACTTGCTTGTCTTACTTTCTTTTGTAGTGCGTGACGGCATTACAGATGTACGATTTGATGGCGCCACAAACTTTCTTCCGCACGATGACGTCATTCCTTAAAAGTGGACAGAGACGCATCACCTGGGGTGGCAATAAAAAAAATGGTCAGACGAATAAACACCATATTCAAAAACACATTTTTTCACCAATATATATATAGCTATCGAACCACACGCAAGTATTGAACAAATTTACAACTTATGTCTTTCCACTAAAGACCAATCTGGGATCGAGCTTAGTTATTTAAACGTAAAAAATAAAAAAAATAACCCAGCCTATACCCATTTTTACTCACGTAGTTAGTATATAGCCGGGCAATATCTTGTATTAATGTATACATGAAGCAACAACTATTACAGTCGCATGAGTTTATCTCACCTCTGCAGTGATGTCGTCCATATGGTGACATTTCAATCCCGTCAGGACATCAGAATACTTCTCCACGGCTTGTCGAACTGCAGACTAAAACAAACGAACAATGTTCACTGTTTTAAAGTTATGGTTAAGGCTGAAGCATTTTCATCGAAAATATCATTCTGTTCAGTTGTGAGGATCGAAAGGCCTACATCTTTTGATCATCGATGATTGTAAAATGAATGGATTATACAGATACTGCAACAAAAATAGAAACCCAGAAAGTTACACTGTAGAAAACAAACAAGCATTCAAAGACATTATTTTCATAAATCACTTTTAAATTTGATTCCGAAAAGTTGAATATTTATCCTTATTTACATTAAAGTGAAGATGAGCCTTCGGATCATGACGTGCTGAATCCCAAATCGAGGTTGAGCTGGACCCGGCCTCCTCATCCTGCTCATTATGCCTCGATCTGGGACTAAAGAACATGTCCTTCTGTGAGTACATCATGGGTTTCACGCTGTACATCGGTGACGAGTGCTTGGAACGAAGTATTTCTCTCAGACTTTTCCGCAGACCGCAGAAGAGTGCCCCGGGCGAGCCGAGTCCGAAACGGTACGCGCCGGGTTGGGGCGTGGTGCTCGCACCGGCGGTTGCTGGAGAACCGCTCTGGCTTCGCTCCGTCATGTTTTATAAACTTGACGACAAGTCTTGTTTATAATTCTGAAACCCTATATCTGATTAGTAGGTTTTTTTCTGTAGCTCAGTTTTTGAAAGCGAACTACCAAGATTTAGTTTGGTGTTTTCCTGTCGTGGTGTCAGCCTTCCAACTTTATCAGTTGCTGATCACGGAGAAAGTTGCGAGATTTGAGACTGCGCCTTCCTTCGAAAAAATCGCTGAGCTGGAGTTTGTTTCATTTGAAATGCAGACTCAAATCTACGGATATAACATGCAAAAGACGAAAACAAATTTTTGAATTAACAAAACACAAAAGGGTAAACGCATTGTTTCTTAAAAAAAATATGTATATAAACGTACAACATTTTGTTGTTCTGCGTGATTTTTTACAGAGCATTTTATCGGGGATATAAATGTAAAATCGTTGCGGTACCCGTTGCTAAGGCCCTATAGGATTTGAACCGCCTGTAGCACGGTGGTCTAGTGGTATGACATCTGCCCAACGAAGAAGACAAAAGGTCGTCGTGGATTCAAAACACACCCAAGTAATATGCCTAGATGGATTTTTTCCACAGAACTCAGGAAAAGTACCGAGTATTACAGTGCCACACCGGTGCATGGGTAAAACAAAATAATATTAAAGCAGAGCCCATTGAAATGCTCGGATCGGTAATACTAAAATTATTTTGCTGGTTCAAGGATTGTTTCACCGGCACAAAAATATACACCATTACCAAACAAAGGTGAACGTACATGTACATCTTTGGAACGTGCTAGAATAGTTTCAAGGGGAAATTGGAATAACAAATTGATGGTTTGAGCATAATTTTGGAAAAAGCTCATTGCCTTACCATCCTGAATTAATGATTGGAAATGTATTTTTTTCTTTCGAAGATGAAACACTAAACTTACATGTAAAGATAATAGCAAATAATTATAAGCAACTTGCAAACTTGTAATTTTACTTCAAACAACTTAAGTTTTGAGAAGAACTTTCAAGGCGATTCGTTCCTCACATTCAAAGACTTCGTGTTTTAATGTGCATGCTACAAAATTAACAGCTACATTTCAAAAAATAATTAGGTTTGGAATTGTTTTGTTTGGGGGGGGGGGGTGGGGGAATTCTTTGGTACAGTTTTGATTAGTCAGATGGAGGAAACACTTTTTATTGGCCTTTTGTCTATCACAACACCTGTCGTTTTGATTAGTGTCCTGTGATTTACTTTTTGTTATATATTTTTATAAGTCCTTGGGATCTTGGTCTGAAACCTCCAGGCCTAGGTCTTCATCTTGGACCATCTAAAGGTCTGTCTCCCCCAGCCTCAAGAACCTCCAGAGTCTTGGTCTGTCTTGGTTCGAGAGTCCTTTCAGGGCTTGACTACAAGTACAGCACTGCATAATAAAAGTGTTGTATCAAACTCAGTATTTGTACTTGAGTACCATTTCGATAGTACTCAAACTTGTACTCCTACTCAACTAGCAAAATACTCATACTACAAGTCTATTCTCGATACTCGACTAAAAAAATAATCTGTACTTGAAGTTGTGTACCCAATACTAGACTGGAAATGTCTCCTTGTGGTCAAAATACCACTTTCCTTCCCGCGGGTCAATGCAAGAAATAACAGAATAAAGCTCTGGAAAAAGTCAATAAATGAAGTTTCCTACATGTTCAGAAGATTTGTCATAACAAGCCAAATTATAGAAATTGGTAAAAAAGCAAACATATTTTAACTAGGCCTACCTCAAAGTGCTCAAACTCATATTCAAAGACCAAGGTACTTGGTACTCGGCTGTTAAACTTGGTACTCAGATATCAGAATACTCAGTACTTGGACACTGTATGTAGTACTCGTACTTGATGGACAAAACACTAAACCTAGTACGCAGCAGATACTCGACTGAAAAGTACTTGACTACAACACTGCCTAGTAATGTACTACTTATGTACATGTACTAGTGCCACAAGTGTGGCATTAAACGGAGGCTGGAGGGCATGGCCTGAACTGCCCCTGGTCATAGCCTTGATGCCTTTTCAAAAGTTTTCCATAGACTTTACAAGATTTTCCAATGGAAGTGCCCATTGTAAAAAATGAAATTGGCCTTGCCCTCTCAAATATGAAATAACAGGCCTACTTATACTACTGTACTGCTGGTTTCTATCTTTTTTCTGACAAAACATACGTTTTTTGGAACATGGCTCAACTCATCACAGGTTGGTTTGGTATTTTTTGAAAAATTATAGATTGGAATGAATTTACTGTTTAAAACCAATGAAATAGGATAGGCGTATGCAATTTCCTTTTACCTTTCAAGAAACATGTATGTAGGTGAATATATTTTTTAATTGTATCAAAAAGCATGGACACAAAGTAAGTATTATTAATACTATTAAACAATATTCAGTCATACAGTCATAACGTAAAAAAACCCACACAAAAACACATGAAAAAGGCAAGCAGTCATGGCAGTAGTAGTACTCCTACTCCCTAGTCCTACCGTATCCGTGTAGGACTGTAGGGCCTACAACATGCAGACGTAACGTGAGCTTAGAACAGGCTTTTAGACAATTCTGCTGCCTGAAGTCAAGACCAAGGATGTGATGAGTTAATAGGATGATAACAGCAGCGACGCTATGACCATGGAGGTATGAAAAAAGATCAATCACGATTTGACACATTCGCACCACACCAGTCATATCATGCCAGCACTCAGCAAGCGAGAACATAAAAATAATAATAAACACTCGTTGACAAGCGCCACCAAGAGTTTGAATCAGACAAAGCGTTATTATTATTATTATTTTTTAGTATTTTTTGACAAATTTTCGATTTGGTAGTATATTACGGAGCCCAGGAGGTGACATGCAAAACAAGAAAACCAAAAAAAAAAAAAAAAAGAAATTGCGGAAATGATTTTCCAAAATTAATTTCGTTTTCGTGCCAAAATAATTTTCCAAGTTTCGTTTTCACGCCAAAATAATTTTCACAAATTTTATTTCCCGCTGCAAAATATTTTCCTAAATTGTTTTCTCGCCGAAATGTTTTTCAAAACTTTGTATTCTCGCGGCAATATAATTTTTCACCACATTGTTTCTCGCCAAAATAATTTTCCAAACTTTGTTTTCTCTCGGAAAATGTTTTCCTAATTCGTTTTCTCGTAGAAATAACTTTTGTTTTCCCTGCACAGAGAAGTTGAATTCTGGCGTAAGTCCCACGGGGGAACGAGATCGTGGGAACGATTTTAATTATTCAAACGAAGGACCCGAATTATGGTGCGCGAATATAATTTCCTACAAACAAAAGCAAATGTTAATGTTTTCTAAAATGTTGTCGGCAAACGCATTGCTTGCATCCCAGACGAGGCCCATGTAAAAACCATAGTTTGAAAATTAAAAACTTTGATCCATGTCTGGGTTCTGGCTTTTTTAAAAGTTAAACTAGGCATAACAATCAAAACGGTTTCATTGTCACGAAATAATTAAGTCGATCATAATTTTACTCCAGGGAACAATGACTGAAATATCTTAGTAAAACCACGGAGGTAGCAAATGAAATCTAATGATTTTTTATTAGACACGTGTTTTTTTATTATTATTAAAAAAATCGAGTCTTGGCTAAGTAAAATAGCGCCCTCAACCAGTTAGGCGACGCCATTGTAAGATTAAGAACGAAGTGCATGCATGTCGTAATGCATTATTCGGCTATGGGCATGTAACGTTAGGTAGGTTGACAAGCGGAACTTTGCTGAAATTCGGTCAAAGATTACCCGTTTCCCTCTTCCAAATACAAGTAAGTATACTTTACTTCATAATTGTGTGTAAAGCAGGTGTTTGAATTCGGTTGCAGTTCCTTTGGCACGAAGATTTGTTTACCTGTGTGTCCACATGTGTGACTGGTGAACGCATGGACCGGACCGGACATGGATGATGGGGGAGCTCGCTTTAATAAGAAGGTCCTTTTTATAGCTCCATGGTGTGACCATGGAGGAAGGATCCTTCCTCCATGGTGTGACTCACTCATTCCCCTTGTTTAAGCATTTTGAGTACGTATGACTATGAGTCTACTTCCATTCCATCATCACTCATCATGATCAAAGTACAATTACTGTAACAAAAATGTAACTACAGTAGTACTAGTACAGTCATTTGACCAGTTCGGGATCATTGACCAGTTCGGGATCACTTCAACTTTGCAACAACCCCATAATTAAGTTACTTCTCACATTACCAATTTCTGTTGATACATGTGAAGAATAACATGCAATAAACCAACAAACCCAAAATAAGGTTCCAAACTTCATCAACAAGTAAATTGTGGCCATTTTCTTGAAGTTTGTCTGCGATTTTGATCATTATTTTTAAAAAAATGTTGGTTGAAAAACGCTGTTAAAACTTCTCACCTTTAAAATTTGAACGCCAGGGCGAATAACATTTATGTTAAATGCTTAGAATGTGTAAAAAGTATTTCAGGTAAATACTGAGCAGTCGTCTTGTTTTTTTGAGGAGACGAAATTACCCAAATCGTCTTTTGGGGGGCATCGTACCCTTGACCAGTTCGGGATCACTCACTACTCAGCATCTCTCATTGCGTCAAATGGTGCCGCACTCAGTGAGGTAAAATCTTACTGCTGCAGTTGAAAGTTTATTTGTTGCTTTTAAGATACATTTCTTCAACAAATTCTTGTAGGAATATTGTTTTTTTGTGAGAAAATGAAACTTGGAGGAGGAAATTGCGACTGTAAGAATAGATATTTGGGTCAATGTTGCTTTTAGGCATGCTTCACCTTTTCATTTGCCTTTGCTGTTGTTTTGTGTTTTTGTTGCTGGATTTTTGCGCTGCTGTTGAATACACTTGCATGAAATTCTCTGGAGAAAGGAAGTCCATGTCCATACCAACACACTTGTGAAGTTTGTGTCCTTGAGAGACAGTTTTATGAATGGGAGTATTGGTTTGCAATAGAGGGCAAGCTATAGAATCAACTGATCCTGAACTGGTCAAACAGGTGACAATACTTTTCTCAATGCCTCTTCAAAAGTACTAATCTTTTTTTGTCAGTGGATACTTGGTGAGTTTTATAACATGTTTAGGTAAACTGATAAACTTTTTTGTTTAAAATGTCAAAGAGATTGCAACCCAAAACAATGTGAATTCAAAAAGTGATCCCGAACTGGTCAAATGACTGTACTACTACACTGTAATTTTTACTGCACTCAACCCTCAAATGAAACGCCAACGGCATTAAATGCCCAGACAGAACTTCAGAAGTTGTGGTGTCTTGGTTTGGGTGGCCGAGCGGTCTACAGAGTGAGAGGGATCCATGATCTCTTACTTAAAGTCTGGGCGTAGGACTCGCTCAAGTAAAGCCAAAGTTTCAACCAAAGGTTTGTATTTTACAGATTGTGGGTTTGAATCCTGGCTTGGCCTGGGGCCAGTTGCAACAACGCTTGTGTCCTTGAGGCTTGAGCGAGGTACTCAATAATTAATAATGACTTCTCCCCACCCAGGAGTACAAATAATTACCAGCTAGAGCTGGGGAGGACATCCTGGGAAAATGTCTGTATCCTGCCACCACTTTTTCACTCATTTTTTAACCCAAAGGAATATCTCATTTGAGTAAATTAGATACTATTTTATTTCATAACAAATGAAAAAGTGGTGGCTGGATACGGATATTTTTCAGACATCCAGTCCAGGGGGAATGGAAATATTCTCAGTCATTAGATGCCAAGGTCGGAAACCAGATAGAAACAACACCAGCCTGACATGCCTGAGGAGCTATTAAATTATGGCTTTGCACAGACTTTTTACTAACTAATAATTAATAATACAAAAATGAAAAATAGAATGCTGCACACGGTGTTGGGGGTAACATTATAATTTTTATTTATTTATTCAGTCAGTGGTGCTGTACCTCTTTAGTCTTTACCTACACCATGCAATGTCTTAATCTTCCCTTGGCATGGTTATATATACATGTAGAAGAGATTGATTGGGGATTACAAATGATACTATGCAAGTCTCTCCCAGGAAAGAAGCAATTAATTTTCTTTCTCACATTTTTGGCATCACAATGATGGAAAGGCTGGTCATTTTGCCCCCAAGCAAAGTCGGCCACAACAAGTATGCTCACTATATTGAACAATCTTTCCTCCCTAAAGGTCGTCCTGTATCTAAGTCCACTGCTGTTGATCTAAAACTAGAGCTCAGGAATAAGATACGCTGGAGATTTTTTGCAAGAAAGGTTGATGAATATTGCAATGTAAATCATCTAAAATATGTGGATTTGTTCATAGACTCGCCTACCAATGATCTGATGAAGAAAGGAATTAAAAACTTTATGGCTATTCTCTAAATAAGACCATAATTTGAATTTTTTTGAAATAGATAAGACTATGTCAGGTCATTTCAAACGTGCCAACTCCACGGTCACCAAACCCTTTGCCTCCATGGAGCCAGAGACGAGTCACAACAGCAGCACACCCCTCCGTCTCTTTGTAGACGCCAAGAAGAAAATCAATGAGATCTTCGGAGAGATTGCATCGCACATGAAGGAGGGCCAAGATTTCATCGTCGGTGAGTCACACCAACTCTATAGATCAACCTGTGTTACATGCAGGTCAATTCCACATGTCCTGTACCATTTTTTAAAAATAACAATTTGGGTTTTGAACAAAGAAAACTTGACTGGAGCGGGACTTGAACCAATGACCTCCGGATTAACGTACCGGCACTCCACCCACTGAGCTATCCAGCCCTATTTTGGCGGTCTCCCTATTAATTGTCGATATCTTTGTTCGGGGGTGCCAGTCAGAAGCCATAACCGTTAACTAAGCAAAAAATAACAATGCCCTTGAGCAAGGCAGTTAACCATAATTGCTTCATAAAAAAGTTTGGAAGGCAGTGCATTCTGCAGTATCTCATTAAAAAAAAAAACCAAACCAACCAAAATACCAGGAATCCAGTCCAGTCACAGGAGAGAAAAAGAACCAAAGTACATGTTTGCCAGAACTGAAGCTTATTGTCGTCATCCAGGCCTGGAATTACATGAAGGCTATGGAGGCCTTGGCTGGCCTCCATTGCCCTCGTCTTGACCTGAGTGCCTCTTCAAAAGTTTCCCATAGACTTCAAGATTTTCCAATGGAAGTGCCCTTTGCAAAATGGAAATGGTCTTGCCCTGTCAAAGATGAAATTCCAGGCCTAGTCATCATCATTTGACTGCGGAGCAGGTGACACAAGATCTCTCCATGTGTGTGATTCCTCGGCTAGTTCTGTATTTAGCATTTGGGGTCCAGCAAGTTTTTCACAATGTCTGTAGCGTTTTTGACCCTTTTCATTCGTATTCTCCATAACAGGAATACCCAGCGAGCTTCATGTGATTTCAGGTGATCTCCAAGAGAAAGTAAATGAATTTTACGTCCAGGTGCAGGGAATCCGTGAGGTGCTAGCCAGGGACCACATGAAGGTGGCATTCTTTGGCAGGTACAACAATTTTAATATTTTACCATTTACTGATTTGTGAGACGCACTTTTCGTGCTGCTTTCCCAAAGTCGGGGAGCGATACTATCACTAAGCTTTTTTTTTCCTTTGTGCGAATGAACTGTGAGAAATAAGTAACATTTCTTCTCATCAATGTTTTCAGAACAAGTAATGGAAAGAGCAGTGTAGTGAATGCTATGCTGAGAGATAAGGTGCTACCTACGGGCATAGGGCATACCACCGACTGTTTCCTGTGTGTGGAAGGCAGCGATACCACTGAGCCATATCTTCAAGTTGGAAATTCTGACCAAAAGCTCAGCGTACAGGTGAGCCACTGGAAACATTCTTCCTTGCAATTGTTCTTCATTAGATTTAAGACCTAGCCTTTGGGGCTTTTAACTTGGGGGGACAACTGCAGCTATTAAGTTTGTACAGGACCAGATGTTTTTGTACCAGACCAGAATTAAAATGAAAAGAATTTTCCATACAGTTTAAAATATAAACTAGTTTTATCTGAACAAGCACCTAGAGAAGATTGATCTCATTTGTCTTCTGGGTAAGTGTGCTTCGATACTTTGAGAGATATTTATCAGACTCAAAGTCTGGTATAGATAGGTTGCAATTTGACGTAAATCGACTATCTTTACGGTCAATTTGGAACACACAGTCGTGCGTTTCGCTTGAGAACAGCATGCAGCATGCGCACATTTCACAAAACTCATTGCACGATTGGTTAGTAAACAGTGCGACTGCGTTAATAATTTGAGCGCTTGACGCGCCTGCAAGCCAAAATGCAAGTTGCCCGTAAAGATGGCGTCTATTGGGAACTATCTATTAGTGAGGTATTAGCATTCCATGGAAGGACACAAAACTGCTGGTCGTAAGTTTACTGGCCAGACACTAAAAAATCACTGGCCTTGAGCCTTCAGTCTAGTTCGAGCCCTGAGCATGGTACCATAGTGTAAGGCCTTGTTCGAATCGACGGCCTCGCCAGTGGCTACAGCTGGATTGCTGAAAAAGGCCTGTTCTTCAGCGTAATCACTGCTGCCAAAGGTTCCACAGTGATGTAGCTTTTTGGGAAAGAAACTTTGTACTTCTCAAGGAGGTCTTGTGGCTGATTAATTCTCGTTCCTGTCCTTGCATTTACCAGTACATGTGTTTTTCTTAATCCAGTCCGTAGGTCAGATGGCCAATGCTTTATCTGATGAGAGGATATGTGATCAGAGTAGTTTTGTCAAGGTGTGCTGGCCAAAGTCACGCTGCCATCTCCTGCAAAATGACGTAGTTTTCCTTGACAGGTACGATAATTTGATTAATAATGAAGTGCAGTTTTTTTGCCAACTGGGTCTTTCTAGGTCTTGTAAAAGTCCCTTCTGCTCTGAGCCAACTGGGTCTTCTAGAACCTTATAAGTCTCTTCTGCTCTGAGCCGACTGGGTCTTTCTAGTTCTTATAAGTCCCTTCTGCTCTGAGCCGACTAGGTCTTCTTGAACCTTATAAGTCCCTTCTGCTCTGAGCTGACTGGGTCTTTCTAGTTCTTATAAGTCCCTTCTGCTTTGATCCGACGACTGATAGAAAAAGTGACAGAGCTTTTCTTTTTTAGTTCATGTCATAAATATGTGCATTTTGTGTGTGTCTAACTCAGTCCGGGGATCGACGTTGAGCCCAATTTGGACGATTGGATTGACAAATACTGTATGGATGCCGATGTGTTTGTACTGGTCTCCAACGCTGAGTCCACCTTAATGAGAACGGTATGTATGCCACTCAAAGTAAACTTAAAGTTATTATTATAGGACTGTATGTGTACGGTGACTGCTCTATGTACTGACGCTCCTTTGTTCCGACATCTCTGAGCTACGACACCCCTATGTTCTGATAACCCAGTCATGATCTACAGCCTAGGGTTGCAGTTAGGGTTAGGGTTGGGGTTGGGGTTGGGGTTGGGGTTAGGCTTAGGGTTGGGGTTGGGGTTAGGCTTACGGTTAGGGTTGGGGTTGGGGTTGGGGTTGGGGGTTGGGGTTAGGCTTAGGGTTAGGGTACGGGTTAGGGTTAGAGTTAGATTTAGAGTTAGATTTAGGCTCTGATTCATGTGCCCATTATTGAAACCCTCATGCCTGTGTGGACTGCTGTAATTATGAACAGAAGGAGGTCTCTGAAGCTTCCCATAGACTCTTAAGATTTTCAAAAAGAAGTGCCCTTTGCAGAATGAAAATGGCCTTGCCCTCTCAAAGATGAAATTCAAGGCCTGGAATTAAGTACGTTGCTTGGTCTGTACTTTCATTTTTACTCATTGCGCACTGTGCATTATGCATCATGACGGACACATGGGTATCCGGCATTAGGTTGACAGTTGACAGTGCTAGTCGCTATCGGGGATCCCTCGGCTTCGTTACAAGAAAGATTAAAAATAAATTAAGCTGAAAATGTCTAAGAAAGGGGACTCTTCTTGATGCTGTATTTTCTGTTTCTGTTACAGGAGAAAAGTTTCTTTCATAAGGTCAGTGAGAAACTGTCCAAACCAAATATCTTCATTCTGAATAACCGCTGGGATGCTTCGGCAAACGAACCTGAAATGGAAGCAGTAAGTATGGCTGTCATCTCAATCATACAGTTATCTTGTACTAAAGTAGTAGTTTTATTTTTGTATTTTATTTTTTTTTCAAATAGGATATTGACCCATTTCACCTGATGCTAACACTTATATTTGAATTGTTGATAATTTGAAATATAGTTTCTGTTGATACAATGTCGAAACATTTCTCTCAGATTTTGTATACCTCCTCTGCTGACCATTCTTGCTGATCAATTTACTGGTATTTTTTACTCTTTAGTGATTCATTTTGTTATCTTATTACTACAAGTTTAATTACTTTCTACTTTTTATTATTCAGTTATCTTCAATTTGCCCATAGAGTTGAAAAGTTACAGCTTTTAACCAGTGCTGTTTTCTTCGCACAGCTGTGTTCAGCGCCCTAGAGCATGATAAGGGTGCTTATAAATGTGTGTATTATTCAGTTATTATTATTTCTTCATTTATTTATTCCATTTTCTCTACAGGTGAAGAAGCAGCATTTACAGAGAGGCATTGAGTTCCTTGTAGATGAGCTGAAGGTAGTAACGAGACAACAAGCAGAAGACAGAGTTTTCTTCGTCTCGGCGAAAGAAGCTCTAATCACCCGCATCCCTAAGCCGTCACACACACCAGATTCTAGTAAGCTTCGTAGAGGATTGGTAATCATAAACTTGTACAGAAATAAAAGTAATTGATGAGTCTCGGTCTGAAAGCACACTGGTCATAAAGTTCATAACCAGCGCCAATACTCCAGACAATTAGTTCGGTTGGTGGAAAAAGGGAATCGGGATAGTTTTGTGATTTTTGTGTTCCTGCCTTCTACCTCTGTTGTCCCTCGGTTTGAATTTGGCCAGAGCCTTCCATGTGGGTTGGGTTTTCAGTCGCTACTTAATTTTGTGGGTTTTCCTTGCACATCAAAAACTCAACATTTCCTCTCATTTCCCATTCGTTCTGCTATTGGCGCTGATTGTATTAATGGATGTGTAATGAGATAAATTTTTGGTTTGATTTGTTCCCCCTTTTCAGCAAGCAACAAGAAAAATATCTAAAAGATTTGTTTTTTCCCCCCTTCTAGGTGGACCTCTTGCAGATGGGTTTCAGGCAAGGCTGTTCGCTTTTGAGAATTTTGAGCGCAAATTTGAGGTAAGGAAACCAATATAATATAATAATAATAATGGACTTTTATAAAGCGCCAACACGCATAGCACTTTTGCACATAAACATTATTTCCCTGGTCACTGGGCCATTTATTTCATTCCTTAAACCAAGCTCAAGCATGTAGCACCAAGCTAAATCAATCACACGAACCATCTCAGCCCTCACAGGTACCCATTTAGACATAGGTGTAGAGAAGTGTCTTGCTCAAGGACACAAGTGTCATGACCAGGATTCGAATCCACACCCTGATGACCCAGGCAACAGAACGCGAGTCCGGCGCATGGACCCCCCCGGCCATAACACCTCATTTGATAAAATTAAAGTTGATTACATGTAAACTGTAGTTTGATGGACTCCTGAATGATTGCAGTTTCTGTGTTAACTTTGTCTAACCCTATTTTCTGTTTTAGGAATGTATATCACACTCTGCTGTCGTAACCAAATTTGAACAACATGCCAAGCAGGGCAAGCAGATTGTGTCATGTGCACAAGACATCCTAGATGAAGCGCTTCAAGCCTCGGCTCAAAAACGGTAAATATCACCAGTTTGACTCATAATCCATTGCATTCCCTGGCGGCCGATTGCATTTTTTTGACTGCAGTCTGCAGTGGAGAGAAATCAAATACACCTGGGACAATGAAGCTATTTGATATTTTTTTAACCAAGCCCATTACCCTCCAGAGGGTCTACATGATCTTACAAAGCTTAAAAAAAAAATATCCATGCCTTTGTAGTAGTTGTGCCATCAGCAGAGAGGCAGGGCCCTGACCCCTGAGGGATATGCATGCCAGATTTTGGTTCAATAAGAAGTGACTTTGTACTGAGGTTCAGTTCTGTCCTAATCATTAATTGCCTGTTATTATGATGTTATTATGTAGGGCGACTTGTATAGAGAAACGTAAAGAACAAACTGACAGACTGGACTATGTTACAACTCAACTGAAACTACTCACCGGAGAATGCAAAGAGAAAATTAAGGATACAGCTGAACAGGCCGAAACCAAGGTAATGCTTACGTGCGGAAATGTGATTTTATGATTTCGTTGTGTGCCTTAGGATTACACCCTTCTTCCGGGCAAAAAATTTGCTCCTGTAAAAAAAAATATGGCATTGCTTTTACATTTTTGTTGCTGGAATTACCCAAAGGTGTATTTTGCCATTCCCATGCAGAATTTAACTTTCTATAATGATTTATGAATTGCCGAAAATCGATCAAACGTTCACACTCGGTTTTCTTGAAACACAATTTTGCACATTAATTTCTCACACGCTTTGTCCAGAATTGTTTTAGTTACATTCATTCGATCAAACGACGAGTTATTGTTCATGAGCTACAGGTGGTGTTGTGTTCACATGTTTTTTTCATAAAAGGTCTTTGAGGACATTTCTTGCTTTCATTTGAATTTACAATGTGACACTTTGTCAGATTGTCTTTGTTTTAAACAATATCTCTTCTTCTTTGTTCACTTCTAATTAATGCTATGTATTTTAATACCTGTTTTTTTTTTCTCAAATATTAATCAGTGCATATTTTCTATGGGTTTTGTTTGCCTTGAACTTAACATACTTATTTTGAAAGCCTGTGAAATGCATTTTCTTATACCTTGAGTGAGCTGGAGTGGTGTGAAAGTGGCTTTTCTCTCTTTTGTGATGTATAAATGGTTTATTGAATTCAAAAGACATAAAAGACATCACAATCAGAGGGTTGAATTGCGTCTACATCAACATACAATTTATCCGTTACTTTCATGTTAAAATGTTTGTAGTGAGCAATTTGGACACCGAGTTTCGTCCTTTATTTTTATGGTATAGTTTTTAAAGTGAACAACGTTTGCTCTCTTGATGCATCTGTTATTTTTATGTCATAGTGTTTGAAGGGAACAATTTGGACATTCGATTTTTCATTAATAATAACAATAATAATAATAATAATAACTAGTTTTTATATGGTGCTTTCTACGGGTGTCTCAAAGCACTTTTCATTATTTATTTTCAAACGGGTTTTCGTAGCCATTAAATTATGAGACCATTAATGTAAACTTCTTGTAAGGATATACAATGGGATGGCGCATTCAGCTGCTACTGCAAGGAACACCCTTCTCTTAGCTGTAAGTGTCACTGGGTTCCTTTACGCGCATTACACGTCACACGGTACCTACGGGGGCTTTACGTCCCATCCGCAGGGCGAAGCAATAATGGTTGAATGTCTTGCTTAAGGACACAGACCAGGACTTTGACCCACATCCTGCCGGTCAGAAACAATGGAGCTTGAGTTCGCCGCTCTTCTCCGCTCGGATTGGATTGGGCTATTTCCAAATCTTATCTGAAGCCTTGATTTTTTACAGGGAGAGGAAGGATTTTTATTTGTGATTGAGTACTTTGTGTTGTGGTTGTTGCTAGGTATCAGCGGCCATGACAGATGAGATCCGAAAGTTATCCCTCCTTGTGGACCAGTTTGATCGATCATTCCATTCAGACCCACTCGTTGTTAAAGTCTACAAAGAGGTAAGGAAGAACATTTCCCATTTCTTTCCATCTAGCCGACGTCTTAAGGATTTTTGCATGGTTTAAATATTATATGTGTAGATGTTGTGAGTAGTTTTAAATACTTTGATGTATTGAACTCTTGCACGAAATCTAGTCACTTTTTTTCGTCTTCTTTCGTTTGGTCTTCAGGAGCTGCAGAAGCATTTAGAGGCGGGGCTTGGTCGTAATCTAGACGCTCGATGCTCGTCGTCTGTTATGCATGACATCCATCAGATACAAACGCAGATGACAGGTGAGACATAAACACCCTGTCCTCTAGTAGTGTCCCTTGCCTTTTTAAACTTGCAAGATTTAACCTACTTCAACTCAAGTGACATTTAGGTCACTTCCTGCTCTGACTTTTTCCCAATGTTTTTCCATCCGCATGTAAGGGTCGTGGGTTTGAATCCCACCCGAGTGATTGCCTGTGGATTTTTTCACAGAGCTCGGGAGAGCACTGAGTATACAGTGCTTAACACACCGGTGTAAGGGTAAAACTAAATTAATTCTTTTCCCCCGATGCAAATAATAACATCTATCAAAACACCCACACGTAGTATCTACTTTTTTAAGACCAAACACAATTTCTGTTTGCAGCGCGACACCAATTGAGCATGGGGACATTCTTTTACTGTTCAAATGAATTTTATTACATTGTGATGTTGATGCAAAGTTGCGTACCATACAAAACATTGAAATGCTTTGCAGAACTGATTTATAAAACAAGCTTGAATTTAAAAAAAAAATATTTTTGCGTTGTCTGATTTTTCTCAGATGGTATGTCGGCCCTCCTCCCTGACGAGTCCAAGGAGCAGATGGGAAGCCTCCTCTTCAGACGAGACTTTGATCTGAGCTATCGTTTGGACTGCCAACACCTCTTCGCCGACTTCTCAGAGAACGTAGAGTTTCATTTCTCCCTCGGTTTCACCGCACTCATGACCCGCTTTCTGGGACCCAAGAACACCAGGGTTGCCATGGCTGGCTTTGCTAACGCGGTAGGTCCATTGAAATGTTCCGGGGACCAGTATCAGAGAGCTGTTTAATCAGAACATATTGCTTGAACAACTTTCTGCTTAGCAATAATATGAATGGTTCAGGTCACATATGGTGTATTTGACACGTTACTTCGGCCGGTAATCTTATCTTAGCAAGCGTATTTGTGTTGTGTTCAGCTACTGTTTGTGCTTAAGCAGCTTTATGAAATTAGGCCCTTGATAACACCAGGGATCGAATTCACAAAGCGCTAAGATTCATCTTAAGATGAGTTGTCAGTATTACCATAGTAGTTTGTATTGTGACACCACACTTTGCTTGGCAATTAGGAGTGATTTGGAGTTGAGATCAATCTTAATTCTTTGTGAAATCGAGCCCTGAGGTTCCTACAGTATACTTTCTACGTGGACTGTTTTGAAGTATTTATGCGATGGTACCATATTGCCGGCTGGTGTAGTGCTGTTGGTAGTTTTGTTATTCTGTGTTAGGTTGGATTCTGTTTTCAGCTTACTTTCATTGAATGCTTTTTGTGCCTTTGAACTAGTATGCTCTCGAAAAAAATTACATTTTGTTTATTATGTAACTTTTAAAACTGTTTTTGATTGTGTAGAGTTTTTATTGTCTGTGTACATGCTGGGACCCTGGGGGGACCCCACCCAGTTGAAATAAGAAGTACATAAATAAATAAATCAGTTAGATTTTGAAAGCAATTTTTTTATAATTTTGATACAATATAGTTAGTAATAATTGGATATAATAGTATAGTGAACAGAGTATTGTGTCGTTGAATGTTTTAGAATTGATCACTTTTATAAAATCACAAAATGTTTACACTTAGTACAAAAACGTTTTTCGTTATTATGTTTGTCTTAGATTCCACGTCCTTTTCCAAATGTTGAAGCAGCAGGTGCCAGCAAAAGTGAAGAAGATCTGACAGTTGCCATGATAACAGGATTGGCGTCTCTGACATCACGTACCTCGATGGGGCTGATGGTCGTTGTTGGAATCGTGAGTTCACTGAAAAACCTCCCCCCCAAAAAAAAATATATATATATATATATATATATGTAATAAATTCAGAATATGAGTTAAACAAACTCTGGCATATCTCTCTTCTGGACAGACTGTTTCGTACCATAAGGCACTCATCAGCAGAATGACGAAAATAGAATACAAGTAGCATCTTACCTTATTTCGAATTATAAAGCGCGCGCAAGCGTGACGCGTGCTACGTCATTGAAGTTAGTACGCGTTTACGTCACTGAAGTAAGAACACATCTGTCTCGATGCCGGCACTTTGAGACGATTTCGCTTTTCTTATTCAGTGTACCTAGGTCTGGCCTACAAATGATTATGTACTTCTCTGCTATACACAAATTACATCTCTTGTTTACGTTAGAGTATGGCAGTGCTTTGTGAACAATGTCCCATTTAATTTCATAGTCTTTCCCCTCGTCCTTTAAGTCCCATATATGTTTACTTAGCTCTGTTTGTGCCCTCATGCTCTCGGATCTGATCCTCATGCTCATCATCATGATCATGATCATCATCATCATCATCATGATCATCATGATGATCATCATCATCATGATCATCATGATCATCATGATCATCATGATCATCATCATGATCATCATGATCATCATGATCATCATCATCATGATCATCTGATCCTCATGCTGATCCTCATGCTCATCTCGGATCCTCATGCTCTCGGATCAGATCCGAGAGCATGAGGGCACAAACAGAGCTAAGTAAACATATATGGGACTTAAAGGACGAGGGGAAAGACTATGAAATTAAATGGGACATTGTTCACAAAGCACTGCCATACTCTAACGTAAACAAGAGATGTAATTTGTGTATAGCAGAGAAGTACATAATCATTTGTAGGCCAGACCTAGGTACACTGAATAAGAAAAGCGAAATCGTCTCAAAGTGCCGGCATCGAGACAGATGTGTTCTTACTTCAGTGACGTAAACGCGTACTAACTTCAATGACGTAGCACGCGTCACGCTTGCGCACGCTTTATAATTCGAAATAAGGTAAGATGCTACTTGTATTCTATTTTCGTCATTCTGCTGATGAGTGCCTTATGGTACGAAACAGTCTGTCCAGAAGAGAGATATGCCAGAGTTTGTTTAACTCATATTCTGAATTTATTACATGTTATAGCTCTACAGAGATGTATCGAGCACTGTGAATTGTGATAGAAGACGATTTCATTGGATATATATATATATATATACAAAAATAAAAAAAATAAATTAAAAAAATGAAAGAAAAACAAAAAGTTGTAAAAAGATGATAAAAAGAGCCAAATGTTGGGCGCTCAAACATAGTACACAGTCAAAACTACAATTAATTCCAGGTTTATATATTTTAATGTTGTGATTTTTGAAGCGCTCTTTAAGAACTAAGTAGTAGTATTATTAATATCATGTAGGTCTGGAAAGCAGTTGGTTGGCGAGTGCTTGCCGTTGGGGGCGGTCTTTACTCCCTTCTGTACGTCTATGAGCGTTTGACGTGGACCAATAAAGCCAAGGAGAAGGCCTTCAAGCAGCAGTTTGTGCATTATGCCTCGGAGAAGCTGAAACTATTGGTCAACTTCACCAGTGCAAATCTTAGCCATCAGATTCAGAAGTAAGTACATTATCAAACACAAATATCTGAGTCCATTGTTAAAAAAAACATTTGAATTATAGTATTTGACTTAAGAATTTTTAATGGGCCGAATGGTTTTAAGATTTCAACATTTTCACCTTGATTGTCTGTGAGAAAAATGACGAAATAAGGCTACTATTATCCCTTTGAAGCTTCCATGTTCAGCAGGCTTTTCTTTTGTGATGTCACAGATGGGAGTTCTGCCAACCAGTCGCAAAAGAACGGACGACCTTACACTGCAAAAAACTATAATAGCTTATCATTTATCAGTAGACTTGTTTTCCTGTGTTGTGTTGTTCGGTACGAGGGACTATCTTCAGCTCTTAAATAAAATAAAAACATAATGAGTTTTCCTTGGAACTTGTCCTCCTTCCCAGGGAGCTGTCGGGCACCTTTTCCCGTTTGTGCCTGGAGGTGGACAACTCCCGTGACTCGCTGAAGTTACAGTTGGTCCAACTGGAAGCGGAGAGTCAGAAATTGGAAGCCATGATGTCTAGAGCCAAAGTCTTAAGGTAAACAAACGTATGTCTCGTAACCATTAACAGGTTTTGATCATAATAATGGTTACCAGTTACAAATTGTAACTTTTTGAGATTTTTTTGTTCTTCAATATTCTAAATGTTGATTGGTTATGTTGCTGATTAAGTTTTGCTAATTAAATTCATTTTTAAAAAACCTCTATCTCTATTTTAGTCTCTGCAAACAGCGAATACCAAATTACCCAGAGATGCCGTAAATGGCTGGTGATAAAATGCCCATAAATGCTGCCTATAAATACTTGTACTATAACCGCTGCAGGATTTAACCTGTAACTATAAGGTCAAAATAAACGTCATGGCATGATCTCGTGTAGTATCTGCATTACAAAAACTTGGGTTTTTTTTTGACAGACAAAATGAAAAATATTGGTCATGTCTGGACTTACTGTTGTGATGATTATACAGAGATGCATGACCTTTATTTACCCTAGCAGTGCCTAGGGCCTATTACATTTGTCCAATTACATTGGCCCAATTTAGGGACTGTGTATCCGCCCCATTTATAAATGCCTTGGTGTCGGTTACAAAACACCTTGTGACCTTAAAATGACCTTTGTGAAAGTTTCGACCAAACTAAAGTTTCGAAAGTCAGCATTGAGCTTGTGATAGTTGAATATTTGATAAAACATTTATACTGAGAATAGTTGGGATGTTTGTCCCTCAAAAACATTGCCTAGTGAGGGATTAACTGTAATATTTTTCATTTGACCCGTGTTTTGCATTAGAAACAAGGCTGGATGGCTGGACAGTGAACTAGATCGCTATATCCGGACGTACCTACAACACTAAAAACCAAAAGACAGATGCCTAAAGATGAATACGACATTGACGGGTAAATTGGTACAGCATTGGTATTTGAAGAGAACGTTCATTCCTAGCCGCTAGTTTTCAAGAAGTGTTACATCAAAGAACCTTCTGAAAGACTGTCGTCACTTTGGCTGCAGATGTTTTGGAAAAAAGATGAGTTTACCTGTTATGGTATGCTTTACATATAGTCATTAGCTACAGGTGACCATTACATGCAGCCTTCAGTAAACATTAGAAACCTAGACCTACCTAAATTGCAGATTGTTACACACTGGTAGAAAAATGGCATCACGACCTTTGTCAGTCTATAAACTGGAAAGGTTTCAAGCTAATTTGGTTGAATTCAACCTGGACGAGCGACGATTGTACAAGAAGTAGGGTCTTGTCTCTTCAACTGATAACCTGTGGTTTTGTTTTTTTCAAGTTTCATGGCTTTTTTTTATGCAAGACTCTGTTAATTGTTAAACTTGCAGTCAGTGAAATTTGTAGGTGTCCTGCAATCATTGACTTCAACTGCGTGTTTCGTATTGCTTTAAAGTGTTGGTAGAATTTAGGAGCCAATTTCAATACGTGAGTGCTCGTTCACGGCGTTCATATTCGGCCATGTAATGGTCAATTGAACCGAACACTCAGAGTGGTAAATTGTACAAATTTGACACCATGTGATTTTGTACATACTTTTGTGATGATAAATACTTTGTCACTGATGCAGTAAAATTTTCATATGGGTTCAACATAGCTTACTTAATTGCAGGTTTTTGAGGGACAAATTTCAATGTTTGTCAATCGCATGTCAAGATTGTAATACTGGTATTAAAACTCTCCTACTCTTGGTAACCGTTTCCAGCGAGCTGACGACGTGCAAAGTTGCACAACTGTTCACAGAGCTAACAGTGTGGAATGTGTATGTGTCCGCTGTGTAGATGCACTCGCTGCATGGGGTTATGTGTGTGCTGGCACGGTTTATCTCGCATTCAAAACCATAGAGAATGAGTGCTCTGAACTCGAGTTCTGGTGGCTCAGTCACCGTGGGGTAGGTTCGAATCCTGGTCAGGACACGTGTGTCCTTGAGCATGACACTTGACTACAATTGCGTCTCATCACCCAGGAGTAATGAGGTACCTGGGAGGGCAGAGATGGTTCTTGTGATTGATTTAGCTTGGTGCGCTACTTTCTTGGCATCACAGGCTGTTTACTACACAGTACTACACGGTAGTTTTCACATTCTTCAAATATATTATTCCTATATTTAATGGTCAGACAGTAGGAAGGATTTTCAAAGTAAAGAACAAAGTCCATTTTGTTTTTTATTTAGCTAGCCTTTTTCTTTCCTTTCCCCATTTAATGAAAACAAAATGCTTTCCACTTTTTCTTTGCTTCAAGAAGAAAGAGTATGAGATTAAAAATTAGGTGCCTATTTCTGCCAAACTACAAATGCTGTACAAATGCTGTACCTTACCTTTTTACAGATGCATGCTTCATTATCGTAGTACGGACCCACTTTTGGAAGTGAGAGTGACCCGTTTTGGACATTTTAATGCTACTACAGAATGGACTTAGTAATGGTCAGAAGTGATCTGGGTTCTCTTCTCACAATTTCAGAGAAAACAAAAATCAGTTTCCAATTTTTTTTTTTACTATTTTGTGCAATTTATATAAACATACTGCAAGATATCTTTCCCCCCTTTCTTTTGTACAAACTTGTTTAAACTTTATGTGCAGATTTTGAGAAAAATCCCCCAATGTTAAAAATGAATAGTCCATTTTCACTTGTATTCAGCAATTTCAATTGAAGTTTTTTTTTTTGTGATAACCTAATCAAAACATTAACTTCAAGAATGAATTCATGTAGTGTTTTTAATTCATGTAGAGTTGATGAATTTTCTGAATTTGTTTGCATTATGTTTTTGGAATTCACTGTGAATCGAGCTGGGAACCAGGCTATTAATTTAACTATGAAACCTGCTACATGTAGAGATCTGGCTATGGATTAAACTAGGGATCTGGCTGTGGATCTGACTATGAATCTGGCTACATAGATAGACCTGGCTATGAATCTGGCTATGGATCTGGCTACAGGTATAGACCTGGCTATGGATCTGGCTAGTGATCTAGCTATGAATCTGCTAACCTGGCTATGAATCTGGCTAGTGATCTAGTGAATCTGGCTACATGTATAGATTTGGCTATGGATTAAATTGTGGATCTGGCTATGGATCAGCCTACATAGATAGACCTGGTTATGGATCTGTCTACATAAATAGATCTGGCTAGAGATCCGGCTATTGATCTAGCAATAAATCTGGCTAATAGATAGACCTGGCTATGAATCTGGCTACATGTATTATCGACTATGGGACCTGCTTTTGGTACAGATGTACACATGTACATGTACATGTGTATCAGTCTTTGGCTTACAATTGTGGTTATAGATACGACTTGTAGCTTGTGCTTGTGCATCTGGCTATGGATGCAGCTTAAATGACTCCGGCTAATGGGTCTGGCTAAGGATCCGGCTAATGGATGTGGCCTTGAATTTTGCCATGGATCCAGTTGCACAATCCAGCTCACAGATTCCACTTGCGGATCTCGCTATAGATTTGGCTATTGATCAAGCGTATGGGACTGGCTTATTGGCCTGGCTTATGGTTCTGGCTTATGGGTCTGGCTTATAGATTATAGATTATGGCTGTCTGTATGGGACCTTAAAGTGTTGGACAACACTTAGACTAAACCTCAACGGTTGTTTTAAAAATGAATCTATTTGCCAATGTGCTATTTGGCATATAAAATACACTAGTACTTTTAGTAGACTTAGTTGTATTTATGCCGTAAAAATATTGTTTGACCACTCATTTGTAAAGGATATTCAATTTTATTTGGAATTTGAAATCAAATATACAAGGTTTTACAAAATGTGAATTTTGTGAATTATTTTGGTTAAATATTCTAGTAAATGTCATTTCCGATTTGTTTTTCCAGGAAAAAAAAAATGCACACAGCGAATGTCCCCTGATGAATTTGTTATTGTTTCCTTGTACAGAATTCAGAATATATTTCTTTTCAAAATTGATTCATCTTGCCAAGCTGTGAGGTCGGTTTTGGAACCCCCTTAATCCTTTTTATATATAGATTTGAAATGTTTGGTTACAGTATGTACTTGTATACCAGTGCTTTCCCCTGGCTGTTGAACTGAGTGAGAGGTGGTAAAAGTTCAAATTGATGATTGAAACAAAATGGATTCTGCCTGCAAACTGACAAGAAGGCAGCGCTTACACGTATGCGCAATGATTCCATCTACACATCCAAATTAGGAGTTCTTGATACTCAGGTCAGAGGAAAAGTTCATAAATGACACAAAATTAGCACTTTTCGATCAGTATTCCCGTTTATGATAAGTCTTAACAGCGAGGTGGTGATTGGCTTAAAAAAAATAAGCAAGGTGGTCACTGAAAGTAGCGAGGTGGGCCGCTTCACAGTTTAACGAGCAGGGGGAAAACACTGGTTTGCTAAGATGTGTCAGATGGTGAAAAACGATCTGACAGGGTGCTCGGTGCCGTTCTTGGTCCCCGTTCAGGTAGTCGAAAAAATTGCCAGGAGACACTTTTACTCGGTTTCAGTTAATTTATTCATACTTGGACACAATTTCATGGCTCTGCTTACCGCAGTTCTCTGCGCTTATGGCTCATAGAATCACGTGCGTAACGGGGCGCTTCAAGCGCAGATGGTAAGCAGTGCCAAGAAATTTGAACTTACGAATTTGAACATATTATGTTTTAGAGTGTCATAATAATAAATTTACGTTAAAAATAAAGAGCGTCAGGTGTCCTACCAAATGATTTAGAAGCTGTTTCTTTTTCGATATGTAAACAATATCACATCGTGATCAAGGTTGTGATACATTGTGAAAAGTTGTATGGGCAGTGGCGTCACCAGAGGAAGGGGGTGTCAGCCCCCGCCCCCACTCAGAACCCTTGCCCTCCCCTCTTGCCCCCCCCCCGCCCAAATGAGATTGAATAAAAGCACAAAATGAATGGTGGAATACATTGCCCCTGCTTGCCCCCCCCCCCCCCCCAAGTCTGGTTACGCCACTGGGTATGAGTAATGCCCCATATTCTTCAATTTACACACAGTAGCTGGCATGCAGGTGTCAGTCAATCGCTGGATGGTACATCATTTTACTCGATCACCTCTACCTGATGCCATAGAGCAAGGATTGACACCATCGAACAGCTTTAATTTTGTTTGTAAGACCATCTACGAATTCAATGATTCATAACTTAAATCCTAGCTACATACATTATATTTACAAGCTTATAACCAGCACACAATCATGCAATACACAATATTAGAGTTTGTAATATTATTAAATATTATTAAAGAACAACAACTTAGATTAAAGGGGAACACTGCCACCTCTCAAAATGTTGCTGTTTGGAATTGCTTTTTTTTCTTTCAAGAGTTCTTCTTGCACAAAAACACCAAGAGTGTTTTGTAATTAGTGACTTGTGATAAAAAAATATGACCCCCCCCCCCCCCATAAATTTGCCTGCTTGAAATACAACCCGCTGAACATGCAGTCCACCATTTTATTGAGTCAAACATTTGGTTCTACAAAATAGTGGACCGTGTTTTGTCACGAAATTACAAAGTACACAAAAACTCACAATTTCAAGGGATACATGTACTCATGTGAAACATGTTTAATTTTAAAGTATATTTTCAACCATATTCATTAAAAAAAGAAGAAGCTTTTTAGAGCCTTAAGCGCCAAAATATGAATGATTGAACCCCCCCCCAAAAAAAAAAACCCCACAAAAAAACAAAACAAAACCCATCAACAAACAAAAGTTTCATTTCGCGGCACCGAAAGTAATTAAACACAACGGATTCGTAGTATATCTAAGCTACGTGCACTTTTGTAAAACACTTTAAAATACAGCGATATGAAATGTCTTGGTTCGCTATAAAGTATGTTTTTTTTCTACGGTTTAAAAATGTGAAACTTTAAAATAGGAGATTCACAATACAACGCTCCGCCAAGAATTTGCTCCATAGACTTCGGTTTCAAAGAAGGCAGTATTACGTGGTAATGAGAGTTTTTGCAACACTGGCATAACATTTTCATCTATTTAGGAACAAACTAAAACCTCGTGTTATGGCAGGTGGATGTGCCTGAGGTGGATCTGCATGGGGTGTACCTGCAGGTGGACCTGCTGTATCTGTTTGGGGAACTGCTGTACCTGTGGGATGACCTGCTGTGATAGCAGATGGATCTTCTGTAGTGGCAGGTGGATCTTCTGTAGTAGCAGGTGAATCTTCTGTAGTTGCAGGTGGATCTTCTGTAGTAGCAGGTGGATCTTCTGTAGTAGCAGGTGGATCTTCTGTAGTATCCGGTGGATCTTCTTTAGTAGCAGGTGGACCTTCTGTAGTAGCAGGTGGATCTTCTGTAGTAGCAGATGGATCTTCTGTAGTAGCAGGTGGATCTTCAGTAGTAGCAGGTGGATCTTCTGTAGTGGCAGGTGGATCTTCTGTCGTAGCAGGTGGATCTTCTGTAGTAGCAGATGGATCTTCTGTAGTAGCAGGTGGATCTTCTGTAGTAGCAGGGGTGTGGCATGCGGTAGTAGGTGAACCTGCAGAAGTGGCAGGTGGATCTCCTCTTCCCTGTTCGACATACGTCACAACGACAGATCCCGAGTTTTGGTCACTTGTCGGTGTAGGGTATTCTGTGGTCAATAAAAAATGGTGTTGAAAAGTAGTTGAGAAGGACGTTTTTGAAAGATCTGAGCTTTAACAATGACGCAACAAGCTTGTCTCATTTCAGTGGACATTTTTATTCTTATTCTTTGGAAAGGGTCAATTGCTTTTGTTTATTTGTGGTGTTTTTGGGTTTTTGTTTTGTTTTGTTTTTTGTTTTTGTTGTTGTTGTTGTTGTTGTTTTTTTTTTTGTTTTTTTTTTTTTGGGGGGGGGTGGTACGGCCAAAGAAATGCCGTGTACCGATCGTGGTACGGCCAAAGAAATACCGTGTACCGAGCGTTGTTGTGAAATAGGAGCAGCTGTATAAGAAACACGGCAGGGACAGTTTGTAAATGTTTCAAAGCATGCACAACTTCTTCTTATATCATGTTCGTGTGACTTATCATGTTCGTGTGACGTAATTCCATTGTAAACCACGTCAACTTCATACGCATAAATGTGCAAAAAAGTGAAGGGCTTAAACTAAAAAAACAGGAAAGATTAAAGTACTTAGGTTACCTTTGCAGTTGAAATATTGTTGAATGCTCTCCTGGTCTTGCGTAAACAGCGGATTGTCGGAGAATTCTCGACCGTCATCATTGAGCTGAGTATGCCGTCCAGGGTTGACACCACCTCGTCTGATTTGGGTGCAGCTGCATCGGTCGGCGTAGTTCTTGCCCGGCATCGCCCAGCGGAGATTGCCAATGTCATCTGCCTCGTGACCGTAGTAGCAAACCCCGGCCGTGGCATACTCAATGCACCAGAGAGTTACTATTTAAACAAGTTGCACAAAACACAAATTCAAAAGTTATTGCTAAAATGGGGGTGGATACGGAAGCGTTTAAGAGAGTAAGAACGGAAGTAGTGGTGTTGCAAATTTAGCGCACTTTTATTTTTGGGGCGACAAAAAATCGACCATAGATTTTGTTAAGTACTTAGGCCTATTTGGGGGGTTTCTAAGTATTTGTTATTTTAGAGGCTTCTCGGTTTGTTGTCTCACTATTATATTTTAATTTTTTACCAGGCCGGTATCCACTTGATATTGTAAGTGCCTATCAGGATTGGAACTATTATAGATACATGTATATAAAATGAGAATAAAGTTTCATTTTATTTGTTTTAAATTGTTTGAAAACACTTGAGATTACTAACGGACAAAAGCTGTTTTTATAACACTTACCGCTGAGGGAAATAGTTACGAAGGCCGCCCATCGCATGGTAGTCATTTTTTCTCTGTATATGCACACACCCCAAAACACACTGTATACGTATACGTGTGGGGCGTGATGAAGGAGATATCGATCTGATCTGAATGACGCAGTGATACTATGCCACGGCTCGCTGTTGTTTATATGCTGAAAACCAACAAAAAACTGACTCTAACCAGCTTCACGAACCCCTAGATACCCTTGGCGGGGTAATTAATAGGTTTTACGATTCTACGGAGCTCGTGACTGCCATCCCACTCATCGAGTTGGTTGAGATAAATCAACGCGGCAAGTCGATACATTTACAAGTCGGACGCCGATAAAGCTGACATTTTGATCGGTCAAATGACACCGACAAGACTTTGAACTATAATAATCAATTTAGATAAATAAATAAAACAGGTTGTTGACTTGATTTATGTCGGCACAACTTACCAGCGAGCTTCCCCCAAGGGAAACAAATAAGTAAATTAAATTGATTTGAATTAAAATTAAAGAGAAGATTAAACAAAACAAAAAACAACAAAAGGAAAAATAACCAAAATTAAAAAGGCAGGGTATTCTTTTGGTAATATGGTCAAAGACAGTATCCTCACTTGGGTACCCCAACTTATGCACGAACTAAACCTGTGAAAATTTGGGCTCAATTGATCGTTGAAGTTGTAAGAAAATAATGACAGAAAAAACCCATCCTTGTTGCAAAGAATTGTGTGCTTTCAGATGCATGAGAAAGGCTTTTTTCAGATTCAAAACTGGGGGTTAACAATTACCTCTTTCTCTAAAATTATACATTACTTCAAAGGGAATTATATCTAACAGTGTTTCATAAACGTAAACAGCTCTCCAGTGCTCTTTAAGTAGGTCATTAACTTGCGGATTAATGTTGATTACTGAAATGGAACTCGTTTTGGACGCGTCTACCCCGAGTTTTATAGTTTAGAAATACGATTCTTGCGTCGTATTGAAACATAATAGAACCATTCGTTTTAGTTTTTCCGCCTTGCATGTGAGTTGTCGTTTTCAAGCACAATGTTTTACAATATTGTCGAAGACCAGGGGTCGATTTCACGGAGCATTAAGATTCGTCTCAAGATGAGTTGTCAGTATTACCATGGTAATTTGTATTGTGACATCACACTTTGCTTAATGTCAATCTTAACTCTTTGTGAAATCATGGAGGAAGATCTTCCTTCATGGTGAAATCGAGCCTAGCATCCACACCTTGATGTGACCCAACATACATGAAATTGGAGTCACGAGAAAAAAAAGTGTCCTTAAATTTGTTCACTTTTTTCAAACATTGAGTTTTGGACTTGCAAAATCAAAACTAACTGTTTCACTAATTTCTCAAAAACTATCGCATTTCAAGCAAACCTTTTTTCAAAAGGAGTTTCCCACAATGACCAACTTTGAACCATGTGCAAATCGGTGAACAGTTTTTTTTTTACTGTTACCTATGCTATGCATTATCCTTGAAGGTGAGTTTGTGTCAACACTACAAAGGAAAAACATAATTGCGCGTGTGTTTGTGTGATTCTCTTTCAAAGATTCAAGTTGGTCGTGCTATATATAGGCCCCTATATATATTTCTTCTTCTTTTTCAAAAAGATTTTTCTGATTACATTTATCAGAATAAGTGCACAACTGTTTTGTATCGCAAAACAATCAATCAGCATCTTAAAATTGTTCGTGGCCTACAGCCTCATTTTGAAACAAGTTATGCTGGGATATGTACGTGTTTGAAAAGTTGTCTGAGATCCGGGTACTGCGTGACGTCACCATATTGAGCTTCTATCTTCAGCATAAGTGCGGAGTGCCATGATGAGTTATTTTAAATACAATATTATTTAGTTTCGGTGAGAGCTTGGGTAGGTAGATAGCGGATGTTTTTCAGCCGTTCTTAATCGAAAATCGATCCGGCCTTCAGTTGGTATAATCTGTCGTTAAACGCTATAAAACCACAATTACTCCTGCTCTTTGTGTTACGGTTTCCATGACAACGTGTCTTTGCAAGCCAACACGAACTCGTTTAATGGCATGAGCTTGTGTTATTAAAGGCAAATTATACCTTTGGTTTTTGGAACCGTTTGATTGTTTTAATCCTATATAAATGTAGGTATATACAATAAAACTAACCTGTGAAAATTTCACTTCACTTCGCGTTTTTTTAAAGATATCACCGAAAAACCCGAGCGAATATTTCCACGCAGGAAGAATATTCCCTATAGGAATGCCCGATCTGAGAAACGTTACGGCCGTAACGCTTCTCAGATTCAAATTTTTGGGGATAAAAAGTGATATATTTTTCCATAACCGCAGTACTTCGAAGTGAAAAGTTTCTCAAAATGCATTATACTATCCAAAGCCGCTGTACTTCTTACCGATGAAGTAAGTTTTTATTGCCATTAATTTTCAGAGTCATTACCAAACGTATACCTTCCCTTTAAAATGGCGTTCATCTCCCACTGCTCTACTTGCGAGCTAATTTAAACCAGGCGTGTGAATGGCAAATAGTGCGGCCTTGATTTATTTTGGGGTGCCGAATTACATATAATGAAATATAATAATTATAAAGATGCGAATAGTATAGTAAATGTCATACTGCAAAGGGATTCATTAAGAATGTTCCCTATAAAAGTATTACGTGCATTTTTTTGGTGCATTGAGCCTAGAATAACGGGAGGACGTTAGGCCTATGGCCCAATTGCGTAAGACTGCCCATGCGCGACAAGTAGCTGAAGCACAAAAGACTTTGAATAAAAATAGGTTTGGATGTTTAGTTGATGTAGTATTCTATCTCAACATCTTTCTCGTCTGTCACAATTTTACCCCATATCATGCTAAACTGTCCTGTCACATTTTTTTTTCATCCAGCAGGGCTCGAATTTTGGACCGCAGGCCCGAGGCCAGTGATTTTAGCCCTGTGCCAGTAAACTCATGACTTGACAAGTCCGGGGGGGGGGGGGCGGGGGCTTGTGTATTTCAATAGAATAATAACACCTCACTGTATAACATTAAATGATGTTCAAACGTTGACCGAGTCTGATAAATATATCTATCAATTCTGATTGGGTATTAAAATGTACCAAGACAAAGACAAATGAGATAAATCTTCTCTTAGTGCTCGTTCAAACACAAACAGGCCCGCAAGAACAAGTTTTTTGCAAAGGGGTGCTGGTTTTTTCCAAAGACAATTGGCGTGAGCAGAGCGCAAAGCCATTACGGCGTATGGTCCAGGCCCGCTTAAGTTCCTAAATGCTCTGTCGTGCAACCAAAGACACGATTTGGCACATAAATCTCTTTTTTTCCTCTTTTTTTAAATAATAATTATTATTATTATTATTTTTTTTGGGGGGCAGGATTATTATTAGTGTAATTTGCAAAATGATTACCCCAAAATGACTTTTGTTTCACGAGGCGAAGTTTGGTGAAAAGATATTGAGTTTTTGAGACTCGTGCAGTAAATTACTAGAATCGTGGTTCAAATTGATTTTTTTTCCAAGGCTAGTTGTTTACGTACATTTATCGTCCCTTTCATTACTATTGTCATTGAATAACAGAATATGTCGGATTCAGAATTGATAAGTCCCAAGGGAACAATAAACGCCTCTCGTTAACGGCTACGGGTGATAGTTTATGGTGATTATTTTGTATAAGGATTAACCCAATAGTTTTTGAGGCCTATCCCAGGCGTCAAATGCTCACTGATCAATTGCTAAGTCATACGTTTTTGACATTACCATGATGATGAACGAAAATTACATTAAAGCTAAGTAATTTCATCGTTGTTAACATTTTACAAGTCAACTGTGAAGGGGGAAATTAATAATGGTCTATATGATTTCCATTGACTTGACCATTGCGTGCCATGACTATATAGTTTTATTTTGATGTCACGTTTTTTCTACAAGTACAAGCTGGTGAGAGTTTTCTACCGCATGTTACAGTGTATCGCTTTTAGCGGCTGGGCTGTCCAGCGGCTAAAAGGTAGCCACTGGACCGCCCAGCCCCACAAGGTGATAGGATGTTGAGCAAGGTTTCTTCATTTTTATAAGTTTCCTGATTTTATTTTAACTATTAAATTGTTAGTTTAAAATGCAGCCATTCCACCAAAATTATTTTGGTGTGGAAACAAGTGCTAAACAAAAATAATTAGTATCAACAAAAATAAAAATCACCCAAAATTTGCACCCACGTTAATCTCCCATTAGTTGATGTTTCGAAGGTGCCCGGAAGCTCAATGGTAACCTTATCTTGGCCAGACTTGCACAGTCTATTAAACGCAACCACAGGGTACCTAGTCTACCGATTGCTTACTCCATTATGGTCCGAAGACCTTTGTGGTCTGGATATTTTGGACCCATTGATATCGCTCCAGTTTGCTGAAAAGAAGTTTAGTTTTCAAGACTCGTGCAGTAAATTACTAGAATTGTGGTTCAAAATTTTAAATATTGCCAAGGCTATATTATGTTTACGTACAATCGTCCCTTTCGTTAAAATTGTTATTGAATAGCATAATATGTCAGGTTCAGAAGTGATAAGACACAAGGGAACAATAAAGGCTTGGATAGATCGTTATTAATTTTCCCCTTCACAGTTGACTTGTAAAATGTTAATAGCGATGAAATTATTTAGCTTTAATGTAAACTTCTTTCAACATCATGAAAATGTCAAAAACTTATGACTTAGCAATTAATCCGTGAGCATTTGGTACCAGGTAAAAGCCCTAAAAAACTATTGTGCTATTGGTTAGTTTAATTCCGAGGTTGGTTTATTTCTGAAATATTCGAATATTATTATTATTATTATTATTATTATTATTATTTTCTTAAAGAAGACATGTTACGTGTATATTATATAAATTTTAAATAAGATTTCCATTCATGAAACGTACTTACTAAAAGTAGGTGGTGCTTTCAGTCCTGTAGTCGAGTCCTGTTGTCCGAGTCCGAGTCCTCCCAACCGAGTCAGTATATTTCAGCACTCCCATCCAATAAGTTGGGGGTGCTGCAGCACCCACAGCACCCCCCCCCCCCCCCCCCCGCTCTCACGGGCCTGAATACAAACAGTTCACATGTTAAACTTTGTAGAAAGTTCTCTTTCAGTCATTTTGATTCTGGTCTGGTAAAAGTTTTGAGCTACAGGCCCTGCACTCTTGTGGAATTTTACCCCCAAATCAAGCTCTGTCTAGGTAAAAAAAAAAAAATGACCCCAAAAAATATAACTCCTTTGAAATCCCTCGTAATGTTTACCGATTTTCAAGTATGTAAGGTAATAGCTGGAAAGCGGGCAATCAAAAAGGATTGTGTAAAAACCTGTTTTATATTTCTAGTGATACACAACACCCAGATAAACCTCCTGATTGGGATGCGCTGGGTTTAGAATAAGGGGTATAGGGGTATGACCATGGGGGCAGGGGGAGCAACTGCCAAACCAAAATTGGGCAACAAACTTTTTATCCGGTTAAAGAGCTCAGGGAGTTTCAGTGGACCGGGTCGAAAGTCAGATTGTACTGGGAGTAACTGACCCTCACTGTCTTTCCATCCTCATTCTCCATAGGGTTTCTTAGGAGGCAAATGAATCGTTGCCTCTTGATTGTAAGCTTGGTTTGGATATCAGCAAATATGGCAGAGTAGAGCCAATTTACAATGAAGACACTTCAGTTCACACTTTGGGTGTGCAAAGTCATTGCGGACACAATTGCAGATGTTCTTGTATAATGGTTATCTAACTTGTATACTCTGCATAATTCTATGCATATATAAATAATTCAGAAATGTGCTAATTATATTCACCAACCCTGAAAACATGGGTCTAGACACTTCATTTGCCATGGTCGGATGTTCAAATACAGAAGTTATTGCGACAATCTCTTTTTTATATAATTGTGGCAGTTAATTTGCGTATTTTACATAGGCCTAATTATAAATGCATGTAATCAATTCAAAATTGTGCCAATCATATCTAATGACCTTTAAAATCTGGTACAGACACTTCACTTGTCATCATTGGATGCTTTAAATTAAATACAGTGTACTGCAAAAAAACAACAATTTTTTGTAAAATGGCTGCAGCTAATTTACATTTTATTAATACATAATTTGCCTACCTGATTAAATGTAGTATTTAGGAAGTAACCCGGAGAAAAAAAGAATATCAACGCCAACACCCAACGTCGACGCAAAAATCTTGCCAAAAACATGAGACTTCTTGACGAGAGACCGTGAAAACAGAGAAAATTTCACGATCATTTTCGACATTCACCCGACATTTACAAGATCATGCATGAATTCAGTTTGGATGATGATGATGACATCGCACTTGGATGATGTCATCGCCAAACGCCAAAGAGCCGTTGAGGACGGTATGTAACATTAACTGTAGATACCGTGGGGGGGGGGGGGGGGGTTGCCCATCATTCTGTTTCCAATATAAAAACCCGAGCTGACGCGACGGGTGTCGAGCAAAAGTTTGAGGATGGTCAAATTCATCAAACTTACGTAGACCGTTACCATTGTTGAAATAAAATTTTAATAATAATAATAATTATAATGAGAGCAATCATAGAGTGTTGCCTCTACATTTTAATTGTAATGTTTATATTGTAATATTTATATTTGTTTCTGGGCGGGGGAAAATACTGCAACATGCACTGCAAAAACGTAGGCCTTTATAGGCTAATAATCAGTCGATACTGTTTTCTATTTTATTCAAACTCAAAGAAAAAAAACATAAGCTAAAAAAAGAACTTAAGTTTCACTTCTTGAGCTTAAGCATAGCTTAATGATGAAACAAAGCAGCGCTAGAGTGCTGTGTGCAAAAACCAAAACATTTGGGCGGGAATAAAATTGACAAGAGTGGCGTGATGTTTTCGCCATGACCAAATAAGGTAATCTTTTGGTCAGTATGCAAATGACTAAATGATTTGTCCAATCAAACCACAGTATGTATTTTGACCATCATCATGCGTCCGTGGTGCGTTTGCGTAGTAAAAGAAAATAGTTCGCAAAAAGTGCAAGCATAATAATTCAAAAGCTTTACATAAAAGCGAAAATTGTCTTGTAATTCTACCCACGTGAACAAATTCAGCACAAATTTGAAGTGCGGAGAAACATGTAAAACAGCGCACAGACGGGGATTATGGGCCTACTTTGACCGCATCACCTTCGACCTACAGAATGCAATGCACTTGTCTTTTGTCGTTTAAAGCAGAGAGAGAGATATACAACTTTTCAACAGTTAATTAAGTTTTATAAATTGCAAACATTCAAGGTGTCCCTTTTCAATGCGAGCCAGTTGTCTCCACTCCTTGCCGCCAAAATTTTACGGACCAAACAGCATACTCTGGGTAAGAATTTAGCGTTTAGTTTATAAGCAGGTTAATTGTTAATTTAATTGTTCATAGGCTACATCCTTGGTAAAGTTTAGAAGGGTGGGCCGTTTCAACAATCTCAAGTCAATCAATCAATCAACTTAGGAAAATTCTCACATCAATATTTCGAGTCCAGTAACCGGTGTCAATCCAAACCGTAGGCCTATATCCTTACATAGCGTGTAAACCACCATGTGTGTGCTTTTCGGACCGACGCCGTCTTTGCTTCGTTTCCAAGTTGTCTGGGCCCAATTTCATAGTGCTGCTTAACGGTGAGCAAATTTTCGTGCTTACTATAGCAGAAAAGTTTGCTTAAGCATAATGTATTTCACAGGTAGCAATTTCATAGAGCTGCTTAACGGCCAATTTTGTGCTTGACTGCACGGTTTCCATTTCATAGCGCTGCTAACCGTAAGCACACGAAAAGGCATGCTAACCTTCCGGTGCTTACTGCACGAAAATGATTGACGTCACAATGCAAATCCATGGTGAACGTGCAAGATGGCCGCTTAATTTTCTTGCTAACCTGTGAAATACGCTTACGCCTTAGCAAATTTTTCTGCTACAGTAAGCACGAAAATTTGCTTACCGTTAAGCAGCGCTATGAAATTGGGCCCGGGTCAGCAGACGACAAGTGCGCGCGCGCGTGTTCAATCAAAAAAGTCACGCCACTTGTCAGTACTATCCCGCATGTGTATGGCTTAAGTCTACTACATCTACACTGTACGTGATTATGACAGGCCTAAATGTTTTATCAACTAAACTTGGACGTGAATTTTAGTGACACTCTTTGATTTGGTCTGCATTACACTACGCCCATTTCAATCTATAGGTGTCTAAAGGCCTAAATTAAGATTTAATCATTCCAAGCTGAAATTCACGCCGGATAATAGGGCACCCGAAAATAAAAGCTGGAGTGAAAACATTCTGTGCAGGACTGCGATAGAAAGTTATAATATTATTTCTATCCAGTGAAAAGAAATCATACCCATAGGCCCTAAAAAAAACCAATTATATAAAAATACAGTTTTTCAGAATTTCTTTTTATCTTTTGAACCTGTAGGCCTAGTTAGCCGTTTGTATATTTTTTTGAGTAAAATACAATTTCAAAATTAATCATTAAGCTGGATATGGGCAAAAACATGTATAAAACTGCATAACAGACCTAGGGCCTATATATAAACACTCGGTGTTCTAAAACGTAAGCTTTCTTCTTAGAACAGAAAAACGCTTTTAGGTTCACTGCAATATTCACAGTCATTAAAAGAGGTTTTTTTCTATCAGTAGGAAGTGACCAGAACATTTTGTTTATTTGCAGGTTGTGTAGGAAATAATTTGATAGGCCCCTTATGGGAGTCGGATGAACTCTTCAGTGTACACTAGCACTGATTGTCATGATTTGTTTGATTTTATTGTTATTACTGTATAGTAGCTTAAATTCCATCTAACTATTTTGCAAGTAGAAGTAGATACTGTGGATACTGGTCAGCAATGTAGTTTGGGTTTTGTTCTTTCGGTGAAGTCGCATAATTAGACAGCCAAGACACGATGTCTACCCAGTAGAGTACAATAGGGGCCATGGCTTTTCTCAATCAGAGTGTATGAGGAATTCATGGTATAGCGAGGGTGTATGTTATTATGCAATCTAATTCAAAAATGGTTTAAAGTTGTTTACAAGTGAAGCATGGATTTTATGCAAGTTGCAAGGCAGTGGAATGTGGGTTTTGGGGCATTGTCCAGGGTGATCACAATGAAACAGCAGCGAGGCAACATGTCTTTTCCCCCACTCTGTCGGGAGCTGAAATTTATGTTGGCAATGTCTGCTGACAAGGAGGATTCTATAGGGGCCATTCTGAGAAATCTGTGTTTTTGCCTGTGTGGCAACGTGACATATTTATTTATGTGTGCAACATCATTTTTGGGGTGAATGATTAAACCGGGCAGAGTGGTGAGAAAAATAGCTACTTTATGGAGAAAAGCTGTAGGTAGAAACCATGGGTTAATTTTCAAAGCAGCTCAGGAAAACTGCTCGTAAAAATAATCATTATGAGATGTAGGCTACAGGACAATTTGATATTGTATTTGAAAGGAGATGTTCTTGACAATTTAGTATTGTATTTGAATAGGTAGATGTTCATGACAAGTTAAAGGTGAGTTTAACAGAATGAGTAAGTATTATATGGCCTTGAATATTCACTATACAAAACATTTTATTTTATAGATGGCTAAATAGTGAAGGCACACAAAAGCAATTAGTGTGCGGAACTCTAGTGACCTCAGAGTAGGCGTGGTCAACAGAGGCAGAGATAAAGTTAGACAATTTGGCCGATCAACTCTGGATATTGATGGAACACCAATACAAGCCACCAATTGAGGGGGTTTAAATGCCAACAAGAACAAAAAATGAAAACCAGAGCTGCCTATGTAACTCACGGATGCTAATTGTCCGGCCGATAGGTAATGGTGGTGGTATTTTTTCACTTTGTATAATAAGTATTTTGATTTGATGCCGGACTTTTATACAGTTATACAGTATTGTGCGCACCATTTGAAAGATTAAGTAGGCTGTAGTTATATGAGAAGTTGAAAAAAATAAAGGTCTAAGGACGGGAGTTTAAGTGATAACTCTTCGATTTGGATTTTAGAGGACTGATTTATTGACGAGACGACAACTGTGTCGCATGCATCTGTGTCCAGTCAGATGACGGCCGAGCGAGAGACCTCAGTGTCCGGAATGCGACCGAGCAATCTGAACTTGGAACGGGTCATGAATGGGTGGTACCCGCCATACACTTTTATGACAAACGAAATAATGTATGAGTCTACGTATATAGGGATTGTCAGGAGAAGACAAATTAAAATTCATGGTTGAGATCAATATCAACATCACGACCCTCTGACGCCCATAGATATCAGCTAATGAAACGCTCAGCGCGATTATTGGTGTATTTGGCGATCGGAGATCGATACCATGATGATTTAGGAAATCACGTGCCAGCAAAAAAATAATTTTGGTAATAGGAAGTTCTAGTTAGAATAACTAATATAATCCCACAAAAGCTTCAACATGTCATTACCGTTTATTTCGAAAAACCATCAAGGATGTAAACAAAAATATGGGCCTAGATGGGACCGTGTTTGCTTTAGTATACAATTACAACTAACAAAGCCTTTTTAATTGGGAATCAAAGCAAACATGCATGAGATCTAAAATAAAAAAGAAACACTATTATTTCGTTTATTTGTCCTTTTTATTGGAACTTGTAGGCCTAGTCTTTTTCCATTGTAATTTCATAATTAGGCCATCATGCAGGAAACTGAAAAAAAGAAGAAGTTTTTAATTAGAATGAATAGGCCTATATACTGCAATACTTAAATGATGCATTTAACATTGTTTACTTAAAAGTGTACACAATTTATAGCACACAACCCTTTTACCCATAGGACTCTTCTTTTGTGTTTGACAAAGGTCACACTTTTTAAGTATGCATATTTATCAGAAAGTGAAAGGCCTCCCTAAACCTTTTAATAGGAGAGAAAGTAAATTGGAGTTCTGGGTTTTTCGTTTGCTTTGTTCCTTTGCACTAAAAAGTCTTCATAAAGGATTTTTTTTTTTTAAAGTTGCAAGACATTTTCCATGAGTGAGGGCGTTCTACTTCCCCCTTTTTAATGTTTAGGGTATGTACATCACAAACAAGGACACAATGGCACTGGCCGGCTGGCCTGGCTGACATTATAAGGTTTTGTAATTTTGGGAGCAATCTATAACACGCCATCCCCGATGTTTTTTTTTAATTCAAATTTAGAAGGCTGATACTTGGCCGTTATATTCGGCATGCTGGGCACGAACACGCCATTCGGGCAGAAACTTCACTGTTGAGTAATAGACCAATCGGTTCATTTTCACGAGATGACGTCAAAACAACAAACCCTTCTTTTTGTACCGAAGAACTAGCTTTTTAACAAAATTCATGGTTAAGATCGAGATCAACATCACGACCCTCTGACGCTCATAGCTATCAATTTATAGAAACGCTCATTGCGATTATTGGTGTATTTGGCGATCGAAGATCGATACCATGATGACTTAGGAAATCACGTGCCAGCAAAAAATACTATTGGTAATAGGGGGGGGGGCAAGATAGATTAATTAATCCCGTAAAAGCTTCAACATGTCATTATAACCATTCACCCATTTCGAAAAGCCATCAAGGATGTTAACAAAAATATAGGCCTAGACGGGACCGTGTTTGCTTTAGTATACATTTACAACTAACAAAGCCTTTTTGATTGGAAATCAAAGCAAACATGCATGAGATCTAAAATAAAATACACACAATTATTTCATTTTATTTGTTCTTTTTATTAGAACTTGTAGGCCTAGTCTTTTTCCATTGTCATTTCATAATTAGGCCATACAGGAAATTGAAAAAAAGAAGAAGTTTTTAATTAGATTGAATACTTACTGCAATATTTAAATTATGCATTGAACATTGTTTGCTTAAAAGTGTAAACAATTTAGAGCACACAACTCTTTTACCCATGTAGGACTCTTCTTTTGTGTTTGAAGAAGGTCACACTTTTTAAGTATGCATATTTATCAGAAAGTGAAAGGCCTCCCTAATTGCAGTTCTGGGTTTTTCGTTTGCTTTGTTCCTTTGCACTTAAAAGTCTTCATAAAGGACTTTTTTTAAAGTAAGTTGCAAGACATTTTCCATGGGTGAGGGCGTTCTACTTCCCCCTTTTTAATGTTTAGGGCATGTACATCACAAACAAGGACACGATGGCACTGGCCGGCTGGCCTGGCTGACATTATAGGGTTTTGTACGTTTGGGAGCAATCTATAACACGCCATCCCCGATGGTTTTTTTTATTCAAATTTAGAAGGCTGATACTTGGCCGTTATATTCGGCATGCTGGGCACGAACACGCCATTCGGGCAGAAACTTTACCGTTGAGTAATAGACCAATCGGTTCATTTTCACGAGATGACGTCAAAACAACAAACCCTTCTTTTTGTACCGAAGAACTAGCTTTTTAACAAAATTCATGGTTAAGATCGAGATCAACATCACGACCCTCTGACGCTCATAGCTATCAATTTATAGAAACGCTCATTGCGATTATTGGTGTATTTGGCGATCGAAGATCGATACCATGATGACTTAGGAAATCACGTGCCAGCAAAAAATACTATTGGTAATAGGGGGGCCAAGTTAGGTTAATTAATCCCGTAAAAGCTTCAACATGTCATTATAACCATTCACCCATTTCGAAAAGCCATCAAGGATGTAAACAAAAATATAGGCCTAGACGGGACCGTGTTTGCTTTAGTATACAATTTACAACTAACAAAGCCTTTTTAATTGGGAATCAAAGTAAACATGCATGAGATCTAAAATAAAAGAAACACAATTATTTCGTTTATTTGTCCTTTTTATTAGAACTTGTCTTTTTCCATTGTAATTTCATAATTAGGCCATACAGGAAGCTGAAAAAAGAAGAAAGTTTTTAATTAGATTGAATAGGCCTATATACTGCAATATTTAAATGATGCATTGAACATTGTTTGCTTAAAAGTGTATAAAATTTATAGCACACAACTCTTTTACCCATGTAGGACTCTTATTTTGTGTTTGACAAAGGTCAGACCTTTTAAGTATGCATTATCAGAAAGTGAAAGGCCTCCCTAAACCTTTTAAGTGATTCCACCGCTGGTACACGCAGTTTTCATGAATCAGCCCCTCCTGAACTAGTTGGTGCTGTCAGCGTTTACCAATACAACCAATATACAATTTTTGGCTATCCCCCCATTCACTTGTTTGACTCCGGCCAGGCAGTGGAATTCCAATTCCCTAGGAAACAATGCCAGACGCGTGAAGCGTGAGGTGTGCCCAACAGAAAAGGACAGCCACGGCCAGCAGGGGAGACGTCGATTTTGACATAATCATAACCCTTAACGTTGTGTGACAACCTCTGCGTATATTTGGCACAAACTTGTTTCAGATCCAAACATAATATTTGTCGGTTACGAAAACAAGAAAACCCTATGGGGAAAACGCGTTCGAGAACGTAGTTTGGCCCCAATGCCCCCAACCTGATGTTTGGATCTTCTCATAATTGTATGTAGGGCAAATATTCATGTTGAGTGAAGATTCCACATACAACTTTTTTACAAGCAGAATGGGCTTCATATGTATGTCGGGTCAAGCTTGTTAAGTCATATAGTTCAATTTCGTAACCTTAACATCCAGGCCATTTTAGTCTTCATATTTTCTTCTCATAGTTTGATTTACGACATCATGAATATATTTGACAATCAAATCGGTTGTTGTTTCTAGTGTAAATAATTATTATTTCTTGCTATAATTATTTTCTCTTCCAAAAAGTAACACGCATAGCCCCTTTAATGATTTTGGATTGTTTATGAAGTGCGCCCTCTGCAGGTCATATTAATACAGTTTACATGGAGGGAGTTTCGATTTCAATTTCGTTTCCCTAACTTCTATCTAGAAATGTCTCTTTTGACACAAACTATGACGCTGTATGGATTATCTGGCTGTTCATCAAAGGCAGGAGACTCACTGGATAATATAAAGGTACGTTTTAGATTGATATAGGCAGATGTGTCGGGTTTCTATTTGTGTGCCATGGCCAGTAGAGGTTAACGTTAGATTATCGTGTCATGCATGTCAATGTAAACATACCGTTGATTGTTTGGTCTTACTAAAAAATACTAGTAGTAGTGTTTGGTCTTACCTGACAGTACTGTTTATCAAAAGCAGGAGACTCACTGGATATTATAAAGGTACGTTTTAAATTGATAGGCAGATTTGTCGGGTTTTCGTTAGGTTCAGAGGTTAACGTTAGTTCAGACATGGAGGTAGGTTCAGATTAACTCGACTCAATCATGTCATGATAAGTCAACTCAATGTAAACATACTGCTGACTTGATCCATAGGCCCTCTATCTGTTTTGTATGACGTGTTTGGTCTTACTAGTTGGTTTCTCGTTTGATGTTCGATATTCGACATTCGAATGTCAAACAAGTACCAGTTACTGTTTTGATATTTAACGTTTATTTGTGCATAAACCATAGAACTATATTGAAGCATTTTTTCACATGCCCAGACCCTAGAGCTATACCCCAGACCCTTTGTAAAAGATGTTGTTGTTGGTTTTTTTTACGTACGAACATTCTACCGTACATTGTATGAACTTTAAAATCAATGCGTTAGATCCGAGTTTTGAACGGTCAGTCTGACGTGTCCAGACCCATGGGTGGGGCACCACTACATACAGAAATACAGGGAAGGGTCGAAGGAATACACCCGTGGTCATCTTGACCCAACCTACTCCTATAGAAGTAGAACTATGACACATATTCAGACCCCTGCCAAATACCCGTCAAAAATCTATCCTTAGGCCTATAATGTCACACATATGCACCTAGTTTGTAATCAAATGTAATATAAAAGCAATCGGACATTTCACTTAGGCACTAAGGGGTCTCAAAAATGACGAAAAGTCCTTACGCATGCTAACATTTAAAGACCTATACCTTGGACAAAAAAATGACCTGTGCTACTTTTGACAGTAGATTGATGGGATACCAGATACCCTGTATCTTAATTTGTAGCTATATATCTTATCTCCATTTGTAGATAGCCTACAGACCTCTAAAATGCCCAAAACAGAAAAAGGTCAATTTGAAGGGGCGGGGCTTAATTTTTTAGGGGGTCATATCTCAGAAATGTTAAGGAGTAGGATTCTAAAATTGTATTTTTCATGGCACCCATATGGGATTGTTAAACAAAAAATCTAGCAAAATCTGAGACTGTGCCTGCCGAAATTTTTAGAATTTTGGGTGATTTGTCACGAAATGCATGACTCATTTACAATTAGAGAGGAGTCATTAAATAAGTGTATTAATAGTACAAAAATGACACAGATTGAGCATGAACAATGGGACATTGAAACCAAAAGCTTAATTCCAGTTAATTTACCTTATTAATAGAGCACAGGGTGTTGTTTCTAGCATAAACAAAAACTTACCACTGCCCATTCTTTCCTTTTCTAAAGTGAGAAAGTGCTGGAGACTGGAGAGTACGTTTGAACAGAAAATTAATATCGATATCAGAGGGATTTTTGTAGCTTAGAAAAACTGTTTTGCACCTGATGTATGATGTTCCAAATCTGCCGAAGCATCTTGACTATTAAAACACATTGCACCGGTTTTAGGTCATATCCAAGAATTCTGTTTGGGTCACTTAGATGAAAGAATTGTTACCAGTGTAATTTCCTATAAGGTATTCTACAAAGACCCAGGCATTTATTGTGTGAATGCAGTATAATTGAACAGGTGTTGGTGGTGAGTTCAACTTTATTGGGCAAAACTGTTATTGTCAGTACCTTTGTTGGCGCTAGTATCATTTACTTAGATAGCGGTTTATAGCCTGTCCTAGGCCCAATTTCCGCACAAAAAATTTGTAAGCACAGAAAAATCTTGCTTCGCAGAAACATGTTACCAGCCAACATATCATAGAGTTCCATAGAGTTCCAATGTCTTGCAAAGTAAAGAAATCTGCTTATCAGATTTTATGCACACAAACTTGCTAAGCACAGAAAAAATTGCTTAGCAGAATTGCTTACCAGCCAAAATTCCAAAAATTTGCCTCACTCATTTTCTGCTTAGCATAGAAAATTACCTAGCAGTATTTTCTGCTTAACAGTTTTATGAAATAGGGCCCATCACAGGGCCCAATTTTTAGCGCTGCTTAACGGTAAGAAAATTGTTGTGCTAACTGCATCGTCAGTTATGTAAATACCGAGAATTCTAGCACAATCGAAGAGATAGAAATGTGGATTGCCTAAGTACTTTTTAATACAATTTTCGACAAATAACAAAGCATTATAAAATCACACTCTATAAAAAGATGTTCAATCGTTTCATTAGATTAAGGTGGCGTTTGGACCATTTGTCAAGGACACAATGAATTTTGTTTACTCTCGGCCCCCAAGTTGTCCTCTGGTGTAACACGATTACCAAAGATAATACCCAGCTTTTTCAATTTATCATCGCACCAAATAAAATTACAAGGTTTGTCTTGTCTATGTTTCCATTTCCCTAGCCAGAGGCCTTTGGTTTTATTGACGTCCAGCTTCAACCCATAACCTTTGCAGTGTCGAGGATCAGTGTCATCTGTGATACCAAATTTGTACAATTTATCTTAAGTAGGGAGAATTCTATGTTTTAATTTGAACCACAAATCTTTTTCATCGGCTTCCATAAGGGGACACCGACCATTTCCCCAAGTATTAACATCGGATGTATGTAGTAATGTGGAAATAATTAGTAATTATTAATTAATAACTCAGTATTGCAAAACCGCAGGAGACATGAATCGATTATTAATAAAGCACCTGTAAAATATTTAACATTATTGTCCAAAAGTCTACTATTTTTGCCGGTCTGTTTATCTTCAATGGTAACATTATTCAAAAAATGGTTAGGTGGACCCTGCCTGTTTTCAGTGACGTAGCTGTGATTAATGCTTTTCTTTAGAACATTGCTAATTCTACAGGCTTTAAAGACAAGATTTTACAAAGTTTAGCCAGAGTTTGGTGACTAATTAGGCTATCATTTTCGAGAACAAGTTTTAAACGATTCATCCCCACGGATTTAAGTATTTTGCTGTCTACTTCTTTATCCTTGTCTTTAGTACTTACTAGTGCTATTTTTCCAGAGGGGGAGTTCGTGAGTTTCGTCAACACAGGAGAACACTTTGCTATAGTTAAGTTCAGATTTTTGTAATGAGTTAATTCTTTATAATAATCCTGAGTACCACAAACGATGGCTCTAGGGCAAGGGCGTCGATCGCTTCTGAAAAGTAGGGGGACGGGCGAGCAAGTCTTTAAAAAATACATCTAACATAATAGGCCCAAAATACCATTCTGCGCGTGGTCCATCAGAAAAAAAGATAACAATGAAAAAAACATTTCACTATTTGTTCGCTATTATTTTATTTGAACAAAAATTGTAATAAAATATTAAATCAAGAAAATGGTGTATATTTTTTTATTTTGTTGCATATTTCTAATGAACAGTCAATCAATAAGTGGGGGGGGGGGGGGGACATCTGATATGCTGTCCCCTCCAGTCTAAAAAGTGAGAGGGACATGTCCCCCCGTCCCCCACCCATCGACGCCCTTGCTCTAGGGTTATCTAAAATGTACCAGCCAAGTTCGTTCTCCCCGCTAGCTTTGCATACAAGATTTCTCCATTTCCGAGATTTCAGTGTGATACTTTTTAAAAGCATTTGGTTTTAAAGCTTGCAGCTAGTGCCTCCCATAGTAACGGGACCGGTAATAGTCTTTTTTTATTTTTTATTATCCAGTTTGCCATTCCAAAAGAAAACACATTTAATGCGCTCCATTTGCTTTTAACACAATCCTCGGGATAAAAGATGATTGATCCCTGGTAGGATAGACTGGCACCCATGAAACTAATGACAACGGCCTTCCCTCTCATAGTTAAATTTACCATGCTAACCTTCCGGTGCTTACTGTATGAAAGTGAATAACGTAACAATAGAAATCCACGGTGGACGCGCAAGGTGGCTGCCTAATTGTCTTGCTTACCTGTGAAATACGCTTACGCTTAAGCAATTTTTTTTGCTAGTTAGCTCGAAAATTTGCTTACCGTATAGCAGCGCAAGCCGTTAAGCAGACAATTCTGATTAGCAAATTTCTTTACTTAGCAAGAAGTTAGCGGGGTAACAGTGGCAACAATGTGAACTTTATGAAATGCTGGCTGGTAACCTGTTTCTGCTAAGCAAGATTTTTCTGGGCCCAATTTCATAAAGCAGTTAAGCAGAAAATTCTGCTTAGCAAATTTCTTTACTTAGCAAGAAATGAGCGAGGCACCAGTCACAACAATGTGTTTTTTTGTAGATTTTGGTTGGTAACCATGCAGTTTCTGCTAAGCAATTGTTTTCTGTTATCAGCAAATTTTTGTGCTTACAGGTTTTCTGAAATCAGGCCCTGTAAAGTCTGCTTAGTAAATGTCTTTACTTAGCAAGAAATGAGCGGGGTACCAGTGGCAACAGTGTGAAATTTATCGAATGTTGGCTGGTAACCTGTTTTTGCTAAGCAAGATTTTTCTGGGCCCAATTTCATAAAGCCGTTAAAGCAGAAAATTCTGCTTAGCAAATTTCTTTACTCAACAGGAAATGAGCGAGGCACCAGTCACAACAATGTATTATTTTTTTTGGGGGGGATTTTGACTGGCAACAGGTTTTATGAAATTGGGCCCAATTTCATAAAGCCGTTAAGCAGACAATTCTGCTTAGCAAATTTCTTTAATTAGCAAAAAAAAAAGCGAGGCACCAGTCACAACAATGTAATTTTGGCTGGTAACCAGTTTCGGCGAAGCAATTGTTTTCTGTGCTTAGCAAGTTTTTGTGCTTACAGGTTTTATGAAATTGGGCCCTGTGTGCCCAATTTCATAAAGCTGTTTAGCAGTAAAGTCTGCTTAGCAAATGTTTTTACTTAGCAAGAAATGAGCGAGGCACCATGGGCAGGGTCAAGATGACCATAGGTGTGTTCCTTGGACACCCGTCTTCAATTCTGTGTGTAGTGGTGCCCGGCCCATTGGGTCTGGACATGTAAAACTGACCGTTGATTAACTGCATACAGATCATGTACAGCAGGATATGCGTCAAAATATTAATGTTTTCAAAAACCTGTAAGAGAAATACTAAAGCCCCATGGGCTTGGTCAAGATGACCATGGGTGTGTTTCTTGGACCATCCTCTTTCATTCTGTATGTAGTGGTGCCCAGGGAGTCTGGGCATGTGAAAAATGTTTAAATACAGTTCTAATGTTCATGTACTAACACAAAGGGCCTACATCATTGTGGGTTTACAGGCCCCATACAGCATGCCAGCATGGCCATTCTTGCTGCTTACCAACATTGACAGTTTGAATCAATGATCAGACTACGTCTTTTCTCAGTGATCTGTCCAAAGAAAGTCATTAAAACGGGATACATACAAAAATCTGACTGCTACATTTTCACTTTCGGATAAACAAGATTTTATTTAGTTATAATGAGTGAAAAATGGAGGGGGGGGGCAGACTTGGCATTTTATCTTATCTAAAATGACTTTCTATGGAGTAATCGTTGAGTGAATACTGAACTGACCGTTTTTGAAAGCTTTTGGGATCCCAATACTTTGTGGGGGTGGGGGCACGTGTTTTTATATCCCAATACTTGATCTTGGCTTGTGCTTTTATTATTTTTGTTCATGACTTTTCAATCTTTTTTAAACATTTATCAGCAGCTTTTTTTGTGTGATCGAGCAATTCCAGTCTGTCCCAACATCTGAGTAAGCTAACTCTACTATCGAGAGTCTCAGAGTGAAGTTGATGGAAAAACAGAGTCAGATTACTTTGAGGAGCTCACCTGTTAGGGATGAAGCTGTGAGATGAGGCAGAAGTTGATCAAGAGTGGAGACAACTCAGAATAGAACCAGTTGATGGAGAGACATCCCAGCGGTGGATGACGGCAAGGGTGTGCACCATGTTTTACAGGTAAAAATCATTACCTACTTTTGTCTCTTTTGAGAACCATATATTTTCTATTTTTATGCCCTGCTGGCGAAGCCGAAGGGGCATATAGTGTTTGCCTTGTCCTTCCGTGTGTGTGTGTGTGCCCTTACACATGCCAACTTACGGGGTACTTTTAACAATGGAACAATGGACCCCACAAGGCAATTTCAATAGGAACAATAGGGCCCCACAAGGGAATTCTTTAGAAAAGGGAACAATAGAACAACAATAGCAGTACCCCACAAACCGGATCCGTAAATTTGGGTGTGTGTGTCTGCAATCATTGTCCGAGCAATAACTTAAGAAGGACTTGGCATATCAACTCCAAACTTGGTATATGGGTTGGTCTTGGGACCCCCCAGAAGCCTATTGTTTTTGGATGCCAAGGCCATTATGGCTAAAACAAAAGAAATGTTATCCAAAGCGATAACTCAAGAAGGACTTGGTATACCAACTCCAAACTTGGTTTGTGGATTGGTCTTGGGATCCCCCAGAGGCCTATTGTTTTTGAACCCCCTTTTCAAATGTCAAGGGCATCCAAGCGGTACGTAACTCCAGAAAGAGATTAATTCTAGCGGGGCATTTGTGTTTGTCAACACACCATTCTTGTTAATACGTTTGATCAAAATTGAACATGCTTTAACTTCTTTAAAAAAGAGGTTTTTTAAATACAAATCATCAACATGTTTTTCAACAGTTTTCTAACTAAACTCAGTACTTCAAGTTTAATATTAAGAATTAATTAGGATACAGTTTTACTTCCTTGACGATCAATAAGAAGCGAACAAGTTCTTAGTTTTGTTTTGTTTTGTTGTTTTTTGTTTTTGTTGGTGGGTTTTTTCCCCTTTTTTTCTTCTTCCTTTTTTGAGGTGGGAGGGGCGTGGACAGCGGCGTAGCCATGACTTTTTCAGTGTGTGTGGGGAGCACATTACTTGTGGGGGCCCAAGGGGGATAGGCTTGTCAGTGGTGGGTCATGCTTTTATATTGGAAGGGGGACGCTGCAGGGGGCCACCATCCTCTTATGTTCGTGGCATTTTGTGGCTGCGGTAGCGATACCGATAACGATCGTACACAAAATTGTAATTAGATTATACAAACAGGCATCCCCTTTTCTTTGTCCTATTAATTTTTGTGAGCACTATTCCGACTTTTTTTTTTTTTTTGGGGGGGGGGCACCAGCCCCAGCCCCCCTGGTTAGGGGGTGAGGTTACAGAATGACAACCCATTATAATGATATCTGTTAAAGACAATAATCAGTTTGCTGTTCGATTTTCACAATCATTACTTGATAATGAATTAACTAATGAATATCATTTATTCTTGTTTGTACAGGAGAAGTCGAGATTGGGCTCACGGGGAGCTTTTGGAATCTACAAGAAAGGAATGCCGCTCTGCAGCCATCTATAAAATGATACGCTGCAGTATTGAATGCTCTTGAAAAGCAAGTCCTCTCCAGAATAGATACCATGAACAATGTAGCAGTCATGTTGATGATAACCCAGATGGAAGATGGAACACCTGATGATAACATAGATGGAACACCTGACATTCTGCATCAGACTCTTCCAAGGATACATACTTGTGCTCTGTAGAACTTTGGGTGCTTGGGATTACAACTCTTAGAGCGAAACACCATGAAGGATTTTTATATCAAGACAATAAGTCTGGCTTCCATTTGATATTGGAAATGCGGATATAAAGGATTCCAAATGTGAGGATTATGTAATAAGATGATATTAATTAATATTGAATAAATAAATAAATAAATTAACTAGTAAGTTGGTTGTTGGTAAAGTAGCTAATTAGGTAATTAATTAAATTATTTAATTATCATTCATTTGATTAATTGTTTGTTTACTCGTTTTTTGTTTTGGTTTGTTTGTTTGTTTGTTGATATTTTATTTATTTATATATTTATTTGTTTAAATTTGTATTTATTTACTAATTTATAATTTATTATATATTTTTTAAGTAAATATATTTATATTTATATTTTGTTATTTTTGTATTTATTTTGTGTTTATTGATTCTCTTTATTTATTTATATATTTATTATTTATTTATTAAATTGTTTGTTTGCTCGTTTGTTGGGGTTTTTGTTTGTTTATATTTTATTTATTAATATTTTTATTCTTTTTATTTATTTATTTATTTATTTATTTAAAAAGTTATTTGTATAATTTTTTATTTATTATTATTTATTATAATGTTTAAATATATGTTTTTATATTTTTGTTATTTATATTTATTTTTTATTTATGGATTCTATTTATTTATTTAAATATTTATATATTTATTTATATACGTTTTTTTAACTTAAATTGAAGAAGAAAACACTGAAAAAACACTGTGAAATTAATTATAAAATTTATGTTAATTTTCTAACATGTTTGCAATAAAACTTCTGATTTATTCGGAAACATCTGTTGGAAAATGTTAATACCAATATTATTTTGAATCTTTGATATTTCAATTGTAGAAGAAAACAATACAAATGCTTTGAAATAATTTCCTAAAAATGTATGTTATTTTGATTATTTTTATGAACAATGTTTTAAATAAAGAGATACATTTTCAACATCTAAACTTCAGATTTGTTCGCGTTAGTTTATTATCTGTCAAACTTGGAAATGTATATTTGGTTAAAAACTTCAAATAGCTAGACACAACAAAATTTAAAAATATTAACTTTTTCTTAGTGGCAATTAATCTCCATATTAAACGGGGGAAAACTTTTTTTCAGTGGTGGTAGTTTTTAACTAACTAATTTTTGTTGCCAGAGGGCGCCCTTTACATACAACAGAGGGCGCCCTTTATAGTCAACAGAGGGCGCCATTTACACTATATATTCTTACATGTATCAACGTGTGTTTGTATATACAACACGTGGTTCTAATATTCATCATGGTTAAAAATTATTGGTCTGGTGTGGATCGCCGATGGCCTAGTGGACAAGGTCACGCACGTGGAGAGCAAGATCGGAAGACCTGCATGGGTTCGAATCCCGGCAAGTCACAAGGTAAGTGGAATTATATAATGTAAACTAACATGCACTAACACGCACTAACAAGCACCACGCACGATGCACAAGGAGGGACAGGCCAGGACGGAGGAAGGAGAGGGGAGGTGGACAGAGAGAGAGAGAGAGAAGAGGGGGTGGACAAATTTTTTTTTTTCGATGAGGGGAAAAAAAAAAAAAAAAAAAGTATGAAAAACCGAAAATTAACGGTCTTTCATTTTTTTTAAATCGGCTGAAACGCACGCTCGTTGATTATTTTTGACTTCCCCCAAAAAAAATATGAAATATGAAAAATAATTTTTTTTACGGTCTTTCAATTTTTTAAAATGGGCTGAAACGCACGCTCGTTAATTATTTTGCATTTTCAAAAAAAAAAAAATTTAAAAATCACATTTTTTGTGCAAAATTACCATAAACTTTTAATTTTGGGGGAATAAAAGGTTTCAGCCATCCTTACATGCTTAAAACGATACTTAAATTACTCAACTACATAAATTACGCATTCTGGTCACACACAAAACTTTTTAAATTGTTACACAATTGTTACACAATATTAATCTGCATTCTTAAGGCTTTAACATTTCTTTAAACACCTTATAAAGATGCTTAACTTTATGTCCATACTTTTCTACTATTGATTGCACACAGAGTTTAAATTCCTTCTGGTTTAAGGGCCTAAGACGTTCTACATTACATTTACGATGTCTAAAGGGCACATTTGAATGTGCAAATAATTGATCCCATGATTTACAGAGAATTACAACTTAGTTCTGGAAAGGAAAAACTTTAATGAAATTTTACAACTTTAGTCCAGCGATAGCTTTGACTGTATGGTAACACACTTACACTTCAAAATATCTGATCTTTAACTCTATGGATTTTAGTTCACGAGGCAATAATAGTCTGTTACTATGTTCATGTGTCACTGTGAGACTGTGTTGTTCATTGGAGACAGGGCACCAGACAAAAATGGCTACTGACTGATTTATTAAAGTTTTAAGAGCATGAGGAAAATGTCCGTTTTTTTAAGTGTAGAATTTGCATAGTGAGCAAACTTGTTTCTTTACTTTACCCATCATACCACTAAGCAAGCGTGTACCTACAAGTAAAAAAAACTTAACGGCTAGGTGAACGCTAATAACTATACATCTAACGAACAAGGACATCATATAGTAGGTGATCTAGTTGAGTCTAGATGTTGCAGGTTGTTGTTTCAATGATCAGTTTCGAAGAGACGTTAATGATTACAGATGATACACAGTCCCTTTAGATATGATACATTTGCATAATGGAGAACAAATTTGTTTCTTACTTTATCTTACACTTCATAGCACTCTAAAACCTTATCAAACTTGCATCTACAAGTACCAATAATAATGGCTAGGTCAACCCAAAACATCTGCACAAAAAATTAATCAAATGAACGAGGACATTATATAGCTGATCTAATTGAGTTTGTTTTGAAAATAATAATGTTGTAGCAGCTTGTTGTTTCAAGAAATTAAGGACCGTAATCAGTTACAATTATACAGATGATACACAGTCCCTTTAGATATGACGCACTTTTAATTAGTTTTGTTTGCATTTTGATTGAATCTAGTTGAAAGTACATAAATGCAATAAAAAAGCAGAAGAAATAACAACGTATACACTAAAGGTCTGTTTACATTATACAAGACATTGTCAGAATACTTTTTCCCACTTTTGTACTGATACAAATTTTTCTTGGCATACATATTACAGTCATTGGTACATGTGGTTTTAAAGAATCACATGAGGACTAGTAGTGAGGGCGATGATGTCCTGTAAATGTTGTGTAAACAGGCCATTTTACAATGTGTATTATTAACGTAACAAGCCTACCTCAATATTCCAGAATTCTTAAGTTACAGATTTGAGGTTGCTTGATGCAGAGAGAGGATGACGTAGTTGAGTTCATGGTTAAGACGAGAGCCAAGTGTTCTCTTTAGCTGAGCTTGTTGTGTATCTCTCGTTAGAACTGAGGTGTTTAATTGTCAGATCATCTTGAATGTACTGCAATAAAAACCCAAAATCAACAACTTTTTATAGATTTCTTTTGTTTTCAGCAACTCTATCAACAACCTTCAACTCTAAGTGTAAGAACGGGAGACAGGGTAGGAGTGCTAATGAGGAAGAAGACAGATATATACTGGTAGGATCCAGAGGGAAAAGACAATATGTTAAGGTACGTGCGACACAGTTTGGATGAATGAGGGAGATGTGTATTGGTGTAATTGGAATGACAAAGTACATGGTACTATGGCTGCGTTCGAGTAGCTTACACGTTAAAGTAAAACTTATACGAGAGCGTTCGATTAGCCATCACGTAATACTTGTATCTGCCCCGGTGTCAGCCACCACAGCCCCAGTTCACGAGCAGGTCTCTGGTGTTTCTGGCTGTAGGCGTATCATACCAAGATGGCAGGGGACAAGTTGATTGCAACGCGAGTACACAAACTACAAATTAATACACTGATTTATCGTCTATGAAACAATTATGGCAAATAGAAAGGAAATGCATTTCCTGAAAAACAAACAGTTGGTGGGTGTGTGCAAAGTATGAATGATATAATTAATTTGTGTCATCACGGACATTGACGTTTTCCAAGTAAGCAGACGACGGAAATGACAGAGCTGTCTGTTTTCACCTTTTTAAGTCGCGTCGCTACGCAACAATCTTTGACCTTAATTTTCCCAGAGTGCCAAGCGAAAACATGGCGTTCGATTAGCCTCGTTTCGTGGCTACCATGAGTGTAAACCCCTGGTACACACGGGGAGGCTAATCGAACGCACCATATAAAAGGGGTAACATGTTGGGGGAGTATCCCCAGTGACAGCAAAGAGGGGTCCATGTTTGGGATTGATACATGATAGGACAGGTGTTTGAGTTTGATACGGTATGGCACTAGAAGGGGCATGACACTTTAGGGGAGGCTTTAGAGGGACAGCAAAGTGGGGTGCACTTGTAATTGATACAGTAAGGCAATAGAAGGGTACATGTATTATGTTGGGGAGGATCCAGAGTGACAGTAAAAAAGGAACGCATGTTTGGGAATAAAACAGTACAGCAATCCAAAAGGGGTATTATTTTCAGGGAGGGTCCGAAGGGACAGCAAAGTGGGATGTAATTTGAATTGATAAGTAACGCAAAAAAAGGGATAACATGTTGGGGGAGGATCAGAGTGACAGAAAAGTGGGATGCCTTTGAAATTGATCCACAGTAAGGCAAAAGAAGGGGTATCATTTTATAGGAGGATCCAGAGTGACAGATTAAAACAGTACGGCAATCCGGGAGGGGTATCATGTCGGGGGAGGGGCAAGAGCGACAGCAAAGTGGGATGCAATTGGAATTGTTACAGTAAGGCAATAGAAGGGGTAAGATGTTGGGGGAGGATCCAGAGTGACAGAAAAGTGGGATGCATGTTTGGGATTGAAACAGTATGGCACTTGAGGGGTATCGTTTTATGGGAGGATCCTGAGTAACGGAAAAGTGGGGTGCATGTTTGGGATTAAAAAAGTACGGCAATCCAGAAGGGATAACATTTTATGGGAGGATCCAGAGTTACAGCAAAGTGGGGTGCATGTTTGGAGTTGAACCAGCATGGCAATCCGGGAGGTGCAACATGTTGGGGGAGGGTCCAGAGGGACAACTTTCCAGAGTTCTTTAAGATACAGATTTTTTAGGTTGCTTGATGCAGAGAGATGATGACGTAGAACTTTGAATTCATGGTTTAGATAGAAGCCAAGTGATCTCTTCAGCTGAGTTTGTGCATCTCTCATTAGAAAGGATGTGATTAATTGTCAGATCATCTTAAATGTACTCGATAAAAACCCAAAGAAGATGTATGCATACAATTACTCCAGCCAAGGATCAACAATTTTTATAACAGTCTTTGGGCTGTGATGAATCTTCAAAACCCACAACGGGCGTATCCTGCTTTCAGAAATGTTATCTACATTATGGCACTAGAAGGGGTAAAATGTTGGAGGAGGATCTGAGTGACAGAAAAGTGGGATGCATGATTGTGGTTGAAATTTTATGACCAGTAAAAGGGGTAACATGTTGGGGGAGGATCCAGAGTGGGATGCATGTTTGTGATTGAAACAGTATGGCACTAGAAGGGGTAAGGTTTTATGGGAGGATCCAGAGTGACAGAAAAGTGGGGTGCAATTGGAATTGATACAGTTCACGGCTAAAGAAGGGGTAACATGTAGGGGGAGGATCCAGAGTGACAGAAAAGTGGGGTGCAATTGGAATTGATACAGTTCAAGGGGTAACATGTAGGGGGAGGATCCAGAGTGACAGAAAAGTGGGGTGCATATTTGGGATTAAAACAGTACGGCAATCTGGCAGGGGTAACATGTTGGGGGAGGGTCCAGAGGGACAGCAAAGTGGGATGCTTGTTTGGGATTGAAACAGTATGGCACTAGAAGGGGTAAGATTTTATGGGAGGATCCAGAGTGACAGAAAAGTGGGGTGCATTTGGAATTGATACAGTTCAAGGCTAAAGAAGGGGTAACATGTAGGGGGAGGATCCAGAGTGACAGAAAAGTGGGGTGCATTTGGAATTGAAACAGTTCAAGGCTAAAGAAGGGGTAACATGTTGGGGGAGGGTCCAGAGGGACAGCAAAGTGGGATGCTTGTTTGGGATTAAAACAGTATGGCACTAGAAGGGGTAAGATTTTATGGGAGGATCCAGAGTGACAGAAAAGTGGGGTGCATTTGGAATTGATACAGTTCAAGGGGTAATATGTAGGGGGAGGATCCAGAGTGACAGAAAAGTGGGGTGCATTTGGAATTGATACAGTTCAAGGCTAAAGAAGGGGTAACATGTAGGGGGAGGGTCCAGAGGGACAGCAAAGTGGGATGCTTGTTTGGGATTTAAACAGTATGGCACTTGAAGTGGTAACATTTTATGGGAAGATCCTAAGTGACAGAAAAGTGGGGTGCATGTTTGGGATTGATCCTATAAATTTGGTGTAAACAGGCCCTTTTACAATGTTTAGTATTAACATTAACAATTTTACCCCAATTTTCCAGAATTATTTAAGATACAGATTTAGAGTTGCTTGATGCAGAGAGATGATAACATAGAACTTTGAATTCATGGTTTAGATGGAAGCCAAGTGATCTCTTCAGCTGAGTTTGTGCATCTCTCATTAGAAAGGATGTGATTAATTGTCAGATCATCTTAAATGTACTGCAATAAAAACCCAAAGAAGATGTATGCATACAATTACTCCAGCCAAGGATCAACAATTTTTATAACAGTCTTTGGGCTGTGATGAATCTTCAAAACCACAACGGGCATATCTTGCTTTCAGGAACTTTTTCTACAGTATGGCACTAGAAGGGGTAACATGTTGGGGGAGGATCCAGAGTGACAACAAAGTTGGATGCAATTGCAATTTCCAGTAAGGCAATAGAAGGGGTAAAATGTTGAAGAGGATCAGTGTGAATGCATGTTTGGAATTGAAATAGTATGGCCAATAGAAGGAGTAGTAACATGTCGGGGGAGGATCCAGAGTGATAGAAAAGTGGGGTGCAATTGGAATTGGAACAGTCAGACACTAGAAGGGGTAACATTTTATGGGAGGATCCAGAGTGACAGAAAAGTGGGATGCATGTTTGGGATTGAAACAGTATGGCACTAGATGGGGTAACATTTTATGGGAGGATCCAGATTGATAGAAAAGTGGGGTGCAATTGGAATTGATACAGTCAGGCAATATAGAAGGGGTAAGATTTTATGGGAGGATCAAGAGTGACAGAAAAGTGGGATGCATGTTTGGGATTAAAACAGTATGGCACTAGAAGGGGTATCATTTTATGGGAGGATCCAGAGTGACAGAAAAGTTGGGTGGATGTTTGGGATTAATGGCAATCCGAAAGGGGTAACATGTTGGGGGAGGGTCCAGAGTGACAGCAAAATGGGGTGCAATTGGAATTTATACAGTAAGGCAATCCGAAATGGGTAAAATGTTGGGGGAGGGTCCAGAGGGACAGCAAAGTGGGATGCATGTTTGTGATTGAAACAGTATGGCACTAGAAGGGGTAAGATTTTATGAGAGGATCCTGAGAGACAGAAAAGTGGGGTTCAATTCGAAATGATACAGGACAAGGCTAAAGAAGGGTTAACATGTAGGGGGAGGATCCAGAGTGATAGTAAAAAGAGATGCATGTTTGGGAATAAAACAGTTTGGCAATCCAAAAGGGGTATTATTTTCGGGGAGGGTCCAAAGGGACAGCAAAGTGGGATGCAATTTGAATTGATAAGTAAGGCAATAAAAGGGGTAACATGTTGGGGGAGGATCAGAGTGACAACAAAGTGGGATGCCATTGCATTTGATCCACAGTAAGGCAAAAGAAGGGGTATCATTTTATAGGAGGATCCAGAGTGACAGAAAAGTGCGGTGCATGTTTGGGATTAAAACAGTACGACAATCTGGCAGGGGTAACATGTTGGGGGAGGGTCTAGAGGGACAGCAAAGTGGGAGGCAATTGGAATTGTTACAGTAAGGCAATAGAAGGGGTAACATGTTGGGGGAGGGTCCAGAGGGACAGCAAAGTAGGATTCAATTAGAATTGTTACAGCAAGGCAATAGAAGGGGTCACATGTTGGGGAGGATCCAGAGTGACATCAAAGTGGGGTGCATGATTGGGATTGATCCTATAAATTTGGTGTAAACAGGCCCTTTTACAATGTTTAGTATTAACAAAACAATTTTACCTCAAATAGAGATGGTGACGTAGAACTTTGAATTGATGGTTAAGATGGAAGCCAAGTGATCTCTTCAGCTGAGTTTGTGCATCTCTCATTAGAAAGGATGTGTTTAATTGTCAGATCATCTTAAATGTACTGCAATAAAAACCCAAAGAAGATGTATGCATACAATTACTCCAGCCAAGGATCAACAATTTTTATAACAGTCTTTGGGCTGTGATGAATCTTCAAAACCACAACGGGCGTATCCTGCTTTCAGGAACTTTTTCTACAGTATGGCACTAGAAGGGGTAACATGTCAAGATGGCAGATTTATGAGATACAGTTTGGATGAATGGGGGAGATATATATTGGTGTAAAGTGGATTGACAAAATACATGACAATGTAAAAGGAGTAACATGTTGAGGGATGATCCTTACATCAAAGTGAGGTGAATGGTTGGGATTGACACAGAATGGCACTAAAAAGGGTACAATGGTGGGGGAGGATCCAGAGTGGCAGCAAAGTGGGGATGGGTGTTTGGGATCAAGGATGGTAGAAATGGGGGTATTTTTGCATGCAACACTTATTATCTGAACACTTATTAAAACTCTATGGACCTCTTTTTGGAATAGTATTGAAAAAAAAGACACGGTCATTCGTGGGTTGTTTTCAAAAACTTTCATGAAAAACATCTTGTCTTTAATTATCTAGAGTAGCTTCTTCTCTTTTCGTCCCTCACCTCTGTGACTATGAGTTTAAAGCCATGATTTGCTTTTTTGTTTCAACCTACTGTAGTTCGTCAGGTTGCTTTTGCTTTGTTTGTTTGTATCATACAGTTAATATACTTTTATTTCCTTTAAATAGTGTTCATTTGAAATTCCAATAACTACTTGTAGGGCCTTTATTTGAGGTGAAAATAACTGTCGAGTTGAATTAAAATTGAAATGGTTTGCTAGATTTGTTTACTGCCAGGTACAATATCAAAAATTGACAGTGTTTTTTTTAATGTTTAGCCTAGTTGTTAAAGGCCTTGCCATAAATGCATTGTTTCACAGGAACTCCCATAGATTAGACTGATCCATCACTCTCACCTGCTGATGGCATAATGGATAGCGACTATTTAAATTATGTTGTGAATGATGACTGTGTATAGTCAGAATGTCTTGTATTGTGTGCCATTTGGCATTTCATTCCGTAGCGATGGGCTTGTTGTGGTGGTTGAACTTGATGTGGAACTGGTCAAAAACACTGACTGAGTTTGCACTGCCTACAGGGTTGGGACTACTAAACCAGTCAAGACTAAGAGTTACACAATATACACACAATCATCACTGTCACTCTGTTAGCAGTATCACCTCGCTCGCCTCGATCTATAATCTGGACTGTCTACGATTCGATTCGAGGGACTGTGAGTTTGTTTGAGGCACAAGTAGAACTATTTCAAAGAAACTCGTGACAACTGTGTGCAGGACTGCAGTAAACACCACAAGCAGCAACGACTACGTACTACCATACTACGTATATGACATGTCTACCTCCAGCTCCCTCAGAATCTGTCAACGTCAGACGCTGTCTGTCTCTCTCCGCTGTGTGTGGAGACGGGAGGGATGGCGGATGTATTCGTAAACAAAACACTACTTTTCACTTTGGTTTGACTTTACAGTCTTTAGTACGGACTACAGTCAAAACAAAACTACAAAAGACCTATCAACCTTTTCCTTAGGTTACAATGTACAAAACTGAAAATAAAAATCCGTACTTACCAGATCGAGCTTACATTTCAATTTGAAGACACACACAACACGTCGTAGGATGCAGACGACAGCCCAATGTTTGTTATTATTTTGCAATGCGTTCTGGGTACTCACTACGCATGTGCAGCAAATGATGCAAGTGAGGGGGCGCTATTGATCTTCATTAATATTAATGGAGATCAATCACTGAGTGTAGATCACTGATCTCTTTGTGTAGATCAGTGAGATCAATGAGCCCGAACATCTGACGTCACACTTCGAGGCTCGTGAATAACGCCAGATACCTGCCAGACCGGATGTTGGCAGATGTACCTTTGACCTCGCATCCCATTCACACGGACGACAGAACAACATTGCATACACTGCATGTCTGTCCAATAAAAGCACCGGATTAATAGACCGGTGCCTGTCGTTATCCTTGCGGATAAGGACCACTGATGATCTCTCAGTGATAAGGACAGGGAAACAGTCTAAGGCCGTGTCCGAAACGGCGACTTCGGCCACAGCTACGGCTAGATCGTGCGCATCTGCCTATTCTTTAACACTGGCAGACGCGCTGATCTAGCTGTAGCTGTAGCCGAAGTCGCCGTTTCGGACACGGCCTAACATGAACCCAACATTAGCCATTTTGTATCTCCAGCAAAAAGAGGGCGCACTCGCGTGATGGATGGAGCGCGCCAGCAGCCTGACGTCACACTTTTCCACTGAGATCTCAGTGCAAAAATCGTCTTTTCCCCCACAATATCTTTATTTTTTGTCCAAATACTTTGAAACTCTACAAACTTGTTTATTTTGACATAATCAACAACGTGACATTGAATTGCATCACTGGGGTCACCGTTAGGGGCGCTACAATCATTGGTTTATCCCTTTTTAGGAAAACAATTGATCTTCCCATCAATTTTGAGGACCCAGGGTGCAAAGGTGATGAGGCCTGATTGATGATTATTTAGTATTTCTAGGTCTGGAAAGTTTGCAACATGTGTAGCCTTAACGGCTACACCACAGGATACAAAAACAGCATTCTGAAACCACAAATTTTCATAACAATTTCTTTTTAATAAATTTGTCTTGTTCAGATTCATTCACACAGGGTCTATTTACATCATAAATGAATAAAAGCACATTTTGAGATTTATTAAGACAAACTTAAAGTGGTGAAAACAGAAGCTAAATCCACAATGATTTCCCCACAAAGCTAAGGTCAATAAAGTACCCCATAAACAGGTGCATTCCATTCATTGTACATTTCTTTTCGCAAGCCAACAACAGTAGTGGATGAACTTTCTCAGTTTTTAGTTTGTGATTTCTAAGACCTTTGATTGATGGTTGAATAATAGTTTATTAGAGCAGTGAAGCCATGCTGCGACCAGACCAAATTGCAACACATGCCCAAGGTCGCAGCAATTGGAATAATCTTGTCGTCCCCTGCTCTGCAGCCAGAGGATGATGATGATGAGAATAATGCCAGGATTGACAGCTCAACAACCAAATTTCTCCTTAGTTATGTGAATGTTAACAATCAGTAATTTTTACCAATGTATGCAGAGTGTTTGCGACAGAGAGCAGTTAATTATGACAGTCTCACCTATACACCTGTATGTCACACATGAAAAAGGTGAATAAACACACCTTAACAGCATTTCAACAAAATGGATTTGAACTTTGTTTTCCACAATGAGGACTACATTATTAACTTTGAGGTAAGACGCAAGAAAATGGTGACAACCTTATTTTCTGTTAACCTATTATCAAAATGCTACACATGTACTATGTATACCATCACACTGAAAGTATATACATGAGCTTTGACTTAAATGAAATTCCTGTATAAGACTGGTTCTGAATGACAAAATTCGAACATTTCACCCCAAAAGTGCTTCTTCCCCCTTTAAAATTTGTCAGTATTGTATTCCTGAAAGGTTGTTCAGTATTGGAAAATATTTGCAACACTCAGACAGCAAGTCTCAATTTTACAAAGTGCCATTTTTACTTGTACTGAGCAAAGGGCACCATTAAAACACCTTTTTGAATAGAAAAATGAAACTCATTTTCCCAAATCATTTTTTTCTTCTAATTGAATGCCAGAAATTGGGCAAAATGGAAGCAGTATGAATTTTGAGCTTCTGTGTTGTAGGAAAAAAAACCAGGCCAAAATCTAATCAAGCCTTGGAAGTGATTAACATCGAATGTACGATACGCAGTATGGCAGACTCACAGTATAATGCGCCCTCTACAGTTTACACCAGAGTCCATTTTTTCCAAAAGCTGTCGACTAAAATCAACCACACTTGGAACTCAGCACCGAACTGGCAGCTTGTGGGACTTACATGTATGAATGGCTTACACGAAGGTGAAAAACATTCACCAGCCTCACATAAAATACTAAATTGGAATCGCATAAAAGAACAATGTTGCAAACTGCTTATGACCCAACATGACATACTGTATAAATGCCAAATGTGACAATAGTGAGGTTTCGCAAGGCTACGGATACATATGCGGATGGGGATATGCCAACATTTCGTGTGTTCATGTGACGTATATCAGCGGTGTCCATGGTTTGCATGAACGTTAACAATGGATCTGGGAGTTTATACACATACATTAAAAAACAGATACCATTTTGCAGATTTTAGTTATAATTTTGCCCCAGTTTAAAAAATTTTTTCCACGGTATTGCTTTTAATGGTGTCACCCATGATATAGAATGTGCTAGTCAATTGCGGACAAAAATGAGAAAAGTGCAGTGTAAACAGGTGCAGGGTCTCTATTTCGCAATGCATGTTGTAAACTTTCTTTACATGTATTTAACGTTGGGCCTACGACCATCCATGTGGGTCTGAAACCAAACAGGCAAAAGAAAATTCCTTTTCAATCAAATTCTCTAAAGTAACAAGAACATACACAACACGTTTTTTTTGGATTTGCTTTGCTCGCAAAACCTGTGCCAAAGTGTAGTTTGGCCTAGGCCTGACACATAACTCTATGATGGTGAAACAAAATCTGACTACATCCAATGTGAACAGGTATGCTTATTGTATCTGTATCCGTATCGGTATGCTTGGAAAACCTCTCTATTAACCTAGACGTGTTCCAACAAGCAGAGCCTGTTTCAATGGTAGAAGAAAACTGATGTCCGCTACTGGTTAGCAGCCAGATGAAATACAGCCCTCATTTCTCCAAAGATTATAAGAGACTATTGCTCACCGGTGATCAGTGCAATGAAATCTACAAAGTAAGTGCAAGTCTAGCGGTATAAGTGATCAGCTTGGATGTTGCCAGCAATCTCCGCTTCCCATTTATCACCGTTGTTGAGGAGTTTCTCCTTATTGTATAATAGCTCTTCGTGGGTTTCTGTTGAAAACTCAAAGTTTGGACCCTGTAATGAACGAGAACTATGTTATCCTTTTATTGAGGGCATTGCATGTATCTGGATTTTTTTGTGGTGGGGGGGGGGGGGGAGGGGGGGTATGTTGCTGCCCAGTGACTTCGCTGCTGCGCTTATGGTGCTTAAACACTATCACTAAGCCCGGTCACTGAGCCATTTATTTCATTACTTAATCTCTGCTCCCTGAGGAGTGTACAGCCTGTGCTGCTAAGTAGAATAATCTCTCCTCTCTCAGGTACCCTACTTTCTCTTGCGTAATGAGAATTATAATTAAGCGTCTTGCTCAAGGACACAAATGTCAAGACTGGGATTTGAACCAACACCCTGATGACTTAGCCATCAGAACTTTATCACAGTGCACTAGACTACTCAGCCATAACACGGCAAATGAGAAATTTCAGCATTGTATATTCAATACACTTAGCACCCTGGAAGTGGCAGAGAGAGATCGAGGGTGGTTATTTAAGAGTTGCCAGTCGAGATCGGGACCACTTTCAAATGGAGTGTAAGAGAGTGTCTCAAAAGTCCAAATGGTAGTAAAGTATTCCATTAGGCTGCTCGATTGTTCCATTGGAACATTCAAAACTATTCCCATAGTTCAGCACAATGTCGTGGTCAAGCACAACCTTCTGGTGGTCCACTGGATCGAGGGCGTTTGCCTACGGGAACATTCCATGGCGCTTAGAATGTGCACAACCTTTGAGACTCTCTCTCACCAAACTTTATAATAATTTGTCAACTATTGTTCAGCTTGACACACAGGGAAAGTCTCAGACACTTCCAGTTAAACTAGCTTTCTAATCAGCGTTACCATTCAATTTATTCATTATTTTAATAGTTTGTTCAGAAAAAAAAAAAAGGAAAAAAAAAAAGCACTTTGTTATTGCCTGTGCAAGAATTCCAAGCTACAATTTTAAAGCCTACCTCCACAATTGCATCAACAGGACATGCTTCTTGGCAGAACCCACAGTAAATGCATTTAGTCATGTCAATGTCATAACGGGTCGTTCGCCGGCTACCATCGGCTCTTGCCTCAGCCTCTATGGTGATGGCCTGAATGCAGAGAGAGAGAGAGAGAGAGAAGTCTTAAATACCTCACTGACAAAGCATTGGCCTGAACACAGAAGTGACACTTAATGTATAAAATAGAACCTATCGACACAATTTCTCAAAACAACTGAAAAAAGTTGTCATGATTAACATCATGACTTGAACTTTGATGTCACACCCACTGAGAAGTTGCATAGGGTGGAGATGATTCGTAGATGTTGATTACAGAAGACGAGGTGTGAGGGGAAGACTATGCGGTGCGCTCATGTGATGGGAGGTCTACCTGACGCAGTTAAAGATGGTCTGCCATTTTACCACTCTCATTGAAGCACCTTTGGGCTGCGGCTCTACTCTCTACATCAGCATGCATGTGCCTCAAAATGCTGTGGCTTAGTGAGGAAAGGATTGGTTGTCTCCACACTGACAGTAGGATTGTATTAATCCACTGCACACACTCTAAACTCCTCAAGGGAAATGAATACTAACTGGAAAGAAATCTTTACCTGTGCTGGGCAGATAGCCTCACAGAGTTTGCAAGCAATACACCTCTCCTCACCAGACGGGTAACGCCTCAGGGCATGCTCACCACGGAACCTTGGACTCAAGGGACCCTTCTCAAAGGGGTAGTTGATGGTGGCGGGCTCACGGAACAGGTAGCTCATTGTCATTCCAAGACCTGGATGAAGATGCAACAAATATTTTGTCAATGTTTTGGAACAGTCCTTGTACATGTAAAGCAATAGTCAGCAATAGGCATAGACAGGGATACAATGGGCTGTTGAAAAAAAAACCCAACCTGAACTGTGAGCGCAAAGCGCGAAAGCTTTTGAGCGCAAAGCCTACTTTTATACATTTATCTTTGGTTTTAAAAACCCTAATCTGGACTTTTATCTTTGTTTTTATGATCTTAATTCAATATTTATTTTTTTTAAACTACATTTATTTACATAATTTATTATTTATACAAGAAAAAAAAAAAAAATAATTATTATTATAATTTGTTTTGTTTGTTTGTTTGTTTGGTTTTTTTTTTTGGTTTTTTGGGGGGGGATGTTCAAAAACTCAAAAACAAAACCACGGAAAATCACATCCCTGCTCTGCATAGAACTCTTTTTTTTTTATTGCAAAAATTGAGAAAATGGCCCACCACACTTAAAGGGACACATCGGCTTACTGTTTACCTAATATAGTGATGTGGAATGACAGTCAACAATTTTTAGATGGTTGTAAAAAAAATTCATCAAAATATCACGTAATTAACGAAAAATGTGAACAAAAACAAAACGCGGTCAAAGGTCAGCTCATACGATTTTCCAGCCGTTGCAACTGTCAAGTTTACGTACAATGTTGCGCAATGTTGTATAGTGCTCTGTTTATGTATCAATTATAACAATGGCGAGGCATGAGGATCCAGACTTCATATCCATCAAGCACAAATTCACGTGTAAACTAAAAAACAGACATGAACGGACGTCAGTCCATAGAGCAAGGTTCTGGTCAGTCCTAGTCGAAGTCCGCTCGCGGTCGTAACCAATAACTGTTTCGGTTGAACTTGCCATTGAAACAGTTATTGGTTACGACCGCGAAAACGCACCCCAACATGTATTCTGTGTACGACGACGTACTGTATTCTGTGTACTTGCAATGGAGAACGTTTTTTCGACATCCAAGGATCGGTACAAAAAACATCGCAAGAAAAACACCCAGAAGGTGGTCCAATGAAAAGTAAAAAGTAAAAAACAACAACGATAAATCCAAAGGGAAAGCCAGCAAAAGCAGCAATTGGGGGGGGGGGTGGACATTGTGCAGCTATCATAGAAGTAGACCAGCCGTATGGGATAAATATTCCCCGTCGTCATCCCGCGTGTGTAGCGCAGGCAACACGTTGCAATAGTTAGGGGATAATAGCTAGGGTATCAGACTGAAACCCTCCTAAAAAAACGTAATTGTTGGTCTGGCTCCCTACCCCTCCGACAAGCTCCCAAGCTCATGGCTAGACCGGCAAGCTGGGGAGTTCATGCCCGGGCTTGTCTCTCTGGCACCACGAGACACTGCACAGGCTGTACGGGATATGCCCCAAGGTTTACGTTCCGCTAGCTCCCACGCTGGTGCGCCGTAAAACACGCTTCGGTTGCACGGACTCTCTGAATGCGAATCTTCCGTTCGATTTTTCATCATTATTTACAAATTGTATCAATAATCTGAATACATAGTCTTTTTTGTCAAATACTCATGAATAATATTAAAAAAAACAGATTTAAATTTGGTTCAGTAATTTACTTTTATACGGCTTTTTTGGTTCGGATAAATCACGTGACCTTCGTTTTTTGAAAAATGCTCAAAAACGGCAAAATTTGATGGTTTCTTTTAGGAACCGTTCTTCTTCATTCCTGGAAGACCTTTGAAGTAATATATTAGGCTATTTTGTAGCCCAAATAGCCCAACGAAGCCGGTGTGCCCCTTTAAGTTTGCATACAGTGATTTACAGTTTTCCATGGCACTATCTTTAAAGGAAAAAACAGGAAATCGCCTGATCAGCTGAAAAATGTGTTGCTTAAATAAAGGCTTAACGCAATCTCCAACTATCAGAGAAATTTAAAATCACAAGATATAACACAAAAATATACTACATAAACAAGGCTGTGTAAACAAAGATTGCTTAGTGACGTGGTGACGACGTGAACTTCGCACATACACAGCAAACATTTCTTGCTAACCTGTGTAGGGGGGAAAGCCATTGCTGACAAAAAGGTCTTAAACTGGGATCCATATTTTAGGGATATGTTGAAATGATGGCATTTCCATCAGTTCTTGAAAATCACATCTTGAAAATATAAAATTCTATATAAAATATAAAAAGTCAGAGTTTGAAAGTGCGAGGGTCTGTGAATTTATTGCCCAGTGGCGTTGGTTTGTGCAGCAATGATAAGACAAGACAAGACAAGACCAAACCTAAAGCGCTTAACTTTGGCTTATGGATTTTTTTTTCAAGACATAAGACATGTTTGATGATGGTCCTTACCTCTTACAAGCTCTCCGAAGAAAAGTCTGGTGGCCGCCCTGTCTGTGATGTCCCTCATACTGTCTCCAGGCTCTAAATTATTCACATATTCTGGAAATAAAATGCAAGGTAAGACTTTCTAGTTACTGTCCGTTTTTCCCAAATTCCTATTTTACTTTTCGAGGAGGGGGCCCCCTCCCCAAACGGTTAAACACCATGCCACATTTCGAGCACCAAGTGAACACAGCAGAAGTGCAAGAGAATAAGTAAAGGGTGGGCTGCCTCACTGAAAAGGGGTGTTCAATGTGGGATTAAAATAAAATAAAATAAGCTGAATTGAGACACACATTTGTATGTTGGGGGGGGGGGGTGGTCTTGTTATATGTGGGGTGTTGTGTTATAAATCTACAACAATTCTTTTAAGTGAATGATTTTGTCCGTGTGGAAACTGCAGGAATTTCTCCTGGCTATTTTGATTTATTTATTATCTGTTTTTGGAAAAAAAGAGAGAAAAAAAAGAGAGAAAAAGTCAGAAGTGACGTACAAAAAACATCAATTGCAGAGAGATTTTATCCGTAGCTTGGTATCTTGGTTAAGGACAAAAAAGTTCCACAGCTTGGAAAGGCTGGAATGTGAAGCCAGCCTCTGCTCTGACATAACCAGAACTTGAGCCAGGATACTCCTCACTGACCTAACAGACATAACAGATTACTTACTGTACGATGAACAGAGTCTTGAAGGTGCCGCTGAGACAGCCTTCAGTGATGTCATCAATAGACCCAGATGACCTACCCAAGGAGAACACATTAGCAGGTTTAGTGAGGTTGCAGTTAGCCACAAAGAAAACAAGAGACAGAAATAGTTTGACGTAACCCCATTAAAAGTGGCAATCTACTGAACTCTTTTCCACATGGAAAAGTATCATCAGTTTGGAGATTCTTCATAAAAATACACAAAAACAAGCCAGCTCAACATTGTTGTAAAGTACTCCCCAACAACTGCATAATAAGAAAGCAAATATTGGGCGGGGAATTTAGGCAAACAACTTTGAGGGCTCTCTCATTCGAAAAGACATAGGCCGTGTCCGAAACGGCAACTTCGGCTACAGCTACGGCTAGCCCACCTTGTTGGGCTGTTATGGCTCTCTTTTAACATCGGTCTCATTACAGTCGCCATTACAGCCCACCTTCTATGCATGTCTAAAACGCGAAGTTTTCAAAGAACGCATAATGCGTTCCACTTTTATTGCAAATTTCTCCCACTTATAAAAATCCCATACTACTCAAACCTACTTCAAATGATTCCTTACATTTGTGGAATTACTATGATACAAGACAGTTTTTACCAAATGATGACTTTGACCGGATGTGATGATTTGAAAACGGCAAAAAAAAAAGGTGTACAAAAATTACATTCAAGTTCGTCGTGCTTGGGGGCCGCCATCTTAATTACGATTCCCTGCCTGCTGATGGTGAGAAGTCAGGGCCCCCTGCTGATCTGGCCTTGCGCGCGCATGGCTAGTCATGAATATGCATGAGTTGACGTGTTGCGGCGCTCAGACGACACGGATAGATCTGTAAGTCATGAATATGTATAAGGTGACGTTGCGCGGCGCTGTAGCTGGAAACTGGCCAATTTGATGAATATGCAAGATTTACCAGATCAGCCGGGCGCCCTGACTTCTCACGATCAGCGGCAGAGAATCGCAATTAAGATGGCGGCCCCAAGCACGACGAACTTGAATGTAATTTTTGTACACCGTTTTTTTTTGCCGTTTTCAAATCATCACATCCGGTCAAAGTCATCATTTGGTAAAAACTGTCTTGTATCATAGTAATTCCACAAATGTAAGGAATCATTTGAAGTAGGTTTGAGTAGTATGGGATTTTTATAAGTGGGAGAAATTTGCAATCAAAGTGGAACGCATTATGCGTTCTTTGAAAACTTCGCGTTTTAGACATGCATAGAAGGTGGGCTGTAATGGCGACTGTAATAAGACCGATGTTAAAAGAGAGCCATAACAGCCCAACAAGGTGGGCTAAGCTACGGCTAGATCGCGCGCATCTGCGTTCTCTTCAACACTGGCAGACGCGCTGATCTAGCTGTAGCTGTAGCCGAAGTCGCCGTTTCGGACACGGCCATATAGCCCTGGAGGATGCCAGTCTCAGTCTCAGTCTGCTACTGACGTCCTGGGTATAAACCTTCACCACAATGCATATAAACAAAAATAAAAAATCAACTCATATCTGTTCGTCTTTTCACCTGATTTAAGAAAATGAAATTCCTTTTGTTTATTCAATAGACCTTATGCATACAACATCATTTGAGTAGGGCGCCCTCGCCTAGAAGTCAAAAGGAGGTTGTTCATTGGCCAATTCTGTGTGCCGCGTGACAAGTCTGCGCGTTTCCATCTTGCCATCAGAGGTTTACCTCTCTATGGCGGCTTTATGACATCAATATATGCATGGTCTATTATGGAGACATCATTTTTCATTTTAGGCCTATTTCTATACAAACAGTGTGACAATGTCATCCGATCCATCCAACACGTCCAACTCCAAGCAAGATTTAAATTTAACAATTCTGAGCCCCCTACCCCTAGTCTCATAGTCATAGTCATATAATCCTATATGGAATTCTGGACATAAAGAATATGTAAACAAAGCTTCATGCCTGCTTCAGCTTCCTCCATCAGGTATCATATACAATTATTTTACTGTAAAATTTTGTGCAATGGCAGAGGACCGACACTAACCTGACTCTGTCCGGCTGGAGTTCAATTCAACCAGCATGACCAGCAGGGCCCAATTTCATTGCAAAGTTGCTAAAGAAATAAGCAGGCGAGTGGTAACCTAATTCTGGTAAGCATAATTTGTTGTGCTTAGCATCTTTTTAAGTTTTTGTGCTTAATTAAGCAGCTCTATGAAATTGGGCCCTGGGCTAGACAGCAGACCAAGTAAAGTGCCAAGAACTGCCACAGTGCCAGCAGTGCCAGGCAACCTTTCTCGCCAAGCTTTCTATACTACCTACTTATTAATTTATTTATACGCAGGGGCAGTGACTTTAAGAATCAGAGTTTGGAGTTCAAACTTTCAAAATTCAACAATTTCCCAAACTATCGTCCAGTTTTCAGGAGAAATTGCCGGCCCTTTATTTTCAGAAAGACTAAAATCCAGAGACATATAAAAGTCATTATATTTTACCTGGTTTTGTGACACTTTTCCCAAGGTTGTAACTTCTTCCGAGCAACGCCATTTTGTTCGTTGTGAATCCCTGGCTGCTGTGTGTATGGGGTATGTGTGTCGTGTGTATTGCGGGTATACAATGGTTGTATAACGATTGCGCCCTCTATCGAGAGATGGCGCACAGCCAAAGCTCAAAACGAACGGCGCATTGTTCATGATAAAAGCATAATTTATGCTCAGTCAAATATTTAATTTCTTGCTCTATGATTTATGTGACAGAAGGCTGAAAAAACAATTAATTAAATTTGTAAAAGTTTGTTCATTTATATATTTTTCGGGAACGGGGAGGGGGGGGGAGGAGGTGCTGTATTTATAGCCTATAAACAATCGAAAGACAATCGAAAAATTAATTTTGGATCTCAAAAACTTCAATATAAACAAAATACAAAACACATCAAAGTAATTTCACGATCTCGCAATTTTAATTTGCACGTATTTTGCTTTATTCATAAAGAGTAATAGATCGTTACGTATTTTCTGGCTTAGTGTAATTGCTTTTCAATTTACAACTGAACAATATGATTATTTGTTTTGTGTGAGGGGCATCTAACTATTGTATATAGACATTTCTTTATAAAACGTCACAGTCGCAAAGATTTTTTCCCATTTTATACCCATAGGCCTAAATACTATCGAAAACAAAAAGGTCACACATTGTTCCTACAAGAAAAGCTTACAATTTTAATTAAAATTTGTCTGATTTTTGCCTAGCCAGTTTTATATACGCCTACTCAAGGGCGAGGCCGCCCATACTGGAGGTAAACGAAAGAAATGTCTTTTGTAAGTAGAGTAGATGGTATTTTCCCAATATAGTTTTTTAAATCCCCTTTTTTGAAGGAAAAGTTCTATCCATCGAAACATTAGTCACAAAAAATACTCATTCAGTAAAAAAAAAAAAAACCCAAAACACCAACACCCCCCACAAAAAAACCCTAAGAAATAATAGGCACTTATACATAATATTCAGTTACACTTAAAGCTTAAACCCAAACAAAAACCTGAATCAGAAGCTAAAACTTCGTTAAAAACTACAAAATAAATGAAACCAAAATCACTGTCAATATGCCGTGTTGTGTCAACATTATGGCTGTCGCTTTTGTAAAAATAAACAAGTGAATACAACGTTCAAAATACAATTACTGAGATGGGCAAGATCTCCACCCGCTTGTCTGTTTTCTCGTTCTACAGTTAAAAATACACTTTTGTTTTGGATCTCTTTCAAATAATTGCAGAGATGTCTCAATGTCAATAAAAACTAACGTCAACTAAAAGAATGAACACATAATCAAAAGAAGAAAACGTAATTTCATAGTATTTGCCCAACTTCTTGCATTTTAAACACAAAATTGATTTTGATATACAAACGTCAAATTAATTGAAAACAACACAGTCACCACCCTGTCCTTAAACGGTAGCCCGTTAATTATGATAAACAAGAAATAGTCAAATATTATATAAATATCATTATAAATATATACATATTTTTACACAATAACAACTTTGATTTTCTTTGTATTCATAAAAAGCTTTTAAAATACAAGCTATTGTCTCCAGTTTTTACAAAATCATTTTACAGAATAAAATACTTATTTCTCTATAGAGTATAAGAAGGAAGACGGTGTGTTTTAGGTTCAATTGAAACGCCGGTTTCTTTATCCCCTTTTACATTATGTATCACTTAAAAAAATCTTTTTAAAAAACGAAAGTATACATGTATACCGAGATATACCATAAACCTAAAAATTGATGGTGGTTCAGCCGGTGTAAGCCATTTTCAATGACCCTCAAAACACAAGTTTTACTAACAAGTCCCCGTGGCGTAACGGATTAGCGCGTTGGACTTCTAATTCAAAGGTTCCGGGTTCGAATCCCGGCGGGGATGTAATTTTTTTTAAATACACTGGTAATAACATAACAACTAGATAAGTTTTTACTTACAAATAACCTGTGACTTTAAAAAGACAACTAAATCCTTAATATAGAGACAAAAACTAAATATACTGTTACAATTTTAAATTTTAATAAGAGAAAGGTTCACATCTTCGATTAGGATGTAATAGACAGTTGAGTAACTAGAGGGGAGGGGGTATGGGGCCTGACCCTCCTCTTGCTTCCCAGATCGAAAACAATTTAATGTGCGAATGCATATAGAAAATTAGATCGGGAAAGTGCATATCCAAACTGTTTACTGTGTTCATTTTGTCGTGTACGGCTTCTACACCCAAGAGAAAAATTTTAAAATGTATACAAGAACAATTGGTGATACGGTTAGAAATAAAACCCAGGCCGTGTTCGCATTAGTAGCTGTGGCTGCGCCTGCAGCTTAACCACACAGGGTTCTAAGAATAGCGACATCCTTAGCAACAGTTTTAGCCATAGCCATAGTCGCTAACTCGGACTCGGCACTGGTGACGTTTCGGCCCAGTATCCGAGTGTGTCCTGGCAATCAATCAAACTTAATAAGGAAAACCCATTGAAACCCGGGTATTGACCACTTGCACAACGTGGACCGCTCCTCTGCAACAATGCGTGTCGAACATTTCAACTATTTTAGGGAGTCCATTCCTTTGTGTACATTTTGACACCCCTTTTGGCGGGCAGGATTAGGCACGTGTAAGTGCTCTGTGCGTTGTGCAATGGGTCAATATCACTAATTACAATTAGTTTAAAAATAATATAAATTACAGCATTCCAGGGGTTAATGTTATGCTCATTAGAGATTCATCAGCTGGAACATTTATTTAGGGTTACATTATTGTAATATTTCAGATAGTTTGACTGGAGATGTAAAACAGAACGAACTCATATTCGCACCTCCCCTCTCGTTATTTTCACGTAGGCAGTTTCGTCCAGCTTTGAGTATTGTTGCTTGACGACATCAAAGAAGAACATGGGATCCTTCACCAGGCAGGGGTCGAAGGACTCCTGGACGAGGCGTGACTTGGTCTGCTTGAACGTGCTCGTGTGCTCCAGTGAGTTGGGCAGCCGCAGAAACCTCGGGCAGGCGTAGTTTGGAAGACGCGACGTGACGTACTTGAAGGTTGACACGGGGTCAAATGTTGTGTTTGGGTACAGCAACATGGCCGCCATTCCAGCTTTGCCGTAGTGACCTGTGAAAAATATGTGATGTTATAAGGGAGCTTATTATTTTAAGAATCCAAAAAGCACAAGTACAGAGCTGGAGTAATAAAATGAGCAGGAGTCTCATAATTCTGACCCACCTTGAGATTGATATCATCATGTAATCCCTTAAAAAAAATAAGATACATATTTCGTTATTATGAAAGGAGACCTGTCAAGACATCACTTTGGGTCTGGAATTCTCACCTGGCACAGTTACACCAATTCAGAGAGAAATATTGAACTGAGACTCTTTCTTGAACCGTTGCCACATTTTTGGATGAGGATTGATGAGGTCACGGAGCTGCACCACTGGCTATTTTCACTGAAAGCCACATCAGCTCTTGACATACATTTCCAGTGCTAACGTAACTTGACATCAACATTCTGTAGATCATTTTAACTTTAAAATTGTACTTGCAATGGTAACAAAGCTTTATTTCTTCTGTTTTTTTATATCCTTGAGATTGATATCATCATGTAATCCCTTAAAAAAAATAAGATACATATTTCGTTATTATGAAAGGAGACCTGTCAAGACATCACTTTGGGTCTGGAATTCTCACCTGGCACAGTTACACCATAGACGTTGGCCTCAAACACGCAGTCAACTTCATGCAATACTTGAGAAACCTCGGTTGTTGCCACATTTTCACCTTTCCACCTGTCGCCAGAAACAAAATATTATGGTGAGTTTTTTTTTATCCTTTAATCGGAGGATGCACACAATGGTCGGAGTTCCGTCAGTCCCCGAGGAGACGAGACGTGACGGGGCAAAAATAAAACTGAGAAGCTGTTTTGAATTTTATCAAGCTGACAATTCAGAGAGAAATATTGAACTGAGACTCTTTCTTGAACCGTTGCCACATTTTTGGATGAGGATTGATGAGGTCACGGAGCTGCACCACTGGCTATTTTCACTGAAAGCCACATCAGGTTTTGACATACATTTCCAGTGCTAACGTAACTTGACATCAACATTCTGTAGATCATTTTAACTTTAAAATTGTACTTGCAATGGTAACAAAGCTTTATTTCTTCTGTTTTTTTTATATTCATATCTCAAGCATGCCTTCTTAATTAAAGCAGTGAGTGTTTCTGTCACGTTTCCTTCCTCTGTGGTTGGGACAAAAATGTCTAGCTCACCCTTCAAACTCTAGGATTCATTTACAATCGGTACAAGCTCTTACTTTTACTTCAATGCCCTTACCTAAAAGTGTCTCCCAATCTATCTTTGAAATACAAGTTGTAATTCTCATCTTGAACAAACAGGTCCCCTGTGTTGAAGTAGACGTCACCGTCTCTCAAGACGTTGTGGACCAATTTCCTCTGCATCAAGTCCTCCTTCCCAACATACCCCTCCAAGGGAAACGTCTTGTTCACCGGACAGAGCAAGAGACCAGTGTCTCCTATAGAAGAATAACCACACAGACAAAGTCGTACAATAATTAGTCGTATACCATTTTTCAACACTGCACTGAACTTGATACTCACGGCAGTGGTGGATTCAAATCCAAAAGAGCGTCACTGAAAATGAACAGTTCCACCTCTTTGGGAAAGTAAATCAAGGTTAATATTGATTTGGAGGAGTTTAATAGACTTTCGTCATTTAGCAGACATTTTCATTTTCGTCCATTTAAAGCAATGTAACCAAACTGAGACTGGAAGGGGAAATAGTCTGGCGCCTTTTTATAAGCTGTAATTAAAACTATCAGTGGCATTGTGTATAAAGGGAATCTGACAAAGATTAAGCTTCGGTGGAAGAAAGGTCCATCAGATCAACCCTCTCATTCCCTCTAGTCCATAATATCTTATACTTAATTCTCTAATTTGTAAACGGAACATGTATAACTAGACTTTCATTTCATTTTAAGAAATCTGTGTCCTGTTGCGTCTTCTTCCTGTAACCAAAGAACTTAAAACGGAAATATTTTCGAGAAATTTTGATGCATGACGATGAAACCATGCACAAGTCGTCCAAAGAGTGCACGTGCTTCGAACTGCCTTTTCGTATAGACTTTAAAAAGCATACAGACTAAGCATTGGTAATTATGATAACATTATTATGGATTTTTTAACAATAATTTTAAAACTTTGGTGTAGAGCTGGCAAGTATTCTTTACAAGTTCAAGAAAGATGATTTCCGTATGAAGTTCTGACATCTTTGCAAAACGTTCTCATGCAGGAAGAAAATTGATAAAACGCATAAAGAAAAAAGAAGAAGACCCCCCTAAAAAACTCCAATAACAACACCTGATAGGTAGCTGGCTTTCTGCAAACACTGAATATTTATGTTTTAAATGAATGTACTGGTCCCAAAACACATTGATGTTTCCATCCGTTCAATGAAAAGAGACACCAAAATAGAGAGAGATGCACGAGGCTGCTTGAGATGAGAGTACAACGACCCACATCCTTTCTACAGACAAGGCATTGTATTATAATGTAGTTGAACTTCAAATCAACCGGTAACTCCATCATGTTTTGTCCCTTATACGTCTTGGCTATAGGAAACATGACATCCCCTTGGCACTGTTTTTGGAAACGCGCTTGCTCACAAAACCCCCTTCATCCTTTCTCTGCATATACCTTGTTGCGTCACACCCAGTTTGGTTCCTCTAAACTGAAGGGAGATATCCCGTTCAAGGACGTCGAAAAAAACAAACCCAAAAACAAAAAACAACGAAGAATACAAAAACTTTCCCAATATTTTCCAGTCACCGAAATTGATGTTGCCAAGGGCCACCGCGAGTCTTGGAAAGGCGCCATGCAAGCAAAACGTTCTCGCTTGATTGACGTGTTTTGGAGTAACGGAAGCTTCGCATTTTTTGTCTTGACAGGATGATGAAGTGAATAAAAATACTGGGTAATTTCTGAGACAAAACTCCACTCCGTTCACAGGAACGTCTTTTGCGAACTCATGCTTCTTGTGAAGCTTATGAGCAAAATTAAGAAGTTCCAATGCTGAGACACAAACCGCTGTTATTTTCAGCTGTTTCAAAACACGCACAAATCAGAAAAAATTGGTGTAATTTTCGCATATTCTCAAGAGAATACGAAATGTATACTTTTATAAATTTTGTGCATTTCTCATAAATTTCTCGTAAATTTTGTGCATTTCTCGTCAATGACACCCATGATTCGTCAACCACTGTGACATTCGGGATTAAAAAGTTTACTGTAGAGAACACATCAGCACAGGACTTCTCAGAAACACAAGCGATCTATTTATAAGTGTCCTCGTTTAGGTTAATTCTTGCCTCCATGATGGGTTAAAGTTTATTGACATTGTGACTCTCTTATGTAAGTTCATTAAAGAGCATGTGTACAACATTGGTAAGACATTGGTGTGCGCAACATTGGTAAGACATTGGTGTGCGCAGCATTGGTAAGACATTGGTGTGCGCAACGTTGATAAAACATTAGTGTGCGCAACATTAAAGACATTGTTGTGCGCAACGTTGGTAAGACATTAGTGTGCGCAACATTGGTAAGACATTGGTGTGCGCAACGTTGGGAAGACTGAAAACGTAATGTTCACAGATTTCCAAATAACTTATTACATGGTATCAAGATGTTCTTGGTGAAAAACTTCACTTCACAAATATTGTTGCTTGAAATGCTGTAGTTTTTGAGAATATTGTATACAATTCATTTTGATCGTGCGATTCCAAAACCCCATGTTTGAAAACAGTATGAAAAACATTTTTTTCCAACTATTTGCTCGTGACTCTGATTACCGATTGAGCTCAAACTTTCACAGGTTATTCCGTGTATATATCGAGTCATATAAAGTGCGGATACTGGTCTTTGACAAAATTCCCAATGTTGACCGCGTGCTTTTAAACACTTACCGGGTGGAATCTTGATGCACCGGCCCTTCTCATCTCGAATAGGCTGGGCAGACTCGTAATCGTACTTGATCAACTCGATCGGACAAAATATCTACGGCATCAGACAAAAAAGAGATACATTACTTGAAGATATAACACGTCTAGTAGGCCTATAAAATTGAGTTCTGAGGCTGTGAACTACGATCCATTCAGACTGTACTGGATTGTACTCTTCCAAAAATCAACTATGAATCGTAGGTTTTGGGGTGACTAAATTCAATTCCGTCCTGTCGTTTTAAATTAACCCACCACATAGCCAACCTGCGAAGTCCGGAGGTCGCAGGTTCAAGTCCCGCTCCTTGTCAATTTGTCTATCAACTCTAAGTTATTTGCAAGTTTAAGGGAAACAACAAGGAACGACTTATGTTTTATCAGTGATATTGTGTACGATATTATACGTGCTTATTCCGATTGCTGCAATCGAAACAAGCAAAGGTAATTCTGGGGAGCCTCAAGTCTTCAAGTGCTTCTTGCTTGACTTGGAAGTTTTTTTTCGGATGGACTTATTTCTCTTGGGAATAATTGAGATTTCAGATTGAAATACATTTTCATACCATTACCAATATTGTTTACTTTGTCTTTAGGCATTTTTACACGCGGGACCATGGGCAGTCCAAACATTGTTGTCCTTTCACACGAAGTGCAATTTGTAACATTTTTACAACCATGCTAAAATAAAGCAAGGGACCCCTGCTGAATTGCTCTTGCGTGAAAAGGGCTATTAAGAGGTTTGAATCATGCGCATGACTCGAACGTTAGTTCAACGGGGTTTTATGATTTACCCTTAGTAAAGGCGGCCAGCATCCAACCGATCCGATCTTATTGTCTACGTTCATGATGCCGAAGTTAGCTTCAGTCGCCCCGTAGGTCTCCAGGATCCGTCCGATGCTAAACCGCTCCATCACTTCGCCCCAGATGTCACTCCCAAGGCCGTTACCTACAGCCACTCTGACCTTGTTGGATTTCTCCTCCGGACTCTGGGATGGAAACAGTTAGTAAAATTGGGCCATAGGCAAAGATTCTAATGGCCTCACCACTCTTCTCTGTTTCCATTCACATCTCTTTAATGTAGCTGCACCCAAAGCAACTAAGTGGTACTCGAGCAGTTTCTTCCCACGTACTGCCTTACTGTGGAATTTACTAATCTGCTTCCTTGCCTCGTATTAAACCTGTCCCAATTCCTAATTTATTCCACATTTAAAAAGAAAAAACTAAAAGTAAACTTTCCATTTTCTGGCTTCCTCTTCTTTTATACTTTCCCCCCATTTTAGCAAAAAATCGTGCCTGCGGCAGGAAGTCCAGGCTCTGTGGCACCTCTGTAGACATAATGATGTCACAAGCCCACGTGGTCTACACCTCCAAGAAAAACTTCCCCCACGCCACAGTCCCTGAAAATGATTTTGTCACACTTTCTGAAAAAAAACCCTGTTTTTTAATGACACTAAATAGAACACTGTCGTACCTGGGGGCGTGAAAGAAGATATCTAAACAGCTCTCCAATGTACATGATTATGGTGACGTCATGCTTGCAGCAATCTGTCCAAAACTGAGCTGCTGAAAACTTCGGCCTGAGAACCATCGTTGCCCCTATGCAAATGATAAAAGAACACTTACAGATACAATGTTGTGTACAAACACAAGAAGACATATATAGTTCCTATTAAAAGAAACAGTCTTGTGTTGTCTAGAACGCGTGTCGTTGCTACTGCTGCCACACTCGTTTTGTGGAAGTAAACCCCTGAGCGTGTGAACGCAGCGTCGCCTTCAAAATGTGCACTATACTGTATAGACCTTATGCACGTGACGTCATTTGAGTAGGGCGCCCTCGCCTAAAGGTCAAAAGGAGGCTGTTCATTGGCCAATCCTGTGCGCCGCGCGTACAAAACTGTGCGTTCCCATTGTTTCGTCATCGGCTTACCTCTAATACGGCGGCTGGATGACGTCAATGCATAAGGCCGATACACACGATGACATTGACTCTCAAAATAGCAAACCGAGATTATTGCTTTGATGACGTCAGGTGAATTGGGCTCAGTTGAATTGTTTGTCCACGAGCATAGTATGTAAAAGTAATGCACAAAGTGTATAGTACGCAGAACGGCATAAGCCTGCATGGTAAAAGATAAGGCAAACCTTGACACCTTGCACACATTGACACCTTGCGCACGTCATACGTGGCTAGTAGTGTCTGCCTCGCTCGACATTTTGCGAGTAAACAATATAGTCGACGTGTAAACGTCGCATAAAAACAAAGGGACATTGACTCCGCAACCCAGATCATTGTAATGATGATGTCAGGTGAATTGCCACATAGTGGGGAGCCTACGGGCTTGCAGCAACGCGCACGTGCAGACTGTTCCTTTCGCATTGTACTTCTGAATCCACCTTCACCACACACATAGATCAGATAGCAAACACAGCTGGTTATTAGCAGTGGGTTTAACCACGGTTCTACATACATTGGTTGAACTATACTATAAGATATCACTACTGCATGTTGACGCCAATTGGTACCCTCCATGTTTGTTGCAAAAAGCATACAGTGTAGGAGGGACTCTGGTATCGATCGGCGTGGGAACCACCAACTCTCTATCTATATATCAAACTTCTGAGTCAAACAGAAAGCTGTGATAAAATTAATATGCTACTATATAAACAAGAAGAGGCTATAAATAACTGCGTGGGCCAGTGCAACTAAATTAAAGTCAGATGGTATTTGTGGACACATCCTTTCCATCACTGGACATTAACTCTGCACCTAAAAGGTTTTCGGCCTAAACATGTACAGTCACAAGATTTGTTTAGAAGCGTTGGTAGAAAAAAACCCACAATGAGCCCACGGGTATTACTAAGTCTTGACATAATGGGATGAATACCTTTGATGAATATGTTTGAGTAGATAGGAAATATCTTTATCTGATTCATTAACACAAAATTACGGTTATTGCCCCACCCATCCAAAGAGACGATTTCTCCTGATATCTGCCTTTAATAAAAACATTATGGAATTCATACCAGGCAGTATTTTAATCGATTTATTAGAGTAATTCACGGACGCGGTCATCAACTATAACTATTTTTCCGGAACTGGTTCAGTAAAATCAGACTAAAATCTATAAAAGTAATTGCTACTGTCAGTTCATGTCATCTAAAATGGGGATTATCTTTTATGGACACAGGGCTTGTTGATCAGGAACCAATTTCGTCAAGCCTGTACAGCAGACGTTTTCCTTAGCACAGTTTCCATTTCACAACTACATGCTTATACTGCTTTACCAAGCATAAAGCAAAAGGCACGCTAACTTGCCAGTGTTTCTCGTAAAACGACGCTGCAAATTATCGTGGACGCGTGTACACGCGCTTTCGAATATTCTAGGTTGTTTATTTTTTTATTTTTATGAAATAGACCTGTGCTTTTGCACTCTTCCAACTGCTACATGCACACAAATTGCTTACCGGTAAACATCTTTTATGAAATTGACCCCAGAATATGGCGTTAGTTGAACAATTTTGCTCTAAAATGTACTTGCTTTTCCGTTAATGGTGCTTTCTATATATTTTTCAAAGACTGGAGTTTAACATGCCTACGGTCGCACGTGGGCGTGATCAATCTTTAAACACGACTTTTATGATGATTTTCGATAATTAGTCAAATTAATTCTTAAAAGGTCAATTAAATAGGGAAGAAGAAGATGTTTGAATCGATCCATTGGGATGTCTCAAACTTGAGTTGTCGAGGTATTCCCTTGACAGGATTGGCTGCGAATGCAGTCGATTTCTATTAATCATGTTTGTAGATTTTTATCAGTGAGATGTGTGTACGTGTGTCTTTTTTGATGAATCGGACCTCGTGAAGATGAATCAGAATTGTCAGATGTAGAAACTGTCCTCGTAAGCACCCCTGCCCCCATCCATCAAAGGCACCGACGAGAACTAAAATTAAAATTTTACCGTACGCTTGAAAAACCTCCCGGGTCACCATTGAACCAAAGTGGTTAAAGAAAGAAGAAGAGAGTTTAACTCGAATGCTGTGTCATGTCTCTTTTCTGGGTCATTTGAAACAGATTCTACAAATGTCAAGGGCAAATGTTTTCTTGCATGGAAACACAATGGCGGTGTAACTCATTGGCATGATGACAAAATAGTAAAATATCTTTACATTGTTTACATTACTCTTAAAGGATGCTTGAAGTGTAGCCAATGGGAACCCCCCCCCAAAAAAAACACAAACAAAACAAACAAACAACAACAACAACAACAACAACAACACACAACACGTTAAAATCGATATTTGTACATTTTGTTACATTATTCGGGAACTTAAGTCTGAAAATGTTAAGTGCTCCCAGGGGCTACATCCAGCGTAACCCGGAGGACTGGGGGATTTCTTTATGAAGCAGTGTTTGCGTTTGCGAACATAGGTCTTCAAATCTATGTCTTCTTGGACGCTAATTGCGTCCCACTGGCTAGGGGTAAAAAGCAAAATCAAATATTTGTACTTATGTTGTTGTTGCTGTTTTTTTTAAATACAGTATTCCCAAAAGGTTCAAGCAGTGTAACCCCAAGGCTTGAAAACACGAAGTCAAATATTTACATTCTTTAGTAATTTGGGAGCATAAATCTCATCTTGTTTCTTCATAAGCTACTTCCATCGCAGCCAAGGGGCTTGAAAGCAAATTGAATTCAAATATTGATTTGTTTACAGGGTTCTAGAAACATAGGTCTGCAGTTCTTTATGGGTTCCTACACAACATTTCCATGGCTTTTAACTGTCTCTTAAATAAAGTCAACTAAAACCACTTTGTAATTCTGCTCGTGTAACTTTCTGTTTTAATTTCCATTTGTCTGTGTTTTCTGAAGTTTGTACACTACTTTTGAAAATTTATCTGCAATTCAGCTGATGCCGCGATGTAATTTGTAATAAACCATTAATTTAATGTTGACTGATGAAGTAATGAATTGTCATCCAATATAGCTATCAATTAATCCACGGGCGCGGGGGAAATCACCGTGAACATAGCAAGCATCGGTTTGGATCTCCTCGGAATGATTCAGTACGGGTTCGATCTTTCATTACAAACCAACCGAAGGAAAAACCTGTTGTAAACTATCCTGATATATTTCTTAGTGTTGTGTTATTGATGGTGTTCAATTAACACGATTGATGTCTGTTGGTGATCGATGGTACATTTGCTGTCAAGATGATTGAGTCTTCAAGTACCTACGTGCTTTACTTCTCTTCCTTGTTCCCTCTAGCTGTCCATTCCCCATCCATAATCAATAAAAGTCCCCTTTAACTTTGTATTTATAAGTAAAGGCCCTATGTGTTTTGACAAGTCAATTGGTACGGTTTGAACTCCTTGGTGGGTCAAACTTCCTCTGCATGTTGATGTCGCATAGATAGCTAAAGTAATATAAATTAAAACGGGGTTGTACCGAACGAAAAATATTAATTTGTTGCCTCTCTTTCACTTTTGAGGAAAAAATGAAGAGCGGAATTTAAACTAATTAAAGCCATCTCTGTGAAACCATCTCGTGTTAAGTAAAACTTGTACTATTTTCAAGAGGAAAAACTTTATAACATATAAAGGGTTTAGTTTTGTCAACATTTCTTCGTAAGAGTTTTTTGAAATAATACATTTCACCAAAGATAAGTTGGACAGACTGTGGAACCAAAATTGAGAGGATGGGTTTAACATTTCCAAACACAGTTGACATTATGAGGGTCCTCATCACCACACACGTGCAGATCAGTCTGTTTCTACCAAAGTCTGTACGCTTTGCCTGTGGGAAATACACTGACAATATTGAATTTAATTGTTCTTTTTCTGTTTTCTTACCGTTTCTAATAACATTGCTGAGACCAAACAAGAGTGCTGAGATGTGGTAGAGCGGTAAAGTGACATACATGACGTCACTCGACGTCATGGCTACGCAGTTGAGAAGGTGCCCCCCTGCCATCATTTTGTAATGTGACATCCTACTCGCCTTTGGGAGACCTGAGCGGGAAAGAACGGAAAAACATATTACAATTAATTGATTTAAAGATCGTTAACGTCTCGTTTTCTCTTGGGTCTCAATTAATCTATGTTGACAAATGTTTGCAAACCGCAGTCAAAATATATTCATCAACAAAAATATGTTTGTGCACAAGTATCTGTAATCATTACTATTTTGATTACCTTTATGTTGTGTGGATAGTGATAAAGCAGTAGAAGATTCTCGCAATTTCTCGTGAGAATAGTACATGCAGCAAGCTATACTGGGAAGGTTTATATTCTGCTAAATGAAGAAGCATCCAAGGTCATACAGAAGATGAAGTTGCGTAAATTAAATAACGTTAAACTGCAAGAAAAAATTGGATTCTATCCCCGCCGGGATTCGAACCCGGAACCTTTGAATTAGAAGTCCAACGCGCTAATCCGTTACGCCACGGGGACTCGTGAATGTCGAATCGTAAGTCTGGCAACCGAAGGCTGGACTATTTCCAGATAATTTGTATTTTATGAAAGTTTTTAGCTACTTTAATTAAAAAAGGGGTTGTTCAATATAGCACAAAATGTAAAATACAAGTTTACGAGGTAAAAACAAAAGCCAAGAAACGAAAGAACTAACAACAAACAAACAAACAAACACCCCAACAAACACCCCAACAAATAAACAAACAAACAAACAAACAAACAAACAAACAAACAAACAAACAAACAAACACCCCAACACCCCAAACAAACAAACTCCCCAACACCCCAACAAACAAACAAACAAAAACCCCAACAAACAAACAAACACCCAAATGTCAGGTTATCGTTGCTTAAAAAGGAAGTAATTAACTTCACATTAATTTGAAAGAAAAAAAATGCTAGCTATCCCCGCCGGGATTCGAACCCGGAACCTTTGAATTAGAAGTCCAACGCGCTAATCCGTTACGCCACGGGGACTCGTGAATGACGAGGCGTAAGTCTGGCAACCGAAGGCTGGACTATTTCCCAGATAATTTGTATTTTATGAAAGTTTGTAGCTTCTTTAATTAAAAAAGGGGTTGTTCAATAAAGCACAAAATGTAAAATACAAGTTTACGAGGTAAAAACAAAAGCCAAGAAACAAAAGAAATAACAACAAACAAACAAACAAACACCCCAACACCCCAACAAACAAAAAAACAAACACCCAAAGGTCAGGTTATCGTTGCCTAAAAGGAAGTAATTAACTTCACATTTATTTGAAAGAAAAACATTGCTAGCTATCCCCGCCGGGATTCGAACCCGGAACCTTTGAATTAGAAGTCCAACGCGCTAATCCGTTACGCCACGGGGACCCGTGAATGACGAGGCGTAAGTCTGGCAACCGAAGGCTGGACTATTTCCAGATAATTTGTGTTTTATGAAAGTTTTTAGCTACTTTAATTAAAAAAGGGGTTGTTCAATATAGCACAAAATGTAAAATACAAGTTTACGAGGTAAAAACAAAAGCCAAGAAACGAAAGAAATAACAACAAACAAACAAACACCCCAACACCCCAACAAACAAACACCCAAAGGTCAGGTTATCGTTGCATAAAAGGGAGGTAATTAACTTCACATTAATTTGCAAGAAAACAACATTGCTAGCTATCCCCGCCGGGATTCGAACCCGGAACCTTTGAATTAGAAGTCCAACGCGCTAATCCGTTACGCCACGGGGACTGGTGAATGACGCATCGTAAGTCTGGCAACCGACGGATGGATTTACTCTGATGTCCGTTTACTTTTTCTTTATTTGGATGGTTTATGTGGATAGTTTCTACGTCCAATTTTCTCAGTTATTGAAATTTAAATAGGTGTTTTTTTTACAGTACGGTAGAAATGTAAAATGTAAAATTTTCAAGATCAAATATGGCAAAATAAAAAGCAACTAATACGAACGTGTCAAATAAAAACAGTATAAATGTAAGAGATAAATTTCTCCAGGTCAAATCATGACAAATAAATGAATCTGAACGCGTTGGGAGAGACTCTTTCCCTGGTAGTTTTAAGTAATCCCCAGCCGTGTTGCACGAAAATTGAAAAATAGAGACATTTTGCCTCCATGTATTATGGCCTACATTGTTTTTCCCTGACAAGTTAACTTAGATTTTACAAAATTATAAAAATGGTCTCCTGTTATCTTTGCGTAAAAAGGAAAATTAATTAAGCTTATTTGCAAGAAACAAAAGAGAGTGCAGTCTATCCCCGCCGGGATTCGAACCCGGAACCTTTGAATTAGAAGTCCAACGCGCTAATCCGTTACGCCACGGGGACTCACGGAGAAATGGTGTCTGGCAACCGAGGAATCGATTCTGGCGTCTTTTTACTTTTTTCAAGTGTTTGTGTGTTTTGTGGATATTTAGTTTCTACAGTTCATATTTATTTTGTTAGTTATTGTAGTTTAATAATTTAAATCTAATATTAAAACAATAAAACACAACAAGGGATACGAACAAGTTGAGAAAAAGTTGATTCATATTTGAAAATTTTTGGACTTAATGTTGTTTTACACAAGAATAAACAAAAATATTTGTGTTTAGAAAATGAATCCTAACAAATACTGGCTCTTTTTCAACCACAACGACGAGCCAACACCTTACAATGGTTGTACCTACAAGTTTACCAGTGTAATATTTACTTCAAATAACTATCTTAAACAGGCAAGGGGACAACATGGGATCGAATTTGGTAGGACATTAAAGACAACTTGTAAACAAATGTTGTAATTTCTTGTATTCACTGTTTGTAAAATATGGGTGCATCTGCCGAACTGATGGTCAACTATAAGAGAGATAGTAAAACAAACCTGTTGTTCCGGAGGTGTAAATGTAAACGAACGGGTCCCTGAAGTGTTGGCCCTTGCGGAGTTCCCTGGGAGCGTCGACGTCGTGGTCTCTCCCGTTCAAGTCCAGATTGTTCTGTAAGATATCATCGATGGACTGGGTACCTTGGAGAAGTCCTCCAGCAGACTCCAAGGACCAAATCCGAACCTGTTTCTTCTTCAGTTCTCCTTTAATGTCGGCAACTGCTTCCCGTAAGCTGTCTCCTGGTGAAGATTTGGGGTTTGATGGCAGGAAAATATTACGGAAGCGAACAATTTTGGATATTTTCTTGGACGAACTCGTGAAAATGTAAACTGATGAATCGAACTTCTGAAAATGCCATCTGAATCAAATTTAGATCCAACTTAGTGGGAAAATGCTAATTTTGGGGAAACGTTAATTAAATTAAACTTACAATCATAAAAAAAAAATGAGGCGAGGTTTCAAAAACAACTTTCCACTTATTTCAAGTTTAATTTGGCATATTCCTTGTTATCATATTTAAAAAAAAAGGTTAATAAACGGAAGTATCAGATTATGGACAAACAGCTTAACAAACATTGTAAAGTTAAATTTTCTTCATCGACAAATCTCACATACCTGGTCCAAAAACAAGAATTTTAGCCTGGCTCGCCTCAAAACAGTGAAGCAAGCTGGTCGAACGAAGGTTGAAGTTCAATAAAGCACAGGTCACCCCGAGTTTGGCAAAAGCCAACAGAGTCCAAATAAACCGTGGCTCATTCTGAATCAGCAAGGCCACGGTGTCTCCCTGCTTCATTCCGCAGTGGCGGGCGACGCACGCCAGGCGGTTAGCCTGTCGGTTCACCTCGCGGTAGGTGTAGCGTACGTCCTGGTAGATGAGGAACGTCTTATCGGGCGTGGCGCGGGCGTGTCTCTCGAAGTCGTCGACGACGGTGAGCGGAACTTCCCTCTTGGCGCAGCGGCTGAGGTGGCGGGCCATCCGGGCTTTGTCGAAGATGAAACAGAGGTCGCTGTAGAATCTTGGATACAGGGCTTGGAGTATGAGGACGGCCCCGACTACGAGAAGGGAGATCGCCAGCGGGATGACGGCGTAGATCATGGTGAAAGTGAAACGCCGAGGAGACGTCTTCTACCCTTTAAAATTAAGCAGACAAAATAAGTTCGTTAACTCAATAGTTGTCCTTGATTTTAGGCGAGATACCACCTGCTGAGCACTGAGTGAAAAAGTCCTCAGCAACCAAAGTTTGTTCAATTTTACTCGATCGGCAAAATAGTGCATCGAAGAGCGTACAACGAATACCTCAGAAATGTATGGAGGGCTAGATGAAGTGAGCTGACAAGAAACCAGCAGTCCCCAGAAATCTAGAACCGATTGCCCGTTTTTACAGTCACCAACGCACGTTATAAGGGGTAAAATATACACAAAATAAATAAACAGAAGCTGGTAAACACGTAACCGTCGAGGGGGGGGGGGGAGAAAGTGCGGTGACATGGGTCATTTAGAGTTCAGTGTAGCAGGCTCACTCACTGCTTGATGCAATGCTTCCTTACAAAAAGATACATGTAGATGAATTGCAAAGTGTCGCCTTCATCAAAGTCACGCGATAGGACAGCAAAAGTCAGCAAGACTGTCTTCTGTCAAAGAAGGCTTCTCGTACAAGCGCCCCCACCCCCCCGACCGAAGTGACGTCCGTCTCTTCCATTTGATGGGGGTTGCATAAACGAAGACGGTTAGTCATCGGGTTAGTCGAGCAATTACAGACTACGGGTAATTTATAAGCGGTAGGAATTTATGAAATTGGAAAATTAAGATAATATCGTGACGTTAAGAGGAACTTGTTGATGGATTTTGAACAGATTGCTGCTTAACTTGGGGGGCATACAAAATGCAATCTATTTCTATAAAAAAACCTCCGTATTAATCAGGATGACGTCATAATGAGGGATCGAGTATATGGAACAATCGGAAACAAACGTCACAAGTGGTTATTTTTATTTTGAAGAGGTCTCGGAGGTGGTGACTCTCAGAGAACAATTATATTATGGTGATTTACAGGGCAGATATATAGGTAGTGGTCTATTTTTAACTGTTAGAGTGACCAAGTAAAATGTTTATCGATTTACTGAGCAGAATTACAGTGAATGAAAAGGAACATTATACTGACTTATAATATGGAGACACTTCAATACGATCAAGTTAGAATTTCTAGGGCGTGGGGGAGGAAAATAATCGTTTTGGAGGAGACTTGGATGTTTAATCTGAAGGTGTAGCACAATTAATTATACATTTGTTTCAAAATGACGGTCAGTTTTAAAATGGTATAATATAAGAGCGTCAAGCTCACTGAAAACAACTTTTATTGTTTTACGTTTTGCTAGAAAAATGACCAATAATCGTTTTCATGAAAACCAAATAAAAACATCTTCCTTTGCCCTTTGACAAATCTTATTAACAATTTAAGCTCTCGTGTATAATATGCCAAAAATAAACCCAAAAAGGAAGAATCTAGAGGCGTGTTTTACCAATTGCATTAGTACCGGAACATTTCTTCGTATGAGCAGGATTTTAGTATTGCGCCCTCCGGCCTAATGGGCCCCAAACCACCCGTGCCTCGGACACGTCGTGATGGTGCATTTCTTTTTATAACGGGCTTGTATTCACAAATAATCAGACAACCTATCCAGTACGGCAGCGCATGGGGCTCGAACCTGTCCCTTCTGATTTCGGATTTTAAGTTTAACATGAAAATCCGAAATCAGAAAAAAGCAGTCTCACTAAAGAAGTGACTGTGGAGTATAGGCTAAACGCGGTAAGACAATGATGTTGACGATTTGCATGGTGTAGAAGTTAAATAAAACAACTTGATCTCGGCTAACATAGGTAACTAATTTACACAATAATTGTATCTGAGATATAGAATATCATTTTGGCTTGACCCTTACACAGATGTATGAGAAACACTTTATACTCAGGCTACTTGGGTGGGATTCGAACCCCACAATGATCTTATTCCAGAGTAAATGTCTTAACAGCTTGACCACCGAGACTAGGTAAGTTCGTTCGAATCAGGCAACAGTATGGTAAATGTATATGTAAAATGTAAAAGTATCTCTGTTGGAATTATTCCCTTGCCTATTTATTATTATCAGGTAATCTTCAGGTTTACTTTAAAATTTCCAGAAAAATCACAAAGAATTAACAACTTGCTACCGATAAATCGACCTATAGGCCTATTGACGCCATCGGTGCCATTTTTGTGGCCAAAATTACTCATTTGCTTTAAGTTGGATCACAATTTTATTGGTAAAATGGTAACAAGACTCAGGTAAGATTCCTTTTCAAACTAACATTTCCTCACTCATAATGCAGAATAATGTTTGATCAAAACCGAGACCTTCATTTTGTTCTCCCATTATTTGTTTTTATAGTGACAACTCCATTGGTTTTGCACACGAAAGCGAATCAAGAACGTCCTCGGTCTATCAAATCATCGGATACCTTTTGTTAAAGTTCTTGGTTTCAAAAGAGTAGACACGCTCAAAAACTTCCACCCAGCAGAGAAAGGTAGCTGGTGTAATTGCTAGATTCTTCTTACACAAAGCAATTGTTCTGAAGACCTATAACTTAAAGTTATACCAAACAGGGATTTTGTTGTAAAAAAAAAAGTGTAGGCTTCCTTTAAATCTTGAAACGTCGAGGACTAACATAACAAGCACGCACCACGCTGGAAATCACTCCCAATGTCGGAAATGTCTTACATTTCCTATGAGTCATCACACCCAATCATGCAAAGGTGTTATTAATCATTAGAAAAAACCAACATCAAACTCATCATTAGCATTTTACTTAAGATGTAAAATGGCGGATGGCGCACCTGTCTCCCCCCACCTGCCTCGCTCGCCGGTGGTAAGCTTTATGACCCAGTAAAAGTTGCCCCCACACCCCCATCTCCTGTCCATCTGGATTAGAGCACGAGATTGGACTATCCACAACCAATAAGGATCCAGAACTCAGAATTCTTGAGAGTGGGAACTTATTGTTTATCTGATTCTCCCCAGCTATTAGAATAAAATGATCAATTTCAACTTGACAAAGAAATCAATTCATAAACATAGCATAATCTCAAATGAATCAGAATTGAATGCTCTATAAAGATGGACGACATTGCTAAATAGCCAACGGAAACACTGCACCGTTGGTAGCACACATTCATTTTCTATGTGAATTCCGATCTCTCAACTTATTTTCATCGACTGTTTCGTTTGAATGCTCGCGACAGGATCTCCTCAATTCACAGCTCAGCAGAATGGGCGTGTATTAAGAAGACCATACAATGAGCTCAAATGAGGAATGTTTAAGAATACAGTGCTCAGCGTAAAGGGTAAAAACATCATTGTTTTTCTTGGAAGAATAAATGGCAGCCCTACTGGTTCATAAAGACAAATGACCTATTGATGGTTGTGAACATTGACATAGTTTCATTCTGAAAGCTCCACTGTAACAATCATACCTGGTACGAGTTTTCGGATTCAATTTTCACAATAATTACCACTCATAGGCCTACTCTGTCTATAGGTAGCAGCTAGTAGCGAAATCAGGTACAGAAGAGGACAAACAGACAGATCAAGGTCAAATACCAACAACTTATACCCAAAATGTACAAGGGAACGTTTAACCACAATTATGTGTAATATTTCCCATGATGCATGGGGCCTTCAACAGAAACTAAGGCCGTTTGCAAATCAATGGTTACGGCTGCGGCTGCGGCTGCGGCTGCGACTGCGGCTTGATCATCACGTCAACAAGCGTTGAGACTTAGGATGCCCATAGCAACACCCTTAGCAACACAGCGGCCGTAGCCGCATCAACCACTTCGGACATTGCCTTTATATACCCGGAAAACAATATCATAGTTTAATCAAAAGCCAATCACGCATACGTACAATTTGAGAAAATAAATACATCCACTAGGCCGATAGTTTCTCACAAAAACACGAGATGTAGAATTGATGACAGAAAGGAACATCCCTTGGCATTGAATTTCTATCCCGAAGATGTCCGGGGGCACGCAGCGACTGTTATTTTATAGTCAATTAGCTTCCGAAAATAACTTTCCATTTCGGGAGCAGATAAGGGTCGCCTCATACATTTTGTTTTTGTTCGGTGTACATACATTTTTAATGGTAACTAACTAGAAAATTTGTTTTTAAGCGAACAGGGCCCGATTTCCTAGAGTTGCTTAAGCAGAAAATATTGCTTAAACATTTCCGCTAAGCATTAATAGGCAGGATACCAGTCACAGATGCCACATGTGAAATGGTATTATAGCTGGTAACCTATTTCTGTTAAGCAAGATTTTGTTGTGCTTAGCTAGGTTTTGTGCTTAAGCAGCGCTAACGAATTTGGCCCAGGTATGGCGATGACATTATGTGAATGGCCCTAAATAGATTTCGTGTTCATGTCTGTACTATTTTACCAGGGGTGGGTACTTGTAAACGTTATTGCAGTGTGGAGCACAACAACTCAGGTTTGTTGAACATTATTATGGAAATCCTTTGCATAACCTAAAACACCGGCTCTTCTCCAAACCAACATTTCTTCCAAAAGACATTGTACCTGCAAGTTTACTACTATATATACTTTTTTATATATACAGTACACCATGCAAAGCTTCAAACATGAATAAACATGTTTCGTGCCGAATTTTGCTTGGTGAGTTGTTTGTTCGTTGTAACGATTCATGCTAAGTATTATCACATTTATGTTATTTGTGTTTTACCCATTCACTGATGTTGGGCAATTATATACCCAAGTCCTAGAAAAAACAAATCAATTGGCATGTTACTCGTCGAATCATATTAGCCACGTTTTAACCAGAAATAGCATTCTTATTCCCGTTGCTAATTAAAATTACAATAAAACAACAATTATTTAATCAATTTTCCATTTTATCACCGGAACACCTAAAATGGATCGTAATAACAGGGTCCAATTTCAAAGAGCTGCTTAACAGAAAAATGAGCAGGATAACAGTCACAGATTGCACACATGACATGGTATTGACATGACATGGTATTTTGGTAGCTACATGTAACCTAATTCTGGTGAGCATAATTGTGTTGTTCTTAGCTACTGTTTGTGCTTTAGGCAGCTTAATGCAATGTGGCCCAGGTCTCCTTGCTTTCTGTTTTTAATAAGAGACAGAGATTTGGTTTTAGTATCAAATCTGAATCCAAATAAATGATTTACCTCTTGCTGTTACTGCTGCTACTGTTGCTGCTGTTATTGCTGCTGCTGCTGTTGTTGTTGCTGCCGCTGTTGTTGTTGTTGATTTTGTTGTTGTTGCTGTTGTGATTAACGCTCTCGCCGTTGTCGTCCTGATGCTGTTTGCAAAATCGAGAAGTGCAAATCAAAACTGTCAACTCCTTTAACTGCACACTGCATGGAACAAGATCAAAAATATTTAATACAGGTGAAATTTTTAAATAATAACTACCTTCTTCCTAGCATTTTATCCAACCCTTATGTTAGACTCAAAGTAGTTTTAAACATTGATCGATGATTATACCCGTGAGACTGTCGGTTGCCGTCGCAGTCAATTTTAAAAGAGTGATTTTTTCGAGTGTACTACGCGGTCATGAACGCTCAGGAAGTGAGGAACAAAGTGCACTGTTGAAGATTTATCCCCAAATAACTTAGGCCTATTATCCGGTAAAACTTCAATAATGTAAAGTTTGTAATTGTATCCCGGTGACTTTTTACCGCCTAGTCTGCAGCTTGAAGAAAGTGTGTATTCTCTGATTTATCAAAACACAATAAGGTACTGCTTCCATATACATTATTGTTTTGGTCATAAGAATAGTATAGCTGAAGACCTGATAGTAAAAGTCTAATAATGTTTGGTTTTAATTAAACAATGTGGCTAAGCAATATATAACCACTTTAAGAATACACAAGATACGGAACACAAACAAGAGGAGCAGCGGTAAGACATTTTCACGAAAGATGTGGCTCGTATTTCAAGACAATATTCCACAGGTTTTTTTCACAGCCATATTTCTAGAAATATTGATGATTTTGAATGACTCTTGTCACCCATCGATTATTGTAACGCCACTGGCTCCACACAACAACCGTCCCAAAAACAAATTGGGGCCTAATTTCATAGAACTGTTAAGCACCACAAGTCGAATAGCACAAACAAGTTTTGTTACCAGAATAAGGTTTATACCATCTAAGGTACCATGTCACGTGTAGCACATGTGACTGGTATTCTGCTGATGTTTGCTAACCAGGAAACTGTTAAGCAATAATTACTTTCTGTTCAAGCAGCTCTAGAAACGGTGATCCATAATTTGGACGTTAAAACGCATACACGGTACAAACAAAAGTGAGAAAGGACCAAGTGACGCTTCATTTCCTTCCTCAAGTCAAGCGTAGTTTGATTTTTATGTGTGTTAACGCCAGTGAGTTCACACAACAACTGAATGATGAGTTATAGCGTCTAAAGATATCCGAAGCAGAACAGCTGAATGTTCAAGTTTACGGAAAAACCATTCTTCGTTCACGAATTGTCAAAGGGCGTACTTTATTTCAAGACAGAGCAGTAGGTGCCTTAAAACTGATCCCCCAGTTCACACGGGGTGTAAATAATAATTTGGTGTAATATTCTTTATGTTCCGGTTGCGAAATTCGCATTGTGTCGCTGTAGACTTCTTGTAAGCAGTTCAAGAGTGGCGGGTGTACGGAAACCAACGATTACAATCGAGAAACATGCGTGCAAAGAATCGTTGACATTGGGCCAGCTGTTGACGCTGATTGACGGGACTTTTCCCCAAGGGCCGGCTCATTAGGCGATTTATTGACAACCACTCAAACATTTCACTCCGAATTTTCAGGAAAATCAAGACAAAACAGACGGTGGAAATCGCTGGGACACTGCACTCTGCGTTTGGAATTAAATCATAACTCGATTGGATTCCAGATTTTTTTTTCTTCTGTTGTGTGTGTGTGGATATTTTATGACCGCTTGATGTAAACATGACATTCGGAATGCCATTTAGTAGCGGTTAATTACCGGTGGTCAGATGAGGTTATAAATTGGGGACCACTTTCCTGATGCTGCGGCAAGGCCTTCCAGGCAAATCGAGATTACTGAATTATTTGATATCCAAATTGCAACTGTACTTTTTTCATCAGGGGTCAACATTGAACGTCACAAATCAAACTGAAAGATGCTATAGGTCCGATCTTGGTCCGTTGACCCGGAAATTTAGATTTAAAATCTATAAAAAAAACACCCAAAAAACAAAAAACAAGTACTAATAATAGGCCTCGTAATAATACCGACAGTGACAAGTGGTAGTTATTTAAAAACTAAAAGCTAGGCCTAGCTGACACGTGTTATCGCACAAATATTGAAAACAACCGTTAAATTGGATTAACCAAGTTTATCTAAAAAACAACACACTTTTAGATCAAACATAACGTCATGAATGGGAGGGGGCCTAATTTGGCGAGACATGAGTTTAGAGTGACTAAGTGGTGTTGGGTTAGGGGTATGGCGTCTGTTCCTGTACTTTCATGCGGGGTGGGGTACAGTGTGTCACCTCTAGACCCTATTGCTGTCTCCTGTGCTTAGAGCTTTGATTACGGACTCGTAGCCGTCTGGTCGGTGGGAAAACATATTTTGGGTAATTATAAAGGACGGTGTTTACGCCCTTGCCAGGATATTACAAAATTAGACATTGAAGTATACGTTCCTTCAATTTATCTCAAATTTTCTTGATTTTGTTTTTTAAAAGACGGGACTCCTAGTCCAACATATCCCCTTTAAAAACAAATGTAAACCTTTTATTTTAACATGCTCCTTAGCTTCATCAATTATATGGAATATTCAATCAAGTTAATATGTTGTTTTTCAAGGTCAAATCCGTTTGCTCCGCTTCCTTTACCGCAGGGTCCAGTGGGCTACCTTGACGGGTAACTGACGGACCGTCTCGAGCGATTGAAGTTAGACAGGCGTAGGTTACTTGATGGTATACACCATCGGTAACAGAGTAATTTATAAAATTGTGAAATAAATTGTCAAAACTCGCTTGAGACAAAGTTGGAATGAGCAAAGATCCTCACACGAAAAGTTCAACTCACATCCTTTTATGAAACAAAATAATGGAAAACAAAATACTAAACATACCAAATAAAAAATATGTAGCGCAACCACTTATTAATGCAAATATTTTACGATGCTGACTTTCCGAGTTCTGCGCAAAGCTCCACTGGCACTGGACACGACAAGCAATGCAGTGCATCACTAAATAAGTAAGGAAAACCCCAAACATAGTTTTCGTTATCTCTGTTTCGTTTACATCAGGTCAAACTAATTTATGATACCAGTTTCTCAGCGCGACAAGACTCGTGGACAAGTCGCTCAAATGTTTGTCGCAGTAACGGCCCTCACACGACTATACTGTTCTCGCGAGACTGACTGCCGTCTCACGACTACTGCCCAGAATGTGGCCGTAGTTGCAGCGCAGAAGTCTCGCGAGACCTCTGCGTGCTGCCCTCGAGACCACCGCCCCATTTGGGGCCATAGTTGCGAGAAAAGAAGTCTCGCAGGAGCATAAGTCGCGTGAGAGCTGATACTCTACCCGGTAACATCTTGACAAACAAACAAAGGACTTGTCCACAAGTCTACGTCAATAAGAATTCTTGCAAGTATTAATTGCTGCTAAGTTTGTTTACAGTAGGATTGCATGCACCCATCCCCTCTAGCTCTTCCTCTTCCATCTACAGTTTGTTTTGTGTAACGCAGTTTCCATACTCTCCTGCTTTCGGAAGTGCCCCCAGTTCTGATATCTACTCGCCAAATCGGAAAATCAGGACGACGTGTATAGTCCTAAAAGTGTATAAAAAGCCATTTGCGCGGGATTTCTCAACACAGTGATAGATGAGGTTTTCAAATGTGGGTTGTGTGGCGTGCTTCTTAAAAACTCGATAGATGATTCTGAGTTATAATTTTCCCAAACCAATAATGTATCAAACGTGTTATTACGTAGTACTACCCGATGACTCGTAATATGAACTTTTCTTCTCAATCAGATCAACAAACTTACTATCCGGGCTCCGTAAATGGAAGAATGCAAAAAGTCAATTGTGTCAGAAAAAGAATGAGTGTGGAAGGGAAAACAACAAGCCACTAGGTTTAGTCTCACAGGTATGGATTCATTTTTTTCTCTCTCTCAGCAAGGGACATGTGCCTCAGGGGGTAAGCATTGCAAGTCAGTCATCACATACCCTTCAAGCTAACCGGCAGGACTAGTAATAAGATAAAGTTGGCAGAAACAAACTTTTGATGTGTAAGACTGATTGGGAAAATACCCCGCTTGGTCCCACGCGGCATTATTCAATGGAAGTATGAAAAGCTGCACAGTGTGGTACTTCACTTCAGCTTTACTTGTATATATACAGCCCTACGAGGGTACACCCAGGGGCTTTTTCTCTCAATGTTTGATCGTTTAAGAAGGAAGTGTTTACACACTTCAACAGACTGCACTTTCATGACAACATGACTTCTGACAGGTCTTCACTGTAACATTATAATGTCACAATGATTTAACGCTAGAAGTTACTACACAACAGATACTTTATAAAACTACAATCCGTACGGGCACGCTTCTCTATGATCTAGGCTATATACACCATGTCGCTACAGTTCCATTAGTCTTTTTTACTAAACCTCTAAGCTACCGCTACCATAAAAACATAACTGAGAATTTCTTAGATACACTAGAACATGTTTGAATGAGGCTTTAAGTTTGGACTCGATGGTTTGGTTCAGCGTTTCGAAGCTGACGCATGGCTGTCCTCTGGCTGACCCGTAGTCAACATAAAGGCGTATGCAAGATTGCCGCTCTCGGGTTAACCAGTCGTTCTCAGAAAGGGGCACCTTGTTTATGGTCGAGGTGTAAAATAGCCCCCCTCTCCCATTCTACATCTTGATGCGGGACTCATTGTTGCGATGCCCTTGTGAATAGGCTGCAGGTTTTTGTTTACTAAACAATGATCTAAGCACTGTTAAGGTGTTTACAAACAACAAGGTTGCGTATGCAGGGATTGGTGTGGGCCGGGGCGACAGGCGATACACACCCCGTGAATTGAGCCATCGCGTCAACACGTGGCATGCCTCGAAATCCTTGACCGGCTCGCAAATCCCCCGGATAGGGAAAAAGGCAACAACAATATAAGCCGAAAAGCTCTGAAAATGTAAAATAATAACTGAAAAATTGCTCACCGTATGGTCCGCGAGCTTGCCGTGACGTTATGGGAAATCTTCCAGGCAGACAATATTAATGTATACCAAATTTCGGTTGGAGTCCTTCGGCTCTCGCGTGGATGGACGAATAAAATAACCACCCGCCAAAAAAATATCAAGGTTTTTATAACTACCCGCCCATCGCAGGGGAGTCTATTACACTTGAGATCACGTGATCAAATCATTTACTTTTGGGTGTGCGTTTGATTAGTAATATGTCGCGCCCACACTCATTTCCAGGGTGTAGTGGCGTAACCAACGTCATGCAGATAACCCCATTCGTGCTATCACATGCTCGTTTGTAATAATGTTGATAATGGGAATAACGGACTCACTGACATGATGATTGTGATATTTACTTTAAAAGCCATTAAAACTATGAGTAACAGTGAGTTATCCACTGATTACGAAAAGGGAATGTCAGTGTAGACTTAAAACGTTTTTTTGAAATGCAAGTTCGCCCCTTGAACAAGGATAAAAGCTATTGTTGGTAAGGGGCTACAAGAAAATAAAACCCACTGAAGTTGAAAATAACTCAGGGTAGCTGGTAGGTAGGAACTGATTTTCCTCTTAAAACAGTCTAGACTTTAGGATGGAGGCCTGGGAAACATGCAACAACAATGAGTTCCAAAGAGATGCAGTACGTGGAATTAAAAGCTGTTGGAATGGCTCTTTTGTTCTACATCTCAGCAAAGCGAGAGTGCATGGGTGAGAACAAGCAGAACGCCCGTTCACGCTCAAACACCCTGTTAGGAGGAACTAGGTTGGACACACTGATGGCATATTAACCATTAAAAATATCTGTAGAAAATCCACAGGCTGCCACAGTCTTACGGTGGGAAAGAGGTTGTAACGTTGGTCCCAACTTTTCACCAACGAGATTAATAACAATACGCTTCTGTAGCCTACTCTATCTAATAAATAACGATAAATGACAGGCAGAAGCTCCGGCCCAAATGTGACAACAGTACTCCATCAGGAGACATAGTTGTCCTACACAGGTGTCCTTTACATTGGAACACTTTACCTAATGACATAGATGCTGTAGTTCTCTTCCATTGTTTAAAAACTTGCTGAAAACTCATTTATTTAACTCCACATGCACTTAGCTTGTAACATGTCTTAGATTATTCATTGTATAATTGTCTTTGTATTCTATATTTCTCTTTTGTTGCTTATATGTTTTGTTTTTTGTTCTGCGCCTCGGAATAGGGTCTTGTACACTAGATAGATGGCGCATTATAAATGCATTATTATTATTATTATTATTATTATCATCATTTCATCATGCTTGTTAAAAGTAGGCAAACTGAACATTAGACATGAAGCACACGCATAATTGTGCTTGTCATTTTGCAAAATAGAAATAATATGTATATTTCAGATGCAACCCCTTCTAAATCTTCGACCAGGCAATCCAATTTGTCGACGTGGGTGTCGAATGGAGGGGAATGTTCCATGAAATTCTCTCATGAGGTTTATTTGTAGAATTCACTTAATCAAAGTTGACTGAAAACTCTAGATTTTTAACCCCGGCCTCGTACCAATACCCAGTGGTACCGCCTCAAGGACACCAAGGGGACCAAATCCATCCCCAAAGACTTCCTTCCAAAAACCGCACTTTCCTTTCACTTTGCACGTCATCGGTACGAATGTGACACCCATTTCCCTTTTCAATGTCCATTCCTTTTGATACTCTGTCTTTGAATGGCCTTCCGTCGTTCGGCAACGTTTTACTTTTCGCATTTGTTTGATTTTACGAAATTATAGTTTTATCAAAAAACTTAAAACGCACTGTTTCGGCATCTCGCCTGCTCAACAGTCACCCCATTAGGTTCATACCCGCTTTTTAAACTTGTAGTGATTGACGTGGTCATACAAATCTGTTTTTGCAATAAGGATGTACTGAAAAAATAAAATTGTTTTTGTAGAAAGATAGTTTCGCCCACTTCTAACTGATTTGTCACTACAGCCGAGGTCAGAAGAGGTGCCGTGACTTGGTCATGAAAAATTACGCAACCTGGCACTTCCTATAGTAAACCGAAATCGTCTCAAGTGAAATGCTAACTAAAAGAGCAGATGCTGAAAGAGAGTTGCTAGCGGAAAGTGGCAAGAATCCCGAAATCCCGATATGTTGCAAGAACAACTTGTACCAATCAAACAAGCAATCTTGATTACAAATTGACAACAACAACAACAAAAAAGTAATGTCAAATCAGTTCAATTACGCTTTTCATAATATAGTTTGGGGACATGGCTCGAGCTACATTAATTTTTCTCCCACTTTCGTGAAGATGATGACCGGATATGTCGATATAAAAAAGTTTCTTCCAAAAGTAAGACCCCATTCAACTGACGTCATCAATACTCTAGTCTTGGTTGCGCTATTAGGCAACGCGGCGTCTACATTCTTAAAGGACCATGGGCAATTTACAGGCAAGAAGAAAAGGCAAAATTTTACATTTGATCGAATGTTCACATTACTTTTCTTAGGGATCGTAAGACATTGTTTGAAAAATTACTCATGTGCTACGAAAGTGATCCTGTAGCATGGCAATGCGGTTGGTTGCCTCCAAGTTGCCTCGTGTGACAAGGCCCTTTATACCCGTTGATTCAAAAAATGGTGAGCGTGAAACAGTCGTCGCGTGTGAAGCGAGTCAAAATAAGACGTATCATTCGCTACGCTACCAGGGATTTCTTTATTTAAAACATGAGCCACTATCGTACGGAAGCGTATTGCCGCCACATGAATAAAAAAAATATATGTGTTATCTTGTAAGTACACGATAACTTATTGTGTACGTACACAATAAGTTTGGATTTATCGTGTACGTACACGATAAGTTTGAATTTATCATGTACGTACACGATAAGTTATCGTGTACGTACAAGATAAGATATATTTTTTTATTCATGTGGCGGCAACACGCTTCCGTACTATCGAGATTACATGTGTACAAATAAATTAAATCACAGACACATTTCTGATGAGTACATACAAACAGGGGGTCGAGTGTTACTCTTCCTTTGACCCATGTTTACCCTCCCGGGCACGACTGTGTGGATAAACCTCCACACAAAAATGAATACTCATGATTTGTTGACCTTCCACGTGGTCTCACGTCACATCCAGCTATAGATAGTCCCGTACCATTATTTGAATAACATATTAGGTTTGCACCAGGTTCGGAAAGTTTGTACACCCTTTATTACGGGAAGGTTCGCTGCGCGCTTATACCACACACATGGAGGGTGTGCCTTTTGTGGATGTGCTGGTATCACGGTCAAATGATTTAGTGAGACCATACTCATGTAGGTTGACCCTTTGATTTGCTCTGCCCTTGGTATATCACATAAGGGGATCAATATGGACACATACTTGGGGCTAATTACCCTTATTATACGTGCGTAGGTTCTTCCACACATGTATGCCTTTTATTTGAAAACGTTACGTGCCCCGCCAAGTTTGCACAATCTATTTAAAACTCCAAACAACAACTCATAAAAACATCAGTTCGCAACCACCGCGGCATCAAACATCATTTTGAACGATAATGTCAGCGAGTTTTGAGGCCAGTTGTCACTTGTTTACCTCATTGAGATATCAGTGTGGATTTTACGTGGGTTTATCGTGTTTTAAGAGTGAATAATCTAACAGCGGTTATCAATGCAAGTGTAATGTTGTCAGCTGCACTTATATTATTTCAGGTCAACGTGGGCCAACGAACTTTTAGGTCTGAAGCCATATCGATTACACAATTTCACTTGTTTTTTTTTTTCAATTCCGTATAGGGATGGAAGTTTCCAAAATAGCCACATAAGAAATGGTCATGCTTCTTTTGGTAATATTCTATTTTAAATAACAGCTTGCGAACGTGGAATAAACTTCATTGAGCAAAGAAATATCTTGACGAACGGAACAAAACAATCTCGACAATAATTACGTAATGTACATTGGGCGCAACTTGTTTGTCGAGCCATAAGCTCCGTCCGGCTGTTTGGGGCCCTGTTCAGCGCATGTTTTCAAAATACTGACGGAGCCTGTAGCCAGAGCCGAAGCCGAAAGGTTCAACGTAACCCAGCCTCGCTACCATGGGAAGCGCGTCTCGTCGCTAACCCCTGGAAGGGATGTGCTGAAAAGCAACGCTGATTGGCTTGCCAAACGTGACCGCTCTGCACGCACGCTTGCTAAAACTTTTTGAGCGCTAGCAGGGAGCTTGTTGGGCTCTTAGTACGTGCGTGTTAAAATGCACGTATTTTGACGCAATACCCTCCAAAATGAATCATGTATTTACATGGTCACCCACTCCACCTTAACAGCATAGGCCTACAGTTAGATGTACCTCAAGATCGTAAAAGAATGAGAGAGGGCCAGTTGCTGTAAGACTTGATGCATCTTTTGACAGCGCGCTTTGCGTGTAGTCTCTAACGAACGGATCAACCACAGGACTATTTAAAATATCCAATATATTTGGATATTTTAAAGTCACACTTCCAGTGGTTATGATTGAGCAAGGCATTCCGGGAAAGAAAACAAGAAAATGGCGCGGTGAGAGCGTACACAATTGGGAACGAGGTTGAACGTAACCAAACCGAGACTGTAAGGTATACAAACAAAGTCTGGCTACTGTATCATGTAAATCAGTGTTCAGGATGGCTTTTGCATTCAGGGAACTCGGCTAAACATGCACGGTGCAAAGTGTAACTCTTCACTCAGATCATAAATCATGCCAGCACTTGCTTTAATTTAATTTATTACTGCAAACCGGTAGATTAAAAACACTAGCCTAAAAAAGTCAACCAACTTTCAGGTGGGGGGGGGGGGGGGACTTGTCTTATAACCTGAGTCTTGGTCAGGATTAACTATAGCTATGCATAAATGATACATAGGCCTATAACACCCGATGTGATAGCAATCAGGATTCTGTTCGTGTCGAGTAGGTATTACTATGGGCTTATGTCAGATCCCACTTGGTACACCTTGTCAACCAAAGCCCCCACGACACACTGACCTATAGTGGGGTGCACGGGGAGATCAGGCTGTTGAATTATGGAAAGTTGAAAAATCTACAAGTCATAAAACGATGACAGGTCCTCACGGAGTTTGAGATCTCAATTAGGACTTTGTCCCCAACTGCTTGGCGACACACTGTAGAACACGGACATTAAACCCGAGTCCTATGCCAACTTCCTAATTACTTTGACTTTCTCTAGGGGAAAGAGATACCGGGATCATGGCGGCGAGTCAGAGAGAAAAACACAGCAGATAAACTGGCTACGGGCCAGGGTTTTTCGTGCTGGGCCACCACCCGATACGTAATCGCGCCGTAATGCTTGTAAATCTGGCGGGTATGGCCGAGAGTATGGAAAGAATTCCAGCATTATGATCCGTCTCAATCAAGAAACTAATCAACCGCTGTTTGCTACTCCAGATGGAGGTTACTCCCTTCATCTGGTGTAATCTACTGGGGGATCAAGTGGTACACCACTAGACGGTTTACATTCGCAAACCTTGGCTTTTAATGTACCGTGTGGTCGCGGGTGGTCGCTATGAAGTCTCCATGAAAAGAGCATCTATACCCTGTCAAAATATGACTGAAACACTGACCCAATTTCATTACCGCCTGTAAGCAGACGTTTTCTGATACGGAGAATGTTATAGACAAGTTATAGAAAGTTGAAAAATCTACAAGTCATAAAACGATGACAGGTCCTGACGGAGTTTGAGATCTCAATTAGGACTTTGTCTCCAGGTGCTGGGCGACACACTGTAGAACACGGACATTAAACCCTAATCCTATCCATTAGCAGAATTGCTATATTTCATACACACTGCTAACGTCTTGCGTAAAAAACACACACACACTAGCATGCCGGCGGTTCTTGCAAGCGGATAAGTGACGCATCATTGCAAATCCAGAACGCGCACAAATCGCTGCCAAAACTTCTCGATCGTTTATGAAATACGCGTTTTGCTTTTGTGTGTTTTTGTGAAATAGTAAGCACAAGATGTGCTTACGTGTAAACATCTTTATGAAGTTGTGCCCCGATCTATAAGCCAGTTGAGGGGCACGTATACTTCCTGTCAGATGGAGATGTACTAATGTTACAAGCGAGAGAACTTGGAGCTAATCACCATTTCCAGCTCAACGCCCATACCTAAAAACCGGTGTATTACGGAGCATTTTTTATAGAAGTTTTCCTTGCAAAGGTTACCTTTGAAATTCTAAAATGTCTGCGATTCTTTGAAAGATGTAGGATAAATTTCTTATAGGGAGGTCGTGCAAGCTTGCTTGCTGAAAATAAATCAGTTCAAGAAGAAAAGAAGAGAAAATGGTTGCGATATGTATGGGTGAAACACCCTAAAAACAAAGAAGAAGAAGAAGAAGTTATAAACTAATAGTCAAACAATCCGGATTTAATTTCAGTTGGGGCTCATTGAGCAAAAGTCATTACTCCACACTTGAAATGATTTGGGATATTTCCCAGATTTACCTCTCCATCAACCCCAGCACCCCCCCATCCCCCTCCGCATTACAGCACCCATATTCTGAGTCATCGTTCATATTTGTCAAAGATACACCGTAGTACACCCAACGGCTTGGGAGTGAAACCCGGGCGGTGGTGCTCTGATTTCCGTAAACTCTGCTTGAACCCCACTCTTGCGTTGAGCTGTTTCAGCAACAAGGACTCTGATAGACAACCGAAAGCACAAACGATCTCCTGCGTGGTGCAACATCCCCGTCATGTTGACAAACATCAAGGGGGGATTTTTTGACAGCACACGATGGGATGATAAAGTGTTTTCACTGGCCTCGGTTGATTCAAGTTGATGTGAACAAATTAAGTTTGCACTGTGAGAAGGTCATTATTGCATTAGTTCGAGGCACGCGCTTCCATCATCACAATAATGGTTGCCAAAGTTGGAAAATATTCAGCTCGACACACACACGACAAAAAACCCTTGCCGTTCCAAGAAAATCTTAGAGGTTCGCTCTCTGATCTATTTAAGCAATTTACGGGTGAGTTAGTGGTGAGTGTGCTTTTGTTTCCATTCTTAGTTGTCCCGTCTATGAGGGATGGAGAACGTAGCCTTTCAAATACTTGCCATCCCGAGACTTCCTTCACTTCAGACCTGCCAAGTCTTGGGCGTTTTCTAGGGGTCCGCTAAAGCGGGTGTTTTTGTTTCTTTCTAAGCAGCGTATACGAATTGGAGCCATTGGTCGGTACACCCTAAATGTTTAAAATACGCGCAAGACTTGCACGGTCTGCCATACGGCCCAATTTCATAGAGCTGTTTATCAGTGTGCAAAATGATTGCGCTCTCGTAATCAAAAGTGTGTAAACGATCGAGAAGAGTTGACAACGCGTGGTGCGCATTCGCAATGGGTTTGCATTGTTGCGTCACCGTTCTGCTTACAGAAACCGCCGGCAAGTTGGCGCGCCTTTTGCTTTTCTTTCAATCAGCAGCATGTATGACAAAAGAAATTCTGCTAATGGCCGCTGACAGGCTTAATTGTGCCATAATTTGGCAAGTCATTGCGTTGCACGTGTACGTACGTGCTGTTTTCGATCCCAAAGCTGCAGTGTGTGTAGTTTTTACAACCCCCCACCATTTTCATAATTAATATGCATTTCTAATGACAGAAACTTTTAGATGTCTGGCATAAATCATCAAAGTTAAATTATAGCTTAATGCAACTCATATGGATTTGGAGCAAGGCGGGGAAATCTCGGTGACGTCATATGCGTTTTATATCGCTTACAGCTTCTTCGTCTCGGAGGAATTACATTCGCGGAATGAAAAACCAAAAATAACTTGAAGTTAACTTCTTTAATTCTTGTCGCAAACAAGAGTTTCCCCCCGTGAATTTGTTTTCCGTCAGAAGACTTTCCGTGAATAGTTGACTACGTGACATGAACATCGTACCTTTTGTGCTCTTGCTCATTGGGGAGGATCCTCTTCAGGAAATGTGTGTATAATCTTTCTCGAAAATTATTCACAAAACAAAACGAAACATTGTACTGATTAAGAGAAAACGGAAACGGTTATGTGTCACTGACGTGAAGGTTATTCCGTCGTTTTTATATAAATGGAAACCAGATAGATTTCCACGCTTTAAACCAGTTTTAGTTTCTTCAGTCACTTTCGCACGTTCCAAAAGAAAAAACATTCTCAACAAAGTATATAAAATTCTGGTATTTAAAAATGCTAGGTCCACATTTTGGGGCCATTTTGGCCCCTAAAGTTAGATTTAAATTTTAAATAGCTATTTCTTAGACTTGAGAAATTTTGAGGTATTGTATGAAAAATCGGTAGTTATTTTAAAAACAAAAAATGCACCATTGTCGGGATCTCGATACCTCACGTCCATTAGCCAGCATGACAAAAAAAATAATTTTGCATGTACATTTTTGTGGTATATGCGGACGTTTTTGTATGTTTTTCGTTTTCAAACAGCGTCATCTGTCAAACTTCGTTCAGAGAAAAATGTTCAAAAACAATGATCACATTTCGGTGAAAATCGAGTCATGCAACTTTGAAGTTTTCGTTTGGGTTAAGTACCAATTTAGGTGTACTTTCTTAGCTGATATAGGTTACCAGCTAACGTAAGGTGTACTCGGTTATACTCTTTGCTTATCAACACATTTTTAAGTACACCTTTCTGCAAGTAGATCTATGAAATTCAACCTTGTCAAGTACACTGGCTTCGCTCCGTGGGATAAATCACCACCCTGTGGGTGTATTAATTACTTAATGCCCCGGTATTAATGTCACGCGGTTTCAGTGTTGCAGACGAAAGATTGATAGAATGTGATCTTCAACAGCGTCGAGAGAAGGCCGGCCCGCACAAAATAGAGCTCATTGTTACCAAGATGTGTTGATTGCCAGACCAATTAAGGGAATGGTGGGACATGAAGTCGGAGGAGGTATGTTGGTGCTTCATAAATATTCACAAATGCTCATAAATATTCATAAATGTTCATAAATATTCACTAATGCTCATGAATATTTACATCCTACTAAAAAGAATCGTTATAACGAACCCTTATGCCGTACGATTACTTCTAGCGTTATCTATCATAAATACGATCAGACGTCACTTGTGTGTACTTCGCAAAAATTAGTTAGGCACTGTTTTGTAATGTCACAACAGAAAGACAACTTATATATGAATAAATCTTACCCCCAAAAGACAATGTGCCCCCTTTACAAATTAACTTGATACCCATCATTCCAGTTTGTAAGGGCCTTGGAGGAAAAAGTTATGGTTGTGAAAAGATATTAAATGCAATCAACAACATTGCACCTTCTAGGTACACATGCACGGTTTATGAGAACTTGCAGACATCTCCATATGTTATCAAAACATCCGCTAATTCGCCACTAAAAAAAGAACATACATAATGCCGACATCATAACACAGACCTGTGCGTCATGTTTTTGAAAGTTCGAAAATAATGTGAACATGAGGGCCCCCGTTTTAGATGTGGGAGGAAAACCGCAGATGGGGTAACGAGTGCCGGAAAACCTCGAGATGTACAGGCTTAATCAGGTAGGGACTGTAACCCGATAGGGCTCCGGTTGGTGTTGAACAAGTCCTGTGCTCCACTAAAAGAGGACTGCTGGCTACGAGGAAACACCTGATATCGACAATCGCCAGGGATTAAGTTGGGGTGGGCACTGGGCGGGCACGTGGTTGGGCTATCCCCCTTAAGCCCCACTTGATTTCAGCGGTGCGTGGCCATGAGAAATGCTTCCGTCTGAACATTTTGTTTGAATCCGATCTTATGACTCCCTTTCGGGCAAGGCATTAAAAGTGAATTAAACAAGTGGATTGAAAGCATACAAGACGTGAACCATTGTACGCTGTGTTGTTTAAAATGCACATTATATTTCAGCTGAGCTGAATCGGGCTTTCATGAAATAAAGTAATCATAATACGTATGATTTATAACAGCAATAACATCAATTTCATGAAATAAAATACTTCTAAAAACGTCATGATTTCACACAGTGGCGGTGCTACAGCGGGGCAAAGTGGTGGGGTGCATTCCCCCATTTTAAACAAAAGAAAAATAAATAAATACAAAATAAACAAAAAATAAATTAATTAATAAATAAAACATAGTAATAACAGCCATTTTAAGATGAATAAAAAAAAACCCCAATGAAATATAACAAATAAATAAAATATAATAAACAGATTGTATAGTTTGCCGTCGCCGCTGATTTCAAAGCAGTATTGTATGAGCACTGCGATCCACACATTGCTGCCATTTGGAAAATATTCATGCCGTAATGAGGATGAATCAAATCTAAACAGTTTTAATGAAATAAGAGTAGTACAAACATAGCAAGCGGGGAACAGAAAGTAAACAAGAGAATTACGGATCGAGTAGTTAGTCATAAACCCACGATGCGATCAGTGTCCTATTCACATAGTATATAAATGGAGTGGGCTGATAAGAAATCGCCTTCGAAGGAGACTGAGAACCGGTGACTCAAGTTTAATGCAAAATGAAACACTACTATAATAGAAGGTAACTTTGCATCGGGATGTAATATCAAATGTGTTTTGCCTACGGGTGAAAAGCACCGTAGACTCGCTACTTTCCCCAAATCTGATTCTAGAGGTGAAAGGTTGTGGGTTCGAGTCCCACTTGTGGATTTTTTTCCCCACAAGACTCTAGGAAAGTACTGCGTTTCCATTGCTATAAACACACACACACCGATGTATGGGTAAACGCACTGATAGTTATGCAAAACTACAGGTTTTGGGGTGTGCCAATACCCCGGCCTTCGATTCTAAACGTTCCTTTTACGGTAAAAATTTTCTCTTCCCTTGTATTTTTCTCCCTAAAATAAAATACATTTGTCAGAATGGGGTAGGGGGCGAGCCCACGCAATAGGTGCACCCATAATGATCCATGAATAACAGGACCTGGTTGACGCAGATACCAACGCAATATCGATTTTCCTTGTTTTTGAAAAGGTTATCCAACCAAAATCAATAATTGAATGACTACAGATTTGGAAGCAGTAAATAGTCATGGTTGGTGAACGCTTCAATAATTTAGAGAGCTATCCAGACAGAAGAGTAATGAATATCAAAGAAGATCATCAAATTTGATAAATTGAATTTAGAAGTTCTGATTTAAATAGTATGATACTGATAAATATATTTGCGAAAATATTAAAAGGACTTGCATATTTGTTAGTTTTACCCATGCACCAATGATAAGCACTGTACACTCAGTGTTGTCAAAGTGCTGCTGGAAGAGGTCCATACCAAATAAAAATCACATTATTTATCACCGATTCAATTATAATTATCATCTATAAACGAATTTTTGAAGAAACAATACAAAATCATGTTTCGTTAAACCAACGCGTCTATATGACTTTGTCAATACGCTTAAAATCATGTTTTTCTTAAAGTCGTATACAAGAAATATGATTGTATAACATATCTTTAGCTGTTTATGGGAGAAAAGCGGAATATACTCAACAATGTCAGATCGTCCATCATTTTTGTTGCTGAAAATATCCTGCACAATAGACCATCGCACACTGCAGCCATCTTTGTAAATACCCTGATATGCAAGTTGACAATAATATTGTACCAATTCTCGTAAAACACGCAATACCAGACTGTTTCCCTTCCAGCCTCGGTTTGGATGAAATGCTTTAAATGGGAGGGGGAAACAAGATGGCTGCGCCGTGATAATGGTCTATGGGGGTTGTCAAGGACTCAAATGCAAGATATCAAATTCCACGTAAATAATTACAAACAGAAGAGTACTCACTTTTCTTTATCAAGACGAAACTGTGGTTCGAAGTTCCACAAGGTTATGTTGTGACACCACCAAAATAAGCAAGTTATATAAAGCACGAACCGGCCGCCGTGATTGGCTCTTGGAACTTTCGAGCCGAACGGCGTCGAGTCTCCAACCACCGACGTGAAGGCAGCACGGGGCTAAACGATTGGCAATCCCCTTACAGGTGGAGTCATTCAGAGGGCAACGGGACCTCTAGGGACGAGATAGGAGTGAGAGATGTTATTTCATAATGTATAGTAACTATCCCTGAAATGAACAGCTGGAAAGTTACTACAAGACAGAAAATAACAAGACTCGACTAATTCTTGAAGGACAAAAGCATAACCAATATTGCTATATAGTGTCACAAAAATTTAAACAACTGTTGTTGTTATGTTTTTCTTCACAAGGGACTTCGAATGCAACTGTTGGAACACTGTAGCGTTCACTTAGGAACATCGCTAGGGAAAGTACAAAAGACAGGGAGTATACAGTGTGCTTATCACATCAGTGTGTGGTAAAAACACATTTGTATTATTCATCCCCAATTCAGTTATTGCATCTATTAAACCGTTCACTTAATTTCAGGAAAATAGTTGTATAAAGACGCTTATTTTATCAGCGTTTGCACCAGAAAATATAAGGAGTTTGAATTTGTCAAACAGAAATGTTTGGACTAAAATTGAAATAGAATTTCAGAACTAACTACAAATAATAGCAAAACTTACACATACGATGCCACTCCCATATTTATGTTATAATATTTAGTATAACCTCACTCAAACAACATAGATAGATGGGCGATGATGACACCGACCTCTTATAAGGAGACATGTAGGTCTATAGATTAGTTGCTAATTGTTCCATCTCTTTTCACTAATAATATTAATAAAAACAACAACAGCAGATTTATGGACAACCTTATGCACGCCTCAAATCGCTCTACAGTATAAACAATGTAAAAAGTGATAATAAATTGTGATTCTTAATTCTTATAACTGAATGTCTCTCGTTTCAAATTAGATATATTTAACGGGCCACTGTCATGATAAAGCTGTATTTGTATTGCATGAGCGACACGTTCACTGGTACTAAAAATATTATTCCACTGTTTTTTTTTTATTTAAAGGAAGACCAGCGTCGAGTCATCTCAACTTATCCCTTCGACGTCGTCACGATAACAGGCTTCGCTCAGCAGGGGAGAGTTAAAGTTAACGCCGGGGACCAATTTCATTCACAGAACTCTGCTTAATCACACAAAGTACCTGGTTAAACTATACTAGATTAAGGTTACCAGCCAAATTACTATTCCATGTGTAGCATAATGTGCTTTTTAAATGTCTGCTTAGCAGAGATTTGTTTAGCACTATTGTCTAAGGAGCTCTATGGAATCAGGCCCTGCAGTTAACCTAAGTTAACCAAAAGCGTGAACGTACCGGACTGTTAGTTTAAGGTGTACCATTTTGGGACTGACTTAAAAAGTCCCCAAACTAGACTAACTTACACAGATTCTGTTTTCACAATTACGCATCGAGCACGCATCAAACAAATTGATTTCATATGTCATCAGCTCATCAACTTAGTTATCTCTTGCACTCACAAAATAGAAGAGGTTTTTTCAGAATTTTTCGACAGTGTGTCAATATTCACTGGGGACAAGCGAGCACGTTTTTATCATTTTCATATGAGCGCACGCGCTTAGAACAGTGTTTACACCTGTGGCTGAGTTTGGAGCAGCTACGAACCAACTGCCAGGCAAGTCCCCACTGTGAACTTTTCCTGACGTTCTACGCTGATTACATCGAGCCAACTTGGGACATTCAATTATTTATTTTTTTTGGTGGAGGATCTTACGAAACGCGCACCAATAACCTGGCAGCTTGCCCAGTGTTGAGTCAGTACGTTTTAGTCATCGCTAGGAGATTTGGCGGAATTACTTTGTTACACACCGCGTGGGGACTGACTTCAACACGGGGCCCGGCCCGAGGATCAAGGCAGGCCCTTCCCCGCGTGCTCTGGGGACCGAGGGTTTGTTACCTGGAAATCAGTAAAAATCCAAAATATGGACGTGATAGTTGGCATGTTATGAAATTACGGATGTTTGATAGACAGTTGGGGTTGTGAAATGTTGATATGCAAGATGCTGAATCATGGCCACGCCCCTTGGGTGGATACTTGGGGTTAAACGGCACGTTCTCCTCCGCTTCCAAATAAATAACTGAGTGTTACCAACAATCCTAAATGTTTCCACATCCAGCACATCCGTGTTGGTATTCAAATCAACATTTTAAGCTCAGAAATACCGCATGCCCCATAACTGTATTCAGTTATATTTCCAAATTTCAGTTGTTCATTATTTCGACTTCCTAATTAAACAGAGAATGGTCTGTGTTTATTTATTTTGTCATCCTTCAGTGTGGAAATACAAGTCTCATTGAACTGCTCTCCACAAAATGTGTATGCTATCTATGATCCATCAAAAGCCATACGCAAAAGCTTACGCTCGTGCACCAAGTAAACCCAATTCTTGTTAACAACGATTGAACCACTGGCTCATCGCCGCCGGAATAGGAGCCGGGTGGGGGGAAAAAGCACCTGTAACAGTCCCGCTTACATGATCCCGTTGCCCCGTGTTCGGTGGCTCGATCACAAATCCTCTAAGTGGGCAAACAAGTGGTCTGGCAACTTTCCAAAGAAGTACCCAAAAAGAGAACCCCCCTGATGTTTATTTGTTTACCACTCAAAACAAAAGTTAAAACAAACAGCTGTTATCGAGCAAAGAATCTTGTTGCGATCTTTCCACTTAAGATCGTATGACGTCACCAAGAAGTTGAGGGCCCACGCACCACTATTACCGGCTACCACATTGCGGAGTGTAAATTGTGAAGTTTCCTCCCCAAACTATGCACTCGCTTAGCCGGAAATGAATAATGTTCGATTTGCGCTAACCTGGCAAACTCTACATGCCCTCTCCCAGAAATTGACGCAAACAAGCAATTTATTTGTCTTTGTTGGCCAAACTGATTAAGACATGTGGACAATTGTTGCCAATATGACAAGGTCACGCTTAATTCTAGTGCCATCAATCAATGCCAACTTGCCACTAAACAAGTGGCACGCTGTTGAACAACAGCACCCCCAGCTTATCACATCAACAGAGAAATGTGGGGGTTTGATTTGTCGCAGCAAATGTCACTTTATAAAGACAACTCAATCTTAACTTTTGTTCGTGATTTGTGTGTGTGTTTGTTTGTTTGTTTATTTCCATATATCACCACTAGCCAATCTGTTAATACGTGAAAGGTGAAAAATAGAGGGCACCAAGAGAAAGCCTACTAGGCTTATAGGAAACGAGACCGATTTTACAAAGAACTCAGATTGATCTTAACAGTGTATCAATCTTAATTGCTAAGCAAAGTGTGAAGCCACAATACAAATCACTATGGCAATATTGAAAACCCATCTTAAGATGAATCTTAGTGCTTTGTGAAATCGAGCCGTGGGGTCGATTTCACAAGAGAGCTAAGATTAGTCTTAAGATGTGGATCAATTTTAATTGCCAAGCAACGTATGGTGTCACATGACAAATCACTTTGGCAACACCCATCTTTTGATGAATTTCAGTGTTTTGTGATATCAAGCCCTGGTCCCTGTAGTTAATACTTGAAATAAATACAAATCTAGAAATACAAATTTGAGGATTTTGATTTATAAAAACAAATCCGTTTTTTTTTAATGACATCTCAACATGCATTTGAATCATCTGCATTGAACTAGAGGATTTTGTTGATGATGGAAGATCCAACCTTTTTTGTTTATCGAGAGGAAGGAGTATTGAGCCTAGGAAGGAGGTCTTTCATAATGATCGAGTTGGAGGGTTCGTCTCTGCCTCTTATCGGGACTGTAACACACCCGGGCAGATCAAGGGCACACCCTGGCGGATCCGATCATCGGATGTAACTACAACTCACCAGAGAGCATCGTGTCCCTTCCTCCAGATACTGTGAAGTAGATAAGCAGGAAGGTATGGTGAACTTTATGGGCTAAATTAACCCATACTTCAGATACATCTGACAAAATGGAAAGATTTTTTGAACGGAAACAGGACACAATTTGAGGGTCTTGGGGTGTAGTCCACGCACGCTGGAGCTTATCTCTAGACTGTGACGGGTTGGGTGGTAACATTTGCAGCTTGCAAGATACAAATCTCGAGACTTCAATTAAGATTGAAGTAATTTGAAGCCTCGATTAAACGATATCCGAAAATATTTATAATCAGACATGAAGTCAATGCCTAACTGAGGTATCTTCCGGGCCTGTGGATTTAAGTTGAATTTAAAACAAAATACAATGGATATATTTTCCCGTAGGTAACATCAATTAAAAAGCATGAATTTTGCCACCAAAACGATAACTTCATGTGCAACGTCAATTTTGTGGCGTGTTTCTTATATACTGTTTGGATCAATCTAGGTTATAAACAAGATAATTGGTCCAAGCAGTATGATGTCTATCAGCTACCTGTCTTGATTGAATGAGATTTTGTTTTTACATTTTGCTGATTCAATGAGATTTTGTTTAAATATTTTGGTCTGTTGTTTAACTTTTCTCCTCAAGTTACCAAGTTGAAGCAAGAGTTCAAAAATGCATCCACCAGTCGGTGTCGAAACGGTCACGTCACCATCACGGTTCATGGGAGGGGGTGATTCAGATTTCGGCAAGGGTCCAAGGCCTCGCAGGGGGCTCATGTTGTTTCCTGTCTTTATTTCAGCGTTCCAAGCGGCAAGTGGGCTACGGGACTTTTGGCATACAGCCCGGCTAATCGAACCCGATGTGCCTGGGGGGGGGGGGGGGGACAAACAAGCATCGGAACAAATCATCAGGTTTCTCTAAAAGCCATTCCACGCAGGGGATAATGGATCTGAAGACCAAACGACGGATGACAAACCAAAATCCAAAGTTTCTTAAGAGCTTCTTTATTAAGTGACACTAATGAAGGAGCATAGGAGATAGCCACAATTAAGTTTCTTGTCCACGTTCAGAAACCGCAAGAAAGTTAACTCGAATCCGGTGTGCACTCAGTTACTCAGCCCTCAGACAAATCCAGCAGAAGCTCCCCCATACTTCATAGGTTATCTGAAGTTCAAGTCCAAGCCCAATTCCTGCTGACCTTTGGATGACAGTGCCCCGGGGACGAGGGGAAAACATGCGGTACACGCTCGTTACGCCACCTTGGAGTGGTTAGGTGCATTATTCATGCTTAACCGATTCAAGTCCACATAAAAACCCCTAATTGAACTATTCCCTCTGACGATGGTTATAAATCTTTCCACTCTATAATTGACTTGTTGATTTCTTGTTTTCCCGTTTTTATGATGACATTTTTGTTGATGGAGGTTTTTTTTTATGTAGGCATTTGTTTCATTCATGTATTGCTCGTATGTTGGTTGAGGAAGCGATCTAGATCTCTTTGACGGTTGGGGCATTACCTGGTCACAACGTACCTTTGGTTGTTACACTTGTATACACACGCACAACGCCCCTTGTTTAATTAAGGTTAACAGCAGGTAAAAACTTCACTTCGTTAATTAACATTACAAGTTCATTCAAACAAAATAATACTAACAGGTATTAAACAAGTTGTTTTGTTCAGGTTCTGATTGCGATGTTACAAACAATACATCACAGCGGATAACTTAAACAAAGACAACGATAAAGAATTTGTTTCCTGACATGTTGTGTTTTAGGAGATTTTTATTGTCAACAAACAAAATCTCCACGTAGTCACAAAACGTGACATACCTGCAGTGAACTAACCGTCGTGGTTGCGTTAAACCTTTGACATAATTTTTTTTTTATGACAGCAAGTGCTAGTGAGAATACGCACGTCGGTTGATGACGTGACGATCCGCGCTTCAATTGTTAAAACTGTAGAAGTCAAGGACAGAATTTGGAGATACAAATAAAGAATCATGCCTTTGACAATTTATTGCCAGCTCCGATTGTCTTCACGGTCTCAGCTTTGAAAGGGTCAATCGTTATTGGCAAGACAGCACACCAGCAATACTGTACTTCTACACTCAACTTACTTTTGCAGGGTTAGATTATTAATTAAAAAAAATATATAATATAAATTTTACCCAATCAGTTTCCCATGTGATTTATTACTTAATATTTGATATAAAAAGTCGAACTCCCTAGGGTGAACCCTTGGCTATCTTGAACTTGGGTGATCCCTGGCTATACGGCAGTTACAAGTTCAATGGCTTCTGACGGCACCCGAACAAAGATAGACAAAATCGTTGGTTCAATCCTGTTCTAGTCAATTTTTCTTCGTTCAACCACTAATTATTTATTACATTTTAAAAAAACTTATTAACCAAATTTTGTTTTTTCTTTGCAAGCTTACAGCATTCTCGAATCTATAAAAATAGCTATTTAAAATTTAAGTCTAAATTTCTGGGTGAAATCGGACAAAAATTTGACCAAGTTTAAGAGGGCTTGAACTGAACTGACCTCATGACTAAAAAAACAGAATTAATGATATCTTGTTCGTTTTAGGGTTAGATAAGCCCTCGGTGATTTCTTTTAAACAGACAGCTTCACTACTGGCATACTGGCCATGAGAAATATACACAATTTCAGCTTCCCTAACGATTATTAGTGCAACTTGGTTCATGATTATTTAATTTTCTGATTTAAGATATTTTATTAGTTTCCCTTTCCCTCAAAAACTTATGGGAAAAAACACCTTCAAATAAGGACAAGCAGAAGCATAATTAAATTCGACATAAACAAAACTTTTATTAGCAACTTTTCTTATTATTTTTTTTCTCAAATTAACAAACAGAAAATCAATAGAAAAAGACACTTAAACACTTAAAACTTTCTCAACTTAACAATTTGATTTATATTCGTTTTTAGTCAACATCTCTCTATCTTGAATTCGCTTAATTTTGACTAATCTTGGGAGTCGAAGGCTCCCAGTTGACTCCGTTTTGAGCTTGCAGTGTTAAGGGTGCAGATCTGTAGAAATGCAATCACGAAATATATTTTTGTATGTACAGCTGGCAGATATCTTTTCAAAAAAAATCACATTGTCAATTCAATTATTTTTCTTCTTTAAATAACCGTACGGCTCAGCACAATAAAATGGTATACTGGCACCCTTCCCTGTTTTGTACATTCTAGTGTCATTGTCGAACAGTCAATTTTTTTCTTGGAATGTTTTTTCTCGATCGGCCAGCGACCATCTCCTGACTATCCACCAAACCCATACAGCGTGCGTCCTTGCCGCTTGAGGGCGTACACCACGTCCATGGCGGTGACTGTTTTCCGCTTGGCGTGTTCACAGTACGTCACTGCATCGCGGATAACATTTTCCAGGAACACCTAAGAAATAATGGACAGAAAAGATACTATAAATTAATACCGTCAGGCTTAAAAAATATTGTTTAACTATAGTTCCATAAGTAGCTACTTCAAATACGTGTACCAGAATAATAACTTTATTAGCAAGTTGCAGTGATTGATCTGGATCTGGATAAGTAATTGGCAACGCCTCCTCTGGAGTACCACGCCAATGGATCGAGTCGTACATTTAGCAAAATCTAACTTTTTGTTTAACTAAATTACTTCACATGAATATTGCCGACACTAAAACCTTATCAACCAGAAAATTCATGTTCAAACATAAAATAAAATGGTCTTTACTAAGGAGGTTATGCTTTATTTTGTCAGCAAATTCAAGACAATTAAATGAAATGTATATACAATTTAAGGCAAGTCAAATATAATGTATTTATCGGTAGATATGTTTGCAATTAAGTAAGATGAAAACGAAGCTAAGAGACCGTGGGCATTGTCTCGAGAAGGTTACGTTCACTTGCCTTGAGCACACCGCGGGTCTCCTCATAAATGAGTCCAGAGATTCGCTTCACCCCACCTCGGCGGGCCAGCCTCCTGATTGCTGGCTTGGTTATGCCTTGGATGTTATCTCGGAGAACCTTGCGATGTCTCTTGGCACCGCCCTTCCCCAGGCCCTTGCCTCCTTTACCGCGTCCAGACATGGTTACTGACGACAAGGCTTTTTATTGTGTGGAAACGAAAGCACCCTGTGTGCTCAGACCGGAGTATTCAAAAAGAGGGCCCCTGAAAGACGCTGCTGGGTTTAAGTACCCATAATGCGGACGTGTTCTGGAGAAACAGTAGCGGTATTGTACCTAATTTCTTCCATTTTAGACTTGCGAGCCTTTTTTCCCCTGCTAAAACTCCGCCCCTGGTTTCAGTGCGCCTCAGTTTCGCGCGTTTTACCGGGTCGGGGGGGGGGATTATGAATAAAATAGCAGAATGACTAAGAAAATGGTTTAAGTGAAGTGAAAAATATATAATTGTTAACCTCGTTGAGGAAGCAGACGCTCGATGATTTGCTGCTCGCTCAGCTAGTCACTCTGGGACTAGACCAGAGCTCGAAGGGGGAAAAATGGGCAGGAGCGTAATTTTGTTTTACCTTTTCAAAGAATGGACGGATAATTAAATTTCCAGCCGGAACCAAATATAAACCAGGTGGGCTAGTTTTGTTTCAAGGGGGAAAGCCCTGACCTGCGATTTTTCTATGAAATTGCGAGAGGTGATTGTCTGTTAAGTTGCTTTTGACCTCAAACCAAATTACTTCCGTGAATCAGCTGAATTTTAATTAGATCTATCACTATTTCGGGCAGAAGAAAAATCATACAAACAACAAGCAATTTGCTGTTGACCCCTCAGCAAGTTATTTCTAAGAATCAGTTTAAAATTTTAATTTTATTTCATTAATAACTTTGGCAGAACGAAAATCCTGTAAACAACAAGCAAATGTGAAAACAAAACAAAACAGTCCACCTGGATTTTTAACAATAATTCTCTTGTGAACAGACGTGGGGGGGGGGTATTAAGAAAAACCATTAGGTCATGTTCCTTATCCTAGTTTTTGTAACCCCCCCCCCCAAGGGTTCATCTATAAGCCTTTGGTGTTCACGTTGCATCATTTTATAATCCATCCATCACATTGTTGGCAAATAACCCATCGGAAATAAGAACTTCTTCCCCTGAGAAGTCGTCCTTCTTTGGTTTCGAGGACTCCTAAGTTAGATTGGAGTTAAAACGCAGGGTCTTTACTCTACAGTATTGACAAAGAAACATGTAGCTTTGTTCTGTCCCAATTATTGCCCCAATGAATTGAAAGTCTCTTTCACAACGTCCGCGGCTAACAGCGGGGAATTTAAACGCATTCTTTCCATTGAAACACACACGTGGTGTGGTGATTCAAGCAAGGCTGGAATGGTGCATTTTCCTTTTGGGTAAAAAACCCTGATAATTTCGACGGTGTGAACTTTGAACGGCCTAAAACAATTATTTATAAACGAAATTTACTAAATGTATGATTAAAGTTTACTTATTTTGAACATGAGTTGTGCTATGATTTCTAAATTAAAAAGCTTTTATTGTATTAATAAACGTCTCCACACCGTCATTCATCCCCGATGAACAAAATGGAATCAACAGCCGTTTCCAATAAAAACTCACGTTCTCTCTCGTTGTGACCATTGTGCGACATCTTGACGTCTTCTTCGCTGCCGATTCCATCAATCTCTCCGGCCATCCGCATACAGCAAGCTGCAGAAGTACTACCACTCGAAGAAGGAGACTGTTGTGTGATTTTGTGTAAATTTTCCAGTCTTGAATTCCAGTAGACATTATGTCTGGACGTGGCAAGGGCGCTAAGAAGAACGTGAAGAGTGTGACTCGTAGCTCTCGGGCCGGTCTACAATTCCCTGTCGGTCGCATCCACAGGTTTCTCAAGAAAGGTACTTGTATCTTGATATATCTTGTACTTGTACTTGTATCTTGATGTTTCCAATCCTTAAATTTGTCCTTGTAACCAGTGACCTGCACAAAAAGTAAAACAAATTCATCAGTTAGACTAAGGGTACTCGAATGCAATATTGTATATTTTCAAGGTGAAGAAATCCAACCAGACTTGTATTGTTGGTTATGCGGTCAGTGCCACATTTTCGTTTGTTTTTTTCAAATGTGCATTTAAACTTACAGTTTAGGGAAATGTGCTAAATCAGGCCACCCGACTTTTTCATTCATCACGATTAAACAAAGTATCTTATTAAGCCAGATATGATTTTGTTTTGGGTCGCAATGAGTGACAAGTGGCACCCTGGTTCAACGTCTTTTTCCACGGTTTCTACTTTTTTTGTCTTGCTTGACTTCACCAGTTTATTTGACTAACACAATCACAACAATTTTCTACACTTTCAGGTCAGTACGGCAATCGCATTGGAACCGGTGCATCCGTCTACATGGCAGCCATTCTGGAGTACCTGACAGCCGAGATTCTCGAACTGGCGGGAAACGCTGCACGTGACAACAAGAAATCTCGCATTATCCCGCGCCACGTCCAGCTCGCCATCCGTAACGACGAGGAATTGAATAAGCTGCTCAGCCATGTCACTATTGCACAGGTTGGTTGAATTGTCAATTCTTCTTTATTTATTTTTTTAGAGAAAGATTTTCATATTTTCCTTGCGAAGAGAAAACATTTGGTCATTGGTTTTCAAACAAATCGTGCACCATTTTTGTTGTATGTACATCTTCAGTTTGAATGTACGGTTCCAAACTTCTCACTTCACTAAAACTGAGGCCATCGGGTTCTTTTCAAACCAAAAGTGAAAGTTTGATAGAAACAACATTGGGAAAGTAAGGTTGGGCCGAATTCATTTTAAAAATGAACATGCTAAAATGTTGTAACTGTTTTGTTTTGTTTTGTTTTAAACAGGGTGGTGTTATGCCCAACATCCAGTCCGTTCTGCTGCCAAAGAAGTCTGGCAAGAACAAAGGACCACCAAGCCAAAGCGTGGAGTTTTGAGCGACTTAATTCTAGACTTATTTTGTTCATGTAAAATAGTTGGCTTTTCAAAAATCGTCTTGGCAGTTTGCTCACTAAAAACTAAAAGTCTGCATCGAGATTCGCTATTTCAAACATAGGTGCAGTAAATTCCTTGATCAAACATAGTTGACCACTAAAATCCTCTAAAATAATGCAAAAAGACTTATGAAACGAAGAACTTTTTCTGTAGGAAAAATTTTGCAAAATACTTGGACTCGTTGGATGACAAAATAAAAAGACATGTCTGAAATTGGTAACACAAAAAATCCTCAAGTAATCGCAACAGCATTATTTCTATATTTAAGTTAAACTAAATGTGTGTAATAAATTATTTTATCTTGTTGTAAATAAGTGTTGTAAAAATGCCTTTCCCAGTGTCTTTAAATGTTGAAATTGTTTTTAGAATTGTTGTGAAAATAAAATGTTACTTAAAAATTACTTTGTTTGCTTCAGCATGTTATTCTGTCGTGTCTTTTCTTCACTTGTGCTTATGATAATTAAAGGACAGTTAAACTTTTAAAAGAAAATTGGGATATAAGTTCTAACATCTGCTCTTTTTCAACTTCAGTAAATGGTAATAGGATAGTAATACTTTAATAATAAAACAACTATACAGCATAACAAGTACAAGATTACAAAAGAATACAGCAGAAAGCCCAGAATTATGATGCAATTTTTTTAAAAATAAAACAGCCTAGAGGCCGAAAATATTTCAAATTCTTCATTGAAAAGATGGTCGTTCTATAATTGGGTGAAAGCAAACTATTTTGGTAAATCTTTCCATAGATGCGGTACAGGCATGAGAAAAAGATCAGTCACCTAATGAGCGATCACATTTTAGAAATGTCAGAACGGAGTTTGCGAGGAGGATTGTTTTTAAGCAAATCATCATCAATATTAGGCAATATATTATAGTTTATTTTGGGTTGTGTGACAAACCCTCCTTGGTTCCGAAATAAAACAACTTGTCGTTAAAGGCCCTTGAGTGTTAAACTTTTATGTTTAACTACATGAAGCTAAACAAAATTTGCTTTCGTTCCGCTTTATTGACAATTCGGCAAGCCTATTTTTCTATTTTGATTTCTGCACACCTAGATATGCACAGTGAGTTTAAAACATCTGCCAATAACACAAACTACAGATAATACGACCACTGATAAATGATCAGGGATTCCCGAAACGTCAAGCCGCATCAGCCAATTGAACCCGGGTGAGTACTTCAAGCCAAGCCCCGGCAAACAACGCCGAATAGCCGGTCATTAAAAACAGTGTTGATGCCTCGCTCGAGTGTCAACCGGTGCTATAAACGGTTGAATATTAACTCAACCCGAAATAAAACACCTCCCGTAAATCATTTCGCTGTCTGGTGGGTACATTCATTCCTCCCTCATCGGTGGTCGTTCCATGGAAACCATGCTTCCATTTTTAGGAGGATTGATCATGTTCTGATGCTTCATTTGAATCTGCCCAGAGTGCGAGCATGGTGTTTCGTAGACGGTTGGGTCTTAGAGGCCGTTGTTATGGCGCATTTTGAGGGACACTACAAACTGATATCGAGTGAGAACTTCGATGATTTTCTCTCTACTCTGGGTGAGTGTAATTGCTGCCCTAATAGGAACTCAACGCAACAGTGTATTTATGGATGAATGACATTTTGGAAAACCGTAATTGAGAAAATGGCAAAAGTGACTGTGCGATGTCCTTGTCCTTGTTGACGCCACGAAGTTTAGTATCTAAAAGTGATTATTGATGATATAATTATGTAGTTAGTTTTTTAACTGATTAAAACAATCTTACGTGGTAATGTTTTATTTTACTGTACCCCAAATTACAGTTAGACAGTTTGCAAGAGACGTATTTTTAAATAAACACCTAGTTTGTTCTCAATTTTATGTAAATTTGCGATGCTAAGCGTTTGGATTAATACTAACAAATAGTTTCTAATCGTTTAATCTTTTAAAATCATAAAATCTTGTAATCCACAACACGGTCAAATTTTAGAGAGGCCAACAGTTTCAGAGAGTCTGATGACGCCAGAAATATAACGGGACCATTTTAAAAACCGTTCCCGCGTCATAAAACTAATCAGTGATCAAACGTACAAAGTCAATACATCAAATTCAATCCAGTTGCTGGTTGAATTTGGTTAATAATAAATCAATCAGCTCTTAAAACGCAACAGCATCACAGAACTTTAACTACCAACATGTAATTTATATTTAATTGTTAAATTTACAAGGCGTACTTCGGTCTCTTAATGGCATAATTACAACCTAACGAGCCAGCACCGTAACAAGCAGAAGTGCAAAGCACATCCAGACCTCCGTAAAAAAACCCACAAAAAACAATGCCATTTCACCAAACATAGTGGTACTCTGTAACCACTAATTGCCTTTTGTTTGGTACTTAACATAACATGGCAAATATAACATTAGCATTATGACACCGCACCAGAATACACATATTCAAATGTTCTTCAATAACACTGTTTGCATTCGCTGTGAATTTTGTTTGCGGGTAAATATTACAGCTCAGTAATGTTCACTCCTCTATCACTCAACACTATATAATGGTATAGTTTCGCAAGATACCAAACGCACGCAACCACAGTCTTTGAAGTGTCTGCAAATAAACACATCCTGACGGGTATGGTGAAACCGTGGTTTCTAGAAATAGGAAGATGACCTTGATTAAGTGCATGAATGAAGGGTAACATCACCTGGAGTTCCTCTAATAGGGACCAACAGCTCTGTGGCTACTGAATGTACAAGTTAAGCTTGATGAGGAAAAACACTTGCCCGCAGCCAATTAATGTGATTTCCTCAAAATGTCACAATGAGTGTGGTGGCGGCAGGGGGGTGGGTGGGTGTTTGGGGGGGGGGGATAGGAGTACTGTGGGGGTAGGGGCACTGCACAGGGCTGTTTGTAATAATACCAAACATTTAAAACTGTACAAAGAGACCATCCGGAGGGAGAGATTCAAAGCTTGGAAATCTTTAAAGTGTTGGGTCTGGCCATGCTGAAGAATGCAGTGAAAACAGATTTGAACATTTGATATTGAAAACTCATTTAAATGAAGTGGGAAGAGAGTGTTATACAGTGGGAGTCATTATACTATCTTTATATAGAGTACTAAACTACGGACTGCTGTATAAAGGTATTATCATTAGTATTATCACTTTGAGCAAACTTATGGCTTCGAGTTACATCATGACTCCCTGGTCAGAAAATGTTTTTCCCGAAAAAGTTTGAAGAAATATTTGGTTTTGTTGGCCAACACTGCACGGTTGGCGGGGGGGGGGGGGGGGGTGGGGGTGGGGGTAGTGGGGGTGAGGGGGGGAGTGGGGGGGCACGAGACGACTTTGCACCAATGCGTTGCTGAGTCATGACACAGGTACACAGGCAAATAAAGTGAGTTGTAAAAAGTGCATTATCCTTCGGCACGGGGCTGCGTTGGACGCAGCGTCACGGAAACAGTCAAGAGTTGCCGGACATTTTGTGATAACGACATGGCTTTTCTTTGAGCAATTGAACACTTTTGTGGCACTGATTTATTGTTAGGTTTTCGATTGGAACGTTGTGGTCACATCATAACATCTTTAGGGGCCATTGGGTCAGTTGAGTTGGGTGGCTGTTGACAGAATCGATAGCAGGAACGATTAACTCCGCGACCTATCTTTTATTTGTGTCAAATAAATAACTGTTGTCCAATTTTTGACAAATAAAAAGTATTGCCGGGCAGCATTTCTTTAAACACTGTAAGTTGTCAATCACATACACCCATTTAACCTGGACTGGGCAACTTGTGTGCGGCTACCGGCCAGGGCAGGCTCGCACGACTGGGAATGCTGTGGGTGTTGCAGCAGGCAACTTAGAACTTTGCTGGTAGGGATGCCGGAATATACTGCAAAACCCCCTCCTTTTAGAACATAATAAGCGCACATTCTATCATAAGAATACTTCTTCCCAATTCGAACGAAATCACTGAAAAAAATCACATACCCATGTTGAAACCGCACTATTTCAGCGCCGCTCTCGTGCGTATCTAACTTTCATGACGTCGGCACAACCCGGTGTGCATGCAACCCAGCACCCCGGCACCCCCTGGCAAAATAGGTTCCTTGTTTTGTCATGCACCCCCGTGGCCAGCGGAGACAGATCTTTCCTTTGTCCCTGTACATAACATCTTGCCATACACTCTGTACACGACATTTCTTGTGGAGCATCCCAAACCTTAGAATTCCCCAATGGTAGCGCATATGAGCTCTCGATGGCCTGGACAGACAAACGTTCAAATCCAACAATCGTAAAATTCAAAAGGGAAACTATCATTCCTGTTTTTCTAAACCTACTCAATTTGAGCCATACTTTCAAAACAGGCGTGAACCCCTTGCTACGCCACATCGGCAGCTACACAAAACCAACTCTGACAATCTCCGTAACCAATGGCAACCACTTCAAGATCAAACAATCGGCAACTGCCTTCAAGAAGTACGACCTGGAATTTGATATTGGAAAGGTGTTCGACAACAAGACGATAGATGGCAGAATGGTAAAGGCAAGTAGTCAAGACAGAAGTAGACAATTTAGAGTTTGTGTCAAAATAAGTGAGTGGGGAAAAAACTCAAGTTTTGTACAGTTAAAAAAATACCAAATACCCACAAAACTATACCAGCATCGATCATACTTTAAACAAATGGGGGTCAATAATGCGAATTAAAACAAAAACAGTTTCGTGTTTAAGTATAAAGATTACAGCCAAACTGTCATGCGGCTATTATAGTCGGCCGTGTCGAATCTTCCGTCACTCAATCAATACAACAGTTCATGTACTATCACATGGTTATAGCATTGGACTGAGACAACGCTAGTAAAAAGTATGATTAACATAATGATTCAATGTACACAATCCGGTCACATCCATCAAATCAATATAGCGCCACCAGCGTTTATGAAAGTTTGATATTATCGAGAACTTGGTGTTAGGATTAGTTATATAAATGACTCTAAATTGACTTTTTTTTGCGTACTGATATAGAGTCGTGTAGTGCTAGAAGATGAGCGGTTAATTCAGACAGATTTACCTGTGAATTTGGAAGAGAAAATCTGCACTTTTATTCGTGAAATAAATGAAGACAACAACTTGGTCATGGTGAGTTTACATTTATCAGTGGCCCTTTTTCGCAAAATTCCCCCAATAGATGGCATTTTACCGTTGTTTTAAGCGAGGACGGTTCAACATTTTTTGAAATGTGTGTTAACTCCAACCGTTTGGTTTTAAGAACAGTACAGTAATAAACAAAGATATAGATATGGCCCCCACAACACAGGGACATAATCTCTCTGTGAGTTGGGTTGTTCTCGACGTTTCGATCTGTATGCTCTGGTTGTCTTCAGAAGAAAGTGGAGGATGGATGCTTACCATGTCAAAAACAATGATATTGTTCTTTCTGATCTTAGTGCTTATTCCCCCACCGTGCACAACACAGTTATTACACCAGATTAATTCAAAATATAGCACCAAATATATTTCTCTCGAGTCTCGACAATATAGGACCAAGACCAACTGCATTGGTACCAATGACAAAAGCCCTTCAGATAAAGGTTCAGATACTTACACTAATCATATATGCTGGGTCTCCTGAACGTATTTGTTTAGTAACAGTGTTTACAACAAAGGAAGGAATTGGCAACGTAGAAAAAACCCTTTCATTATGACTGTATTCTATTTTTGTCAACTTTAACAGACATGTCAAGTCGACAGTGTTGTGAGTGTGCGACTTTACCAGCGAATGGTTTAGTCCCTTATCAAATAAACGGAAGCCTAGCCTATTCCCAACTGACGATCCCACTGCCAAACATGGATTAGGAAATATTGTAGGACATTCAAGAATACCAACTCGAAGCTGTTCATATCGTTTGATAAATCGAGGTCCTGGATGGTCCAACTACCGAATAACTTGAGGAATCCTCGCCAAGGAATACCAAGGTGAAAGTCCAACTGTGGCTTATTCATCAACACAAATTGGTGACCGGTACAGTTACTCGATCAACGCCTGATCAATTGGTTTCAAGGGAAAATGCGATCATAATTCGAAGAAGACAAAATAATTTTATGCCTACGGACTAATAAGCTGTAAGCTCCTCTCCTGTCTTTATATTCAATTGGCTTTGTAGTTACACAATTGTTTTTTACAATAAATAATATTAAATAAGTGGGACAATCCTTAAATAACTGAAGATTGGATTTATGGAGTGAAAGTTTGCACACAGAATTTGTGTAATAAGGCAATATTGATCTGAAGATCAATTTGTTTGTCAGAGTTCAGATAGTGAATGCCCGACACAGCCCGATTTCATAGAGTAGCCAATTTCAAAAAAGTGGATAAGCATCAACAGAACAATGCTTACCAGAATAAGGTTATCAGCCAAAATACTATTTCACATGTACCGGTACCATCTGTGACTGGCATCCTGCTAATTTTGCTTAAAGGAAAAACTGTTCAGCATGTTGCTGTCTGCTGAAGTAGCTACATGAAATTAGGTCTGGTGTATAGGCTTAGAGCCCAAGCTTGGTTTTGAGCAGACAATCCTGTGGAGGTAACATCAACATCACCCTAAGCTTGGGCTCCATTCGGGTGGTTGATGGAGAGAGTACTCTTGTGTTGATGATGTGGTTCGCCGTCTGTTCTACGCCGTGCAAAGCAATTACAATGTACTATTTTTGTTGTGGGGTTAATGAGGGATCAGATTCATAAGCTGCAACTTAAAGGCACTAAGCAAAACTTGGGTAATAACTATGTTACTAGTGTTTATCTTTATTTACGTATTGATTCATTTGTATTTAGGGATTGAAAGAAATGATGAGTTGCAATTTTGTTAATAAAATATTATCAGTGAGATAATGCCTTTATGCGATAATGCGTTAATTGGCAAATCCAGAAATTGAAGTACCTGATTAGCATAGTTATCGGACAAATTTAAAGGATTGCATTCAAAGCTCGCTGACTATAAATACCAGCATAAATCCCCCCCAAAACCCACACAAAACAAAACAAAACAAACAAACAAACAAACAAACACCCAACACCCCAACACCCCAACAAACAAACAAACCACAAACAATAATAATAATAATAATAATAATAATAAAATCTCTCTGAAATACTTTCAAGTTCAGAAAACAGCATTTAAAGACCTCCCCAATTACCGTTGCTCATTTCAATTGCATGCTTCAATAGCGATAAACCTGATATGAACGCCGCGCACAAAATCACTGAAAACAAGTATAATTATGCCTTTTCCGCTGTTTTTCATATATCAAGTTTCGGAGTTGAGACGTAGCCTTATTGTTTACTCATAAAAAAAATATTTAAAAAATATTTAAAAAACAACAACCTATAGCATTTCTGACGCAAGTATTTCAATGGAAGTTTTCCATCACGACTGTCGGTGTTATAACTGTTGTGGTGCATATTGTGAAGCGTTTTAAACTCCTTAAATTCTTACTGCGCCTCATCAGGTTTGCTAGTCTGACAATTGAACGACTCTTACGTAATAAGCAATGACTGTTCTCAACTTAAAAGAGATCAGCTTGCCATCATTCGGGGCAGTCGGGTCTTGGGCGTGGTGCTGTCAACAACTATCGGCACCAGCGGTTTTATTTATTTCCGTAGCAATGTAGCTGTGTTATTTTATAAAGTATTCTAGACCATGAAATTATGGTGTCGCTCTTCAGTTTTTTTATGTCTGTTTAACCTCTCTAAAAATGCCAACATAATATAACATGGAAGTTATGTGCAAATCCATAAAATTCCATATTTTAAAATCTTATTCATGCTATTTGCACACCCTTCATTGATGATGTGAAGATATCTATACTCTTCCAAAGACAATAATGTACATTCCCAAGGTATACCTTTAATTTTTTTTTTTGAACCGTTCAATTGTTTTAATCCATATATAAATGTGGATATATACAATGAGACTAACCCGCGAAAAATTCATTTCAAAAGGTGGAATAGCGTTTTCGAGATAATGCCGAAAAACTGGAGCAGCTGTGCCCATGCAGGAAGAGTAATCCCTAATGGGATTACACAATCTGAGAAACGTTTCTGCACGAAACGTTTCTCAGATTTAAATGTTTTTGAATCCCTCTCTCTAAAACCACATTCCTTTGAAGGGAATTGTTTCTAAAAATGGTATCAACAGCTAGCTGCAGTGCTTCTTACCAAGTAAGTTTTTATGGTCATTAATTTTTGGAGTAATTACCATCGAAGTTATTTTCGCTTGGGAATGTATTACGCCACAGTATCCTGTAATTAAATGCAATCTACAGGATGCATTGTGTTTGAGGTTGATACCTAAATTGCATAAGCTTATAAATTATATGAATAATTCATCACGACGGTGATAGCGTGAATATTTTATTTGGTCGCGGTTGCGATGCGTAACTGCAAATAATGATCTGCAAAGGGATTGTGCAAAAGACTAATAATGTGATTGCCACGTGCCATGACTAGCTGGTTTAATTAAAATGTGACTTATATTAATAAAAGCAAATTATGTCATTTGAAACTTTGCATGGTGGAAATTCAATATTGTTTGCGTTAACACCGTTTTAAAATCTTCTGGTGGTCCTTAAAAGAACCGATTTTAAAACAACTGAAGTCTTTGCTTCCACAAAAACCGTAACCGAGGAAACAATTACTTGTTTTTGTCAAAATTGAGGCTTGCCCCCCCCCCCCCGTCTGTTTCCTCGGAAGTGCCCTTTGTAAGTGGGAAATCAGTGGCGTGCATGCCCCGTCTTTTCGAACTGAGTTTCTAAATACATTATTGCATATCTCTGTAATGTTTCGAATCGATCAAAACAGCCGGTGTACTCCATTAATTAAACCCTTGCTCTATGAATAAACACTGCTGACAGCTCACCCTCATTATTAATATTATGTACCAGACACACACGTGCATTGATTAATTGGTTACTGCGACTATGGGCTTTGCGCCGTGTACAGAGCAAATAATGCTAACATTAACAATTCCTGTGCATTGGCCTATAGCCAGAAGGTTTACTGTTTCCATTCCATGTTTTCTGATGAGAAGGTAACACTTGTTCACAAAAAGAGTGACTTTGGATTTCAGGGTATTTCCTGCAGACACTGGTCATTATAGGAAACGTTGTGTCTTAAATTCCATGGTGTTGTACGAAATATAACAGCTGAGCAAGTTTTTAAATTGGGCCCTTTCAAAAGTTGGTAATAACCAGACAGTGCAACTTCCTTATATCACATTTAATGTTTTCTTCCATTGAGCTGTGTACAAAATCGTGACTGCAGGAAGTCGAGGCTCTCTGGATCATTTGCAATCATGTAATGTCGCAGGTTACAGTCTAAAAAAAGAAATAGCAGAAGTGCGTGAAAGAATTAATGACCGATGCATGAGAAATCATTCCATGAGGCCACCATGATACACAAGACTGTAATTAAATGAAAATAATGATAATAACACAAATATTTTAAAGAAATAGTTCACGGCTCAAAGATCGGTTTCTGCAAACAAAAGTGAATCTACAAATTCTATTTAGTTGTGTACAGGCAAACTGAAACTGAAATACGTTGATAGTACATTGGCATTTTCTTAATAATCCCACACGTTATTATCTGTCGATGCTTCAAATGTTGCATGTAAAACTTTACTACCCTACATCTCGAATGATTGTAGGCCTTCAGACAATGAACGATTGCTGCCTGGAAACAGCTGGGAATCCAGAGAGTTGAGGTACGGTACCGACGTACAGTATCTAGTAAAAACTGCCCGTGCAGCTTTATTGATTCATACATTCAACAAAATTAAAATATTGATGAGCTTTTGTTTGGGTTCTCGTGTATACCTACGGCGTTGGAAACTAATAATGTTCATACGAGGGAGAATCAATCCCTGAAGTATGTTGATTTGTTTCATGGAATCTTATATATTATAGCCACTCCTTTCCGATTCTGAACAATCATTTTGGCACTTATAAATGTCCATTCAAATGGTTATCTGACTTGTTATGGGCTCATGTGGAAGGAGGGGGGGGGGAACACACTCCTTTCCGATTCTGAACAATCATTTTGGCACTTATAAATGTCCATTCAAATGGTTATCTGACTTGTTATGGGCTCATGTGGAAGGAGGGGGGGGAACACACACACACAATTAAACTGCAAGGGCTGCTGAGCTCGAAACTGTTTTTACTTGACCACCTAAGAGCAGATTTATTTGTCTGATGGGTGAGTATCCTTCGTTACACAACACGATATTGAAAGGTATTTATCAAACTCGAAGTCAATATTTGAACATAATTTTTCTAATGGGGATGTATTTATTTATTTATTCATTTATTTACTTTTTTTAAAAACTGACCGCCAGTCGTAGTGTGGTGGCCATGCTAGCGTTGGTATTGGGCCTCTGGAGATCCAGTGTAAAATTCAAGCCCTTCTCAAGCCACCCCCCCCCCCCCCACACACACACACTTTTCCCGGTAGATGTTTTATGTATAACCCTTTAATTTCTGTGTGCATGACGCATCCGCGATATCGCAGAGCTGTATTATTATAAGCTTCCATTATTTCACCTGTCTAATATTATTGGGTAGCGACCCTCCAACCTGCACCTCAATCACAATTGTTTCTTGCAAGCACCACGGGGTCATCACACACAGGGCGTTTCACTTGAAGGCTGCGACACATCTACCTAATGAGACCCCAGACTGCGGAGAAATTCATAATAATCAGGTTGGCTTCGAAACTACATGTACACTGGACACGTGGAAGTCGGTTTGGGTGAGGCATATAAATCCGCCAGGAAACTCTGCAGCGTATAGTCTTCACTCGCGGTCTGCAGCTATAAAAGCCACAGGAAAGCATTCCTCATAACGACACGGTGATTACTTCGATCGGCACAGTCTGCACGCTTCCTTTCAATTCACTCTGAGCTAACAACTCCGGGGGAAAATGGCACAATTTAACGGCAAGTTCAAGCTGGATAGCAGCGACAACCTGGGCGAGTTCATGAAGGCTCTCGGTAAGATGACTGAGTTGCTGAAATAATTATATTAGGCTTTAGATACATATTATTTATTTTCTTGTGATCGCCACCGTGTTATTATAATAAAGCTGCATTGAACAGCACGTCATGGGTAACATGCATAGGTTTACGGGTGTCATTTGACTTCCGCAGAGGTTCAAATATAGGTCGTACTGTGACAAAGCATGCATACAGAACCTTCACATTGTTCGTATTTATTTTTCTGAAGATTTTATTCTTTCATTTTTATTGTGTGTGTACATTACGTGACGGCTGAGCGTATAACAGCCATGGACCACTGTTGTACGAAAAGGCATTGTGATGACATCATTTTTCTCTGATTGTATATGACTAACTTGTAAAATGCATACATTCTATAAATATTTAAAACTCCTGGGGCAGAATTGACTCGGATTTCGGGGCCCAGGTATAGATGGATTGCACGTGACGTCAGTGGCCGCCATCTTTGATGAAAAACAATGGAAAAGTGCAGGCGTGTACGTGCTGCGCGCGACTCTCAGCCAATGATAGCCTTTCACACGTACACGTGCACGTTTCATCAACGATGGCGGCCAATGCAAGATGTCTATAGCCTGACCCCTTTCTGGGTCAAGCTGACCCTACGATTCTGCGTTCGTTTGACCCATTTCTGTGTTATTTCGACACCGATTGGGGGTCATTTTACTGACCCAAATGGGTCAAGCCCCACGGGACCCGGAAACTTGTTCAATTCTGTACACACGGTAAAGTCAAAACACTGTAGTAGGGGTATTTTTACCGTTTGATCGCATCCAATGTTGAAATGGGAATCAGATCTACTTTCATTAGGCCTACTATATCATTTCTTGGGTCACTCCACAGAGAAGGATGTTGCATAAGGTTACCCAAAGAGATTGCCAGATTGAATCACACGACACTTGAAGTGCATGTATAATAATTCTCTAGCTACATTGATGTGGAAAAAGATTTAAAAAAATAGGAAAAAAATAAGAAGGACATAAAACCGAAACCAACAAAAACTGCCATCATGCTGAGAATAAAATGTGTAAACTTTAAAAATTCAAAACATTGTTCAAACAATTAGTTTTGGTATACAATTTTCGCCTCACATTCCATCCTTAACACAAGTATGTCCCTACCGCGTCAGGAATACTGGTCTACTTATGTTAATTAGTTACAATTATCAACAGGAAGCAAATTATTCACGTTGCTGGTAGTCGGGGCCATCCGTCCTTGAAAAGAACACCGCATTTTTCATACTAGACGCATGCAGACAAAAGCTGAACATTGGGGGTAATGCAAGCCATCAGTGATTGCCAACGTTGGTTTTTAAAAGCACTTAATATTGTAGCACAGGACTATTAATTTCCAGACTAAAAAAACGTTCTAACTAATTGGTGATTGTGTCAACAATGCAGGCGGCGTAAAGTATTACTATAACCACTATTAAAACATTTCGCATTATGATTGAAAAATAAAGTGCTTCGACGATACTGGGCCTACTAGATTTAGAAATTGACAATATGCATTATTTACCATGACAACGCCTTGGTACAATCGCAAAAATAACGTTTTCTGTATCGGTAAATGATTCAATTCTTCCTTTCCCCTCCTCAACGGAGACATCGTCCGGTTATTCGTTGGGGCGGTGGCGGTATAATGGTTACCCTCCCCCCTCCCCCAAACACTAAACCCACTCAAGTATGTTTTTCGACCCGGTAAACTGTGTTCTCTTTGCTCTTCCATTGTTTGGACTTGGTCTTTTTGGCGACTTCCCGATTGGTTTTGTGCACGAAAGCGAAGCGAGGACGTCGCTCTGTAAAAACACCCTGATCCCTTTTGTTAAAGTCATCTGTTCCAACGAGCGTGCTCCCCACTCAAACACACTTTCCTCAGTTCTCTAAGAACATTCAATCTATACCATAGCTTGCTCTATGATCTATACATTGGCGAAGCAGAATTATTCATACGATTAAACCTACAAATTGAAAGTAATGAGCGGTGACGTTTTTTGGTGGACCAATGCCAGAGTTGTTCCCGTTTCTTTCCAAGAAACCTTTTGAGAAAACATCACTACCCCACCTCCACCCCATCGTCAGCCATGCCAAATCAAGCCCGTCTGCCTTAATTTGCACAAGGCTACGGTATGTTAATCGTCTTCACATTTCTTACTTCCTTTTTCCGGTGATGATCCCTTAACATTGTCAGTGGATTTCCTTCGGTCCCATCGACTGAGTGTTACTTTACTTGGTTACCGTGACAACACCTGGGGCTGAAGTAAAACAAGGTCCCCCTCTGCGGTGAATTTCCCCACCCGATGTTGGAATTCTTAGTCATCACTAAACCCGCGGTAACCTTAACCAGCAAACTTTCTGTCTCCAATTTGCAGAGAATGATATCGTTCTGTCTGTTTTAAGTCTATAATCGTAAATTGATACGACTCCGACATTCATCATGGTAATGAATACATCAAAATTACCGCATAGGAGAAAACTCGGACACTTTTTAACACTCATTTTAGCAAAGATTTGTAAAACAAAGTAAAGATTCACTTTATTTAATATCTCACAAAATTAAGATGTCAAAAACAGTTACATTTATTTTATGTTCGGAGTATATTTGTTTACTTACGTGTATAGACTATATCCCCCAAGAGATAATTATTTCTTAGAAATGTAAGGTCAAAGTAGACATTCCAAGTTAACACACATGATTTATGACAGTCGGTAAATACATCTACTTGTCCTCTCTTACTTACAGTCAAAGTGTTCAACATAGGGTTTATTCAACAAGCTGTCGAATGGTTTCCATACTGAAACCTAAGGCAGATATTTACTAGGTTGGATCCTACGGTTCGCCCGTTGGCCCTCCGGATCAGAGGACAGTATGTTTGATGCATTCCTTTGGTATGACTGGGGACAAATGAAGACCTATTATTGACTGCTTTGTGCGTGGTGCGTGTACGCGCGTATGCCCGTTTCCAATGTCCCCAGATGATTCTGTTCTCCTCTCCCCCCCCCCCCCAGTGGGAAATTAACACGGGCTGAATTAAAAAGGAGTTTGATTCAAAAGAGGGCGCTATCAGAAGAAAGTTGTACACAGTTGCTGTATGGGGGTGGGGAGGGACAGGCACATTTGGGTTAGTATAGGGGATTCCTTATCATCTTCAGATTCTTAAGCAATTCTGCATGATTGCACTTTCACAGCAACACGTTTATTCCTAAATGAACAGTCGGGCTGACGTGGGGAGACTGGACACACAAAGGTCTCTAATTAATGTCGACACGCCTATCTACAACGCTTGCTCGTGGGTAGGCTACGGTGTGATCGTAATGACAGTTAGTTAACTTTAACGAACAGTCGGCTCTGTTATTTCAAAACAGTGTTTTTGTTTGTGATACGGCAGTAGAATTCAACAAACAAAGTGAAACATTTCCAGGTCTAAACTCAACACTACAACCCACCCCCCCTTTTTCAAAATGGATCAAATAAAGCATTGTGATAATATTGTAATAACTCTGTGATTAATTTCGTTGTCCCACTCGAGGTGTAAGCGAGGAGATGCAGAAAGTCGGGGCTAGCGTGATCCCTGAGGTGACCATAGAGACTGCTGATGGGAAACACTTCAAGATCACGACTGTCACCTCCTTCACTACCGTGGCACTCGAGTTCAACCTTGGGGAGGAGTTTGATCTTACTACTGCGGATGGCAGAAAAACCAAGGTAGATCTCTCTTAATTGAACATTGCAGGGGGGTAAGTATCAGGGGGAAAAAGTTAACTCGTCTAGACTCGAACATTATTTAGGGATGATTCAATACATTTGCTTATCATATAAGTAAACGTTCCGTCAAGAAGAGTTTCCCCCAACACTGATTGAAGCACTGTATGTGTACTCAAGCTGAATAGACCGTGCAAGTCTCGCGCGTATTCGAACATTTTTGGGACCACTGTGGTCCCACGTACACATTGCTTTAACGCGTTAAAGAAACAAACTCACGCGCTTTAACGGATCCTAGTGTTCGAATACGCGCGAGACTTGCACAGTCTATTGGCAAGCCGCTAAGGCTAAATATAAAAGCTCAATAATGGTGACGCCGCGCAAGTACACGACGTACGCGCGCGTAAGTGTGCCTGCAAGCCATGTTCGTAAGTGTGACGTAATTCCACTGTAAGCCACGCCCACTTCACACAAACTAACTTACGTTCTTCAAGGACTCGAGGTCATCTCAGAATGAAAAGTTTCTGTCACAAGAAATGCTTTTGAACTATGAAATTGATAAAATTACACACAGACTGGAGCCGGAAGTCGTAGCAAAAACCTTTGGGCATGCAGCAGATACGCGTACGTGTGACGCAATGACTATACCTACCAACTAATGATGCCTCTGAGCACTTACACGCAAACGTCACGTATTGTGACACGCAACGGCAACGCTGGTCGATGGCACTACGCCTGCGTAGCTTTCATGGACGTAAAAAGTACTCCGGGTAGACAGACGTCCCGCATAGCTATAGAAATGTGACGTCATTTAGAAGGGCCTTTTGTGTAAGATGATCACTTTGGCACCTAGCGGTGTCCTATCAATAACGTGACGATATGGCTTCTGTTATTTGAACTGTTTCAGCAAAATGTTTATCAAAGCATTATTTCTCGTTCATGTGTTCAGAATGTTTACAGCTTAGAGGGCGACATCCTGAAGCAGCTAGAGACTCCGGCCGACGGGAACGGGCCGAGTGCAACATACGAGAGATCGGTACGGGCTGATGGAAATTTGGACATGGTGAGATATTGTTTGCTTGGTCTTATATATTTCTGCCATGAAATAAAGCAAACACCTGCAATAGCATGTTATCTGTATCTATTTAAATATAAGCATATATGAAGTTTAAAGGGGCACACCGGCTTCGTTGGGCTATTTGGGCTACAAAATAGGCTAACATATGCCTTCAAAGGTCTTCCAGGAATGGAGAAGAACGGTTCCTAAAAGAAACCATCAAATTTTGCCGTTTTTGAGCATTTTTCAAAAAACGAAGGTCACGTGATTTATCCGAACCAAAAAAGTGGTTCGGATAAATCACGTGATTTTCGGAGTTAGTTTTACTTCCAGCCGTATACAAGTAAATTACTGAACCAAATTTAAATCTGTTTGTTAAAAATTATTCATGAGTATTTGAAAAAAAATACTATGTATTCAGATTATTGATACAATTTGTAAATAATGATGAAAAATCGAACGTAAGATTCGCATTCAGAGAGTCCGTGCAACCGAAGCGTGTTTTACGGCGCACCATCGTGGGAGCTAGCGGAACGTAAACCTTGGGGCATATCCCGTACAGCCGGTGCCGTGTCTCGTGGGGCCAGAGAGACAAGCCCCGGGGCATGAACTCCCCAGCTTGCCGGTCTAGCCGTGAGCGTGGGAGCTTGTCGGAGGGGTAGGGAGCCAGACCAACAATTACGGTTTTTGTAGGAGGGTTTTAGTCTGATACCCCTAGCTATTATCCCCTAACTATTGCAACGTGTTGCCTGCGTTACACACGCGGGACGACGACGGGGAATATTTATCCCATACGCTCATACAGCTGGTCTACTTCTATGATAGCTGCACAATGTCCACCCCCCCCCCCCAAATTGTTGCTTTTGCTGGCTTTCCCTTTGGATTTATCGTGGTTTTTCTTTTACTTTTTACTTTTCATTGGACCACCTTCTGGGTGTTTTTCCTTGCGATGTTTTTGTACCGATCCTTGCCTTGGATGTCGAAGAAACGTTCTCCATTATTGCAAGTATACACAGAATATAGTACGTCGTCGTACACAGAATACAGGTTGGGGTTAGTTTTCGCGGTCGTAACCAATAACTGTTTCAATGGCAAGTTCAACCGAAACAGTTATTGGTTACGACCGCGAGCGGACTTCGACTAGGACTGACCATAGAGCAAGGAACCTTGCTCTATGGACTGACGTCCGCTCATGTCACTGATCTCTATTATACTGACAGTATAATAGAGATCAGTGGCATGGTTCAGTGTCTGTTTTTTTATTTACACGTGAATTTGTGCTTGATGGATATGAAGTCTGTATCCTCATGCCTCGCCATTGTTATAATTGATACATAAACAGAGCACCAGTCTACTTACAACATCGCGCATCATTGCCACGTAAATTTGACGGTTGCAACGGCTGGAAAAGCGTATAAGCTGACCTTTGACCGTGTTTTGTTTTTTTCACATTTTTCGTTAATTACGTGATATTTTGATGATTTTTTTTACAACAACCATTTAAAAATTGTTGTCTGTCATTCCACATCACAATATTAGGTAAACAGTAAGCCGGTGTGTCCCTTTAAGAACTTGCGTTTCAGTTGGAAATGTTTGGGCCAGTTGTTTTGCCTATTTGGGCGCCCTTTTTGAAATGTTAAAAAAGAGCGTTGTATCGAACTGAGATGCACCATTATGTGAAGATGAAATTTCCATTTAAGGAAAATTTCCAGAAAACACATTTGAACTAATAATTCGCAGATGGCCTTATGCGCTTAGTACTGCATGAACTGTGCAGGATTGTATAAAAAAGAAAAAAGAAAGAAATATATATAAATATATATACATTTTTGTTTCCGCTTTTCTTTGTTTCAGACTATGACTATAGGAAGCATCGTTGCAAAGCGACAATACAAGAAGCTCTGAATGCACCACACAAAGACATATAAATATTGCATGAAATGTACTCAATTCCAGATAGGTAGTAATTTATAGTGAAGTAGATAGTTTATGATATTGATCTCCAAGGGAAGGGTCAAGTTTGCAAACTCAATGTTATGTGACCTGGGGTAACCTTTGTATATACATAGCCGGAGCTGTGTATAGACCTTATGCACATGACGTCATTTCAGTAGGGTGCCCTCACCTAGAGGTCAAAAGGAGGTTGTTCATTGGCCAATCCTGTGCGCCGCGCGTAAAAATCTGTGCGATTCGATTGTTTCGTCACCGTTTTACCTCTAAGATTGCGGTTGGATGACGTCAATGCATAAGGTCTATTGGGAAAATTGGGACAACTTGCAATTAGAGACCATTTAGATAAAAACATCCCCCAACACCGCATGTGCGCACAAAGGGAGCCAGACTAGACTGCACGTTGGGTTGTGCTACATTTGGATTGAAAATAGCGCCAATCAATCAAGTGACCAAAGAAAACTGGGCTCTCTCGATACATGAGGTCTAGGATCAGGTCTCGCGCTTTATCTTCGAATTTTGTGAACCTTGGGTTTGCATGTCAATTGTTTTTAACTATGCGGGAATGAAACTTATATGCGCACTTCAACGGACCCATAATGTTCGAATTCGCGCGAGACTTGCACGATATGTTGGAGAATTTGTTTATTTTGTGTGAAACGCACCCAACATGGCAAGTCCCGCCTATACAACAGGACCAACTTAGCAACACTCTACACTCCATACACTCTGTCAATATCATAAATGGGTCAAACTGCTTCCGGATCGGCCAGAAGGTCAGGCCGATCTGGAAACTGGTTAAAACTGGGATTTCAAATCGGATTCAGCGTCAGTTTGACCCATGGGTCATATTGACAGAGTGTATCGAGTGTAGAGTGTAGTAGAACAATAAATTGACCATTTTGACCTGCATCTAAGCTTACCAACCGCACTTGGCCTTTTATTATCAGTGTACTGTAGGGGTTAAATACCTGCCATTTTATTTCGACTATATACAATTTTTTTTACCGTGTCTACTTAGTTGCATAAAGTGCAACATTTTAAATGTCAATATTGCTTCCTTGATAATGCACGTAAAGTGATATTAGATTACATAATGCCTGAACTCGTGGACTAAATCAGGCCGTGTTTATTTTGTCAAGGCTTTCGTGATTTTATCAAGTGCTGGGCATTGTTTAAAGCCTTTTTTAAAGTGTAGCTATTTTAAAGCTTTTTTGGCAGAAATGAATCTAGATGTTTTATTAAACACCAAAAAGTACCTTAACATGTGTAATGAGAATGTTTGAATGAATTAAAATCGTTTGAAGAAAAATAAAAAAGGTTTGAATCCAAACTAATTTTGTTTGATTTTGATATATTGTGTACGTCTGCAAATACTCTCCAAAATGTTTTTCCAAACATCAAATCTCACTACGTTGGAAACTATGTAAAATGGAAACGTGCACGCGTGTATACGCGCTGCGCGCGACTCTCAGCCAATGATAGCTCTTCATTTACCTCTCAGTGAGGACTGTTGATGAACAGGATACCAGCCAAAGATGGTACTTGTGACGTGGTATTTTGCTAAACTGTAGTCTAGTAAGCATGTGCTGTGGTGCTAGGTTATTGGGACCTTCGCTCCCAGTCTTATTAAGCTTTACGAACTCCGTATGGAAGCTTTGTACTGCTGATATGCATTCAATGCCAAACCCCAAATTGAGTCTGTTCAAATAACTTGCCTGTCAGACTAATTAGTTAAACCCGTTAGAAAGAAGTCTGCACTTGACGTTTTTAGCGGATTCATTAGCGTAAAATTCAAGTTGAGGCTGAATATATAGACCCCTTGCATATGACATCAAGCTCTCAAACAGCGCCATCACTGATGCAAAATGAGGCAGCTCATTGGACGATATTTCCTCTTGGTGCGTAAAAACGTGCGTGTGACCTCAGCGTACCAGCAGTTCTGCGCGTTATGAAGGGGGTCTATCCCGTTTGATATTTTCGCGGATTTACAAAACCAAAATAATAATAGTAAAATCAGTTGATGTTTTTAGAAGATTCACAAATAAAAATAATAAGCTAGTTAAAACTACAAAACAATGCACGCCAAAGGCTTAAACCTCGCTGTGGGCCAATTTCATTATGATGGTTGATATATTATTATAGCGTTTCTGTAATGTACACTGATATACTGATATACAGTGTACACTCGGCCCCCCCCCTCAAGTGATGTTATCACCCTTAAAACCTCAGATAAAATCAGATTCTCTTTAAGTAGGGCCAAACGAGCCATAGCAAAGTCATTGTCCAATGTACGACCTGTAGAATCACCTATTTCAAATTGTGTATAGAATTGAAGGGGAACACGTTACCCCCGAAATGAGTCCAAAGTATCAAATGTTATCTTAGAATTAGTTCAATTACTGTTTGCATGTTGCAGACTTGCATGACCTTTGCATGGATCTGGTACATTTACCAGGATTCACCAAGTCTGCGTGTGTGTGTGTGTTTACAACAGTCTGTCACTCGTTGAATCATGCATTATCGGAGGAAGACGGATGTTGCTTTGTGCAATGAAAAGGAAAGGGAAATGATAAGCTGTTCTTATTTTGTCCTCAAGTTTAAGGGAAAATAATACCATAATTTAAAATATATATACTTCAGTCTTAACTATATAGATATCATATTTCGTGTTTACTTATGCATTGGGTAATACAAATATTAAAACTGTACAATTGTTTAAATTAAAAAATAAATTCTATGGCGCATCACAAAAGACTCTGAGGTCTTCTTGAGGTACCAGTAGCCTAAGGTGTGTCTTCAGTTGAGTTCTGAATTGTTTTAGTCATTTTTTAGACTTTGAACCGCCTGTGGTAATGTTGGTATTACTTTATCAGTGTAGGATAAGTTCGACCGCGTGCTTCATAGAAAATTACGGGAAGAGTTTACAGTGTCGAGCAGATGCCAATGATTGTTTCAACCAGAAAAGAGTAGCAGTAATTGATATTTTATGCCAAAGTATTGGGTACTTTTAATGAGAGCGGAAGAATACCTGCAATGTAACTATTTATGTCCCAGCTCGAAATCAGCATGGTAAAGAATTTTTTATTAGATATAAAAATGTAGAAATGCTTTTAAATTTTGCTATTAGGCTTACTGTTAAAATAACGAGGTATAGGCCTACATGTATACCTATGATTAATTACAGTTTATATATATACTCTATAAAAAAAATATAAAAAAACACTATGAGTGATAAGAATCTTCCAGCACACCAGACTTACGTGTATTATCTTGATATCTAATTTTTATGTAAACATAAACTGTTCCCGCACCTATCACACGTCGTAGGCCAGAGTCACCGAAGGGGCACGCCCACGTGTCCTGCAGGTAACACTAAGCTTCTGTATGATTATGTGATGTTATAAGAGAACGGACGTAATTTCCACTTGGCCGTCCAGTTATTGAAGTGAGTGGTTGTAGTTCGAAGAACGAGGAAACTGATTGCAGCAATGGCACAGTTTAACGGCAAATTCAAGTTGGATTCAAGCGAGAAATTCGATGAGTTTATGTCAGCGATGGGTGAGTAGGTTTATAATCATTCACACTACGGTTCTTCAGAAGGTGGTTATTCCCTCTAGCAAGATCGAAAACATCTGGGGTTTAGTTCGGTTCTTTGGATAAGTTATAAGAGTGGCATAAAACAAAAAAGTGACTAAAATGTCATCGAAAAATAATTTATTTGGAACGCTCAATGGCCGAACAAACTACATCCTATTTTATTAAACGCAATGACACCTGAATTGCTATAGCGCAACTTTCGATTGTTGAGAGATTAAGGCAACGATAGTGTTCTTATAAATTGATACCATCGTCCATTGCACTTTAATTCGAATAATGCAAGAACTGGGTTTCAACAACTGTTTATCAAAAGAGTCAAAATAGACGCATCCCATATTTGATTGTTTTAAAGATACAATTACAGGGGTTGCCAGAATTTAAACTACTATCTGCATTGCAATCAATTCATTCGGAACCAAATAAAGAAAGAAAGAAAGAAACAAACAATCAAACAATATATTGTGCGCTTTCTATATAACATCGTGCAAACGGGAAACGTTCCCATTTGCAACTAAATGTATAAATATTACATGGATTTAAAGCCAGCGACTACAAATAATAAATCTGTGCATTTACATGGGTCATGTACAGAGAATTATGATTTCACTCGTTTATGAGGTGTGTGGTATCGCTTTGATATGTTTTATTACGAAAGCACAACAGTGAAAAACAATCAGGAAAGCAAACAAACATGACGAACTGTTTTTTGGTGGGGATGTTGTTGTCAGTAATTTCCTTGTTTTCCTTTTGCAAAGTTCTTTTCCCTTTATTCTACTGTAAAGTGAAGTACATTGCAGCATTTCATAGTTTGGTAAAGGAACATCATGTCCGACATGTACCATTACGTCCAACAAGTGATTTGAACTCCATGTTCGACCAATGTGTTCGACAAATCATTACTTCCGACCCATGTTCGACAAATATTTATGTCCGACCCATTGTGTCCGACAAACCATTATCTCCTGTCTCTATGTCCGACAAAACGTAATGTCCAACTATTACGTCCGACCCATTGTGTTCGACAAACCATTATTCCTCGACACATTGTGTTCGACAACTAACATGTCCATCCATTAAGTCTGACCCATCGTGTCCGATTAACATTATCAGACTAAATGGTCATGTCGGTCATAATGGTGCGCATTAACAGACGTTGATTCTAATTTTTTGAAGTTAATGTTCACAATTTGTTCTCAATCAATTCAGTATCAACCCCAACATATGCAGGCGAATTTATGGAACTTAAGTTGATCATCAATGTTAAAGTGCGGAAAGTGGTCGAATGGTGCGTGTAGACGCACATTTGAATTCGTATCGGCAATTTTAGGAGCGATTGTACCTTTCAATCGTAATTGATTAATTGGAGTTGTGTGATATTGTCAAAAATACGTATATTTAAGTCTGATAACAATTGAAACGGATCAGTATTTGTTGCAGTCATTCGCAGGCGTCCGGGTGTGCGCCCACGGGGGTCAAAACTGATAAATCTTTTGTTTTATCAGCAGCATTTCTATATCAGAGTAAATAATTGATAAAGTAAAGGGTTTGGTATCTTGCTCACTATATTTGCCTTTATGTCGGCAAATATGACCTTATATAAGAGTCTTTACGCAATGTGTAAAAGCATCTGGAATTATGTGTGGCCATCTGCAACTTCCATATAAGGGAAGTGTCATGAGAAGGACATGTATAGATGTATAGAGCCTACTGTTAAAAATAAATTGCCCGTGAATAAATAGCATTAGATAAAAATTAAAAACATGAATACAACAAATGGGCGTGTCCGCTTTTAACCGCTTCACTCCTGGCGACTGTTCAATACGCTATGAACTAACAGCTAATTCTCGTTAGAGTTACACTTTAAAGATCGTCAATATCACAGTCCATTACTATGACACTGTTAAATCACAATGCTATTAGTATTGGCCTATCAGTTTCCACTGCCGCACTGAAATGTCCATTGTTTCAAGGGCTCACAAAGCCACAGAGGCATGCATTGTAACGGTATAGGCTAGACTCTAAAGACTCCCGGGTCAGAATGAACCCGAATCCCACTGGAAGCGAGACTGTTTCCGGTTCAGCCTGACCTGAAAACTGGTTTAAAAAAAAGGATTTTGACTCAGATTCTGCGTCAGTTTGACCCATTTCTGGGTCATACTGACCGAGAAATTGTCCAGGCCCATGGGACCTGGAATACGCGTCAATTCTGAACCATGGGTTTGGAGAGTGTACAGTTAATTGAAGCATGTTTCGTGCTAGCAAAGTGCACTTATACCATCCCCCATCCCAACCTTACACCTATACAGTCCATCCAGTAAAGTTTTTAAAAGACAGTATCCAACCATGGACACGTACATTCTCCAAGGGTCATCTTTTAGCCAATTACACCACGCCCAGCCAAATGAAGGTTCATTGTTATTGTCCATTTTTGACCAGGGTCTTTATAATAGACCTTATGCACATGACGTCATTTCAGTAGGACGCCCTCGCCTAGAGGTCAACAGGAGGTTGTTCATTGGCCAATCCTGTGCGCCGCGCGCACAAATCTGTACGTTTCGATTGTTTCGTCACCGTTTTACCTCTAAGATGGCGGCTGGATGACGTCAATGCATAAGGTCTATATACAAATACAATATTAGTGATATTGAACAAACGCAAAAATAACATGTTTTTGGCATTACTTACAAAAAAAGGTCGTTTAAGCCATTTGGCCTTGTATGCTGTAGGCTGTAGATTAAACACTGATCACTTCACAACCAGATCAGTGTTGTTTGATTAATAAGAGAAATCAGTCGTCAGATTTTTAAACCCCAAGTCACCTTTTCATTAAAGATAAAAGTACTTCAGACAGGAACCAATTAACACCGACATACCGTATAGGCCAATGCAATAGAATTATCTGGTGCACGATTTGGACTATGCTCCAGAATGCTTGCACCCTACTGTGAACGGTTGTTACAAAAGAAGAAAAAAGCAACACAACATAAAAGGCCCTAGTTATTAAAAGCAAAAACTTCCACATCGACGAGTCAGATGGTATGGGTTCATCGTTCAAGATAATCATGTTAACAATCCACAATAAAGTAATGGAATACAGTTTCCAGAAAAGAGCCAAAGCAAAGTGATCTTAAAATTTAATTAACATAATCTTACTTTGCACAAACACCATATAATTTTGTCCCCCCCAAAAAGATAATATTTCTAATAGATGTTAATTATTGCACCGGAGATAAATAATGTGATTTGCCTGTGGATTTTTTCACAGAACTCGGGAAAGTACTGAGTATAATACACATCGGTTTGAGGGTAAAACCAAATTATAGATAATATCTATCTTTTACCCAGGCGTAAACTTCATGCTCCGTAAGGTCGGAAACTCAACCAAGCCTCTCTTAAACATCACAACTGAAGACGGCAAGCACTTCAAATTCTTATCAGAGTCTACATTCAAGAACATTAAAGTAGAGTTCACCTTGGGCGAAGAGTACAATGACACCTCGCCCGATGGGAGGAAAACTAAGGTAGGTTGGGATCGATCTCAACGGATCCCAGCCGAGATCCTACTGTGTACATGGACTTTGTAGCAGAATGTGCCTTGATTATAAGTGCTTCCCTGCTTTTTGAACAAACAATCAATGTTCAGCAGTATTTTCTTGATCGTAGTTGTTTTCCTTGCCTAATAAAACTGAGCGAAGTGGTATCGTTCGAACTGATTTTTGATGCAATGTTTACGCAGCCTTCAAACTGAATGATGCCTTGCATTGTTAAAATGTTTTGCTGAGGATATTTGGATGATGTCCAAATCTCATTCGATGACGTTTAGCATCCTGTGTTATGTCAGGCAGCGGTACCCAACACTACTGCTTAACAATTTTGAACAATTGCATCGACTATTTACCTCAAAATGGAAAGAGGTGGGGGGAGACAGAGAGAAAGAGAATTGCCGCAAAAATAACATGTTGCATACATATAAGCCATACCCACCATTTACCAACTAATTTTTTTTTTTACTAATTTGTTTGTACAAAGTAATGACAGACTTTGGAACGCTAGGTGGCCGCAGACTTACCATGTAAATTTCCATTGTTTACGTAGTTCTGAGCATGCGCACATTACCGAGACAATGGATTTTACGTAAGTCTGCTGCCACCATTGATCTCCATTAATGGAGATCAATGGCTGCCCTAGTGTCTCAAAGGTCCTCCATTACTTACTGCATTCAGTGCACTGATGTTTCTTCTCTTCTTTATTTATGTAAAGCAGCATCGTCACACACAACGCATTTTGTGCACTGATGACTGTTATTTATAATACTTTTCCATATTTATTTATAGAACATCGTCACAATAGTTGACAACAAAATGGTTCACATTGAGAAGCCTGCCAATGGAAAGGGTAAAGAGGTAAAATACATCAGGGAGATTACCGACTCGGGGGATATGAAACTGGTAAGTTGAAGCAAACCTTTTCTTATAAAATATGATCTTTTTGCAGCGGAATTTAACACACAAGTTTTGGGTCGACATACTTGTGGACACTGTTTAATTTATATATTTTGTATAATCAATATTGTTTAGATGTGACCCAATCCTCCATAATATTTAGAATATCGTATTCACATCAATCAACAAAATACCTTGTTTGTTCCATTAAACATTATTCATCAGTGATTTTTTTTCTTCTTCATATTTTCAGACTTGCAAAGTCGATGATATTGTGGCAACACGCACGTATCTCAAACAATAAAGATTCCTCTCTACAAATCCCCTCTTCCTCTGGTGAACACCATCCAGCCCCCAAAATATAACTCATCTCCCGATACTAAGAGGACCAAAATGGCCACCTTGGTTTTTAAACTTAAACAAAATATTATTGTAGGCATAATATTTTCTTTTAATTTATATGATTTATATGTTATATTATGACACATCATTTGAAACTCAACGACATTTCAGCATTTACTGTGTCTGTAACGTGTGCCACTACAATCAATCATGTTCCAAGATACACGGTATTATGTAGTAACAATATAACAATTTGTCAACCCCCCCCCCCAAAAAAAAAAAACCCACAACAACAACAGCAACACCCCAAATTTTTCAGAATGCTTTAATGTAACTTTTTTCAAGAGGTGAGAACCGTTAGGGCGAAGTAATGATTTTTTTTAAGCACCTTTTAATGGCTACACGATAAAAAATGTGCTGCCGTGACGCATTTTTCAGCAAAATAAGGAATAAGTGGTAGAACTCTCGTGTTTATGAAAAAATCAAATGATTAAGACAACTAATTACAATTATATTTTCCTCCCAAATCCACATAGGCCTACCCAGAAAACCTTAAAAAACGAATTCCCAAATCTTCTCTTTATTAATCTATTGTGTTTTTGAAAACAACTAATTTGCCCTTTTTTGCCAATAAAAATCACGTCAAAGATATTGTAAATTAACTGCCGTTAGTAACAAAATGTTTATTTAGAGCTACTGATTATATTTTTATGTTATTATGACCCGGCAATAGTTATAAACAATTTGGAATAACAACAGAGTTTACTTTTGATTTTGTGAACCCAATTCTGTGTTTGCACGGCACTAACTGAAAACTGCCTGAAAACTGGAGATGTTTACAATTTTTGGCTATCTTCCGTCATTTTTATCCTATATTGTGTTTGTTGTAATCAATATTTTACAAGTTATGTGCTTTGAATAAAAAAGTACAAAAAGCACGTTATTCATCCGTCTAATGATTGATACTTTATAAAATAAGGCGGTGTCACAGGGAAGTCTGTCCTCCGGAAATTCTGTCCCCATGGGGAATTAACATGGGCTGGAGGAGGAGGATTCAAAAGAGGGCGCTATCAGAAGAAGTTTGTACACAGTTTGCCGTATATGGGGGGACAGAATCTCCTGCCACACTGGCATTTTATTTTTTGATTATTCGTCGAAAGAGTGCGGTCTATAACTTTGATTGCAAACGAACACTGTTTTAAACCCTCCTTGGGCTGGTAAAAAATAAATTGTAAAAAATAAATTGTGTACAGCGAATAGAAAAACTGAAATGAGAAACTAACACTCAACAAAATCCTGACAGTTTACCCCCTCCACGATGTAGAAATATAATATGCTAGCCTGGTCCCCTGTCTGTATCTGCAAGACATGCACTGGTCTTACAGACCCAAAGATTCCATTGGCTACAATGATTTCATTGGATAAACGTGCTGTGACATTATGTGTTATGATTGGTCCAAGGTGACTTAGTTTGCCCTTTCGATCGTCTGCATGCAGCGTATAATGTTTGTACACGCACGTAATGTTTTATTCACTGTGTAATGTGAGTTGACTGCGCATCTCCTTGTGAAATGAATGTGAGGTCAAAGGTACTTCTGACAGCATGTCAGGCAGGCATTCACGAGCCTCGAAGCGTTACGTCAGATGTTCAGGCTAGTTATGTGCACGCCCGGTTGATCGAATGTTTTATTTTGAGTAAAAATAAGGTCTTGGGTGTATGCTATGGCCATACGCTACATTATTCAACCCATTCCACCATATGACCAACACACCTGACCACACACAAATTCTCACAAAAATGCATCCCTGTGGAACATTCTTTTGTTCTTTCTTTGTCCCTGCACTTAACATTTTTTCCACAGACTTTGTACACACATTTCCTTGTGGAGCACCCCAGTCTTTATTTTCGATTTTTTGTTTTGTCCTTGTTCTCCACAAGGTACCGACAATGAGCACACGGTAAAAGGGGTAGTGAACAAAACTAACATTAACAAGCCATTTTGCAAGATAAACTAAATTACATGTATACTAATTTTATCATAGCCGGTGTCTGTATTCTGATAGAATAATGCTGCAATTATGTTTCTCTACAAAAATCAAAACAAACACATTCAACAACAAAAACTGTCTCACCGTATTATGCCTCAGTCTTGAAAGTGCGAAGTCACCTCTATTCCAAGGAAATGCCACACGGCCACGACGCCAACGGCCTTGGCACACGAAACACCCGAGGCAGTCGGTCAGTCTGCATTTTTGTCATCCTCTGTCCGACTTTATTTTCAAGATAAATTCCAATGTCCGGGGCAGAATTCAAGTTGTAGTCTCACATAAACATCCCCGGATAAGGCAGGATTCAAACAATGCCACATTATCATATGCTTAATCCATCTCCTACTGCTACAATGTTGTGGATGCTAGGAATTCGCATTGGAACAAAATGGCTTCCTTTGTAATACAAAGCAGAATGAACTAATTGCAGCATGTTAATACACAAACGGCACCACACGTCTCAAAGCAAATGTTATGTGCGTTACTTACTGCTTGTTCTTGCAATAGAGCAATTTGATTGGCTCTCAAAGTTGACAACAGGTGTTACGTATCGCGCAACACTACTGACAATGTTTCGGAGTGGAATATTGCCGTCTGCTACTACCGCTCAACATCGGTCTTATTTGTTTCAACAAGTTTTGAAATAAGAATTACCAACGATGTATATATTTTATATAGTAAATATTTTTTTAAAATAATAAATTCATTGCCCCCCCCCCCCCACAAATACTTGCGCTCAATTATCTAGTTTACAAACACTGGCTGGCAGGCAGCTCACATTTCCACAATGTAAATACAAGCTTCAATCAAAGATCATTTGCTCTGTTTTAACGGAAGTCGCCCACCACAAGGACTTACAACAGGCCACACAAGTTGAGAACTTAATTTCAGGGGGGGGGGGGAGGGGAAGCAAAGGGAATCGAGTCCAAGCAAAAGAAAGAAAAACGCAAGGGCGATGAGATCCAAATAAAAGCAGTGAGAAGCATTATGAGGTTGCACGAAACTTGTCGAGTGTAATAGCTGTGGTGATAAAACGCAGTTTTATTCTGGACGTTTCGACTAGTGTGCTCTAGTCGCCTACCGAGGAATGTCTCCTAAAAAGTTGTATTCAAATCACACAGACATGAACAAACAAGGGGAAAGTCAGTTTTATTAATAAACAGTGTTTATTATTCATTTGATTGAGTTATACAAAAGAAGCAAAATTCAATTTCGACCATGGAAAATTTCCATAAAATGGAAGAACATTTCATGACACCATAAAAAAAACCACACGGGGAGTCATTTACTTCTAAAAACGAAATTAAATTTGCATGAAACTCAAAAGTATATTTACAATTTGGGTGTAACAAGAATTGTTTGTAAACATGGCACAGTTCAGAAAGTTTTTAAATTTGCAAAGAATTTTTTGTTTTTTGGGTAAATGTAAAAATAAAATCGTATCATCCAACAGCCACCTGTATGCAACAAGTTATCATTAACACTTTTCATTAAACAGGAAAAGGACAATCTGTATGCTGCAAACACAGCTTTTGTTCGACCGCATTGACGCTTTGGCTATGGCTAGACAACCGAAGTCAGCAGTCGCAGCCACAATGAGGTTACTCATTTTCGGACACGACCTTAAGTCGTATCTGAATTGGCGGCTACGGCTGCGGGCGTCCTATACTTTAACGCATAGGCCTACTGACCCGACGATCCAGGCGTAGCTGTAGCCGTATCTGCAGCCTAGCCGTAAAATCAGAAACGTCCTAACAGCTGAATTGAGTGATAGAAATACAACATGGCTGCAGTATGATTAGTCTCTATTCTCACACTAAGTGACAATTCAATCGTATCCAAGTTTACATTGCGCACACCGATTTATAATTAACGCCCGTTGCGATAGCTCAAAATAACGCACTCTGTGTCGATCTTCCCAAACCCAACAACCCGTACAATGTCCCTACTAAATTGAAATCTATAACAAAGTGACCTTATCTACACCGATCAATCACCACTTTCCCGGATGAAGGAAAAGCAACGTCCCCTCGCTCAAGGCCGCGTAATCTTTGACAGAATCAAAAGGAAAAACACACCGGAAGTGACGTACATAATCATATGTATGTACATCAGTTGATAAGCTTTCAGTATCGCATATAGTTTCCATATTAGGACTAATTCAGTTCATGCCCGACTCTCAAAGGAGGCATGGAACAGCAGGGATGGAGTGGGTACCTTGACGGGATTTAGACCGGGCCCCAAGTTCAGAGAGCTGCTTCAGCATAACAAGTAGCAAAGCACAATAAAACTATGCTTACCAGAATAAAGTTACCAGCCCAATTACCATTCCACGTGCACTATTATTATGTGAATGGTATTCTGCTTATTTTTGCTTAGCAGAAAATTGTTAAGCAATTTTTGCTGCTTAAGCAGCTCTATGCAATTGGGCCCTGGCCACGATGGGAGGATAAATGGCTTTACTCCCGTGTTCACAAACTTCAAATCTAGAACAACAATATGGGCTATATTCTTGGTTCCATATTCAAGTTATTTGTTAAATACAGAACAAAAACTGCAGAACAAAATTACATATTGGTATCCTACACACGTTATGATATTAGAAAAAAAGAAGGAAAAAAAACACCACATGGACTTTTCCCTGAAACAATCACACTGACTTGGCAGAACCGAGCATCAACTGTTAACGAGACAGAAATCAACTGGCATTTTCAAGTGTGTACTGCCACGCTCAATGACGAATGTCAAGTAATACTTTTTTGTAAACCACCTTAAATAATATAACTTTTTGTCTAAAATTAAGTAGAAAAGTCAACAATCCCAAAGCAAGTATTCACTTAATGAGTTATCTACTTAAAAATGTTTATGAAATAAGCATCAATCTATACAGTTAGTAAATAGTCCACTAAAATGTTACTCCACTATTTTGTTGTCTAAACCCCATTTTAATATCCTTTGGTTTTATAGCAAATTATATATATATATACATTATACAAATCATGATTTGCAAAATGGAGGCCAAATTAACTCCACATATAATGTATATGATATACAGTTATGCTTGTTTTGTAGCATTATGTAGCCATTAAAAATCATTAATACATTGCCATTGGTGAATTTGCAACTATAATGATATCTAGGTAAAAAAAAAACCAACCTTGACATGACACCTGCATGATGGAAAGAACAATGTACTGCCAACAAAACTGTTGGAACCATTCAGTAATTATATATTCAATTGGATGCATAAACATACCATATGCAAATATGCATATTCATGCAAATATTTTCAGATACATGCAACCGCAGTTGAAAGCCAATGAACCAATGGACCCTTTCCACGAAATATGCAAATTGTACATCGCACGTGGGTACTAACGCTATTATTGGGCAATATGAGAGAACAATGGGACTGATGGTGGCATGACGCACATGCATTTGTGCGTGTGCGTCTGCCTTGTGCACAACTCTTTGGCATTTGCCAACCAGTTCAGTACGCATGCTGTAATGTAATTAGCATACTTTATGGGAAAGGCTAACTATAATGTGAGAGCAAATTGTGATCCTTTTTTGAACAGATTATCCTATGAACTTTGCTAAGTGGATCTTCAAATGCATGCGCCATATGGAAAACAAAACTCTCCTAGGAACTGTCATTCATGATTCAAAGCTTGAAATTTGATTACAACATCCAGAAGAAAAGAAGAAAAAAAAAAGCTTCTGTTCTCAGCTTCTATGCAGAGCACCTGAGTAAGGTTCCATGTCCAAAACAGACTGGTACCTTTCAAACTGAATTCTCACCATACGATTTGTTATTGGCTATCAGGGGCTCAGACAGCAGCGTACGAAGGATGAACACATCAGGTCGAGCACTAAACTTGACTGATTCTTAGGAGGGAAGGTTGAGTGCATATGTTATTATATAATAATAATCATATCATTCAAATTTATACAAAGATCAAAACTATGCCATTTTGAAGGAAAACAAAGTTGTTTTAAAGGTTTGTGGAAAACAAACAAATGCATCTCTATCTAAATTCATCTATAGGAAGCTGCCAGTCACATGAAAAAGAGTTGTCTACATGTTAGCAATTATAAAGGAAGGCACATACACTTTTTTAAAATACATATTTTTTCAGCTAATATTAAGGTACACGTAGCATAAATTTATCTCATTGTTCAAAGGTAAGTCTACACTAGCAGTCCCGTATTCAGTCAAGTTTTCTTGTGGAAGTCATTATTCTTCCTTCCCTTTTCGTAAAGGTTCGCACATTTATATGTTTGAAATATTTTAACATGACTATAAAAGCCATTTTATTCATTCATTCACCAATTTAATTGAATAAAGTTAGTTATCATTGTTTGTTTTCAAAATAATTCGGTATGTTACTCCAGAAAATCTCCACAAAATCGACAAGCTTTATAGGAAGAAAGGTCTAAAAAAGTGCCCAACTACTAACCCATTTTATGCCACGGAATCAAGTATTTCATGTGGTACTAATTTTAACAACACTCTAAATATTACTGAGAATAACTGAAAATAAATAGAACATAATTATATAATACTATGTCAGAAGGCATATATTAGAGATTGTGAGGCATGAAAGAAAATCTGAAGTTGCTGTTTTATCTAGAGAAACTGGATGTGGCATTTTTCTTGGCCATATCCGATGGGAAGGGCAACCTTATAGGAAGTGACATGCCAAAGTGATTTGTGCAGTGACTAAACTTGTTTCCCCCTTCCATCTCTAAGCCCATGCATTGCGGGAAAACAAAACGCTCAATGATTTTAGATGCCGAGTTAGAGTTTGCAGGGAGCCAGTGGTAGTTAGTGCATTTACATGGCATTTTCAGAGGTAACCTGTTTTAGCTTAGCAAAGTTTTGCCGTGCTAAGCAAACTTTTGGTGTATTTGATTAGACTTGTCCACGAGAAATTGAGTCCTGGTTACTATTTTGTTGAAACTTGATAATAAATTTCTACTTTGAAAAAATCTGTATAACTGTTTTTTTAAAGCTACATGTAAAGAATTTTTAAACATTTTTATCTGAGGAAACCCCACATGTATATTTATATGTGCGACATATAAATAACTGGTCCTTTATAAACATGTGAAAAATCTAGTCAATTAATATACAGGCCTGACACTTCACAGAGAAAACAGAGGCAATTGCCTCCGTTGCCCCATGTCATTGCCTTGGTGCCCCTTGAAAATACTTAATTTCTGCATAATGGTGCCCTTTACCAAGGAGAAATCGCTTTGGTGCCCTTGCCCTTTCAAATACGAAGCATCAGGTCTAAATATAAATTACATTGTGAGTTGTATTCTGTCACTGCTGGGCAAACTTTTTAAAAATGTTTACAGAATCAGGTTTACTATTTTATAGAGCTTGGTGCAGCCAAGCAGAAATAATTGCGAAGAAAAATAACAGGCTGTAGCATTCACAACATGTGAACCACAAGGTAACTCAGGCTGGCAGCCTGTTATTGCTAAGCAAGATCATTTTCTGTGGTAAGACTTTTGTGCTTAATTAAGTGGCATTTTGACTGGTAACCTCAGTATTCCTGTTTCTGCTGAGCTTAGTAGATTTGTGTGCGTACCACATTGTACCTGGACGTACAAGTGACTGCTCTTGTTACTCAAACAGAATTTAAATGGTGTTTGAAGCTTTGCATGGTGTGGAGGATAAGAGTAACTATAAATATAAATATAAATAGTAAACTTGCGGGTACAACCATGTGTAAAAAAAAAAAAAAAAAAAAAAAAAAAAAAAACTCTTTGAGGGAGTGTTGGCTCTGAAAAGAGCCGGTTTGGTCTCGACGTTTCGAACAGTATACTCTGCTCGTCTTCATTCTCCTGAAGACGAGCAGAGTATACTGTTCGAAACGTCGAGACCAAACCGGCTCTTTTCAGAGCCAACACTCCCTCAAAGAGTTTTTTTTTTTTTTTTTTTTTTTTTTACACATGGTTGTACCCGCAAGTTTACTATTTATATTTATATTTATAGTTACTCTCAAACAGAATTTGTTCAAAAGTGGGTAAACCCCAACTGTGCCTCAAGCTCAAAACACAGAATGTACAGAACCCACGGACTCAATATTCCTACCATAATGTATGTATTCAGCTAATGTTTGTTCATTTTATTACAATAATTTTTTTTAAATGATGATTTCATACAATTTTATTTGAGAGCTTTTAATATTTCTAAATGTTTAATTATTGGAAGGTTCATGCCGTCATAACGTGTATCAAGTGCTCAGTCCTACAATCACACACACACACTGTGTATATTTACTTAATGTCCTGTACCCAGACTACAAATCTCATGTAGTTGATATCATCAGACCACATCATTTCAGATTGGTGCAGGGCAGAATTTTCCCAAACAGCAATTAATCCATATCCACTAAGCAAAATTGCTGTGGCGCTTAGCAATTATCTGTACTTAACAGCTCTTTGAGTTTGGTATCCAGATGTTCAATTGCCAAGGGGCAATTTTTTATTAAAGCTGCTTAAGTAGCAAACTTTGCCCTTGCTATTTTCTGCTAAGCAAAACTAAGCAGGAAACCAGTCAAAGACAGTGCATGTGGTATGGTATTTTGGCTGGTAACCAGCCATGTCATGTTCGTGTGCTTGTGATTGACTCTCTGCATATTTTTGCTTCGCTGACAAAATTTGCTTCGCAGCATTTTTCAGACGGCTCTTTAACATTGGGCACAGGTGATCTTTAACATCGGTGCATGAGATGTGTAGTGTGAGGTACATAGTCTGAACTGAGTAATGCATACATACATGGTGAACTCATGGCTTGCTCTCCAATGGTTTAACACTAAGCTGAACTGTCAATCTTGGCGAGGACGTCGCCCAGCTTGCTCTCCAGCTCCTGTATCTTCTCCGTGTTCTCCTTGATCTGGTAGTCTTGACTCTTCACGGTGGCCTGGAGAGACTTGACCTCATCCTGAAGGGCCTTCACTTCCTATGGAAACAAAAAATAAAATACATTGAAAAAACAGTTTTAAAATGCTCAGGACGGATGAAGTCACTGTGCAGTTTTGAGCAAAACGGGCACATTTTAATCTGAAAGTGATACTTGGAATAAAGTTGTCAACCAGTTGGGGAGAAAATATCTCTGTCCAAAATGGTGTCATCTTTCAATTAGTATCTGTTTCTCATGCATAAACAGGACATTTTATGCTCGATATGTGGCATGGTGTTTTTATTGTGTTTTGGGAAATATAAACTTGCCCACCAACAAAAGAATGCATGTCAATACGAATCACTGAAGCAACATTGCAATCATGTTTCCTGTGTTGGAACAAAAGTTATTTCCCCACACCAAAGTCGTACCAGCCCTTTACAACCAGTTCCTAATTTTATTAAGATGTTTACCAGTAAGCACATTTTTGTTCTAACTAAAAATTGGCGTAAGCAAAAGTGTATTTCATAAAAGATTAATGAGATTTAACGTGTGTGGCGTGTGCACCCAATTTCACAGAACTGCTGAAGCAGCAAATAGTGCCTACAAATTTTCTGCTAAGCAAAAATGAGCAGGATACAAGTCACAGATGGTAAATGTGATATGGTGACATGGTATTTTGGTATTTTGGCTGGTAACTTTGTACTTATAAAAAAAAAAATGGTTGTGCTTAACTCCTTTTTTTTGCTTGCCTGAGCAGCTCGGTGAAATTGAGCCCTGCTCGCGCAGACTGCTGGGAATTACGCATACCTTTTGCTTTGCTTATAGTAAGCAGTGGTTATGAAATACAAACTGTGCTTAGAAGTGGTCTGTAAGCAGACAAACTCTGCTTACAGGCTTAATGAAAGTTACTCCAACACCAGAAGAATCTACTTACCGTGTTACTGGCTGCTGATGTGGAGGAACCACCGTCTCCACTGTGAACCTTCTTGGTGAACCCTGATACCTTGTTAACGGACTTCCCTAAGCGGACCTCCCTCGACTTTGGCTTGAAGCCAATCTTCAGGGAAACCAGGATGGGGTCTTTAGTCTGGCCAGCCTCCCACTGCTCAGCGGTTAAAGCTGCCTCATACCCAGGGGTATCTGGGAACAAATCATCTTGGAAGAGATCCGACTAAAAAGACCAAAACAAACAAAAACAAAAAGTCAAACATTTTTATGGACAATTCTTAAACAAAATGACTGCATGTATTTCCTTACAATATCATTTTATGGAACATATAATCTGTGAAATCACGTGTTTAAAGTAAAACACTAAGAACATGGACTCCCTACTGGCACAATTTGTTTCGCATTCACAGCTCAACAGTGGAAAACATCAAATCTTACATTTCATAAATGTTTCTTATCAAAGTTTCGTTTCGCTGATATTTTGTTTTATATCAAGTCATAAACCACAAAGGAAACTGACTGGGTAAATTTTATATATAATTTGGGTTTGAACAAAGAAAAATTGACTGGAGCAGGACTTGCACCAAAGACCTCCGGATTAACGTACCAGCGCTCTACCAACTGAGCTATCCAGCCCTATGTTGGCAGTCGCCCTATTAGTCAATATCTTTGTTCGGGGGTGCCAATCAGAAGCCATACAACTGTTAGCTGTGGTGTAGCCAGGGATCACACCCAAGTTTACGATACAACCTTGGAAGCGGCAGCCAAGGGATCATCTTATTTTGTTTGAACTGGGAGATCAACCATCTCAGCCCTCACCTTTCGCGGGACTGTCATCGCCGTGGGGATAACAACAAAGTGATTCGTGTTTCCCTTCGATGATTTCTCGATGCGGTAAAACCGCATGACCTCGTTCTGGTTCACATCGCAGCCTCGCTTGGGCATTGCCGCTGCGAATGTCTGAGGCTTCTCCTGGAAAGAACTTAGCCAGAAGATGTAGGGTGCCTCGTCTGTGATCTCGTAGTAGCGGATAACCGAGTCACCCTTTGGTAAAAAGAAAGGATAATTAAAAATAAAGTCATCAATACTTCAGGTTTGATTGCTCACTTTGCACTTAATGGATTACTGAGTTTTCTTTTTATTTTTTGTGGGATACTTTCTGGGAAATAAACTTGACTTTTAGTTTTAAAGTTTTGAAAAATAATTCACAAATGTCTCCAAAATATGTCCAGATGTACCATTTTACTCAGATTTGTTTACAAAAACTTTGGATTTAAGTGCATGTATCTACCAATTAGGATCAATAAATCTGCGATTTCCCAATTTGTTTACATTGTGTAAGTCAAGTTTTTATTTTCCTCCCCAAGTCTCCACCACTGATTCCAAATCTGACTTCAGCTATATCCCTTTATTGAAGCCATGCACTCGATGCACACCACTTCTATATATATATTTCAATATTGTCTTCATGGCGACTAGATGTGGAATACGGTACTCCGATGAAACCAAAAAACAATGCATCTGCCATTACAACATGTAAAAAACTTGTCTAAACTGTGGTCTTTTTCATTTTTTTTGTTTTTTGAGAACTAGCCCACAATAAACAGATTTCGTGCACAAAAAAGTGACATTTATTCTAATCCCGTACAAACCACTCTTCAGCTGTACCAACAGCCAAAGCCAGGAGACTGAAGCCAGAGCCATGGTTTGAATACAGAAAAAGGAAGGAAGGAGTGAAGACCACTGTTGTAGTATCATATTTCTAGTTTACCTTAGCTGCTAGGTAGATCATGCCAGTATCCCAATCATAGGTAATAACGTTCACACCGTTAGATTGATCAATTTCATCAAGTTCTAGGTTCTTTCCAGTTTTCTACGAAGAAAAAAAACAAACAATACAATTTTTAAAAACGAAAACAATTTTTTTTTATCACATCCATGATAACATCTTAACGAAATTATGCTTACCTGAATAAGATCACCAGCCAAAATACCATGTCACGTGTGCAATCTGTGACTGATATCCTGCTTATTTTTGCTAAGCTTAAGCAATATTTTCCACCTGAACAGCTTAATGAAAATTCGGCCCTGGACTCAAAACAGTGCCCAAATTCATACAGCTGCTTAAGCAGAAAAGTTTGCTCAGCAAATTTTTTATGAAGCGCAAATCAGCAGGACACCAGACAAAGATGGTGCGTCTGACATGGTATTTGGGCTGGTAACTTTATTCTGGTAAGCACAATTTTGTCGTGCTCAGGGCCCAATTTCATAGAGCTGCTTAAGCAGAAAATAATGCTAAACAATTTCCTGCTAAGCAGAAATGAGCAGGATACCAGTCACAAATTGTACACGTGACATGGTAGTTTGGCTGGTAACCTTATACTGGTAAGCAAAATTTTATTGTGCTTAGCAAATTTGTGTGCTTAAGCAGCTCTATGAAATTGGGCCCAGGTACTTTTTGTGATTAAGTAGCTCTATAAAATTGGACCCAGAAGTCAATTGGTTATGTTGAGCCCATAGAACATGATCATTAATAACATCGTCTTACTGTAGTTCATACATGTACTTAATAAATAAAACCAGGCATGGAATTTCATCTTAGAGAGGGCAAGGCCATTTTCATTTTTTGCAAAGGGCACTTCCATTGGAAAGTCTTAAAGTCTATGGGTTACTTTTGAAGGGGGTACTGAGGCCAAGACCAGGGGCAACAGAGGCCATGGCCTCCGTGTAATTCCAAGCCTGTAAAACAATCCACGTTTTGTTGAACTAAGCATCCTGAAATACATAGTAGTTCATGTTGACATAACAACAACAGAAATATGCAATACCCCTTTGATAGAAGACACAATTTGCTTTTACTTTTAAAACCTTGCAATGAATTTGCAGACAAAACAAAATGGAAAGATAACATACATGACATAGTACATTTTCAAAACTTTCACTGTAAGATGCATATGTTAACCTCTTTTTCAATGGAGCATTCCAAACATAGCAATGAGCAAGTTCGATCAAGGGACTATAGTTGACTATTGTCGACCAGTGAGCGATTTTGCCTGGTACCCAGGATGTATTTCATGCATAGGTAACCATGGAACATTGCCTAGTGGTTGACAAATGGTCGCTGCTCGAACTTGCCCAATGCTTTATTTGTTTGTTTCAGAATGTTATAAACATAAACTTAATTCAGTTCATAACACCGTCACTGAATGTTGAACTATAATTTTAATTTTTGCATCAATCCTTAAAAGCTCTACATGTACATCAGTGGGACTGGGGACATGTTGCATTCAACAGGCTTTGGATTGTTCCATTGTTGTGTCTGAGTGTGGAAATGGGAGGGGCTAGGGGGTGAAAGCTATTAAACACAATTACCTCATCCCAGAGTGCAAACTGCCGGGCACTCATTTTGTCAAAACCAGTGGTAAATATTCCCTTTTGGGTGAATGTAATCATCTGTGGTTTTGACCCCTCGTGACCGTCCCATGCCTGTACAAGAGGAAAATGAGGGGGGAAAAATGACATTACATGGATTATTAAAGGTATCGAACCTATGTAAATTTACAGTACACAGTTGAAAACATGGACAAAGCGTTAGTTATTGAGTTAATATGAAAGGCCTGATACTTTCAATTCAATTCAATTCAGTTCAAAAATGGTTTATTAAAAACATGTATCGCAGTTAAAAAACTGAATTGCACTATGTAAACATCAAATATGTTAAAAAATACATCAAACAGAAATGAACAATAGGAAGAAAACAATAATATTATGTACATTGTCAAAATAAAACAGAAGGCACAAGTATACATGTGTACATATACACACAAATATATATTAATAGGCATTTAAAAGACTTGGGTTGGTCATATTTTTTGCTTTTTTGGTCTTGTAGGGGCAAGGCAGTTTTTCCTTAGTAAAGGGCACCTCCATGAGAGAATTATAAATTTGTCCTGGAACATTTCAAGGGGCACCAAGGCAATGACCAGGGGCATAGAGGCAATTGCCTCTGTTGCCACCTTGAAGTCTCAGACCTGCATGTGTGTTGGCTACTGATCAACTTTAATTGACAGGGCCTACTTGACACACCCTTTGAGTGAAATTTGAAACATGACGTCCTTGGATGTCAACAATCAATGGGTCTGTACACTCCACACAGGAATTGTTAGTTAGTCAAAAGAAACTAAACCATCATTTTGATTAAGTATCATGGAAATTCAGGAAAGAACTAAAGATTCCCGGCATAAAAATATACAGACCCACTATATTTGAAATGTGACGTCACTGATAGGGTATCACATACCCTGACATTTTATACCATTTTAATGGGAGGTAATAGCGACTTGTATTTTTTGTGAGATTGTTTTCACACTTTCATACTATTTATTGAAAAATGGTAGCATTTTAAAACTGAATTTCACCTTTCATCCCCTCTTTAATAACAATAAAATGTCAAGACTTCTGTCTCGTTACTCACAAAGAGACATTCAATTCCTTTCACACATATCGACAAAAACAATATGGAAACGCTCTCAAGGTAACAAAAAAGAAGAAGTAATTTACAGAAAAATTAATGAAGTGAGCATTTTAAACTTTACACTCGATTCGTACCTTCAGCTCTTTACCACTGTGCGAGTCGAACACGCGAATCTTTTTGTCCCTGGCTGTCACTCCAAAGCGGCTGCCATTGTAGTCAAAGGCAATCCCAAAAGGAATCTCTGGCAGACAGACTTCCGTAATCACACTGGCGCTCTCAAGATTCCAGATCAAGATTTTGCAGTCTTGAGCTGTAGCCAGGGGGATATAAATGCACAAATACAAATATGGCAAACCCACAATTAGTATAACTTTTCGCTTTTATTTCCCCATTCGGTCTTTTTGGCGATTACACTAGAAGACCATTCTTAAATGGCAATTAATTACTGGGATCATTTCTCACTTTAAAAAAATCCACCCCCACAAATTCTAATTATTGTGGTATGCCCGATCCCATGTGAAGCATTTAATCAGTTTACTTGTGCAGTCCTCAGTCCAACTTCATGACTCCGCCAAATTCTGCGCTTGCGATCACCATTCTCCGCTTACAGTGCGAGCACCGATTTTCTGCGCTAGCTGTGTAAGCGAAGAATACTTAGTAATGTGCTTAAGTACGCACACGCACAAGTAGAATTTCCCTGCGAACCCGTGAAATACGCTTGACGTAAGCGCGGAATTTCCTGCTTCCGCAAGCGTCGATTCTTTGCTTATTGTAGTGTAAGCAAAGCCATGAAATTGGGCCCAGAACAAACAAAACCTGCAGTTGGATTTTGATGGGTCGGGATGGTTTATGGTGGATCGTGTCAACACTGTGATGCAACTCAACACCCAAACTAACTTTGGCTGTTGAGCCTGGCCCGATGCCAGGCAGGATCTGCATAACAATGAATACTCGGTCTGTCAGAATAAATAAAACATCCTCTGGTGTTGCCCAAGTTTGATGGATTCCTTTACTGACTATCTTTGGAATGGTTTAAACAACTAAAATCATTAGTCATTCACATGCATGGGTGTAAAAGGTACTCCACCAGCCTTAAAAGTATATTGTTTGGAAGTTTCCTTATGCATGTAAATTTATATTAAGACTTTCATTCCCCTACATGTAAATCTAATAACCTTTGCCAGTTAGTTGATCAATCATCCTCAACCATTCACTTGCAGGGGTTTTGTATGGTTTGAAATTTGTGAACTGAAGTATGTTGTGTCCTACCAAATGTAGATGCATTCACCACATATCATAACTGCAGTATGCTTATTTCATCTACACAATTTTTGTGTCATGCAATCAAAACAATGAAATTAAATGGTCAGTCAGTAGGAGGGTCAAAGAGAAATGACTTACCGCTTGTTAGAAGGATATTCTCGGCTGTAGGATGCCACATGAGCTTGACGATCTTCTTCTGATGGTAGTCAAGTTTCAACATCGGCTCAAGATCTTTTTCTGGATCCAGCCCTTCGTCTGGGATGCTCCACAGGTATACAGCCGCATATTCATCCCCGCTAGCGATGATGTTGTCATCAAACGGATTCCACGCCAGGTCAAGCACTTTACCCTTGTGACCTCTGACCTGAGGGTGATCAGGGTCAACCCGAGCAGGCTGCAAGAGAGAAAAAGAACATACATGAATGCCCTGTTCTCGATATCTTGATGTACTTTGAGGTACTTGTTGGCAAGTATCACAACAACGAAGCCCTCAATCAGTGATTGAAACATGTCGGTGAACTCTCTACTCTGCAGTGGTTGATGCTAGGCATCGTTCTCCCTGAATAGTGGTTTGCTGGCCAAAAAGCCAGTGAAATCACCAGAGGACCAGTGCAAAATTCACTCCGAGTGGCCAAGCAGGCTAGTTCAGTGTAGACAAGCATCCCTATTTACTACGAAATATGGACTTGCAAAAAAGCTGGCGGACTAATGATGACAAGCTGTCAAAATAATGGGACCGGTCAAATCGGTCCGAAGTCAACTCGGTCCGAGTCAACTTGGTCCATATTCATCTCAGTCCCCAGTCATCTCAGTCCCAAGTCAACTCGGACTGACGGATGAAGTGAGCCTATTTTTGACAAACTTAGCTCCTGGTTTAATTGTCATACATAATTTTTTTTTAGGAAATCGGTAAAAGCCGGAATTGCCTGATCTGCCGGAATGGTCGGAACTGAGAAAAAATAGTTTTTTTTAAAGATGTCGCTGCAGTGGAGGTCGGAACTCAATTGAAATGGTATAAACGATGTTGTCATAATTACCCACTTAACTCTGCAAAAGAATATCCCCGGAACTCAAAAATGTGAAAATGTTGACCAACTTTGTTGATCGCCTGACGAACAAAACAGACAGCAGGTACCAGACTATGCAACAGACGCACGCAAATTGGCACTGTATTCGTAGTCGGGTAGCAATGCAAGCTGGCATTGCAGAGGCCAGAACTCGCGTTGCTTTGTATATGGGAAGGTCTCTGATTGCAGGTCGGAACTCTCGTTGCAGTGTTAGCTAATGGGGCCAATATATCAAGCGTTGTACGGTGGTTGGAAGTGTCGGGATTTGCTTTGCGGCGTTGTGTATCTATATTGTACATGCGGTGTAATCAGCGAAGGTCGCTGATTGCAGGTCGGAATTTGCATTGCGTTGTATGGTAATGTCGCTGATTGCATACAATGCAATGCGAATCCGGACCTCTGCAATGCCTGCTTGCATTGCTATCCAACAGGCGACTACAAATCTGTTGCATAGTCTGGTACCTGCTGTCTGTTTTGTCCGTCATGCGATCAACGAAGTCGGTCAATTTTTCATGTTTTCGAGTTCCGGGGATTTTTTGTTTGTTAAGTGGGTAATTATGACAACAACTAATATCTTTGACTATTTAATTATAGTTCCGGCTGCCTCTGTTGCCAATTCTTAAAAAATAGTGTCTATTTCGAGTTCCGATCATTCCGGCAACTCAGGCAATTCCGGCTTTTACCCACACCCATTCTTTTGATATTTATTTTGGACTATTTTGTTTAAAGGAATTTTAGTTGAATTTTTTACAAATACTCCTTCTTTTATAATGATTTATAGACCTACTTAGTTTACTTCAGACCAAGATGACCATAATACAAAATAATTAATAGTAAGGGAAAACTGAAAGTTCAGCACACAATACAGGAAACAGAAGAACAATTAATGGATAGGATTGGAAGGTACATGTATTTTCAACCTTAGAATATTTTGGCTACTTGTGTTCGCATAAAAACAGGGCGCTACACTAGAAAAAAAAGTCTTAATCTTGTTTACTGAAAGATACCCGATGCCAGGAATCAACTCACATTGATATTTTTCTAAATAAGTGTTTGTTTGTTTAGGTGATCTTCCCAACGAAGGAACTCAGCAAAGCTCCCACAGGGGGATGTAAATGCCCAAGCTGGCAACAGCCAATACAAAAATTTGTTCATAATCATGACGTCTGCGAATGATTATGAATGAATGAATTGCACAAATCAATAAACTGTGATTTATTATTTATAGGCCTAGTGTAGTATTACTTAGTAAATAAAATACTAATGAGATATTTTTTTATGATTATAGGTTTTACTGAAGACCAGCCCTTATTATCCATTTCAAAATGAAAGTTACACTTCCAATTTAATTAAATTAGTTTCCCAAAAATAATACTGGCTAAACTGTAATTGATTGGAACTTAAATAAGTCATCTCGACCTTGAGTTAGACTTTTTCGAGCTGGCGGTGCGGTTTCAATTGTAAATTGAAGTTCCTGCCCACCCCTTTCCTTTATGTCATTCAAAAACATTCTCAACATGCATACTATTATGGTTATAAAGAAAAAAGTATTCTACCTCATTAAGCTTGAATACAAGGAAGGCACCGCCACCCTGAGGTTTCGTGGCCAGAGCCACAAACTTGGGGTTGACTGCACAGATGTGTCCGTCCGTTGTTCCATCGTTCACACCACGGATAAAAGTGAACTGCTGCTCAGCTTTCGCCGATGTGCCGAAGACATGGCGAAATTTACTCGATCTGACGAATTTCCCAGCCATTTTTTATGACTCTGTGATTACTCTCCCGTTACCGGTGCAAAGTTACCTGGGCTAAAATATGAAGTGGTTTTCAGTAGAAGGTCCTGCACTTTGAGGAAGATAAAAAGGGCGAACAAAAGCAGGAAGTGGTCTGCGGGTGTGGGAGTTGGCTCGGTCGGGCTGCAGACGCGTATCCGAACTACGAGCTGTCGTGTCTTTCTAACTGCGGTATAGACTGGCTCCGTAAACAGCGTGGAAGCAAGCGGAAAAAACTAAGCATAGCGATCCCATTAGTTGACACTGCGTTGAAAAATGAACCGGCGCTTAGGAAAAACAACCCAGACGACGTGAACGTGTTGGTTTAGATGATTGACACAGGGAACCTGACTTCTGTTATGTTTTTTTTAAAGGATTGGTGTAGCTAGCTTGATGACATGGCGAGTGCCGCGAAAAGACAAAAAGTTGGACCTCTACTTGGCAGAGAAAACAAGCAGCAGGACAACACAAAGTTAGAGGATGACGTACCGACTGTATTTCTGAAATGGTGTGCAGATTTGGGGTTTAATGTTAATCGAAAGGTACGATAACTTGAGTTCCAGATTGCAAGGTTGCAAATACTCCTTTCAAATTCAAGAATTATCATGTTCACACCATGGAGGTAGGAACCTACCTCCATGTTCACACTATCAATGACTATACAAAATATGACTCTTTTATGAGTGAGAGCATGGAGCTATAAAAGGGATTCTAAAATCTAAATAGCTCCATGGTGAAAGTGTGAAATGCAACCACAATGTTTTCACTCATTATGACAATGGAGTTAGAAGACGGCTGAGATTATCTTCTTATTCACTCAGATAGAAGGATCAACTGACAACTGTATGACGTTTTTGAGGTGTTGAGTAATTGACTGTAGTGTTGGTGTTTGTTTGTTTGTTGGTTAATATTCCCAACACTGGAACTCGGCAAAGCTTTCACAACAGCCAGGGGATATAAAATGTATGCCAAGCGGGAAACAGCCAATCTCTCTTTACACAAACATTGGTTTTAAACATCAACAAATTGTGATTCAATAACTAGACGACAATACTTATTCTGGACGAATTCGAACCCACAAACTTGTGATTGCAAGTGTTGCAGTATGGTTCTAACATGGAGGTATAATTAGAAGGAGTTAGAATGTCCCCCACTTCAGACAAACTATGTCCAGGGCCTGGTCGTAAAACTATCACTTCATTACCCAATGCAAACATTGGCCAGCAGTCCAGCTAATCTAATTAGCGCCTTGAGACAAGGCCCAGACATGAGGCGCAATTCTACCTCCATGGTACTAACCACTTGACACCAAGTGTCACAATGGTAATGCTATATACAGGACAGTGAGAATGTCAACAAGTCTTTTTGGAGAAGACAATAAAGTACAGGATTGGTACCCAATATTGACTAAGACAATTAGGCCTACGCGTTTGATACTGAAGCTCGCTGATTATAAACTTCACACTAGTACCAGAGAAACATTTCTTGACTGTCTAATTCAAAAAATGTTGCCATATTTAAAAGATCCCTAACTCACTACTTCTTGTTTCATTTGCCACAACAGTCAAACTAAGCTTGATGTGAAGGTAAACCAAACAAACTCATTTTTTTAATGTGTTATTTTCATCAAAACATTGACAAACAATGAAACTTTTCTGTAAGACTAAAAGGATATGAATGTGTATATCTTCTTTTATTAAAACACATTTATGTAAACTGTAGTAACTTTTGGTTGAGGGGGGGGGGGCCTGGAATGTTGTAAACCAACAACCATTTTCCTATAGCAAAAGTCCATACGACCAAATAACAATCAATTTAAACTTTATAGTCAATCAATGTTTTAAATTGTCTTCATTAAAAATCTTGACAGTGCTTCTTTTTTTTTTTTTTTTTTTTTTTTTAGGTTAGAGTGAGCAAGCAGGGCTCCTGTAGTCATTATGGAATGATAGCAGAGGAGGACATACCAAAAGGAGAGACGTTGTTTAATGTGCCTAGAGATGCCTTGCTACACCCAGACACCTGCTCTATCTCATCGATATTGAAGAAAGGTACTGGAAGCGTACTACGGCTCTGCCACTTTGTCCCCGAGTACCAGGGCTAACAAAAAAATAACACTTAGTTGTAATTTAAAGGCTGGGTACACTTTTGGTAATTGTCAAAGACCCACCACCTTTTGAACCACTGACTTATGGCACTAGGGTAGCAAAGAGCTGGCGATGGCAATTGTGGTTTTTGTTTTTATTTCTGGAGAGGAATTTGATTCACAGAAACAATTGGGCACAATCATCAATTGGGGGCACATGTCTCCCGGCCACTGGGATGCCACTGAGAACGCCCAACATGGTAGCAACTCTTACAATGTAGAATAAAAAGGGAAAGTATTTTTTAGGGCAGAGGAAAGAGGGGCTCATAAATTTTTTTGTACATTTGTATTTTATCTTGTAGGAGAGGGTAAGCTGAGCAGTGCTAGTGGCTGGGTGCCTCTTTTACTGTGCCTGATGTATGAATACACCAATAATGAGTCAAAGTGGAGGCCGTATCTAGACACATGTCTAGACTGTGGCCAAATGGATCAGCCAATGTTTTGGGAAAGGTAAGGATTTTTTAAAAGATTGACGACAACTCAAAATGGTGTTTTGTAAATGGTTTGATGAGGAGATTGAGGTTTGAGAACAACTTCTTACTGAATCTTTACCCAAATTCGCCTCCTGTAAAATGATTTACCCTGAATTTGCACAATTTTGTCAATTTTTATTCCATTGAAGAATAGAGAATACTAATTTTAGTTTATAACAAAACCACAATAGATGATGTTGAATGGTCAGACAGTTGGAGGGTTGACTGTGTATTGTGTGGGTGCATTGGCCCTATGACATCAAAATGCAGGCTGGCATAGTTTATCGTGGATAATAGTGAATGGCCAGACAGTAGGAGGGTTCACTGTGTACATGTAGATGCATTTAAATTATGATATCATATTGCAAACCTTTTTATTGGTTATCTATCAGTCCAACTACATGTAGTAGTGGATAATATTTAAGGGTCAGACAGTAGGAGGGTTGACTGTGTACTATGTAGAATTCAACTTATATTTTTCGAAGATTCATGAAGAAATAAACAACTTATTCTACCGACCACAAACTAAATAAAATAATACTACATCTAATTGTAAATGTTTGCCGTTGTTTTCATTTCCTAACAGACAAACTGTTACAAAAGAACTAAAGAGTACCGGTGTTCCTGAGTTAGTTGAGAAAGATGAAGAGAACATTGGCCATGAGTACAGTGGTGTCGCTGTACCTTTCATGAAAGAGAACCCAAAACAGTTTGAGTAGGTACATATTATTACGCCTCATACATATTTATGAGATAGTTTGCATATTTCATTGGTTAATGCTGCCTCAAGTCAAGCAGGCTTATAAAAGTGTAAACACCTTATGGGATACAAATTTAAAAGGTTTGTTGCATCAAATACATTTAACGCAAATGAAATAGTTTGTCGATAACAATATTATATTTTTTCATCAAGTATATCAAAATGTGGACGCCTATTATGGATGAAAATTTAACTTCAAAAAGAACCCAAAACATTTCAAAATAATAAAATAATTGACCATCCCATTAGAAAACCCTTACAGTCCCAAATACTTTATCCAATTGCCTAAGTGAAGGACTCAGGGGGAATGGGGCCAGTTAGCCCAAATGACAATTGGTTATCACAGGGTCAAGCGTACCAATTTTTATCAAAGTCCAAACAATTTGGCGTGGAGTGACATAAGAGAAAAGAATAATGGGAGGGTTGAAGCCACATGGTAGCAAAAATGCATAGTCTGGTAACGGAAGCATTGATTTGGATGAAATTCTAATGGTTTTACATTTTGTAAAACATATTGTTTTAAGAAAGTAATATTTCACCTTTTTCTTGAAGTCTCAGCCTCCACACTCTGGAGCTATACAGGAAGATGGTAGCCTTTGTAATGGCCTACAGCTTCACGGAACCCAAGAAGAAGACAAAGAGTCCTCAAGATGATGAGGAGGAGGAGGACGATGAGGATGATGATGATGATGAGGACTTTGGAAGCCCGCCCTCTATGCCCATGATGGTACCGATGGCGGATATCTTGAATCACGTTGCTAAGAACAACGCCAGGCTACAGTTCGGGGAGACCTGTCTGAGCATGGTCTCAACGAGGGAAATAAAACAGGTATGTGTGTGGTGTCCATTCCGTAGCAAGACAGTGTAGAAACTAATAAACTCACTTTGATTTGAGACATTGTGGTTTCCCTCCGTTGTTAACAGAATGAAGAAGTATTCAACACATACGGTCAATTGGCCAACTGGCAACTGCTGCAGATGTACGGCTTTGCTGAACCATACCCAGAAAATATATACGATACAGTAAGTAGTAACATCTTCTCGAAGTTTGTAGACAGGCCTTGCCCACCAGGCTAGTAAAACTCTCCGTTTTACTTGCCCCCCCCCCTCTCCAAAGTTCTAGTAGCCCAGATTTTGAACATGATGTCGTAAATGTATCTTTCTGATGTATTAATGGTAGAGATCACAACCATTTGAATGGTGAAAAAATGATGTTACATTCAAACACTAAAAAAAAAATGGTGAAAACATTAAAATTACAAAACAAAAATATAATGACAAAAAGCAAGAGATGAAAAAAAAAAATTTTAAACAACAGATTAAACAATATGGTATACATTCTAAAGACAGGACAATGGCACACCTGAAGGACTACTGTCTAATTTTCCAAATGCCATAAGACGAAAAAGAAAAAAGAAAATACAATCCAAAAGCCTCAACACCACATAGGAAAGAAAAACAAAACTTGCAATAGAATTTTATTGTAGTAGTTACTCAGGGACACTCAGTATTGGCACTAAATTTATTTAAAAGAATAAGCCGTCAGATCAAGACTAGTTCATTATTGTTTTGCTGTATCCTTGATGAATGATAGTACTTTGTAACACAGGTTGACCTTTCAGCGACCTTTCTGAAGGATGTGCCTTTAGCTGAGGATAAGTTCGAGTTTATAAGCGAGAATGTTGAGATGTACGGCGTCAATATAATCATCGGTTGCAGTGAGGTGTTCAATAAATGGGAGACATGTAACATACTCAAGGTAATCACATGTTTAAAATAATGGCAAAAATATAAAACTGTTTTGTCAGATATTCTTGAATAAAAGGTTTCATTTACTGTTTACACAATTTTCTTGTCTTTATTGTTATTATTAATGTAGAAATTAATAATAATATGTATATAGCGCTTAATACTGGCATTTCTAAGCGCATTAACTTTAAATTACAAAGAGATGAGCCTTTAATGGAGATTTGAATGAGTCAGTAGAGGTAGCTTGACGAATATTGAGAGGGAGATTGTTCCCTGAATTATCAAGTTTTTCTGGGTAAACAAAAATTGCTTATAGATAAATGAACATTTTGATAAATGAAACAGTGAGAGACAAAGTAATAATTTGGGATTGGAACATAAACAGTGATCACTGCATTGTTTGTTTGGTGTTCCAGATTTTAAGTATGTCTGCGGAGGAGTTTGAAACGCACCAAGATAAACTTTTGAACGATGAATCTGATGAGGAGGATTTTTATGAGGAAACTTATGAAGACATTTTAACATTCGGTGAGTTTTTTTTTCATTATCTTGATATATTTCTGGCTCATTGCTTAAACCGGAAGATTAGTCAGCGTGTTTATTTTTCTCTCTGGTTGTATAATCTGGAAAAGGATAACATTGCACAGATTGTAAGCACAGAATTGCACAGGTAGTAAGCACAGAATTGCACGGGTCCCAAGCACAGAATTGCACGGGTCCTAAGCACAGCATTGCATGGATTTTAAGCACAGAACTGCACTGGTCATAAGCACAGAACTGCACAGGTCCTAAGCACAGAATTGCATGGGTCCCAAGCACAGAACTGCACGGGTCCTAAGCACAGAATTGCGTAGGTCCTAAGCACAGAATTCCATAAATGTAAGCCACCAAATTCCAGCGATTGTAAGCATACAATTCCGTGCCGTAAAATAGGGTCCATTAAACTAAACTTCAATGGCCTTTGTGTAAATCCTGGCCTGAAATTATTAACTATTTTGCTTTCATTTCTATGATAGATGGTTTCCAGAAGATTCCAGCTAAATGGAAGTCTCTTCTTAACACTTGTGCAAAACGCCAGTTAGAAAGCTACAAGAACTCGTTGGAGCAGGATTTACAACTCCTTCTGGAGGATCAACCTGAGCCTCTCAAGAGCAGAGAGAGGTACGCGGTGTACGTCCGAGTGGGTCAGATGAAGATACTGGAAAAAGTAACTCAATTGACAAGGGTATAAAGATCATGGGATACGAGCCGAGTTTACACAGAATAAATACTGGACAAAATTCATCAGCTGAGCAAGATTTAGCAGGGAATGTGTCACAAGGGATGCACTTCACATGGTATTTGGGCTGGAAACTATTCTGCTAAGCAAAACTCTCTGGGCTCAGCAACTTTGGGTTTTGATGCATTATTATCCATCCGGAAAATTATTAACACATTACATTTATCTTGGCTTGTTGTTTGTAAGATACACAAATTTTAAATCAAATTTTAAATTGTTGAATTTATAGATTTATTTCATTTTGCTTCGTGGTATCCAAAAGCCCAGAATAAAAACAACTCTTCCAGGCAGAGAAACCAAATATTTTCCAATAAATGGATTACTTTTATTCAAAAAAATTACAGTCTTTTTGATAATTTGTACATTTCCTTATACAAACAGTGATGCTTAATACAATAGTCATGTCATTTTAAATTTCTTAACAAGAACAATCTACAAAACACTGTGCATTTTTTTGTTTAATTCAGTAAAACATACAGACCAGCGTAACGGTAAAAGATTTCTCAATATTTTTTACAAAATACATTACAAGTGTTCCCTTCTTTAGTCTGTGCCTCTAAAGCCACACTTCGCCATTTGTCAAGAACAGATGATAACACGGGTGGTCAGACTTACAAATTGAGGTGTCAAAGGTCGCAGGGGTCAAAATTGTAGGTTTCCCTCATGACGTACTCACAATACATTATAAGACTAAAAGGCCTAGTTTTAACTATTGTTGGTTTTGGGCTGTGGCTTGTGGCTCACAGCAACTGCGTTTTTTTAGGCTGTGTCCAAACCAAGCGGCTTTGGCTATGACTAAGGTCTTTGGCTGAAGAAGTGGACTCCCAGCCATAGCTACTGACAAAGCCATCAGATCGGACGCAGCCGTCAGACTGAAAACAGGTATTCTAAGACTACAACAGACTGGTATCATACTTGGCCACCCGCTACTCACTCATAAACTTCACTATAAATTTTACTTTATGTTTGGGAAACCTGTCAAAGTGTATCCAATTTTTCAAAAGATAAATAAAACAACTTTGTTTGTGCTTATAAATACTTTGCCTAAATCGTCTGTAGTTTTAAGTTATCAGATAGGTCTCTCCGTCTTTGATTTACATCCTTTTGTCTTAAGAAGTACTTATAGCTTTATTACAAGGATCTTAATACAGATTGCACATAATTCACCAGTTTCAAATGCACGCTCAAACATTACTTTTAATTGCATACCATTTTACGTTTTTTTATATTTTATTCTCGAACGGTACACATTTTACAGGGGCTCACTTGGCAGGGATGACATGGTTTTGTTACGAAGGGTTGACACAATTCCCAGTGTGAACAGGTGAAAAAAAATATAATCATTTCATTAATTTGTTGGGCAGGCAATCTTGCTTAGCAAAATTACCACATGGCACTGTGGCTGGTAAACCCGTTTCATGCTTAACATTTTACATTTCATAAAGGGTTCAGCACAACAGAATTGCTGAACACAGAAAAATCTTGCTTTGCAGAAACAGGTTACCAGCCAAAATACATGGTACACCATGTATTTGTGTCGATTTTGACTGGCTCCTGCTGGAAAAGTTTTGCTGAGCACTATTTTCTGCCAAACAGCTTTATGAAATTGATTTCAGAGCCTAATTCCACAAAGCTGTTTAAGCAAAAAAGAGAAGAAAAAAAAAGCTAAGCACAACAAACTTATGCTTACCAAAATAAGGTTACCAGCCAAAATACCATGTCACATGTTTCATGTGACTGGTGTCCTACCCATTTCTGCTCGGCAGAAAAATGGTTGAGCAATATTTTCTGCTTAAGCAGCCTCTATGGAATTGATTTCAGGTCACATGCTTTTTACCCCTTCATGAAAAATTGTAGCTTGATGAATTTGGGCCACACGTAGGAAGTAGATCCGTTTTTTTTCTTCATAGGCCTATTTCACTTCCTTCCTCCTTATTTGTATGTGCAGTTTTCTCAATATAGAAACACACGTACAGTAGAAAACTATCTTCTTAAGACTGGTTCATACTTCAGGTAAACACAGTCTGGAAAACAAAGATCAAGATTCCCTCAAACACATCTTTCACAATAAAGTACATTTTAAACTGAGATATCATTTGTCAAGAATCTCGGATGTGAACACTTTTGCTCTGCATTTGCGTACCATAAACAGGTTTTTAAAAAGTTTGCTTCAACAAGTGGCTTAATGTACAGGGTCGACCAGTTATTGCTTACACTAAATTATTATTAAGTTGTGTAATTGCTTTGATCACTTACATTGAATACTTTTTTATCAGGTTTGATGGACAAATGCTTACTCTCTTTACAAAATATGTAGACTTATTAGTTCACAATGTCAAGTTGCAGTACACGTCTACATCAACACTGCATAATAAGGGCGTTTGGAGATTTAGAAACTTCCTACAAAAAGCACAACTTTTAACATAGCGGTATAAAACAATGCATAGGTTTTGAGTGGGACATTTCTGGACAAAGTACGCCCCCCCATCCTTTGGCCCCTCCCCAATGATGAGTTTAAAGTACACATTTAAACGGATGATAAACTTCAAACTCAGAGAAAATATTTGCGTATTCAGGATACATGTACAAGTTAAATTACGTTTTTTCCCTTTTACAATCGGGTTGCAGCTGAATCAAACAACTTTGGCTATGGCTGCAGCAAGAACGTTGGAGGATAGGCTTTTTTAGCAATCCAGCCATAGCCACAATTGAAGCCATTTATTTGGATAAAGTTTTGGATGGCATTGGCTTATTGCAGGAAACAGCCGCAGCCACAGGCGAAGTCGCTTGATATGGACACAGCTTCAGAATGACCTTTGCCAAGCTGCCACCATCTTTGTCTAGTACCCTACAATGCAGTAACACTCCCGAGTACAAAAATCTTGTTCCACAAATAGGAGCCAGATTACTCCCCCCCTTACAGCCTCCATGTGGTTACATCACTTGTAATGACAGAAACAAGATGGCTACCCATGACAAAGGCCTATGGATGCATTGGCAGAAGGGTATAAAACACACATTAAATTTCCAAAGAACTTTCTGATTATTTGATAGGGAACAATTTCTGGCAATTGGGTGTACACTTAATAACAGTCCAAATTTGTACAGTATTGGATGCACGTATTCACCTCACTACACTATATATACATTATTATATCACATACATTGCTGTACATTTTCCAGAGTTACATTGCCCTTGTACACAGCAGACAGTGAACTGACTTTTTGTCTGAAATCATTCATTATGGACAAAAGTCTGAAAGTAGGAGATCTTTCTTTTTGAGCATTAAATTACAAGTTTCAGGCAAAACACCATCGCCCAATTTCATGGCTCTGCTTACCGCCGCATTATGCACTTACGATCACCATTCTCCGCTTACTGTGCAAGCGCCGAATTTCCGCGCTAGCTGTGTAAGCGAAGAATGCCTAGTAACGTGGAATACGCACGCGCACAAGTGAAAATTCTCTGCTAACCTGTGAAATACGCTTGACATAAGCGCGGAATTGCCTGCTTCCGTAAGCGCCAATTCTTTGCTCACGGTAAGCAGAGCCATGACATTGGGCCCTGGTGTGTATTTCACAATTATACTTTAATTGCACTTTAATCATTAATGTGTTTCGCTTATTGCATGTCATGGCCGATCGGTCTAGTGGACTAGACTCAAGTTCTGGTAGCCGAGTCATCGGGGTGTGGGTTCGAATCCCGGTCATGGCACTTGTGTCCTTGAGCAAGACACTTTCATGTAACTATGATTGCTTCTCTTCACCCAGGAAGAACTGGTTCTTGTGATTGATTTAGCTTTGAGCGATACATACTTAGCAGCACAGGCTGTATACTCCCCAGGGAGCTGAGGAATGAAATAAATGTCCCAGTGACCGTGGTCATAATGTTTACGTGCCGTGAGCGTCAACATTGGCAGATACAATCTCTATACAAGTGTCAATCTTATTTATTATTTTTAATGGACAGCGCTTTGAAGTGTTTTATGGACATGATGCTTTCAAACTGCACCCATTGTTATTATTTACATCCAAAACTCAGTATTCAAAATGTTGTCCGTAATGGCCGATTTCAGACACGATATTAGTCAATCAATCTCCAATCAGCATTCTTACAATAGTGGATTTGATACAACACCTACGTAGATCCTTGTCATTTGATTGGAGGATTGTTGGTGATGCGGCATGCGGAATTTACTTAACCCATTACATGACCTACGCCACAGATCGTCCCATCCTTTTTACTACTGCATGTCAGATCACACCGCATGCATCCTCGCGATGTACACAGCAGTACAAATGCCCTCAGAGTGGATGCCAAAACACAATCTTATACCATTTTGCTGCTATATTTTTCACCTCAAACCAACCATCTACTTGGATGTTATATAAAAACCGAAAATGACTGTTTTGCATTTGGCAATGGAGAGAACATATTTTCAGTCGTTGAAAGAGTAAGTGATACATTCAACTCGGCTTCACCTTGGTGTACAGAACATTCCCTCCTTCACCTCAGTAAACTATTCTCACCATCTGTACTCATAAACATACATAATATTTGTACAATATTCTCTTACAAATGCTTTACATAATATTCACGAGTATCACAATTTAATTTTTATACATTATACATAAATATATTATACTCATTTTGATTCCTTGTAAAAAAAATATTCAAAACACTTGCTTAATTGTTATGACCAACATACTTGAAAATACACATTCACAGAAAAACAAAAGGACCAATGCTCTTAAAATGCATTACTTGTAAAAAACTACATGATACCTGACAGCAATGAGTTCCAGTTCTGTAAATTTAAGAGTTGAGAATATGTTTTGTACCGTCTCAATTAACCATCTTAGAAACCATTCATTTTTGTATAATAATCACAACATGCCAAATCATGGCTAATATTGTTGATTTTGTACTATATTTTTGTCAGTAAAAAAAACCAAAAAAACACCAAACCAAACCAACTGTTATGTTTTACAAAAGTAATTAGTATGTCAAGATGGGAAACATTGGAAAATGTCACTTCTGGACATGACTGTCCCTACGACCTCTTTCTGTGAATGGAAGTAGGTCAAATCTTACAGCCATTTACGGCCGCCATTTGTACAACAGGCTTGAGGCCCCTATGGTCTCTCAAGGGTTAAGATTGTTTATAAAGAGTTCCAGTTGAAGTAAGAGATTTCACCCAAAAAACAATTATGTTGTAGATTTTAATTCAGATGAAAAAAGAGTGCCTTCCAAGTTTTCAATCATTCCTGGGGCGCACAAAATCAAACAGTTTTTTTGAGCACAGCGAGTCACGGTTTCAAATTTGTTTAATTATTGTGAAGTGAACTCGTTTAACAACACCCGCTTAATACAACAGGTTTCAAAAGTGAGACAGATGTGCATGATTAGCAGTTGATGATTAGTGTATCTTGGGCCGTGCCCGAATTGGGGCTACGGCTACGGCTGTTGCTAACAGGAGTTGCTATGGGCAGCCTATGCGTCAACACTCGTTCACGTGACGATCAAACCGCAGCCACTAACACGGACACTGTCTCAGGGTCTAATTTCATAAAACTTGATCAGCAGGAAAATATTGTGCAGTAGATTTCTTTCCTGATCAAATAATAAGTGGGGGACCAGTCAACAACAATGAATATCAATACAGAATCTGGCTAGTAACCTGTTTTTGCTGAGCAAGGTAAGTTTGAAGCAAATGTACAACTGAATCTGCATAAATTAAAGCAAATACACAGTGTTGTGTATTTTTCAGATTGTACAGATACATAAATAGTTACTTTATTTTACTTGTCACTTCCAATGCAATGTTAATGATTCAAACAGCAAACTCTTACATAGTTCCTTGTATGAAAGAACACAACAGCAATAAAAACAACTGACCATTTTCCCTGGATGTCATTTAAAAATAAATTTGTTGGTACACATTTAAAACCATTTACCATTATTTGGCTCAAATTTAACCTGCGTATAAATAACTACATACTCCTTTGGTGAGTTTAAGAACAGCTAAGGAACCTCTGTGGATACATCACATTTAAGAAGAGATGATCTGCACATGGGTTTGGCTTCTACAACTAGGCAGCATGCTTTGTTTTGTGTATAAATCAGGATGTGCAGGTCGGGTTGTCAGACATGTGTTAATGTAATCATTGAACTTGGCTATTCAGCGAGAGTGTGTGGAAATGTCATCACAGAATGCCATCGCATGTGCTTCAGTTTGTGTTGGCAGGAGCTCAAGCAATGAGAGCCCCACACTACCTACGTGTAAGGCGTGGCATTTTCCCCAGTGACAATTAAAACCAAGCATGTATCCCAGCTTTTAAGGACGTGTTAATCATCTACAATATCTGTATTTGATTTACGGTTGGTAATGTTTGCTTATGTTCAAGAGGTGTACAAAACATCTCAAATGGGGGAGAAAGACTTCAAGTCCCAAACCTCACATTACAACGGTGTAAAATGCCAGAATTTTGATAAACTTCCACCAAGAATTGTGTCAAAATTCAAAAAACATCCAATGTCGACCATTTCAAGTATATGGCTCTGTACATTTTTGTGCAGGAATTTTGTCTTTTAGTTCATTCCTGAACTTCAGTGATATTCAATCAAAACGGCGATGAAATTTAACCTTTTGACCGAGGCTAATTCCTCTTTGGTATGTACAGGGCATTTGTAGTTGATATCAAGTCACGCCGTGTTTTCAAATTTTGCTCTGAAAGAGTATCGGACAAAATGACATTTTAACGCAAGGCTAGAGACATGTATTTTTGTCCCAACATCTATTGAAATATGAGTGCATCCTAAAACTCAAAGTGACCTTTGATCCCCTCTGTAATCAGAGTCCACACACTCTGGTGTTGAATCTTGGAGGATTTCTAGCCAAAGACACTTTTCAGTTAGGGTTTAGGTTAAGGATGTTAAGTTCAAGAAATCTTGCAGGTTTAATTCTGTCCACTTCATCGAATACAGGGACAAAACGAATACAAACATCCGCATAAAAAAAGAAAAAAAGATTACACCAAACCCCAAACTCAACCCTCAAATAGTGTGGGGGTAGGGCTTGGGGCTAGACATACCATCCTAAACCTGTCTTAAAATGTTTCTGTTTGTTCAAGTGCTTTGAGTACCTTGTTGGTAGATACGCGCACTATATAAGACTATATATAATCAACACAGACCAGCAGTTTGGGTGTTTAGGGATGATCGATGTTGGACTTGGTAAGAGCACCTCTACAGTTAGAGTGAGCACCTCTATGGAATGAGACAATCTACCAAATAGCCCATGAGAGCTGGTGTTAGTTTAAATTCTTGTATTGGCCCAAGTCATTCGGTGTCTGAATCGTTTGGTTGGGAGTCATTTTAGAGAGTCAGATTCCGTGTGTTTATCGCGCAGTGTCGTGTTAGCCGACACCCGTGCAGTGAAACCCGCATACAATCTGTACAATCTGTACAAGCAATTAGTACAGTGTGCATGTTAACCAACACGCCGTGCAGTGAAACCGGCGTACAATCTGTACATGCAATTAGTGCAGTGTGCATGTTAGCCGACATGCATGTAGTGAGACTCTTTCAAAATGGCGGCATGGGCCGACTAAAGCCGTGCAAGACGTCAGTGCAAGGGGTCTATACAAAGCAAACTAGACAAGGGGGTGGGGAGATGTCTAACTCCTTAAGATACTTTGTAGTGTTTTCATTTACATGTGTATCTGTAAGCGTTTTGATCCATATTTGCCTAGAAATATCAGATCCTCTTGATCTGTGAGCCAACACTGACTAGACGATGCATAAAACAAAAATTTCAAACCTAATCACGGTAAATTAACAGCTGATAATAAAAATGTATTTTTGATAACAAAAACTGCACACAAAATAGTACCTTTCTTACAATGAATAAAAGCAGCAATTTTTGTTCATATAAAATAAAAAATATATATCAAATAATATACAACGAAAAACTGAGTAGGTATAGTAGTGGGTGATTATTGGTGATTCTTCTTTTGTGGTTGTGGGTCCTAAAGTAAATTGGACTGAAGCAGGATTTGAACCTTGGACCGGCTCAGTTACAAGAGCTACAGATCTGGGAAATTCCAGATATAATTGTCCTCTTCCCTGTATGTGAACATGTGACAATCAATACCAATCCAACGAAAAAGGTGAACAAGTTTCCCGTCCAAGTTTCAGCCCTTATGTGGAAAGAAATTTGAGATGACTGCACCATGGCCCAGGTCTTCAAATCTTGGCACACTTTCATGCCAGCTGATTTATATTGCTTATTAACAGCTATATCTGCTGAGCACAAATTTGCGGGGAACCAGTCACAAACAATGTACACTACGTAACATTTTAGCTGGTAACCCATTTTTGCTAAGCAGGATCTGTCTGTGTTTTGGAAATATTTGTGCTAACCAGCTTCACTGGGGCCTGGGCCAGATTTCACAAAGCACTAAGATTTATATTGAGAAAAGCTGTCAATACTGCCGTAGTGATTTGTACTCTGACATCACACTTTGCTTAGCAATTAGGATTGACACACGTTAGGATGAATCTTAGCTCTTTGTGAAATGGGCCCTGGACAACTAAAGGCGCACAGTGTCTATTTTTGACATCCTGAGGCCCTGTATCAAAATCCTGCTCTAGTACGTTTTTTTTCTCCTTTCTAAATAGAGTGAAATAACACTGTGAAAATTGTGACAACCTCTCGGAAATGTGTTCATCTTCCTTAAAGGAAGACACTCTTTGCACTCTCAGTAACTTGCACTGATCTGTGGGGCACACTGACATTCAATGAGTGGTAGTAATAAAATCATTTAAAAGCAAACAACCAAATATTGTAACATTTAGAACTGTACACTCGATTTTCTTGATTTCTTATTTACAAACGGTGCTATGGCTACTGCGAGACAAACCAAGCCTTCACAGTGATTTCTAATTCATGGTTACCATTCTTCATTTAGTAGAATCCATCTGGACAAAATAATGAGATTTGTCCGAGTTGATAGATTTTTGTTTTGATGTTCACTTAAAGTTGAGAAAGCGACTAGGAATATTCGAGAAATGAAAGACTTTTTAAAAATAGCACTTGAGTAAGCGAAGCAAGCAAGGACGATATATTTACTTATATTTCTGCATGATCTGTGCAATTATATCAGAATTCTGCTTTCTTCTAAATGATAATCAGTACATCAGGCGAAAAAAAAAAAAGACACTAAAGAGAGGCAAGTTTTAAAGAGCTTCTAACAAACACCTATGCTGAACATTTTCATTTTTTGATAGGTGAAAAACATTTGCTGGGGACCGGTCATAAATTATAAGCTTTAGTTGTAATCATGACTGGCTGGTAATCGTGTTCTGCTATAGCCAAATGAACTTTGACCCAGGTGTATCACTATGGCCCAATCTGAAGCAATGTATGATGTAATAAATACTGGGAAAGAAAGTTAATTTTCTTTTTTTCCTCGGGCAGTATCAACTGTGCAACAGAAATGTAATGTATCAAAAATATGGAAATACAATCCCTGAAAAACCCTCCAATAGTCCACTGCTTACCCTAATTGAAAAATACCAGGCCATAAAACTGGCAGAGCAAAGTACATAATGTTAAGACTATGAATTGGTTTTATCCAAACAGATAAACTGTACGTCAAACAACTTTATCTGATAATCAGTACAGGATATTATGTAAGGATCCTAGACCATAAAAACCAAAACATATTGCAGTCCAACTATGGGGAGAGGTAACGCTCTGTGCAGAACTCAAGCCAATTTGTTGAATCAATTAGGTCGTCATGAATTTTTAGTGGCGTTGGAAAGTACGGCAATAGCGAAAAAAGGGCAGTTCAACTGGGGCCAACCATTTGTGATGTTGGAATTTCACTTTATACTTGGGTTCATTTTTAGTACCAACTGGCATTGACCTTTTAGAGACATGTGCCTTCTACTAGTCTGCCCATTACAGAAACAAATGGCTGCTGCATCGACTGCAGGCACATTCTTCTAAAATGAGGCTACAAAAATGAGGTGAAAAAGTATTTCAACAGGATCCCGATGGAAATAAAGCCTCAGTTTGCGGCTTTCTTATGGTTTTCCTGAGATGTCTTCAGTCAATGTTCGTTTTTTTTTTTTTTTTAATGTGTGTTGCAAATTGTGTGGGTTTTTTTTTTTTCACCAAAAGAATCAACCTTGATCAATCATTAAGCCATGTATAGAAGTGACCATCTTCCCCTATGCGAATACTGCATCAACCTTTTCTGAAATAAACAATATATTGCTGCCAACTTATTTTCAACCAACTACTGAAAATCTGTTGATCACAATTATTTTTCCCATGAAAATCAGCCCAATCTCAGCACATGGATACTATACGGTAAAGCTTGGTCTCTATGAAGAATTGTGGATTACCAACAGTATTTGGTTTTTTCTTCTAGTCATGCAATATTAACATCAAGTACTTCTTTCTTTTTTTTCCGGCAGAAATGGTAAGAACATTCCTCACACACATATCTAAATTGAGACAGATATTTAAAAAAAAAAATAGTCTAGTTTTTGTTTTCAAGCTATATAGAGATAAATACTCATTATGGACGATTTCTTGTGGATTTCTGAACAGACTTTCCCGATACCCTGCCCCCGACCTAAGACTTTGTTAATTACACAGATATGATATCTTGCCCTTGGAAAAACCCGTAGGAAAATGATAATGGGAACAAGGGCTGACCTATGTATGGTAGAGCCTATGATATGCGTTTCAGGCATGTTACTTAAATAACAATTTTGATGATTATTTTGAGGGGAAAAACTTGGAAATCAGATTAAAGCAGGAAGAAAATCACGCCTGAAATTACAAGTTCTTATTTAAAAAATCCACAGACCCCCAAGACAGATTTGGGGTGGGCAGAAATATGATTGTAAAAGTCTCTAGGAGAATCAAGCACTGCAAATGTTTCTTACTGGGAAAGTTAACTATCGATTTGTTTACATATTACATCAGTCAACTTAATAGACCTGCCTCATGTATAGAATTCCATACAGTAGGAACAATATTAAATGATTGTTTGTATGCCCAGAAATTCAAGTCAAGTTTGTAGTTTTCAAAAGTTTGTACTCGGTACCAAGCACAGAAGCAGGGCCCACTTTCACAGGGCTGGTTAAGCAGACAAAACACTTTCTGCTAAGCAAAATAAGCAGGACGCCAGTCACAAAAGCCACGTGTGACATCATGACATGGTCATTTAGCTGGTAACCTTGTTCTTGTTCTTGTAAGCAAAAATGTGTTTGTGCTTAAGTAGCTCTATGAAATTGGGCCCAGGTTTTCACATCCAGTTAGTTTGAGAGAAAAAAATAACTCCCTCTTCATCCAATGTGAAAATAACACAAAATTCTCTTGAAATTCCAGCCATAGGAAACTCATCATCTTAAAAAAAAGTTCTCTTTTCTTGAAAATGGGCAGAGACAGTCTGTCTAATTAACTTCACATTAGGAATGTAGCATCAGAAATAGTTTAAGTACATCATGCATTTTTTGTTTGTACAGGAATGTTTTTATTGAGCATGTTGAGAAAGAATATCTATCATCGGTGTTTGATGGCAGCGCTGCAGGCGTTAAGCCCATACCTCGCTGTCATCCATAACCAAAGTAACCACGAACCAACCACTGTGCCCAGTCTGCCTCGCTCAATTAGTCATTGAATCACGCAGAACCTCTTGTAGTCCGCCTCGATGTCGTCGTCGATTGGCGTCGTGTCCGGCTCCTTGCCGAGTATGTCCGGTATGAAGTCTGCGTAGCCAAGGCCCTTGCGCTCGTAGAACAGCATGTACGCATTGTCCATGTCGATTTCTTCTTTCACTTCCTGTGGGGTCAAATATATAAAACAAATGCTGTTTGTTCTCTGAAGCCTGGGGCTGATTTCACAAAGAGCTAAGATTGATCTTAAGACATGTATCAATCTTAATTGCTAAGCAAAGTGTGATGTCACAATACAAATCACTACGGCAATAATTCTTAATATAGATTTCTGGTAATGAAACCAAGGATGCCTTAGGCCTATACCATGTAAGTCAACTTAATAATTGTAGCTCGCAAGCCTGAGGAAACTGTAAACAAGGGTGAGACTCTTTCTTACCTTGACGCTGCTGTCGTTGAAGCAGTACCATTTTTTGTTTGGGTTGACAGCATAAGCCACATAGTGACCTCCTCCAAGAATACCAGTATGACACTGTGACCAGAAACAAACAATTCATGATATTTAGGTTCTCAGTTATGCAAACCTTTAATATAATACCAACCCTGCTTTTAACCCCCCACCCCCCCCCCCCCCCCCCGAAAAAAGAGAAGAAAAAAAAGAAAGAAGTTAAATATTTTTACTGAGTTCACTAATCTTATCATCATAACGTTTTCTCTGTCAAATTGAACCAACATGAACAGAGGCATACATGTAACTAAGCATAGATGTAAAAATTAAATAAAAAATTAATAAATACAAAAATAACATTATTGAGAGACACATTTTCAAACAGTTTACTGAGTAATGGCTGTAGAGCAACATCTATGGGTGAAAACAAAACATCAATGCATAAAACCCAATGAGATAATGAATGAACATGAATATTATATTGTAGGGGAAACCCCCTCAAAACCAAGGTATGTGGGTCAGGGGGCTACAGAATGAAAACACACTTATGGGAGAGTCATAGAGTTACATAATAAAGCCAGAGAGAGCACTTGTTACGTCATGCATGTAAAGGCCTTGTCACAAAGGGCAATTTGTACAGGCAACTTGGAGGCAACCAACTGCACTGCATGTAAAAGGAACACTTCGGTAGTACAGCAGACATTTTTCTAATACTATCTTACTGTCCACAAGATAATTATGTTGAAATTAACATATGGCTGTATTTTTTGTGTGTGCGAGTGTCTTTTCTTCCTTGGAGATTGCCTGGAACTGGTTGCATGTAAATTGCCCCGTGTGACGCAGCCTGAACTCCTCTGAACCTCTAATGGGCACATGGAAAATGGTTGCTTTGTAAACTGATGAGAGACCTGTGTAATTTGACGGGTCAGCCCATTGTCTCAGTCGGCAGAAATGCTTCCTGTTGGGTCGTGTCACATGATTTTTGTACTCTTGTCTAGTTTTTATATTGAACTCTAGGGTGCCAGCAGGCATCATGTGTAGAGTCCATTGTTTCTGGACGTGTACACATACCCAGAAGTACTTGAATAACTGGTGTGTCTACTGCCACCTAGTGCCTCAAAGTATCACATTACCTTAAAGTAGACTGGTCCCCTGTCTTTATTCGAAAGGACAAAGACAGGCACTGGTCTTGCAGACACAATAGTTTCATTGGGTAAACATTACACATGCAATGACAGATAACTACCAGAATGATAGTGATATTACACACAGTGAGTGTGTCCGTACAGTAAACACACAGTATAATGGCATGCAAGGTCAAAGGTACATCTGGCAGGCAACCAGCATGTTCTAGATGCTGGTATCTGGCCTTATTCACACACCTCAAAGTGTGACGTGAGATTTTCACGGCTAGCTGCGGGTATGCTCCCACATTTTATTTGATCTTTTGCAAAAACGCACCATGGGCTTTTGGAAAAGTTAGTTCATTGTTAATATTTCATCAAGCTCAGTTGTCATGTTTAAGTGAGAAAAAGGAAACTTTCATTTCTATCCTTTTCATGCTGTACTTTTTCTGAATAATTTTAACTACTTACAGCGACACCATAGAGTTCATACATATGTTGCAGATGCCCGTTCTCATCCCGGTCATCGTCTGTCTCTCCCTTCAGCAGTGGGTGGGAATCCGTAGCATCCATCCTCGGACTCAACAGTGACCGTTGCCTCGTCAGCTTCTCCCGTTCCGTCCCAGTCTCCACCGGCGTCCCCGCATCTCCCGCCGACGCCTCCTCGTCCCGGCTCTCCGGGTGAGTCTTGCAATCCCTAAGAATGAGATTATGGGGTCTCTTACCAGACCGGCCGCTGCAGGGGTTCCCCGCTCCGCTGCCGCCACATCTGACCGTTTGTTCCTGGCCATCAGACTGACCGTTAACGAGGGCATTGCCACACGTACATTCGGAGGAGCTCTTGTCTCCATGTTTTGTCGGATCCTTCCCGTTCGACTCATCGTTCATTTTGATTGCGTTCACGCATAATCCCCCTTGGGAGCTCAGACTGTCCGCGTCCCCGTCCGTCGTACCTTCCTTTTCACCTGTAACGTCAACTACCTCCATCATCTCGCTGCGGGGTCGCTGTCTTCCTATGACTAAGTTCCTAAAGGCAACAGGGTGACGAGGAGCCAGGAAGTTTGACGGATCAAAGTTCTCCTTGGGGAATTTGACAATCTTCTGAGATTTGACCCAGCGGCCATTTACAAACTGAAACCTCTTCAAGTGGATAACCTACATAAATACAACAATTTCATGATTTAAAGCAATTTTACCACAAATCGATGATAATAGTTGCCTAAGCTAATGACAACTACAATGCTAAATCTTTGTCAGATTATCAAACCATTTATCAAAAATTACAAAAAGTGATAAGGCAATCTTAAGGAACTACACATATCAGTTAAATACAACTTCCTAAATATTTTGGCTTTTAATCCATAACCTTCTTGTTTAACCCTCTTACTATCTAACCATTCAATATCACCCATGGCGGTTTTGAACGATAGGCGCCAGCCTGCAATATTATATAATACCGTAAATGCAGGTACAAAGTACACACCCATGTTTGCCAAACCGGTGAATCATGGACTTCTCTTTGTTCTCCCATTGTTTGGACTTTTTTTAAAGCAACATCCCCATTGGTCTTAGACATGAAAGTGAGGCCACATCCTCACTCTGTAAAAAAGAAAATCCAGGGGTCGCTTTCACAAAGCACTAAGATTCATCTTAAGATGAGTTGTCAGTATCACCATAGCGATTTGTATTGTGACATCACACTTTGCTTAGCAATTAGGAATAATTTGGAGTTAAGATCAATCTTAACTCTTTGTGAAATCATTCCCTGGATCCCTTTTGCTGAAGTCCTCAGTTTCAACCAGTAGACACCCCCTAGTAATTCTGTGCACAGTTGTGCCGTACGACACAACCCATGTAGTTGAATGGTTTCAAATGCTTGGTCGACTGGCTGGACATTGTTACCAAGAAAAGGAGGTTTTATTGTCCCAAACCAACCCGATCAACCGACCTGGCAGTACCCGATCAAGTACCAATCTCACCAATATAGGAGGCAATCTCCAAATATCCAGCTTCTTCACAGCCAGCCGATGGTGTTTACACTTGGAGCAGTAGTAGAGTTCATCTTCCCCTAGTTCCTCCTCCTTAGTGAACGCTCTGAGACAGTCGTCAAGACTGATGGGCTCCGTCTGAAGGCGTCGGCTCTTCTCCACACTCTCGTGCTCCGTCACCACCTTCCGAGACACACACAAGGATAAACTGGTTGAAGGTTTTGTCATGTCATATGATATGTCATTGGTTTATGGAAGAGCAATTTCAGTCGCATCTTTTAGATTTCAATTTTGAGGCGAACAAAGAAAAACTTACTATACAAAGATTTGAACCTAAGACCTTAATGTGCCACGCTCTACAACTGAGCTATCTAGCAGTCTCCCCAGTTTGTCAATATCCAAGTTGGTAGGTGTCGGTCAGTGGCCTTTAATATCAAAGCGTTATGAGACCCAACTTACCCTTTCTTGTGAAGTTTGATACCGGAGATGTAACGCCGTTGGGTCCCAGTCAATGGCCAAGAAGGTCGTGCCAGAGGTGAACGGGTCTTTGCAGCAGGATATCTCACAACCACGACAGAATCTATCCAAAAAACAAATCCATCAAGAACAGTTAAACAGCAGCAGTCCACTGTTCAACTGATTACACTTCACCTCCATTTACATTTTTTTCCTTCACCTTTTAAAACATTTTGTGCAGTGTTTCCAACATCAAATGGAGATGGAAGCCAAAGCCAAGGTTTGATACAAATCCCCTAGTCCATTTTCAAAACCTTAGGGTTTGACTCTGGCTTGGGCACCACCCACCTGTTTGGAGTCCTGTACCAAAAGTATAGTTTCAAAATTACTCCAGAGCCCACGCCAGAGCTTCAGCCGCAGATGTGGTTTCAAAAACGGCCAAGAAGAATTTCATTCGCATGTACTTGGGACAGCTCCTTTCCATAGACACTATGGGAGATAGGATTAACCTATTAACAGGAACTACAACTCACCTGTACCATGGACACCAGGCACACGTGATGCCGTCTTTCTGCACAGCTTTTAAGGTGAACGGATAACTATGGCGAGGACTGTCACTAGCGAAGAAACAACAAACGCTAAGTCAAGCATATGGTAGGTTGATTTATAGACTTCCAATGAATTCCAATGGATTGGCACCTTGTAAATCCAACAATTGATTGACTGCTTGATTGATTGATTGACTGATTGATTAATTGATTGATTGACTGATTGATATATTGATTGATTGAATTAGGAAAAGCTAGACAAACAGACGTAGAAGTATTCACCCATCCTCAGCGTGATTCTTATGCCCATTCTCCATGGGTGCGGTTGAGCTGACTAAACGACTGACTTGCATCCAGACCGACGAGTACAGCTCCTCGTGAGAGGTTGACCCAGCCAGACACGGCAAGATGATTGGGATTCCAAAGAGGCACGGCCGACTCTTCTGCCACGATAAGAAGTACATGTCCATACGGATCTGAAGGGAGGAGAAGAAGATGGTGAGAGGGGCTACAAATTGCAGATGGGAAAGAAACAACTGCGCTGACGAGAGAAAGGTTACCAGTCCAAACACCATGCCATATGTACCTTTGGCAACTGGTTTCCTGCTTATTGATACTTAGCAGAACATTGTAAAGCAATATTGTCTGCTTAAGCAGCTCCATGAAATTGGGGCCAGCTGATTCATACTTCACAAGTGAAGCAACTTATTGGTACATACACATGATGCAGGACCTCTGAAGGAAAGTAAGACAATCTTAGGCTGTATTGCCCGAATTGGCGGCCATTGTGCATGTTGCGATGGCTACGACTGTTGCTAAGGATGTCCTATACTTCAAGGCATAATAACATGGTGATCCAGCCATAGCCGTAGCCGTAGCTGTAGCCACTAATTTGGACACAGCCTTTCTGGGTACAAAAGCTGCCCTCCATATGGCCTAGGCTTTGATATACCTTTTTATTAACAGGCTATTTCATTCAATTCAAATCAAATCGTTACATTTAAATCGTGTCAACCAGCATGAAAATTGATTTCTCATTCTCTACCTTACAAGTTATTAAAATAAAACATACATTACAAAATAAAAACAGAAAATCAACACACACAAAAGTGCAAACTGGCATGAACTCATTTGAGATATTTTAAATGTGAAAAAAACTACAATCCATCTTTGCAGGTTTTCAAATTACTTAGTAAACTGTATGTAGAAATAAATGACAACAATTATCAGATTAAAAAAATGATTAAAACACAAAATAGCAATGGGTAACAAAGACAAGCAATGGCAGTTCATATTGGAGTGTGCCAGAGTTGGCCAACTCTGCCGGACTTGTGACGGTATGTTTATTGGCAAGTGTCCCAGCAATTTTGGCTGGGATCAGAGCTTTAAAAGGGAAACAAAAAATAGAAAATGTGATAACTAAAATATAAAAAAAATACACACCTAGATGGGTAAGAGAGAAAGACTAATTTGACGGCTTACCATCTTCCGATGCACTGCGACCACAAACCCCTCAAAGTTGTGAACGGCGGGCGGGGTGGCTCCTATGCTGCTGTTCGCACTTGCTGTGCTTGGTGTGCGACTGTGTTGCTTGACAGGAGATGGAGACATTGACTGCTTTTCATTCACTGTAAACAAGGGTAGCACATCCTGAAAAATGTGTCCAGTCTGGGCTCCAGACTACAACAAAATGCTAAGCACCTCACAGTTTTGCTTTCCGGAAAAAAGTTCAGTATACTAAAATGTGTACTGTTTGTGATGGGTTCATCAATTATTTTTTTAATAAACAATATTTTCTGCTTAAGCAGGTCTTTGAATTTCATAGCGCTGCTAACTGTAAGCACACGAAAAGGCATGCTATTCTTCCGGTGCTTTTTGTATGAAAATAAATGACGAAACAATGCAAATTCATGGTGAACGTGCAAGCTGGCCGCCTAATTTTCTTGCTTACCTGTGAAATACGCTTACGCTTTAAGCAAATTGTTCTGCTATAGTTAGCACAAAAATTTGCTTATCGGTTTAAGCAGCACTATGAAATTGGGCCCTGGTTTATGAATGGTTTGCAAGTTGAAATGTAAAGTGAACATACAAAAAAGCATCTGAGAGAGCAGTCCATGGGGAAAGTGAAAAGTGAGCCTTGTCCAAATAGGCGGCTATGGCTGCGGCTAAATGAAGCCTATGTTTCCACGCTTGTTGAAGCAGTGATCCAGCCATAGCCATAGCTATATTCAGACACGGCTGTATTATGCAAGATGGTATTGTATGACAGTCAATACATGTACATGTATGCGACACCCCATGCCAAAATCAAAGACGTCTTGGCAAGAGTAAAATAGCATCTACTATGATGTGATGTCGTAAAACATTCTATATGTTGAGAAATACTCTGTTGAGAAAGGCCCTATTAATTAAATTTCAATTGAAAAGCACTAACTCTCATCTATTTGAGAAAAATAGAAGTAGCTGTTGCAAACTTCTTACCAACCAAAAGGACCTATGGTATAAATGCAAAAAAATAGTAAGTGGCCTGATGTTTCGACCCTAGCAGAGTCTTTCTCGAAGGCAAAAAAAAAAACCAACAACAACAACACACAAAAAAAAACTTCAAGAAAGACTCTGCTAAGGTCGAAACGTCAGGCCACTAACTATATGTTTGCATTTTCCTCATCTATTTGATGAGGAAATAAACCTGGGTACTGATTTTCGGCAGGAAATGCCTGGTTTCGGCATGGAGCGACAAACATGTATTGTATAAGTATTATTCTGCATATAGAGAATTCTGCAAAGTGAAGCGAACTTTGCAGGGCGGTGTCGGTCAGGAAAAAATATGTAACTTGAAAATACATGTATCTAAATGATACAAGATGAAAGCAAATACACACAAAACGTGATTAATTGATAACACGTTTAAGTACTAAGTGAAAAAAAAAAGGTGACTTTTTGGAAATTTGAGAAAACCAAACAAAACCTACTTTTGTACTTTAAAACAAACACAACTTACCAATATCACCATTTATTCTGCCCTGACCCACCTCCCCATTCTGTTTCACAACACCCCCACCGTTCGACCCTCCCATGTTGATCATGCTGACACTGGTAGCCTGATAGGTGGTGCTACCATGGCCACTTTGGATGACTCCATTAGGGGGAGGGGTGGTGAAGGACAGGTCATTGGGAGTGGGCGAGTTGATGGGAGGGAGAGTTTGCAGATTGATGAGGCTGTCCGAATGGATTGTGTCTGGACATGACAGGACAAAAATGACATTTAATGAGTTGAAAAATGGTGGTCATCTTCATCAACGGAGTGTGGGTTCGAACCCCGGTCATGGCACATGAGTCCTTGAAATATTTCCAGTAGCTAGATCAAGGTACTTTACAAACATGATTACCCCTGCTCAGCGGGCATAATGTGACCATTCCTCAAACTTTCTCAACTCACAGGGAACGAACAACCCCACGCTGTTTGAATTAGCGCCAAGGGGTTAATCCAACACAATACTGTCTCAGCCCTCTCAAAATCCCATTTATACACCTGGGTAAAGAGAAGCAATCATGGTTTAAGTGCCTTGCTCAAGGGCAGAAGGGAATCAAACCCACACTCTGACGATTCAGCCATCAAAACTTGAGTTTCAATGCACTAAACTGCTTGACCACTACAAGATGTGGATCAATCTTAATTGCTTAGGAAAGTGTGATATATCACACAATACAAATCACTGTGGCAATATTGACAACTCATCTTGAGATGAATCTTAGCTCTCAGTGAAATTGAGCCCTGATGAATCACTTACTCTGTATGGTGGTGTTTTGTTGACTTGGCGATGGTGAAACTAAGGGAATTTCGTAGCAGTATAAAATCCCTCCGAGTAATGTTCTTATCTTTTGCACATCTGATGGGAAACTCTGGACCGGAAAAAAAAGGAAGTAGGAAGTAAATTCTGATTAGAAACCTGCAGGTGTTTTGGGCACGAAGCCAGATGGACTGTTGATTTGGGACAAAGAGAAGTTTGGTTTACAAGTTTTATGTAAAACAAAGCAAACAAAAAAGGTACATATTATTTGTTTCTTCGCTTCCATTAAAATCATCCTTCCCAAAGTGAGGCTTGAGGGCCAAAGTAGTCTGGCTCTCTTTATATTGGTCTGTTGGTTTATTTTTTATTAATATCATCACATAGTAACCCAAAGGTCAAATTGCACAACAATTTACAATAATACAAACATCAAAATTATGGGGAAACATCAAACAAATATGTAGTAAAAAAGTTAAAAATTGGTCAAGAAACGAGCCAAATAAAATGGTTAAATTGCACAAACCTGTAGTTTTGGCTGGCTTAAATTATAAATTGATTACTACAGTATATAACTTTAATCTAAAGAAGGTAATCCAAAAACAAAACAATCCAGGTAGTTTTCAAGGAAGCTCTGATAAAGGACTAAATACAGTTCAGAAATACTTTGTCATACTCATTGTGACTGGACTCGTAGGTTTGATTCCACATGCTGCGTCATTTTGGAACTCCTTGCCTGGTTCATGTTTCCCTCCATCCTACAATCTAGACTGTTTTAGGAGGAATGTCAATTCCTGCCTTCAGCTCTCCTGCATAATTTTCATCTTAATTTGGGTTTGAACGAAGAAAAATTGACTGGAGCGGGACTTGAACCAACGACCTCCTGATTAACGTACCGGCGCTCTACCAACTGAGCTATCCAGCCCTATGTTGGTGGTCTCCCTATTAGTCAATATCTTTGTTCGGGGGTGCCAGTCAGAAGCCATACAGCTGTTAGCTGCCGTGTAGCCAGGGATCACATCTAAGTTATCGCTACAACCTGGGAAGATTTTCATCTTGAAATATTTCCTTCTTGTAGCCCCTTACAAAGAGTGGCTTTTAGTCTTGTTTTTTTGGCAAACTTGCATGGGAAAAACAAGAGGTTATAAACACAACTTCTTACAACTTTGGCACAGAGTGTGCCTTGTGATTACGCTACAAAGTCTACTCACCCTGACCATAGCGCCCCCAACCTCTACCAGTAACAGCTGTTCTGGTTGAAGGTCACACAATTCACCGAGCTGCTTCTTGAACGCTTTGTACTTGGCCTCCATATTGAGCCTCAAGCCGTATTTGATAGGTACTGAGCCATCCAATCTCACAACTGTAAAAAGGCATGAGAACATGGTGAGTACATGGTGAGAACATGGCGAGAACATGGTGAGTACATGGTGAGTACATGGTGAGTACATGGTGAGAACATGGTAAGTACATGGTGAGTTTATGGTGAGTACATGGCGAGAACATGGTGAGTACATAGTGAGTACATGGTGAGTACATGGCGAGAACATGGTGAGTACATGGTGAGTACATGGTGAGTACATGGTGAGTACATGGTGAGAACATGGTAAGTACATGGTGAGTTTATGGTGAGTACATGGTGAGTACATGGTGAGTACATGGTGAGAACATGGTAAGTACATGGTGAGTTTATGGTGAGTACATGGTGAGTACGTGGTGAGTATGTGGTGAGTAAATTTATTCACACTACCAAGGGTTAACTCGTATCTAGAACACACAAACGCCGTTCGTGCCTAACGACGGGAAAAACCTATAGATGAACAAGAATTTAGTGTCTTTCTGAAGGCTGAAGGCCGTCAGGAGACAGATATCAAGATGGCATTTTTGGATTGCAATAATTTTTTAAAGCAGCCACTGCAGGACTCGGCTTTGGGTGAAAGATCTACAAGACTGCAAGGCTTGTAGCTCAAAGTTTTACTGGACCCAAAACAACTTTTACTGGACTACAGTCAAAATGAGAAAAAACTGCACAAACAACAGGTTAACATGAACTGTTTTAACAAGCACTAAGAGGTGATTTATCTCATATGCCTTATGGGTAAGTAAACTTCAATAATCAACCACGTCAACAAAATTGAAAGGTATTTATCAACGTCAACATTTCAACATCAGCTTTGTAAACAAATGATATTATGCAGCTAATTCAAAATCACAAGACAGCCAGACTTGTCCAGCATTTAGTTTACTGGCCCCAATGCTGAACTCACTGGCCTCGGGCCTGCAGTTCAAGGTACTGCACCGACAATCTTTACACAACAAATCTCAAGTGAACATCATAACTCAAATTTACAGACATCAAATGAAAAACAAAGTTGAATGGAGCACTTACCTACAATCTCCACATGCATGGAGCTCTCCATGGGTAGAGGTAAAGAGAGGAAGATAAAAGGATCAAAGCGTACGCTGGTATGACCGCACGTCTTGCATCGCACCTGAGACTTCAACTGACCCTGGAAGAGGTCCACTATGACGGATTGGTTACGACGGAGATGGTTCTCCCACGCCTAGTAGAAAGGAGAGAGATCATTGAGCCATGAAGGATATGTGTGTATGGGTAGGTATAAGCATTCAAACCGGGGACCTAGAACAAAAGAGGACAATAGGGTTCCCGGCTGGGTAACGGGACCCCTTTTAGAAAGTGTGTACAAAACCAACGGGAGCTGCTGCCAAAGAGTACAAACAAAAGAGGGACAATAGGAGGTCCCCGATTGCAGGTGTTTACACACTTGGGAGTACCCATGGGTCCCTGTGGGGTCCAAAATACAACGGGACAATGGACCCCACAAGGGAATTCTTTGCTCAACTTTGACCCCACAGGAGAATTCTTCATGCGTCATGTGTAGAAATACAGTACGTCCTCAGCAACACCTTTACCAACAGTCATAGCTGTGGCTGTAGCCACCAACTCGGATACGGCCAAACCAAGGCAGAGCAACACATAGTTTGGTCCTTTTCAGGAATACTCATAACGTACACTTTACACATCCAGGCATAAAGGGAACTACACCACGACCAGGGCCCAATTTCATAGAGCTGCTTAAGCAGAAAATATTGCTTAACAATTGTCTGCTAAGCAGAAATGAGCAGGATACCAGTCACAAATTGTACATGTGACATGGTAGTTTGGCTGGTAACCATATTCTGGTAAGCATAATTTGGTTGTGCTTAGCTACTTTTTGTGCTTAAGCAGCTCTATGAAATTGGGCCCAGATGACAAGTGAACAATATAAAATAAAATGTCTCCATACCTCTTGGGAGACTTCTTCATCTGGTCGTCCATCGCTATCTTTCAGCTCTACGTAGGGTTTCTCTTGGACTCGATTCAAGTCCTCATGAAGACCGTCCAGCAAGAAGGCTAATAACTCCTGAGAATCTTGCTGTTGGAAACCATTGAAGCGCGGTGCGTACTTGGCTATCGTCCACTGTAACACCAAAACGTACAGTACAAAATAATGGTTTGTTACCTAGTTTGATAAGTTAGAACAAGTGTCCGAACAATTTTATATATGGCATTTCAAACTATTGGCCACACGCAAGAAATGGAATGCACCTTCACACAATGCACATCCACCATTTCCACCATTTGGGGAGTCCACTCCTTAGTGTACATTTTGACTCCCAAAATGGGGGACATGATACAAAATTTTAAGAGGGCTGCATGTTCTGAAATGGGTCAATACTGTGGCCCCTTTTCAAAACCACAGCTTTGGCTTAGGATCCAGCTTAAGCTCAGTCAGCAATTGAAAAAACCAAAACCACTTTCGGTTCAGGGCTTCGATCAGGCAGCCGGCCCCTCAACTGGAGCCAAAGCACAATCTGCCATCAAGCCCTATATTTAGTACAGGCAAAATGACAATAATGACAATAATTATTTGCAATGGATTTACACAATAGAGCTTCATTATTACTGATAGTCAACTCTTTCGTAAACAGGAAGAAGTGACCAGGGGTCATTAGGTCAGGGGGAATGGTCCTAGTGGGGCGCTGGGGCCGAGCAAGTATCTGAATTGGATATTGCAACTGGAGCAGAGTGTGTGATTAAGTAGACAAAGTAGAATGGCAAAAGCAGACTTGGGGGAATTGCTGAGTGCATGGATGGACAGACAGATAGAAATTGTCATTAAATAGACTCACTTTGACCCTACACAGCTTGCCAAAATGAACATAAGGTAAGAAGGCCAGCTGTCGCTTATACTTTCATAGATAGGAGTTAACCCTGAAAGCCTTACCCTGAGTTTCAGAGGTGCGACACTCTTTGCATTACCAGCCCAGAGTTCTCGTACCAGGTCACCGTATCGCTTTGCAATGTGGCCCTTCATTCCGAGAGGGTTGGTCCTGAAACACAACAAAGAGATTGACATTGCATTGGAAACCTTACCAAATTACAAAACTCCGACAACTTGTACATGTTTGGAGGTGGTTGTCATTACTCACGAGTTTAGCTCATAGAGGAACGAGTCTGTCTTGAAGTAGAGTGTGAGTGGTTGAGTATTGCTGATGCACTGTATAGCCGCATTCATGAAGCAAGTATTACCAAGATTACTCATGCCGGTCAGTCCACTCTCTGTCTTTACAACTGCAATCACAAAACAATGAACACAAGTCAGCAATGGCTTCAGTACAACAAATCAATAGAGGTGTTACACCTTATGGCGTGTCGTGGCCGAGCGGTTGAGAGCATAGGACTCAAGCTCTGGTGTTTCCTACTCAGCAGAGTGTGGGTTCGAGTCCCGGTCGTGACACTTGTGTCCTTAAGCAAGACACTTAACCATTATTGCTTCGTCCTTCGGATGGGACGCAAAGCCGTTGGTCCCATGTGTTGTGTAACGCACGTAAAAGAACCCAGTGCACTTATCGAAAAGAGAAGGGGTTCGCCCCGGTGTTCCTGGTTTGATTGGCAGCATATTGCGCCACAGCACCTTGTAAACCATTACAAGGTGCTATGTAAAGGAGTAGATCTCTTACTTCAAACGTAGCCCATATCTTGCAGGAAAATACTTAATGTTGAAGCGCCTTGAGCGTCACTGAGTGACGGATATGAGCGCTATACAAGAAGCCACTATTATTATTATTATTATTATTATTACCTTTACCCTTACCCCCTGGGCATGTGGGTACAATCTCTACCCCACTATTTGAGGTGAACTTTGTGTAAACTTAACCCTCCTACTCTTGGTCACATTTTCCGGACAGTTGACTGACCGTTTGAAACCATTCAACTGCACGGGTTGTGTATGGAGGTGGCAACAACTGTGCACAGTTGAAGAAATCATCACATTGTACCATAACAGGAGACAGGCAAAAATGTATCTATGAAAAATAGTACTAGCTTTTGCAAACTGCTTACCAACCAAAAGGACCTATGGTATAAATGCAAACAAAATAGTTAGTGGCCTGACGTTTAGACCCTAGCAGAGTCTTTCTCAAAGGCTAAATGTAAAGGCTAAACATGTATCTATCAATCCAAACCACAGTGGACGACGCTGAATGGAAAGACAGTAGGAGGGTTAAAGGTGAACAACCAGCAAGTAGCTATGGAGTTTCTTCCCTTTCCATGATTAGGAAAAACAAAACAAAACAAAAAATGCACGTATTCATTCTCACCTTGTATATTGCGGTAACATCATGAGTATATTATCTACCTTGCTGTGTAGATTTGTTCTTTGAGAACTTGTCTTGCTATTCAGCCTACTGCTGCGGAGTGTATGAAATAGCAAGACAATTTCTCAAAGAACAAAAATCTACACAGCAAAGTAGGTATTTACACATAATGTTACTTCAAACTGATTTTACATTGATACCTCACCACGCAATGCCTCAAGACCCATGTACATTCTCACCTTGTTTCTTACAGCAAAGGAGGTATTTACACATAATGTTACTTCAAACTGATTTGACATTGACACCTCACCATGCGTTGCCTCAAGACCCATACACATTCTCACCTTGTTTCTTATTATCTTGCTTGCTCTTGGCCAACAGCGACATCTCCTCCGGCCAGCTGAGGTCCTTATTCCTGACTTCAATCAAGACGTTTTGATCCTCGGTGATGTTCTGCTGCTCTAGGGTACTGGAGTCATCCTCCAGTAGAATGGGATTGTTCTGTTCAGAGACAGTGGGAGGATTACAGCACGTGTACTGGTACCAATAGACCTCAATAATGTTACTGTGTATATTCAACAAAATTGACAGTGACTCCGACCATGGCCAAAGGCAGATTTAAGTTGTTTCGTCTTGTATGTGTCAGTGGGCATTTCAAAACAAGCGTCCTCTCGGCTTCTGAAAATGCCCCCATATCAGTTTGCCCGAATCCATTAACTTTTACAAAGCCACTACGCTCCCTTAACTAAAAATCATTACAAAAATACTTTGTCCAAGATATACACACCACAGACCACAGAGGTTCAAAGGTAAACAGTTATAGTACCAAAGAAAGCACATTTTGTGGACTAGACAAAATGTTGACATCAATAAACCAGACTTACCAAGAGAAAAAGTACAGGCATTTCCTACATTATTTGCAGAGAGATTTTTCCATTGACCTCATAACAAGATTATGGTGGACAAATGAAGACAAACAAATTGTTGAACATTTTTTGCCTGCCCACCAATCTGCCTGCCCACCAATCTGCCTGCCCACGTATCAGGCTTATGTATCACCACCCATTTCTCAATCAGAAATGCCAGTAGGTGTCTCCCTTTACAACGCACATGGCATACCAGTACATGTGTTACATTCACTATGAGGGTCACCAGCCATGACTACCACGATACCAACAGCAGTTCTACCCTCATAAATTTGAAGGAAATGCAAACGAGACTACCATCATTATGTTATTAATCCACAACAGTTGAACCATGGTGCATACATTTACATGTGTATGTACGTGTCATACAGCTACATATAGAGACCAGAGTACTAATTTCTGTATACACACATTTTCTTTACAGCCTTAGCTGGGCACAGCCATACTCAAGGCTTGCTCATGACTGGGGAGAATGAATTGGTTTTCGTACAAGTCTTAAAATAACTGCACTTACATATGAGGGATTGCGTTGCGCGTCCACAAATATGCACAGACATGTACATACTGAACAATGCATTCAATGGGAGACTTTGGAATGCAAGGTGGCAGCAGACTTACCAGGAAAATTTCCATTGTTTACGTAGTTCTGAGCATGCGCACGTTCCCGAGAACGATGGATTTTACCTGGTAAGTTTGCTGCCACCTAGCATCCCATAAGTCCCCCATTGATAGATTCTTTAGCACGCAGAACAGAATAAGAAGTACTCAAATGCAAATAGCCATGCAAGAGCAGCGCAAAATTTCAAGCTAATTACATAGGTTTGGATGCACCCACACATGGCTTCAAAAGGCAGGGCAGGTTAGGTCTCGGGTCAATATAAATATAATAGCTCTATGATACATAAATACATGTACCAGTATAAATTACTTTTGCTGTAATTTGAAACCACAGCCCATTGTCATTGGGCAGCTTCGCAGACATGTAATGATTAGAGATTTATCTGCTAAGCAAATGCTGTAGGGAACTGGTCACAAACAGAACATATTACATATAATAATTTGGCTGTTAATCTACTTCTGCTAAGCAATATCTTCCTGTGCTTAGCGGCTCTAGAGAGTTCGGCTCAGGTCACTGTCTTGTTGTGGTCACTCAGTGTGAGTTGAAGTTCGACCCAAATTTGACAGAAATACCGAGGGTGTAACCAAAACACGATGGAACACAAATAACTAATTACACAATGTAATATGAGTCCCGAAAGACAAAGTGTAACGCAAGTCACCGAAACACAATGTAACACAAATAACTAATTACACAATGTAACATAAGGGCCAAAGACATAGTGAAACATGAGTCACCAAAACACGATGTAACACAAATAACTAACTAAACAATGTAATATGATTCCCTAAGACAACAACAAATGAAACAATGTAACACGAGTCACCCCTACCTCATCTTTGAGATTCCACAGCCTCATCTCCTCACTGCGTATTCTGAGTCGGCCGGAGAGGAACTCGTACACCTGCTGCATGGTGTGCATCTTACTGAAGCAGGCGGTGTGGGCGAGGTACCTCTTTGGGGCTGGAGGGGTGGAGTTGCTGTTCTGACTGAAGCTGATACCGCTAGCTCCGATGGACACGTTGCCTGTGTAGGTTATTGTCCGATGAATTGTGTTTAGATTGATAGATAAATGATTTATTGATATGGCACCCAGGGGCTGAAGTACATCATTATACATAAAGGTATCAAGTTATAAACCACGAAGGAAACTGACTGGGTAATTTTTAAAAATAATTTGAACCAACGACCTACGGTTTAACATGTTTAACGTACCCGCGCTCTACCAACTGAGCTATCCAGCCCTATGTTGGCGGTCTCCCTATTAGTCAATATCTTTGTTCAGGGGTGCCAGTCAGAAGCCATTCAACCGTTAGCTGCTGTGTAGCCAGGGATCACACCCAAGTTTACTATACAACCTGGGAAGCGGCAGCCACGGGATCACCTTAAGGGGATGCAACTTTTTCATTTCAAATATCTAGTTATAAAACACAAGGGAGACTGACTGGGTACATCCCGCTCTAGTAATTTTTGTCTTTGTTCAACCCCCAAAATAGCCTTTGGATTGGGCGCTTTGGGCTTTAAAAAAACATTTGTTATAAAAATGAACATTGTAGAATATAATGATTCACACAAACATCCCTCAAAATTGTGTGGTTTTCCTTTTACTTCATGAATTAAAACGGTCCGTAATTTTGTGGAATCAAAAATTTGGCTCTACAAAAATGGCGGATTGTGTTACTAAATGGTTAATAAACAAATAATGATACTAACAATCAGGTATAAGATGACAGGCAACTCACCGATATTCACCCCGTTCCATGCATTCTGTCTCTGCTGCACAGTCTGGTGTCTGAGGAGGCGCGCACTGATCGGGTACAGCTCTAGCGAAGCACTGGGCTCTCCTTCTAAAGGCACTATCACCTACCAAACAAAACAAGCAAATAATTACTCAGTATCAAAGTGTCGTGGCCGAGCGGATAAGAGCATCGGACTCAAGCTCTGGTGTTTTCGACTCAGTGTGGGTTCGAGTCCCGGTCGTGACACTTGTGTACTTAAGCAAGACATTTAACCATTATTGCTTCGTCCTTTGGATGGGACGTAAAGCCGTTGGCCCTGTGTGTTGTGTAATGCACGTAAAAGAACCCAGTGCACTTATCGAAAAGAGAAGGGGTTCGCCCCGGTGTTCCTGGTTTGATTGGCAGCACATTGCGCCACAGCACCTTGTAAACCACTACGTGGTGCTATGTAAAGGAGTAGGTCTCATACTTCAAACGAAGCCCCACATACCTTGCAGGAAAATACTGAATGTTGAAGAGCCTTGAGTGCTACTGAGTGACGGATATGAGCGCTATATAAGAAGCCACTATTATTATTATTAGCCATGTCTGTACCAATTTTGCTTTGCTGTCTTTCCACCACTTGGTATCCTCTTGGCAGAAAGTGCTCAATAAAGGTAATTTATTCCACACAAAAATAAAGTACTCTATTTGGTTTTACCCACACACCGATACGTGTGTTAAGCACTGTATACTCAGTACTTTCCCGAGTTCTGTGGAAAAAAAATCCATAGGCAATACACTCGGGTGGGATTCGAACCCACGACCTTTGCCATTCTAGAAAAATAATGTAGATGACACGGATTTTTTTAAAGGAAGATAATTTAAAATTCTTTGAATGTTTTTGTTAATAGACCTATGTAAAAAAATAAAAAATAGTGGTAGTAATAATACGCAGTTTTTAAATAGCGCTTTATCTAGATGTCTCCCAGGTGTCTCAAACACACATTATTTTAAACGACAGGAATGCAGAGCTATTTTTTTATTTTGAGCCCCATTATGTAGCACCTTGTATGGGTTGACAAGTTAACGCTGTACAATCTGCAGCCAATGATGCCAGACGCAATAGGGCTAACCACCTTCTCTTAACGATAAGTGTACTGGGTTCTTATACCTGCATAATTAGACAACACACGGGACTTTACAGCTTTATGTTCCGTCCAAAGGACGAAGCAATTTTAGTTTAAAAGTGTCTTGCTCAAGGACACAAGTATCATGACTGGGACCCGAGCCCACACTCTGACAACATCAGAACTTGAATACCTACACATCCAATCAAACACTGATATCAGAATTGTTTGACAACTGTACCCACCCAAGGTCAACTCACTTATGAATAAAACCCAACAATAGACCTTTATCATGGCGCGGCCGTCTTGATTTTCTCCTATTCAGCTCAATGTAACCAAACCGAGGCTGGAAGGAAAAATAATCTGGTACCTTTTTTGTACAGTGAATATTAGCATCCAACACTGTTACTGGATACAGGGAACATGACCAAGATGGCGGCAGCATGATAAAGATCTATTGATCAATTCCGGCAATCTGTGATCAAATAAGACTTGAAGGTTTGCATGGTGGAAGGATAATAAGAAATATTTTTGCGGTGACACCATGTTAACCTGTGACCCGCAATCGTTATAATTCCAGCCATCTTTATAATTCAGTGGATCTCCATAAAGATATATTTTTAAAATGACAAAAATCAGAATAACAACCCGTCGACACACTTACATTTCTTGGGAGAGCCGGCCCGCCAGCATACCACTGTGACAGGGCCTTCCATACTGGCTCTGGTATGATTTCGTAATCCTTGCCTTGCACTAAAGGTGGATTACGTTTTAATCTGCCGCCCTCATTTGTTAACGTCCCGACCTGCAAGGATGTAGAGATAATCTCATATGAGCCAATAAACTCTGAGTGGATTTGGAGGTTGGTGACTGCATGACCTCTTATTCCCTTACTATCTGGTTTCCAACAAACAGATGTAAAAAAAAACTGACACTGAATCAATTATACATTTATTTTCATTTATAAAATTTACCATCATCTTTTTAAAATACATGTATAAGTTGTTACAATGCAGTTGAAATATTTTGATTGTTTTATTATTCAATGAACTGGATGACACCCCTTCTGGTTATGACCATGGGTGAACTTTAATCTTTAATCATGATCAGCCTTCAGAAAGATGATAAGACTGAGCTGATATATTCAGTAATCCTATGAAACCATAATCTAGTTAATCTGTTTATGAATATCCCAATTGCAAGAAATGTCAACACACTGTTCTGGAAAATGACAAACCTCAAAAATTAAACTGTTTTGCTCTACTGCTGGTAAATATTTCCCCTTCGAATGGTTTAATTTTGTAAAGCAAAGTGACAACCGACATCTTGGACCGTGGAGGTAAAAAACTCGTACAATCCAACTCTGCAATGCCCTGCAGTGGTCTGTAAAGGCAAATACCAACCCACTGTGTTTTATCCAGAGTTTCACCAGGGTTTCATTTGACCATCATGTTTATTTGGACACTATACTTTACATAGGTGAGAGTCATTGCTGAAAAAAAAATGGCTGAAACTAGGATCCAAAGTTGAGGAGTTATGATTACACATTTTGGCAATCCCTGGAGTTATAGATGGAGTTATAGATGTCAAGGAACAGTTTCCTCAGCACTAGAGAAGTAGATAAGAGAGCTGGGCTCAGTTTCACAAAGCACTAAAAACTCATCTAAAGATGAGTTGTCAGTATCACCATAGTGATTTGTATTGTGACATCACACTTTGCTTGGCAATTAAGATTGATCGCAGATAAGATCAATCTTAATCTTAACACACACAAAAAACACCAGCCATTTTCATCACCGAGCAATCATAAAAAGGTCTGAATTCTGATTAAAGTCTGAAATTTCTCATCCCTGACATGTACACGTTTTGTTAGTGAGCAATTTGATCACTTCTTAAATGTTGTTGATTGACAGCACCTTATTTTCACAATGTTGGCAAAAATCAAGCACCTACCTTTCTGTTATCGGGCATGATGAGCAACGTATTGTCAATGAGTCCGGGTTTAGGCGGGCCGAGACTTCCTTGACTCCCCGGCCCGGACTTCTTGGGTGACCTCGTGGGGCTGTTGGGTGCCGAGCTGGAGCCATTACTGTGGGTACCCCGGCGCGAGAGGAGTGGGCTCCGGGACTTGGTCTCACTCCATGCTTGGTTGCCTTGTCTACCCAGGGTGCCGCTGGAATTAGGGCTGGTCATCTTGGAATGGTTGAGGGTCTGGTTGGAAAAGGGCGGCTGTAGAGAGAACAATTCTAACATCAGGAGAGAGACAGTTTTTTTATTTTGATGTGCTTTAAAGTTGCATGGCCAGATTGTTGCTGATTTTTTATTTATTTGTTGATTTATTTCCTCTTCTGTAAAACAAATTTTGACAGATGATGCCGTTTCAAAAAATAGCATTACTGAATACCAATTCCCACTCTACTGAGAAGCGCACAGACTATTTCTCCCGTCCAGCCTAGGTTAGGTTTACATCATCCTCGTTCCCAGGGGTGATCGATCTCGCCGAGCCATTTTTTCCCAGCATGCCTCAAGTACGGTAACCCGTAGAAGAGGCATCAAGTCAAAAAGCAACTGGTCCTCTGTCATTCTTCTTTGATTTTGTGATAGTCTAACTGTATGCAGTTAAGGGTGACCGTGTAAAAACATGATTCATTTGAAATGGAATCGCGTCAAAATACTTGCATTTTCACACGCGCGTACTAAGCGTCCTACAAGCGCTATACATGCGCTAGAAAGTTGTAAACAAGCGTTCACGCAAAGTAGTCACCATTGGGAGCCAATCAGCGTTGTTTCTCAGTACATCCCTACCAGGGGTTAGTGACGAGAGGTATCGATACGGCGCGCTGCCCATGGTAGCTAACTGGGTTTACATTGATTTGAGTGGTAAGAAAACATGTGGCGGCACCATGATAAAGGTCTTTTTTTGAACAAACAAAGAAATCAATCAAGAATCTGCGAACAATTACACAAAGCTGCATAATTGTACGAAGGCCTCACCTTGTGGCTGACGTAATGGTTCCAGGTCCTCCACCAGTTCATGGAGATCAGGTACCATGTCTGGGTCAATCTCAGCCCCCTCCTCTTCTCTCTCTCAACCCAGCCTAGAATCACCTCTTTCTCCTCCTCGGTGGTCTGCGGTCTTAGCCCAAGGATGATGTGACACACCTACAGGAGGACAGGAAAATCAGCCATAAATGAGAAACACAATTTGACGGAAAAGTTTGCGGGTCGGTGGTTTACTTTTCATCAAATTCAAAACTGGGAACGGGAATAAATGTAATCTTCCATGAACACTTGAATGCATAACGCTTGCTTCAGGGAGGAACTTAAAGCCACCATGTCTAGACCCAATCCGAGCTAGGATTCCAATCAGAGTCCACAGAGGTGAAAGGTCAGGAAAGATACCACTATCAGGCCTTGAACTTTGCTCTTGAAGGGGCACGGCAATTTTCCTCTGGTAAGGGGCACGCTACGAGGAAAATTTGCATTGGTATTGGAACTTTGCAAAGGGCACCGCAGCAAAAGCACAGGGCACCACGGCAATTGCTGAGGGTGCCGTAGGTTATTTCGAGGCCTGCACTTTCTCAATCTCCAACCCCACCCCAATGCATTCTTACTTGAAAGAGGAGTTTACAGAAGTCATCGGGGAGACTGTTCTTGATCGCCCACATCTGGAATTCCTCTTGCGTGATGCAGTCATCGTTATCGCCGTCGTGATTGGCCAGTATATCAGCTGCTATGTTGGTCGGGTCCAAATTCTCCACCGACTTGATATCCTGGTGGAAACCAAAATTAGAAATGGAATGCTCTTACCGACCAAAAAGAAGAAATCGCACATCTCCAGATATTAACACTTGCCGAGACTCACATACTCATAATGCTTCTAAACCTTTGAGTTGCTTTCGTACATTCCCATGTAAATTTGTTTAATGTTGTCATTCATTGCTGTCCACTGTCTTATCTCTTGTCTGTTTCTTATCTATCAACAGGTTAGGGTTCAAAAGCTACACTTCACCCAAACCTTAATGTTATCCTCAGACTGTTCATACATGTAGTGTAACCGTATTATCATCAAAACGTTCTATGAAGTCAACTGTGTTTGTTAAATACAACAGTAATTGTATCAATAAAAAATAATCAGCATTCTAAAAAAAATGGTGAAGTGACTCGCTATTAAAGGAATGGTTACAGAGTCTACATTATAACACCACATAAATAGATTCTGCCTTGTGATTGGTTTAGAGTGCGTCACATGATATTGTCTTATTTTTTACTAGAAAGCCATGCCACTGCTACACACTACACTCCTAACAGCCAGTGATCCCCTTAGCGTTCTACATGTGTTTTCCAAAAGGACAAACAGAAAGACAGACAAACAGAAAGACGATAATGCTTAGGAGAGCTACATTGTGGGCTTTCCACGGGTGTTGTCTATGATCCCTCTTCTTTAATCTTTCCTGTTAAAAACATTGTGGGCACAGCCCCACAATGTAAAAAAAACCCACAACTACACACCCTACCTAAAACTCACCCCACAATGTATCTCTCGTCTGCCCAGACAGACAGACAGACAGACAAACAGTAAGACAGACAAACATTAAGGCGGACAAACAGTAAGACGGACAAACAGAAAGGCAGACAAACAGAAAGGCAGACAAACAGAAAGACAGACAAACAAACCACTCACCACTTCCAGTCCCACTCTACTCTCTCTCCTGACGTTGATGAGACTCTGGACCATCTTCTCCAATTCATCTCGATTCAGCAGGCTGTCCTGGTCAGTATCGAAGATCTTAAAGAAAACTACAGCCAAAATAACACGTCAGCTAAAAAGTTAGTTCAGTCCACGCAATATTTACATCTTTTCCTCCTCAAAGACCTTCTCCAATACTCTGATATTTAATTAATAACTGCCCTATACTCAACAATGCTTATTCAGCTAGAATCAGCAGCATCACAGTTATTATATAGCACATATTAAAGCTTCATAGCACATTTTCAATATTAGCAGAAAGTACCAGGGAACCAGTCACAGATAATAGAAACCGCATGGCATTTTGGCTGGTAATCTGTAACATTTGTTGTGCTGTTATGCACATTTTATGAACACATGAGAGAGCTTTCAGAGCCGGACTTCCTTGCATCACAATTATACTGTCATCTTATTTTGACTGTTTTTATGTTGTTATCTTGTGTCAATGGCCGAACAAATAGTAAAATAGTAAAACTTTGTTTTACTTGTTTCGCATGAATTCGGTTCACACATGCCCCACGCGCTCAAAACTACTGCAAATTGGGTGCTGTACTACGGATGTATCAGATAAATCAGTGGGTTCTGGTATCAAAAGTCACATTTTCCCCGTTAAGTTACCATTCAACGAACTGATTTTTATTACAAAGTTCAAGGCACAAGTCTGTTTAACCCTTATAGCTCTGACCTGATTAATTTAACGTTGTAGGCAAACAAATAATATTAATTATTGATATTATTATACATTTCCAGTAATGAAACCACGAGATCCTCAAAAGTTACTAGCATAATAATCCGTAGGCTTGAAGACATCAAAGGGCAAGTTCGAGCAGCGACCACTTGTCAACCACTAGTCAATGTTCCATGGTTACCTATGCATGAAATAAATCCTGGGTACCAGGCAAAATCGCCCAATGGTCGACAATAGTCAACTATAGTCCCTTGATCGAACTTGCTCTATGTGAAGAAGATGATGAAGAAATCTCAGTTTTAGGTGTGGGAGGGAAACCCCATTTAAACAGAGCCTCATTTCATGGCTCTGCTTACTGCACAGTTCTGCGCTTACAGCACCCAGTAAAAAAACATGGTTCTATGAGATGTAAGTGTAGAAGTCCATGGTAAGCAGAGCCGTGACATTGGATCCAGGCTGGGACTGAAAACCCAATCCACCTGTAGGGCTCTGGTGCGGGATTTGAACCAGGGTCCACAGAGGTGAAAGGCAGGGTAGAAACCAACCATGCCCACCTGAATGCCAGAATGTTACAATTCCTTGGCTCGGCGCTATAAGGTCCTTCACTGCAATTTCATATCCGTAATGGTCAAGTGAAAAATGCACATAAACTTGAAAAACTAAAATTAAATTCCAGAAATGAATGTTTTTTCTAAGAAACTGAATGTTTCTTTTTGCCCCAAACAATTTCTTTACATGTAAAGACCACTCTTGATCAATTAACACCATTTACCATGAGCTCCAAAATAAGCATAAAAGCAATTTGGATGAAATCCATACAAGCTGCACTCATGCCCTTAAACTCTCACTCAGCAGAAGAATCTCATTCCAGATACTCGAGATAGCTGAAGTTGAGAATGAAACTCTTGGCCCCCCCCCCCCCCCCCCCCCCCCCCCGTTATCAGCAGCTTACATTTTTGTCTCTCTATCCGCGGTCCTCGACAGCACGCTGACAGGCCGCATGCCATCTCCTTCAGGTCGATGTGGTTATCACTGTTCACATCAAACGCATTGAACACTCCTGTATAGAGTGAGGAGGCAAGAGGGAATGAGATTGAAGGCCGTACATTCCACTCGATAGATCCTATATCATGGTGTGATTGATCTGACACACTCTTGCATTTAAACTAGGGCTTGAAGGGGTGGATTATTGGGCCCTTTTTGTTAATGTTCACTGAGCGGCATTATTATTATTCAGTAATGTTGGGGCATGAAAGATATGTGGAAGAGACGGTAACACTATGGAGATACATTTAATCATTGTATATCATTCGTTTTCTTATAGATCTTATGCGCATGGTGTCATTTGAGTAAGGGCGCCCTCGGCAAGAGGTCAAAAGATGGTCACTCAGTGGCCCATCATGTGCACTGCACGTAAACAGAAGTGCGTTTTCCATTGTTGCTTCATCGTTTTACCTCTAAGATGGCAGTGTGATGTTGTCAATGCATAAGGTCTATCCCTTTTTACCCATACGTTGGATGTGGGGGGGGGGGTGGAAGGGGTCTCAAAATAAACAAAACTACACACTAGCAGGTTTTGGGGGCGTGCAAACACCCCCCACAAGTGCACATCAATAAACTGACAATGAGAACTATTCTAACCAATAACTGAAGCCAAGAGAGTTTCATTTAACAAACCCAACAAATCTAAGAGTGTGAGGGCCTCCAATTGACCATATTTTTGACCGCATGAGGGCGCTGTCATCAGGGAATGTCTTGCATCACAATAGCAGTTTTAGCTTATTACAATTGCCTGTTTGTAGTTTTCTTGCACCAATGAAGAAATACTTGTTTTTCATCATGTGAAATTTATCCACAAACGCCCTCACATGGTCAAAAATACGGCGAATTAGGGATCCTCCTTTGTCCAACTTTTTGTCCCGACAAACAAGGTTCACATTTGTTTCCTTTGGGATAACAATCAGGGACCTACACATATTGTTCCTTTTGTTATAAGTCATCGGTTTGAATGACACAACAAGTACACAAAGACAAACAAATCAGCTCTTTGGGGGGGGAGCATATTTGTATTCTCTTGCTATGACCACTTTTAGAAATCTTTAAAACCTTGTATTTTTCTCCCTTCATATTGTTCCTCATCTAAGCTATCTTTCCTGAGAGGAACAGACGCACGAGGCCAGAGAGATTCCTCAGCAACACTCACCTTCACATAACTCTTTGGGCATCGGTGGTGAGATTAACGGTATGAATGTGTCCAGGTCAAAGCGACCGGTCTTGGACTGCGCTTGGAGTGCCCAGTATTTCTTCTCCAACTCGATAATATCCGTCTCCTCCACTGTTTAAAACAAATAATAAATAATAACTATGAGAATTATCTTACACATATTACTCTCAACTTCAGCTAAAATTGACAGCTTTTAGATATAGATACAATACCTTACTATTATTATGTATTTAATTAGGCCTATTTCTGTGTTTAATTCACAGTACAAATAATTGTAAGTTTGAAAGCATGACGGTAAAAAAATGTACACTGTGCATCTCCAATACACACTGAAGCCTGAATCTAAATTGAGTGATCATCTACCAACACCTACAGGTACATTTTAAAGTAACATTTGTATATGTCACTGAAGTACGATATTTAAGTTTCTCAAGCCGTCAAGAAAAGAGTGCATGCCCGCGTATTGTCCAAAAAAAACCAAAAAACCCATAAATCTCTAGACTTTCCCTTTTTCTCAAACAACTACTGTACATGTTGGATCAAAATTCTCACAAGTATTATTGACTACATGTAAGTACTTTTTCACAACTCTTGGAATTCCGGGCATTAGAAAACTTGCTCTATGCACACAAGAAGCACAATGTCTCATAAATTCCATAGAAATGAGCTCAGAATGCATATGTGATGGCTAGACTTTGATAGATGCTATGGGAATGGACATGTCCAAAAGAAATTTCAATTAACCTTGCAATCAAGATTGCATTCATGAAGGTGGCAGTTGTCATTAGGGTACCTGTTCAACGTTATAATGATCATTTTATACAGGGGATCCACGTACTAACAACCCATCCAAATTTTTAAACATTTTCGAGGTCAGACAAAGCGTCTGATGGGGGGGGGGGGGGGTTTAACCTTATCAATACTGTGTCTGGTTCAGGAGTTTGTTTTTTTTCCAATATAAACCTCAATTTCTGGTTTGAACAGTAAGTCAAATGGGGTCACACTCTGTGCAGCGTTTTGGTTAAGTCTTTGAGCCCTTTCTTATGACGTATAGACCATGTTCAGACACAGTACTAAAGTTAGACCCGAAACGGTCTAACTTTATAACCAGCAGGGGGGCAGTCGTTCAGACAGCATGGAGTTAAACCCGAAACGGTTTATCTTTGGTTTTAAGAGCTCAAACAGCAGCGCGACCCCGTTATGCCAACATCCTGTCTCTTCACAAAAACCATTGTGTTTATCCATTCACATGTGTTGCATAACGATCCTGTGGGTCAGCAGTTCATCTGTTGTGAGTTAAACCGGATGTGGTCATTTTTATTCTGTCCACACACAGTGCTAAAAGATAAACCCGATCCGGACTAAAGATAAACCCCCCAACCAGCTCGACGGTCTAACTTTTCCGGGTTAAACCCGATTCGGACTAACTTTAGAACCGTTCAGACACACAGAGTTGAACTCGATCGGGTTGAACCATGAGTTAAACCAACTTTAGTACTGTGTCTGAACGGCCTCATAGATGATAAAACAACTGGTTCAGAAACAAAAAAGCATCCTGCTTGGCCTGTTCGTACACCTCGGCAATTACATAAGCTGGTGACTGTCTCATGGGCTATTTCTCTCAATCACAGACCCTGAGCATTGTTTCCCCTCTTCTTAATTATCTCGTTAAGTCAATCAAGTGACAAATTGTGGCTTCCTCTCTTCTCAGAATAGAGTATCTCGCTCTGATTGAAGCAAACTAATGAAGTCAAGATGATTCTCCACACAGGTATTTCAATTTAAGTTATATATGCCTTCTTGCACCGTCAGATGAAACCCAGGCATCCATGTTGTCTGAGAATTTATCTCAATCGAAAAGGTTGGAAATTTTAATCCAAAGGATTTGAAATTGAATGGGAGTGAGCGCCGAGTATATCACTCAAAATGGCGGATGATATTAATTGGTCACACAGTACATGATGATACATGGAAGTCTGTCAATGAAAGAGACCCGGAAGATTCTTAACTCTGGAATGGAATGTTCATCTAGTAGGCACATTTTTATGTCGGCTTAACATGTAATGAAACCAAAGTAGTAAAGTGCTTCCCCAAAAAGTACAGGTGTTGTGTTAACCCACAGAACCCAAGGCAATAAGCCTTTTTGAGATATGGCAGACACAATACTACGACACTTAGGTTTGGGTAAGTTTGTCTGTATACACCCAAATCACATGGTGTACTCCTATAGTGTCCACCATACCTTAAAAAGGCTAATTGCCGCGGTGCCCTATATTTTTTGCCGTGGTGACCTCTGCATGTTTGCAAAGTTCTAATACAAATTAACACTGTCCTCAATCATATTACAGGAAAATTGCTTTGCCCCTTCAAACACAAGGCCTGTCTGTACACACATGTACAGGGATGGCCCAACCTCTTCCCCAAGGTGTGTCGAGCAGTACGAGGTTGACTGCTCTCTCACCCTGGTATTGGAACATTTGCATATCCAAAAATTGTGGATACGTATGCAAATTAGAATAGTCTGGCTGCATATCGAAATTCACATCTTCGCCATAGTCTCGTGGTCCGGTACCAGATTTAGTAGCTTGTATGTATTGGAAACATGTACATGTGCTAATGTAATGTTGTTGTCCAATCAGGGTCCAAGTGAGGAGTTTCCATCCCAGGGTTTACTATTTACAAACATGGTTGAAAATAAAGTAAACCATGGGGATGAGGTTGGGGATGGCCCTTATATGACAGTTTCAGTGACTAGCCAGCAGGACCAGTTAAGCTTGTCCTTTTACAAACCCCCTCCCCCCCCCATCTTTTTCACTGGTCCATATTCAATATAAACTCAGGATGCTTTTCAACTTTGAAGAAGCCAGCTGGGTCTCTTGAAGAGGATTTTGACTTGTGACTTGTCCTCTTGGGTATTTTGACCAGCATTTGGCCAGCCGACTACTATGGTGGCCCTGAAGGGACATCGCATATCGCAAACGTGTGCGCATACGTATGCGATGTCGCGAAATAAATCGCGAATATGTGCGCACACGTATGCAATGTCGTGAAACAATTCGCGAATATGTGCGCACACATATGCAATGTCGTGAAACAATTCGCGAATATGTGCGCACACGTGTGCAATGTCGTGAAACAATTCGCGAATATGTGCGCACACGTTTGCGAATTCATTTGCAATGTCGTGAATTTTATTGCATACCTTGTCGCATACCATTCAATAAAATTCCTAATGAACTGGGGAGTTGTAGCAGCTAGTCTGGGATCGAGACGTACAAATAGATATAAATAGGGTCTGACTAATTTACCTTCGAGCGCACTCTGTTCCTCACGCTTTTCTAATAAGTGAATAACTATTATACTAACCATTGTACCGGTGCTCATTTTAGTGAGAATAGTCCGACGATTGTTTGCATGGACCTTTTGTTTTGTGATATGATGCTGTACCATCACCATGTGGCTGGCCGGCTAGGCATGGCCACACCATGGAGGTAGCTTGCGTACTCCCTAGGTTACTAAAAAATTGCCCGCAAAATGACATCACCCCAAAGGTATGCGACAAGGTATGCAATAAAATTCACGACATCGCAAATGAATTCGCAAACGTGTGCGCACATATTCGCGAATTGTTTCACGACATTGCACACGTGTGCGCACATATTCGCGAATTGTTTCACGACATTGCATACGTGTGCGCACATATTCGCGAATTGTTTCACGACATTGCATACTAGGCGCACATATTCGCGATAAATTTCGCGACATCGCATACGTATGCGCACACGTTTGCGATATGCGATGTCCCTTCAGGGCCACCATAGACTACTCATGATTAAGGGAGAATGATGATGTACATTACATTGATTGTACAGTGTATAGATATTAATGCCATTGTCACGGTTTGTGATTTCGAAATATATTTGCCTTTTGGTCTTACAACACGAGGCTCAAATTAGGGGGGGAAAATCCACAAGACAACGGGGCTTGCGGCTCAAAATGTTTACTGGACCAGAACTCTTCTTACAAGACCAGAATCAAAAGAAGAACAAACTTTGTAACTCAGTTTAGCATGCATTTAAGTGAAGCTGTTTATACTTGAGCAAGCGCTAAGCCATGTAAAAGAAGATTGATTTCATTTGTCTTTATGGGTATTAAGTATAACTTCATTATGTCATTACACAGTAGAATTGAAAGGTATTTTATCAGATCCAAGTCGGCGATTGAACATATGTTTGTTTGCTCCAGACATTACACAGTTGAGGTATTACTCTTAATTAATATTCACTTAAACAATACAGCGAACTTGTCAGGTCAAGAGTTTACTGGCCCAACACCAAAACTACTGGCCTCGGGCCTGCGGTCCAGTGTCAAATTTGAGCCCTGCAACATTTACAGGCATAGACTGTGTCTCTTCGCACTTTCTAAATACAATGTACATTATGTACCTGGCTTGATATAAAAGTTAAAACTCCAGCTCGAGAGGCAGAGTTCAAACAACAACCCAAACAGAAAAACTGATCTTACAATGTGTGACTCCAGCTAGGGTCTGATAGAAGGTAGGCGTGTCACTCTCATCGGACAATCGCAGACCGGGCTTGTTGGAGTCTTGGAGTAACCATGCCGACAGCTTCATCACATGACTGTGCTTAAGGAGCCAGGAGCAGAACTGCTCGTACGAAACTCGATTGTCCTTTACATACACACAAAAAGAGAAGACGGTGGGCGGGAGGGATTAGCTTTGGTGTGCCACAAAATTACCTATAATCCCGAAGCAATTTCGGTTGGGGATTTTCCCTGAATCCAGTGGAATTTAACAGCGTTTCCAAAATCTACCCGTTCAGTTACATGTACCTGATGTTTCATACATGGACGGTTTGAAAGGTTGCCAAAGTGCTTGATCAGGGGCAAGTATCATGGCTTTGCTTATCGCAGAAATCTGTGATAGCGGTCACCCTTCTCTGCTTACATGTTTTGCATCGCATTTCTGAGCTAGCAGTGTTAGCTAAGAGTGCTTAATAATGAGAAGTTTGCACGTATGCCAAAGCAGAAATTCCTCACATACATGTACGTGTGAAATGCGCTAAAATTCAAGGTACGGTCATAGCTTGGTAAATACACCAATATTCTTACTAACTTGGTGAGAGGCATTGCAGCTGTTGATAGTATAAACTATTTTGAGAAAAAGGATTCCCTTCGAAGTAATATGGTTTGGATAATTTTTAAGCACATTTGAATCTAAAGAAATGATTCACGCATGAATCATTTCCCAGATTTCTGAGGGTTGGTGTCCGTTCGGGAATGCTGAGGTCAAAGATGCGGTTGGTACCCGCTGTCACCTCTCTGAACGTGAATGGATTCAATGTTCTTTTGAAAATACCATGACTGTTTTGTTGCTGTTCTTCTCAGAAAATGCCATGACTGTTTTGTTGCTGTTCTTCTCAGAAAGTAGACACTGTATTCAGCTGAAACTTTCGCACGCGACTTCCGTTGTATCTTTTTTTATATTGCTGCCTATAAATCAGCATTACGCCCACAAAAACCAATCTATGACCCTATCTTTCGGTGGTAAGAAGAGCTACATGTATGAAGTTGGGATATATTTCAGAATTAAAACATGTTTGCTTTAATTTCAGAGTACTGCATGTACATGCACAATATTTTGTTTTACAATTCTTTAAACACAAATTTCTGTCTAGATGTCAGTGTACAATTGTTTGCAACCCCGCCTTTAGTTTCAACAACACAATTTTTTTGGAAAAGATTTCTCAGTCGAGTCAACGTAAAAAACTGCTTTGCTATTGGAAGCAATAAAAAAGAAATGCCCTAACCATTCCCGGCCCATTGAAATATTGATTGCATTCACACCTTTTGGCGTAAATGATTTAAAAAGTGCTGCACAATTTGGTCACAACGGTCATTGACCGAAGAACAAAAAAAAAAGGGGGGGGAGGAGGAATTATTTGATTGGCACGATAAATATTGATTCAGAAAAAACACATTACGATCACTGCTGATCATGCCATAGAATATTAATAGAGGAAGTGCCTGTGAGCTGAAATGATCAGTGCGGTACGGTTTTTCCCAGAATTGTTTTTCTTTTCTTCTCAATAATTTTACATGTAGTGGAAAAGCACCAAAGGAGGAGTGTTTTGAATACAGGACAGGCTGTCCGAAAAGACACACTGGTTCCCCTCCAGTTAACACTACACTCATAAATAGCATGCCATGGTAATCACTCCATTGGGACCATGGGGTTCCAGAAGAAGACCCCCCCCAAAAAAAAGAGAAGAAAAAAAGAAAGAGGAAAAGCCTTTCTTATTTCACCTCTCTGAAGAGTTGAGCGACCTCTTGGGGTGGCGTGTTGCCGTCGCATGTAGAGATGAATTGCTCCACGTCCTCCTGACTGATGTACATGCCATTCTCTTGGCAGGCACACAATGCAAAGATAACTGCAATGATAGAACAAGAGCAAAATAAACTTACGATCAGGGTATGTAAACCTCGATTGACTTTCACCCATCAAGTAATACACCACAAGGGAGATAATGCAACCCAATTTTGAGGTGAACAATGAAAAGTTGCCTAGAACGGAGCTTGAATGTGATAGTGCTCGACCAACTGAGCCACAGTCTCCCTATTTTGTCAATATTTTTGTTCGGGATGATAGAGCACTGGCGTGAAGCACAGGGGTTGCGGGTTCAAATCCAGCTGGAATAAATTTTCCTTTGATCAATCCCAATTTCTATATTTTATTTAATGAAACAAAACCTCTGTCCAACTACACACTGTATGGTACATGTACATACATTTTGTACACACACAATACAACGATAGTTTCTAACAAAACGAAAGGAGTCGAACCAATGGTCTCCAATTTAATGTTAGTTAAGTTAATGATTAGGCGTGGAGGAAGGGACCTGCATGTACACAGGCATGTGTGTAGTTTGACTAAACTTTCAGATGATACAGTATCTTAATGGCAAATGGGATCTACAGTTTGCTTTAATGTTAGTTTATTTCTGTTTTTGTTAGTTTTAAACTTTTGAAACATTGGCTGAATTAAGTTATCCTGGGGAACAAAAACCTTTCAACCTGTTTTCATTGGAAACTGTAGGTGATAAAATATAGAACAGGAAATATGACATTATATGGGCTGTATATTAATACATGCATACAAAAGATAATCCATGGACTTGAGGACTACTGTTCACAGTCCAGTAGGCCCTCACAATGTACACCGGGTTGTGTGATCTGCATCGTTGACTCATACCATTCTAGGAACCACACACACACACACAAACCAACCATGGTCACACATCAGACACTGACAACCCATCCTCGTCACTCTACTGATGATGGTGTGATGCACTGTCATGACTCATGATTGCATCAGTCCATCCATCGGCATCAATGACCGACCTCCATCTCCGCACTGACAAGATCATAATCCCCAAACATTTGACACACATTACTGCTGGGTCTGTCAATACCCTTAACCTCTCCCCCCCCCCCCCCCAACCACCCCACCATCCTCCACCACTCCCTCAAACTATATTTAAAACCAAGCTCTAACCCAGTGTGCCTTTCAACACGTCTGGGAGCATTTCAACTTCAACTGGTCCACCGTCTGAAAGAAAATTTCATTGTGAGCCTCAACCTACGTGTAGTTACAAGGCTGCTTTTCACATGAATGTCAGATTTCTTTGGTGGTGTACACATGTTCATTTGCATACAAAAAAAAAACACTTTAAATTTAAACTACTCTTTAATTCTAACTGGGTTAACAAGTTTGCAAAACTTGCTCCAGTTTACCTTTCTTCGTTCTTGAAACAGTGACATAACTCGCAAAGGTGACAAGAGAAACAATGCTGCCAGGCTATGCTGATCCAGTTTGGACCAGCTCGTCAAACCATGCAGCATTCAGGTGTTTATCTACATTTAAAACCAAGTCTAACTGACTCCAATCACCCGTTTATGCCGGTGACAACATCACGTTATGCATATAATTAGACTGTCTACTTAAACTTTAAGCTGTACAGCCGTACTTACTTTGTATTCAACAACCTCAGCAAAGAGATGTTTTACCATGGAGCTCAAAAACCATGATTTGACTGCCCTTCTTTAATATTTAATTTTGACTGGCATTTTGTTAGTGGAACATGGTAACAAGATTCATTTATTTTTTATCAAATTTGTCATTATTTTTGTTTAATACTTTTTATTTAATTTTTAAAATTTAATTTACAAGGATGCTAGTAAAAAGAGATTACCCGATGAAAATGAGCTGTAGTAAAAAATTAATGTATGTGCTTACATATACTGAAACATGCGTGTAATGAAGGCTCATCATACATGTACAAGTACAGTTTAGCATTTAAATAAACAGGTTCAAGTGCAGATCAAGTTTGTCCAATCCCACCAGCGGCACTCTCAAATTTACACAAATTGAAAAACAATCAAGCATCCCCGATAAACATGATTTGTTTCTATGGCAACAAAATAAATGTATTATCCACGGATGTCCAATGTCATGTACTTTGTCAACAGCGAGAATGTAGGAGCTCTGGTTGAACTTGCCTTGCCTTGGGTGACAACAACCTGACAGCAGAACAGGAAATTTCAGATTGTACGTTTGACGGACGACACAACGCGCTTGACTACACATTGCAGTACATGGTATACTAGACCCTACATGTATGAGTAAGCTTTTCCCTAATGTTTCATTTAGCAATAAATGCAAACACAGCGACAGCAGGATGGTGCTGGATTAACTTGGAATTAATTAAACGGCATAAAATACAGTGTGAAAAGAGTAGCACTGGACATAGTACACTGACATTGACACATTGACAGCAAACCGTGTACGGGCCCAATGTAGAGTTGCTTGAGCAAAGAATGCTTAGCAAGTCTCTGCTAAGCAAAAATGATCTGGACATCAGCCACATACACTGTATGATACATGTGGAACGGTATTTAGGCTGGTAACCATGTTCGTGCATAAATTTGTTGTGCTTCGCTACTTTTTGTGCTTGAGCAGCTCTATGAAATTAGGCCCCTTACTTAGAGACCAGAGAACCTGGAAGTGTTACAAGTAGTTTTATGTAATACACCTAGAAATACTACTAAAATATAACAATAATCCTATAAAACAGCAGGACATCATAGGATGTTTGTTTTTTATGTTTAGCAATAATGAACGACCGTCATGCATTTAACAGGACGACTTGTTTAAATGTAAAAGCTACATTGTACGTACTTACCCTCATACCCCTCAGCATGATGTACTTGTACATCACGTGTAGTTTATGGTGTTTTTTTATAGCCACAGTAAAACAATAGCATGTACATATTCTATATGTACACATCTTTTTAAAATACACACTGGCTGTTCATTTGGAAAGACCCAAGGATGCAGTGAAGGCCACGAATTTCTCGTTCTTTGTTTGCTCAGGAAATGTCCTTGAAGTATATTGAATGAAGTACTTCCTAAAAGAAAGTCAATTCAACGGTTGACTTTTTTGCGCCTCGTCCAATATTCCTGGAGTTTACAGTTTTCTCGGTAAGAGATGTTTTTCACCCTTCAAGAAAAGTGCCTTGCCCCGCCGAGAACAAAGTACTGCCAACCAATCGCAATGTTCGATCTTGAGAATCGTGCCTATTGGTTGGACCGATTTTCACATGGAGACTGTTCTTCTCCAATGGAACAGAATTCCTTTCACTTGGAATAAGCTCCCTGCAACGTTCATCAGATACCTTCAAGAGTGTTTTGCTTTTTAAATTTTTTTATTAAACATTTTTCTAGGTGGGGGGGGGGGGGGATCCACAAGATTACAGGGCTTATTAGCTCAAAACTTTTACCAGACCAGAAAGTTTGTTACAAGACCCGACTCTGGATGAGTTAGAACTATCCATACAGTTTCACATACACTTAATTTTGTCTTATTTTTAAGAGAAAATTGATCTCATTTGTCTGTTGCAGGTAAGTATACTTCAATACTCAACAGAATTAAAAGATTGAAAAACACAAGACTGCCAGACTTGTTTGATCGTGAGGTTATGGTCCCAACGCCCAACTTGAAAAATTCACTGGCCTCCGGCCTGCGGTCCAGTGTAATGTGCGACACGTTGTCAGCACCTTCTTCTCCCTGGGATACAGTGCCTCATTTTCTGTGTTGCTTCCTCTTTTCATTTCATTTAATACATCTAGTACATTGTTAACGTAGGTGCCTTGATTGGTGTTCCGGAAGTGTTCAATATATGGATGTTTATTATGAAAAAAGTATGAAGCATATTACAATGTACATTATTGAGCACTGAAAAATGAAAAAGTTTACATTTTCTGTTGAGAATATTCCTAATTGATGTCGGGGCAATCTCAGCCATTCTAGATAGTAAACCAATTCAGTTCAAAATATTCTAAATTAATGTTATGGCAATATCGAAGACGTCATAGAGTAATGAAATGTAAACCGTCAACATTTAAAAAAAAAAAAAAAAAAAGGATTAGGCACACAAATTTCACTTAGTATTTAGGATGGTATCATAGATATCACAACATCACTTTAGGGTATTCAACCCTTCAAAAATTAAGGCATAATTTAAACACAATTCAACAATGCACAGGAAGCAAGTGCAGCGATTGTAACACGCTGCTAACCATGTTAACTTAGTGTCAAACTGACAGCCACTTGATTCTGACCTAGAGAAGTGTGCTCATACATATGTACGTATTAAATACAGCTCTGGGTGGGATTTTAAATTACAAAAAAGGACCAAATATAAGCTGAAGCGAGAATAATGGATGGCATGCCTGGGTCAACTCCGGAGTGTCACATTTCAGAGGATATTTACAAACTCTCTACATCAACACTGCACTAATAACAACCTGGAGGTTTGAAGATTGGATACAAACACAACACTTTGACAGACTGTGGCGTATTCTTTGACCCACAAATTCACTGTACTACATTGCTTTAAAAGTATGATAGTACACGTAAAACAGGCTCTAATAAAGGAGTACATGTATGCAGAAAGTAGACTTTACAATATACATGTGATTTTCAATGGATTTGATCGCTAACCTACAGTAACCCTTTTAAAAATGCATTGTAGACACAGGTAGATGTACTATGAAATACAACCATATAGTAATAACTTACACGCTTTCAGATTTCCAAAAGCTTGATTTACAGTTTACCCAAGATATTTGAGAAATATAGATCACAGTTTTTGGAGTCCACAAATGTCTACAGTGTTCCAGCTATGTACACATGTAACTCCGCTGACCCGCCATGGGCAAAAATCGTTAACGGGTAAATTGCATACGAATGTCTACTTGGAAAATGTTTGTAAACTGATGAGTGACTAGTCTTGGTCCAAGACGTAACAATCTTATACACGTAACTATCTTATACAATACTCGCGATAACCGACAATACACGTAACTATCTTATACAATACTCGCAATAACCCGACAAAGGGCGCACTTTTCGTTCTTATATTCATCGGCGCAACGGAAGCCGGAAATCGAACCAAGAACAGTGACGCCCTCTGTTGTTGGAATTGATCCATGCGAAGGTCTTGGAACCAAGACTAATGAGTGACCAGTGTAATATGATGGGTCAGCACCATTGTCTCAACTAATGGGGGAAAAAAAAGAAGCTTTTTGTCAAGCCATGTCTAATGTTTCTGCACACCCTCTAGTTCTAATACAACTCAATGACAACAATACATCCTTCATAGTGTATGGGAACATTATACACACACTGGGTATTTTTGCAGTCTGCCGATGCCTGCGCAGATTTTGACGAACGTCCCTAGGGGGCATCTTCCACCCAGACTCATTGATCGGACTCTCAGGTATTTCTAATGAGACTTTAATTGCCACATCGATTAATAAAGCACAGAGACGGGTTATCTATTGTGGTATGTAAACACATCTTGTGTACAATGAACTATTGGACATTTATTGCATGCCTCTCGTTACTGGGGATAAGTAATGATAAAAAAGAAGACTGCAGCTGAGCCACTTTGCACAGAAATTAATTTATGCGTAGTGTACAGAGAATTGTACAACCTATGTTTATAAAAGGGCGTAGTAATTTTATAAATCACTCTTCTGTACGTCTCGCACAAATTCAAAATGGTTTTTTTTTTTGTCTTACGTGTATTGCTTTATCCTGTGAAGAAAACAAAATCGCGTATTCAAAACAGGTTCAAACCTTTCCAATCATGGTTGTTGTCACCCATAGAGCTCACAAGAAGTAACTAAGCAGAACCACATAATGCGTACCAGAATAAAAAGGTTACCAGCCAAAATACCATGCCACATGTATCATCCGTGATTGGTATCCTGCTCATTTTCCGCTAGTTAAGTTGTGCACACCCTTTTAACTAGAACACCGAGGAATAACAGTTTTGAGAGGCACTGCATGGAGTATCAATGAATTTCGGTTCACAGTAACAGCAACACCATGCGTTACCTTTATGTACTACATGAGTGGACTCATCACTCGTTTGGTACAATATAGCTCTGATAAGAAATTGTCCTGCAAATTTATCTATTGCCGTGGAACAGATTAGTGCACTGGGGCAGACTTTTCATCATTATCTTCACAATCCCCTGGTGGGATAAGTTTGGTCTCAATGTTCAAATAGCCTGCTCTGGTGATCGTGCAGGCTAAGGAAGACAATGGGTAAGGCAATTGTACATAAACAGGCACGGTATTTGGCCCTTCAAGAAAAGTCGGAAAAGAATTATTGAGTACAAGAGCTGATCAACATGACGTCTAGGCTTTTATAGACTTTTTTTCCAGGCTAATTAATTTAACAATTTTGGTGATATTTCTGAGGGCAAAAACGAAACCCAGACATCAGAATAAAATACCAAGCATACCATGCTGCATAATTCTAACTTAAAACCTTCGCCTTTGTTCAAAACTTCTGGTGATTTTTTTATTATTCTGCTTTTAATACCTCTTTCCTCTGAGTATTAATCATTTCCACAGGCCTGGAATTTTCATCTTTGAGAGGGTAGCGCCATTTCCATTTTGCAAATTGGAGAAGTTTCCATTGGAAAATCTTAAAGTCTATGGGCAGCTTTTAAAGGGGCACCGAGGCCAAGATCACGGCAACAGAGGCTGTGGCCTCCGTGTAATTCAAGGCCTGCTTTACAGATGATCAGGGTTCTATCCAGGTTTTTTCAAAACTGTGGGACATTCTGGACTAAAATTTTTGATGTTTGGCCGAAGCACGCTTAATTGAAAAAAACATCTTCGGAATGTTTTCTACTTGGTGTTTATCTTGTTTTCAAAAGCTCTACTGTGCAATCTTTTATGGTTTTCTCTCGTTTTTTGTGTGAATTAAAAAAAAAATTTTTTTTTTGGATATCTGCCAAAATTTGCGCATATCAGCACGCAATTCGCGTGTATCGGCCCGATACGCTAGCTTGTACATGGGGAGAACCCTGATGATCATTGCACCTTCTGAAACCCAGTCATATACCTTTCCTTTAAAGCATTAACTCAAACCTCTTGAGCATGACGAGTCTACGAATAAATTGATACATGTAGGAAAGTCAGTCATTGCTTCCACAAGGAAGACCGTCTCTTAATTGCCACCTGCCAGGCCAGAGCCGTCTTTACAATCAGAAAGACTCCCCAGAAAGACTCTCTGGAGGTGAAGGAAGAGCAAACAACCTGGACCATGTACACAGGATGTGGAGTTGCAGTTACAGTTCCAAATAGGAACTGATCTGGATTCCCCTTGCTCTGCTTAGCGCGAATCAAACTGGCGCTATCGATTGTAGCGTAAAATGTCTGCGTAGGTTGTGGCTCAGGACACAGATTATTGCTTACAGATTAAGTTCAGGAAACTGAGTTAGCAGAGAGACAACAGGTTATCATTGATTAAAAAAAAGGCTTTTCTATCTGCGCAGTAAACGGCATCTGGAAATTTGGCTCCACCTCGTCCATCCTAGTTCTGCACCCATCCTTAGAGATATTCACGTCATCCATAAAATTCAATCCAGAAGAAATGATTATTCCAAGCAATCAAGTGTTCAAGGGCATGGGCTTATCATTTTCTTTGAAACACACATATAATATACAGTTCTGCATTCTAAGCTTACTTTGGATAAGCAATGAATGTTTGCTTAATCTGATAAGCGTACATGGTATGTACTTACTCCACGCATGTGCATTTTGTAAGAACTTACCACCTGCACTTTTCATATACAGTTTAAATGGTTTATAGCAGGGAAATGTTAATGGCAACTGTACCATACTGCATCAGTCAGTCGTGCCATGACAGTCGCAGCTGTAGCTCTTACAATCCACAATCCTGGTAACTATCAGGCCTACATTTCTTGAAAGCTAAAGGGTTTGAATGAAAAGTTTACTTACATTCAGTCAATTATAGATAGCGCAAAATGCATCAGGAGTTTGTTGTGCATGAATTACAAAAGTTCAAGTCCACAAAGACTACAAGCAGTCAGGATTCTCCCCAGGATTTTTCAAAACAGTTGAGCACTCTGGACTCGAATTTGGCAAGTTTGGCCGAAGCAAACTGAATTGAAACGAGGTCCTCGTAGTATTTTTTTACGTGATGTTTACAAATACAATGTATGTTTTACTTTTAAAAGCTCTAACTGTGCAAACTGAGGCAATTCTAAATTGATTCATTTCAAAATGTGAATTTGATCTTATATCTGAAAAAAAAATTGTTTTATTTATATATAAAAAAAGAAACCACAATTTTTTGCATCCGCCCGATATGCTAGCTTGTGCATCAGCCCGATATGCTAGCTTATGCATCGGCCCGATATGCTAGCTTGTGCATCGGAAGAACCCTGAGCCTGCATGGCAAACTAATGTTTTGACAAAGGAGTGTTTTTAAAAGGTGAAGAGTTCAGGCAAACCATACCAAATGAATGCAGTCTTCCGAAAAACCAACACTAACCATCCCTATACATCCTACTACTGGTAATTATGACAGCTAAATGCATGTCAGAATAAAAAGAAGGTGCATCTCTAATAACGAGGAGAGCTCCCCTCTCGATCGTCCCTTGCAGCCATCGCTCTCTGCAGCGGAGCTCTCTCTGCAAAGCAACTCAATGCATTTACATGTAAACCTCTTGACAGTCTCCCCAGGGTGGTGGGGGAGCGTGTCGGCCAAATTCAGAGGGGCCCTCTGAGAGCAAATAACCGCCCGTTATTCATTCACTTCCCGTACTGTCAAAATATCACTGATTGTCTGCACTGATTCATGTGCATAGAGATACAAACACATTTCAGACAAAGTACATGTTTATCCTAATCGCTGAACCAAACTGTTACATCTGTGGCTCAAAATTATTGATGCCGCAGAGAAATCTGACAAAAAGGCGAGAATCTTTCACTTCCAAAATCGAAAGTGGACTGCACATGTAGACCTGATAGTTCACGGAGGCAACAGAGGAGACCCTTCCCATGAAATATGTAGGCCTAAATTGCACATCATGCATGCGCACGGGCACTTTGACTGGCAAAATGAGGACCCATCGCGCCTTTTTGTATTGGACTGATGGTGGCGTGACGCGCAACCAAGAGTGTATGTACGCATGCGTAAAAGTAATTAGCATATTTCATGGGAAGGTTGTATTGCCTCCATGCCCCTTGACATTGCTTTGGTGGGGTGCCCCCTTTAATTATTCCAACAGAAAATACAATTTCCCTCATCTGTGTAGGTGCCCTTTACTTTAAAACAAAAACAAATTCCTTGCCCTTTTAAGATTGAAGTACATGTACCAGGCCTGCGTGTGATTGATGGACTAACATTATAAAAGCTCATTAGAACTCATTAGTTGCACGCGGGGCTGCTTTTAGAGCAAGTAAGACAGATGTAAGAACTTGATGCGTTCTTCACATTAAGGGCTGAAAGTAAAGTATCGCATCTGGTCTGGTGAATGAACTTACATTTGAGTTTCTCCGTCTGGGATCCTTTGGCCAGCAGCACCATGCCACTGAAGAGCTCCTTGAATATGAGTCCCTTGTTGTTTCCACCAAATGCAAAGTACAGATGCTGCAAAGAGAGAAGGAAAAAGAAAAAAAAAAGGTTTAAAAATGTGTTTTTAAAATCAAAGTCTCTCCATTGATGTAGATCACGGCTCGAACTCAATAGGAATCATTCATTTTATTCCAACAAAATTTGTAGTTTGATTACTGGCAGTTACAAAAAGCAAAGTAAGAATACATGTAAATAAATTTGCTTGAAATTCAGGGCGTTCTTACATGTGTAGTTGCTGAAGAGAGAACACTGTTACTCAAACCACACACCATATTGTTTCGGTGCATACCATACACTGACGTATGTTATTCTAGTTTGACAAATGTACAAAGTTGACAAATACATGTATGTCTACAGGCATGATGTGCATCTCCGGTTAATTGTTTTTAACTACACTCGCACACAAATTGCATATTTATTTTAATGGTCAAGATCATTAAACTAATAATCTGCCACGCAAGCCACAGGTATTGTCTTGTGCCCATTATGCAAACAACATGTGTGTCTTTGACTCTTGGGAGGCTTTCTTCATTTGGGTCTGATTACAATTACTAGCAGAAAGGCTAGTGGTCAAAGAATCTAGAGTTACAAGACCAATCTTAGCTTCATCAGAACTCAATTTCATGGCACTGCTTATCATGGAACTCTGTGCTTACGGCTCCCCGAAAAAACCTGCAGAATTCTGCAGGCAGTCAGCCGCGCCATGGTATTAAAGTTTCCCAATGAATGTGGACACTGCACACACAAAACGCAAATAGGTCCGCCACTTTGAAATCTGGGGAAAAAAAAGGAACACGTACATGTAGTGGAGTGAGAGGTAGGAACAGAATGGCAGGAGCCAGGGAGGTCCTGTAGCCCTGCCCCCCCACCCCCCAGGGTCCAGACTTTGTGCTTATTTAGACATGCAGCAGCTGGCCAGGACCTCTTCCTTGTGAAACAACGCCCTAATATTACAGCGCCATCTACTTCAGATGGTGACCAACGCAGACTGCTGTTTTCGTTCTTTTTTTGTGAGCATTAAATATTTGTCTATTCCTCCACTGAAAACCACACGTAAGGCATTTTTTAAACATAGAAATTGGAATGTTCAGTCAAAGGAAAAATGCAATATGCTCATGCTACCTTTGGTATTTAGACCTAAATAAAAGATCAAATGTAGACAATAATACCTCCATGGTCTGATGGATACCCCTAAATGAGTACATGCTGCAGCGATAAAATATGACTGACTATATAACTAAGAAGACTCTGCCGATTCCCCATGGATTTCATCAGCGGCAGAATTCACTGCTCCGTGGCCTTGAACGGTGCAAATTTATTATTTATTTACTACCCAAAAGTGGATGATAATCTATAACATGCATGTTTGTGTTCAAGGTTTTTTGTTTTAAAGGCAAAGTATACCTTAGGTTTTTGGAACCGTTTGATTGTTTTAATCCTATATAATCATAATAATGGCTATTTATATAGCGCTCATATCCGTCACTCAGTGACGCTCAAGGTGCTTCAACATTAAGTATATTTAAAGTATTTTCCTGCATTGGGGGGCTACGTTTTAAGTTTGAGACCTACTCCTTAACATAGCACCATGTAATGGTTTACAAGGTGCTGTGGCGCAAATGCTGCCAACCATCAAAGGAACAGTCAAATGTAGGTATATTATACAATGAAACTAACCTGTGAAAATTTCACTTCAAAAGGTGGTCACATTTTTGAGATACACGATCTGACAAACGTTACGGCCGTAACGCTTCTCAGATTCAAATTTTCAAGGATAAAACGTGATATATTTTTCCATAATCGCAGTATTTCGAAGTGAAAAGTTTCTCAAAATGCATTATACCTGTATACTATCCAAAGCTGACTGTACTTCTTACCAAGTAAGTTTTTATTGCCAACAGATACCTTCCCTCCCTTGGTAGAGGGGACGCATCAGTTTGCACTCCAAATAAATAAAAAAAACTGTATACCCCTGTCAGCCACCATTTGATGGTGTTTCCCAGACCAGGGTAATCTAGTCTGGCCTCAGGGAATACAAAACAGAAGTTTTTTTTATAAACAAACCCTTGATTGACAGTAGTAGGCAGTTAGCACTGCCCATTGGGTAATGGGTTCTTTATGGTCCTGGTTTGTTTTTTACCCCAAGATAGTTTTTTTGTTTGCATCCAGCCATTACCAGCCAGGCCTAACTATAGTGACTGGGGTCAGCTGTGACCCACTGATGGATAAGTAATCACCAAAGTACTTTGCCAGGATGTCAGTCTAGAAATGTTAGCTTGGGTTGAACCATGGGAAAAATTGTTACACAAGGTTGCAAGCCCATCCCCCACCCACTGGTATGTGCAGGGAGGAAACAGTGATTTTATGGTATTTCAATGGTTAAGTAAAACCTAACATCACTGTAAGTCACAGCTCATGAATAAATAATTGCTAGATAGGGGAAACAGGGCACTGGAGCACAGCTCCATGCCTGCAATAAAATAGGTGTGGTAACTGGAAAGTTCCTCATAGTCATAGTGACATCATGGCATCCACAAGCAAAACTCGCCCTCTGAGCACCCAGACAAAAATACTGAACAAAATACTCGATGATAATGATGATGGCTTAGATTTCAGCAGTGATGATTCTGAATCAATTGATGGCGATGGTATTGTAGTAGCGACTGACGAGGATGAGGGGATGGACGAATATGGCCTAGTGAATGACAGAGACAAAGATGAAACCAACGATGAGGAAGATGATGATGGGGGTAGTGATGAGGAGGAGGATGGGGATAGTGATGAGGAGGAGGATGGGGATAGTGATGAGGAGGGGGATGACGGAGATACTGACAGTGAGGACAGACCGCCTCCCAAGAAATCCAAGACCGCCAAGACAACAGGCAGAAAAAAGAAGGATATGCCTCCTGTTGCACTGCCACCGGGGGTATACACATCCCCATCTGGTGAGGAATGGAGTACGGACGAATCCCCCACAAACAGGGCTCGCGCTGGAAATGTACTGCGACAAGCTGCAGGGCCACGCAATCTGGGAAATGTCGTCACCAAGACTGACTTTCTAAAACTGTTCCTCACTGACACCATTATGATTGCCATACTACGCTTCACGAATGAGCAGGGGCGACGTCAAAATGGGCGTGCCTGGGTCGACATCGTTATGATGGAGTTGATGACGGTGCTTGGCCTACTGTTTTACATGGGCGTGTGTAAGGCAAGTCATGAGTATGTAAGGGACTTTTGGTCACCCGGCGTGCGTGCACGACCAATCTGTCAGGCGGCAATGTCAGGGTGCCGCTTCCAGGAGATACTCGTGATGTTGCGTTTTGATGATAAGAGCACACGCGACCTGCGCAAGGCTACTGATATATGTGCTGCCATTCGGAATGTTTTCAATGAATTCGTCTCGTCCTGTAAGAGGTACTACAAACCGGGAGAAAACATCACTGTAGACGAACAGCTGGTTGCTTTCCGTGGCCGTTGCCCCTTTCGTCAATATATGCCGAAAAAACCAGCTCGGCACGGCATAAAATTCTGGGTCGCCACAGACAGTTCCAGCAGATACATAACAAATATGCAGCCTTATTTAGGCAAAGAAAATGATCAACGTGAAAAAAACCTTGGCAAACGAGTCGTCATGGACTTGATTTGACCCCAATTTGGGAGTGGCCGCAATGTGACTGCTGATAACTTTTTTGTCAGCCTTAACCTTGCGAAAGATCTACTTGATGAGGACCTACATGTAACTCTTCTCGGTACTATCAAATGTCATCGTCCAGAAGTTCCCAAAGAATTCAAGAAGAAGGGCGTTAAGGGCAGAGCAGAAAAATCATCCGAGTTTCTGTTCAATGGTTCTATGACACTGGTTTCCTTCGTTCCCAGGAAAGGCAGGAATGTGACATTGCTCTCCTCCACGCACCATGACTCCAAGGTAGACCTTACAACATCCAAGCCAGAGATGATCTTGGACTACAACAAGACCAAGGGGGGTGTTGACACCATAGACCAGATGTGCAGTATTTTCAATGTTGCACGCATCAACCGACGCTGGCCCCTTGTCGTATTCTTCAATCTCATGAACCTCGCAGCCATCAATGCCTATGTTCTCTTCCAAGAGCAGAATGTGAACTGGCATCCGCGAAAATCCTCCCGCCGACGAGACTTCCTACACGAACTTGCTTATGAACTTATCCTCCCACAGCTTCGCATGCGGGCGCAAACTCCAACCCGCATCTCTCGTACAGCCCGCAAATCTCTCGAGCTCATGGGATTTGAGGTGAACTACACGCGTCAGCCACCGCGAGAACCAATGGGAGCACCCCTAAAAGTGGGAGGGTGTTACATGTGCCCACCGAATCACAACAAAACCAGAACAACAAAAATCTGTGATACATGTCGCAGATTTTCCTGCAAGGCCCACACCAATACACAGACTGTAACAAACTGCCGTAGCTGCCTGGGCTATTAGGACATAGGCATATCTGTTGCACGTTGGGGCTAGTCATGTTTTAAAAAAGTACTGTGGTTCGCGTGATGTGCCCAAGGTAACCATTGTGTTCCCATGGTAACCATGGAATTTTTTTTTATAGGTTTTGAAAGATCTGTGTGAGGTCGTTGATGTACATGTATGTACTTTCATGAAAGTTTATGCAAATGCTGTAAACATTTACAGGGGGGTTATGGTAACAAATTTTCCTATTTCTTTTCCTTTGAAGTTACATTCATATGTACTTTATGCTCTCATCATGAGTAAAAGTAAATGCAAATATTTGTGTAAATATCTCATGGGGTGTCGTGGGGTAGGGATAAGTGGTGAGGCATCTTTTTTTCAATCAAGGTACGTCTTCATTTCATGTCCTCATGTAGCGAGCACTGTGAGGTGAGGGCATGAAAGCAATTTGGAATGTTTGTATTATAAGCTTGTGCAGACATGCACGGGCTGGTAAGGGGATGAGGATTTGCATGGGTGACATTTTTTTTATTGGTTTTTTAATTATTTTTTTTATACATGTATACTCTTTTATATTGTTATTTATCTTCAAGTATTCTTATGTTTTTCTTTATCTTCAAGTATTCTTATTTACAATATATCTTATTCTTCAAGGAGGCTTGAATCCTTGATTCTGATATGGTCGATCCATCTACATGTATTTTTATAGCAACAAGGAAAAAAAAGTGTAAAACAAACCTGTATTGCGTTGCTATATCCAACCCTGTTCTATCGCGCTGTTTTAACTCCAGTGCGTTGTGCGTCAAGTTTGCTTGAAGATAAATTAGTTATCACACGCGGTTGTTGAATTAAAAGAGAACATGTCTGCATCCCATATTCAACTTGGCCTATGGCCTCATTTGATATGAGACGCAGAAGCGCTATGTTTTTCCATAAATCCACTCGCGCTTGTGTGATGTTTAAACACATACTTTATATTTTCATTTACCTTACTCATTACTCATTGTTTCTTACATTCACCATGCTGAAGTAGATATAATAAACTGTTTAGAAAAAAGTGACAATCAGCAAGAATTTTATGTTTCCATTTTTCAGAATTGTTTACCTCATTTCTAATATTTTAATTATTACGATTATAATTATTATAATTATAACTACATGTACATGTATATTATTATAATTATGATATTATAATTATAAATATTAGGGGATGTGCAGTCCTACACTTCTTTAGAAAACAATAGAATGTCATGGAATGCAATTAGGAAGTAATTTGCACCCACTGCTAATTAACTTATTGCATGTAATGAGCCAACAGTCAAAACTGCATGCACAGGTTTTGGTGTCACTGCAGAAGACAAAGGGTCAAAGGGTTTTAGCTAAAAACAAAATGCATCTTGTTTTTGAATTGTGTGGGATGTATTGTGATGGCCTTGACTTGTGCAAGTCTATTATGAATAATACCTGATACAGAAGTGTGTGCGGAACTATATGAGTACATCTCAATGTGTAGGAGGATAGGCAGAAAACGTATGGTTCAATTTAAGCTACTGATGAAGCTGTTGCTTTTGATGAACGACAAATGGTCACTGCTCATGTGCTCATACCATAGTGTTAGCCAGAGGGGTGTCTGTGTGTCTTTTGGACACCCTGTTTTTAATTTGGACGCCCTGTTTCATCATCTTTCATTTACATGTACAGTACAGGGCTCGAAATTAACACTGGACCGCAGGCCCAAGGCCAGTGATTTTAGCATCGGGCCAGTCAACTCACAACTCACAACCGGACAAGCCCGGTGGTCTTGTGTTTTATCAATTGAATAGGCTACCTCATTGTGTAATATTTTTGTGAAAAAATGTTGACTAGGAACCTGATAAATATCTGTCAATTCTCTTCAGTATATCGAAGTACACTAAACATTTAAGACAAATGAGAGTAGACTTTCTCTTTGTGCTGGTTCAACTTATTTGGATTCCGGTCTTGGAAAATAAATTCTGGTCCAGTAAACATTTTGAGCTACAAGCCCTTTGGTCTTGTGGATATTTCCACCAAATTCGAGCCCTGATGTAAATGTATTGTAGTTAACAATTCGGACACCCAACGTTTTAAATTTCCAGCAAATTTGGACGCCCCTTTTACCAAATCCTGGCTAAAACCTTGCATGCACTGTACATTACAAGGTGCTTCATATTTGTTTTAAAAAAGCACACATGTATGTATATTTTAAAGCAAAATAGGCAACTATTGTTAAAATTGTTCGGATACAAACTAGTACTGTACGTTCATGTTCATCACCGGTCACGGGTGAATTCCGAATCCCTGCACGCAACCGCAGGGCCTTCCGAGTGTATGTCTGGGATCCCAGCATTATTACCTGGGAGTATATACATGTATATACATGTATGCGGGCATCCAGATGAAAAGTGCTGTGCCGGGTAAAAAAGTTGGCCATATGCTGTTAACCCACACAATCTAAACCTTGCTTTTTAAAAGCTTTGTGGACTGTGGTTGTTGTGTTCAATAGATAGTTCCCGATAGCCGACATCTTTACGACAGCATACGTTTTATTTATGAGCTGCGTCAAGCATTTTAAAACTTTTCTACACAGCCAAGTGGTCACCAACCAATCATGCAATTTGATAAAACTCCCGTGTGCCGCATGCGGTATTAACACAAAGCAACGCCCCCCAAAAAAATGCGCTTAAAAAATGATTGATTTGCCTTACAAAATGGCCGTAATACAGACACAAATGTTTCTGTGACAGCACCACCCATCAGCAACAAGCACATCAATGCTTCTACACCTTTAGATTCTTGTCTACAATGCTACAATGTATAGCGTACTAATTCGTTTTTCCATGTGCAATGTACACTTCCATTTATAATATAATTATGTTTTTTCTACATGCTTTTTTTCTACATGCTGATTCTCTAAACCAAAATTCTACATCAATATTCAACTGTATAGGCTGTCAGATAAGGGAGGTCCCAAACCACTGCCCTTTCGGTTCTGCTTTCTCTTTCATTCATGTAAACTTTAAAAATATCTTTGACCAACACACTATATTCTGAATTTTGAAAAAGAAAAATAAGGTGATATTTTGTTACTTTGCGTCATGTAGTTTCAATTTCATGATCTAGATGACAGTCACGTTTCTGGCAATGTTTCAAATGTCAATGGGCTGAGTGACAATCAATACCTTCCTACAATTCTTCCAATGGATGCCGAAAAGAAATTTTGACGAGAGTCTACAATGCATGTCACTGTCCAGACAGCCTTGACGCCATTGTTCCTGTGGTCAAGATGCCACTGGTCCCTAAGGTCATACACTGTTGTCCTGAAGGTCATAGTGATATCATTGCCCCCAGGGGTATTATGTAACAATGTTAATGTAACAGGGAACTTTCAATGTCATGGTCCCAAGTTCCTGTTGTAGTTAATGCCATTGACCCTTAAGATGCCATGGTCCCAAAGTCATGACAGTTACATGTACATGTATTGTCCCACAAGTCACAATGATGAATCCTTTAAACACATACCAGAAGAGAAGTTTCATCACACTGTTTTACAACTTATTGGTTTTTGTTTTTTCCTATCATCACCAGTACACCTTTAAGCACCATACATGTACAAAGTGCACGTTCTTTACAAACGAGCTACAGAGCCTAGGTTTCCTACAGGTACAATTTGTATACAGCTCAATGGAAGAAGAAAACATCATTGTATGGAGATTGCACCAGAAAGGGGAACATCTTCAAACTTGTCCAGCTGTTATTTTAAAAATTCTTGATTTTGTGCATGAAAATACAAAATATAAATTTGCTCATTTGCTGCAGTATTTTGCCTGCCAGAAAATGCCCCGGAATGCACCAGGTCAGACTTGTTGTAAACACAGTACGGTCTACGTACTCTACTGTGTCATCGAGTGCTGCACTATACAGCCCTTCCCTCCATGACCCACTTCAGTTTATCAGGTAATGGAGCTGACTGTGTTTCAATCTTCCTGCCCCACATCGTTAAAAGTCTTGAACCCAATTAATCTACACAAATCATATGCACGATCCCGAAGGAGCAGGCCCCGCCACTACATGAAGGTGTTATTTTTCTTCCTACAGGTGCTCTCCAAGTGTGGCCACCGTTTGTTTTCTTATTGGATCATGAATTTTCATACACATGTATACCATGTTCATGTGTACAAAGTGAAGTGAGCCACTAGACCCTGCCTGGTAATATTGACAGCAGCGTGACTGACTTGGCAATTAAAAACCATTCCATTCTTGATGGTTAACGCGAGCAATAAAGTAGTTCTATTTTACATAAAAAAAGGTGTTGCAATGTAATGTCTGAAATGCCATCGTTTAAAAGACAGTAAGTTTACTTTTAAGTAATTAAAGGCATGTTATTGTTATCATTGTTTACAAATCGGAATGCACTCGATTTTGCACAAATGTTGAATCTCGCACGAAAATGCACGTTGTATCTTGGCGCATACATGATCTACTTGTTTTGTGTGCACCTCTGAGCTATTTTAAGTGAGATCTGACATTTTTCGACAGTTTTAAACTCGCGCGTAACGTAAACTTAGTACTTAAGGAGATACACTGTTCCTGCACTGACACGACGAGTACCTGCCAGAAAGTACATGACATTCACTCAGTATTTTGAAGAAACTGCACTGCTTTGTACCAGAGACATACACAACTCTCTGGAGTATTTTTTTTTTTAATCTCCGTCTCTCACTAAGCCCAATCACGCATGGACCTTGGTCTAGTACTACATGTAGCTCATCAGGCTCCAGGCATTGATTCATGATTTGTATTCATTTGATACTTGGCAGTTGGCCCAAGCTGGAGTTATTACACGTACCCAAGTTCAAGTGAAATTTCAACTACACTACAGCCTAAAAGCCTGGATGCTGTTGTACCAAAACGAAATGAGAATTTGTCTATAATCTGTGTTTTTCTGTAAATGGTAAGTAGTCTTGGTCATATTCAGAGAGGCCAGCCATTGAATAGTTAGGTGTGCCCCGAGGGGAAATACTAACTGCGTCCCAGCAGCTTCTTTCTCCGAGGTCAATAACATGTGTCTCACTGGATATTTAACAGTACACGATTTTCTGGAAAGCATGAAGGTGGCAGGTCACCCTGAGAACAAGCCACTTTCATTTAAAAATCAAATATGTCTATGGGAGGACCAAGGACACTGCGGCACTTCACAGAGGCAACAGAGGCAAATTGCCTTATTTTCAACCACGCGAGGGCCAAGGTTTTAGCACGGTTTTAGCAAGGATTTAGTAAAAGGGTGTCCAAATTTGCTGGAAATTTTAAAACTGGTGTCCAAATTGTTCACTCACATTATACATTTACATGTGAATGACAGATAAAACAGGGTGTCCAAATTTAGACAAGGATGTCCAAAAGACACCCAGACACCCCTCTGGCTAACACTATGGCGAGGGCGTACTGTATGAGTTCCCATTTTATAGCGCTGAAAACCGTAAGCCCACGAAAGAGCATGCTAACCTTCTCGTGCTTACTGTATAAAAATGAATGACGTTACAATGCAAGTCCATGGTGAATGCGCAAGCCGGCCGCCTAATTTTCTTGCTAACCTGTGACATACACTTGCGCTTAAGCAAATACAGTTAGCACGGAAATTTGCTTACACACTGTACCTGGCCCCTGGCAATCTGTGAATATTTCAATGATATTTTTTGCTGTACAGGTACAGTACATGCAGTCTGTAATACAATGTTCAAACAGGTATAAACACGGCATATCTGTGTACACATACATAAAGTTTGTCATCATGCCCTGCACTTGGTCACCTGTACACTACGAGTACAGGTAATTAAATATGACCAGCTGGTAAGGAACACCATAAATTTGACCATTTCTGACCTACATACACACAAACAGTAGCGCACTTCGGATTTTCAATAAGACCGTCTGATTCTGCGTAAGGAACACCGAGAAATGCACCATTTGACCTACATACTACGTAGTACTCACTATCTCTTCGTTAACAGAAAATGTACGCGCAGCAAAAAAAAAAAAAGGAAAAAAAGAAGAAAAGAAAACCACATCAGGTACATGTATGAAATGTCCCGATACCTTTAAATTCAGTTCTGAAGTACTTTCAAGGATGCAGCACAGTAGAGGGTTGGATTTCAGGCAGCATTAAGAAGCAGGTTGCGGCAAAAAATCAATCAAGGAAAATGTGCACTTTCATGAGGGCAAACTCTTATTACCGCTGTTTTTTATTTGATCGATTTTGTTGAAACCCTGATTACTGTTGATCCAATTGATTTAATTGTGAAGAATTATCTTCTAGCTAATCACGAACCACTATACAATACACTACAATGCTCGGTTTATCCTTGACCTTATCTGTACATGTATGCAGTGGGTTTTTAGGGGTTTACTAATCAAGCTACAAGTAGTGTATACATAGGTCTTTATTTTCTCATGATCATTGAAAATAAGATCAGTAACACTTGTCCAAGTACTGTGACAATCTGGTGTAAAAAATCTGAAAAATTCAAATGTGATTAAAATCAGACCTGGAATTGAAGTTTTCCAAAGGAAGTGCCTTTTCAAAATGAAAATAGCCTTACCCTCTCAAAGATGAAATTCCTGATAAAATGAATGATTTTGGCACTATAGGTAAATGCATGCACAGGACTGATAGCTCGTTCTTGTAATTGGGCACGAGGCAGATTTTCATCTAGTAAAGGGCACCTCAGAGACGCCCTTTAAGACACCGAGGCAATGACCAGGGGCATGGCAACTGCCTCCCTTAAGACAGTTAATCCTACAAGTAGCTCCCAGTTTGATGTCTCAAACAGATTTTTGGCAGTTTGTTCAGAGATGCTTGACATCATGCAGAGTGAATTTGTTTATTTATCTGTTCATTTTCAATCTTTTGGGTGATGAAACCAAATGATCCTCGAAAACAACAAGCACTGTAACCCTTCGACCTGGACCCAACTTCATAGAGGCAGGTTACTGGCCAATTTTGCGCTTACTGCATGAGTTTCCATTTCAAAGCGCTGCTAAACCGTAAGCACACCAAAAGGCTTGCTAAAATGAACAACGTTACAATGCAAATCCATGGTGAGCGAGCGAGCTTGACCGCCTAATTTTCTTGCTAACCTGTGAAAAACGCTTGCGCTTAAAAAACTTTTCTGCTATAGTTAGCATAAAAATTCGCTTACTGTTAAGCAGCACGCTATAAAATTGGGCCCTGAAGGTACACACTGCGTAGAGGAGAAGACAACCTGGAGAAATGTTCAGTTTTTGCTGAGGGATTAACTTATTCTTCTTGTGTGAAAAGTACATAGTACTCAAGTTGGGGCTGAAAACCCAATCCAAATGCGAGGCTCTGTCCGAGGTAAGATTCAAAGTGAGGTCCACAGAGGTGAAAGGCAGGGCAAGGTATATAGGCCTACATTGTAGCTACCGCTACAGCCACCCTGATGTGTGATGTGAAACTCACTTCAGTTTTCCAGTACAAAATGCAGAGCTTGTGTTTACTCCACCAACCTCACTTGTAAAGTTGTTTAATTTGACAGCGAGTCAATACTCTAGGAACTTCCCATTCACCCACCTCACCTCTGATTCTCAGGTGAAACTACATGTATGCTCATGAGAGTAAACTTCAACATGAGGTTTAGACCAACCTAACGACACATGTAACGGGGAATGCTTTTAGCTCTTCAAACAATGTACACATAATTCATACCATATCGCGTTATCTTGTGAACCGCCTGATATTGGATTTCAAAACAATATTCTACATGAGTACAATGTAGTGAACAGTGAAGCTCTTCACTTCCAAGAATGCCCACTTCATATTCTCTTCTATCGTACATGTATGATAAAAGACCAATTTCCTCAGCAGAATCAGCATGATCAGGGCACAAGATGCATACACACGATGTGCATAGTGGGTGTATTAAATTGTAAGTGCATTTATGTGCATCATGCCATTGTGTACATTTTAATTCACTAAGGCAATCAGTGAAACGACGTCATTGACATTTACCGTGTCATTTTGAGGTACAAAAACTGCAGAGTCAATGCATTAGGTACATATTTATGCACTTTAGATTTTGTAATTTGACAGCCTCTTAGACGAACAATGTATAAATGTTGCTGCAAGAGTGTATGAGGTCTAAAAAAATATCACTGTTTGCATTACTCTGTAAGTACATGTACCAACAATCATTGACCACTGATTAACTCTACAATCACATCCACGTATAAAGATTAAATATGTCCAGTGCATTCAATATTAAAAGTGCAGCACTCATACATGATGTAAAGTACAGCAGGGCCCAATGTCATGGCTCTGCTTGCTGACGAATTCTGCGCTTACGATCGCCATTCTCCGCTTACTGTGCAAGCGCCGAATATCTGCGCTAGCTGTGTCAGCGAAGAAGGGTGGAGTATATACACACACACGCACAAGCCGATTCCCTGCTAACCCGTGAAATACACTTGACGTAAGCTCAGAACTACCTGCTTCCGGAAGCGCCAATTATTTGCTTACGGTGAGCAGAGTCATGATATCGGGCCCAGGTCTGATACTTCACGGAGGTGATGGTCGCAATCGCCTCCATGGCCCCCTGATCATCCTTGGTGCCCCTTGACATGTTCCAGCACAAATTTTCACTAAGGAAAGAACTCCTTGCCCTTTAACAAGAATGAAGTATTAGGCCTGGCATAGTAATTGTTGTAAATGTTACACAATTTATCTCTTCAAGCAAACTGGATCCCTCGATTCTGATTGGTCAATCCAAAGCAAAAACAATGTGATATTTAACCACATACATGTATGATGTATCTCAACCGACGTATTGTGCTGTTCTACATACATGCAACTCCGCATATTGCGCTACATGTATTTGAAAATTCATTATCACACGCACGCTCATGGAATACGCAAAAATACAGCTTGTCAGCGTCCAATATCCAACTCAGCCTTCGGCCTCATTTGATATGGCACGTAGAATCGCTAGATTTTTACGTAACTACAATCGTGCCTGTGTAGATAACTTAATGGTATAGTACAAAACATGTACAACGTAGGCTTAACTCTTCCATGCTTCATAAAACATTGCTCTATGAATTACACAAGTACTGTATGTCAAATACAGTTTAATGTCAACAGTAGATGTGAACATGTTATGAGAGACTTATAATCCGCAGAGAGCTTCCAAGGACAATTACCATGACTACTGCAAACATCCGTTCACCAGTGAAACATGTGAAGTGCATTACACGACGGTCACATCTACAGTACGCAATAACCCATACCCACTGTACAGACACAAACAACGCATTCAAAAAGTGTAATAACGCTATTAACTTTTACGGAATGAGCATTTGCGATAAATTTGCAAGTGTAATGGACGATCTCATTTGGCCATTAGAAGCTGATTGAATGCCATAATGCATGCATGAACAGAGTGACAGCCTAACCTGTGCAATAGTACATTGTACACAAGTAGTATAGTTGAACACTTGTAATGGTGCACGCACAATATATCCATCGAGTTGATTAGAGCATAAAATTGAAGGAAAGCACAGGAGATTCAAATAACTACGCTGCATCCTCACATAAATTGCCATCAGTGGTTTCCTTCATTCCCTACCTTTCACCTCAGTGAAACCCCGGTTCGAATCCTGCCTTGGACCGGCAACCTTCATTTGGATTGGGTTATCAGTCCCTACATGTACATGAATATTTGGGGTTTTTCTCCCACACTGAACATTTCCTCTTGTTTTCTATTCATCCTGTTTGGCGTTTGCGCTGTAGGATGTGTAATGAAATACATACATTAAATAAACGTTCATGAATAGCGACTGTTTACTTTAACATGTCATTCATGTACACATTATGATCACATTTTACCAAGCATTTATGAAACTACGGTAGACTCTCTCATAAAGCTAGATACCACATAAATATTTGCACTATATTACTAATTTATTATTACTATTACACGTATCAGTATCTGTTCCGTCATTTCTCAAATTACAGACGTACACGTCACTGTACCAGTGCTTGATTTTGAGAGAAAAATCAACCAGATCACAGGGCTTGTCCCTCAAAATGTTTGCTGGCCCACAAATGTTTGTACAAGAACAGAGTCAAAATGAGAAAAAAACTTCCCCCGAGTCCTGACAAAATGCATGAACTGTTTTTATTTGAATAATAATTGCACTAGACATTTAAGAGAAGACTGATCTCATCTGTCCCTTAGGCATGTTAGGGTGTGAAGTAGGCCTATATCTTTCATCACTCAATATAATTAAAAAGGTATTGTTCAGACTCAAAGCCAATATTTGGACATAATTTGTTTCTGTTTAAGATATTACACATTGAGGTCCATGTATTTGTTATTCGATTCTCCGGTCATAAGTCTAGCTGGCCTGGCACTAAGACCACTGGCCTCGGGCCTGTGGTCATGGCAGTCCAGTGTCAAATTTGAGCCGTGTGTTCACTGTACAATAACAAAATTGCATTCAGTAACACTTTTGTTAATCAGCTGATCAGGATGAGGGAGATACATGTACGTATAGATTATGAAAGAGGAATCGTTTGGATTAATAATAAATTGCCTCGGCTTGTGGTATTTTTTGCAGAATCACAGCAGTTTTTGTTTTAATTTGTTATTTCTCTAGCTTGTACACGATGTAACTGTACACTGTATAGTGGACAGCAGTCACACACATTTTATGCTTTACATATAAATAATGCATTACAACAGTTGGTGACTGCAATGTAATGTATTATTTTCCCTTTTTTTTCCCCCATGTCATGATGTAGTATATTTCCTGGACATAAAAAACTTGATGAAATTGTGTAGGAAGCAAAAGTTCAATCAAGCCGCCCAAACATGAGTGATAAAATCCACACAGCACACCATACATCATGTACACCCATTTCTCAGCTGACACTTTTGACAGTAGACTATAGATTCAAACTGAATTGTTAATCCAGAGTTCTGCATTCACCCACAAGATTTTAAACTGAATTTTATCATTTATAAGTTGTCAGACATTTTTCTTACATTTATTTGATTGATGCAGGTGCTATTTTCGCTGATGATTCCTGAAAATGCTTTTCTTAATTCATTATTTTTTCAACAGTTGAACTTAAAAGCATTTGCTAAGTCTCAATAAATACTTTTTTTCAACATTGTCAATGAATCAAATTTAATTTATGTCAATTAAAAAAACAAAACTTTGTAGTAAAGACCATGAACATCTGTGCAAACAAAACCCAACACTGCAGCCTCTTGTGACACTGTATTAGTACAATAAAATATGACACTTCTGCAAAAATAATCTGTAAAATGTAATACAGAACTATGTACTACATGTACTTTAAACTGCTTAAGATCAACTGTGTGAGACATGACGATGAGAATCCAATTCTGTAAAATGTCTGGCAGCTAATAATGAAGATAGGTTTTCTACAAAACGCAATATGAGCACACACCAACCTGTTTGACCTTGTTGCATACATTAATTGAGATTATGTCATCCCAACACTGACAAACGGATACCTTTGCAATGGAACATACATACATGTGTGCATGGGGGTGTCTACTTCTTGAAACTGAGGACTTTAACAAAAGGGATCTGGGTGTTTTGACAAGACCGATGGCGTCCTCACATCAATTTTGGGTTAAAAAATGAGGGCGTTGCGAAAAAAAACCCAATTAAGCCCAAACAATGAAAAAACAAAGAAAATTCTTCATTTACAGGGTCGAAAAAAATGTGTGTACCTGAACTTTACATGTAGCTGGTTATCTTTGAAACACTAAACAGCATGGAGGTATAAATAGAAATGGATACAATGTACGCCCCCATGGACCTGGTAAACAAATTTAAGTGCACACTGTATGCACACATCCTTATGGTCAGTGAGTGAATAGTTTCACTGTAAATATTGAGAAAATTTAGCCTCATTTTACTAGAGAGATATCGAATCTTAATGTACACTGAATACATATCGACAGTAGACATTTCTTAAGTTACTAGAAAGCCGAGAAAGGTCACTCAGAACCGAGGGGACAAATCTTATAACCACACAGCGCAGCCGAAAAAATACATGTACACACTCCGAAAAGGAAAAAATCAATACATGTCCAAACAGAACTGTGTGCAGACACGCTGACAAGCGAAGCTCTGACGGGGAGTCTGATCCAATAGCAGAGATATGCAACCACTACACAGAGACGACGAGGGAGGCGAAATACTCAACTGCAACATTGTCATTACATTGAACACGCTGATCTTGAACATGATAAAGATATTTTGGGACTACGGGCGGGTAAAGATACTGAAAATGCAAAAGGTTGCAAGATATTGTGTGATGGCAAAACACAAACACCAACCCCCCTCCACGAAAAAAAAAGGCATGCACATGTACATGCTGGTGCAAAGTGTTTCAGTTTATTGCTCAAATCCATTTTGCCAACATGTACAGTATTGTGCGCTGAAGGCTCGCCCCTCATCTCTCTGCATTTTACATCGATTCCCCTCATTCAAATTCACAGTTGCGACAGCCGACTGCAGACCTTACACAACCTGGAGGTAATGGAAGCAAACGGAGTCTCAATGACACCTTGTCATTGCCATGGTGCCCTTGAAAATGAAAAGTCCAAGTACAAATTGTCAATTTCCCCTCATAGAGATTAAATATTATACAAATCTGTTCACAAAGGCCAAACGTCCTAGCTCTTATGAGAAACAAAACCTCAGGCATGCAACTGCTGTACATGTAGCATAATTGCCATGACCATTTACCCTTGATTCTCCTGACTATGCAAACTGGAGGGTTACAACAAACCATTAGTTTTTGCCTTTTTAAAACTTTTTGTCCCCCCAACATTTTAAATGTACATGTATGCAATTGGACACATTTTTTATGATAGAAAAAACGAAAAAAGGTTGAGAAAAAAGTACAACATTATAACACTGGTCCTTCTCAGCTTTTAAGTGTAGGCCTAGGAAACATGACCAAGATCTACGGTTATTGCATCTGCACTTAAGTACACAAACGGGGATTCACTCAATCTTATAGCAATGACACCAAAGCGAGTAAGGCGCAGACCCATAAATAGGTTTTGATCAGAACTAAATCCAATGTTAACAAATCACCCTCATCTACAGTGAAGTTTACCTGTCCAGAAACCGTAGTGTTTTGCACCACTTTCTTGCTTGACATGCAGAACAAGTGAGAGTCACCCCTTACCTCAAAAATCCCCAATAAAATATCAAAGGCAGGGTTCGAATTTGACACTGGACTGCACGGCCCTTCCATGGCAAAACAGCCTAACTAAAAAAATTGACATTTTGAGAAAAGTACAGAGATGCTGTTTTGCCACAAAAATGTGATGAAAGTGTAAAAAGAGGCTGAGATAGGATATGTTACATGTGTAATTCAGAAACCATACATGTACAGAGAATGCCTTTAAAACTTTGAAAAGGAAAAAGCACCCTCAATTTACCCAGAAATTATCTGATTTTAGCCCCGGGCCAGTAAACTCATGACCGGACAAGTCCAGCAGTCTTGTGTTTTTCAATTGAATAAAAATACCTCACTGTGAAATACCAGAATACCTTTTTTAAAACGAAAAGAAATTATGTTCAAATGTTGACTGAGTCTGCAAGGGTAAATACAATTCTGTTGAGTATCAAAACACACTAACCCATGAGACAAATTAGACCCAGTAACTGGGGCGCTGTACTCCTTTTAATTTGTTTTTGACATCTTCTGTCGCACTACCGAAGATGTCAAACAAAATTTAAAAGGAGTACAGCGCCCCAGTTACTGGGTCTACTAGAGACAAATGAGATCAATCTTCTCTAGGTGCTTGTCCAAATAAAAACAATCTACGCGTTAAACTGTTTAGAAAGCGCTTTCTTGTGAAAATTTGGGTCTTGTAAAATAAATCGTGGTCCAGTAAACATTTTGAGCTACAAGCCCTGCAGTCTTGTGGCATTTTACCCCAAACTCGAGCCCTGAAAAGGTGTGACAATAGGGAACATTAGTAGGATACATGCACAATGCATGCTTTTTTAGATATAAAAATGCCCCGTGCATTAGGCTCAAATCATTACTGGGGTAACCAGATTTACTTGGGCGTCAAGCGTGTGTAACAGGCTTCCGATCGGATTAAATGGCAATTTACCGGAGCACTCCACAACTCGACCAAAATAGATACTGGATAATGACTTAACAGCTAGGAAGAGTGAATCTTTTTTACAAGGTCTTCACCAGCAGACATAATGTCATGTTGACAATTACGGGAGTGTGCACCATTCAAGCTGTACACGAAGCATGTTCATGTATGCAACTGCTAATATAACAGGTCCAAATCCTTCTATTTCCAATAGACTGTGCAAGTCTCGCGCAAATCAAAAAATGAGAAATCCACTCAAACTAATCTAGGATATCAAATCTTCTTTTTAAAATTCTATTCAAAATTCTTGCAAATTAAAAATACCTGCACAGCAATTGGCTAAAAACACAATTTCAATTTTTATATAGCACAAATAATTTGTTGAAACTAACCCTGAAACAAAATTCTAACTTGGGAAGGGGATGCGTATTTTTTAGAAACCCCATTTACCAATCACGACCGAATTGGTGCGACCATTAAATAGGTTTAATGATCAAATGAATGTCAGCAGTTGGGCAAAAATCTTAACTGTTTACAAGTAAAAAGAAAGGGAGGTCCAGTCTCATTCTCAGGTTTTCTTTTTTGACTTGTTGAACTTATTTTACTTTCAAATATTTCCTGGCTGAATTTTACTTTCCCAACAATGTAATTTATTTGTTATAGCCATAAACTACTAAAGACTAAACTATTTGAATTGCTTACGTATAAAACTAAATATTGTTGGGACCAACTCGATACCAGGAGTTTGAATACGCCTGAGACCTGCACAGTCTACTGCCAAAGTGAAGGAGGGCTGTACATAGGCCCAAATAACAAGTGCTTTATCACAGGGTCAGGCATTTCAATCTTATCATGAAGTCCAGTAGAGGTGTGGAGTGACATAGGAGAAGAGGATATGGGAGGACTGAGGCCACGTGCTAGCAAAAAGTCCAAGTCTGTAGGCCTATTATAAGAGTTTAAATGTTCACTTACTACGTGATGTAATGGTAATACCATAAGAGTGGGGACAGTAGAACAAAGGAATACAAAAGGGACAATGCTGTCCTCACATTGGAATCCTTTGTATTTTTGTGTCCTCACATTTGTTCATGCGCTAAGTCTATGGAGAGTGTTAAGTTAGAGGGACAAAGGAAAGTCCTCACATCAATAAATTGATACATGTACTGTAGGCCTACATGTACATGCTCAAATTTATTCACATTATTCAGAGTAAAATGAACATTTTACCATGTACGCCCCTGTGTACAGTCTACCGTACATTAGATAGGCCTACATGTACTGTATTTTTTGCATGTGATCAATTGTGAATAGTAATAAAAAGGCAATCAAAAAGCATTTATCTGTAGGATGGATATATGCACACTCATCCATATGCAAACATACACAGTACTTAAAAATATGATTTTCAAATAGTGTGTATTTATTCCTAAGGCGCCTTATCTTAAAATCCAAAAGAAAAGAATACGATCAAGAAAGTGCGTTCAAATTTTCTAGGATGTAAATTGTACTTGAATCCCATGCGTGCTTGTATTAAAACATTTTATCTTACAAAGTAGAATTTTCATTTAACAAATTCCCAAAGAAAATCAGAAGTTAAAAATGATAACAATTTGTTTTCCTACGACGCCAAAACTGTGATATTTTCGAATTCTGAAATTGTTTTTAAAAAATTCACGTCGGCTTTTATTAATTCATAGTCCTTGGAAGCAAACCGTGATTGATTGTTTGTCGAAATGCAAACGTCATCCACCAATGCAAACACCGTTACAGTCAATATGTGAACAGTCCAATAACATAGCAACGGAAACGCAGAGCCCAATTATAAAATGCAGGATTGTAAAGGATGGGTTACATAATTTGCAGTTTCTAAGGAAAGTGCTAGTGTACATGATTGGTCGGCTTTTAATAGAGGACTTACGTCCATTCTCCAGTGAACATTATCATTTTGCTAAGTCAACACATCACCCAAGGGCGTGGCGCGTCTGCCTGCCCGCGCAAAGTTTTCGCTACTTCCTGCTCCAAAGTTGGCATAACTTTACAAAAAATCACGGTCTCCTTTCATCATTTCAGCATTTCTTATGTAAAAGAAACTTTTAATGCTCGAGTTTTAAAACTTTCTTGTGAAAAGTATGTTACATAGTTTCTTTTCTTGAACTACCCATCTTCGCATAATACTCATATTATAGCAACCCTCTGTCATTTTCATCTTCAGTAGCTCTCTGTTTTGTTTGTTCCTTTGTTTGAAAGTATTTCTTGGTCCTTTTTTAGTGTATGTTTTTTCGTTCATTTAATTTCAAAGGCCAGGCGCTACAAGCCTTGGCTTAGCCTGGTCCTTGCCGCCATTCTTCTACTACCTGCTCATTGCTAATCTGGTAGCACTTAAATTTGAGAATTTTGTATGGAAATAAATGTAAATTTGACTTGAAAAAATGAATTGATTGCCGACAAAGACCCGAGACTTTGCAATTTCAATAATGACTGTTGCCTTTACATCGTTTCCCCAAGGAAAACCAGCTCAAGGCGCTGTCTATACAGGCTTCTACAGATAGCAGTCGTTGGAATCAGTCTATGTGAAGTGAGCATGGTGTACAGTTGGAATCACATCACACTGACACAAACAGGAAAGACCTTGTAGACGCGGCGGGTAGCCAGTCATTTTGTTGACCATCTAGCTGCCAGCGCTTGCGTCGACTGCTCAGCAACCGCAACAATGAGCCAATCTCCAGGGCAGGACATGCCATTGTGTAACCACGGTGAAGGGACGTCTTTGCCATCGCGTCAACATTCGCGCTTATTTGGAGTTTACATTGAGTGCACTGATGTTTATTTTTGTGTCATTTAAAATAACTAGATAAAAATCTGTCATTTCAATCCAAAACCAACAAAAAACACTTTAAGGGGTAAGCTTTTTCTCATGCTGCATTGAGTCTATGGACTAAAGTGCCATCACTTGGCAAATCATCGGTTTCTTTATATCAATTTTAGAAAAAACCTTAAAACTCATCTTTTTGTACTTTGTCTTTTATAGCGTCATGAGCAGTTTTGTGGATTTTCCTGCTTTAAAATTGTGTATTATTCTATCAAAAAAACAAACACATTATTACTAAAAAACAAATATGAAAGTAAACGTCACACTTTAAGTTATGTAGTTCTGGGAAGAGACAGAACAGTTTGCGAGCTCACAATCAGGAAATATTCACAAAAATTCATTTAACTTTGGATAAAATGTACAGTCGACTCTCGTTACAACAAGATCGCTGGGCCTGGCCCAAATTACCTCTTTGTAACAGGAACGTTGTTATAACATTATATAAGAGGACAGCAAAACAAAGAAACACAAAGTAGAAATGAGATTCGGGACCTCTTTATAAGCAAAACCTCTTTATAACAGTCTACTTTTTAATGAGAGTTGATTGAACATATGCTTTTTTCAATAATCATCAAATTGGCTAGCGCATGGTGGTGATTTGCAAAGTACATAACATGTACAAAGTCTTCACTCATTCCTACTTGTCATTTAAAAAAAAGAAGGGTTATTTTTTTATACCTCTCCAAGTTTGGTTGGCATTCCATCTCCGAGTACATCCTTAACAAAGACAGGTCGGCTCATGTACCCAGCTGGGGTGGAATAACGCTTAAACGCCTCACGAAGGCGCTTAAATTCTTCATCAGACACTGCAGATAAGAAAAAAACAATCCGTTATCATTACTTGTAAATCAAAGAGGTTTGCATCCTGACAACTCAAGTGAAATGTCACCGTGTGCTTTCTTTTCAAGGCCTTCTTACACTACCCCAAAAACCACCTCTTTTTTGCACATGGGCGTGACCTGTGTCAGGCCTGGAATTTCATCTTTGAGAGGGCAAGGCCATTTTCATTTTACAAAGGGCACTTCCATTGGAAAAACTTAAAGTCAATGGGAAACTTTTGAGAGGGCACCAAGACCAAGACCAAGACCAGGGCAACAGAGGTCATGGCCTCCATGTAATTCCAAGCCTGCTGTGTAAGTTTGATAGACCCTTTCACATTACAATACATGTATTACAACATTTCAATCCGGCCCTGACTCTATAGAGTGCTCCATCCATGTCCATGAGTTGACACATGGGGAGAACTACAAAACTCATTTCAAGTTGGACAGTGTGAAAGCAGAGCGGATTTGAACCATGTTGAAATTTAATGATGCCAATATAAACTGGAATCGTAGCTTTCGGCACAGATGTATAGTGTAAAAAGGCCTAATACAAGTGCATTAAAAAAAGAATAAATTTGCCTTCAGGGTGTGTTGCATAATTTTGTCTGGTTTGCATCGGAACACACACGATGAACAACATCGTACATGTATGATAACGCGACAACACCCCAACTTGCTAAAATTCCAGACTGATACTTGATATATAATCCTGTTGATATCAAACGGCATTTCATGTCATTAGCCAACTTCTGGATTGAACTTTGATTTTGGTCTTCATTGTTATTTGACTATGTCATTTATCATCACGTAGGTAGGGCAACATTAATCATGTTGCTCAAGAAAATGTTTTGGTTGCAAAACAACAAACTGAAAGAACTGTGTTCAGAAATCAGGCACATTGATTAGTGAAAGATGCTTTCACAATGAAGCTGCCCTGTGCAACTCGGTGCATAGAACTGATGATAGGCAATGGTCGGCTGGTGCAGTCTACATGTTAGATGAATGAGTGCAATGGTGATAATATTTCCATGAGTTGAAAGATGGAACATTCCATCCAATGAGGCATGGCTGAGTAGAATGGAACTATTGTCATCTTTCGTCTTTCACACTGCCCTCACAGCCCTTAGCTGCGAGAGTGGGATTTTTTTTTTTTTTTTTTAACAACCTCTCACAAGTTGTAGAGGGCCACTGTAACTGTTAACAAAACTACTCAATTCGCCATATTATTGACACCGTGAGGGAGTATGTGAACCGAAGTCACGTGATGCAAAACCAGTACATAAAGAGGTTTTTCATCAGTGTTGTTACTAATTATGTTTATGTATTTCATCATTAATACACGAAAACTGCATACAGGCAATTGAAATAAGATGAAACTGTAATTGTGATGCGAGACAATTCCATGCGGTCAAAAATATGGTCAATTACAAATTGTCCACACAACTACAGTAGCTACAGCTACATTGTACACCTATTGAGATGAGTTTCAGGCTTGTTTAATTTCTGAGGGCCTTTTCCCGAGTTGCAGGTTTTCTGCAAAAATGTTCCACAAACACATTCCACTTGGCAAGGTCTTAATCATATACTCATGCACCTGAAATTGAGTAGGTATGTGAAAAAGACACACGTTTTTAAAGGTACAAGAAAGCTTTGTGATTCTATCTCATATTTCACTTAAATTAATGGAAAAGTAACTTCTTTTAATGGTCTTAAGTCCTTATTGCAATTAGTCATTGGTCTTCTATCTGGCGATTGGCAGCTCGCCATGGCATCACCCAACTTAACTTATCACATCAGGTGAACTCAAATTTTGTGAAAATAACAAAGCACTTTATGTTTTGTTAGGTAAAGTCAGAAACTCATTCTAAGAGAAGTAGGCTAGAATAGAAGGCTTGCAATGGCAAGCAGGCATTAATTGGTAAGTTAGTAAGTGACGGAAGACAGCATACATGGTCAGTGGATGGGGGAAATGCAAGTACAAATGAAATAGTCATGCATGTAGATAAAGATGTACAACTAGAACTGCATAGACTACAGTACACGAGACCATACCACGACTGTGTAATAAGTGTCCTGCCATTGCAGAGTGTGTAGTTCTAGGAGTTTGTGGAGAAGTCAGGAGATAAATATCTGAAAAATAGTTTTAGCTGTTGGAAACTGCTTACCAACCAAATGAGATATGGCAGGCCTCAAAATAACCCACGGCACCCACAACAATTGCTGTGGTCACTGGTGCCCTGTGCTTTTGCTGTGGTGCCCTTTTGCAAAGTTCCAATACAAATTTACATTTTCCTCATAGAAAGTGCCCCAAGTATCCCCCTTCCCCCCTTACCAGAGAAAAATTGCCGTGCCCCTTCAACAGCGAAGTTCAAGGCCTGGTAAATGGTACATAAATGCAAAAATAGTTGGTGGCCTGACGTTTCGACCCAAGCAGAGTCTTACTTGAAGGCTTCGAAAAAGACTCTGCTGTCGAAACGTCAGGCCACTAACTATTTTTGGAGATAAATATCTGTAAACATGGTAAACAAACACAGATCAGTTGTGAGTTAGCAAGGTCAACAGGCATTTTACTGTAACATTACACAAGTCAATACCTACACTACAGTACACTACAGCTGCAGTAACATTACAAACAAGAGCAATGCCCACCACCCACATTACATACATGTACCCCGTTATGTACATGTACATGAATGAAGAACCCACACTAACTCAGTGACAGTCATGAGTCAGTAACTGTTGCCGTATTTATTTACGAATGAATACGATTCACACGACGTCACGCACACACATCTACCTCAAGTACCAGTTACACCCACAACAAAAATCGCTGCAAAAATGATACAAACCTCGTTTTATTGCGTCCTCATAAGGTATAATTGAGGGCCGACTCTCCTTATTTCCCATGCTGAAATATACGAGGTTTCCGAGTTCCACGACTCGACAAAATACACGGTTGTCTTTACACCATCGCTCTACATGATGCTGACCGTGGAATAGCCGCCATGTTGGCTTACTACACTGGCTAGATAGTCACATGATGATTCGATTTAGGGGGTGTTGTGCGGAGGCACTGTGTACACTCCATCCGAACTGCGCATCACACATTGCGTGTACGTGAACGCGCACTGCGCGCGCTGCACGCTGGAGAGGAATATTAAAACTACTGATTTTTGTGCGCGCAGATGCGGAACGCATGTTGATTGTTGCATGCATGCTTTGTTTGTCAACACGTCAAATTAAATGTCACTCTGTCGATAAATGGAGGGAAATTATAGAACTTGCTGCGGTTTTGTTAAGGACCGGATAATACTGAAGGTCATCTCCAGCAAGGTGCTACATTAAAGAACACGGTGAAAACGTAGATTTTGATTTTAGAAAGTCCATCATGGGATTCTCTTCAATTCAACAAACAATATCTGGGGTCGTGGTGGTGGTACTGTTGCACCAGTCAGTATGGTCAGCCCATGTTCAGTGATGTTTGACTGCATCATGGAGGTAGAAAAAGTGCCACATTTATGACTGAGTCAAGTAGCTAGTATCTTTGACTGTGCACGTGCAATTCTGCTTCAGGATTTTGACACGTTCAGTTCTTTTCGCTATCATAATTTGCAATAATGAGTACTGACATTACAGTGATCGGCGTCTACGAATCTGCTGCCGCAATCGGTAGAGATTTAGAGAAACTTATCGATGCGGTAGGGAGCGACTTGGTGGCCGAGGTGATGCCAAAAGTCATCAGGGTCCTCGAGCAACTGGAGACGTGCGTAAAACAACGGGAAAATGAAAACAGCGAACTGCAGAAGATGCAGGAAGAGTTGAGACGGGTGAAGCAAGAGGGCGCTGTTGCTTCTGAGGAAAACCTGCGACTGATCATGGCAAGTGTCTTGTTATGGCCCAGTGTCCAAGATGATGTGGGAGTTATAAAGAGACCTACCTAGGTCAAATGTTGGCAGGCACAAAGGGTGCACGCTGATCTGTGCGGAAGAATTTGAAATGTACAGAGAAAATAAAAAGAGCCTGCCTGAAAATGAACGGTCACTCTTAATGTATTAACCCTAGTGTCCGTGCCGATGAAATTGGCCCAATTTTCAGACTGTGATTAAATCAACCCTTTTTAAAATACATTTACTGTATTGGTTACAATGCACCATGTGACCTTAGAATGACCTATTTAGAAGTTCAAGCTGCTTGTTACCAAAATGAAGTTTGGAAAGTCAGTTTGAACTTGCGAATACCTTGTTTGCAGTCATTGTTTGTTAGAATTTGTATTTGCCACTTCTTAAAAAAGAATCATTTATAGCTTATAAAATTCATATGGGATACACAGGGCACTGCGTGGCATGCTTGGGTTAAGTTATGACATCAACTAAGTATTGTAACTTATTGGTGGTATGCATCCAGGTAGTAACAGATGAGAAGTTGTCGGGGAAGAAGTTACATCTTTAAGTGTAAAAGGAAAAGATGGGATGAGGGAGGAGGCAGTGAAGAAGGATCAAGAGATAATGATTGATACGAGATGGAGGGGAGAGGGAGATGAAAAGGGAGGAACAGGTTGAAAGATTTGAGAGGATTGTGGAAGAAGTGTAAGGAGAGGAAAGAGAAGATGACTCAGGAGAGGATTATTTTTAAAAGTAGAGATGAACAATGGCTTGTAATGAGGATGAAAACTGAGACGAGTGTAACGAGACAAGAAGATGATGGGAGCAGTTGGGATCAGGGAGTAAAGGGAGAGGAAAGATAGGCCTATCATGCCTATAGGAAAATAATGACTACATTCAATAAAGAAGAAGTCTTTTCTTGGCACTTGTTGAGTTTGGAGTGGGGCCTTTTCAGCTAGTGAAGTATCTTGCAGGCCTTGAACTTCGCTCTTGAAGGGGCACAGCAATTTCCCTCTGGTGAGGGGCACCTCTATGAGGAAAATGTAAATTTTTATTGGAACTTTGCGAAGGGCACCACAGCAAAAAGCACAGGGCACCACGGCGTGGGTTTATTTCGAGGCCTGATCTTGGTGAAGAGACCAACAGGCTGAACACTCTTTTGAGTTCAAGCTGCTTTTTGAAGATATTGTTATATTTTTTACTAATTTCTGGTAATGAAACCAGGGGTAAACTTAAAAACTGTAAGTAAACTTCAAAACTGTAACTCGGAATCCTGAGGAAACCTTTGGTTGCAATGAACCAGAAACACCAAGACGTCGGTGATCTATAGTTTGGATAGTGTATTGCGCTCCTTGTAAATCGTTATAGCGCACCCTTTAACGGCTCTCACCAGACAAGTTGGTTAAATCATGCCGTAAGAGGGCACGCTATCACGAGCGCAATACACTATCCATTATCGATCACTGACGTCTGGGGTCAAGACTATACTCTTCCACGATAAGTGGTTTCTTTTTACATGCACTACCTACATACACTACCTATTACAGGGGACCAACGGCTTTACATCCAATCCGAAATGATCTTTTAGGGTGTGTTTTTTTTTCTTCCTCCTTCAGGATGTGAAGGAGCTTGATGCTCAGAGGCAGAAAGAGATCAGAGACTGGATGGCAATGGCTACTGGGCTGGAGAAAGATAACCAAAGATTGAAAGCACAGCTCAGTGAGAAAGAAGGAATCGTCGACCGAGAAAAGGGTATAGATTTTCTGGAGTGATACTCTTTTACAATACCACACGTACACAATACTTGGTATGGTGCCTAATCGCCCAGTTGCGCATCCATGCAACACCGAGAGAAAAATGTGGTTCTTAGGGAAAACCTGAGGGAGTATTTACTGCTGTGCCTCATAGCTCAGTTGGTAGAGCATCTGCCCGGAGTGTCAGGGGTCTTGGGTTCAAATCCCAATGAGGACCATTTGATTTTTCTCTCATCCCATGTTTGGTTAATACCACACGTGTACTTTTAACATTCAGTATCACATTCACCAGGGTTTCTGTCCTTAACTTTTTCAGTGACTAGCCGGCAGGACCAGTTAGCTGGTCCTTCAACAAGTCCGCTAGCTTTTTCACTAGTCCATACTTTATATTAAATAGGGATGCTTACAGTACTGGACTAGCCAGCCGGACCACTTACATGACTTAGAGTGAAGTTTGACTGGTCCTCGGGTGTTTTAACTGGCATTTGGCCAGCGGACCACTGTGGTTGTGAGTGAGAGATACATTATGCAGCGGCAGCCTGCGGTAAACCAGGTCCTAGCATTCATAAAAACCATCTCCAACTCCGAAGTAAACAGCACCTGAAGCCAAGTGATCACACAAATTGCTAAACGGACTTTACCATTCTTGAATGCTATATCTCCTTGTTCATTATTATTGACGGAGTCTCGCCCCTCAAAAAAAAGTTGAATATTTCTTTGCAGCTCATGAGCAGGAGGCTTTACAGGTTCTTTATCAGCTCAAGGAGACGGTAGATGCTCAAAGAGATCTCGTTAGAGCCAAAGATGATGAGCTCAGAACAAGAACCCTGGAAGTTGATGCTGTAAGTCTTCATCTCATTCCTCATTCAAATTCATAATTTTTGCTAGTACAATTTTTTTTTTTAAATTAACATTTCATTTTATGGTTGGAAATTTACTTGCTCCATTTGGAACAGAATTTTAAAACCATGGATTTAAAGCGTGTTAATTGGGTAGATTATGTAAAGTGTGAGTTGTAGATGGTGGCATTTATAAAAGGGAAAGGGGCCATTTGACCCAAGAAATATATTTTGTGGGTCAAAAGTGTAGATCAGGTAAGGAACAAAATTCAACTGATGTTAATCTCTTGACCATTTCTTGCGCCCTGGACAAACAGTTCTTAGCACCAGGTTATTTTGTAATCTTACAGTTTTGATGTGTAACTGTTTATCATTTTTATAATTTAAATAATAATTTGACAGTGTGTAGTTAGGTCACTACTGTTTCAATTTTCTTTACAAATTATTTTAAAACCAACAATGCCTCATGAGTAACCTTAATCACTGTAGCTCGTAAGCTGGAGGAAACCTGTCAACAAGGTTGCTTGCTACGTGAATCAGAAACACCGGGGCTAACCCTTACTGTTCCACGATAAGTGTTCTGGGCTCTTTTACATGCACTACCAATCCTAGTACATACGGCTTAATGCTCCATCCAAAGGACACAGCAATTATGGTAAACTATCTTGCTCAAGGACACCAAGTGTCACGATCAGGACTCAAACCCACACTCTGCTGACATGCCACTTTTACCCCCAAGTTTATCTTTTGAATGGCATTGAACCCTTGTTTGACTGTGTTTTTGTTCATTATTTGGTTACATAATTCAGTTCTGGTCAGTTAACTGTAGCTACTCTATTATCACTAAAGGTATGTATATATCCTGTTCCTATGTAATTTTTCAGTTGCAGCAACATGTTGATAGATTGGCGAACGTGACCGCCAACCTCAGACGTAAAAACGAGCTCCTCAGCGCCATGGCCAAGAACTTCATCCAAGAGAAGTCGGAGCTCCAGTCCAAGCTAAGTGCCATTGGTAAGGAGACAGAGCATCATGGGACTGGCAGTACAGAAGGCGTCGTCCAAGAGGGTCTTCAGAAGAGTGCCGAGGACGGTGCAACTGGAGCGGTCTCACTCGCTTCCAATGTGAGAAATGATGTCAAAAATTGTTTCACATTTAGACTTTTGCAAAGCGTTCATCATTATTATTATAATATTGTCTGGCACAATAATTTGATTGCTCACAATTGAACTCTTGAATTGGATTTGCCAGTCTAAATACAGTGTTGCTACATCACATGGTTCTGGACAAACTTTTGTATTAGCAACCTCTAGATGAGGAATACCTGGTACCCTTGTGTCATACACATTTATTCAGAATTGTGTGTATTCGCAGTCTCTTGCATAACTACTGAAAAGATTGTGCAAATCATTTAACATAGGAGCTGTCTGTAATCAGAGAAATTCAACTTTAAGTGGTAACTTGTGAAGCAAGTCATTGTTCCAGCTGTTCAAATCTAACTCGCAAATGACTTGTTATAATGGTGTTAAATAATGTTGGCTTCTTAGAGAAGCACCCAACTACGTCATTCAGTGACACTGATGGCCCTCCAACATTATTTACCCATGGTCACTGGGCTATTTATTTCATTCCTTATACCATCTTGGCTTGGGATTATACACCCTGTGCTGCCAAATATGTAGCACACCAAGCTAAATCAATCACAAGAACCCTCACAGGTACTCATTTACCTCTGGGTGAAGAGAAGCAATAAACTGTTTTACTCAATGACACAAGTGCCATGACCAGGAGTCAAACTCGCATCCCGATGACCTGGCCACCAGAACTTGAGTCTCATGCTTTAATCCACTCAGCCACGATGTGCCACAACTGACAACTAGCTAGTGATTATATTTGTATGTCAAAAAATTAAAAAAAAATTGTGGAGATGTTGCAGGCCAGATCGTATAAAAGTTGTGGTAGGATCTGAGATGTAATCTTTTGCAGTAGCCTTGATTTACCTGTTTGTTCTCTCTTGGTAGGAGACTATAAACATGAAAGGCAAGATGGTCATCGACCTGTCAGACCCGGAGAGACCTCGTTTCACATTGCATGAACTCCAGACCGTCCTGGCAGAGAGAGATGAGCTCAAGTTGGACGTCATGGAGTTAGAAGATGAACTACAGCAGTACAGGTTGGCTTCCGTTCACCATTTACATTTTATTGATTTGATTGGGTCGATCTAAGATGGAAAGAATCTGTTTTAATATCCGTGAAAACAGCGATGTCTTGGGATGTGGTGATAGCGTGTGCACATTTTTGAAATGGTCTCGAAAGTTTTGCAAAGCAGGCAAGTAGTTGCTACTCCAGCAATTCAAATTTTCAGACAGGAGCCACCACAAACGGTTTTCGAGATTTGGTTTACATTTATTGATTTGATTAGGTCGATTTCAGAAATAGATGATTCAATTTAATATCAGTGAAATCAGCCGTGTCAGGAGATTTAGGATGGCAATATAATTTTTTTAAATACTACGGTCTCCAAAGGTTTGCAAAGCAGCTAGTTGCTACTCCACCATTTCAAATTTTCGGAAAGGAGCCGAGATATTTCCAGTGATACCACAAACCGCTGTAGATGGTACTGTCACCACGTAAAGTTTTAATCTTCACTTTAAAAGTAGTTGTTCACCAAGTCCTGTTTGGTGCTTTGCATAGTGTGGATCATAGGAAAAAACTACAACAACTGAACTGGTGGGTTCAACCATGAATTAAAACTCTTTTTGGAGAAGTGTTGGCTCTGAGAAGAGCTGTTGTGTATCAAAGTTTCAAACAGTATACTCTTTTAAGAAGTAACTATAACTTGTGGGCACAACCATGTGTAAATCTCTTTTGGGAGGAGTGTTGGCTCTGAAAAGAGCCGGTGTGGTCTCTTAGGGCCTTGTCACACGAGGCAACTTTTACAGGCAACTTGGAGGCAACCAACTGCAGTGCATTCTACAAGATCACTTCGGTAGCACAGGAGTAATTTTTTTAACAATGTCTTACGATCCCTAAGAAAAATGTGTGAACATTCAATTGTGAATTCATGCCTTTTCTTCGTGGAGATTGCCTGGAACTGGTTGCCTGTAAATTGCCTCATGTGACAAGGGCCTTAGAGCCAGCACTCCTCCAAAAATAGAGTTACACATGGTACTAGTTATAGTACCTAGTAGTTACCTAACTACTAGTTATAGTTACTTATTATTTTCTACACCATACAATGCTTCATACATCACTTGTTCTAGTCTTCAGGAGAAATTGTTCATCGTAAATTTCCTGACTTGGCTGTTTTCACTAATATTGAGTCAAATTCTGTCCACATGAAGTTGGCTTAACTGTCCACTGTTAGACTGCAAGTAACTACACATCATGTGGACTCTTCTCTTATTCTTTACAAGGTTTAACGCATGGATGAATTTGGGGGGTGAAAACAGGTGCTGATGTGACAGTTAAATCCTTGTTTTGTCATGAGGTCATTAAGTGATTGGATTAGTCATTTACCCTCCACTCAGACAGATCAATGAGGTATTGTTTGTTAAGCTGGTCATTGTAAAGACCAAGAGCTTTATTGTCCAGTAACTTAAGATGATCAGCTTTTGCTGACCACTGGAGACCTCGTAAGGCCATTACCACTGCATGTATACCACTAGTTTGCAGCAGTTATTTGTTTCTTATTTTCTTATTCTTTTCAAAATAACGAAACAAAGGCCTGCACTAAACGCTGCACTTTTGTCGTGTCAAGCTCTAATAACTTGAAAACGATGAATTAAATTCGACAAAGGAGCGACGTTTAGTGCAAACTTTTGATTTAAGTTCGACAGTGCTGTGCGGCAACCTCTGCTACACTGACATGGTGACAAACGTCGCGCTCTTGCCGTGTTGGATCGAATTGAATTCTCAGTCGGGCGATGCTCTTTGGGAGTATGCATGCGCAAAGCGTTTGAAATTTTTTGTGATGTGTATTTTGTGAACACTCTCTTCTTGTTAGTACTGTAGCTGGGAGTATTCCGGGATGGGATGGGAAACAACTTCTGACTGGAACAAACATAATCTGTAGGGCCTAGAAGTTCAGAATTAAACTCATGGATTTTGTTTGACACTCTATTAAAAAAAAGACAGATCCTGCCAGATGTACACTTGATTATGTACAAATATTATGCACACAACAGCAGCCGATCGAAAGTACATGGTTAACTTCTGGTGTATATTATGTAGGTGACAAACTCCGTCACTTCGGAGCAGACCAATCATAACACAGAAATTGAATGCTTTATCCACTGATATCACTGGGCCTGTAAGACCAGTGCCTGCCTTTAATCCTTGCGGATAAAGACAGGGGACCAGTCTAAATATTTGTCACCAATTGTCATTTCAGACCCAAACGAGATGACGCACATTTAAGTGAAGCAGACAGACAGGAGAGGAGAGGCTCGAATGCAAACAAGAACAAAGGGGAGCCGTCTGGCATCAAGAAATTGTACGTATCAGTTCAGATTGCTCTGCCTCTTCTACTGAGTCACTCAAAGGCTCCTTTGTGGCTCTTAAAAAAAGGCTTCTTGTTGGATTAATTCATGATTGTTGATTCATCTGTGGCAACGTTAACATAACTTAACTTGTCCTCCATAATGCTTGGTTATAAATGTTTATGAAATTTGCAATGTTAGGTTTTTAGCAGACATTGGCCCCCACATGTTTTCCTTTTTTTCTGTTGTGTAATAGATTTCAAATTGAGACAGATTTCAAATTCTTGAAATCTTTGCTTTCATAAAGCACTTGTGCTCCTTCCATTCACTTTCGACAGTGATATCCACCTTTGTTTAGAAACAAATACACCTTTGTTTAGATTTTGTCAGGCTGATGATACTCTAGCGAATTCCAGAAGCTCCCTTTAGCTCTTTTCACACAAGAAACAAAATTCCTGGAAAGTTCCTGGGAAGTTGCTTGTCACAAGAAATGTTTATCTAAAGCTTGAAAGTCAGGGTTTGCGACATAGCCCACAGAGTGAAGAGCCTGAATGCACTTCTTTTTTTTCCTGGGAGATTGCAGCAAGCGTGAAACCAATACAGAGTGATAGACTGGTAGTGGGATTTAAAACTCATATAATTTGGTTGTACCCTTACACCGATGTGTATTAAGCACTGTATACTCAGTACTTTCCTGCGATCTGTGGAGAAAAATCCACAGGCAAATCACTCGGGTGGGATTCAAACCCACAACCTTTGCATTAATAGAGCAGGTGTCTTTTTTACCACTAGAACACCGAGGTAGCCCGATGGCTAGAGGCAGGTCTGAATCCTTAGCAGCGGGTACCGCATTGATTTAATAGATGATAATTTTCTTTTTAAGGGTATATAATAATAGTGGCTTCTTATATAGCGCTCAAATCCGTCACTCAGTGACGCTCATGGCACTTCAACATTATTTCCCCTGGTCACTGGGCCATTTATTTCATTCCTTAAACCATCTCAGCTCCCTTGGGAGTATACAGCCTGTGCTGCCAAATATATAGCGCACAAAGCTAAATCAATCACAAGAACCATCTCTGCCCTCACAGGTACCCATTTACCCCTGGGTGATGAGAAGCAATTATAGTTAAGTGTCTTGCTCAAGGACACAAGTGTCATGACCGGGATTCGAACCCACACCCTGTTGACTCAGCCACCAGAACTTGAGTCCGATGCTCTAACCGCTCGGCCACGACACGCTACGAAATGAAATTCTATGAAATTATATCTTTTATCCCCAAAGCAAAAATGTATATCTATTAGATTTAAAACTCAAAACGAGCTTCTTTGTGTTTTGTTTCTCAACAATTTGCTCTGTAGTGTGATAAGGTGTTGGGGGGGGGGGGGAGGAGTGACTGTATATTGGGCAACTTGAAAGTTTTTTTACCTTTCTTTCCAACCCCCTCAGTATGTTAGCCGCTTGCTGCCCGGGTTCAATACACATGTGCCAGATATGTTAGCACCATAGTAGATAACACAGAATTACTCTCTGTGAGTATGCAGATGTAGGGCTTAAATCTGGAATGCGAGTGCAGTGCGATAGTTCAAAGGAGATGGTACAGCATTGGTAACATAGAGTTATATGTCAGAGCTAGAGGGCGCTATGCGACACGGACCGACGAGAAGCATTTTTGTCCATTGAGACACAGGTGCTGGCCCGTCATGTCACTCTTTTATTGGAACCAACTAAATTCAAACCTATGATAAGACCTATCAATATTCATCAGGGGCAGTCTGAGGTTTGCAACATGCGTCTCAAATAGAGTTCATATTTGCAAATGTTTTCTAGCTGCATAAATGAAAGTAAATCAATCTACAGATCAGCCTAGATCAGACTATTATAATGCTTTTTCCTAATACAATCACTGTGATAAAAACTTAAATGGCGGGATATGAAACATTAAAAAATAAACAAAAATAAACAAAACAAAACAACCAAAATTAACAAACAATGGTGTACCATTATTTTTGTTTGGAATGATTTTGATATTGACTAGCCAGTGTGTAAGCTTAAAAGATCAGAAATGCTTTTGAATCATTTAATACAACCCTAACTGCAAGCCCAGCCCCAAATCCTCTGAAAACTTTTGCCTGAGTTTGAAGGATTCAGTGTGTGACCAAACTAACCACATCGTTATAGGGCCAGGTGAACTGTGTTAACATTTTGTCAATGGACCGTTAAGCTTGGTATTCGATTGACTAAATTCTACCGAAACTTTAACGTAGTTTGTAAGAGGCAGATAAAGTCAATGGCTGTACGAGAGCATCTGGAAAAATGAGCAACAAAAGCCAACAAGCTTTTAAAAAATAACTTGATTGCAGAGATAGTACACTTCTTTATGATTAAAGTCACTCATACTGATTAAATTAGCTTAAAATCTAGCTTATACAAGTTGAAAAATGACAAATTTTTGGCAACGCCACTTTTCTACCAGTGTGTTACATACGAACATATGAATCAATAGACCTTATGCATTGACGTCATCAAGTCGCCATCTTAGAGGTAAACCAATGGCAAAACAATGGAACGCACAGATTAGTACACACGGCGCACAGCCTCCTTTTGACCTCTATGGCGTCATGTGCATTAGAAAGTCTATGCGAATTAGGTCTCTTATTTAATTTAATTTAACTGCGTATACAGTGCGTGATACACATCGGTGTAAGGGTAAAACCAAATTAAATTCGTTATTCCCGCAAAAATTAACATCTATTAGGTCTCTAATGTTTACCAAGTTCTATTTTGGATTGAGTTTCCAAGATGCTGTAGAGTTTGGTCTGGTTTGAAAGAATTCCAGCCTAGGGAAAACGGAGTCAGTTCAACTGACTGTGGTCTTTATCCAACGCCTAATCATTACTACTAACAATAACACAGTAGCTTGTTTTCATGCCAACCCTCAAAGGAATGAAGAGTGTTCTGTCACCATAAGAGAGGTGAGGTAGAAATACAAGGATCATGTAACATTATTTTTTTTCAATCTCACCAATGCTGTGCACACTTTTTAACAAGCATGTCTGCAGAGCTTGGTGGTCCAGGAATGCGAGTTGGTGGTTAAACACCTTATGTTGACGTTGCATAAATGTGTTTGTTAACTTTTAAATTCTCTTCATAATTGTAGGCCTTAGATTAAGAAGTATCAAGTTTAAGCATGTGGTAAATGCATTTTCCTCTTCTTTGGAGTTTCTTTCTTGCCCTTCAAGATTTCTTGCGGCTGTTATTTTGTATGTTCTGTAAACAAACACATCTTTTTTCAGGGCTCGAATTTGTGGGAAAATCCACAAGAACACAGGGCTTGTTGCTCAAAATTTGTTACTGGACCAGAAATATTTTTACAAGACCAGAGTCAAAAGAGAAAAACTTTCCGACACAGTTAAACATGCATTGGACTATTTTTATTTGAACAAGCACTAAGACAGAAGATTTATCTCATTTGTCCTTTATGGGTATTCTGCGTCAGTACTCAGTAAAATTGAATGGTAGTTTATCAGACTCAAAGTCAACATTTGAACATAATCTGGGGGTTTTTTCCCCCAAGATGTTACACAAAGTGAGGTATTATTATTCAAATGAAAAACACAAGACCGACGGACTTGTGCGGTCATGACCATGCGGTTTTCTGGCCCGACACTAAAACTACTGGCCTCGAGGCTGTGGTCCAGTGTCAAATTCAAGCCCTGTCTTTACGAAAGTATTATCACGGTCTATGTTTATGTTAAGCTCCGATCATGGGTTCACATTTGTAGTTGTCTTATTATGAACCACTGGTATTCGAAAGAAATTATGCACAATTTTATTCAGATTTATGCACAGCTCAATTTCACAGTTCCTTTTTTTTTTCAACCAGAAAGATTAAAGCATGCTTTTATTAAATGCAAGAATCACCCAAAAAAATGTCAATGTATTTCTTTGTTGTTCTGAATGATTTACTTTCAAAAGGCAAAAGGCAAACCTGTGGTTGGAGCTTCAAATCTGGTGGGCTTTTTGATGACATTAATTTTAAGCAAGTTGATGTTTTAAAAATAATTTGGAAAAAAATATTCCATTTTCTCGAGTAAACGATAAAATGCTTTATACTTGGCACATAACTCCCTTGTGTTTGCTCCTGCTTGGCTCTTGTGAGTCATGGTAAGACTGGTTTTCCAGTCTAGGTTTTTCCCTTACGGCTTTACACCGTTGTGTGTTGGGTGCGTTTGAGTTCACAGCTTGTAGCCTGTGAAGTTATGAAGTTAGGACAACCAATGAGAGCAAGGCTCTGGTAAGGTTGTTTGGCTGGATGTACAAGGTTGACCAATAAGGATTGGTCTTGCAAATGAATGGCTGAAAGTTTGGCGGGAGCAAAAATATATTGTCACTTTGTCACAGCTTATGTTTGCGGAAACATTTCAACCCACCTCCTCCCCTTACAGTCCACCTTTGGTAATACCATGGTTTGAAGCTGAATGCTCTAGGTGCACAAGCATATTTCTTGGTTTTCACTATGATACAGTGGAGTAAATTACATAATATTGTACTGGGTATGTGTGTTTGTTTTATTCGGGTTGCTTGTGGTGAATCCATTCATCAGGTTGGCATGAGGTAGCAAGCTTGGGGCCAGCATAAACGTTCTCATTTTTCCCACAGGGTTTTGAGTTTTCGTATCCGGCTACTATCCCGATTGGTTCTCGCATGCAGCTCGGTGTTTGTTCTTCGTTTGTTGTTGTTTGTTTGTTTTTGTTTAGATGATCTTTCATCAAGGGAACTTGATATACAATGGTAATGAAGTACTAGATAAAGCAGGGAAAGGGATGTGTTTAATGGTTTTATATAAGACAGTTAATTAAACAGTTGAGAGATATAGAATTTATCCACATTTTCATATGATGTGGTAGTGTTAACTCTAACTGTACATATGGTGATATTCACTACTTGTGCGATGTATTATTGCGTTTTTTGTCGAAAAATGACAGATTTGGTTGGGGGTCTAAGGTAATGTCATAAAATACCACAGGTTTTATAGCTTCATTAACAATATCAGAAGGTTAACTTTTAGCAGGTACAGGTGATATTAATCTTACGTAACAAATGTGTTGGGGAGTTCATGAACAATAGTGCCTTATGGTAATTCCAAGGGCTACTTTTACCTGTACCCTTGTTTGTGTCAACTTGGAAAAATGCAAATGTATATTACCGTATGTCATATTAAATTACACTATTTACTTTATGTAATGTTAGAATCATATAGTGCCCTTCCGTACCGTTGGGGCTATGTATTTTCCCTTGTGCGTTCCTACTTAGGGGGACAAATTCTAACTTAAAACACTAGGTAATTTAGTTATTTTTTGTAGTGCCCGTCGGTTCCGTTGGGGCTACAGTCTTATCCCCTCAGACTTCCACTTTGGGGAATCAGTACAAGTGTTAGGTTCAAATTTAAGTTGATACATTTTGTTTGTTCCTGTACAATGGTTTGTTATATGTACTAACAAGGCAAGGTGCGTTTGTGTTGTTCGAATGTGGAGGTCCGATGGATGACCTGTAATTTTGGGCCCGGGACGTGTGCCGGTTTGACCCTAATTGGGCCCGGTGTGTCGGTGTGACCTTTGGGTCCCGGTGTGCCGGTGTGCTCTTCGGTCCTGGTGTGCCGGTGTGTCATGTAGTGTTGTGTTTGTACAAAGTGTTTTATGTGGGTATGGACAAATGAGTCCATATATATAAATGTTGGAAGGGCGTGGTGCCCTTTGGTGTGGCCACAATGTTTTGGATGTGGTAGTCCATTTGTGTTTTGGTTGGACATGGTAGTCCAAATGTGTTTTGGGACGATGGTAGTCCTCAAAATTTGTGTAGTAATGTATTTGTTGATGTGTGTCTGTTTAGCCGGTTTGCCCTGTGTCCGGTATCCGGCTCCTTGCCTACTACTAAATCTCCTTAGGTGAACATTTCACAATTGGGTGTGTGTGAATAAATCCAGCTTTTAAACTGTGGCAAAAATCAAGTTAGTTGTGATACGTCGTCAATATGATGTCCGAGTATAACAAACGGGTATGTCTTATATTGCGAGAACTCACTTCTTGTCATTCACTCTCCGTTTTATTTGTTCCAGGTTTTCCTTTCTCTTCCGCGGAAAAAATACCTCGAAATCAAATAGCTCCAGCCTGGAAGAAAATACCTGGGAATTTTTGGAAAAGCCGGCCAAAGGATCACAGCTGACAGCTCCCGCCGATAGCGGCCAACGGTCCCGAGCTCTCTCGGGTCCGATGCCTGCATCCATCGAAGTCCAGGAGGAACCCCCAGCCAGGGATGTAATGCAACGATCTCGCAGCTACAACAGTCCCCCTCTCATGTTCTCAGAGAAGAAGTCCTCGGGGCAGCAAGAGATGACGATGCTTGTAAGGACGGACAGCAATAAGCTGGTGGAGCTTGGCCAAGATGTGTCGTCGCTGTTCAATAAAAAACGCCAGGACACTGTCCGCACAACTGTTTTGGTAGATGTATCCCCGGTCCCCACCATTTTAGGAAGTCGCAATCCGAAACCCCTCAGTCGCAATAATTGTAATAATAGCAACTCGGATATCAATTGTAAAGAGGTAGCCTCCCCAACGGCCGTTGGGGAGGTTACAGGTCAAGGGTCAAATACAAAGGTTACAATTGATAACAACGAAAATGAGGATACAGAACTTGAAATTTAAGTTGTTTTAAAAAATGTACTAATCAAAATATGCCGCAATATACTCTTTTTTTTTAAGAATTAAGTACTGAAATTTTTTAATCCATGTGATTGGTTTAAAAATATATACATTTATTTAACAATTTTATTATTAAGGGAGAAATATTAAGTTTAATGAAAGAAAACTACAAATTGAGAACAAAAATAATAATAGAGAAGGAATAAAACCACAATTCACGTATCAGGCTCTGGTCTGACGTAGGATTCGAACCCAAATGTACAGAGATGCAAAGCAGGGAGTGCAACACTCCTATGGCCCTTATCATGCTGCAAACCAAGCTTCTGGTTGTGGCGTGCATGGCTGCCAGTAGAAAAAAAACCATAAACACGAAGTGGTGAAGTAGTGAACAATTTTACCATTTCAAAAAACAATTAGTCATCATTTAACCCAAGTACAAATGATGCATATGCAGATTTTTACAAAACAATCACCAGAAGCAGCCTATGAGATTGTGTTATGGCCTAAAGAGATGCAAATAATTCTGTATTATTATTGTTCAACTCACAGAAGACTAATGAATTATGCATAAGACAAAACATTAGGTGATTTGTTGTGAATTGGTAAAGTTGCTCATGGCTTGGCCACTTTTGTTGTTTGTCTTATATCAGGTCGTGCTGTGTGTGTACTTCGGTGCCACTACAATCCTGGCCAAAATGCTTGGGCCACGTGACTATAAACATACCTTCCCCGATCCCCAATCATAGTTGTCAACTCCAGCTGGAGCGCAGACCTGGCAATACACCGCGTTTACACTTAATCCGGCAAGGGCGATCAAAGGAGGATCAGATCCTGCAAGGGTGATCATAGGGCGATCAACAGCTAGTGTGAACGCAAGAGCGATCAGGATCTGATCCTCCTTTTTGATCCCCCTTCATTGCGGGATCAAAGGAGGATCTGATCCTGCAAGGTGGATCAAAAACAAAGTGTAAACGCAAAGCAGGATCAGACCCCGCAAATTGACCTACCGACTTCCGGTCTATCGACTCCAACAGACTGGGGCGCCGAGTTGAAAAAAAACCCAGCCTGTGTGTGCGCGCAATCAATGACCTTGCTCAGTTGACCTGTCACACGGGCAGTGTGGAACTTCCGTTGAATCGAGGCCGGGCAAAGGGGGATCAATGCGCGATCAGACTCAGTGTAAACGCGTTAGCGATCAGTTTGATCCCCCTTGCAGGATCTGATCCTCCTTTGATCACCCTTGCCGGATCCAGTGTAAACGTGATGTAAGAGCCAACATTGAACGGGGTTGGGGGGGGGGGGGTTAATGAGATATGGCCGGGATTGTAGAAAGTTTAGGCTGCTGTGAACCCTGTTATATTACCAGATATTGTCAGATTTCTGATGTAGGCAGGTTTGATTGTTATTTCCCTCGTTAGCTCTTCTTGTGTCTTTGATGTGCCAGCTTTTCCAATTCATATTTTGATCTCAATATATCGTCCGTCTATTTTGCTTTTGCTCTGGGCATGGATCTGTCTATGTACTCATTAGTTAATGTTTTTTTGTGATCCTGACGAAGGTCCCACCTTTTGTTTTGAAGCTACTCTCACCGCGCCTCTAAATCCTCACTCGTATTTTTGTCTGTAAATACTCTTGTATCAAAGAGGACATTTAATGGGCCTTCATTATGATGTGGCATTCTTGTTTTCCTCCCATACAAATCGCTGTATCCAAACTGAGGCTGGAGGGTCAGAAAAGTCTGGCCCCTTTTTGTATTATGAGAGTCGGTATTCAGTACTGTTATTATACACAAGGAATGCAACATTTATGGTGGAAGTCTGAATAGGGCTGTTACCTGTGCTAGCAAAGCTATATCTCTTTAAAAAGTATATATTTAAGGCAGAGGATATATTACCCATTAATAGAAATTTTAAAATCCAATTAATTTTTGTTTCGAAATCAATTTATCCTTATTACACCCCACCCCCTTTATGAAGTTGTCTGGGCGCGAATTTACAGAATGCTCAGATTCATATTAACATGAGTTGTCAATATTGCCATATAATAATAGTGATTTGTAGTGTGACATCACACTTTGCTTAGCAATTAAGATTTAAACCATCTAAAGATCAATCTAAGATATTTTGCGTGTACATTTTTGTCATACTTTTGCTCTTTAAGAGTTTAAATATATATGAAATAAACTTAAACAGCCTTCCAGATAATTTCTTTGAAAGATTTTTATAACGAAAAGTGCCTTTTTGATTGTTTGACAGTACTAATATAGTTTAAGGTGCAGTGGTACTCTTGTTGAAATAATCTTTGTTTTTCCCCGCCAGGTGTGTTGATTAATATTGAATGGTTTAGCTGCATTGTGTGAACGTTTTGGCAGCATTTAATTTGATGAAAATAATTTATACGAAATTCTGCATTATTGCTTAATTGAACTTTAGGAATTGAGAATTTGGGTTGGGTTGAGTTTAAAGGGAAGGAACATGTACATTTTTGTTTTTGGGGAAGAATCAATTTCATTTCCACCCTATGACTGTTAAAGTTTGTGCTACTAAATTCACACCCAACATTCACAGTTCAGATGTTTCTCAGTTGATTTTTCTTATGCACATTTAAGATCAATTTGTCAAACTTTGTGTACTCACCAGAGTACTTGATCTTGTAATATCTGTTGATAGAGCACTCTTGTGCTCCAGTCCATTGGTTTAAGGTTCAAATCCTGATTGAGTACATTGCGATGCCAAATATTTTTTATCTTAGATAAGGGGTTTCATTATTGTAAGGTCTTGAGTTTGTATTTTTGGGGGTTGAACAAGAACAATTTACTTGAGCTGGAACCTGCAACTTTAACGGAGTGTTTCAAAGGCCACAGGTTCAAATTACACTGTAATCTATTTATTTTATTTTTATTAATTTTTATTTTGCCCAGTCAGTTTCCCTCGTGGTTTCAAAATTGATATTTTGATCTATACTTGATCTTAAGGTGTGTTTTTTTTTTCACTTTTAAAACGTTTAATTAGTTACAAAGTTAAAGGATAAGTAGACAGAGATCAAATATCTTAACTGGGAATATTTTTAATGTCAATTAATAGCTTTCATATTTCATGATGAAGTATGAAATCTTTTCAATACCTAGCAAAACCGATCTTTAAAATATATTTTTTAATGTAACTTTCCAAGCAAAGCTTGTCATAAATTATCACATTGTAAAACAGTGATGCATGGGATTATTTTTTATTTGGAATATTATTCTGTTTACCATTTGCCATAGTGATTTATTTTGCAAGATAATACATTTTTGGGAAAATAAAACTATTTTCAAGAGAACTTTCATCATTGTTTAAGACAAATTGGTTGGCATACTGGTCACAAACTTCCAAACTAAACTCGTAACAATTTGTTCTGTTGATAATTATTCATCTTTAGGATGATCTTTAAAATGTTTTGGCTTGTGCCAGCTAAATTATTTACTGTCATTCAATAGAGTGGATTCTATGTGATGCAAACTTTTAATTGAAGTTAATAAAGCTGTGTGCAAGCAAACTTAACAAAGCTTATTAATTTGTTTTGTTGCAACATTATAGCCCTACAACCCTCCCCCTCCCAGGCTTACCAGGTTCTTATATAATAATGGTGTATGTGCTTTGTTTTACATCCCCTATTAAACAAACTCAAATAAACTTAACTGAAATAAACTAAACTCAACTAAAATCAACTAAAATCAACTAAAATAAGAAGTAATTTAGCCCTATTGTAAAATAAGTTGGATATCAGAAATTGCCTGTAAGTAATTACTATACAAATGTGAATCCGGGGTGATGACTGAGGGCTAGACTAGAGCCAGAATTCAAAATGTTTAAAGCGGGTGTAATTAATTAATAGAACAAATAAAAATAATAAATAACTAATAAATAAATTTGTGTCTTATATTAATCTTCATCAAGCCAATAAGATGTCTTCACTCAAAATGTTACTAAAATGCAGTCTATCGTATGTAAAACACTCATCGGCCTATTACTGGCACAACCCCATATCGGCCTATCCACCGGCACAATCCCACGCTTTAATTAACCTGATGAAACCAAACAATACAATTATTGTCATTACTGGAAAGCTCCAAAGAGGCTCAAATGAAACATCCTTTATGTCTGACAGGTCACCGTTTATCTCCCTCCAAAAAGTGGACATAATTGGATCATGCACAAACCAGTAGGACTGCTGACACATTAAGTTTAATGACCCAAGTAATTCAAAGTAAACACACCTAATTGGTGGAAAGGATTAATATTTTATACGTTATACGTTAAAATCTGAGATCTGAAACATCCCCGTACAAAAATGTACAGACCCATTTTTCTCAGAATGATTGATGTCATCGGATGTTTTGGATGCTGACAAAATTTGCACTGGAAGGGTATCGAATGCAATGGTAATTTTCACAATTTTAACGCGAGGTTCGAGACGTGTACTGATAAATGAGTAGGCCTACATCACAAAATTGAATTTGACATTTCCCTTTAATATTCTTTAAGCTTTGTGAAACCATGACCCCTAACCCAACGATCAACTTTCTTCGGGCAAGTTTCAAACGTGCGCGGGTTTCAATTTTGCGCTCGCCATCGTTTTGTTTACTTTTTGCAGGCGTGTGTGTCATATTGTGACTGCTGCTCTCTCTCTCGTGACCGGCTACAAGCTGACAAGTGACGGTGTGAATTGGAGATCCATTTTCCCCATTCAACAACTGCTGTCTGGGAGGGGAAATGGTTGAATACGATTGTGTGGTGGTGGGGGCTGGTATTGAAGGCTCGTCTACTGCTTATCAACTTGCCATCAAAGGTTGTAAAACACTCCTTATTGATCAGGTAAGCAAGTTGGATTGCATTGGCACTTGACGGTGGTGGGTGGGCACTGACTTGGTCCATGGTCGCCCAGCCCAGAGCCGTCTCTAGTTTAGTACTTGGCACAGCGTGCCCAGAATCACTCAGTAAGTCTGGAGTTCGAGCAAAGGGAACTATATTAAAAATATTGTGAAGTTTGCAGCCAGTTTCTGTACGCTTCCAGATAGGATTGCCGTACGTTTACACTTTTCGCCGAACTCCTCTAGAAAAGTAGAAGGGGAGTAGATTTGACCTTGAGTGACCACTCCAATCTATGTTAATGTTGTGTACTAGTACTGTAGTGTTAGTGTTGTGCACTGCTACATTACTAGTCTGAGTAACTTGGAACACTGGACCCTAAATTGCTTTTTAAAATTTGTTAACTTTGGCCATTATCCCGTGAACCATAGCTAGCTAGATGATGACCTGAGCGGATAAGAGCACTGAGCTCAAGCTCCGGTGTTTCTGATCGGCGGGGTGTGGGTTCGAGTCCCGGACTTGACACTACTTCACTTGTGTCCTTTAGGCTTAGCTGTTTAGCAAGACATTTAACCATTATTGCTTCGTCCTTCGGATGGGGCGTAAAGCCGTAGGTCCCGTGTGTTGTGTAATGCACGTAAAAGAACCCAGTGACACTTATCGCAAAGAGAAGGGGTTTGCCTCGGTGTTTCTGGCAGTGGCGTTGGCAGCTGAATGCGCCGCAGCACCTTGTAAATCCTTACAAGGTTTTACATACATAGGTCTCACAATTCAATGGCTTCAAAAACCTGTCTGGAAATAAATAACAAACAGCGCTTTGAGACGCTCGTAGAAAGCGCTATAAAAAAACTAGTTATTAATATTAATATTATGACCCACTACTAGAACTGTATGAGGTTCGTTAGGCTATTCTCTCTATAGCCGAACAAACCTCATAGTTCTAGGTGTAATGACCCATCAGAGAGCCTAAGAAAACAGTGAAACAAAACAAAAAGTATCAAAATTGATATTTCAATTTTTTCTTCTTCCCTTTTTGCTTGTCATGATGAATGATGACAGTTTCCCCTCGGACATAGTCGAGGCAGCTCCCACGGCCACTCACGCATCACGCGCTATGCCTACGTTCAGAAACACTTTGCTGAGATGATGCCAGAATGCTTCAAGATTTGGGCTCAGCTGGAACGCGACAGCAACACGAAGCTCTACAGGTAAATAAATAGTTTTCTCTTTGGGTTGCAACTCTTTCATCACTCTTAAGTTCCACAATCCACCATGAAAACATTATAAGCTAAAATGCATTGAGACTAATTTTACATTTAAGGGAAAAATCTAATGTGATTTTGCTTCTGAAGAACCATACAAACTCGACTTTTATTAAAAAGCCTTCTGGCTACTGCTCATGGCAATTCATTATTGCCTATTTGGAATGGTTTTGTTAACTAGCAGTTTCGTACTAATGAGGTGACATGGTCAACACAGGGTCTAATGAAATTTGTATGTCGTGGTCAGTTTGTAGCATTAATGAGTTTTGCTAGAAGCAGAAAAACTTTCATGGTTTAGAGCAAAACCAGGGCATGTGCATTTTGTTAAAGAAAAGAAGTGGTTGGGGGGGGGGCAGTTGTGGAATAGAACGTGTCCAAATTGGTGGCTATTGCTACGGCTAGATGGCAGCATCATCATACCTTGAAGTAAAGGTCATTCTAAAGGCAACGTCACGTGGCATTTTTTAACTTTGAGGCAACTAACTGCATTGCATGCAAAAATGAAAACTTGGGTGGTTCAAAAGATTTTTTTTCCTAATACCATCTCACTGTCCCAAGAAAAATGTGGGGAAATTAACATGTTCTTCGTGGAGATTGCCTGGAACTGGTTGCCTGTAAACTAGCCTCATGTGACATGGCCTTTAGCAACACCCTTAGCAACAGCCCTAGCCAGAGCTGCAGCCGCCAATACAGGGCTACACAGCCTTAATGTCAATCAAATGTCACCACAATGTCATTTTGATTTTGCTCACTGTGAACGCAGAAAAGAAGGCTTGCTGGTCATCGATGAGCCACCCTACAGTACCCTCAACAGGATAAAAGGAGCACTAGACAGCATAAACCACAAGTACACTGTGTTGACTTCATCGGAGATATGCAGTAAATACCCAGGAGTTTCTGTATCGTCTGGTACCAATGCCATCATAGAGCATGATGGGGGTATCCTACTGGCAGATAAATGTTTGAATGTCATGCAGGTATGATGGGGAGAGAGGATGTGAAAAGTCTCATGAATTAACTTAAGCTAATGGTAATCACTATAAATTTAAAACATTGTTCCTTAATCATTTTTGGAAACATTTCTTGTTGTTCGTACTGCAGCCTGGTATTATAGCTTTTAAGATGCAAGCGGGCATCCTGCTGCGCTTACCGTTCCTAATATTTCTTGTCTCTCATCGCTGAGAACAAAGGAAATGGACCGTTGAGTGAGACGGCCGCTATTGTCTCAAAAGTATCCCATTGATTATAGAGAAAATGCAATATGTGTTAATGATTGCTGCTTGTTAGTGTTGTACTGCCACTTGCTTTGGATTGTTTAGTCACTTTTTTCACTTGTAGCATTTTGTTACTTGGTGGGGAAAATGCATTTAGGTTGACTACTTGCTGTCACAGTGTCTCAGTTGAATTGTCACTTGCTGTCACTTATCCTCACTCTTGCCGTCCTGTCATTTTGTCACTTTTTCTTTTGTTTATGATATATTGACACCGTTGTGTCACTCTCCATTCCACCCTTGTCAGAGCCAGTTTCTAAAGCACGGTGGCACAATCAGAGACTCCGAGAAGGTCTTGGAGGTCATACCGGGGAATGTTGTCACCATTGTGACAAACAAAGGTCAACATCAAGCCAAGAACGTTGTACTGACACCGGGACCATGGGCTTCCAAGATGTTGAGACCGCTTGGGCTTGATCCTCCACTAAAGGTTTGTAGTGAAACAAAGCAAAATATCTGATTGATATAATAATAATAATAATGCTTCTTATATAGCGCTCATATCTGTCACTCAGTGACACTCAAGGCGTTTCAACATTCAGTATTTTCCTTCAAGGTATGAGGGGCTGCATTTGAAGTATGAGACCTACTCCTTTACATAGCACCATGTAATGGTTTACATGGTGCTGTGGCGCAATATGCTGCCAATCAAACCAGGAACACCGGGGCGGACCCCTTCTCTTTTCGATAAGTGCACTGGGTTCTTTTACGTGCTTTACACAACACACGGGACCAACGGCTTTACGTCCGATCCGAAGGACGAAACAATGATGGTTAAGTGTCTTGCTTAAGGACACAAGTGTCACGACCGGGACTCGAACCCACACTCTACTGATCAGACACACAAGAGCTTGGGTCCGGTGCTCTTATCCGCTCGGCAACGGCACGCCACAATGTAAATTATGCACTAGAAGCTGTTGTTACAACCAGCTTGGCAGACAGACTCATCAGATATACCTGTGATCTTCCCAATGTTACAAAGTTGGAAATTAACCATACAGGTCACGTTGATGATGGTATGGGGTTCCATGGATAGTTTCTGATGGAAACTGACATGGATAGTTTCTGGTGGAAACTGACGCCAAGATTGCGCACTTTAAACTAATGGGCGGATAGTTGTTTTGTTGATGTCTAATCTCAAACTGCTCAGATGTGTGTGAGGGTATGAAGGGAAGTAACAATGAGGAATTCTATCAGCTTGAACCAGTTGTTTGTTTTGTGATGACTTTTTGCAGGCGTGGAGGTTGGATGTGTGCTACTGGCAAGAAAAGATACCCGGCCAGTTTGATAACTTCCCTGTATTCATTGCATATGGAAAAGATTACCATTTTTATGCACTACCAAGTGAGGAATACCCTGGACTTATAAAGGTATGTTTGTGTTGTGAACTGCCTGGCTGTCATATATTTCTTGTTGGTCATGCCATAAACTAAGGTATGGATCACCATCAGCCTCGCTACCCATGGGCAGCGCGCCGTATCGATGCCTCTCGTCGCTAACCCCTGGTAGAGAAACACTGAAAATCAATGCTGATTGGCTAACCAAAATGTACTGCTTTGCGTGCACGCTTGTTAAAAACATTCGCATGCTTGTAGGGCGCTTGTAGGCACTTAGTACGCGCGTGTAAAAAGGCACATATTTTGGCGCAATACATTTCAAATGAATCATGTTTTTGCATGGTCACCCTAAACTGCATACAGTTAGACGTATCACAAGATCGAAAAAGAAAGAGAGGGGGGCCAGTTGCTCCATGACTTGATGCGTCCTTTGACAGGGCGCCCTGCGCAGTCTCTAACACAGAATGGATCAACCACAGGACTAATTAAATCACACTTCAAAGTCACACTTCCAGGGGTTACCATTGAGCAAGGCATTCTGGGAAAGAAAACAAAATGGCGCGTCGAGATCGTAAACTACTGGGAACGAGGTTGGGAGCACCATAGCAAAAACTCATTGAAAAAATCGCAGTTGAAGTTGAACCGTTTTTCAAACTATTTTGCTGCTGCAGATGGCCAAAGCAGTATTTGTATAGGAAGCCAATGCTCCCAAGATGTTTGCGTAGTACGCCAGACTTGCATGGTCTTATTGATTACAGTTTTGTTGATTTCCCCGTGGACTTTCTTGGTGGCAAGAGTTCAAAGAACGGTCATGTCTTGGTATTAGGTCATGATTATTTTCATAAAAAATATGCTGTTGCTGTTGCCAACCAAAAGGACCTATGGAATGCTCATCCACCAAGTTTAATGACCCAACTAATTCAATGTAAACACACTCAATTATTGAAAAGGATGTACATACTTTTCAAGAAATTCTTTTTTTGGAGCTTTCCCCGTAATGTGCAATCTGTTTAATCTAGGTGTGTGATCACAGTGAACATGCAGTAATAGACCCCGATGTGAGGGATGCACCCTCCAGTGACCACCAGCTCAGGGAGACTGTCATCAAGAAGCTCGTTCAGAAATTCTTCCCCGGTTTGCAAGATAAGCCCGCCATCGTGGAGAGATGTATCTATACAGTAAGGAGGCCTTCAGTAGACTCAAAAACTTAAGTGTCATTTGGATGAAAAGACTGTACTTAGTCCATTCCTTGTGTCGGTGCAACCGGTGCCCAATTTCATGGCTCTGCTTACTACTGTGCTTGCTGAAATTCCTGCTTACAGTGCCCCGTAAAGTACACAATTCAATGGCCTGTAAGCGCAGAATTCCACGGTAAGCAGAACCATGAAATTGGGCCCGGTTTGTATCTCCTAATAACATAATAATAAGCAGTTCTTATATAGCGCTTTTCACACCCCAAGTGCATCCCTTTGTATGCAGAGCTACTTGTAGCACCTTGTAACAGTTTACAATGTGACGTGACGCAAACTTTATTATGAAAGAAATTCACTGGGGCAAACCCCTTCTCTTAACGATGAGTGGACTGGGTTCTTTTTATGTGCATTACACAACACACGGGACCTATGGCTTTATGACCCATCCGAAAGATGAAGCAATAATTACACCATTGTATCGCAAACCTTGAGGAAAAAAAAACAGTTATTGGCCTGATCTTTCATTAGCTCTGCAGCAGGGGGGGTTCAACCGGCAGGTGGTGGATGGGTGGGTCGGGATTGAGTGCCTGAAATTTCTGTTGGTTCACCAGCCTAAAAGTTTGGGGACCACTGCCTTAAACCCAGCGGCATCACCCCCCCCCCCCCCCCCGAATCCATGCCCCGCTCTTGCCACCCAAATGAATAGTTCGATACTCTAAATAGCTCCCAGCAATTGAGGCTACTGTCAGGGTATCTGACTGTTTTTTCTCTCTCTCTTGCAGTTCACGCCAGATGAAAGTTTTTACCTCGACACTCATCCCAAGTACCCTAATATAGTCATAGGCTGCGGTTTTTCAGGTAAGTAGTGCACCTTTTTCTGGTAATTTACGGATTTGGTAGAGGACCAAAACGTCGGGACTCAATTTAATAGAGCTGCTTAGCGGAAAATATCACTGCAACATTTTCTGCTCAGCAAAAATGAGCAAGACACCAGTCACAGACAAGAGGCTCGGCCATTTTTGTATCTCTGTTTGGATGGAGCGTCAAGTCGGAGGTCCTGCGTGTTGTGTAGTGCACGTTAACAAAACCCAGGGGTTTGCCCAAGGGTTTGCTCAGGTGTTTCTGTCAAAGTCTTGCAGCAACATTCGCCACCTCACCTTGTATCCCTGTCAAGGTGTTGTAGTATGGTTGCACTCACCGCGTTTACACTAGATCCAGAAAGGTGGATTGAGATTCGGCATTTTTTTAACGACCGCAGATCAAGATCCTGTGTCGTGTTTACACCAGCGCTTGATCTGGCTCCGATCCCACTTTTGAACCGGATGTATATTGGTCATGACGTCACCGCTCCTCGCAAAGAGCTCAAAGGTCACGATTAGAGCGCGCCACTTCTAGAAATAATCATTATCAAGGCGAAGGTAGAATGCAGAAAATACAGTACAGCAAATGATACGGATAACAACGACCATGCAGGTAGAAAAATTTGGTAGATGGGAATTTTAAAAATACAGCAACAAGGCAAGCTCCGAACGTAACGATGTATGTATAAGGACTCTAAAAACAACAAAACGTTTCACACACGATCAGTCCATGTGCACACAGCACACACAAAAATATAAACAGCGACGGATGTCCCACCAAAGCACAAGCAAAAAGCGCGCCAATCGTAGCGAAACCGCAAATGACCACATCGAATTGCGGTGTCTGATCCACCTTTGCGTTTACACTTGTATTTGGAATCCACTTTGCCGGATATGATCCACCAATTGCCGGATTCAACCCTCCTCGAAAGGTGGATTAAAATTGCCGGATCTTGAACCGGGTCTGATCCGGCTTTTTTGCGTTTACACTAGCCGTTAATCCACATTGCCGGATCAGACCCGGGTCTGATCCACCTTTCTGGATCTAGTGTAAACGGGGTCACTGTCTCATAAAATCATTCTTGACAATCTCTGATTTGATAATTAGGTGCCAGGAGTGTTAATTTATGACAAACATGGTGCATAATTGTACACTATTGTATAGCGGGTCCTGCTAGTTGAGTTAGTTTTAAATAGGGCTGATAGTACACCTCTTATTAAAACCTATTAAGACTTGTAAATAAGTATGTAGTCCTAATATTATTTCATCCAGTTTGATGATTTACACAATCGACAATGTGACAACAAAGTTGTGAGGATATCGGATTACTTAAGGTCAAACTGTATTTTGTTTTATGGAATTAACAATGAAAGTTAGTGAGCAAAACTGCGTAACATTTCCATGCATTAACATGCATTAAAGTATACAATTTTTTTTGACATTGACAGGTTTTTCAAGAAATAAAAATCAACATTGTAGCCTTGTCTTTAGCCTAGAACAGGCACATTTTTCTCTGCTAAATCATCCTTAAAATTTGCTTACTGGGTCCTTGTCTCTCTTCTCTCCAGGGCATGGTTTCAAGCTGTCTCCGGTTGTTGGTAAAGTACTCAGTGAATTAGCAACCGGGACAAAGCCAAGCTATGATCTCTCAGTGTTCAGACTGGCTCGATTCTCCAACGGCCCACTGGCAAAGCTGTAGATGACTGGTGCCACGATATGCCCCACAATATGCCCCATGATATGCCCCATAATATGCCCCATAATATGCCCAAGGGCAGCTACATCACTCTGTGGTGGACAGAGATAATGCCAAACAAACCAAAGGTGGTGTGAAGCACGATGAGGCACAATGATTTGCTGAGAATTGACCACTCGCCTCTTCTAAATTCAAAGTACTGAATTCGGCTTAACTGTACACTAATTATAGTGACTGGCTCTGGCAAAACTCTAAACTGCGACTCAAATTTCAATAGTGAGATATGGTATTTTATTGTGAAAAGTAACATTGTTCCAAACAATCGTTGCGGTACCTGCTGCTAATATATAGGATTCAAAGTTTTATGGCAAAGGTTGTGGGTTCGAATCCCACTGGAGTAATATGCCTGTGGATTTTATTTTTAGTTTTTTTTTTATGCCCACAAGTCTCTTGAACGCACCCAGTATGCAGTGCTTAAACACATCGGTGTGTGGTAAAACTCAATACTAACACAATAACAAAACTAATTATGTTCCCAACAATGTTTCAGAATTTTTCCTTTTTTCCCATCAGAATCTAGAAAAAATGGTGACTGGGAAAACTCACCCTAGGTTCAAACTGTGAACTTTTCTTAGCTATTACACAATTATGATAAATGTCGAGTTTGAAAACTTTTGCCAGAGTAGGTAATGTTATGATGTCATTCCATTTTAATATATCTGAACAGTTTTATATCAACAAAAATAACCACTTCCCAAATGACAAACGGTTCCATCCAGCATCATCAAATCTGATTTCGTTCCCCGATACTGTTTACTCAACCAGAAACTTCCCATTTTACAAAGGTTGAAGGGGGCATTGAGAATAATCAGTATTAAAAACCCTTAGGGAAGAACGGAAGATCAGGGTTTGCTTTTAGCAACCTCGTCGACCTTTAGGTCATATTTGCACTAAGATAAACCAGCAGGTCATTTATCAAAGTATCAAAAAATTAATAATATTTTTATATTTGATTTTAAATTAATGTAATTATAAATTCTGCAACTCAGGAAGACTTGTTGAAGAAGTTTGTCTTGAACACTTAATTGTATTCATATATTTGCATTGAAATGGATGTAATTAAAAATATTGCTCCTCGGGAAGCCTTCTAGCTGAAGGTCGTCACTTTTAATTTTAGCTTGATGAGTGATTAGTTTTGAAATATTTGTTATTTTTAAAATGTTGTATTTGCCCCCCTGATGGTGATGAAGCATCATTAGCTGATTGGGTATAGAAGCAAAATATGAGCACGGTATTTTTTTTCAGTAATGTAAAAAATCATGTGTGATTATCTTCCCCACAGACATTCATAATTGTATTTTTTATAACTTGTATTACTTCAACTGCGGACGTCACAAGAGGCCGCATTTTGTGATTAGTGGCTATCATCATGTGCAACATTTTGTATTCTGACATCGCATCTCCAATGCTTCTCCCACACCCCGTATGTTCTATTGTCTTAATATATTAACTGGGTGATGCTTGAAGGTTTGCATGGTGTGGAAAATAAGAAAAAAACTACAACTAGTGAACTTTTGGGTACAGCCATGTGTAATCTCTCTTGGGAGGAGTTTGCTCTTAACAATGAAAACTCTAAAAGAAACTACTGCATGGGCATCATCGATGAGATAGCTTCTCTTGCTTATCTCTGAGCTATTGGTCATAGTGACCAGAGGTATCGATGCGGCGCGCTGCCAATGGTCGGTGGTACATGGTAGCGAGGCTGAGCAAATCCATGGTCTTGAGATCAGGGCCCAATTTCATGGAGCTGCTAAGCACAAAAATTTGCTTAGCATAAAATTTCTGCCTCGATAAAAACAGAATTACCAACCAAATTTCCACATGATTTTCAGGATGAGCAAACAACAGCTGAATACCAGTAACAAGCAATATGCAACAAATGGAAATTTGGTTGGTAATCGTGTTTTTATCAAGGAAGAAATTTCATGCTAAGCAAATTTTTGTGCTTAGCAGCTCTATGAAATTGGGCCCTGAGCTTTGAACTGTCCGCCGCGTCGCGAGAGTCGAATGAGATTATTTTCAACGTTGGTGGCGCCCCCGTATGTACGCTGATGGGCGGCGTATTTTTTTCCTAGGACGGATGTGGGCTCCATAACATAAATGTAAATGGGCGTATCTTAACGCCAAACTTTCGCGCATGCGCACACTACGTAGGTGACATTTGTGCACGATTACCGTACAACAGGCAAAAGGAAGGCTACCTCCATGCAACAGGTAAGCAGTTGAGTGACAGAAATAACTTCCCACAAAACGTCTTGAAACCAAAAGGCAGAGTTCAGTAACAGTAGATGGTTTTTATTGGTAGTAGAACTTCCGTGGTGTGTGCGTGCACACATTTTGAATTGATGTATCCGGCAGGATATTTTGCTGACTTAATCAATGGAGATGGAGATGGAGATGGAGATCTACCTAAATACCACTGGTCCTTGCTCTATACATGCTATAATAAATACTTACATTTTCTCGAACTACCCAACATACTATTCCCAATTCCTGTGGTAATTCCTGTGTGTAAATGGTAACTTTCTTCAACAACTTACTTACTTAAACCATGTAGGAAGGAAACGGCAAGGAAACACGTCCTTCCTCCATGCTTAAACCATCTATGCTTAAACTTTGTGGAAACTACTAGAAATACTCAAGCATGTCAAGTAACATGTTAATTAAGGCCAACGCAGGAAAGACCTTATAAAATAAGTCAGTTTTGTTTACGAATCTTGCTTCTTTTTTTAATGCAGACAAAACAAACACTGACCATGGAGGTAGAAAAAGCCAACAACTAAAACCGTCATCGCAGACGCATTCCTGGCCTGATCGTATTATTAACAATTATTGACGAAGTGTCATGTACAGTACATGTACATGTACATGTATGTATGGCATTATAGTGTGAGCACACTGTGACTGGAAAGGACACGTGGTGATCCAGACACGTGAGCTTGGAACGTAATAAAAAGCCAAGTTTAAAACGCCCATTTTTGTTGATAAGCCCACTTTCGTCATGGGAGTAAAAACTAGAATTCTGGACGCGTCATCATGGACCTGCGCCATCTTTAATTCGCGCAGCGCAGTGTATTTTGCGCGGGCTGAAATCGCAATCCCTCTAGAAAACTGCGCCGATGAAAAAGTTTTTCGGGAGATAAACTCGCAATTTCCAACGTCATGGCATCGTCGTCTGCTGTAGATCAAATTGAGAGTCTTGTCCAAGCTGCACTTCAAGGCAGCAGCAGAGAAAATGGGGAAGATGCCCAGGTAGTGGAAATGACGGTGGAGATAACATCCAACGACGACGATACAGAAAAAACCCTCGTCAACAACAAGCAAGACGATTCGGGCTCGCTCCCATCAAATGAATACGAACACCGACTACACATGGACGGGTACATCAAACGTCTGGATCTTGGAAAGTCTCCATCGTCGATCATCTCTGACGAAAAGTACCAGAGCATCTTGAGTTATCTTCAGAATCCAGAGACGCCGATTGTTCCTCATCTTCGGTACTGGATCGCGAGTAAAGGTTTTCAACTCATGGAGGACTCCAAGGGCGGGCTCAGTCACAGTGACGACAATAATGTGGTCGTCATCCCAGTCAAAAAGAAGGTGATGGTGAGGAATAAATCCAATAAATAAATTAAGACAAAAATGTCAAATCTGGTGATACTAACTAACAGTAACAATAACATATCTGACAATTTTCTAATGTTACTTAAATGTTACTTAAAAATACAAACAAGCAATTCACAAACATGAATCATAAACATGAAAAAGTATTTGTGTTTTTCTTGTTTGTTTTGTTTTAGGTAGCACTACCCTTGATACAAATTGTATATTTTAGCCATAATTTGAAAAAAGCAAAAACAATCTCTGCGAGTAGGCCCTCATCGAGATTGTCCTGGACCAAAAGGCTGTCGGGGGAGGGTTATTTATGATCATTTTAATTTAAGCGTGATGCAAACAATTTTACCTAACACTTCAGTGAACACGTCGTTTTCCATTCCATCCATCAGAATTTCATTCAAAAGATCAATGTATTTTCCAAGAAGGGTGGTGTTGAGGCTCCAAAAACAGTGCCAAAAAAGTTCACAGTGAAACACTTTAACGAAGCAATCAGAATATACGATGATGTCTCATTGTTTTGTTTTTTACTTGTACTATTTACTTATGTACATATTTGGGTAAAAGCACTTTATGGCAACCATTTTGAGACACAATCACATTCTTCCTAGTTGCTGAACAGATTTTCACCGTGTACCATTGACCGACATAGAAGTAAAAGATGTAGAGAAGGCTTATTAGACCTACGAGAAAAACATTTTAGGCAATGCAGGCCCGAAATTATAGGCCCGTTGCCCAAGTTTTGGCCTTGGTGCCCCTAAAAAGTTTCCCCCATAGACTAAGATTGTCTAAATGATTGGAAGTGCTCTTTGAAAAATGAAAATGGCCTTGCCCTCTCAAAGATGCAACTTCAGGAACGAAATACGGCTTCCAGGAAATTTCATTCTTGAAAGCCTGAAGGATGTTCACCAGATCTACAATCTTTATGTTTAACTTTATAGGTTTAATGAAATAAACCTTTTGAATTTAATACAGGAGAGAAGGGGAGGTGATTTCCTACGCGTCTTACCGAGTGCCGCCATCTTTGATGTCATCCAGGAAATCCACTCCAACCAGTTCGAGCATTGTGGCTATAAGAGGGTCTTAGAATATGTGAGTTTCTCATTCCTGATGTCCCTGCTCTTCCTCCTGTTTAAAATGTTAACTAGGCTTGACAATTTTTTCGAAATAATATTTGACATTCCAGGGTAATTCCTTATTTTCCAATGTCCCTATAAAAGTTTTGGCATGCATGGTGATTTCTATCTGCTGAAATGTATTGCCAGTCCATCTTTTAGACAATGACAGGCTTACCTACATGTATTAATGTGTTTAATATAAACGAAAAAAACCTGAAAAAACCATTTTTTTCTTTGTTGATTTTTATGTTGAAACTATTCGCCTTTTCTCTTCAGATCATCCAGTTTTAATTTTGCTAATAATTACTTAACTATCTTTTTTTTTTCTTTCTTTTTTTTACTTTTTGTAATATTTTGCTTGTCATTTTGTCATTTTTTCTTCTCTCGTTTCTTTCTTCTAATTTACAAGGTTTTATTTGTTTAATTATTTGTTGTTAGGGGGGTTGGATGGAGGGTGGCAGTCCAAAAAGGTGACCCCTATAGTGACACTGGCCTTCATTTGTTCAAGATCCATTGCCTATTAAAATGTACAAATAACCTTATGACCCTCTTACCTCTGTAGGCGCAGAGTAAATACTTTAGAATAACGAGGGGATATGTTCAAGAGTTTGGCCGTTCATGTCCGACATGTCATTCAACGGCGTTTTCTAAAGATGGGAAACGCAGAAAGTATGTCAGCAGTGTCAAAGTGAAGAGGTATGTTTCTTATGCCCCGATGTTTGCCCAGGACGTCACTTGTTTACAAAAGAGCCACAACACAGCCTGGGCAATCAAGTAGGCAAGGTTTCTACTCAGCTTAGTGAACAAAAGTAAAACATTACTATTTATAATGATTGCTTTTGGCATGGGTACCTTCAGTTGTTTAAATTGTTATTTTTCATATTTCTTCATTTTCAAGTAATAAAACTTCAAACTTTTTCAAGCCTGCCTGGAAGCAATTTCATTTGTTTGTCTTAATGAACGTGATTAAGTATTGCTTCATCAATTTTGCTACTTGCCTGCACAAGCTTGCAGGGGGTGGGGGGGGGGGGGTAATTTGTAAGTACTACTTGTTTATAATTTTTGTCTTCTTGTTTGTCCACATTTTTTTTTGTAAAACGTCGTAAGACTCAAAAAGGCTTTGGGTTGAACTTTAATAGTTTGAAAATTTTAAAAGGTCGGAAAACACTAATTTGATTAAAAAAAATTTTTTTTTTTTGGTGGTGTTTTTTCTGTTTTTCTTTTTTAAGAACATCATAATAAATTTGTCTAAATAGGGTGGGATTATCAGACACGTCTTTGCTTCCATTTAAATAGCTCCACATTTTTCTGGTCAATGTAAGGATTTCAATAATTAATCATTAAGCAAAGACAACGAAGTTTATCTCATCAGTTAATAAAATAGTTTGAGGAAAATAACTTTGCCAGGGTTATTTCAACCTCGTCCGAAGAGTAGGTTTTCGTGTAGAATCACCGCTTGGGCGATACATTTGAGAAAAAGGTTGTCGGCCGCAATAGTCGGGCACTTTGTGATTGTCTGGTTTCCAAAGTGTACAGATCCATGTACGTCCAGTTACTAGGTCACATGCTGGCTTGCGTGCAAAATGGCAATGGCATTAATTTCTCGACGGATTCTTCGCCTTTTATTGGCAACGAATGCAAGGAGAGTAGGTTCACTTCTTTATGGTAATCTTTCTATACATAGTCGGCAGCTCTGTAGGTGATTATTCCGGTTTATTACATGAACGCAGGTTGTAAACTACGTACCCGAAATGACGGTGTTGTTTAATATACATACATGAGTCAACTCGACCACTCAGTCTGACGTTGAATTGATCATGGATTATGTAATTGACTCGACTCGATCTCGACCGACCATTATCCCATAGTTTACAATTTTTGTGAAAACTCATCCTTTCTTGTGTTGAACAAGGGATTTGACATTCTGGCAATACAGTTCCAAATATTTTATAATAATATTTTATTTGGATTATTATATTATTTGTTAAATATTATTTGTTAAAAAAATATTGAAGACTGAAGACTGAAGACTGAAGTATAAATTTTTTTAGGTCATGAGTACAAGTAGTACTAGTAGGATTTCATGCAATTTGAAAATGAAGATATTGGTCCTCCTACTGACACTGTAGAAGTTAGAACTACATTGTAGCACTTTAGCGGCACTTAAACAAACAAATTTATTTATTTATATTTATTGTTATTGTTTTTGTTATTATTACTATTTTTTGGCAGGGAGGGTACTTTCATTAAAACAAATTTCAATTGTTTTTTGTTTCATTAAATTCATTGGTACTTGCTGTTTAAAAAAAATTAGATCCTTTGCTCACCCACCATGCCTATAGTGTACACCATACTTTTTTGTTATGATTATTGTAAATCCGACCAGTGGAGGGTTTAATACTTTTGAAATTTCAGCTGAAGATTCATGGTTTTTTCTGAATTTTCCCATTAAGTCATTGAATCAACCCAGACCAAAGTGGAACGCATTCTCAAGGAAAGCCGTCACAGCTTTTGTTATGGTTACAAATCAGTCATGTGGCACACAGGTTCCTGTAAAGGCCTTGTCAAAATGAGTGGCCTTGTGGCAAATTTCAGGTTTGAACGCTCCTGTGGGCGTACGCCCACAATCCAGTGGACTGCCAGTCCACCAGAACTTTCTTCTGGGCCACAACATTTTGCCCAAACTTTGGGCAAAATCGTATACAATGGAACATTGTTGCGGTTCAATTGACTGGACCATGTGGCATGTACATACGTACACACGCCGGAATACTTTATCAGATCAAAGTAGAATGTTCTTACCGTTTGGACTTTTGAGACTCTCCCTACTTTGCAGTATTAAGCTACATGTTCCTTTAACCTCCTGATATTTTATTTGGAGTGGCATGGGGATGCCAAGAAAGACTAAATTTTCTTTCTTTGTTGGTGTCATTTTTCAGCGAGCATTTAAAGAGTAACAATCTCAGACTGCCTAAGATCTACACCAAAACAGGAGATACAGGTGAGAAGATGTGTGATCATTCTTTAAAAACTAAATAATTTCTCAATTTGAAACTTTTTTTCAGGTTTGTTTTTTTACATTTTGTTGCCATAATGTTCATGTAAAGAAGTGTTGTTTATAATAATGCAGTAATTTGAAACTTGACCCTAGCAGGTTCTTGTGCCAATTAAATTGGCCCAATTTTCACTTTGGACTGTACTGGCTGGGCCAAATAAATCGGACCTGTTTATGAAGCATTTGTATTGGTAACATTATTGACCTTAACATTGTCCACCTACATAGAATTCATAAATCATTGTATTGTAAAATTTGAATTTTCTGTAAATAAATATTTCATGCAGGATCATCTGCCACGATTACTGGCGACCGCAGACCGAAGAATGATGAAGTATTTGAAGCACTGGGTGCCACAGATGAACTGTCTTCAGCTATCGGGTAAGTTGTCTTAAAAATTGATTTAGAAAAAGGAGAAATGTATCGGTTATGGAAAATGAATCTGTGTCATTTATAACAGTTTTATAACAAAATGTTAAATGATAACGTTATACAAATGTTGTTGAATGTATCCGATTTTAATTGCAGACTTGCAAGAGAGTTTGCCAAAGAAGCAGAGCACACATTCGACTCGCAGCTTCAGGAGGTACGTAGAGTTAATCGACGTTAATCAATGGAAAGGAATGTTTTCATATAAAAACCCATATAACAATTCTCATGTCTTGAATGCCACATGAAAGTCCCTTGTCACACTGCAGCCATCTTTGTCATGTTCCTTGTATACCCCTTTAGCATTTATTGTATTGACTGCCAAAGGGGATCAAACTGTTTTCTCTTGGAGTGGTCCTGAGAATTAGAACCCAGAGAATTTTGTGTGTGTTGTTGTTACCTGTGGGTATCTGCGCTGAGGCCATTTATGTGCACTGCCTTTAGCTGCCATTTTAGGTGTTTTCACTCATCTGTCGAGTAATTTGATTAATTTCCCATAGGTCCAGTGTCTCCTCCAGGATGTTGGGTCAAGTATTGCAACGCCCAGGAGCCTTGCCTCTCCAAACCAGTTGGGTAAGTTGGAAGTAGTTGACCCCCCCCTAAAAAACAAACCCAAAACCCCACAAACAAACAAACTTAGTTTGCCACCATAAATCAAGATGCTCTCGATGGCCGTCAACATCAGCTGGATGCAGAAAGTGACCAACTCTATAGTGACCTCTCCAAGGTGACTAACAAGATGCCATGGATGCAGCTGCAACTCACGGGCCAATATCTATGACTAAGCTTGGGCGGTTATACGGTATTACCGAGTAGTCACGGTATTTGTTCAATACCGAAAATACCGTGAGCTGTTTTAGAAATACCGAAATACTGTCCCGCACGGTTTTCAATTTCAATACCACAAAAAAAAAACATGAACGCATGTGCTGTAGCCATTTAAAAAACAATTTTAAAAAACTTATCTGTTAGGCCATAATTAAATGAAGAGAATACAAAGCCCAATTGTCCATCCCGAGCAGACTGTTTATTGTTTGCGGTTTTTAGCAGTTTCCTGCCCCCGGCGGCACCCGGCCGTATCTCTGTAAGCTGCAGATCGCAACACAAGCAATAAACGCACGTTCAACGTTTTGCAATGCCATTTGGGTGAGCTAACACCTCAAGAGGGCGCTACATTTTTAGTGCGCCCTCTACCGACAGCTTGTATAAGTTGCGACAAAGAGCGTCAAAAGTGGCAAACTTCTGATAAACACCGACATTCCGCGACTTCCTCGTTACACGTTCGGATCGGGATCGTGGCGCGCTGGTTAACAAGTACATGCATTAGCAATGCACAAGTGGTTCTGCGGGTACCAACAAGATACCGACAGCGCGTGCAGCATGCAAACGAAAATGGATTGCAGAAAATAGATCGCGGTATTTTCATCAAGTTATCAACCATGATTATTTCCTACCGCTGCTGCACGAACAGTAAGCTTATTTTGATAAGTTTTATGTTGAAAACAAGTCAATCTATTTGTCCTAATAAAAGATAAAGACAATCTCAGCGCTAACCTGTTGTTAAATAACCATGATTGTCGGGCCTCAATTCAATGCGTGGTGTTTGTTGTGCTTCTTTGGGGGGTTTTTCCCCATCCAAAAAGTTCCCGGTAATACCGATAACTGCGGTATTTTGGCGACGGTATACCGTGGACCCTAAAATCAAAAACCGCCAAAGCTTATCTATGACACCCAAAGTTACCTTCCAGCCAAGTAATCTACGGCTCCCCTCGCCTCTTTGAGAGTCCCCTAACCCAAAGCTGCATTTTAAAAAGATTTGACGGAGCCAAGCTTTTGAAAAGTACCATTAAAAGCTCAGTAAGGACATCGGCTTCCACTGCTTTCAAGCCTCTCTTATGAACTTATGTACCAAAAAGACATTGCTAATGTTAATTTGATAACAGTGGTACTGAGACATTCATGGAAATTTGTTTTTCCAGAGTTGACGGAATTTAGCGAAGTGTGCGTGGTAAAACTGGAGAAGTGGATCGATGAATACACGAGGCTACTACCTCCGCTCAAGAACTTCATCCTGCCGGTAAGCTTTGTAGAGATTTCTTGGAAGGATAGGTTCAGGAACCTTGTATTGGTTTGGGTTAAGTAAATTGTCACGTCATCATATCAACATATTGTAATAGTGTCCTAATGGCACGATAGAGGCTTAATGCTACCATGTTGTTGCGTTTGTGTGTACATTCATGATAGTTTTAGGCTGTTAGCGCATTTTTTTTTTAAACTGAGTATTGTGAAACATATTTTTTCAAAAGTTGATGTTTCTGCACGGACACATCAACATGCTGTACAGACCTTTATCACCAATCACTCTGAAGACATCTTTTGTCAGATACCCTGCCTGCACAGCGACACTGATAGTAGTAATTCTAAATTTATAAAAAGGCACCAGACTATTTTTTCTTCCAGTCTGAGTTTGGTATACCATGCCCGATATGGGGCAGAGGACCCCCCCCCCCCCCCAATGTTCCCATACTTTAACACACTATTTTCCTCTTGTACAAAAGTACCCCCCCCCCCCCCAAAAAAAAAAAAAAAAATCCTCTGAAGAATTCCTGAGATTCCAAGCACACAATGAAGACACAATGGGGGGGGGGGGGGTGCCACCATGCCCCATATCGAGCACCAAATGGAGTTTGGTTATATTGAATTGAATGGAAGATAAACAGCAACTGTCTTTGTCTGTGTAAGAGGCTTAGTTTGTGTGTCATCTACCGAAATATTTCTTCATCTAAATGCTGCCATTTCTATGATTTTATTTCCGGCTATGTTGAATTGTATAATCCTTTCATAATTTATTTTTTGCATATCAATTATGTGAGGTTTTGTTTTGGTATTTGTATTGTAGTCTGGTGGCAAGACCGGAGCTTCCCTTCATATTGCACGAGCAGTATGTCGCCGGGCCGAACGAAGGTAAGCATTCTCATCTTGACTGAACTGTCGTTCAGAGGCTAATAATGCGGTTGATATCATTACGCATCGGCCAAATTCGCGCGAGGACCATTTGTCGAACAGTGGTCGAGATTTACTGGTACTCATGCCCCCAAAACATGTGATGGGCACCAGGTAATATTGGCCTCTAGTCGACAAATGTTCCTTAGTGATCGTGATCACACAAAGCCAACCTTGAATTTCCTACATGTAAATCTGGCACTCAAATATTGAATTGAATATGAAAATTAATATAACATCACTGTAGTAATGAATTTTATGTTGTTTCTCGTCGTTAGATTAACCCCGCTTGTTCAAAAGGAAGAAGTAGATGAAAATGTCGGCAAGTTTATGAACAGGTAAGAGCAATATTTCCTTGAATTCTGATACTATTCCATCCACTCAGCTCACTTTTTTTTCTGTCTTAGTTTTGTGCTACCACAGGCCTGGAATTACATGAAGACAAGGCCTTTGTGCCCTTTCAAAGTTTCCTATAGACTTTAGGATTTTCCCAGTGAAAGTGCCCTTTGCAAATAAGAATAGCCTTTCCCTGTCAAAGATGAAATTCCAGGCCCTCTATCATGAGCTGTGTTTAATCGTCTGCTACCATACGTGCTGATTCTTTGCTTGCACTAAATCAATGCCCTAATTAATGTACACTATTCTAGAAGCAGGGAATTTTTTCAGACTTCGTCGTGTCAGTGCTAAAACGTTGTATCTCCTAAGACAATAGTTTTATGCAATACACGCAAGTCTGTTTATAAAACATTGCATCTCTGTTAAAATAGCCAGGATGTACACACAAAACAGGTCTGTGCCGTGATACAACGCTTGTGCATGGACCATTTTTTGTTTTGTGAGATACAACATTTTAGCCAAATCGAGATACACTGTTTTTGCACTGATGCAACGACTTGGTCTGTAATGTTGACATCCACTTTCCAATGGTTGGTTCAGAAAGTCGATGGGCTGACATACATAGTCTACAGAAGAATCGGTTTTAACTTTTATTCATGTGTGAATAGGTGCATATCTACACCTACAACCACAGTTGTGATTTCTGCCTCCATGTTTGTTCATTGTGTATTTTGTGAAAAATAGAATTAGCTGTTGCAAACTGCTTACCAACCAAAAGGCCCTATGGTATAAATGCAAAAAATGTTTTAGTGGCCTGACGTTTGGACCCTAGCAGAGTCTTTCTCGAAGGCTAAATGACAATACAACACAACAACAAACATACACAGGTTTACTGGTGTAACAAAAGCAGTCAAAAGGAAATAGGTGATAGAGATTAAAGCACACAGAGAAAGCAGGAGGATGAACAGAGAGGAGGGTAACAAAAGAGGGGGGTTTGGGGGGAAGGGGGTTTGTGTATTTTATGTTGGAAAAATCTTTAGGTAGTGTTCTTAATTACCAATTGCAGTTTTGCAATTCGAATAAGAAGGTATTTTTATTCTAATTTATATAGCATAGTAAAATCCTCATATACCTGTATTGGTCTTAGAAGTTACTTTCATTAACATTGTTTTGAAATATTAAAATAGAATATTAGAATATTGGTGTTTTGTTTGTCTTTGTCGTGTTGTCTATGTCTGTATGGAAAGTAAAAAAAAAAAAAAGTTACACCTTTTTCTTATTGTACCCTTATAGTATACTTCATGTTAATTTACCAGTGTAATTGCCAACATGGAACAAACGCCCATTGAATGATTTAATTTACAAACTTTTATCGCCCACAGATTGAGTGACTATCTTTTCACTCTGGCCAGATACGCCTCTCACTGCGAGGACATTGATCCTACAATCTACATCAAAGTGCGTTCACGAAAGCGCAAGAAGTGAGCTCAACATGGCGTGTGCCCTCTCGGGAAGTAGTGACCAAATTGTTTGAAGTGTTTAGGACAAAGGCAGCTGGGGGCAGAGATGGATTGTTTTCCCTCCATCCATTCATATTTTTTGAGATCTATAGTGGTATGATCTCGCTGAAAAGCAGCGATCCAAAGGAGAGGTGGTTGGAGAGGAACAACTGTTTGGGATTTTAGTATGAGGGTATAATCACACAACATAAACCAATATTGTCTGCATGTGTGAATGCATTGCCAACAAATATAATCCTGAGTCAAAATCTGAACTATTCCATTCCAAGAGGCGAAGCCGAGTGAAATGGACGAAACCAGATTTCACTCGGTGATTACATTCTGCGACAATGCACCGTGAAAATGCATTCAATATTTGTTTATGTAACTCGCAAACAGGGCCCAAATTCATAGAGCTGCTATAAGCACAACAAAAATATGCTTACCAGAATCAGGTTACCAGCCAAAATACCATTTTACATATACTATCTGTGACTAGTATCCTGCTCATTTTTGCTGAGCAGAAAATGATTAAACATTATTAAGTGCTTAAGCAGCTCTATGAAATTGGGCCAAGATTCTTGTCGTGTGAATTGTTGTTCACAATGAACACAGAGTAGACACGGAAAGTTGTCCACCCCACACTCTCTGAAAATTCTAAAAAACCTTACTAAACATTGTGGACAACTGACTCCATGTAGACACTAAACCCCCCTGTGGCAGGACCTTGGCGGGAACAAACAACACTGCAAAGTGTCCGAAGAGTGCCCTATAATTATTCATGCATATATTACATTTTGGGATGACATGTGATGGCGTGTTCCACCAATCAAATGACAAGGATCTATGTGTGCGGTATATAGTTGTAGATACTGTTTTATGATACGAAACTAGTAATTTCTGTATTGTTGTTTATTTCATTCCCACATGGGATTTTTTTGTTTTAAATGTAAGTAAGTTTTTATTATTTTTTAGCCTTAATTAACAAAAAATGTTGGTATGCCTTTTCCGATGATAGGCAATGGACTGTGCATGTCTCGCGCGTACTCAACAATTTTAGGGCCACTTTGGTCCCACATGCATTGCTTTAACATCAGAAGGAAACAAACTCAAGTACTATAACAGGACCCAATGTTTAGGGGGGCCTGAAGTACCAAGTCAGACAACTTTTTGAATAGGACTTCGGAGGAATCCAGACTGTGATTGATAATATAGCCGTGTCGGTGTCAGTGCAAAAACATTGTTTATCCTGGAATACCGTTTACATTATGCATGACTTTTCTGGGTGCAAAAATGTTCAGTGTTTTTGCACCGATGCCACGTTTTGACTCGATCAACGTTTAAATCTTTTGATGCTATAATAAACAAAACCAGACGATTAAAAACACAAACACACACCATATTTTACCATTTGATATTTTTGTTTTGTAAAAAATGTTTTAAGTTGTTATTGCTATCTGGCTTTGAAATGGCAGAAAGAACCTTTACTCTTTTACTATGTTATAAATCTAAAACAATGTTATGAAAGCTGCTTGTGGGTTTTACATCAAGTACAACAAATAAAGTAAAACGATTATTGGTAAAAACATTGTGACCTGTTCAATAATGCTGGATAATGCGCAACATCTGGAGATACAAGCCTAATTCCACAGCATTGCTTGGCAGACTAAGTAACAAATTTGCAGGGAACAAGTCAATACAGTTTGAACACATTACATGGGGTTTTGGGTGAAAACCTGGCTTTGCTAAGCATAATTTTCTTGTGTTAAACATATTTGTGGTTAAACCTACTCTATGAAATCTAACAAAGTCAAGGTGTACTGCATCATGAACTTATTAAAAAGTGAGTTTTTAGCATATTTAAGTGGAAGTTACATTTCATTTATTTCATTTATCATTGGATGCTGTAGAAACTGTAAAAAATAACAATTGTTAAACCATTACTTTGTTAAGTTCATTGTTAAAAGTTTCACTGACAAATACTGTACATGCAATTAAAAGGTTTATTAAAAAATTGTAAAAAGGCAGATGGGCAGTTCTATTGCAAAAAAAAGCCTACCTTTCAACCGTTGTTAGGAGTTGAAAGTAAAACAACAGACTCTTTTGTGTAATGCTGTGTTGTATTTCAGTTGAAAATAAAAAACAAGGTGTTTCAAATTCAACTTGTCTTGTAACTGAACTTCTTGCACAGCTATTGCCTGTAAAGGTGACGGTAATGGACTATCATAACTCCTCCCTGTCTTCTTGTAGCCCATGGATTTTGGAGTCAAGTTCATCAGCCCATTTGAACCAGTCACTGTAGACTGCAAGGGGGTCAGAGTTGAGGTGTTTATGGAATGATACCGGTGATTGGTGATCCAGGAAACCAATGGCGTAGTCTACTGGCCGAGCCTGAGTGAGGAAAATGACGGATTGCTTCGATAAAAATAATACGATCAGGGCCCAATTTCATAAAAATGTTTAGCAAAAAGTAGCTTTAGCTGCTAAGCATGATTTTTCTGTGCTTAGCAGTGGTCTAGTGCATCAGACCCAAGTCCTGATGGCTGAATCATCAGAGTGTGGGTTCGAGTCCCAGTCATGACGCTTGAGCCCTTGAGATTGGCACTTGACCATAATTGCTTCTCTTAACCTAGGTGTATAAATGGGAACCTGAGAGGGCTGAGACAGTATTGTGTTGGATTAACCCCTTGGCACTAATTAAATTATTGCTCAAGGATATGTACAATCTTTTGCTAAAAAAAAAGAACTGCTGTCAATAAGAGACGTTAAACTCACTTGATGGAAGAGTGGTGAATGCGTGATTGGAAGGTCGTGTCGTTTGGCACACATCCCTAGTATCATATCATCAGGCTCTTCATCCTTGTTGCATTTACACCCAGTGGCCAGTAGATCTTCTATTCCTTGACGACTGAACACCATTCTGGAGATTCGTATGAGATGGAACAATGTTTAGTGGGTTGAGAAAGAATGTGGCTCTTATCGCACTTCACGTACATGTACAATGGTGGCCATAAGAACTTGTGCATTGGCTCAATTTCTGCAGAGACCATGGCCCCAAATTTCATATAAAAAACAATTCTTTGGCAATATTTTCTGCTTATCAGCTGCACAGTCTTGCTCTGTAGTTACATTTAAGCAATGTTTGTTGGACCAAGCAGCTGCCAAAAATGTTTGAATACGCGCATGACTTAGAAGTCCTTACCCGCCTCCCCCAGTTAGGTAGTCGTATCCCCAGCCCATTCTGAGATGTCCATAGCCGTAACGTTCCCCTAAGAAGACTGCCTCGTTGGCATCGTAACAGGATAAGATGCCTCGTAGCCTGGCAACACTGTAAATAAATAAACAAACAGAATGATAAGCAATTGTTATTTGGGCATGCAGTACTGTATCACGCGAAGGCAGACAACTGAATGATTCAGATATTGGAGAATTAAAACCACAATTTCACTAAGCACTAAGATTCATCTTAAGATGAGTTATCAGTATATCACCATAGTGATTTGTATTGTGACGTCACACTTTGCTTAGCAATTCAGATTGATTCACAGTTAAGATAAATTTTCTTAGCTCTTTCTGAAATCGAGCCCAGGACAGTTAGCGTAAGGTTAAGTATGATTTGAAACTTGTGAAACCATTAAAATCACTTTCTCTGAGTTGTAGTGGTTTTGAAAAGAACTGGTGGTTTAAAGGGAGAGTATGTTCCTTAGGTGATTATTTCAAAAATTATTAAACACACAAACTTTCTCGGTAATGATCACTGGAGAGCTGTTGATATTATAGAACATTGTCAGAATCGACACCCTTTGAAGTAATGTAGTTTTAGAGAAAGAGGTATTTTTTTCATCAACAAATTTGAATCGGAGAAAGGCTTCAGGCATGAAGCCTTTCACAGGCATGAAGCCTTTCACAGGCATCTGAAAGCACACAATTCTACGCAACAGGGTGGTGTTTTTTTTCTTCTTTTTGCAGCCTCAATAACCAAATGAGCCCAAATGTTCACAGGTTTGTTATTTTATGCATATATGTCTGGGATACACCCAGTGAAGATTCTGGTTTTTGACATTTACAGAAAGTACACCCTGCCTTTAACAACTCAACGTTTTAATCAGTATGCTCTGATCGTCTTCATGAGAATGCCACCAGTTCTTTTATACTATTGGTTCTTTTCACAATCACCACAGTTATGTACTCGGGTCTCTGCAAACCTTACTAGATAAAGTAGGATTAATTAAAAAAATGATTATATTTACCTAATAAGTGTGTCATCATCGACTACCACCAGCCAGGGGTACTTGAGATACTCTGGCTTGGAGTGGAACATATTGAAGATGGCAAACAGCTTACCACAGTGGCCTGGGTGAACACAAAATCAAACTGCGAATAAAACACCTGTTTTCCTCCTATCTTTTACTCAAAATATTTGATAGTCTTGAAACCATGGTGGGTACATCGTTGCAAATAAGCTGAAGCTGCTACACTTTCCAAAGTCCCATACCCTTAAACCATTCTACCTTTATAAATGGTGTGCTTACTTCAGTCGGATGGCTAAATACCTACAGACTATTTCCAGCTGCTTTTTAGAAGAAATGAAGAATGTTTCGTTGCGTGTCATCTAGAGCAATAGACTAAAGTTCTGGTGTCATCAAAAAGTGGGTTCGGATCCCATTCATTACAACAGATGTCTTTGAGCAAGACACTTAATCATAATAACTTGGTCCTTAAACACAATAAATATGTGACAATGAGATTTATCTTTGAGGGCATCATAAAACTCCAAGATATGAAACAGTGGAATTGATGTCTTTAGGCCGGGTCTAAATTGGCAGCTGCAGCTGTTGCTTATGGTGTCGCTGAGGGCAGCCTATCCTAATCAATCAATAATCCAATAATGATTTACTAAAACTTGCCTGGCAGTTAAAAACTGAATTGCACATGTGTACAGAAAATTAGATCTTTAAAATTAAAACTTGTTAAAAATTGAAACATTAAATACAAGTTAAATTTGGCCATCCAGTTGTAGCTGCAGATGCAGCCAGTAATTACGAATCGCCTTTACTAGCAAAAGAGCAAGCTGACTAGTCCGGCTGGCTATTTTCATATAGAAAACATCAAGACCCTTAACTGTCTTACCTCTCTCAGTATTTGGTACACCCGATGCTATGGTGGGTATACTGTCGTCCTCAACATCACTGACATAGATGATGTCCTTGGTATGCCTGCCTAGTGTCTGCTGGACAACAGGAACTGTAATCAAAACCATTGAGTCCAAATATACTTTAGTCCTCCGTGTCCTTTGGGTCACAATGGACCGTACGCAAATGATGTCATTTGAGTGGGGCGCCCTCAGCTAGAGGTCAAAGGAAAGTTGCCCACTGGCTCAACCTCTGCGTCCCGCATACAAGATGTGCGTTTTCCCATCGTTTCGGCTTGACCTCTAAAATGCTAATGTGATGACGTCAATGCATTAGGTCCATTGTTGTATTAAATATTTGGACTAAATTGGGGGTTTTTCTTAGTCATACAAGGAAATGTTAGCAATAACTCATTTAAAAATTACCTCTATCTTTGTGGAACTTTTCACAAGTTTTGACCGCAAACAAGATGTCTTCCTTTGGCACAGCATCTCCCTGTTGGATTGCAGCAACATCAAACATGATAGGACAAAACAAAAACAGCACTTTAAATAAGTGAGCAAAATAAAGACTGGGAGTTTGGGGGTAAATGTTTCTAGATTTTGCTCTTGAGCTGCTGGTCAAGGAAAGAGTTTGGATAGAGAGGGATAGGATTGTAAAGGATTGCTTAAGGAGATCAGTGTCATGTAAGTTAGTGTCATGGTCGGGGTCCGAACCCACACTCTGATGGCTTAGCCACCAGGGCCAAATTTCATAAAGCTGTTAAGCAGAAAATACTGCTTAGCAATTGTCTATGCTAAGCAAAAAAATGAGTTGGGCACCAGTCACAACAATGTAAACTTCATGGAATTTTGGCTGGTAACCAGTTCTTGCTAAGCAATATTTTTCTGTGCTTAGCAAGTTTCTGTGCTTACAGGTTTTATGAAATTGGGCCCTGAACATGATGCAAGATTTACATACACAGACGGGTAACTCCTTAGGGTGAGCTGTGACACACTCGCTGTCCTCGTGTTTCCCAGAGCGTATTGTGTTCATCAACGTTTTCCTGATGGCTTCGTCCGTCCTGATTTTCATATTTCTCTCCACGTTCCCAGCGCACAGCGACGGTAGATCGGTCAGTTTGGTACCGTTTCCGTCATTCCAGATGTAGAATGCTAGCTGTGATATTGACAAAGCAGGTTGAAAAATATACATCATTGATTCAGTTCTAAAGTGTCCTTAATAGCCCAATTCAGCCAGCGTCATCATTACAACAATTTTGGTTTTGCTATTTTGGGAGTCAATGTCACTGTGTTATTCAGTGTAGCGTGCATTTTAGCCGATGTGGCATTTACATGCTTAACCATAATTTTGATATGCATGTTAGAAATAAAGATAAAATCAGGTAAAGAGACTTAAAATTTCAATAGTGAAAATACAAGGATGGGTAAATGCATAAAAAAGATGATGTTATTATTTGATGCTTGGCAGATTTAATGTCTGCAAAACTCAAACAGGGGAATTAAAATCAAACCTTTAAATTAAAAACATATTGTTTCACATTAAAAAAATGAAACTTCAAATTAAAAAAAAAAAAACCCAATAAACAATGAAGCTTGAGCCATGCACCCCTCAACCACGATGCCACTCCCAAAAAATGTCTCCATGAAACATCATGTGAAAGAGTCTGCACTTTACCTCGTGTTTGATGTCGATGGAAAAATCCATCTTTTGTGTCTCGCTTTCCCATCTGTCAGCAAGGCTTTAAACAAAACAACAATTCATAATTTTTGTCAAAATCAACATCGTATTAAAGTAGCGCAGAAAATACGATTAACACAGAAAAAAAAATTGCTGAGCAGGCACTGGTACCAACAAAATGCCATGCAGTGTATATGCTTTATGATTAATTACCCACTAATTTTTGTTCAGCATTATTTTTCTCCTGATAGCTTTTGAAATTAAGGCCATGTTTGTTTACTGCAAGGAACTTTTAAGTTGAATCACCTCTTTGAGTTTACTAAAACCCTCCTACAATCAGCATGAGCCGGACCTCAAGACAACCAACACCATACCTCACTATGCCACAACAGTGGCATCTTGAGACACACAGATGCTGGTGGAGAGAGTAGAGTCATTACCCAAAGTGCTTCAATGAGAGTGGTAAACTTGAGAAGCCAGCAGCTAAGCTCAATTGCAGTGGAATTTGGGCCACTGTTGGAAATAACACCATGGTCAACCATGGTCAATTTCTGCCGTGGCATTCTGTGGCACTGAGCGACTATACATACAAATCATACAAATACAATGACATCGAATATGCATAGCTAAAACCTCCCTTATAAGGGAGGTTTTGAGGCATCTTGGAGTATGCAAGTATAGGAGTGTTTCAGTAATTTGGAGCCAATCTCATAATAGAACCTGTACCTGTTTAGAAGGCTTGAACTGATGAGCCAGCCCGCCTCCAAATCTGGATAGAGAAATTCAGAAGGTTTGTCATGGAATCGGTAGTGGTGGATGACGGTAGCCGACCGGTCCGTTAAAGCTCGCCCTAGAAACCATTCCTGCAGATTGAAAAAATTGTCATCATTTCACATTTTGAATCGGGGCCGTTGCTGTCAACTGCTCACAGGGACAAATTATAGACCATGGCATCACATGCTTGCAAAAACAACCTCAGACGTGTCAGAGCCTAGACTTCCTGCAGGCAGAACTGGTATACAGATCTACTGAAGCAAATATAAATTTCTTCTTCTTTTTTTACGATAAAACTAAAATTTCATCAAAATTCGATGTGTAGGAATTAAAGATGCATGCCTCTAAACTTACTTAACTAATTCTGCTTTGGTAACTATTTGATTCTATGTGGACATTTTGATACAAACTGTAAAACCTCCCATTTATATCACCCATGCAGTATCTTGCCTGCCAGAAAAAGCCCTGGAATTTTAGAGGTTGCTCTTTTTGTAGACAAGGTGACATGTACATTTAGCATTATATGTATTCTAGGAATCAGTGTCAATAGGCCTTATTCTTACCTTTTCCGAATTGTATCTCTTGAGAACTTCCACCAGTCCATGGACGCTCACTCGAGTTTGCTCCTCGCAGAAGAATACCCATTTTGCCGTCCCAAAATCCTCTCTCAATCTGTACCAACAAGTGGATGGATAATGGTAATTGTAATAAAGGTACCAGAGCATTGATAAGGATGGTGAACCAGTCCTGTCAAAGGAAAGTCTTGATGGACAGGTTACAATTCTGAAAATATTGTGAGTTTAACTTTAATAATAATAATAATAATAATAATAATAATAATAATAATAATAATAATAATAATAATAATACATTAATAATAATATTACTCGTAAACTATTACTACCCCTGTTTATTGGGCCTTCATCCTTCCTGGAACAAACTTTTCTCCTTCAGAGTATGGCGCCCAGGTTTATAATGCTACTCATTCACGAAACTATTTCTACCCTCGCAGGTACCCATTAACTCCTGGGTGATGAGAAGCAATTAAAGTTAAAGTGTCTTGCCCCGAATACAAGTGGGATTCGAACCTGATGACTCAGCCATCAGAACTTGTGTTTGACGCCCTGAGATGGCTCGGCCTTGACAGGCCAATAAAAAGGCATGATTTGAAATTACTTAGTCTAAAAAAACAATTACAGCTCACTACAACTTACTTTGGAAACACGGGCATAACTGTCCATACACCACTGAACTCATACATTTCATGCAGTAAAATGACACGCGGAATCCCCTGCAATCAAAATAAGTCAATAATTCAAATCAATCACTCCATTTTGACTCCCTTGCCAAATAAAAGATTCCAGGTAAACAGTTTTTATGTTCAGTTAAAGAGCTCCCTACTTGTTAAAACAGGCCCCCAAAAAGTAACTGCCAATCACGTTGGGGACTTGATTTGGCATGTGACAGAATAAACATTCTCAATGAGTTGCCGAGATTCTTACCAGGTTCAGAATGCGGTATTGTTGTTCTATGTCCACCTTGGTTTCCCGTGCCCATTGTAAATGAGTGCTTGCCTGTTGGCTGCGAATTAGAAAAACAATGTCTCCACCATTGACACTAAAGTGTCCCTGTAAACAAGAATAAAGAAAATAACAAGAAAAAAGTTTTATGTTTTAAAAAGGTAGAATAAAACCAGCTCAAGCTCACTTGACAACACCTTTAAGCATGAAGGTAGAATAAGTACATGTAGGCCTAAATGCTGGGTGATAAGGTCAGTGTTTCCAAAAGCCTACTTTTATTACTGTCTGATTATTTGCAAACTATTGCTGCCATAACCGTAGCTCTCAGTCACGTCCCTAACCTTAGACCTCGGATTGAGAGTTATGATTATCACAACTACATACTAGTATTAGTTAGGCCTACAACAAGTTTACAAGTTGCAATGGCCATTAAGTTTTTAAACGTTTAGCCTTACTAACCGCCATCGCGGCATTTAGCCCTTGTTTTTCTTTTGTTTAATACAAAATTACACTTATTTCTACCTTCTTCATATTTAATTAAATCATAAACATGATAAATGTTGTTTGGATTGATTGCCTAGCAACCAATAGCATGCTTAGTTACACCACCATATGGAGCTATAATTTATAAAAAGGATCCTTTTATTATATTATAGCTCCATGGTTACACACATGCTACAAAACTTGATAGTTCAGAGTTGATCGGTCCAAAGTCATTGCACTAGCGCATGAATAGCAGTCACGTCTGCCAATTTTACGGACGGAGAAAGTTGACTATTTTTTTCGAAAAAAACATTTTTTCCCGAGAAAAATATGTATGCACGATGGTTCCAGTCAGTTTTAAACGTGTTTCCAGATACACTCTGATTACAACCATTGTATTTGATGTTATTTTAAACTCGTTGTCTTGAGTTGTCTTTAGTCGTCTTGAGTTGTCGTGAAATGGGCCTGTTGACGTGACGCTAATTAGTACGACCCGAGTTGATTGATGCTTGTTTTATATTTTGTAAACAAGGAGATGACTCCATGCTTGGATGTTCTTTTATGAAATCAATTAAAACGTTAACAATAAATAGACAAAACCAGTCACGTTATTGTTATTACAGCGTTATTGTTATTTGTTAATGTTGTTTAATGTTGACTAGTGATGTTACAGCACAACCACCAACCACAACAAGGTAAACTGACCTCCAATTCACGTTCTGCAACCGTGGTTAAATCCCGTGGAAGAAATGGATCAAAAGTAGCAGCAAATACTCCTTTAAAAAATGACAACATAGAAAGCATTGATAGATGATTAAAAGATTATCATTCGAAAGTATCTCACTGTATAAATAGGGGCGTGGATTGTTGATTTTCAATAAATTTCTTACCACCAGCAGCAGCAATGGAGAACAGCAAGCCAACGATGGGGGCCGCCATGTTTTACAATAACTCTCTGGGAAGATTATGAGTAATGCGCAATTTTCTATAGCAAGCATTTTCTTAAATTGCGCGTCCACTCGATTTCCGTCACAAAAATTTGGCAAAGTAAAATCAATTTTGCACCACCGCAGGGCATTGGAGGGTCCAAACAAAACCAACTTGAATTCCGCAAAATAAAAACTTGGAAGTTTTTAACATTTCCCTTTTACCCTTTATATTTGCAAAGGCGGATCGGCTTTAGGGGTGGACGCAGTGGATGCCCCTTTATTTTCTTCGAAAAGCCGACATAAAGCAAATTCCTAGAATTTCAAAATGGCGCTTCTGAAATAATTTGTGCTGCATCAGAGACCATGGGGGGGGGGGCTACAAAAATTGTGCGGACCCCCACACCATAAAGGGCTTTGCGCTTCTCATACATTAATGTCTCTATTATTTTTATTTGTTTGTATGTAGGAATTTGGTGATCACTTTCGTTCGGGACCTGATCTTGAACTGACCGGTCATGACCGTCCCATGAATGAATGGTTTGTCTCTCACGGCCGACTCAGTCGCGGATTTTATTAGCATGGGGGGTTAAGAGTTAGTCACTTCGTTTATACATTAGGATTGCTGAAAGAACCTGAAGCCCCCAAAGTTTGCACCCCCATCTGACCCGCTGGATGCGCCTCTGATTCAGACCATTCAAGCTATGTGGCGACGCAAACACTTTCGAAACATTTCGGGGGGGGGGGCATCAGGGGCCTGCACGGCTAATTTATAAGGGGAGGGGCGTAATGAATTCAAACTTTCCGTGGGGAATGCTGTTTTTTTTTTTTTTTTTAACCTTTCAACACTCTTGGGTGTATAGTTTACTATAGTTTTTTTAGGCTGTAAGATGATGTGACTATGATGTAGAAACAACTTATTTTCTATGTGCAAAATTACAGAAAAATACCCGGAAACATGGCACCACGCAGCTTGTAATATTTTATTATATCATGGGCTAGGCCTATAACATCTGACGGGTGCCTCAAATTGTTCATTATGTTAGTTTTTGATTTCATTGCTAGGCGAAGATGTCAAGAAACCCTGACAAGACTCGACTCCGATGGTGATCGTGTGGCACTTTCCCGTGCTGATGTGGCACGCGTTTAAATTTACGCGCGAAACTTTTAGATAAAAATTGCGCACGAGCAATATCGAAATATGTGCGCTCTGAAAGTTGCGCTCAACAACGACTGGTTGGTATGTGTAAACAAAAATGGCGGCCACGGGTGGAGGAGCCGCATACCCGCGCTGGTTACTCGATTCTAAAAGTGAACTTACACGAACAGACGTGAGTATATTCTTGCACATGAGAGACCGATTCGTAGCCCTAAATACTTTGTGCTGTTTTTTATATTTATTTCCGAGTACTGTGTGTCATGTTTGTAGAAAACCAGCAGAATAATATTCTTTCCCCATTTAATCTATGGATGCAGGATAATAATTTAAATGGGGGGGGGGGGGGCGCCGTTTGTCAATTGGATGGATGGATACATTTTTTTAATAGCGGCGGCCAAATACATATATTTTTCCAAAGGTCACATCACATAAGCACTCATAATTTTCTCTTGAGAAATTGTTTGAAAAATCTTTTAATTTAAATCTAAAATAAAGATAAACCATGTCGACCGACCACGTTCGATCGTGTCTCCTCCATCATGTCCATTGAACTGGACTGGTCACGGTTGGCTGCAACGCAAGCCATCAGCTTCAGCTGCATCAGCATGAGCTGCTCCTCCTCCAGCAAACTGTACATGAGTTTGCTTATTTCATTTGTCTCTCCCTTTTACGACTATATTAATCTGTTTGACAGCCGTTAAAGTACTGTTGGGATGGAACTGGAAGAATATCAATAATACTACTAGGCCTAGGGCCTATGCATATGCTATGGGATGTATAGATTTGATCGGGAAGAGAGACGGACTGACAGGAGGTTATCGTCATTTTTTTAAAGAAACATTTTTGCGGAGCATAAACTAGTTTATTGCTCCATGACATGAGCTGATGCAGACAGGCTAATAAAAATGGTATGATAAAACAGCTTTATATTTTATTTCATTGTTTGGCTTTTACAGAAATACCAAAAATACAGTTGGGGATGGAGGCAATGAAGGCATTTGCCTCCATGGCAAGGACTGTTGCCTTGAAACGTTTCAGTACAACTTTACAAGTTTTACATTTCCTTCATAGATGCTCCTTATTAACCACTTCATATCATTTTTTTATCAGTATAAAAGAAATTGTTACAGTGCCTCTGCGTGATATTATTTTTCTGAAGTTTTGGAACTTCTGAAGTATTACATTTTTGTTTATAGAATATCAGTGTCACAATGAAACCCTTACTAAATAAAGTCCTGTTTTTTTTCATTCTCTTTCGAGAAATTATGGATTGTGTTCCCATGAATAGGTCCAAACCTTGGCCGTAAGCTACGGTCGATAATCAGCCATGGTACATGTATGCACGAATCTCTGATTTGCCTCCCATATGCTGAATACAATGAAAAACAGTGGTGGCAGCCTAACAATAGCATATCGATCACTCTTATTCTTCATTTGCTCTGGGGGTTACACTATAACTCCCTGGCAGAAAAAGGGAGATTTCGAGCAAGAATTCCACTCCCTTTTCCCTCTTTGTTTTATGCCTGTGCACGCTACACAATCGACAATAGATTGTCTGGTGGGCGTGTTTATACGTCAGCCAATCAAGAGACCGCAACCAAAAAAGGAAGTTCTTAAAGTTGTTCCAGGTGTTTATAAACGTCCAATGTAATGAAGTTAAGAAAAAGTTTGACGGGAAAACACGTCACTTTTACATGAAGCAGGGCTCGAATTTGGGTAAAAAACCCACAAGACTGCAGGGCTTGTAGCTCAAAACTCTTACTGGACTAGAAAATTTGTTACAAGACCAGAATCAAATCGAGAAGAACACTATCTACACAGTTTCACATTTGAGCTGGTTTTTTTGAACAAGCATTAAGAGAAAATTTATCTAATTTTTCCTATGGGTAATACTTCAATACTCAACAGAATTGAAAGAAATGTGTATTTATCAGTTTAAATAAAAAAATTCAGATGTATTATTATTTACAAAAAGACAAGACCGCCGGACTTGTACGGTCCTAAGTTTACTGGCCCGGTGCTAAAATCACTGGCCTCGGGCCTGTGGTCCAGTGTAAAATTCGAGCCCTGTGAAGTGGTCAAGGAAAAAAGTGCCTTGGCCTTACAAGAATGAAGTGTCAGGTCCTGGGAATACCCAATTGTGATATCAAAAAATATGTATTTAGATCAATACATACATAAACTAGTAGCCTATTAATTTCTCTAAAAAATAATTTCTCTTATATCTTCCTTGTCTTTCATACTTCTGGGTTTATCCACAGCAGTGCAACTAAAAATTGACATAATTGCAAATCTGAATCCTTCATACTTTTACTTTTTTCTCTGTAACCCAAATTTTTGAGGAAAGGTATTATTTGAAACAATTTTTTTTATGAAAATGTTGTTTTTGTATATATTTCCTTATTTCCTTTTTTTCTCTCAAAAATTATTCTTCAGGAGTGGAAGGTGTTAACTGAAGAACTCTATCAAGCGATTCAACAACAACTGACAGAGAGTCGAGTGTCACGGTTCACTGAACTCTCCGATGCAGAAAAACAACTGTTTCTAGAAAGGGCGGCTAAGGCAATACAGGAAGGTAATTGGGAAACCTCAAGGTTTGAAGTTAACACTAGACTCCAGGAACGAGGCCAGTGATTTTAGCATCAGGCCAGTAAACTAACGGCAGAACAATAATAACAATAACTAGACATTAAGTGTTCATAAAACGAACACACGGGGGTTTCAAAGTGCTCAGTATTTTTCTTACAAGGTATGTGGAGCTCTGTGTTGAAGTATGAGACCTATTCCTTTATAGCACTTTGTAATGGTTTACAAGGTGCTGTGGCGCAATATGCAGCCAATCAAACCAGGACCCCTTCTCTTTACGATAAGTGCACTGGGTTCTTTTACGTGCATTACGCAACACACGGGACCTACATGTACAGCTTTATGTCCCATGCGAAGGACGAAGCACTAATGGTAAAAGTGCCATGACCGGAACCCGAACCCACACTCATAAATGATTACCATAGCATTAACAAACATACCACACACATACATGTTACGACATGTCTCACCACTTGGGAAAAGCTACTGATTGCTAGTTATATTACTTGAACTTGAATGTCAGAAAGGTGAAGTGTCGTACCAGACGACCAGTCTCACTGGACAGTCTGTCTCACCACACAACCTACCCTAAGTAGAGTCGGTCAATAAAAAAAGTTTCAAACTGTCGGCTTTATTGGGATTTCCTGATAATTTGTACACCTGCCAGTTGTCCAAGCCAGATGATGTCCACTTAAATGTAACCGACTTCAGTTTAAAATCTGTTTTAAAATACAATCAATTTTTTTTTTCAGGAGAAACTCTGCAGAACTTCAATCGGCTAGCATCCAAGTCACTAGACCAACATCTCAGTAGCAACGCTAATCAACAGCTACTCACGTCATCACCAACTGAAAGCAAGTCGGAACTTATACTCGACCATGCTAGAGAGGGCGCCCTTGGACTTCTTAAGCGCTGGCCAGGCAACAAGGCCAAACTGCACCGATTCTTCAATCAGGCGCTGCCTGATCGTCTGAGACAGATTGCATGGAGGCTGTTTCTGAGGAGTCCAAAAGGTAACTGTCAAACAGCGGTTTGTTACAAAAACCTTTGCATTTAAAGCACATCAGAAACTCTGCATTTCTTGTTAGTGAACCCTTAACTTACTGTCGATTCTTAAATGCAGTCTATGCGTGCTCTGTCCATAATCCATTTAAGGAAGAAATTGCTAGGTTTAAAATATTGGGTCGTTAATAACTACATTTGCTTTTTTTAATGTACTGGGACCATTTTCATAGCTGGACTTAACTTAAGCAAAGTTTCATGCTAACTATATTAGAAAAACTTGCTGAAGCGGAAGCCTATTTCACAAGTTTAGCAAAATAAATTAGTGGGCGAGCTGGTATGTTCGGCAATGATTTACATCGTTACGTCATTCATTTGCTTACAGTGAGCATCGGAAGGTTAGCTTGCCTTCTTCTGTGATTTCTGTTGGCAGGGCTATGAAATGGAAATTGCAAAGGAAACACTGAATTGGCCCGTTAAAGCAACTCTATGAAATTTGGCCATGGTCTTTTACACTGGCTGGCAATTTCAACTGCAAGTTATTTTTGATTTTGATTAACTTTTTAACTGTGTAACATTTATTTAGTTATTGTATTGCTAATAACTTTTCTTTCATTTGATCGCCAGTGAGATCGTTATATCTGGAGCAACTGAAGTCGGATCCCAACAACGTAATGTCCATCTTGGATCTGGAAATCATCCAGACCAGCGAGGCCCTCCTTCTTCGAGAGCCAACATTTGAAGAACTGGCAAACAACACAGGTACTGACTCCTAAAACATGGGCATAACATTGGTACTAAGGCCCCGTTCCCACTGGACCCCGCATTGATCGCGCAATTCGAGAAAAGGGCGATCAGACCCCGCAATTTCTCGAAAAGGGCGATCAAAGGGCGATCAAGCGTAAGTGGGAACGCGAGGGCGATCAGGATCAGACCCCGCAATTTTGATCCACCTCGGGAGTAGGATTAAAGCGGGATCTGATCGCCCTTGTGGATTAATGGGCGATCAAAAGTCTAGTGGGAACGCAAAGGGCGATCAGACCCCGCAATTTGAGGGCGAACATCCGGTACGGTAGGCCCGAATGGCGCGAAAATGGTGTTCTTTTTTCTTCTATTCCCAGCAAGCACCACGCATTTGGTGACATGAATTGCAAGTAAAGCATAAAGCAGTATTGACGTCACGTGACGATACCAACTACACGTTCTGTACAACGCATCCACACTAATCCCAAACCCACGCTTTAATTTTGGATGCATTGTATTCATACGTGCACGTTCTTTAAAGATGGCAGCGCCTAGCAATAAACGTCCCATAAATTCGTCAAAAAAAACCTCCCAAAAAGATGAGAAGCGTGGCAAACTATGGTCGGACGAGGAGCTGGGCAATTTTTAGGACATCTGGGCCAGTCAAGAAATTCAAAACACACTGTGTGGTCGCCATAGATACGTTGCGCCTGCGCACTGCCCACTTGGTCGACCTGCGTTGGTGAACTTTGAATCCACTTCCGTTCCCAAAAGGGAGATCAATGCGCGATCATACTCTAGTGGGAACGCGACCGCGATTCACGTCTGCGACTAATCCTTTTGCGGGGTCAGGATCTCATAATTGTGGATCCAGTGGGAACGCGGTCTTTGTGTTGAAAATATAAACGATTTGAGGATTATTTTTTTCAAGCAAATCTCATTCATGACATATATTCAGGAGGCCATCCATGTGTAACGGGGAGTAGATTTTAAAACTGAACTTGATCATTTTTCAGATATACTTCATGCGATGAAGGCCATCCTCTCCTACCATCACGTCTGCAAGAAAACCAAGAGCAGCCTCATCGACACGGACTACATGTTGGTAATTCCATTCCTTGTCAATGTGCTGTCAACTACACGGCCTGAGCAGCTGGTACTGGAGAGCTCACTGTCGTTACTGATAGAGGAGTTTCTGACATTCATGACCAATCGGCCGGTATACATGAGAGAATCGTATGTACAGGTAAATAAAAATCGACTCGTCTGATCTCGATGATTTGTTATTGTGTCATTTCCATCTCAAAGTGACGCTCATGGAGCTCGAACATTGTTAAATTTGATTTCTCTTGAAATCTATGACAACAAAACACATCTTCTATTTTACAACTGTTATTTTTGGCAGGGCTTTCAAGAGAGTATGGAGGTCTTTGCTTGTCAGATTGTTGAAATACTCCAAGAGAAAGATGAACCGTTAGTGCAGCACATGGAACGGATATTCAAGAGTGAGTTACCTTCCTGTTTTGTCAGGGTTCGCCCCGTGCACAATCCATCGTATCTGGCCGATAATGCGTAAATTGCCGGCCAGTACGCGCAAATTTTGTCGATAAGCAAAAAAAATTGTAAACAAATGTGATGATTATTTTTACTTTTTTTTCCAGCTTTAAGATTAAACTTGCAAAAAGGTTTAAAGCATAACCATTGAAAATGCTCCACATTGCACAATAGAGCTTTTAAAACCAAACATAAACACCAAGTAAAAACCACTCCAAGGACCTCATTTCAAATTCAGTGCAATACGGCCAATATACTCTGTGTATACTCTGTGCTCGTCTTGAGGAGAAACACTTTCTCCCAAGAGACACATCGGGCCTTGAACTTCGCTCTTGAAGGGGCTCGGCAATTTTCCTCTGGTAAGGGGCACCTTACGAGGAAAATTTGAATTTGTATTGGAACTTTGCAAAGGGCACCACAGCAAAAGCACAGGGCACCACAGCAAAAGCACAGGGCACCACGACAATTGCTGTGGGTGCCGTGGGTTATTTCAAGGCCTGACACGTGGTTGTACCTGCAAGTTTACTAGTTATGGTCACTTCCTATTAATTATCCATACAATGCTTCAGTTTGTAAATAGTTTGCACAACTTGTATGTCTTTTTTTTTTTTTGGGGGGGGGTCTTATTCTTCAGTCTTGTTTGAACATGAATTAATTTGATTTTTACGTCACAGGGCGATTCACCGGTCTCTCCGCTATGGTGCAGGGCATTAAGCCACTGGTTAGACCAATGAGCAGATGTCTCTTTGTTGGTAAGTCAGAAGAAAAACCAAATCTGTACATTCCACATTTGAATTTCAATTTCATGATTGATTTTGTTCATTTTAACTTAATGCATATTTGCAGTTGTTTCGCTCTGCTGTTTTACAAATATGCTGTATATTCTTGTTCACATTTATATGCCATTTTGTTGTATCGTGTGATTTCGGCTGCATGTTGTGATACTATGCATAATGAGTAATTTCCAAATTTTTGTATTGATTATTTATATTGCAGTTGTAACAAATCATTGAATCTGATCAGAAAAGTGTCTTAACTTTACTGTTATTACTATTACTTATATTATCAAGTAAGACTGTTTTATAGAGTTGCATAAGATCAAACACATGTCGTTCTTTATTGTCTTCTCATCTTAACCCTCCTACTGTCTGACCATTTAATATCATCCACCATGGTTTTGAGTGGTAGATAAAGTGGTATGATATATTGTGCTACTTGTTGTGAATGCAATACTAGTTCTGTGCACGTATACACAACCCTTGTTGTTGAATGGTTTCAAATGATTTTAAACTGTGAAATGTGTATACAATTGATTTAATCTGTGATATGTTTTTCCCCAATGACTGAGCTTTAATTTGATGTGTTTACATTTTGTATGTGTCTTTTCTTCCTCTTTTAGCTTTGCCTTTTTAATAATAACATGGATTATTTTACATGTATGTTTGTGATAATTTTCTTTTCTAGCTGTGCATTGTAAATTGCTGATGGGATGTATGAGTTCACATTTCAATCACATCAGTTTTCAAAATTCAAATATTAATTTTTTCCCTGATTTAAACTTACTCCCTCTTGTTTGAAGGCTACCTAAGTCTTGATGCGGTCATGTTTGTATGGGACCAGTACATCCTTGGACTGGATAAACCAGACTATGATGTCGTACCTAGCATGGCAGCCATTGTGTTAATGCTCCTAAGGAAATACCTGCTGCAGTGTCAGAGTGTAAGCACAACGGGAATATTCCTAAATTCTTTCAAACATGGAGTTTAGGGGTCGTCCAAAATTTTTCAAAATGTTAAAGGTTATAGAGAGACTTGTATCCTTTAAGACCACCCTTCCCCTGAAGTTGTACTTGTCCACATTATTCTTAATTGGTTGTTTTTATTCTTTTTTCAAAAACGTTTACACCGATGTGCTATGAGCACTGTCCTCGGTTTATTCCTGTACAACATTTATTTGTGTGCATGGCATCACTATCAATGAACATTAATGCAATGTTCATAGTAAACTCCTCTACAAACCCACCCCCCCCCCCCCCAATGCCTACTGGATTTGTCCGTATTTTGTGTTATATCGTATGTCGGTGTGGCTGTAGATTCTGTCCCCCCCCATACAGTGAACTGTGTACAAACTTCTTCTCATAGCGCCCTCTTTTGAATCAATCTCCTTCAGCCCATGGTAATTTCCCATATGGGGAACAGAATCTCCGGGGGACAGATTTCCCTATAGCACCGGAAATTCATGTCTCCGTCATGCGCTGTGGGTAATGCGTAGCCAAGCAATGCACATCAATTTTACACATAACGTAATATGCAATACTGTTACATGGAATTATGTACTTTGCTTGGCGTGTACTTTCATTTTTACGCATTGTGATGGAGAAATAGATTGCCATCCTTAGTGTTTTCTCCTTTGATTCTAGCGTTGGAATATCAACATTTTCATCGACCCCTGGCTTTAATATAAATGGCCTCTGACACTGTTTCCATAAAGATCAACTTTGTTTTTGTTGTGTTTGATCACAGTTACCTGAGATGGAAAACGCACTTAAACGGAATGCCAACAAGCTGAACAAAGACCAACTAATATATGAGGTAACAAGAATTCTACAGAGATCTCTTAAATTATTGCACTCGACTATGAGTAGACATTTTACTTGGCTCTCATTTTTATAGTTCATTTTATATGGCAGGGCCCAATGTCATGGAGCATTCTTGAGCTGAAAAAAGCTTGAGCAAAAACAAGTGGGATACCAGTCACAGATGCTACATGTGATATGGTATTCTGGCTGGTGACCTTATTCTGGTGAACATATTTCTGTTGTGCTGGGCTACTTTTTCAGCTTAAGCAGCTCGTAAACATGGGGCCCTGCTTTCTATAAACAAGAACCCCCCCCCCCAGAATCACCCACAGAGCTGGCATTTTAAGGGGGCTCTAATAGAGGTTGACATGGATGGGTACCAATGTATTTCGTACCACGATGTGAATCCCCACTAAAGGTTGGTACTACTAATGTGTTCCCTTTATAGAGTCCTCCTTCCAAATAAGGCAGCTTTCAGGCCTGGATTTCTGTCTTTGAGAGGGCAAGGCCATTTTCATTTTTTTAAAGGGCATTTCCTTTGGAAAATCTTAAAGTCTATGGGAATACTTAGAAAGGGCACCAAGGCCAAGATCAAAGCAACAGAGGCCATGGCCTCTGTGGCCTCCGGGTAATTCCAGGCCTGGGTTTTATTACGTCTAAAAGAGGTGTTGTGGTAAATCCTTCTTCTTCTTTTTTTACTTGCTCAGGGTGCTCTTTGAGAATTGTGTTTGATTACGTTTTTGTTTTTGGGTAGATTGGTTGTCATTTCTACCAGACCCTGTACGGCCTGCTCAATACTGGGCAGGATGGAATGCCAGTACTGGATCCAACACAAGGTAAAATGCACGGGAAATGCCCAACCACCAATATGCTGTGCAAGTCTTCATGCGTTTTCCAGTAGGGTGCGCAATTTAATTTGTTTCCCTTCACATGTTGAATCAGTGTATATGGGAACGGAAGGTTTCCAAAAATGTTTGAATATGCATGAGGCTTGCACGATTGATAGCACATAGTTTCCTGATGATGTAGACTGTGCCAAACCAGTGTCTGCTGTACACACAAGGTTTTAGCTCCTTTGGGCTCCAAAGTTGGCATACGTTGCAAGTGTGTAATTTTACTTTAAAAAAACCCCCACTCATTTCATCCTTCAAAGACATTTCTTGTGACAGAAACTGATAACTAATTCTGACAAGACCTTGTGACTTTGCAAAGCACTACTGGAAGGCAAGTCCAAAAACTATTTTGTTGCATACTTCAAATCTCAAAGAAACCCTTGTATTAATTCATTTATGGGCTTCTGGTAATCAGTGAAGCCAGTTTGTGTGAAGTAGGCGTCGCTCAGAGTGGAACTATGTCATACTAACGAACATGATAATCCCTACAAATTTGTATGAATCTTTCAAAGTTTTGACTTATCTTTTGTATATTTCGTTGTAGCGAACAATTTCTATCGGCAAAGTGTTCAATATGATATTGTGTATATGTGTAGTGTACAATACTGAGAGGTGTTTATTTTAGACAGTGTGTATGAAATCTGTCAGTGAGACCTACATGTACCTCGTTATATATGTGCTTCAAGTAAATTGAAGTCAACCATGATATCAGTAATGGAGATTGTCACAACTTTTGCTGAAATTATGCACAGCTCACAGGCCTGGAAGTTCATCTCTTAGAGGGCAAGGCCATTTTCATTTTGCAAAGGGAAGTTACATTGGAAAATCTTACGGGTTTACGGGAAACTTTTGAAGGGGGCACCAGGGGGCCTTCCCAGACGCCATGGCTTGAGCCTCCCCTAAGCTTCCAACACTTGGACGATCCGGCAACACCTGGGGCCTTTCTCAAACCTCGGCCTGGGCTCCGTCTCCGGCTTGGGCTCCGTTATAAATTGTTGGTGCAGCGTGTATTTGTATCACACGGAGCCGGCGCAGCACGGAGCCCCGGCACGGAGCCGGAGCCCAAGCCGAGGTTTGAGAAAGGCCCCAGGGTTGCCTCTGTAATTCCAGGCTTGTGTTCAACTCATGCACTGCACTCTTGAATCTGGGACTACATATTTCACTTTCCATTCATCTTTGCGTGGAACATTGAAGCTTTTAGACTGTCCTCGAATCAGGCACTCTGTGTGTTTTTCTGATTTGCAATGTTTTTAATCTTGCCATATTTTTGCTTTGATCATGTTTTGATTTTTTGTCGAGCATTGTGCATTTTGTTGTTTGTTTATTAATCATTTTTCGTTGAATTGCATTGACATTTAAATGTGCCTCGATCTCAATCTGTGAAAATGTTTGCAGATATATTCAATGGTAATGTTTTGATGTGATATCTATGTGTTTCTATCATGTTTAGTACAGGATCGATATTCTTCCTTCTTTAATCTGCTTTCTGTTTTTCTTTTTTCCCCTCAGAAAAATCAGCAAACTTCTTGTTTAAATAGCCTGAAAAACCTATACTATATTGAATATGTGGGTCAGCCCTCGTAGTCATTACAGTTTTCCTGCTATTTTCTCAAAGGGCCAAACCATCATATCTGATTGTGTTTAAATATAAGTGAAGATTGTCTTTAAACTTTGTTGCAAATGCTTATTATACTTGTATAACTGATTTTAGCAATATACATATATATGTATTATTATTATTTTCTCTTCTTTTTAAAAAGATTACTATCTTGGGTGATAATTGATAATCTATTGATAATGTATTGATAACTGGTTATTTTGCCCATTGATATTTTTGATTGACGTATTTTTCATTGAACTGTGCATGTTTTTTTCTTAATGTAGCTTTTAAATTTCACTGTAAACAAACTGTGAAGATCTTTTATGACTATTTTTGTTTAATGTTGTACTTGACTTAGTTGCGATGCCATGGGAGTACTGGCACAAGGAGATGTTGCCTCAAAGAATAAACAAGGCAAAAGACAGACGACAGGAGAGAGAAGACAGGGAACAAGACCGAGACAAAGAAATGCAAAGGTGAGTTTATGAAACCTCATACCGATGTCGCTGCGTTTTGGGTTTTTTGTTTTTTTTTCGAGTTTTTTTTTCCCCAGCTTGCCTTGCACGCTCATAACCCCAGAACACATGTATGTCTCAATTCAATTAGACCTGTGGTGGATCTACTCTACACGCGTGGGTTCAAAGGTTGTAAACTGCAAAAGACTGGGCATCAAGTCATACAGCAACTGATGGCCTCTCATTCGTCACTGATATCTTTGACTCATTTTACTGTGTGCAGTTTAGGGTTACTTTGCAAAGTGGGATTGTGTCAAAATGCTTGCAGATTGACACGCGTGTGTAGTAAGCGCGCTAAATTTGTTCAACAAGCTTGTGCACAAAGCAGTCGCTTTGAGGAGGAAGTCAGTGTTTGTCAGTGCTTCCCCTCCAAAGGTTAGTGACGAGAGGGAGCGTTGCGGCGTATTGGCCATCATAGCCATACTGGAGTTTATAAACCTTGCTCCCGTAAGGAGCTCTCCAAGGCAAGGAACGGATTTGATGAAACGCTAAGTGTCTTGATGATTTTGCTCAGCAATTACAAAATATTAGTTTTTTATTACTATGAAATAGGGGCCAACGATTTGAAGAACTATGTACAACCCCGTAATTGATACACCTTTTTATTATTGTTGTCCTAACTAGGTTGAAAGACGAAGAAAAAGACCACGAAATGAAGGAGAAGTTCAAAGAAGAGGATAAGGGTAAGATCAAGAAAGCTAAGGAAGAGCAGGCGAAACTCCAGAGTCTCTTGGATCAGGTAATTGGAGATTGAGTGGGGAAGGAAGGAGGGATCGAACAAACATTCAGCTTGATTTGTTTTTACAATATGCAATTTATATGAAGTTGTTATTTTTCTCATTACTTTACTGGGAAAAATATAAAATCTTGTTAAATTTTTCTTGCGTATTACCTTGTTTTTGTTTTTCTTCTACAGGAAAGTAAAAAACGAAAAGAGTCTGAGAGGGCAGCCCAAGAAGAAATAAAGCAACTGAAGCAACAACTGGAAAAATTGAAGCAAGTAAGTCGACATCTAGGTTTTGCCCTTTAGCCAAATCAATTGTTGCTATAGTGCACCCATGCGCTGGCAGCATGACCAGAACTACACTGTGTCTACACCAGAAACATGGGCACATGGGGACTCCTCGGTTAACGGAGGCGGGGTGGGGGGGGTGATTTGACAAAAATTTCACAAAGATAAAACATAAGTACCAATTTCTAATACTGGGTAAAAAATATTGTTAGCTTTCTCTGTCCAATTTTTATCCCCACTGTTTGGCCCAAATTTTTTTAATTTTTATTATATATTTATTTACTTGTTATTTATTTATTTGTTTATTTATTTACTATTATTATTATTTTTTATTTATTTTATTATTATTTTTTTTTAGGGCACATAACTGGAATTCTGTTTTGCTTTTATCATTTTAAACACACAGATAACTTAAAAATTTTATTAGCTTTTTTGTTTGTTTATTCAAGTATTTGTATTTGATCTTGTTTCTGTTAGAGCAAACAAACTCCTGCACCTCCTGCACCTCCTGCAAGATCAGAGCAAGAGCCTTCACAACCAAGGTACCGAAAACGTTCTTTGTCACCATCCAAATAGTTTGGGTTTTTTTGCACAATTTTATTTTGTACCACAATTGGGTAGAACCTGTCTTCTCTCCGATAACACTTTCAAGCATTTGAAAGCATTAAACTCCACAAATTACAAATGATAATTTCTTGAGGGTTTAAAATAAAAAAGTGTTTACGTTTCTTTTAATTTTTTAAAAGGGATGGTGATTTTGAGTGGGTTCCTTCTACTTTCATTTTTGCCTGGTCATCTTTTTTTATTTATTTTTTTTAAGGCCAGCAAGTATAACATCAACTCCTGCTGAAAGGAAGACCTCTCTTGCTCCAAGCCAACTCAATGATCCCACTGCAGCTAACGCAATGATGACTGACATTCTGAAAGAGTTTATGCATAGCGTCAACACGGGTAAGCACAGCGTTCTCCCCAGGGTTAAATTTCCAGAAGCTGCTTTGAGCACAAAATGTAGCCAAGCACAACAAAATGATGTTTCAGAATTATTCTGGCTGGAAACCTTATTCTGACAGAATAAGGTTTCCAGCCAAAATACATTGTCATGTGTCCCATCTGTAACTGGTGTCCTGCTGGGTTTTTTTTCTTTCTAAATAGACAAATGTTCACAATATTTTCTGCTTCAGCTGCTGCATGAAATTGGGCCCAGGAATGTAGGGACCAGAGCCCAATTTCATTGAGCTGCTTAAGCACAAAATACTGCTTAAAAAGTGTTCGCTAAGCAGAAATGAGCAGGATATCAGTCACAAATTATACATGTGAAATGGTAGTTTGGCTGGTAACCTTACTCTGGTAAGCACAATTTTGTTGTGCTTAGCTACCTTTGTGCTTTAGGAGCTCTCATAGAGCTACTTAAGCACAACCTGTACGTGTGGATTTTTTTCACAGGACTTGGGCGGGGAAAGTTCTGAGTATACAGTTGTTAAGACACATTGGTGTAAGGGCAAAAACCAATAATACACCACAGGTACCTAAGCACAATGAACATATTTTAGTTTCCGCTAATATTGTCCAGCAGAAGATTTTAAAGCAAAATGGTCCATTGAAATTGGGCCCAGGAGCGTGCCCAAGTACAAATAAATTTTCTCCGTTGGTATTTTGAGTCTCAGAAGAAGCACAAAGTAGACCAAGAGCAGCCAGAGTCGAATTCTGCTATTTTGCCAACCAAAAACCCCATTTATTTTCTGTTTTTACTGTGGGGTGGAGTATGGAAAATTTGGGCTGGGTTGGGTTAACAAATTAGATTTACAACCATAAAAATAAAAACAGTTGTAATTTGATTCTTTGTTTATTTTTCCCCCCTTTCTTGCAGTACGTGGTGGCAGTAATAATGAAGCGCAAGCAGCCGGTACCGGTTAAAAATTACGTAATGCCAACCTACTGTATGGGAGGAGGCAGGAACCAGGTCATACCATGAGCAATAGCAAAAAGTCCAACAATGGCTCAAGTTGGCACGGCAACCGCTCCCTGGTATCCAATCTTTACTATGGTCGCAAGTACCAGGCATTATAAGTCATTGTGTGAGCTTTACCTAGGTTGTAGTATCATCCAATGAACTTCAAAGTAACGGGATTCAAAATGGCAATGTGGAGAGAGTATGCTCGGACATAAATACGTTGATTTAACAACGTGAGGCTTCAGTCAGTATATTGTCTCTTATTGTTAGGGGGGGGGGGAGGTGGAGAGTGGTAATCTTGCGCTCACAAGACCAGAGATATTCATTGACTGAAATAACTGAAGGAGCTGCGTGTTGTATACTCCGGTATGGAATCTGACCAAATAGAGTTCTGGACAATTCAACACAATTCTTTTTATTCCACCTTCGTATCCCTTACGTTATTTCAACATGGCGTTCTCTTTTACCATTCCTCTCATGAGGGCGCTATCACACTTTCATGACCACAACACTGCGCAAAAACAGTTCAGTTATGAAAGGGAGTTTGTGACTTGTAGGCGACTTCTGTAGTCTCTGGAATGAATGTTCTCAAGCTATCTCTTTTTGTAGCTGGCTAGTCTTGTCTAAACATGTGCCTGGAGACAGTCTCTTAACCTGAAATGTCTTCATGGAATCGCCGTAACCCTCCTACACTTGTTTCCATCGAGCACTTTTCCCCAACCCTACTTCATGGTGTGCGGCCAACTTGTTATACTCCCATTTATGTTTCGTCTAATCGGGCGGTCTAGAGCATCTAGGGCACCAAGTTCCGATTGGCTGAGTAATGGGCGTGTGGGGTTTGAATCCCGGTCATGAGTAAATGGGTACCTGCGAGGGTAGAGATTGTTGATGGGAATGATGGGTAACCTGTATGCAAATGTGGCTGCCGGTGCTGCATACTCCAAAGGAGTTGAGATTGTTTCAGGAATACTTGACGCTCAATAAACAGGGGGTAGTAACAGTGCCTTGACACAATAATTCAAAGTGCCTATTATTATTAACATTCCAAAAACAGTCTGGTCTCTTTATAGGGAATGATGTTTAGAACATTTTGCATTGTGTACATGGGGAACCTAACTTAAATGGCTAGTCTGTAAATAGCAACGGGGTTGAAGTGCAATAAAAAAAATCATGTGTTGTCTTTAATTTTTAGGTTTTCTCAATTTTTTTTTATTCCATTGTAAGTTTTTTATTTAAAGTATAAATTTCTTTAGAAGGTAGTTATTATGCACACATATTGCGCTATCATAATGTGGTTAATACAAATACAGAATGGAGAGGGAGAAATGTTTACAAAAATATTTTGATGATTGTAATAGGTCCGAGTGACAAGCTCCGAAAAGAAGTCAATAACAAACAAGTTTGAATATAGACCCAAATGTAACCAATGGTAAGTTCTTACCTACAAATGTGTTTGTGCAATAACTACAAAACAAAAGCATATAAAATACAGACTAGATTGGGAAATACTTGTTAAAAAAATAGCTGGATATTCTTATATAACCTGCAAATAAAGTTAGGTTAAAGGGAAATAAGGGCGTAACAATGCAACTATACTTTTTTAATAACCAACAGTACACTTTTGAGAAGCCGGATAAAGATAAAAGTAAGTAGTTACATTTTGTTGTAACTTTTTTAAGTGCAATATATCTAGTGTATGTTGATGCAAGTAATGTGATGGTCTCTCTCTTGCCCTGTCTTTCATCTCTGTGGACCCCAGTTTGAATCCCACCTTTGACCTGGAGCCTTGCATGCGATTTGGGTTTTCTGTCCCTACCTGACTGCGTGGGTTTCCCTCCCAGATCTAAAACTGAACATTTCTTCTCATTTCCCATCCACCGTCCTGTTATTGCACTTGCGTTATTGGAGGTACACTAATAATAATATTTAGATTTATTGAGCGCCTCAAGCTGAACCAACCCAGTGGCCCTTTACAACATTACACATTTCTTAAAGAGTAAAACGAGACATTTTTTTTTTACAATGAAATAAGTAAATATAATTATAAACAAATTTAAAAGTATGTTAACTCGTTGACTGCCGCCTACGAGTATATTTGTAGTAACAGGTGTAACGGATTCTGCCACTACGAGTATACTCGTAGAGAATGAAAGGCTTTTGTATTGTGAATTGAATACACTGGCCTCACTGAGAACGCAACAAATACGTTTCTGGCAGTGGTGAGGACACATCCTGAGAATTTGTATTACAACATGTAGACACCAACAATGTCTTACCTACTTGGTATGCACGCATGCGCACCACACTTGGCAAATGGGAACGCCCTACGAATCTATGACTGGCAGTCAACGTGTAAAACCCTGTGGAGAGAGCACAGTGGCTTCAAGCACATTGTACCAAAAATACTTCAAAAAGCCACAACACTTGATCTACTTCACTCAACCCATAAAAGTCAAAGTATATGTCACGTCCCGAGTTGGCATCTTCCAATGTCTCCTACTGGTAGCTACATTTCTGAGAGCAGAAAACAAACAACAAAGAACTTCTCTGTTATATTCAAACCCTGAAGATTTTTTTGGCTGTAAACTGTGTGCAATAGGGCTATATGTAACTCTAATCTTTCAAGTGTAATATCTACGTGTGCGTTGGTACAACTAAAGTAACTATCCTAAACCATGTGGGACCAATCTTTTTGTTTTGTCGGTATTACAAGAACATAATGTACATTTTGTAGGTAAGAACCAATATATGTATACACATATAAAGCCAAGTCTAAGGTAGTCGTAATGATTCTACAGAAAATAAATTTGAAAGCAATCATACCTCAAGAATTTTTTGTTTATTTTTTCTGAGGCTGCTGTTCCGAGATGCTCCTTGAAAGCTATATCACCAGGGCTTACCAAAAGGTAGAAATGTCATCATTTCAGCATACACACAAATCTGGATCCCAGTTTCAGACTTTTTTTCATCAGCAATGACTCTCACTTCTTTTACCAAAGCTGATGTCTTTTTGTCTTTTTGCTTCTGAACTCGTACGTTAGATACAATTCTCAGAGTGGTTCAGAGATATTGAAAACTAAAGGATTGGAGTGAATGTAGTCTTAAAACTGATGATGTATCAATGTAAAGTTTGCAAATATTTGTGAGCAACTGATAATGTGGGCAACATTAACAAACTACTGCCTAAACCGTAGTTGCATCATGAAAAAGGGTTGGTTATCGGAAGGTGAGTTTTCTCTTTAATTCCTGCAACATGAGCCTCCTCTCCGTGCCTTGGTACTTAAAGATAGATCTGTTCTCCTGAGCTCGTCGAGCCAGGTACGGAAGGAGGTCGTCTATTGGACCGTATGGGGAGGACTTGTAGACGAGGTAACCCTTTCGACCTATGTGGAAAAAATTGCAATAGTTGTGTAGTAAAACTGATTATAAACTAATAATTCTGTCTAAGCTTGCAATCTATGCCAACTACTCAACACTGTTTCCAGCCTACCACGGTTCTTGGTCAACTTCTCACTCTTATGTCACACTATTCTCAACCAGGACTGTACAAATATTGTTGGCTCGATTCCTCACTTCGGTTGAACTGCCTCACTGGAAGTTTTCTCATTTCCAAATACCTGTCCCAGTTCAAACATCAAGTTGTCTTTTTTCTTTCATTTGACTGCCACTGTCTCTTACAGTTCCCTGTGCCATGATGAGCATCCCTGTGTAATGCTTGGCAGACACCGCTGCTATGTCAAGTTTTCTCTATCATTACTAACATTTCAACGGATCACCAAAGAGGGTATTAAAGCGAGGGGTCGTGGCGCACTGAACTCGAGATCTGGTGTTGTCAGAGTGTGGGTTCAGGTCCCATTGTGGCACTTGTGTCGTTAAGACAAGATCCCATCCACAATTGCTTCGGCCTGATGGAATGCAAAGCTGAAGGTCCCCAAAAACCAAGTATGTGTAGGCCTACAATGTATATCTTTTACAAAAGGCTGTACAATTGGGCCTCATAAATCAATATAGCTGTGTGTATCTGTGATTAAGGAGTGCTTGGTGATGCCTATAAGGGTTCGTTGTATATAAGTTGTGTATATTAAGAAACCAATTGCTTACTTAGAGTAAACTTCTTACCTAGCGCATAGGTGATGTGGTCTGCCATGCCCAAGACTTGACCAAAGATAACCTCACCAGATGTAGGAGATAATCCCAACGCCTGCATCCTAAAGAAAAAGGATGAAGACTCTACCATTAAAACCAAGAAACTTTTTTCAAGCAGGAAGTTGGTTTACCTACTTAAAAATTGAGCGACTGTGAGAGAGTCATTTTCCAAATTAATGGCTTGCGGCTGCGGCTGGGTCGCCACGTTAACGTGCAATGAAGCATAGGTTTCCCTTGGCAACAGCCGCAGCCGACAACTCGAACACAGCCTTTCAATTGCCTTACTTTAATGCTGCTTTCCGTACTGACTCTTCATTATGAGTTGCTACAATGATTGCACATTTGCCAGGATTCTTGTGTATGTGAGTCAGCATGAAGTCAACGACGTTGTTGTACATCTCACTTGTAGCTTCAAAGCTTGCATGGCATGGATCTTTACAGAGAGGGAAAAAAATAAAATGTTAGAAAGCTACTCACAGAATCCAGTCTGGGAATTGTATACCCCCCGATGAAATCATTACATGAACTAATCCCACTCTAATTGCCCTTTAGTTAGGCCTACATACGGGCCGATACTTTATGGAGGCAACGGAGGCAGTTCCCTCTGTGCCTGTACTCATTGCTTCGGAAATTTGTTATTCCCCTCAAAGAGGTGCCCCTCACCAAAGGGAAAACTTGCCCTTACAAGTGGCGTGCCATGTCTGGCGTTAATCAACCGTTCAACTGCTGGGTTGTGCATGGTGGGCGTGGCACAACTGCTCAGAACTAATTGTGTACACATGTACACGGTGTAGATGCATTTACCAAATGATCACATTGCAGGCTGGCAGTATAAATAATTATACCATAAGTGGTCCACTAGCCCACAGGTCTTTGTGGCTAAAATAAATTGCCTCATTAGTGCCCCGGAAATGTTCCAATAGAAATGTACAATTTCCTCATAGAGGTGCCTTTTACAAAGGAGAAAACGCCTTGGTGCCCTTGCCCTTTTCATGAACGAAGCACCAGACCTGTAAGGCCCTGGTCGGGGATTTGAACCAGTGAGTCTTTGAACCAGCCCTGTATATGTAGCCCCTTCCATCGGTTTTCTTCCATTCAAACCAAAGCTCTGGGCTCTGCTTAAGCACAAAAAGTAAGCACAACTAAATTACACTCACAAGAATAAGTTTTAATAGATGTTATTAAATCGTTGCGGTACCCGCTGCTAAAATATAGGATTCGAACTGCCTCTAGCTACCGGGCAATCTCGGTGGTCTAGTTAGACACTGCTCTAGAATTGCAAAGGTCATGGGTTCGAATCCCACCCGAGTAATATGCCTGTGATTTTTTTCACAGAACTCGGGAAAGTACTGAGTATACAGTGCTAACACACATCGGTGTAGGGTAAAAAACAAAATTAATATAAAGAATAAGCTTGTTACCAGCCAAAACACCATTTCACATGTGCAATATAGTTTTGGTATCCTGCTTATTTTTAAATGGTGTTTGAAGCTTTGCATGGTGTGGAGGATAAGAGTAACTATAAATATAAATATAAATAGTAAACTTGCGGGTACAACCATGTGTAAAACTCTTTGAGGGAGTGTTGGCTCTGAAAAGAGCCGGTTTGGTCTCGACGTTTCGAACAGTATACTCTGCTCGTCTTCAGGAGAATGGAGTTTCTCCTGAAGACGAGCAGAGTATACTGTTCGAAACGTCGAGACCAAACCGGCTCTTTTCAGAGCCAACACTCCCTCAAAGAGTTTTACACATGGTTGTACCCGCAAGTTTACTATTTATATTTATATTTATAGTTACTGCTTATTTTTGCTTAGCAGCAAATTTCAAAGCAATATTTTCTGCTTTTAAAGCAGTTCTTTTGGAACTGCTCGTTTTACCTTCTAGTTGATGCCTCTTTGCATATTCTTTCTCTCCCTCGAGATAGGCTCCTCTGACTATTTTAACTCCAAAACATACATCCTGTTTCTCTGCCCACTGCAGGTCCTTTTTGAGTTCATCAAAGGTTTTCTAAGGAGAAATACAAAAATGTTACTAAATCGTGATTTAAGTGTCAGGCGGGAATTTTTCCTGATTCCAGGAGTTGTTAACATCTTGTTTTGGCTTCAAACTGTCTTGGAAGGTGTGAACCTGCCTTGTATCCAGTTTGTGGTAGTGGTAGGACGTTTAGGTACTGTATGATCTCTAGACATAGTAAACCCATGCTCATTTTCAGCATTTTATAGTACTGTATGATCTCTAGACAGACAGGAAACCCATGATAATTTCCTGGGTTTATAATTGTGCAATCACAACCATGGTAATACTTTGACCATTTTTGTCAAAGTAACAGCTCATTTTATAACTTAAAAGATTTGCAATTGTAAAATTTGCGAAAGTGGCTAAAGAACATTACGGTGTATAACCAATGGCGAAAAAATTTGTTTTTCGTCCAAAGGAGTTTGCAAGGAATGCAAGGGTTAGCAATCCAATTGTGAAAGGGTCAAACAAATTTTCGAGGGAATTTCCCCAGGAAATTCGTTTAGTGTGCAAGGGGCCAAGTCCTGCGTGTTTTTGTCCCTACTCTTGAGTATACATTGCTTATCAGTGCACTTTTAAGTTTTTGATATTAGTTTGTGAAGCTGCTTTTCAGACATCTCTGGTTTGCCCCTTTCCTTCTTTCATGGTTTGTCAGACGTACCCGGACCCCTTTGTCAAGTCATCCGTGTACACAAGTAGACGACTTCCCTCACTAGCAAAATACTTTTGTTATCAAATAAAACTAACAAAAAGACTGCTGCAGTATGATTTGTGTACAATAAGTCACACATTTGAACTCTTTTAACCAGACTGCTGTACTGTGGTGTGTTATACTGGAATTTGTATGTTGCCTTTGATAAAGACTCTGCTTGGGGCAAAATGCGAGGTCAATGTTATAGCTGTGTTAGCAATTGTACCACAGATACAGTATACATGGTATATGGGAAGTTTGCAGCAGTTTTGAAGAAGTTTAATACTTTTTTACTTAAAAGTAAAATCAGTACATGAATGGCGAGCATTACGTTCATGTAAATTAAAAAGAAAAATTCAAACATGTACTTATCAGGGGTAATTTTCTTCAACAACCAATGGTAATTGTTGTTGTTGTTGTTGTTTTTGTTTTTTAAACAAAAGCCAGAGTTTTACCTTTAAGTAACACTGATAGGTATTCCATATGTAAGGTCTGTCCTTGTTGAACTTCACCATGAGTGCCAAGGTTAGCAGTGTCAGCCCCGGATTGATATTAGTCTTCTCTGCATCCACCAGAATCTGTATATTGTTCTGTACGGCATGCTGTGTAGAAAAGAAGAAGAAAAAAAACCCACCCCAAATCACACACAATGATTAGTATATGGTACAGGCAAAGTCCAGGGCCCAATTTCATAAAGCCTGTAAGCACAAAAACTTGCTAAGCACAGGAAAGTTCTGCTTAGCAGAAACAGGTTATTTCGCACTTCACTTGCGGTATGTGTCGGTGGGGAGGGGGGTGGGGGACAAATGCTCCCTTACCCCACTCCCCCACCACAGACTGCTGTCCATGAAACCACTATCAAAAAGTATGAAATATGTTTTTGTAATAAGAGAGAAAGTTGACGACTGTACTTTTTAAAAATGTATTTTCGTTTTACCTCACATATTTTGTTCAGTCTCCTCAGGGTGAGCTGAAGATGGTTATTCTCAGCGTCGGTCAAGAGAGGGATTGGTGCCATCTTCCTGTCTAACCCTTCGGCTAGATTTTGCACACTAAGGGGAGTCTCATTGTCATAGAGTAAATTGTACTCAGCGAGTTTTTCTGCTAACCGGGCCTGTGCAGAACAAGGAGAAAAATAATTACTATTTTTTTGTCAGTAAAATTTCTGCTGCATTATACAATGTTGGGAGTGTGGTAGAGGAAGGGCAGAGCTCAAACTGAATCAGTTGACTTTAACCATCAATGTAACTTGTTTAAAATTATTTTTTTTGTTATCTTTCAACTTTATTTGATGTATTTTTTGAAATTGTCTTTTTACACAAATGTGTCTTGAGACCATTTTGTTTCTTCCGTTAAGTTAATTTGTTGTATTGATTATCCATTTTCTATAATATGATTACATTTTGTAATGAAGTGATTGGTGAAGGGGAAGAGCAATGTAGGCTGAGAACCGCTCATGGGAGATCTGTTGTTTTACCCAGGTGGTTTACTGCATGAACAGACCCTTAATTGCCTTGTAACATTGAGTACATGCTTTTCTTAAAAGCTCAAATGAAAACAAAAACAGCAACAATAGTCCACAGGGTGTCTGTCTAGTAAATACATTTGTTGGACTACACATATATTTAAAAGGACTGAATTATACTTTTCTATTATCATATTATGAAATAATGAACTTTTGGAAGGAGTTTTGGACTTTATAAAATATGTATAGTCAGCCAATCTTCTCGTCTTCCTGCTGCCGGGCTATTTAACGGGCAGTTTTGTTTTATTAGCAACTACAATCTTGACAAAAAGTACATTTTATTATGTTGGGAGATAACTTCAAATTGTTGAACTTGTTTACAGGCCTGATGCCGAATCGCAAAACTAAGTAAACATATTATTTAGCCACACGGATGTCTGTGTTTCTTTCAGACACCCCGTTTTAAATCTAGACACCCTGTTTTATCTGTCATTTACATGTAAGTGTGTTGTAATGAGTGAACAGTTTGCCGACCCGGGTTTTAAATTTCCTGCAAATTTGTTCACCCTCTTTACCAAATCCCGGCTAAAACCCTGTAAAATAACCTGGCAAGAAGTCAAGAGGGCATTTCGGAATTCAACCCCTGGCTTCTTGTATTCTAACCACATGATTAGATTAACATACCATGACATCTGCCTTGGTGAATGAAGTTATTTTGAGTTGGCTGACTGGGCTGAACTTCTCTGCTAGCTGAGCCGAGAGATCGTTGCTGGCTATGTAGTTTCGGGCATTCTTATCGTATCTTGGTTCGTCATACCTGCCCCATTATGAAACAAAACTGGTATCCTTTAAAACTCTGACGAGAACTCTTTGAGGAGTGTATAATTCTTTTAACCGTTGCTTATTTTTTAAAGTGACAATTAAACAAAACATCAGATGCGAACCTGTTTTGTTCCTCCCCGACGTCTTCCTCGGCTGTGATGGATAAGATAGTCGCTACACCTGCATTTGTAAACTTTTTAACGAGTTCCTTTGCTTCGACCTCTCCGTTTCCTGCGATGAAGTGGCCGTAGAATGTGCACCTTGCGGAGAATTCAAACAGCCGCTGCCCAAGAAGACGCTGTGAAATATTCATGATCTGTTTGGGTCGGCAACGAAAAGAAGATGTGTTGGATTGGATAGCTATCGTGCCTCCAAAACGGCCATATAATGGTTATGATACAAAATGCTTATACATTCTTGCTGCACATTATCATAGTTGTGGAAAAAAGTATTCTAAAATCTTCCCCCAAAATGCAACTAAAAATAAAAACTTATTCAACATACACAGATGCTTCAGAGCCCCACGTCTATTTATAGTCTACTAGAAATATTATATTAAGATGCTGTTTTTGTAGTAGGTTTACTAGTTCACCGAAATTCTATTCAGAATACCTTTAAACTGTTGTCAACGAATGTACTGTAGCTACATAACTTCAGCACAAGTAATCCGCGTGACAGCTCTCTGACGGTCTTGTCTCGGAAGGCTTCCGGGGTTGAAAAGTTAAAAAGTTGATGTTGATCGCCGACTTCAGAATGTGAACTTCGAAAACTCCTGGGGACTTCAGCTTGAAGGCGACAATCCGAGGCCGTGATTGTACCGACTGGAGGTCTCGGTTGCCTCGGCCGAGAATTCCCGTTCGAGTTCAACGTATGCCGTCCGAACAACAACGGTTTATAGGAGTGAAATCCAGCTGCCACAAAGACCCTGCCGTGGTGGTGGGGAAGTGTTTGGATCCCAGGTGCATTTTGAAGTTTAAATGTCCAAATTGCCCGTTTGTTTGAGTGTAAACACGAGGAGGGAAACAACTTCGAAAGAACTGGCTGCGATTGCGACATCACTCCGCTCATTTTTGGAGTTCTTGCCCAGCGATTTTGCAGGTAGAATTGTTTTTAAAAAGTCTTTCAGGAAGGCTAAATGACAATAGGACACGCGTAGCTAACGTGCAGGCGCTCCACCAACTGAGCTATATCTAGAGGCAGTTAAGTGGGAAAAGGTGAATAGAGAAAGAGGGCGAGGCAGAAAACCATAGAAAGAGGGAGGGGTAAGCAATGACGAAGTAGACGTGGGGGAGGGGTAGAGGGGAGGGGCTGGTTTGATCGCAAGAGGTTGGAAACAAAGGATGAAAACAAAGGTGGGAAGAGGGAGAAAAAAATCATTAATTAGTGACTGAGGCAGTCTGAAAACGTAAGTCCTTGCCGTTGAGTGGCGAATTAGAATAAAATAAGGCTCTTACTGAAGGACTATCACCCCGCGCTCCGATCCACGAGGCAATAAGGGAGTGCCGAGGCACGTGTGTATAAAAGAAACAGTATAGGGACACGGGGAAAGATGAGACACAGGGTAAGATTGGCCATTGCTTAATCAACGTGTCTTAAAATAAACCAGACTATTTCTGATAAACCCCTTTTATGCAAAATAGTTTCGTCTATATGTCTAGTCTTGTCTCCAAAGAGCGCCCTTTAACCATTTTCTATTTCTATTAGCGGAAGTGGCGGCAGACAGGTACATTATTGTCCGTTGTCAAATGTTCACGCGTCAGCAAGGCCCACATGTGCGGGTTACTTCTAGTCAATGGGTATTTTTGATAGACTGTCGTGATTTACTTACAACAGTATCCTTGACCCAAATTGTGAGCACATTATTCAGAAATCAAGCCGTCGTCGCCTGAAATTAGCAACACAGACTTATTGAACGCAGAAATAGTTTACAATATCTGGTGCTTTTTGTTATCTGTCCCGTTTTACCCCAGAAGTCATTTTAGCGGGCAGGGGCTAAAACGAGCAAATTTGTCCACAGCTTATTATGAGTTATAAGCGGTTGGAATAAAGTGGAAAAATTGTTTAAAACACTTAGAGTTTGTTTTAAAAATACTTACAGGCTGATGTACTTTTGTTGAATATTCAAGTTTTGTTTGAAACAATTTTGTTTAACTTACTTGTCACACAAAAGACCGACGGTTCTGGTAAACAGTCATCCTACAATTTGTGTCCCATCTTGCCGCTCGATTTGACCCTATTTGACCCGCATTAATATTTAACATTCCACTTTAAAAGTTCTTTGACCTGTCTATGATTATACAGTGCATGCGTCCCATCATGCCCCATGGGGGAAAACGGGACACAAATTAAAATTGTCTAAAGCAGTGTTTAAGTATAAAACTGTCAAAAACCCTTGATTTTGTTTTAATTGTGTGAACAAATATATATTTATAGCCTTTAGTACAAGTAGGCCCACTTGACAGTTCAAGGTAAAATTCAATTTCTATTATCCAAAAACTAGTTATCTGTCCCATCTTGCCTCAGTGCCGTTCCCTACACAGTAAGATCTGCGTACAGACAGGCAACACACACGTTTTGGTTAAAAAATTATAGTCTTAACAATAATAATTTTAAAGGCAGGGTATATACTTTGGGGGATTGTCAAAGACCAGTATCCAAACTTGGTGTCTCCAAACATAACAAACCTGTGAAAATGTTGGGCTCAATAGGTCGTCGAAGTTGAAAGAAAATAAAGAAAGAAAAAAACATCCGTGTTGCATGGAATTGTGTGCTTTCAGATGTCTGAGAAAAGCTTCATGCCTGAAGCCTTTCTCAGATTCAAAATTTGTGGGTGAAAAATTACCTCTTTCTCAAAAACTACATTACTTCAAAGGAAGTTGTTTTTAACAATGTTTTTAAAATACCAATATCTGTGCTCTTTACTTCGATAAGTTTTTTTGGTCATTAGTTTGTGGAGTCCTTTGAAGTAATGTAGTTTTTGAGAAAGAGGTAATTTTTCACCCACAAATTTGAATCTGAGAAAGGCTTCAGGCATGAAGCTTTTCTCAGCTGATCAATATAGGTTGGCATGAGATAGATAGCATCAGGGCCAACTTCTCACTTTTCCCCAAAAGGGGTTTTCGAGTTTTCGTAACAGGCTACAATCACGACCAGCAGTAGCAATGACTCCAAAAGAGTAGTATGGCTACTACTAGTACTGGGGGACCAAACATGATCAAAATGCAAGTAATATAGTGCAGTGTTCGTCAGAAAAATACAACAATTCTCAACTCAACCGGATAAAGGCGATCCTCCCGAGTTCATTGTATTTGAAATAAGTTATTGTACAATGTAAATATTTAATTACTTGGCAGAAAGAACAATGAATAAATGGGTCAGCAACTGGTCTTGGTGAGGTTTGCCTGGAGTCGCTTAGCCTCCCCAAGTTGTAAGTCACTGGAAAGATGTGGAAAAAATTAAGAAACTGGAGATATCTGTGGGGAAAAGGAGAAGGCAAAAAGAAATAGGTGTTAGTCATTTCCTTCTTGGATGTTCAGACCGTGGTGTTGAATGGTCTTCGTCTATTCGGCATCTATTCTGCTACTTGTCAAGGCCGTTCAGCATCTCTCTAGACACAGTTTCTCCCAACTCAGACGAACAGTCTCTCTGTGGTTACCGAATGCCTCAGTGCCCTGTAAAATCATGTAAGATATGGAGGGGTTAGGAAGATTGAAGTGAGCTTGTGGCCGTTGATATGCCTCTTGGAGTGTAGTTCTACTTCTACCTAGCTCGTTCAATGGTTTCACCTGTTATTACAACACTATGAAATGGCAGTGCACTTCCTTATGGCAGTGCACTTCCTTATCTTTGATGTTTACAACTGGACTGACCCCTCAACTAGAAATCACCAAATGGATCGAACGGCTGCTGAGCTGCTGAGGTCAGTTTGGCGAAGAACCTTGAGCGATTGTGTTACTAGCTGTACATATGTACTCAACACAATTCAATACTGCACATAAACATTTAGTCGTCCACAGTTTGACACTGTGTACCTATATAATGAATTCCAGCCAATCCACACAGTGTCACGGATGCTTTCCACATGCTCTCCTTGTCCCTACAGAGGAACGGTTATAAAACCATAGTTTGTTTACTCCATAGCTAACCCAGTTTGCGAATCGTGGTTCTGGATCGATCATCCGATGTGATGTAGATGTCGCACGTTTCCAAATCCACAACACAACAGTTTGTGTCAGCTGGTGCTCATCCTCGTTACCACGCAGTGTGCCGTATCGATACCGCTTGTTAACAATGTGTGAAAGTGCGCTGCGAGATCGATGACCCATGAAAAAGAGGTTGCTGTATGGTACATCGATTTGACATGGCGGCATTTTTTTTTTCCCAGGACAGATGGGGGCACTTAGCATAAATGGGCGTGTTTCACCCACTTCCGCACGGGGACGTGTGTGCATCATCACTATGATCGTAATATTATCTGAATTACTTGTGGAAAAGTCGTTAATGTTTGTCGCGATGATAGCGTTCCGACCCTCATCGCAAATCTCGCGACACTGGCGACGTTCTTGCGACTGCTGACCCACCACGCGAGACTACTGCTCTCGCGACTACAGCCTCCCCGTGACCAGTGGTCTCGCAAGATCAGTCTTCGATCGCAGAGAGCCGAGTGTTATTGGGCTATCACCGCGAAAACATTTAAGGACTTGTCACAAAATGACCATCATTACAGTGACTTTTTCTATGCAGTGACCAACATAACACATCCTCAGCCTGTGATACCGGTTCGTGGATGGATAGCGGTTACAGGAATAATAGCGCCCTCTAGCGGTTATAAGGGTTTTTTCGTGACTACCCCTGGTTTTACAGATTGGTCCCCTGTCTTTATCCGAAAGGATAAAGACAGGCACTGGTTTTACAGACCCAATGATTTCATTTGATACAACGATTTCATTGGATAAACGTGCTGTGACGTAAGCTTTTCTTATCTGTGTTATGATTGGTCGAGGTTATGAGGCGATGTAGTTTGTCAGCTTGCACTTTCGATCGTCTGCTGCATGCAACTAGCGTCATCTAGTGTTGTTTTATTTACTATGTTATGTGAACATGTACGTGTGAATTGACTGGAGTCTTCGTGTGAAATGAATGCTAGGTCAAAGCATGGAGGTAGAAATAGAAGGTACATCTGCCAACATCCGATCTGGCAGGTATCTGGCGTTAATCACGAGCCTCGAAGTGTGACGTCAGATGTTCGGGCTACTGGTTACACAACTTAAACGTCTTAGAGCCAAAAGTAGCTTCATATTAAACCATTTTCACTGGGGTACAGCGAAGTGTGCAAAGTGCGCACGCCCGAAGACCGATTCTGGTAGAAAACACGCCGATTTATGCTAAGTGACCTCACCTGTCCTCGGGAAATAATTACGCCCGGCGGCTGACCTGAAACTGCATATTAATAATTTAATTATATTAACATCACAGCTGTTCCATAGCTCTGCTTACCGCGGAGCTCTGCGCTTAATCCTCTTCTGCGGAAACTATGTCAAACCATAGAGAAAGGACCACGGATGGTCCATATAAGGCCGATCGGAAGATCGGAAAATCTTAATTTTGTTCACGCAAAGCGTTGATCTAATCATGGCATGTGAGTCAACCGCGCTATTTCCAACAAATATATCAGGGTCAAGTTTAGAACTCTTCAAGGTCATTATACATTCAATAATCGGAGAACTTGTTATTTTTCCCCAGTCTAATAATTATTATTCACGGACCCCCAGTGATGACGTCATCTGTTCTGTATATGCCCCCCCCCCCAATTGTCGAATAAACTTCCTGAACACATATCAAGATCAAGAAACTCCCGAAGTCACCAGCAATAACTTAATGTGGCTGAACTGTATTTGTAGAATCGTCTATGGTTTGTCTGAGCCTCAGCCCCGTAGTAGGGCATGACTGTAAAATAATTTTGTCTCTCGGACTGTCCGCTGTACATACCGCCCTCTTTTGCCAAAGTATCGTCCCAACTGTACAGGCTTGCATTCATTCGGTCGGATCAGCCACCATGATCGACCGGTCTTATCCAAAAGCGAAGAATGCAGCGCTGCCGTTTGTGGCCAAAGCCAGATGCCAGAATCACCAGTTGCACAATCATGTGGGTTTTTTTTGTCGGAGCAACTTTGTTGGCCCGTCTAGAATCTTCAGTGCTATGTATGGAGGATGCCAATTCGGTCATGACAAAGTAGATCGCGATTACCAACCAACCAATGCGACCGTGTTTTTTTGCGAATGAAAACTTATCTGTCCGCAACCGCTCAAATATTGCGCAGAGTGTCCCCTCCCCCGTTACCCGCAAGAGTCTGGTGCGGTTTACTACGGTATGTCATGTTTATGGAAAGGTGTCAACTAAAGTGGGTCAGAAATAGAAGTAGAGCCTACCTTCTTTTGATCAGGCGGGTCTTGTTTTAAGTATCACTCAGAGAAGAGTCTACATATTTGGGTTAGACCGTGGTTAGACCACGGTCTAACCCAAACTTAATGACTTTCACTTTATCCAGGATAGCCCAACAGGAACAATTGAGTTGTCAGTGAAAATTAACGCCGTCTGGATATTTTGTGGGGATTTTTGTCTTTCTAGTTAGACCATAATCGTGCCACCGAGTTGGCGCGGCTTTGGCTAGATCACTATTCAGCAGCTTCCGCTGTAGCCGAAGCCGCAGCCAAAGTATACTGCAGACAGTTGCTATATGACGGTGTAGTATCAATAGACGACAGGCATGTCGTTAAAATGACCTGTCACTAACTTGGCTCCCATCACGACTTCCGTTTCAATTAACACACCTTTGACTTGGTCTACTGTTCTGTGTCCATTATTACAGTGTATAACTATTTGGACACTACCCCAATCAGTGGTTAACTGTGCATTGAGTAAGCTTCCTTGGACGATTTTTAGAGGGCTCCCAGAAAACTCATCTTTGAACAATAATTACTACATGTTTAACACAGTATTATTTGGTAATGTTCTAGCCCTGTTCAGCACTGTGTAACCATCTTTGATGAGAAGGGCGCTCCAAAGTAGGCTCTTGTTAGGCTAGTAGTAGTAGTAGTTGTTGTTGTTATTGTTGCTGCTGTAATTTTTTGTAAACTTTGACTCGGGTCACTATCTTGGCATCTGCGTCACTGCTCTCCCAGAATCAACCGGGATCCCCGAGTGAAATTTCCCAAAAAAGCCCGTATTTTTAGAAGAAAAAACCCCCCTACTTATTCCCATTCGTACTTCCATTGCTCTACTCACAACCGCGTTTTTAACCGAAGGGGGAATGAAAAAACCGAAAGGAAGATGTAAATTAGCGCTTTGAAAGTGATTCAAATTTTCAAAGGCCTTCCATTGGCAAGGGAATTCAGTGTGTATCGCTGTCCCACGGAGGAACCAATGTGATAAGTGACACCGCAAAATAACTTGAGCCCCCCCCCCCCATTCAACAGAACTGAGACCGAACTTTGCTTTCTTTATCTGCACAACATTAGTAGGATTGAAAACACAAAATAGAGTGAAAAATTAAAAACATAATGTGTTTTCACTGTTTTATAATAACCACGTTATATTTGGTTGTCAACTACTTCTTGTGACTCCAAGGACTAAAGCTATAGCTGAAGTTTTACACTTTCACATAGTGTTAGAACCTTATGCACAAGACGTTATATGAGTAGGGCGCTCTCGGCTGGAGGTCAAAAGAAGGTTTGCTCATTGGCCCATCCTTTGCGCTGCGCGTACATCATAATAGACCTTATGCATTGACGTCATCCAGCCGCCATCTTAGAGGTAAAACAGTGACGAAACAATCGAGACGCGCAGATTTGTACGCACGGCGCACAGGATTGGCCAATGAGATACCTCCGTTTGACCTCTAGGCGAGGGCGCCCTACTGAATTGACGTCATGTGCATAAGGTCTATTTAGATGTGCGTTTTCCATTGTTGCATTATCGTTTTATCTCTAAGATGGCGGCGGGATGACGTCAGTGCTTATAAGGCATCGATCTCTATTATATTGTCAATATAATATAGATCAATGCTGTAAGGTCTGTAGCGCAAATGGCGGTCTTAGACAATTGTCAATGTTGTTCGAGTGCTTAAAAGGTAAAAGCTTTCTTTTAGGAAAACGATCCGGAACTGAATTGTAATGACTGGCTTTGCAAATATTGTGAGTGCACATTCCTAGTAGGAGGATGTGCACATTTTTTCACGAAGCTTAGCCGTCAAAAGATATGGTCGACCAAAAAAAAAAAACGGTAGTAAATTTTCCCACAAAATTGCGACACGGACCGGTTGTAAAAAAAAATAAGAACGAAAAAAGAAGAAGGACCGTTTAGATATTCAAAGATTAAGGGGGAAAAGAAACTCTCCTTTTTTTTATTGCACATCCAGAAACACGTCCGCAGGACAGATATTCGAGGAAACATAAATTTCATTGGGCTATGCGTACTAGCATTTTCCGGATTCTACAAGTTTCCGGTTGGGATAGAGTCATATGGTTGAAATATTCCCTGTTCTATGTACTTCACAACTGAACTTGCGAGTATTTTGTAAAGCTTCATAAAATGTGACTTAACATTTTTTTAAATTACTTTTCCTTGACATTTGTCAAAATCACCTTCAAATTCGTGATGAAGGTAAAGATGTATGTACATAGTGAACGGAAGATGGTTCTGTACAATATTATCAAATTGTTATGTGAGGTACTTCTGTACAGAAGGAAATAATATCGTATGGGAACATTGTGGGATTAATACCCTCTGCCCATATCGGACATGGGATTATTGTTTTCTGTATAGAACCATGACGGAAGGAAAACCATTCCTCCTTGCAGGGAGGTATAATACGACCAGTGAAAAGACAGAGAACCAGTCAACCAACGGCCAACTATTATCAGGGACGATCAGGGTCTGCGTCTTTTGTCCTGACCCCTAATTGGAGTGCCGGTGGGTTTTCCCTATTACCTCCCTTGGGTTGGTTGTACAACGGTGAAACAACAAACACTGTGACTCCTCATTATCCATCATCTTCACTGTTCTGTCGTTAAGTTCCTTTCTTGGAAAACAAACTTCAAGAGATCCTGCACTCGTCATTCAGGCCTTCAAGAATCTGCCCTAGGCCGTTACTTCTACCCAATGCTCTTCGTTACTTTGAGTCTGCAGTATAGAAAAATGAGAGAAAGAAATCTAGGCTAGAATTAGAAAAGTTGAGGGAGTCATTTAACTATAAACAAATAAAGTAGATGATAGGTTCCAGAATGCTTGGACCCCCCTCCCTGATTTTGTGCGTGGCTAAAATTAGTCGTGTACATGAATTGAAAAAACCCATTCTTGTACTTATTCGATCATAAAGCAAGCTCTATGACTTATTGAATTGCAAATGGATATATTTGCAATTAAAGGCATGAGGGTATAGTACAAATTGTAATGATCCCTTTTAACAGAATACGAGAAGTGGTTGATCTGAAAAGAGCCGGTAGCTTTTTTTCGACGTTTCGACTAGTGGGCTTGATCAGCCGTCGCCATGATGATAAGTATGTTTTAATGTAAGATGGAGAGAAAAAACACAGTTTGTTAAAGCAGTGCACTCTTCCCAGCTAAAGCGATTGTAATCCAGTCTTTTGACACTCTCGGATCGGCCTCGTGTGGATCTAACAGCGAGAGAGAAAAGATAAATAAATACACCACACCAAGCCGCCAAATCTCGTAATTCGGCTCCCGGGGCTCGGGATTGCAAATGATTGGGCCGCCTTATGTGTCATTATTTTCGCAGGACTTAACGAAATCACGGTATGCAAACCTTGCAGTGTGTTTATACAGATCTCACGGCATGCACCTGTATAATTGAGTGTTTGTGCTGTTTGAATGGTCATGCTGGTAAATCCTTCAAAGGGGAAGGTTATCTCCGCGAGCAAAGATTCCCTAAAAAAGAAAACAAGAAAATCGGCGATAAACATTTGTTAGCCTGGAGTTTAAACAATCGGGAGGTCAAACTTGTGGGTTTGTAAGTCAGAGTGCAATGAAAGAGCCGTTATAATACAGCTCGTTAATCAATTATCACGAAATTTAAGACGATGGTTTTTTTTTTTTGTTTTTTTTTTTTTAAGTTGCATAGCCTGATTTTCAACAAAAGAGTGTTTTAAAGGATTTTTAAAGGATTTAACGGATTTTTTAAAGGATTTAAATCTAAACTTACGGGTCAAATCGGCCCTATACTTAGAGGGCCAAATTAATTATCATATTTCAGGTACATATAGGTACAACCATCATCAGGAATGCTGATGTTGTCAATCAAAGTACCGTGCAGTTAATGAGTTGATTATTGCGAGTCGGCGGACCCTTTCATCTAAGACCTTAAGATTTGAAACTGTGCACGGTGGGAATACACTTAAAAGTTTGCGGAAACATATTGCACATAAATCTCTCTGTGAGTTGTGGCGGTTCTGGAAAAAGAACCGACGGTTTTTAAACCTTAGGGATAATTCGACTTCGTGCGAAAACAGTCTCATTGTTTCTTAACTTCATTTTGGGTTTGTTTTTTTTTCAATGGGGGAGGTCTACGGTATGACCGTGAACCTCATACGGGTTTGTTGGTTACAAAATACCATCTCAAACCTACACTAATTCTTTAATTTGTGTGAATCGATTCTCCGTGCAAACACAATGCACATGGGAAAACAACCTTCACGTATAACACTTTTACTATGGGGGGGGGGTCTGATGGAATCTTGGTGTGATTCACACAAGCCAAAAACTCCAATTCTTAAGCAGAAAAAGTGATAAATAATATTACACCATACAGAGAGTCATTTCCGGTCCAAAAATGACATCATAAACTTTCCATTAAATGTAAAACGGGGAAAAACCTTATCGATCTGCGTTTCGTCACAATCTGGTGTCATAGGTCAAGTACTATAATATGACGCGTTGAAGGTCATCACTCGTGACTGATATTATGACGCACTCTGTGTAAGGGCTTTAAATGTAAATGAAAAAAAAGGACTTTCCTGTTTGTGATTGTGTCCCCTTTTTAGAATCGTCCCAACTCTAGTTGGGACTGGCCCAAACTTGAGTGTCACACTTGGGACGGCCCAACCATGCCCAACTACAGCTGTTATACATTGCATTTGATCATGGAGAAAGGACAGATTGATGTACATGCACTAGACTGCTGGTGGTTGGTGGTGAGGGCATGGGGCGAGGGTAACTTCAGTTCCGTGGTGATAGAGAAACCACTTAAATCTACCATCTAGTTTTTCTCAAGTTTTGCCAAGTGCGAATGTTTTAGTGTCTCACGTATGAGCCGAGAAAAACTTGAGTCTTGAAAGGATCGTACAGTACGTGGAGGATCACTTCTTGTGGTTATCTACATCACTATCAATATCCAGGCAGTCCCAGCTACAGTTCGGCCGTCCCAACTGCACACACAAGTTGGGACCCGGGTCCCAACTACAGTTGGGACGATTCTACATTTGGGATGGAAAAAATGTAGTCACAAGGAAGTTGACAATAAGGAAGTTATTAATTAGTGGTGCGTATGCATCACGCCCTACGATACAACCATAGAGAAAGGATAGTTATTACAACCCGTGCCCCAGTCTCGATTTCGTAATCGACCACATCTGTTTTCTCCCGCCCATAGTGGTGTGACGTCACCAGGATGCCACAATGCCGGTATTTCCACGGAGAAAGGAACACCTTCTTGATAATTTGCAAGTTTAAATTCCTCTGACCCCTTCCGTGCCCTCTAGTTAAGTTCCCTCCTTGGGTGGTATTTTTTTTAAGGATGGGAAATCATTTAAAAACAAACGTGTGATTCCATATAGGGCTAGGGCCTAATCATCCTTCCTTCATAGTACTGCCTCCATGAGTAACTCAACAAATATGGCAATTATTCAAATGTCAGTAACAATCGTAATAAATCCCGCATCATTGTGATATTTGAACTTCATTAACGTTTTCAACATCTTCCATACCATGGTCCAGCGGTGATTAATCATCAGCTTGTGCCCGAAGGGATAATGTACATTTTGTTAAATTCTTTTGTGTTGCCGTTGGCGGGTTTACCTCCATGGTTTGTCTTAGTTGTGCTTGTATTAACTTGGTTCATTTATCGGTGTCTATTTTCGCATGTTTTCCCCCAAAGTGAGCTCAACGGGGCCACTTTGGCCATAGCCTACAAAATGACCATTGTTCGCTCTTCAAGTATACGCCCGTCCTTGAGGTGTGAACGCCTCGGCTGTTTCCGTGGTAACTCGTGATAACTTTCGGAAACATGTGCTTTTCAATCAATATAACATTTCACAATCATTTTAGGCTTTTGTGTTCCCCGAAGGGCCTAGGGTGTGTGTAATTACACTTTCACCGCCCCAACCCCTAACCCCCGCATCGTAATTTTTCTCAGTTGGTATTTTTAGCCTCGTTAGAAGTTGAACATTAACATCCATACTAATGTACCAGTCCATTTGCCGACCAAAAGTCAGTAACTTGAGTAGTTTTAAGGCAGGTTATACCTTTGGTAGCTGTCAACGACCCTCACTTGGTGTATCCCAACATATGCATTAAGTAACAAACCTGTGAACATTTGTGCTCAATTGGTCATCGATGCTGCAAGAAAATAATGAAAGAAAAAACTACCTTGCTGCATAGAATTTTGGCTTTCGGATGCCTTTCATTGAGTGAAAATTACCTCTTTCTCTAAAACTACATTACTTCAAATGGTGTAATTTCTAACAATGTTTTATAATATCAACAGCTCTCCAGTGCTATTTACAAAGTAACTTGTTATGGTCATTAATTTTTGGAGTAATTACCAAAGGTGTATCTTCCCTATATGCATGCTAATTTACAGAACAAAGTCATTGGTTTGACCGCATAGTTGAAAGCGACGGGGTTCCGTGCTTGGGTGGGCCTGTCTTTCTTGAAGTAGTGGGGGAAAATTGCAGTTGGCAAGTCGTTGGCATTCATTACCACCGGCCCAACCCAAGACAATGCCAGTCGGCATATCGGCTTCCATGCACACTCCTAAAGAAAATGCCCTTGCCACGCCCCTGATGGTCACATGAATGGCACATTCTGGTGACGTCAAGCGTAAAGTTTCACCCTAATTAGGGAGGGGCTATTTGTGTCCAATAATCGTTTCACTATGGTTTCTGATCACTGTGAAGTTATATATTAGGTTGTGGCAGGAGTTTTAGTCATCAGAGCTTCGTGTCTTGTTTCTGGAAAAGGGAAAGTGATCTGTGACGTCAGGCATATTGTATCGATGGAATGTCCTTGAGTTGTTTATTTATGTATTTTTTTCACATGGACAGGAAAACTTGAACAATAATGTGCGCATGACAATCAATGAGCTTTCAGCTTGAAACAATTAACAATCTGGTATGAGCCATGATTGGGAACAATCGAAAACTTCTGCGCAGTATTTAGTAAAGAAAACACTCATACAGTTACTAAAGTTTATTCATTTTGTTGATTTACTTTTGTTTAAATTTATTTATTCATTTATTTATTTGTTTATTTATATATTTATTCATTTATTTATTTATTTATTTATTTATTTATTTATTTATTTATTTATTTATTTATTTATTTATTTATTTATTTATTTATTTTTATTTTTATTTATTTATTTATTTATTTATTTATTTATTTATTTATTTATTTATTTATTTATTTATTTATTTATTTATTTATTTATTTATTTATTTATTTATTTATTTGTGTTTATGTTCATGTTCATGTTTATTTTATTTTATTTATTTTTGGGGAGGGGAATACCCCTCCCAAGGCACCACACGAAACACTTAAGAAAACCCCATTTTTGAAGTTGTCCCGGTTACGCCACATATCCCACACTTCAAATCTTTTGCACTCAAAAGTATGATTAACCCTGTCTGGGTTCCTGTTAAGGTAAAGAGGAAAATGCTTCCAAAATGTTACCATGGAGCACCTTGGATGTTCCTTCCTCCATGCTTGGATCGCTAGGAATTGATGAAGTCTCACTTCGTGCTGAGCCCTGGTGCCAACTCTTAATTCAATTATACCGAACAAATCCCAGCTTCGTTTTTACGCCACCTCCTCCGTCACGTTCGGCGGGTTCCCCGTGTGCATCATGTAATCAATCAATCATTCTTGCCGTTGGCGCCATTAACAGAAGCCATAGACTAATAATGAGTGGCGAAACCACTGTGTCATTAGCTGTGTCATTAGCTTGGCTCCTTCCACCATAGAGAAAGGCTTCCACCAATCACAAAATCAAGAGTTTCGGCGAAATGCCTTTCTAAGCCCACCCCCTACACATACATGTACATATCCATGTACATGTACAGTGTACAAACATGCACAATTTCCTACATGTACGCACGGCCCACATGTACAGTGAAGACAGGCAGACGTGACGCAAAGCGCGCCTGTTAGCTGCTCGTGAAGTGACGTAGGCCTATATTGAAATGCGCAGTCCAAGTTTAGCTGAGCGGGGCGGCACATTACTCGACCTCAAATGGACCGCAAACCTTTATAAGGACGTTGCACAAGTTGTTGGGGGTAGAAAGAGTGCGCTTACCGAAAAGCAAGAAATCACCCTTGATGCTGTTGGCGCTGTGAAGTACTGCACATTGTGAAAGTAAACCGAGAAAAGCAAAAGTGAGTTTTTCTCTTCATACCGACGAGTGAAAGCATGTGATAAAAACGTGTCCACAAGGCCGGGATAATTTCAGATTTTATTGACACTCCTGTCGTTCAGAACGTGGAGATAAGACCGCAGCGGGCCGAGGTACCGCACTGGAACGTCCAAGCACCAAGATGTTTGCTCTCCTGTATGTCGTTGTCTTCCTGTGTCTCTCCAGCAGAGCAATCTCTGGATTTGACTTGCCGTTAGCACCAGGAATGGGTCAAGACAAGCTTCTTCGGGGAATGGTGAGTTACTGGTACTGTAGTGTAGTAGGTAGTAGTAGTATTATCGTGGGCCGGCCCTTCACTTGGCTATGGTATAGACCCACTCCATGGGTAAAAGAGCCGTGGATTGGCGGTAGACCATGGCTAGCTAGCTGTAGTGTTTCTGGTGTTGACTTTAATAAGAATATTCAACGGAGTCAAGGGGCTCGTAATCATAATAAGTGTACCACCACCTTGGGTTCCTCCAGCATGAACCGTGCACGAGGAGCAGCCAGTCAACCTCAACGGCCGCAATTTTAGACGTAATATTTCACCATATGCGGTTCTAAGACTTTTTACGGAATGGGGAAAGTGTGCAGGTTGAATTGCGGAACGGCAATGAATGACGAAATATTTCCGGCCCCATGGGTTGGTGCAGTATTATACAATGCAATAAAAGAAAGTTGATTAGGCTATGGTCTAAATGGGTAAGGACTTTCAGGATTATACACTGACTAAGGACTATTACTGTTAGGCGTAGAGCAGTAGTGGGATAAATGTAGGTATTAAATTATTCTTATATGTGTGGAGTTATATTATAACGTCACAGAGCAAATGAACCTGGAAATATTTCATTTTTTAGGATAGTTTTGTTTTTAATTGCAATAAAAGAAAGTTGATTAGGTCTAAATGGGTATTAAGGACTTTCAGGAGTATACACTGACTAAGGACTATTAGTTAAGCGTAGGCAGTAGTGGGATAATATAGTGTAGGTATTAAATTATTCTTATATGAGTTGAGTTATATTATAACTTAACATCACAGAGCAAATGAACCTGGAAATATTTCATTTTTTAGGATAGTTTTGTTTTTAATTCAAATGAGCAATCGAACATACCCAAAAAAAACATAATGTCAGAAAGCCAACATGTGTATCAGTATCACCAATGAAGACAGGACGTTTGAACTTGCCTTTAAAACCTATCTATCCTCATCGTTAAGACGACCGACAATTATAACAGCCGAAAGACAACAACAGCACCGCAGGCTGATTGGCAGGTGATCCTGTATGCCTAATCATGCCCTTCCTCCATGTTCAAGACGTAGGATAAAATTCTGTTAATTAGCAACATGCAGAAAGTACACCGTTGATAAAATGAAAGCTTCCCTTATCACTCTCAGTGAAATAGTTCTGTATGAATTTCCTTGGGCCTTTACTTTGGAGGAAATTGCTTCTTTTCCTGATGGGGAGTGATGCGAGACCTGTTAATTGTTTGATGCAACTTTAGCATGCCGAAAAATGGCAAAGCGGACACCTTTTATTTCCTCGCTGGTTTTCTTGGAATAATTTCGAGTGAAAATTGCACTTGAAGAAAATTTGATAATTACTATTGTTATAATAAATCATGGAATCGAGTGATAATAATGATCTTCCGTCCTTTGTTTTTGGCATGCTCTTTTTTTCTCCTTGTGAACGAACTGCCGAGACAATGCCGAACTGCCGAACTTTCTTGACGCGTCAGTCAACGTCATACGTCAATCTTCATGAAAACAATGCGATTCATTCAGGCTTTTTTTTCATGAAGGTTGCATATTCTTTTACAACCGTGAAGAGATTAGCTCTTGTTTTTGTTACCGTAAACTCCCGATGAGAGACGTCTTCCAATTGTCAGTCCCATTGCACAAGAACAAACCTGATATTAACTAGTCGGCATTCAACAACCTTGGTGCCATTTTAACTATGTTTACCTGCCGTAATTGGTGGAAAATTCACCGACGGAGAAAGATCCTTGAAAAGTTTGCTTCTCAACATGAAAAGCGAGGGAAATAAAGTTGACGAGAGAAAAAAAGAAGTCCGTACGGTCCTTCTCAGATAGTTCCCATGCAGTCCGATGTCGCCCATGCGTCATTAACTCCAATGCCTCCCCAAAGACTTGACCTCTCGGTCACCCCTCTTGTAATAACAGTCTGAAGGGTCCTTCTGAGATACGGAAGCCAAGAGTGAACATTATTGTTACCTTAAGGTGTGGTGGACGATTGGTTTACTCGTGCGGTATGCTTCTATTTTATGTGTGTGTGTGAGGGGTGGCACTGATAGGGCAAAACTGAAAGTATTCTGCCGAGTGTTGATATTAAATGTCTCTCTTCAGAAGTAACACTTCTGTCTTTATCCTAATCGTTAGCGTCTTTGAGAATTTAAAACCGTAGGTTGAAGAAAATAAAACAGCAACAACATCAGTTTGTTCTGTTTCCTTCCTCTGTTGACTGCACCTTTCTTATCTTTTAGTTCCGCACTTCCGCGTCCACGGTTTTGTACTATTATGGTGTAGGCCTACACGGTTCAGTTGACTAGAAAATCTCTCGGTGGTTAATTTAACAGGATGAGGGGGAAGCTTTGCCTCAAGGCCTCTATTTACATCTCTCTGATTAACGCAAAATAATAAACAAACCAAACAACCAGATGAACAATGAGTGTGTGTGGGTCCTTGCTCTGTGCACCAATTAACTCGTTAGATCTTTGAGGTCACAATTTGCGTGGAGTCAAAAGCTGTTCGCGAAAAAGTCAATTGCTTCTCCTCCATTGCATGGCCTCTTCTGGTTGGTTCAATAAAACCACAGCCAAATCAAATGTCTATAAATAAAGAATAAAAAACGAAGTCTGAGAGTTAAATGACAGGCTATGTAAGACTATTTCTTCCTCCATGGTTAGACAAATGTTCAAAAAGGTTACCGGCCTCATGTTGAAAAAAAATCCAAGCTCCTCCCTCATTGGTTCAGAAATTAAATCTTCACCTTCAAGTAACAAATCAGAGATATTTATCCATAGACCCATCTGGCCCAGTTACTTATTCATTGTGACAATATACACCTTCAACATGGTGGTGTGGTTATCTTGTATTCCTCGTTCTTTCTAGATAACACCCAAACCGAGGCTCGGGGAATGGCCGTGCTCCCTTTCACGAAGTCTTAATTAGAACAATCACTGACATTGCGTCTACAGGGAACTTGACACAGTGGTCGTTCCGCTGTGGCCTTATAGCAGAGTCTAATTTAATACTCTCCGTACACAGTGAAAACGTGCGCTTTAATTAACTCTCATTTATATATTATTAAGGACAAGACTATTTTTTAAAAATATTTGCCTCGGTTTGGCTGCATTAAAAGAACAGAAGCTCCCGACGACTGTTTACCTTGACTATTATTTGACAATAACACCAAATGACCTCACGGCTGACCCTGTAAATATTATTCATAAGCTCCTTAAGAAATGACATGCATCATTCTGTTTGTTTATACACAAAACCCTGCACTCCCCCCTCTCAACACCCAGACCTCACTCTTGATGACAAATGACAACATGACCTTCAGCTCATTTTATCTCATGAAGAGCGAGGGTAATGTAAACTGACATGTTTTGAAGACGTCAACGCCGGTGGCTGTAGGCCGGGTCTCCGGGGTCCATGTTCGGTCGTGCATCACCCTAGAAAACACGACGGCGAGTAGTCAACGAAACATGCAACTCCATGAGACAATCCAAGACAAATTCACATAAAAAAACTGCAAACTGAATAACGTGTGGGGGAAAACTATAGCTAGTTGTTGGTGACAGAGGGGTTTGTTTAGGCCTAGTGGGTGTATCCTTTCTATGATGGCGTATCGAATGGCGTCGGGAAGCTTTTTGCATTAACTTTATGACGCATACGGGTTTGTAGAAGAGTACTTTGTGTATATCCATTGCTTTCCTTTGTTTTTGGATAATCAGACAATACGTAGGCCTAACTAATTCGTCTTTCGGGTTTTGGGATGTGAACAAGTTTAAAGTCACGAAAAGAGCCATATTCATCAAATTTTGCTCACTCATTTTCGTTACATGTTGTTTTCCCCCTCAAAATCAATGCATTTTAAAGTTTAAGTAGAGGATGGAAGTGGAATAGTATAGCCTCTATTTAATAACGAAGTCAAATTCGTGGAATAAGAAATTAGATTAGTTCTGTAGATGTTATTACATTTATAGGGAGCATGGTGGAGACAGGGAGCATGTCTTAGATCAGTGCGCTTTTACTGAGGGTCTTTTCCAAACCTCGGCTTTTGCTCCGGCTCGGACTCCGTCAACAATTTTGGAGCAGTGTACATTCTGCACGATGTTTCGAGCATCCAACAACAGAGCCTGAAGCCGGAGCCCGGGATTTGGAAAAAAAAACCTAAAGACCCGATTTTACTAAGCTGTTCAGCAGGAGATATACTGCTTATAATATTTGTTTAGCAAATATAAGAGAACCAGTCACGAGCAATGTAACCTGCACGCTCATTTATACATTGGTTGGTGACCTTTTTTTCTGCCTAGAAATGTTTTAGTGCGCACAGTAGTTTTATAAAGTTGTGCCCTGAGAAATCTTAAGACAAAAACTTGTTTCTCTTTCCAGGAATGGCTCCAAAAGTATGGATACGTTAAGATCGACGCCGGCAAAGACAGCGACGGTCTGGATTTCTCGATGATCAAGGACGGCATCACTAAATTCCAGATTTTCAACAGTTTACCGAACACGAAGATGATCGACTCGGACACCATAGCCCAGATGGAGAAGCCACGCTGTGGGTGTAGAGACCCCGAGTTCTCCGGGGTGGCAGAACGCGAGGAGTTCCGGTTCGGACTGGAAGGCGGGAAGTGGAACAAGACGGAACTGACTTACAGGTGAGATCTTTGGCTGTTTGAACCGGATTCAAGAATAATCCGGTGGATGTCACAGTTATAATAAACAAAAAGCTACGTGCCTTTATGGTAGCCTCGTTGTTTAACGAACTTTTCGATATCTGTATCAAATTTCTCGAGAATTTCGAGAAAATATTGTATCTGTCTGGTGTGACATTCTGTCACCATTGAAACAGTTATGTAAAACTTTACACCAATCTCATTTTTGTTTACCGCAGCAAAGCAATTAAGCATAAAGTAATTTAAAAGTAGTTTACAAAAAAACATTAAGTACATAAATGCAGATTTATTGAAGGAAACAAAATCAGTTAGAAGGCTTTGGACGTCAGAAAAGTTTCAAATTGAGCTAAAAGGAAGTACAATAAGTTACCTTATACAATACCTCATATGATACAAATTATCGTATTTTTGTCAAATAAAAACTAAAAAGGAATTGTTCATCCTGAGTAAGCCGTGAGTGAGTCAGTGAATCAGAGAATGTTTTACCCCATCTTGATTGATTTTTAACGAGCACTCAGTGGGTTGTTGCATGTTTTTGATGGCGATCCCCACCGTGATCAGCGTTGCCAACTCGGGAGGGGAAAAGTGGGCCCACTGAGACCTTATAAACCTGATTAGGGAAAAGTTCCCCCAAGTGTCCCGGAAACTGGGTCATCACCTCTGACCCCTGAAATGTCCGTGACCCCTGTTTTCTTGGTAAAAGGTGACTAATGAAGTGAAGAGCGCATTCCAGACTCCAATAACCTTCGTAATTGACAATAAATGACACGTCAAATTCCATTACAACAGATAAGTATCCCTTTGTTCATGCTAAGAACCAAGTGAAGTTTGGAAGTTTTACTTTAAAAAGAGAAAACTTGTTGTCTCTTAACCTTTCATATATTTTTTAAGAGAAAGGGAAAAACTCACGTGGCTTTTTTTCTTGTTTTCATCCGTTTCAGAATATCCCGGATCCCGAAACACTTATCGAAAAAGGTGGTCCGTCGAGTCACGCGAGCAGCATGCCACGTTTGGAGCAACCGGTCCCCGTTGAGATTTGACGAAGTCCGATCTGGTAGCGCGGACATCAATATCAAGTTCATGGGGACTATGAACCATGGGGACAGGCGAGCCTTCTGGCATCCTATGGATGAGGTGGCCCACGGATTCCCCCCGACCGACCCGGACTTACCCGGCGATATCCACTTGGACGCCTCGGAAAATTACACTTTCGGAGAGGACGGAGGTATGTATGGTTGTGTTTTATTTATTTTACAGTTCGTGATTATGCAAATGACAATCCCATAATCATTTAAATAATAATGTGAGTCGAAAAACCAAGATATAAATTGGCTCACTTGAGTTGCCCCCAATTTTTTCCTTGGGTTTCATAATTCTTGGACTCGTGGAAATCCACCCCAAAAATGAATTGTCCAAGGGTAAGACTTACAATCCTTGTTGGTGACCTTTGCCTTTTCTCAAATGACCTTTTCCGCACCACATGATTGTGAGATCAGTTACGATATTGTTACATATTATTTGAAACTAGGTCAGGGCCGAACTACGGAGTCCAACAGAGAACATACAAAGTTAATTTTTGCTCTGTGCGCGCGCGGTGAAATTCTATTCCCGGGGGACATCGAAGTTTGTCCGGTTCATATCTATTATGGAGTCCTCCGGCGGACGTGACAAAATACACTTTCCCCCATGTCCCTTCAAAGACTCCGTACGATCTAACCTCGAGCGTTGGATCAAGTCACCATGTGCCTTCGATTGATAACATTGCTCTTCCTGGCAGCGGAAATATCACCGCCGCGCGAGGGCGTACCTTGCTTATCGCCAACACACCCCCAATCTGAATGAAATTTGAGAAAATGTTCACGGCATTTTGACCTGTTTAGTATCGGTCACTTGAACCAATCCACAAGCATCACTGAAAGGAACAAATCTAAACGCTTCATATTCCTGTAATGTTCTGAACACATTTTCAGTATTGTAATGTCTGTGCATGTCAGTTTACCACGGTTAAGTTTCATCAAGTTCCCATACGTCAGGTTTCCAACAGCTAACGCACAGTTTCCTTTTTTAGCAAAAGTAAAATGCTACACAAAGTGTATCAGTCGCTACTCAAAAACCACTATTTTTCGCAAAATTGCTGGACGAAGTCGTTCACCCTGCGTAATGGTTTACCCGGTTTGAAACCATATTGATTCAGCCAACGCAATAGTGATAGTAGGTGTCTTGTTTATACCATTTTACTTTTTGTTGTGTGTAAAGTTTATAGCCATACAACATGTAAGCCCCGATCTATTTGTCAACCTACAACTCAAATTTACACCCTTGTTTACACCAGCACCCAACTTTGTCACCTTCATTTATTTGTTTTGCTAACTTATTGTTCCTCCATGCTTGCAGTGATACTCCCGTTTATTTGTACACTGTTATTTATTTACACCTGTTTTTTTTCTTTCTCTCCATCCTTTCTTGCGCTAGGAATCTATCTGCAACAGCTCCTCGTCCATTTGCTCGGTCACACCCTTGGCTTAGGTCACTCTCCGGACCCCAAATCCGTCATGAACCCCGCCGTGCGACCCTACGACCCCGAGTTTGCCCTCTCCAGGAATGACATGACGGGCTTGCACTCACTCTACGGCAGGAAAAAGAAAGACAGCGTCCGACACCGTCGCCATTGACTCGAGACGGAGTCCCATCACCGTGAATAAAGAACAAAACTTTCCTGTGTGAGCGAGCTCCCCGAATTACGCAGAATTATAGGCAACAAAAGATTACCAGCTAGGGGTATCAAAAACAACATCTTGGGTTGCCACACGAAGACCAGACCTGAGTAAACCAATATGATTTTTTGTAATTAAAAACCATATCCGCTAAATCACTTTTATCGACAATGTGACCCCCCCCCCCCCCCGGCAACCACCACCCCCGGCAACCACCACCCCACACGGTGAACCACAAACCCCAAACCGGCATTGACACCCAACCATGGCCCTAAATCTTTCTTCCTTATATGTACATAAATGATGACTAGTAAAGAAAGTGAAGGAACCAGTTTGGTAAGGTCTTTGTTTTAACCGAGCTATCAAAAAGCTGACTGGGCCTACTCAGCAGAATGATTTTTTTTTTCACGAGAATTTAGGTGTTCATGAAAAAGTTGGACAGAAACTGAAATGGCAAATCTTCATGGCACTGCTTTACCGCAGAATTCCATGCTTACGACCATAGAATCACGCGCCTTACAAGGCGCCGTAAGCACATAATTTTGCAACAGCAACGCTGAATTGGGTGGTGGGACCACAACAAGTAGCTTAGCACAATAAATGAAATATGCTTACCAGAATAAGGTTACAAGCTCAAATACCATATCAGATGTGCAATCTGCGACCCGTATCCTCCTACTCAGTTTTGCTTAGCAGAAAACTGTTCAGTGATATTTTTTGATCAAGTAATTCAATGGCTAAGACGACAATATTTATTCTAACATTGTGAAATTAGTGATTAGCTTTGAATCAAATCACTATGTTATGGTGCATATTGACAAAAAGACTCATTTATAAGTAAAGGGACAATGGAAAACCAATGAGAAAAAGCCCACACTGCCGCCCTACTAAAGATGTCTGTTACAGCAATTCAAAATGGGGAACTTTAATTCCCAAGTTATTATTGCACCTTCCATAATACTGATATTGTCTTTTCATTTCTGTCTTTTTATGTGGATTTGTGACCTCGGGAGACAAAGACAATTTGCGTAATATTTAGAGCTCCGTGTATATATGCCTTGTAAATAAGCTGTAAAGATAAAAACAAACGAAATACTCTGCCGAACTTTGTTGAACTTTTTTTCTTTATCAACCAAAGATATACTAATCACACTATTATAATATTTTCTAATAATCTGTAAGTATTATCTTTTATGTAAACTTTCTGTTTGATAAGCTTTTGAAATTGTGTGTATAATAAAATATTGTAAAAAGTTGATTCTCTACATGTCATGGTATTGTATATGATTGTGTGGTGACAAGAAGGATAGTCTTTATTTCGGAGTTTCAATGACTTTTGTAATGACATCGATCTGATAACCATGGGTTTATAATGGTCGTCAACAATATTGGAACAAGGACACTTGAAGGTACGCCCGGTGGGTGACGCAATCTTAAAGTTTGTTTTCAGCTGCGCAATTTAAAAACGAAACACCGACAGCGCAATGTCTGATCTCTCTATAAACAGTGATCTAGTTTATGTCTGTGGACACAAATATAGGTTCTTCCCGGGAACTGCGTTGAATTTTACTTTGAAAAAGATCCCCCGTGGGCTGTAAATATTTATGTCTTCTAAATCCTAAGATAGCATAGTTCTTAGAACTTGACTTCGGATGTTTTTCACCTGCCAAAAAGAGCAGCAATCTTAAATGTCAGTCCTCACTGATAGAAAAAAAAAATGTATTTGTAAAACTGAATCTGTTAACCTGAAACTTCAAGCAAAGCAAATCGAAGCAAACTCTTTACTACAACATTCGAATATTGGCACGTGACTCAGTTCGCGCCTTCCATTGGTCAATGGGCCCGTTAAAAATGCGTCTACAAATACAATGTTAGCTGGTGCCCGTTGTATACTCGTCAAAGGGCCAGGGACCAGTAGTATTTCAACCATGCTTCAACCATAATATGTTTGTTCATTTATGTCTTTGATTGGTGGAGAAATTTGTTCTTTCATGTGTGATTTATAATCGATTCCTCAATACGGTCTTGATTGTTGTGTTGTTGTTGTTGTTGCTGTTGCTGTTGCTGTTGCTGTTGCTGTTGCTGTTGCTGTTGCTGTGGTTGTTGTTGTTGTTGTTGTTGTTGTTTTCAGGTTTCGTGGTTGCTCTAGTGATACTCAAAATAAATACATGTGTGTATTGTTGTTCAGTTTCTGATTACCGCGTTTTAATGTCGCCGAAGTGCTATTCCTAACGAGAGACGTTAAACTAACGAGAGGGAGATATGTTCCATTGCCAGCTAGCCTGGCGTCTAACATTCCTTGTGGAAGTTGCTGAGGTTCCGTCGGGAAAACACAAGTAACCAAATAGTTAATGTTCCCCCTAATCTGGGTTTAGTTTCAGATTGAACGGGTCGCTTTACAACCTTTACGTGTGACCCGCCATTCCTGAGGCCAAGGCTGGCGAACGAATGTTTTACGGTATTTGTGTTTTTATTTCTGAGATGTCCGCGGTTGCTTTTAACGGTGTCGTAAAAAATCCAAGGCATTTTGAGGCATGGGGGAAGTAGGACATGAGGAGGTTGAGGACTTGTGGCGGGGGTAGGCACGTAAGCCAGATTTGGATTGATTGATTATGAGAATGTTGCTTATCGTTTCTGTTTGTGGCTTTCTTAACTGGGTGGTTTAATTAATGGCGTGTATACCTTGGGATACCGGGAATTTGGATTGGAGATGTAGGTCGTACAAATAAGCCGACTGCTGGGTGGAGAGAGTTGGTGCATTCCAAGCCGGCCGTGAACTTAAATACTAACCCCGTGTAACAACGCGCCGACGAGCCGCCTGCTTGGTCTTGGGGTGGAGATTTATGGACCCGCGTTGAAGGCGGTCTGAAATTGAGAACGATCTGCAGAATGTTCAATCTGGACAGAAGTATTTTTAATCAAGAAACTACGCTTGCCAACTTTGCCATGGCCAGGAAAGATATGCCTAGCCTGCGACATGACTCACAGCGGCACCAGCTCCCAAAAGTTAACCTTGCTTCTTCCTTTTTTTACTTGATGATTTAATATACTAATTCATTTCACCTGGTTTGGGAGGAAAAGTTGGCAGAATGCTCAGTTTCCTTTCAAAAATATGTCATCGTAAGAAAAAACATTATCTGGATTTGAGCTCTCCGTTTTAGTTCCACTGCAGGGTGTCATTTACAAAAATAAAATTAACTTAAGATACTTAAAAATCTACATTTCTTTCCTTAACCACGCTGTTACACTTTTATTTAAGAATAATTGTCAAGTGCAACAATCTTAATGGTGGTTCACGAGTAGTGCCTTGCGATTGTATACAAATTATTTTAGATTTATGTAACTCGACTACTTTCGTGTACCTCGGAAGACTTCAACTCACAACCGTAATTGTATGTGTGTCAAATTGTGAAGTTGTTACTTTTCCGCCAGCATACGGGATTTGTGTGTTGAAAACAATCTTCTGTTGAAGGTATCCATCATCAAGAATTCCAACAACTGTAACTCTGACACTCCCCATCTAATTGTTTAGGTGTTCGTGTAATCATATTACACGAACACCTCTTGTTTTGTTTTTGGTGTTTTTTTTTTGGTCTTTTGGTCTTGTTTTAAAAATTTCCGTTTTGCATTTTTGCATTTTGGCTTGTCGTGGCCGAGCGGTCTGCGTGCATTGGAATCAAGTTCTGGTGGCTAAGTTATCAGGGAGTGGGTTCGACTCCCAGTCATGACACTTGTCCGTGAGCAAGACACTTGACTATAATTTCTTCTCTTCACGCACATGTAAATGGGTACATGTACGGACAGAAATTATTCATATGATTGAATGAGGGACTTTGGAGCGCTAGGTGGCAGCAGACTTACCAGGTAACTTGCCATTGTTTACGTAGTTCTGAGCATGCGCACACTACCGGGAACAATGAATTTACCTGGTAAGTCTGCTGCCACCTAGCGTCCCAAAAGCCCCCCGTTAGATTGGTGCACTATACTTATAACATGGCAGCACAGGCTGTATACTCAGAGAGCTGAGCTGGTCTAAGGAATTGCCCAGTGTCAGGACTATAGGCGTAATGATAATTTCCTTGGGATTACCGGTTTACGCTATATAAGAGATGCATTATCATTATCTGGGTTAAACCCAATAACGTAAGAACGTAAATTTTAAAGGTAAAAGCCAAAACCATAGTTGATAAAAAAACCTGTCTGTATTCCAATGGGAGATACAAAAAAGTATAGACTTACCCTACCAAGAAACAGCGGCACACTGTGCCAAGATGTTTCCAACGCTATGTGCCATCTATAATTGTTGACATTTTTGACGAGTGTTGGCTGTCGAAATGTTTCTGTAAGAAATTGAAGGAGATGTTTGTCTCGAAGATGAATTTGCTTCGGAGTCTTTAGGGGAAGAATGCTGCTTGCATGTTGCCCAGAATCGAGTGATGACTAATTTTGTTTTCAGAAGAAATGTTTGTCATGATTTTTGGAGGCGTCTTTTGGGAGATACCGGCTGTCAGGTTTGTTTATGTTTGTCCCAAAGTTCCTGAACGAAAAGAGAATTAGCTGCTGCAAGTTGCTTAATATTTAACTACCGAAAATGACCAGTGGTGTGTAAATGGTCCAAAATTGTTAATTGCTTCGCGTTTTACCCAGTGTAGCACTCAAGTACCAGAGTCCTTCTCATAGGGTAAAAGAAAAAAAAAAGGAAAAACAGAAAATGGCAAAACAAACACACGCATACGGATTACTGAACAGAAACAAATATATAGCTGTGCATCTGAAGTATCGTTAAAATGGGTGACAAGAAAGGAGCAAGAACACTGTAGTCAGATCTCGTCCATGGCGAACTTCTTGACTTTTCTGGATAAGATTTCAAAATCCTCTTTCTCTGACCATAAATCCGTGCAGAAATAGTGATTTTATGAGTCACAGCCCTTGCCCCCCCCCCCCCTCTTTTTTCTTCTTTCTTTTTCTTTTTTCGAAATAAAGACATACAATGTCCTTTACACTCCCAAGAAGTCGCTTCACACCTGCCGGGTGAATTAATACGGTGTTGTTTGTGAAGATCACGCACAGTACCCTTATCCTTTTACCTTCAAGAAAAAAATGTTAGGGCACATTTTTGTAGTTCCAGTCATCTGGCCATGGGGGTTACTGTGATGATTTAGTTACGTCGGGGTGTTAAAAAAAAAGTATAGTGTTTTCATTTTTGTGTGTCCACATTACCTCAAGGACTTTTGTTATATGAGCGTGAGATTCCATTCTTTGCTCAGTTGATGTACTGCTCGGAAGTTTATGCCGAGGTGACATAGGTCATTGACCCATGGTGATGTTTCGCCAGTGAGAAGTCACGGCAGTTTTGGGTCCGTTGTCACACCATCCGTGGTCCTTTCTCTCTATGGTCCAACCGAGCGATCACGCTCTTTTTCATTTCATTTAACAGTTTTATTAACATCACATTTCGTGGCCCAGAGGCCAAGTTGGATGTGATTTACAAACAGTAATTTACAATAAAAAGTAAAAACGGCAAGAAAATTACAAGAATGATTTAAAAACTTTGAAAACAGGAATGGATGAGGAATAAAATCAATAAAACTACCAATAAACAATGACTGTAAAAAAACACAGTGGAATACAGTATGAAACCAGAGAAAACGCAAGAAACATCGAAAATACATAAGCAAAATAATAAAATAAGGAATTGGGCTATTTTGAAAACGAGTGGTTCTGACACGGAGCTGTGAAATTTTGTATTGAACTACGAAGGCATCTGCCATGACTCGCATTCTGGAAGGAGGGATGAGATTGTTGGTCCGATCTGATTTAGACAATCCCTCCGCAAACCCTCCTCAAACCCACGGCAGTGATCCACCCACCGGTCAGATAGAGAGTCAAGTTTACACATTTGTTTCATGTTGTTTCATAGTGAAAAAGACATACTTAATTTTGGGCAATACATCTGCTTGTATAAATGCAAAAAAAGGGAAAAAAAACTTGAAGCTACCTTTTATCAGTGACTATTAATCCATCACGGAGTCATATTTTGTCAGCCCACCTGGCTAAGCTGGCGGGGGGGCGTTCCTCTCACTTAAAGGGCGTATCTCAAGAGATGGCGCACGTTTCCTTCGTGAGAACTCAGCTAGAGTTCAAGAATTTGTTTGCGAAGTTTTCATGGAAATAATCGCTTGACGCGTTTTTAATAAAGCTGTGTAAACTTGTAGTACTAAGTTTGGACATCTTGTCTACCACAGAAATGTGTTGGTGTCCAATCTGAGTTTCCCGATGCGTTTTTGTTTTGTTCGAGTTGCAGAAACTAAGTTTAAAGTTGCGTATAACTTGTGTGTATTTCACAATTTTGATAAAACTGTGCCAGTAGTAGGCCGACTAAGTTTCGACAAAACTTGTCAACCATGTTAGTGTTCCACTCCCATCTGAGTTTCCTGGGGGTGGGGTGGAGGGTGGGGGGGGGGGGTTCTGAGTCGCAGAAACTCGTTGAGCTACGAGTTAAAAGTTGTTTCTAACTAACGTGCTGGAAAATCAGGATCCAATAACATCCAAGATGCAGATTCATAATTTAGCAATTGTCGTAATGATTGTTGGAGGTGTTATAATTATTATTGTTGTTGTTGTTGTTGTCGTCGTCGTCGTCGTCGTCGCCGTCGTCATCGTCGTCGTTGTCGTTGTTGTTACTGCTGTTGTTGTTCATTGTACTACGAATTCATTGCAAATAATCGTGTTTTTGAAAACGGCGTTTTATAATAATATTATTCGTGGTTTTGTTTTTGTTTGTTTTTTCTTTTTTCAAGGTGGGACTAATTGCTTCATAATGTCTCTTTTGAGATGGTGGCTCATTTTGTACCGTCTCGTCTCAGAGCCACAACTACTCAAAAGAGCTCTTATACCCCAAAAGTGGATATTTTATTATTACCTGAGTTTTCATGTAATTGTTTCACTCTGTCAGTGAGTTTTGTTTGTCATCATGTGTGATTACCTTTAATGCACTATGACACGACCAATAATAACACCGTCGACATCAAAATCTGATTCACGAGCACAGGTGTTCAGAGCGAGCTTGTCAGGGTATAGTACAATCCCTTTCGAGATTTGAAACGTGATCGGGGAAAAGAAAGTCATAGTTGGAATCCCCGCCAACTATCTAAACAATTCGCTCATGAGAAGTCAAATGTCCACGAAAAAAGAAGAAGACAATCAACTAACATTAAAAAGGGGTCGGCATGGAACTCCGCCCACAAATAATGCACCTGTACAGAACAGAGACTTGACTCGTCACTTTTAATTTTTGTCAGAATTGCAAAACGAATAGATGCACTGAAACAAGTCTAGTCAACATTGTGACGAAACGTTGCGTCAGGTTTTTAAAAGAGCTTCTCTGTGCAAAGGGTTCACAAAGGGTGACTGATATATTTTATGATATTTTTGCCCAAGAACGGGTTCAACTACTCGGTTTTTTCGAAACATTTAAATGATTCAAGATGGTAACAAAGAAGTTTATGGCAAACTTGAAAGAATGGTTCAAGTTCAACACTGGAAATAATCGTCTAAACTCACTTCGTTAGTGCCTAGCAGACCCAAACCTAAGGTGCCGAATGTCCAAACACAAGAGGGCGGGCTACGTCTCCAACGGTTCCGATGATCCGATGAAGAAAAAAAAGCTAAACCACGGAGCATGAATTTGCTACAAAATAAAATATCGGTTTACCAAACATCGACAGTTAGAAAGGTCTTTATACACATTTTTTTCAACTGTTGCACTCCCCAAATTTGAATGGATTTGTTCTGCGTATACCAAGTGTCTGTATAATTAGGACTGGAAGAGTGCTGGAAAAGATTCTCTCGTGCAAGTGGCATAATAGTAATATAATATTGATTTATTTAGATAGGGTAGCCTTATCAGTGTTACAACTGCTATCCCTAAGGGCCCTGTGTGCAAATAGTAAAAAGTAAAATAGTAAAATACAGAGCAATAAGAAAAGCCATAAATCAAAACAGAAAACTGAGTGTAAAAAAATAAATAAATAAATAAAATAAAAACCTGCAAGGTTTGACGAAAATATACTTCTTGCTAAGTGTAAGGGTTCTGTGTTTTGAGCCAGTAGTTAAAGGGACCAAATTATTGACCCAACTTTATTTTGCACTCCTCATTTCTCTGTGATCCCTCTCTAATAGACTAACCTCTTATTCTAAAAGTAAAAGTAAGCAGGATATTTATGGTCTATGTAAAAACCGTCTACTGAAGAAGTTCACACAAAGCGAAGAGTTTGAACATCACTGTTAATGTTTTATTGATCCACTTTTAATTAAACAATAGAAACAGAGAAGTTTTGAGAAGAAATCAAGTCTCCCTAATTATTCAGATGTTAAGTGAAAAATAATATAATATGACAAGGAAGCAGTGAGCACTGGAAGAAGGGGTGGGAACGTTCAGAATCGCCTAAAATCGCCCACCTCTCTACAAAATACTCACGCTTGGTCAACAGGAAAAATGATTTAAACTCAATTGTTTTTATTTTTAAAAGACAGATCCAGCTCTGAAAACCTCTACAATTAGATGTTATAAACAAAGGTCCTCTAAAGCATGTTCGACGGCTATTGGATGGTCACATCGTCGAGGATGTCTTCAGAGCACGGCTGCCGAGGTCAGAGCTAGAAAAACAGATTTTGTCTTCTTCAAAAGGGTCAGTTCTTGGGTTGCCGTCTTACTTGAAATCAAGCTGAGCTTCCTTGTGGAGAAACTGGGCTCGACCAGAATCACCATTACTAATGGCTGGGGTCGAGCTTGGATCCTCTGATGACGTAAGAACTGGCCATAATGAGTAGACAAAATCATTGTCCAGTCGTGACATCCGATACTATTATTGGTTATTCCCACACACGCAACACCTTGGCACGATGGGGGCGTCGCCAGATCGTTCTAAAGTTCCCGCAGGGTTCCGGTGATGAGAAAGATGATGATCCCCAGGAAATAGCATCGGAGTCGCTGTCTCTGCAATGGTCACTGAAGTCCACGGAGGAATTGGTGTCGTCTTCCTCGAAGGGACGATCCATGGGCGGACCGTACACTGTGAACTCGGACTGTGCAGGGGCAGCAGGTCTCGTCTTGGTCTTGTTTTGACGGCCATCATCAGAGATGACGTTGTCCATTCGCCGGGAGAGTCCTTTCACGTCGCTGAGTAGGCCTTTGAGCTGGCTTTCTACATCGAGCATCTGTGAGATCTCCTTGGCTGACAGGTCACTGTCTGGTTTGAACAACCTCATCCTATCCACTAAGCGGGGGTTGATGGCTCTCCCGCTCAGGCAAAGATCTGGAGTGCTTGGTCTATCCAGCAGCAGATCTATTTCCTCATCAACTGTAACATTGCTCTTGTCAATGATCTTACATCCTTCCACCAAAGATCTCTTATGGTGGTTGGTGACAAGGTAGTCCCCATTTCCGGACTCGCCAATGCCAGTTGGTCTACTCACACGCTCTTTGGGCAGTCGACGGGCCACCAGACTCTCAACAACCGTAGGTGTTACGGCCGGGTCCACACGTGGCCTGTGCTTCCAGAAGAGCGTTCTCCACAGTCGAAAGAAACCACAAGATGGTTTGATGGGGCCTTCTTCCGACTCTTCCACATCAGGTGTTACAGTGGGTTGTTTTTTCGCCTTGAATCGCATAATTTTGAGAGATAAGAACGCACCGCTCAAAAGTTGCACTCGGAGAAATTTTGCATTACACAAAATGACAACGTTTTTGTATTGTTATTCGTTGATATAGGCTGCGTAGGGAACGTGCAGTAACTATAACGCGCTCCCGTTGGTGTGGGCTCAAAAAGTTTGTGTGACGTAATAATGCTTTTCAATGACGCCAGCAACCTTTCTTTCTTGCATTATGACGTCAAAAGCCCAAATGGCGCCCTCACTGATCATCATCTAAGCGCTTTCGTCAAGTACAGCTGACATTGCGCACTCTGTAAGTATTCTCCACTGTTCTCTATCAGCTGCCAAGTACCAGGTATGTCGGTCCTTGATGTTCAGGTCCGTGGCTTTCAGGTCTTTATTTATTCTGTTCAGCCATGTTGTTCTTTGACCGCCCCTTGGCAGCTTGTGATGACGAGGTCAAGGTAGTGATGACGAGGCAGCTTGTGATGACGAGGCCCTCACTGAGGTCAAGGTAGACCTATCATTGGCTGAGAGTTGTGCGCTGCGCGTGCATGCGTGCATGTTACGCAAGGGGTCAGCCTCGCTACAACGAACGGGCAGCGCGCCGTATCGATACCTCTCGTCACTATGAGCGAGCAAGGCATACTGGAAAAAAATGGCACGGCGAGATCGATCACCCCTGGGAACGATGTTGCGCAAGGGGCATAATTTATGTATGCTTCGTTGCGCCGCCATGCGTCATCACGTTCGTTTGTTCTCGGTGGTTTGACAATACAAAACGCAGGTTGTCACACTATTCTGTACGCGGCGCAAACAAAATGAAGTTTGGTTTCGAAGCAAGTTATTTTCATCAGATTTTACTTATAATTTCTGCGTAGTTTTCGCAGACATTGTGACCAAATTTTAATTCAAAAGGTTTCGATAAACTTATGGTGAAGTTGTTGTATAATAGGTTGTCGGAACTCAAGACGTACAGACGTTTCGAAAAGTGAAAAGTGGGTTTCCTTCCAACAAGGTAGGCGTCTTAGTCTGTAGTGATTAAGCGCTTAACGTAATAGGCCTACTTTGTTTAAAAAGAGGAAGGGAAATGTCAAATTCAATAATATGATGTACTCATTTTCCAATCGATAGAGTCCTCATGTGAGTGGGGAATAGAATTACAAGTCTCTAACCTCACGTTAAAATGGTGTAAATAGCCCTTGCATTCGATACCCTCCCAGTGCAAACTTTGTCAACATCCAAAAAACTTCCGATGACATCATTCTGAGAAAAAAGTGTCGGTACATTTTTGTACGGGGGATGTTTTGGATTTCAATAGTTAATGGGTCTTTACATTCCAAAGAGGAATATTTCGTCTGTCAAATAGTTAAATCCTTTTAGAAACATAGAGAGAGAGAGAGAAAATGTCTAAACCTTTCATCAGTAAACAACACTTCGGTTTATTTGCTGAAAGTCATACAAATAAAACCCAGGATTAAAGGTTTTCACCAAAATAACTAAAAAACTCTCGTGTTAAACTCAAGCACAATCTGTTCAAAATTTTTTAGAGAAAGAAGGGAAAAAAGTTGTTAGAAAAATCAGAAAGACTTGCTATTTCTGTTGCTATGACCAATGTACATGTGAACATCCGCATAGGGGACTGGAGCTCCCTGAGTCACTTCCGGAAGTTCAGAAATATCCAGCCATAGTGTAAAGCCGTGATAGAGTAAATGCTGTAGGCTCTTAATAGCAAGTTTTTGAATTGCAGCCATCTTTGTTTTAAGCTTCCACTTTTTGTTAATGTTACAGAACAACAGAACTGGAAGTTGCAAAGGTACAGTCAGACCCCCTTATATAAGTTATGATTGTTCTGGTAATAAATTGGAGAAATGACGCGACTTTTTGCGAACCAGTGGTCGTCAAAACATACGGACGGCCATCACTGGAAAAAACCCAAACCAACCAAACAAACAAAAAACTGTAACAAGCAACCCCCTCCCCCAAAAACCCAACAACAACAACAACAACAGCAGCAACAACAACAAAAACACACACACACACAAAAAAACACACGTTGTTATTAAATGAAATAATACTATAAAACGGATCAATCAATATTGTGCCACCCAAAACAGAAAGTACATAATTCAAATGTTTGGGTAAAAAGGGCACATTTTGTGCCAAGTGTACATTTTGTGATCTGTAGGCCGTTCATATTTGAGGTCAATGTTTGTAAAAAAAAAAAGGTATCCCTAGTCTTTCAAGTGGGCTTCAAAACAATGGGATTCCTTTTCGAAAGTACAACAACAACCATAGTGACATTTTTAATGACCAAAATGTGTTCCCACATTACAAGTGGCTGTGCTACCATTGTACAACCATCTTAATTTTCCACCTATAGGGTTATGGTTTAAGGTTAATCGTGGTCAGGGTTAGGGTTGTGGTTAGGTTTATGAATAGGGGTATAGTCAGGGTTAGGATTTTGGCTATGATTAGGATTAGGATTGTGATGACAGGTGTGCGGGAGCCCCCGCTCAGAACCCTCCCCCGCCCCAATTAAGATTCTAAAAATGTACGAATGAATGGTCCAATATATATTAAAAGGCCCCTCCCCACCCCGCCCATGTTTTTTTCTCCAACTTGCCCTCCAAAATGAAAACGAGGTATACAGACTTAAAGCTCACAGTGTCAGCCAATGGGTGTTAGATTTGTTTATTATTCCACCTGTTGGTTGTTTCTGTTTTGGAAATCGTTAATTTCCTGGGAGAGAAATTGAACTAGTTATAATTGCGTCATGTTTATTTTTAAAATAAATGATTATAAAACACTTCAAATGATTCAAATTTACAGTGATCTTGTTGAGGACTCGTCGCTGCAAAGCGATGCCCGTGGCTGAGGAACTGCTAAAGTTTGGTTACAAAAGTATTTACAAAAACCTGAACGTCATTTTGTCGCGACATTATAGGCGCGCATGTCTTACAGTGCAGCCTCCATTTTGTCTTGTTCCCTGTATCCAAATAGCAATAATGGACGTTGTTTATGAGCTTATGCTAAAAAGGAGTCAGACTAAATAATATTTTTTCCCTCCAAATCTCAATAGACCTTTCCATTGTTGATAAACAAACCGCGCTGGTTGGCATGGACGGTCGAATGTTAGTAAAACATTTAATCGTGTAAACAGGTGTTTCAACCAAATTTAACATTTTCTGCAAACTTTCAATTAAATAAAATGCTTCCCATGATTACTTGCTTCGTTTCCAGCAAATTCACAAACTATTTTTGAATATTTTGTGCAACATTGTTACAAACTGTGGATATCTGTTTTGTTTTGTTTTATTTTTGTTTTGCATTTATGGCTTTCCATGGTTTTCAAACCTCGTTTGGTCAAAGCTCAGGCTGTGACGTTGCAGTAGAATGCCTGTATAACCGAGGTTTAGGCAGGTCCACATACAAGTCCTTTTCAAAATTCAAGGCTTTGGAATCGGCTGTGGCTTAGGCTCAGCCATTACATAACTATAGACCCCTTGCATATGACGCCACACTCTCAAAAAGAGTCCTCGTAGACCTTATGCACATGACGTCATTTCAGTAGGGCGCCCTCACCTAGAGGTCAAAAGGAGGTTGTTCATTGGCCAATCCTGTGCGCCGCGCGTACAAATCTGTGCAGTTCGATTGTTTCGTCACCGTTCTACCTCTAAGATGGCGGTTGGATGACGTCAATGCATAAGGTCTATAGACCTTTCCATTGTTGATAAACAAACAGCGCTGGTTGGCATGGACCGCCGAATGTTAGTAAAACATTCAATAGTGAAAACAGATGTTTTAACCAAATTCAACATTTTCGGTAAACTTCTAATTAAATAAAATACCTCCCATGACCGGTTGCTTTGTTTCCAATAAATTCAACACTAATTTTGAATATTTGTGTAACATTGTTACAAACTGTAGTCATCTGATTTTGTTTTGCATTTATGGGTTCCATAGTTTTCCAACCTGGGTTGGCAAAAACTTGGGCTGTGACGTTGCAAAAGAAAGGTCTATTGAGGCCAAAAGGAGGAAGATCATTGGATGCGATAGCTGTTCTTTGTGCGTAAAAACGTGCGCGTGACCTCAGCGCACCTGTGTGGCGTTTCGCGTTATGCCAGGGGTCAATTTGAAGACGTGTGGTCTTGAAACAGGCAAACAGAGGTAAATCTCTCCATTGGAACAAAACAACAAAACTGTTTCATGTTTGGATTATGGTCCGAACATTTTAAAAATAGCGCGACATGAATCTAACACACGTGTTCATTTTCTTGTTTTTCTTTTAATGAATTTGGCAACAATAAAACATAATTATGTACATTGGCATATTCATACATACTTTTTTATAACAATCAAAAGTGTATTATACCATATTAAACACAAAAAAGCGAAACAAAAGTTGCTAGAATGGATGTAGTTTTAATCTGAAATTGCGTCTAGTTCTTGTACGTTCGGTGTATTTCTAGATTGGTTGATGAAGACTCTAATAATGTAAATGTCAGTTCTGAGCTCACTTCATTGTGCCTTTCTAGAAAGGATACCAAAAACGCACGAGTCATTTGGAATTCAGTAAATAGTATTTGTTTATGACGGATTCGAAGATGGAAATTAGCGGGAAGTGATGTGCTATAACAACTGCGTTGAGCTAAAAGTTCAGGCGCAGATCCAGGTTTTTTTCAGGCAGGAGGGTGTAAAACAGAAAGAAGAAAAAGAAGAGGTAGCGGTGTTTTGGGTACGACGCCAGCGGGAAACAGGAATTTGGGTATGTGTAACAAGATCAGGGCTGTTTAAACAAAAGGAAAAACAACAACAGATAGAAAAACAAAACAAAAGAAGTCATCGAGAGCAGGATGGGGTCGACCCATCACCTGGATCCGTGCCTGAAGCTTTATAACGTATCGCTCTTCTTTAAAAAACATTATAAAAATTACTTAATATATCTTTTATTAAAATATGAATTATGAATAAAAAATGAAGAATAAAGGAAATCGAATTACACAGGGAAAAGGAAATAATGTATATAATATGCATAATTTTTCATATACATGTATTGTGTAAAAGGATGCACATTATTTGGGGCCTTTTGCCAAACTCCGTATTTTCTAATTCACGATCTTGATGGCGTATGGGACAATCATTAATATAATATTAAACGAAAAACTCTTTATTATAAAATCTGGATAATAGTGGTGAATGTGTTTATTTTTGTAATTTGTTCAATATTATATTCATTTATTTAAGTTGATATAATTATTGGCTCGATATTGAACAGTGTGACAGATGGAATAAAGGCCATGTCACACGGGGCAATTTACAGGCAACCAGTTGCAGGCAATCTCCAACAAGGAAATTCATTCACATTTCAGCTTTCTCATTATTTTCTTCGGAATTGTGAGTTAAAGCTAGAAGAATGTCTCTTGTGCTCCCAAAGTGTTCCTTTGTGCATGCAGTGCAGTTGGTTGCCTCCAAATTGCCTGAAAAATTGCCCCTGTGTGACATGGCCTTAATGTTAACTGCAACTTGACAGCAACCACACGTTCGTAACTATACAATAATGTGATCCTGCACATGATACAACTTGTATCCTTGATAGATTACAATAAATTTATTTATTTGTTATTTATTATTTATTTTACAGATTGTTACACACTGTTCTCATAAGTTGCCGATGTCTCGGCCCTGGCTTTGGTTCCGGTTGGTTCCGACTGAGCAACCCTTGGTTCCGTTTCTGATTCTGGCTCCGGCTTCAGGTTTCGATTCTGACTCCGGCTCCAGTTTCGATTCCAGTTCTGGCTTAATTTCCGATTTTTGAGCCGGCTTCAGTTCCCTTTCTGGCTCTGGCCTTTTGCTCAGTTCTAGTTCTAACTCTGGATCTATAACTGCGGGCATTTTGAAATGTTGTGCAGTCGGTAAAGCGGTTTTATTTATGACAGACGGGGCTAAAGGACAGAGCTAACTCAGAGAAGGCCACCAGTTGCTTTTAATGTGGTCTCATTCATCAGTTTGATTTTTGGTGGCGTAAATCTTACATAGAACTCGTGCACTGTTGTCACATGCGGCTACTGTCTGCTGCCCACGGTCTGCAATTTTTGGAGTCAATAATTGCATCGGGCGCTGGTCGCCTGAAAGGTGCACTGCACTACACACGGGGAGTCTGCGCAACCAAGATTTATCGTGGGTGATGACGTTAGATAAAAAGGTTTGTAATTGACTGCATAGAATTTTATCACGGTGAAGCCGTCGTGTGTTTTCTTCCATGGTGACGTCATGACAAAACTGAGGCTTGCAACTAAGAGATAGTCTGGTCTCTAGTTGTAGATGATTCATATTTGTAGTGACCAAGGGTTGTAATCCCAATCAAGTATACAGGGAACCTGACCAACATGGATACGTAGTGGTAACCTGTTGATCAATTCAGATGGGCCTATGACTTCGCACGTTACAGTATATGTGTCTCGGAGAGAAGAGTTCTATTTGATGAGCTGATGACAGACAGCCGTCGACATCATCAACATGGTGGGCACTAGCGCCCAGTTGCGACCGTTAACAGTGGAAGGTTGGCCGTTGCCGAAGTTCTCCCCTGCCGTCCCGTCAACGATGTTACCGCAGCCGAAGAATTGCCGGTCGAATCTCGGTAGCTGTCCGTTCGGGGGCATGGCGATCTTGCTACTCTCCCATAGATACTGCTGGTAGGTGTTTCCAGTGACAAAATAAACTGACCCTGTAGGTAAAAAATGGAGAGAAATAACTATGAATAATGTGTTATTTTACCGAAGATTGGAAAGCCTATACAGGCAGTGTCCAATTGCTAACAGCTTAGGCCGTTCACAGTAGCGACAGCAGTGAATGGAACATTCAGAAATCCAGCCATAGCAATTGTCAGGAGCCGCTAATCCGGACACGGCCCAATCTGGAAAGGCCTTACTCATCAAAAAACGGCGTCTCAAAGGGGAAATGCAAAAAACAAAAAAAAAAAAACAGCTTTATCATCAAAATCATCTCATTAGCCCCCCCCCCCCTCCCTATACGCTATTTATCAATACACATAAGATGAACTCTCCGCACGGCCCTTTGCACGTAACAAACCAAGGAGTGCAGAAAATTGCGTGTGGCAGCGTCAGAATCGACGGATTTGGCTATGGCTATGGCAAGAACACTACACAGACCCATTCGTTAACGTTGCATCTGTAGCCAACGGTGTGAGCCATAGCCAAAAGTCTCTTCATAACACGGCCTGAAATGGACAAGATGGAAAGAAACAAACCGCTTAAGTAGAAGGCTGCCGTGAATGCTGGTGTGAGAGACTCTGACCATCTCGTCAAGGGCTGCGGGTACCCGGCATCGATGCGGTTATCCTCGTCGTTTAACCTCCAGTACTGCCTCCCTTTGAACAAGAAGACGTGGTTATTGTTGGCTGGTACGATCACCGCGGCCTGGAAGGAGTTGGGGGCTCTTCCGCGCTGTCGACGGCGGAACAGTTCCAAGATAGCCCCCTTGTTGACAAGTTCACCCGACGGACTGAAGTCATGGTAATTCTTTCCTGAAGGCAGTAAATATATTGATATAAACAGTTATTATTAGTATAATATAAAGTTGTGGTAAACGATGCAAAGGAAAACCGCATAACGTCACCATTAGACAGCATCTATCATACAGGGCCCAATATCAAAGAGCTGCAAATGTGGCGTTTTCCTGCTTAGCTAATAGCATTTTTCAAGAACAAACAGGACACCAGTCACAGATGGTACATGTGTAGTTTGGCTGGTAACTTTACACTGGTAAGCACAGTTGTTTTGTGCTTAAAACCCTGCGGGACACGAATGTGTTCACATTAAAAAATGCGCACATGTGTGGAAGAACCTTCACACGTATAATTAGGGTAATTAGCCCCAAGTATGTGTCCATATTGATCCCCTTATGTGATATACCAAGGGCAGAGCAAATCAAAGGGTCAACCTACATGAGTATGGTCTCACTAAATCATTTGACCGTGATACCAGCACATCCGCAAAAGGCACACCCTCCATGTGTGTGGTATAAGCGCGCAGCGAACCTTCCCAGGTGTAATAAAGGGTGTACAAATTTTCCTAACCTGGTGCAAACCTACTTTATGTTGTTGAAATAATGGTAAAGGACTATCTAGCTGAAGGTAAAGGACTGTCTTGTGACTTGGGACGATGTGGAGCAGGTATATTCTGACCCGGGAATGTGGTGTTTGTTTTTTTAGGTTTTTTTTTTAGATGAAGATGAAATGAGAAATAATTATGATCGTGTTTTGAAAATGGTTGTATTCATCGAAATGCTTTGTTGCTGTACCACGCAAAATCCAAATGATAAGTGACCATTGATAATTTGTTGGACCTCTCTTCTGAAGTAAATCATTAGTTCTGGGTTTCGGATTCCCACATCACCTCTATTTATTTATCTATCGATCTATTGTATCTGATACAGACGACGTATTTGATCGGTAATCATAGGTTAACATTTATTTGTTTAAGTTCCAATCTGATTGCTGCAGTCGAAATCAATCCACTGCAAACGTTCACAGAAACCATAGCTCGTTGTGACGTGGCAATTCAATTGAATTTTGCACACAGTGGTTGTACGGTCCATTTCGTTGAAAACTAGAAACAATAGAAATTCCTTTGTGGTGTAGTAATGTTCTTTTTGTTACTATTGGGGTTCCAATGTTCATTGTTTGAGTATCCCGTATAGGTTGGTCGATGTAAGAATTGGAACATGTTGTTGTTTTACTCTACGATAGCTGTCACCTTACCTGAAAATAACCGATAGGATCCGTCGTGACGTTGGTATGACGCGTCCACGGAGGCCAGTTGTGTCTGGAAACGAGTCGAAATCGGCTTGGGGTAGCCTGGCCCGGCCACGGTGTAAGTTCGTTGGTGCTCGTTAGTTCTCAGATCCCAATACTGATTCCCCTGGTGTGAAAAAGTTGGAAAAGGTTTACCATTGAATATAGATGAAGTCCCAGTCTATATTTGTTATCGAAAAAATGAACCATGACGTTCACGCACGCGTTTTTGCAGACAACTTTGATAAGTTGGTAGATGGTACAATACAAAACAAAATTGGTTGTTGTTTTCTCGTGTGATTCACGTTTCTATAATAAGTATTAGTCTTCTTTTTGGTCTCTACCTGTGCCTGGGGTGGATGTGTTTTCTGACGCCCCCTGTCTGTAATGATGTTAAGGTTCTACAAATATGTATGAATCACAATCAAGGGCAGTCGCAATCAATTGCGCCACCAAGTGTGCATCCGGGGTAAACCATTCCACTAAATACAGGTACATCATAGGGAAAATTCTAAATCCCGGGCAACTTACAAATAAACTAGTTTGCGTGAATTAAATCTCTAAAGCTCCCTTTACTTTGCAATTATGCTGGATGAAATAGAAACAATTAACATGCGTTATAAATAGTTCGACCAGAAGAACAGTTTGTTTACATTTTCATTCACTGATTGCAATAATTTATGTATAAACGTTAGTTCCAACACCATTAAAATCGAGACTGGAAGTAGTGGTGTTTTTGCATTGTTTTTTAATGAACATCAGAATCCGTTACTGCCAATGGCATGCAGTGGACGTGACGAAAGCAAGTGGCACACGCAGTTACTTACCTTGATCACCATCATTTCAGAGGGCGATGTCATCATCGCTGATCCGATGTGGATGTCACAGCTAGAGGGCGTGTTCGGCCGGGTGGGCGGCCTTGGCGGCTGGGGTCTGCCGGGGTCACCCGGACTGCTGGGTGGCTTATTTGGAGGCTGGCTGGGAGGTCTGGTGTTAGGTCCTTTGGGTGAAATGAACAACAAATTATAAAGTAGGTGTACGGGTATACCGTTTTTATATAAGTTTTTATTTGATAATTTTGAGTATTTGAAGCTTTCTTCTCACGTTTATGCTTCTCGGGAGGTGTTATGAAGATCCATCAACAAAAGTTGGTCCTGAATTTAAGTTTCCTTTGGTAGTTTTCAAATTACGCCCTCAAGTTTAATAATTGGATGTTTAGTTTACATAGCCACTTGGTAATTAATTTACTGGTTTGTGTTCCATGAGTTTTTTAACTTGATGTGATTGGATGTGATTTTTTAAATACTTCGTCATTATCTGATATTGTAATCTGTCTCAAACAAAGCATTATGTTTTTTCTCCTTTTTTGATAATTCTCTTACTGTCTGATCATTCAATATCATCAAAAATGTTTGGACTAATATATAAACTATGCCAGCTGTCAATATGATGCCATGTGGTGAAGGCATCTACACAGTCAACCCTCCTACTGTCTGGCCGTTCAATATCATCCACATTGTTTTGACTAATATATAAACTATGCCAGCCTTCAATATGATGCCAAGTGGTGAAGGCATCTACACAGTCAACCCTCCTACTGTCTGACCGTTCAATATCATCCACATTGTTTTGACTAATATATAAACTTTGCCAGCCTTCAATATGATGCCAAGTGGTGAAGGCATCTACACAGTCAACCCTCCTACTGTCTGACCATTCAATATCATCCACATTGTTTTGAATGACAGATAAACCACGCCAGGGTTCAATTTGATGCCATGGGGTGAAGGCATCTACACAGTCAACCCTCCTACTGTATGACCATTCAACATAATCCACATTGTTTTGAATGACAGATAAACCACGCCAGGGTTCAATTTGATGCCATGGGGTGAAGGCATCTACACAGTCAACCCTCCTACTGTATGACCATTCAACATCATCCACATTGTTTTGAATGACAGATAAACCACGCCAGGGTTCAATATGATGCCATGGGGTGAAGGCATCTACACAGTCAACCCTCCTACTGTATGACCATTCAATATCGTCTACATTGTTTTGACTAATAGGCCTATATAAACTATGCCAGCCTTCAATATGACGCCATATGATGAAGGCATCTACACAGTCAACCCTCCTACTGTGTGACCATTCAATATCATCCACATTGTTTTGAATGACAGATAAACCACGCCAGGGTTCAATATGATGCCATGTGGTAAATGCATCTTTACAGTACACGGTTTAGTCTGTGCAATGTTGTTCCATCACACAAAAATCCAGCATCTGAATTGGTTTGGAGTGGTTGGTCAACTACTGATTGCATAATGCATGGACCGATATGTGACGACAATAGTACACGAGATGCAAAAAAGTGCAAATTTCGGGTGACTTTTCGAGGTTTTTTTTCGGGTGGCATTTACCTACCTACCGTAAAGACTCTGTATTCCGCGGATGTCGTCCGGGGACAGTTTGAATCCGTGTCTGTAGCCCTGGTAGAAGGGCGCCATCAACGACGATTCCACATCGGAGTGGCCGAGCCCGAGGCTGTGGCCCAACTCGTGGGCTGCCACCATGAAGAGATTCGTCCCTGAAGAAGATTTGTAAAACGGTAAAATGAATGAAAGTAGTGCACTGTCTTCCAACACGAGAAACGGAGAAATGTATTCCACTTTATTTGTGTAACCTTCTTAATCACGTGGTGGCGCATTACTTCGCCTTACAATAAGATAATGGTCCAACTTTTGAGATTTGTTTAAACATTAAAGCAACGAGTTCTAATCTTGAGGCTCCAGACTTGGGTTATAATCATCTCAAGAAACGTGTCCATCTGAAATGCCAGCATTATCGTTTGTTTGTTTTTTGGTGTTTTTTCGGGGTTTTTTCTTTTTCTTTTAGTGCGAATTTTGTCTTTCACCTTGCGAAACAAAATGTAAATGATAGAGAGTCGATGGCCTTGGCCTTGATGCCCCAGCGGAAACTTTCACAAGATTTTCCAATGGATGTGTCCTAAAATGAACATAAATGCCTTGCCCTCTCTTAGATGAAATTCCAGGCCCGACAGCATCATGGTGGATAAAACAAACTGTTAAAATCCAGTTGCTTTTTACACTCAACAGTCAGCTAAACATTACACTATGATGTGTCCAAGTAATACCTTTCCGAATCTCACTTGTATGTCTGTGTGGAAAATAATCACATGGATTTGTTGGTACGGTATCAACAAGCTTAATCACTCGCCATAAGTATTTTCAAGTGTTGCCTTCAACAATTTCTGCAATCGTGTTCTAAGTCTACAGACTCCAGTACATTCTTTACAGAAACTCTATATCTTTCCAAACTGTTGTAAAAATGTGATCAAAACAACTTAATAAACACAGCCGATTCTTGAAAAGGTGAAAGATCGTCTCGAAGGAAAAACTACAATGCTAAGGCACATTAAAACCGAATGTATCAAATTGCTTAAATAAACCCGGGTGTATCAATGGGAACTATTGGATGGCTGAGGCAGTGTTGTGTTGGGTGTACCCCCTCAGCGGTAGCTGAAGCAACTTGGAGGTTGCATGCTCCCCGGTTCGCTCGTCCCCAGCGCCTTGCCTTAAAACCAAAGGCGCTGGGATGGGCAAACGTATCAAGCACGCTCATTGGTTAATGCTCAGTCCCATCATGCATCACACTCACACTGCAAGCACGACGTACTTCCTGAACAAGAATCTGTGCAAGCTGATTAGCCCATCCCAGCGGTCCTGGATAGGCCGCTGGGGCCGAGCGAAGCTCCCCGGGAGTTGAGAAAGTTTGAGGAGTGGTCTAAGTTTGCCTGATGACTAGGGATAATAATGTTGTAAAGCGCCTTGCTTGATCCAGCTACTTGGACAATGTGTGCTCAGTGAATGATTTGCCTTGTATAGCATCGCAAAATGCTACTATACACAAGATGTACCACTTGCTACTCAAATTTAATCATTTGCTTCTCAATAATTAGCATTCGGTGTGCACAAAACATTTTCAGTCTAAATATTTTGCTAAGCAAAATTGCTGGACGAAATAATTTCCTGGTGCTATCACCCATTATTATTGTTATTATTTGTAGTAGTAGTATTATTAAACGTACCGTGACTTCTATGCGCCGTGAACATTTCCCCTTCGTCAAAATGAGCGTCGCCGTCAATGTGTCGGGACCCTGGGAAGAAAGCGTGTGCCAGAACACCGCCCCTCCCGTCGAACTCGTACCCATCCCCGTGCTGGCCGCGGGCGAACCGGAGCATGATGTCAGCGTTGTTGCCGGACGGGACCTCGTGGAAAGTTAAAGGGGTGACGTCACTCCACGTCTTGAACGCCCTCTGGAGTTCAGATTTGGTTACGCGAGCGGGTAAATCCTCGGTTAAGTTCTCTAAGCTAAGTAAAAACAGTTAGTGAAAATGAATGAAAAAAAGTCGTGATGATTGGTTCAGTTTGTCATCGTTTTTGTCCGTTGGTGTTCTGAAGAGAATACTATAGAACACGCCGACCTTTGGTGACCTTTTAATCGTCGCTTTATCGTCGTACCATTTTTTAGTGATGATTAATTAAAAGGGACTGAATACAAACGGACACTGCGGATTTGGCTCACATTTGGCACAGTATTTGAGATTTTTACAATTTTCTTTTAGGGATAACAACCCTCCCCCAAACGAAAAAATAAATAAATACAATAAACCAAATAAATAAATAGATAACAAAAATGATAAAAAAAATACTTAACAAAACCAAAAGAATGCATAAATTGCCAACAGAGGGTGCCCTGTAAATTCAATCCTCACCTGTACGTCAGACTCTTTCTCCTCCATCTCCTCCCCGAGGTAGAGTACCTCCTTCTGCGTCTGCGTAGTCTCTCGGCTGCGCCGTTGATGTCCTTGTTTCCGCATCTCGGCATCCTCATCATCGCGATGGTCTCCTTGTTCATCTTCCCGGTGACGGGGAGGTGGGCCTTGTACTGCATGTGAGAGATGGCTTGCTCCAGATTGAGCGGGGAGGACCTGTGGTCGGGGTTGCTGTCGTCGTCATCGTCGACGTACCCAAACCGCCGCAAGTAACTCTAAAGATTGGAGAAAGAAGTTCACAGTCAAATAGGGATTAAGCATACAGCACCCCGTCGTTGTCATAGTTTATCAAAAGGTGTGACGTCAAATGCAAGTAGACGTGGAAGATGCTCAGAATCTGTCAGCGGACTGTTTAGAGAAACGCCCGTTGCCATTAATCATTAAACGGTGTAATTATAGGCAAACTAATAGTTAGCTGCCGGTGCGGCTACGTGTACCGTTTGGACACTGAAAAAATACTTCTATTGTGAAATGTTTGCGTTTATGAAGACTGCACAACACCTTTATGAATCTCCTAAATGGGGAGGGGCACGTTAGTTAAAAAACGAACACAGATTGAGCCTTTCTGCTAGGGCACAAGCGAAATTTGAATTTTAATTTAATTGTATATATATATTTCCCATCTTCAGTGCTGATTGATAGCAGGCGCTTCGTATAAAAGCTGGCTTTTCTCTATTGAAAAAGAAGTTTTAGAGAACTGACTGCTGTCCTTTACGTTCACCTGTAGATCAACCAAAAAGCTCTGCTGTTAAGGGTTTAAATGGAACAATTCTCTCTTAAAGTTTTAGACTAAAATTCACTTTAATAATCGATTGAAACTATGGACACTCACCCGCGGGTTGTCCCTGGTTTCAATCAATCCAAGTGAATTTCAGACTAAAACTTTAGAGAGTGATAGTAATACAGTGTAAATACAACTCGTAACAAATAACGCAATCAACTTTGTTGGGCTGTTTGGAAGTTTGGAAGTTTCTGGGTCTATTCATTGGCTGTGTTTACGTGGATGGAATCAATTTAAAAGGCGTCACTGTTCTGTTCTTGCTGATGTGAGAATTTCTTTGTGTTCTGTGCCACGTCCTCACGTGCCAGTGACGCAACTGTTTGCCTCACCTATGGTTGGCATGCACTGAACCAGTCGGGAGGATAGATTCGTCATGGATGGTGGCGGATGTTCGTATTACGTAGACGGTAACTATGGCCACAGAGCTAGTGCTTAATAAGCACTTCCGGGTCACCTTTGGGTAACCCCATTGTATTGTAAAGGTTAACGCGGTAATTGTTGACCTTTCTGCGAAGGAGAAGGGGGTTAGTGCAAGGGAAAGGGCATGGCTATTCTAGACGGATTCCTGATTCCACTGGGAGATTACGTCATCGGTCACGTGTGAAGTTTGACTTCCGGTACGTGAGATTGTTTCGGTAACAGCTTTGTGACGCATGTTGGACGCTGGGGGCGGGCCTCGTGATGGCTCGCTCTCACATGACTTCTGAGTGAAATATTGTTCGTTTTATTTTTGGGATTCTTAGTGAACGGGTTTTCTTTTAAACAGTACAGACAGTTCTTTGGACACAACAATTGTCAAGAACGAACACAACAACAAAAAGCACACCTTAACATTCACATTAACATCTACATCAGATCAATAGCTGGAAAACTTCTTAACATCTCGTAAAAGACCAGAGCACCACTTTATCTACGATCACTTTTCTCTTGCAACCAATCACGCATAGCTGTATTTTAAACAATAATAGTTGGACCCCGCCTACGAGAATCCGTCGACGTTGGTGGTATTGCACACTGGGAACACGAGAAAGGTGTGGCTATAAATTGGCAACAAAAGTCTGCTGCCAGCACTGAAAGGATAGAGAGGAATGCATGAACAATAATTACAAATAACTGTCACCACTCAAGCTTAAATGTTATAATATTTCCAAGTCAGGGAAATGTCTCTTTCCCCGTATTGTTTTGGGTCTCCTTAATTGAGCTGACCATTTTAAACGCCTGCTTAGACACAGGTGCCATGTTGGGGATCCATAGCAGCGGCTTAGTCATTTCTGGCATCCAAGGGATCGTCAGAAAGCTGCGTCTGATCCAATAGTTAGTAATGCGAATAATAAACACGTACGAGCAAGACTGCATTGCACTTGGGCGTTGTTTAAATTGTCAGACCGTTCGTCTTATTTTCCACCAAATGCGAAACAGACTGCACATAAAACATACAGTGTTTATATAATACATTTCTCTGGAGGCTTCATGAGATGAGGCGTGGAGAGTCACTACCACCAACGCCATTAGCCTTTTTGAGATCATTGGACACAATACGAGGGTACGAATATGGGTTGGTATAACGTGTTTGTGTACACCCAAACTGAACAGGGCACCTTAGACTAGCACGGTTCAAACCAGACAGGGCATCGTGAATAGCCCCAAACCATACGATTGAAACCTAAAATTCTCTACGTCATCATGACGAAATCTCTTCACCCAAACGCTGTTTTATTGCGATGGAAATATGTCTACTTCTGGAAAAGGTTTATAAGCAGAGCAGTATTAACGTCGAAGGTTGTTTGTTTTGCTCTTCCTTTTACAAAATGCAACTGGAAATCCTTTCTCGCACGTGTACGGACATGAGATATATTTCTGGGGCATTCTGGGGCTTGGCCTGTCTTAACATGTAAGTCTTCAAATCTATAATCAACATCGTTACCTTGACTCCAATAAAGAAAACTCCTCTTACCACTCCTTCTTCCATCTCGACGGGGTCAATGGTATCATCCTCCGACGAGGCGCTCGTCACGCTGACTCCGGTATCGCTGGCTCCTGCTCCTACAGCCCCCGACGGAGAATACTGCGACCCTTGCGGCATCATCGCATTGCCGTTCATCTGCGCCGAGAGGGTCCGGCACAAAATACATCCCACTAGAAGGCCGAAAAGGGGACGAAAATCATTTCGCGTCATCTTGGATGCCCCGCAATGCCGCACTTGAATCTTCGTGTACTACAAACTCCACTCGTGCTCGCCCCGAGTTCTTGTCCGCAATTATGTGGTAAAATCTGGGACTGCTTCTGACGAGAGAGAATTCGTAACGGGCCTAGACTTTCCCTGGGACGGGGTCGCAAAGGGGAGACTGTTTCACCCCGTGTAAGCTTGTGACTCGTACCTACTTCACTCACGGTGAATAAGCCCCCACGCAGGAAACGACGATTATGAAACAGCCAATCACAGCACGCGTTTCAAACAAGTGGAGGAAGATGACTAATCCCAATAAGCGTTTTATTTTGGTCGGCACTTATATTTAATCATGTGGTGATATTTTCCATTAGGTTTTTGTAAGGGGTTCGCAGCCCACGCAAGCGATGCGAGAAAATGTGTGAGGGGGACTAGCTATTAGAAACCCTCGACCTCTATCTGTTTCTGTTTCACCTGAGGGTCGGGGAGGAGCAGAGGGGCCGTGACGCAGTTTACTCACCGGAAGTGACGCAATGGACAGGGAGTTGCTAACAGGTTCATGCGATAACACGATCCTTAAACCCTTAGCAGTCTAACCGATCCTCACATTACCTTCGTTGCCTCACCTGCTCTGGTCTTTTCGGCTAATTTGACAAATCGAAGAGCAATTTCGGACTGTCAGATGCGTCAATATCGAAGTCATCAAAACAATGAACAGATGAGCGAAGTCTTTAAACATTTTTGGCAGGTTCTTTATAATTCCTTTGGCAGTGATTACTGAAAAACACAAAAATGTTTCATCAAGCCCGATCATAAAGGAAATAAGTTATGCACCATTTGTGGTGGATGATTCAGCTAGATGATCCTTGTATACAAGGTCAATTCAATTACCATTGGTTATACCGCCTTGCAACGCCCATCAGCGTCCAAAACTGTTGTGCCGATCTGTGCCCCCCCCCCCCCCCCAATGATTGAAAGTATAAGTGGAATCAAAATTAGCACTGTTTTGGTTTTCGGGTAACAGCCAGTAAGGAAATGAAGGTCATGTCTGTCCTAGAACATCGGTTCGTCCAAGACGACTGCGTACAGAATTGTCTCCAAGCAAATCTCCAAATCTTGCTAGTATTCTTTAATTCTCAGCGACATTTTCATCTTAGCAAACCGCAAACTCGTTTGTTTCTTTCAAGTTTCTTTTTATTACTTCACTCCCCCTCCTGAGACTGACAAACATTGAGGTGATCCTTACATGACGAAATGTGCAACAAATTAATGAGAGCTGCCGGTGAAGGACCAGCCACGCTTTAAACATTGTAATTATTCTGCAACTAAAGTTAAAATGGTCCCAGTAGAACAGGTTCATTATTAACTGCATTTTTTTTTTACATTTTTTTTATTTTTCAAATTTACAGCTTAGAATTTTCAATATAGTCCGAAAACTGCTATTAAAAAAAGGATTTTAAAGCACCACATTTTTCGTTTACCATTTTCTCCTCCAAATTAGCAAAAACATGCTCTAGATTTTACGAATCAATCTACAAGACAAGGACATCATTTCACAAGAAGACGATTACTTTTAGGAACATAGAATAAAATATAGCTTATATAAATTCCTTCCCCTTTTGGCTAGGTTTGAGGAACAAGGGCTAAAAAAATATATATCCTGTCCTCTTTTCCACTTGGTTTGGGTAGCAAAGGATTAAACAATCTATCCCTTCCACTTTTCGGTTAGGTTTGAGGAACAAGAAATACACAAATCTATCTTCTCCTCTTTTCGGTTGGGTTTGAGGAACAAAAAATACAAAAATCTATCCCCTCCTCTTTTTGGCTGGGTTTGAGGAACAAGGGCTAAAAAATCTATCCTGTCCTCTTTTCCGCTTTGTTTGAGCAGCAAAGGATAAACAAATCTATCCCTTCCACTTTTCGGCTTGGTTTGAGGAACACGGGATACAAAAATATATCCCCTTATTTAAATTATTACCACTCGAACCACAAATAGACTCTCTTTTTGGGGGTCAGCTTTGCCAATAATGAAGCATACACTTTCAATAAACGGTGTGCGTATTTTCTTAGATATTAATGATGCAATAATGTGGCAAATTGCTTTGCTAACAAAAAGGTATAATTCAAAAGACTGTTAAAGCTATTTTTTTAAAGTGAACCAATATCTTACTTTGTTCCTGCAAACATATTTTATGAAGAAAAACAGCATGTTTTTAAAATTTTGAAAACAACTTCAAGTAAAGTTGCTATATATTACCCCCAAAAAGTGAACAATTAAAAACTGTAGTTAAAAAATGAACCTGTTCTAGGTTACAATGGTCACAGTAACTAAGCTAAAGATGTTCCAGTCGCTAAGTTAACATGGTTAACCCCAAACGAACCACACAGGTAAACAAATCACGATTACCTTCAACAGCTATTCTTATAAAAGTAGATTTTTAAATAATGTTTATTTCAAATAATTATTTCATTTTGGAACGAGATTCACTTTTAGGTAATATTTACAGTTACTGGAAATAAACTAGTAAGTCTTGCCATTGAAATCATTATCAGCAAAATGATGCTGCGTTTGCTGAAAGTTGTAAAATGTTATATTTTTGGTTTGTTCTTCTGCCTAAGCCAATACGTGTGGCCAGCTTTTCTGTTTCTGTTTGATTTTGAGATGGACATCTTAGTAGCGTTTGGGACTGCTATACGGTCATATCCAGAGACCAGACCAGTCAGTGTCCCAACGTTTTGAGCTTCAGACCGAAACTGACATCGATTGTTAAGGGTAAACAGTTTAAGGCACACAATGGACCTAAACATGTGTAGACTTGCTATCAGTATTTTGGTGGAGACCGTGACCCGATGGGTGTTTCCGCAGTTCAATGTTTGAGGATTATTCACCAGGCAACCTTGTAATGTTTCTGCTGATGGCTGACGGTTTATCAGGGTCAGTTAGTCTCCCTATGTTCAGCTCCAACCCTGAAATGACCCTATCATGTTTCACGATCTAGGTCTGGTTTAAAAGCCCTTTCGAAAACACGGCTTCGGCTTAATGAACACGTACACGGTCGCTAAGGGACGTCAAAGAGGCGGACCATGCCTAAGCTCGAGCCTAAGCCAAGCTGGATCCTGTAAGCCTTAGCCGTTGTCTCGAAAATTGCCTATGGATTGTGTAGGTCAAGTAATTATTTGGTATCGTTGTTGATCTTTTAACGGACATGACAATATATTTTCCTAGCTATTTTCGAGACTACGGCTTTGGATTAGAACCCGGCTGGGTATCTGTCAGTAATTGAGAAACCTTCCATATTTTGTATAGGGCGTTGAACTGGCTAACAGAGTATAAGCCCGGGCGGAAGCCACAGCCTTGTTTTCGAGAACGGCCATACAAAGTGCAGATTTTTTTTTTTTGGGGGGGGGGTGTTGCTTTGTTCCGAAAGATGAGCTCTTGGACCATGCGGCAAAAGGAATTTCACGAGCGCCACTAGTTTTGTGAGCATGATCAATTGCTGCAATAGGACGGCACTCACTTGTTTTTGCGTTGGGTGGTTTTTTTTGTGTGTGTGTTTTTTTTTTTGTTTTTTTTTGCTTGTTGGTTTGTTTGTGTTTGTTGGGGTGTTTATTTGATTGGTTGTTTGTTTTTTATTCCTATAAGTTCGGTTGCCTGGTGCCATAATATTGAAGAAATAACAAGATGGCCGCGTCTTTGTATAGAAAATGACATTGCTTCAGTGTGGTTCCCCTCGTCAGTCTGTTTAAGGCGATGCATAAGATCGGGCTGCGTTAAAAATGGGGTGAAGTTACTGACTACCTCAGTGTAGAAACATTTTCTTTGGTTGAACATTTCGGTGTAATAGAAATTAAAACAAGATGGCATCTAACTATTTTAAGGAATAACGTGTGTTTTTCTTGCCTCTGTCTGGCTACATGAGCGTGTACACCGAAATGGATTAAAAGTTGGCCAACGATGGTCAACATGAATATGTTACTATGGAGTTAGTCCTCCCCCATAACACAAGGCATATAGGTTTCAACTTCTTATCAATGGAAATGAACAGTTCCAGCAAAAAAATATTATGAACAAATCATCATGAATCATTTCACCCGGAGAAACGACAACGTTCCCTCGTGGATGATTCCACATTCGTCACTACGACCAAGATATAAACCAGGTCCACCGTAACTCACAAATGTGCCTGAATAGTTTCCGGGGACATTTTGTTTTGATAGACAGGTCTTACTACGCGACTTGTCGCTCATTGTATATAACACTTTCAGTGCATCATCGATTTTAGGAGGAACAAGAGATTTTATTTGGTTTCCAATGGACATGAGTGAATCTAACAGTTCCGTAAGCATTCCAACGAAGCGCCTACCCACCCTCTCGCTTTTCAAACAGTCATTTTTATAATGAATGCGGTCGTTGAAAAGAAGCATTCCTTGTAACTTTCCAGTGAAATCATACTTCTGAAGTTTATTTTCATTTGCAATCTATTATTCAAAACTAAAATATAAATTATCAGCGTACTCGGCATCACCTTTTCAGGGTTCGATTTCACCAAGTGCAAAAAAATACATATATATGTATATATAAAGTAAATTAATAAATAAATAAATAAAAGAATAAGAAGAATAAGATTCATCTTAAAGGAGCTTATTGCCCTCATCTCTCAGAATTATGTATTTTGGAATAACTCATTATCCTATGAAGAGTTGTGTATGCAGAGAAACACTTACAACGTGGTGTAATTAGTTAGCTGTGTTTAAAAAAAGCATAATTTTCTTCTTGAAATGTAACCGTCCTGCCAACTAAAAGGTCCGCTATTTGTTTGGAATCAAATTGTTTTGTTCCATAAAATAGCGGACCATAATCTGGCAAGATTGACAAATGAGTGACTTTTTTCCCCGGTTCATCTTAAGTATTAATCTGTTTTTATAAAATAAAAATGCAACAAAATAAACAATACATTTTTTTATAAGTAACACGGACACGTTTTGGTAACGTGTTCGCAAGTGGTTTGCGCACGTTATTACATGTGTCCATAGCCGTATTTGATACTGCTAAATCATTTCTTGCTGATGTATAAAAATAGAAAAAAAAAAATCTTTTCAAAGGTCTCTAAAAATAGTGACCTCTCCGGAGGTGGACCCGGGGCCGTTAAAAGCGGCTCCTTGCCCCCATCCGTAGTCAAGACACACATGGTCAGTCATAAAAAAGGCAAACGGTTTATCTCTGACCTCCTTGGCATTTGTGTTGAGTTATCTCCTTTACCAGTTTTGGATCGCTGGAAAGAATTTTAAATCATTGATACGAAGTAACCATTTGGCAGTTTCACAATAATGGATTAATATAAACCACTGCATTGCTTCTTCTTTGACAACAAACAGCGTAGCCCCTAATAAGTTAATGCCACAAAGTCACATGAATTAATTGAATGTGTAATTGTTTTTACTAACTTTTTGAAAAGAATAGTTTACGATTATTTTACAAGTAAATACAAATTTCGGTACTTAAAATAAACATCTGTACAATTTTTGTACATAAATATCAATTTATAGGATTTGTATTACGTAAAATCTTTGATTTAAAAAAAAGGTGGGAAAAACGTTAATACTTTAGAATTATAAAGAATGAAGATGTACAGAAATAATATTGTTGGAAAGTACACTTTATTTCATGCTGAAGGCTCAAAAATAAAATTCAAACAAAACTAAAGGGTAACGGTCGCTAGTGTCATTTAGCAACAATTAATTTTAGGTGAGTTCCAGGACGCTAATAATTATAACATGGGGTTTTAAAACCTTCAAAATGGTTGTCGGTCTGGCTGATGTTATTTCCTCAAGAGAGGGCGCTCATGCGGATGCCAAGCCGATTTATGGAACTAGGGCCATAATGAGCAAAAATGTACTTTATAGCAGAATCAATTATTTAAAGGTCACAGGAAGTTTTGATAAAACTTTAAATAAAGTACAATACCTAAAGTAGCGGTATTTTTTATACAAAGTTGAGACATTGAAGTACTTTTTTGTAAAATATTTTGAAATAATTCCAATTACTCTTATTTTAATGGAAGGTCTGGACTTATCCTTGCCTGCAAAGATAAAACAATGCTCTAACATATAATCTGTATGATATGTATTTACTCTATAAAAACCAGTACATGCAACAATAACTCGCATAGTCAGGACACGTGTATACATGATAATGATATCAAGCTGTATCATAATAGGCTTGACTATGACAGGTTTAGTTTCTAAACAGGATGTACTTTTTTGTTCCCCTCCCTTTGATCTTTTACTTTGAGTATACTTAAGGACGACTTTACAACATGCCAGCATGTGCGACGTTTTATCAACATTCGTCAGTCAAACTTTATTTAGTTATAACCGAGCGTAATGTTTTCGTTTCAAGGCTTAGCGTTTCCCTCTTCAACGTATACTGCTAACCTTGGCTTTTTCCCACTACACTAAATCCACCACCGCATTGATTGCCGATCATCTGTAAAAAGTAAGCGCCACCAACGTCGACAAAACCCAAATTGAGTAACTGTATAGATTCCGTGCAGCGCTGGAGTTCTGTCCTTGGTTCCCATTGTCTTCGTCCGTCTCCACCACAGTATCCAGCGGACATCCGAGAAAATCTACCGTAAACCAGCGAGGTTCTTTGGAATCGGCCTTCATGGCTCCATCGCTGTAACTCCAGTATTGGTTGCCTTGTACGAGATACGTAGCACCTGACACAGGGAGAAAAAGAATGGACAACGTAAGGAAGTTGTCGGTAGGGTGTCGTTTTCATCATAAAATCCCGGCCTTACACATAACATCGTACGGTTGAATAAAACCAGCAAGAGCAAATAAATAAAGTTTGTAGAAAAAGTCTGAGTGTTTAAAATGATCTGCACGCGGAAGAACTTTAAACTCCACAGTTTGGATTAAGACAAATCTTCAACCTTTTTTCCCAATCATCAGAATTGAACTGAACGTGCTTACCTTTGAATCTAAAAGCCGCATCAACCTTTTTGGGACCTCCCTTCCACTCGTCAGATATCTTTCGAGGGTACCCATCCTCCATCTGCATAGCGTTTCCATCATACCTCCAACAGAGGGCGCCATTGAAGAAATAAGTCAACCCTTCGCTCCTGAGGGCCAGGGCCGAGTCTACGTCTGAGAGTTGGTTGTCGGTGAAGGAGGCAATGTCCTGAGGGAACCCTGCCTTCAGGTCCAGGCCGTTGAACTCCCAGTGCTTGAAACCTGTGTGATCGATGAGGAGCAAAGGCATCGCAATAAAAAACAAGCTTCGCTCTCTTGGAAAGCCTCTTTCACCGTTATTCAGAAAAAGAGAACCCAGTAATAGCTTTCAAGTTCCAGCAATCAGGAGGAACGATTTATGCCCTTTTTAAATCGAGTCTTATTCTTTGTTACACACCATTAAGAAAAAACCGAGTGGCTGCATACTTTATGCTTTTTTCGATTTAGTCTCACCGACGGTTCTTATACGTGGGGCCAATTCCTCAGTTAACAAACTTGCCATTTTGATTCTTTCTAAATCTACAAGGGCTTGTTGAAGAACTGTTCTATACTCTCATAAAAGTTGTAGGGGTGCTTCAACAACTTGACGTTTCTACCAGTATGGTCAAGTGGTCTTCACGAGTAAGCCCAAGCAAAGCCTTGAAACCCTCTAGTCTGAAAATGAACACGTGGTTCACCGAAGAGCAAAGTGTCATACCTTTTACAAACGTGATCGTCCCGTCGATTTTCTCAAACACGGCATCAGGCGAAGAGGGCGCTAGCCTCCAGAAAGTTTTGGTTGGCATCGGGTACCCTGACAGTAGATTTCCGTCTCCAGACAGTCGCCACATGTCCTCTCCCTTTTTGGAAAAAATTTACTGTATTAGTTTTGAGCCGATGGAAATTTTGTGTGTGAGGTCATCAAACATGAAGGGATTATTCCAAGGCTTGGGAAGAACATGTGGTTTCTATAGGACTTTCGCTAGGCTTGATTCGATCAAGCATTTACTTTCGCTAGGCTTGATTCGATCAAGCATTTATTTTCCTGAAGAAAAGCGTAACGTAGGCTCGGCTAATGTGTTTTTTTATTTACATGAGGGCCACAGTTCAAGTTGCCTGACATATCCCCCGTTGGTGGCTTATAGGAATTCTTAATGTACGATCCCTGATCGAGAGAAGTTTCGGAGAAAAAAAGGAAAGACAAAGAAAGAGAGGGGGGGTTGTGCTGCTGATGCAAACATAAATACTTGATATCAGACCTAAAATCAAGTCTAAATGTTTTTCGCATACCATAGTTACTTTTTGAACCCCTATAGCTTCATTAGAACAACCAACCCTGCACGATGCAAGTGTGTCAAATTTAAGACATTTTTAAATATTTTTTTTTATCAGTGGAATTTACCTTAAATATGAAGAGTTCGCCCCTAATGTCAGCTACCGCCCCAAATCCACCAGTGCACGTTGGGGAGGGCTTAGGCTCTGGTGTCTTGGGTTGCTTCGGTGGTAGAGTCGCCGGTCTGGGTTGGGGAGGTGGACGTGGGCGTGGGTTTGGGTTTCGGCCTGGTGGTTGATAAAAATCATCGACTAAACATTAATCACTGCTTTAGAGTGTACGTCTTTTACTGCATGACAACTAGCTGCTTTGTACATGTTTTCCAAGGTCTAATTTTTAACACGATGGAATCTTAAAGACACTTTCTTGAATTATTACTTTCTTGATTCTTCACAATGCAAGCTAACGAAACAATGGCTTTTTGTTTGAGGATGACATATAGAGTCTTTTTAAATTTGGACCAACTGTTAACAGATTTGCTCAAGTACAATCAAATAATACAGTATTTATTATTTTCTACTTGATCAGTAAACCTTATTATAAGCTGACTATTATTCTTTTGAAGGTTTTCTTCTTTTTTTTTTGCTTTTTTTTTGCATGAATTGATAACCTAAATAATCTAAATTGTGTCTCTTCAGAAAAAAATTAACTACTTACCGTATAAGCTCTGGACTCCCAAGATATCGTCATAAGCGAGCCTGAAATTGGGACTGTAGCCTTGATAATAGGGTGCCATAAGAGCGCCCTCGACGTTAGAATGTCCGAGCCCGAGGGAGTGGCCAAGCTCGTGGGCGGCGACGATAAAAAGATTCGTACCTGAAAGTAACGAAATTGACAGATATAATACTGGAATATTAGTCGATTCATTCAACTGATTGATTGATCAATTGCCGATTTATTGATTTGAATATTGCTGTTTAATCTATAATGGATCGATTTACTATACCAACCTGAGTACGTTTTGTACGTAAACGTCTCATCGTCGTCGAAGTGTGCGTCACCACCGATGCCAGGCCCGGGGAAGAACGCATGCGCAAGAGTGCCACCGGGTCCATCGAAGGCGTAGTCGTCACCATGGGAACGGCTCGGGAAGTCAATATGGATGTCGGGCTCCCCACGTGTAGATTCACTGAACGTCAAAGGTGTGACGTCACTCCACACTTTGAACGCCCTCCGGATGGCGTCACGAACTTGATGTTGCGATAAATCTGACGTGTAGCTATCGAAGCTACAGAAAGTGTGCATATAAAAATGTCTCCGATAGTTAAACAAAATTAAATTCAAGCAATATTAGAATTACACCAGACAAGTGTCGGAATCAGTTGATTGGCGGTGTTGTCGCAGTCTTACTTAGAGCCTTTTCTAAATCCCGGTGTCCTAGGCAAATCTGTCCCCTGGAGATTCTGTTTCCTCCATGGGGAATTAATAGGGGCTGGAGGAGGTTCATTCAGAAGAGGGCGCTATCAGAAGAGGTTTGTACACAGTTCGCCGTACCGGGGGGGGGGAGGGGGGCACAGAATCTCTTGCACACCTGCATAGTGGACCGGCACTCGAACTCCGTCATCAATTTTGTAGCAGGTGTACAATTTGCTCAATGCTTCAACACCAAACGGAGCCGATCCTAAGCCGAGGTTTGGAAAAAAATCTAATACTAGAGCTCTTTAATTGTTTTGTATGGGAACAGGGAACGGGGAGAGAGTGCTGTATCGTTCTTCGTTTTGGTGAGATTGTGGATTTAGAGGCAGAGAGACAAAGCGTTCCGAGCTCAAAAACTCAATCCATCGATTTACAGCATACTGTGAACCCAAACACGCCCAATGAATAATAAGGAAAGTTTGCAAGAAAGATTTGTGTGATTGAGACATTATGATGTTTCTCGAAGAAGAATGCTCGTTGCGGCGCATCCCCTCCCCCAAGAAGAAATGATGATATTCTGTCCATCGTTATAAAAAAAAAAAGCTTCACTTACGAGTATGTCAGGTCAAACTTTCTCCATGGTTGTGTGCCCTGGGTGGAGTACCGTTTGCTCCGTCCGCTCCATCTGTTGCGGGTGTCTCGGTCTTGCGGAAGGTCCGGCATCCCGCACCGTGGCCTCTGCATCATCTCGACCGTCTCCTCGTCCATCATGCCCGTCAAGGGAAGGTGAAGAAACTGCTGCATCTTCATGATGGCCTGCCTTAATTCTATCTCTGAGATGAGCTTGGCAGCGTTTGGATCTGATGGGGCCATGTACCCATAATTCTCAAGGAAACTCTGAGGAAAAGTGGGGAAAATTAACAAAGTTTTGAAAATTGTCTCTCTTTTGTTTGAAAATACAGGCAAAATGACTCGGTCAGACATATAAAGCAAAGGTCCTGACTAATTCATAACTGTTCCATTGCATTATGTGCACGCACAGCTTGTGTAGAAATATTTTCGTCTCATAGCGTCTGCTTTTGACTCAACTTCCTTCAGCCCATGTTTACCTTAATTTACCGGGGGACACACACACACACACACAAGTGTGTAAACACCTCCAATCGGGGACCTCCTATTGTCCCTCTTTTGTTTGGACTCCAGCTCCCATTGGTTTTGTACACAATTTCTAACTGGGGACCTTTACCAAACCGGGGACCCTATTGTCCTCTTTTGTTATAAGTCCCCGGTTTGAATGTGAAAACAAACTCACACACACCGGGGAACAAAATCCCCTAAATGATACCAGCATGCATCTCACTCCACGGCTAACGTGCGCGAAGTCATTTGAAGTCTCGAAGTCATTTGAGTAGGGCGCCCTCGGCTAGAGGTCACAAGAAGTGGACAGTCCTCTGTCTTTGAGCCTCGAAGTGTGACGTCAGTTGTTCAGGCTGAAAAGAAAGTTGCTCACTGGCCCATCGACTGCGCGCCGCGCGTCCACTGATGTACGTTCTCCATCAACCTTATTCCCAGGGGTAATCGATGTTGCTGCGCCATTTTTCCGGTTCCCCAGCCTGCCTATCGATACGGCGCACTGCCCATGGTAGCGAGGCTGGTTCTCCATTGTTTCATCATTGTTTGACCTCAAAGAGGGCGACGTGATGACATCAATTAATAGAATATTTTGCCTGAAATGTAGTGTTCGTTTCAATGGCCGGCAGGTTCTCAACTCCTCCCAAAATGTTCTATTTATAGAACTGTACACAAGCACCTTTATCTACACGGCCGTTATTGATGGTTGAAACGAATGCCAATATACTTCCCTATCAGGAAATACGTGAGACATTCAATCATAATAAGCATTATTTTTTCAAACCGAGCTAAATCCAAATAAAAAAAATGTTATGTAAATGGAAAGTTTTGGATGAGTCATGAATGTGCAACAGTCTGGCATGTATACTTAACATGTACGATTAAAGATACATTATACTTAAATTTAAAAACCTAGGGAATCATAATAATAATAATAGTTATACAACATTTCTTTCAGAAAGAGTCAGTGAAACCGGGGAAAGATCCTTGAGAAAAGCTGCTGATTTTCGAAAATGTCTTATACAGTTGACCGAAAATAAACGGTGAGGACAGCGTTGTTGATGGTAAGAGTCGGTTAAACCAAAGTCGGTTGAACTGTTATTATTGCGACGTTTCACTCTGCCTGTCTTCCCGAAATGGCTTCAGCCTGTTTGATCATTGATTCTTTTCTTGTATAGTGGTTTCCGTGAGAAGAAAGGCAGACAGTGTCACTCTTAACCCCCTGTTCACCCTCTGGACCCAACAATAGCACGGCCTGGGTCCTCCAAGCTAGGTCAGGGACGAGTCCCGCGAGCAGGAAGGTAAACTGTGGTCCAAAAGGTCGATCGGATGGTTTGGAACAGACAGCCGCCGTCTTTAGACAATGACAACCACTTTTATTGGTTTCCGCAGCTTGAGACAGTGTGATAAGAATTGATAAGAAGGGCCTGGAGAAGTTCACGTTTTTGTGTGTGTGACATTCTGTCTTTGAACTGTCATTGACATGTCAATCTCTACATTGAGCTGTGTACAAATCGTGCCTTTGGGAAGTCCATGCTCTGTTGCTCGTTTGTAAACATGACTATGATGTCACAGGTTGCATTGTCCATATGCATAACTAATATGGTACATCATTTTACCAGGAACGATATGCCATATCATTGTTGTCATTGTGCTATCGACCAGTATACTTCCTGCCCAGTGTCATTGAACATATATGGGAATACGAGCGATAGGATGTGAGCTGTCACGAACAAGGTGTTGGGCTGCCACTCCTTCAAAATGTGGGCTTGGCTTAGCCTACTTCAACCAGTGACCATTGCGGGGTCCACTTTCAACACGAGTGGAGTCCATTCCGTGATTAAGCAGGTCCATTCAAATAAAAAAATTATAATTATTTTACCTTACGTTGTCTTTCTTTACAAATTTGACAATGTGAATAACACACCTAAATGAATCCTTCCTAGACCTTAATCCACCTTAAATCACTTTAATCCTCCCAATTAAAGCGTCGGTCACAGCAGCAGTCCAGTTTTCTCCTGAAGACCACCAGAGAACACTCATCGAAACGTCGAGACGTACCGATATCCTCGGTTCTAACCAATTCATTTATTGTCAAGTTTTCTTACGGGTTTTCATCTACTAACTAATAGCCGGTCAATTTTTTTCATAAACATTGTTTAAACATTTAGTTATCTTCATTTACCTATTTAATCTTGACTTGTTTTACTGTTAGGCTGTCTTTAATGTCCATGTATCATTGTTGTTGTGAAATGTGTATTATTGTTCAGTGTATTTTGACATTTTTCGAGCCCACTTAGTTTTTGTATGATACGAGCCAATCCTTACTTTAGCTTTTAGAGAATGCTATTGCACAATGCGAAGATCCTGCCACCAAGACTGTCACCGATAGTATCGGATTGCAAGGTGAGATCGCGGCCATGCTTTATAGTACATACAGGCATTAACCGATGGCGGAAACTGTTCACAAGGAAATCCTCGTTGCATCCCGTCGACGTTGTTTTCCCCCTAAACAAACGGACAGCATTCGTTCAGTTCAAAAATAATCAGCTTACTTGCACTTTTCGATGCTAGAATTCGTGGGAAAGCGAAAGGAAGTGCCTTTTGACACGAACGCCACTAAAAATGCCAATGTTTTACACGAGCCAACACAAGAACACAAAACTACACCGGCCTGTTTCAAGTTAGCTTTGATTTGATATTATGCATGCTTTGCTCCCCCTAACCTGAGTATTAACGTTAACAATTAATATGTATCCCATAATTTTAAGTAAAACTGAGAGTAAAACACCCCCTTAAATAGTCGTCTATCTTCAGGAGAACATCACTCAACAACTCGACGAATACCAACGACGATTTCTGGTAACATTCCACACACCTCGAAACAGTAATGTGAGCATTATTCTAATTGTATATGCGTGGAAAACTCCACATAACAAAAACATGAACACTGTTGTTAATACTTTGGATTGTTGCGAGTTATTTGTCTCGACTAAGCATTTAACTCCGGTTCGAATTCCATTTCGTCCAAACCTTAAATGGATTCGTTTATTTATCAAATTTAAATAAATATTCCTCAAGTAATTAGATCACTTTTTAGTTAATGTATATTCAACTTGCGTTAATACCTTGTGTAGCCTACTATCAACGTTACTGTGTTCTTGAGAAGTTGTCTCGCTACTTTATTCTACTGCCGAGGAGTAGATATCGGAATGCGGGAGACTATTGTCCTGCTTATTTAGTACTGCCCGGGGGAGGTAGGGTCGACCGAGACTACTACTTATAGAACTGGACAAGAACTAAGTAGTTTCCCGAATTTCGAAATCTATTTCGCGGCAGCAGAATAAAAAGTCAGACAAGTTCTCAATCTCAAGAACAATCTACCACAGAGAAAGGACAGAGTCCTCTTTATGAATCTACACAGCAAAGTAGATACAGAATGGTGTGACCGCGAATTTAACAAACGTCGACACCTCTCCATGCAATGCCTCCAAATCATATCGTATATGGTGCCCCCCCCCCCCTTCATTTGTTGCTCATCCCACACACATCGTTTGTCAATGTAGTTCAGATGGTCTTAACCACCAAAGGTTTTGATGAGGACGGGCAATAACTGTTAGGATCAGCGCATCTATACATGTTGCACAACGCATTATTGGGGCCTTCTGTGGAGTGAATGGTTTTCATTGCACTCAATCGGGTGCGAATGGGAAGAGAGTATAACTAGTATTTTAGTAAGATCATGGAAGTAAGACTTGAACATGTGCACGGTGGGAATACATTTTAGTGAGGTTTGTGGATACACCATGTTCATAAAACCCACTCTGTGAGTTGCGGTGGTTCTGCGAAGAACCTGTGGTCTTGCAACTCGACGTTTCGATCACTATGCTCCGATCGTCTTCAGGAGAATGATGGTCTTTGTTGCTGCTTATAGCCTCACTAGATTAAGAGATTAAGACCATGGTGGTGGTGGTAGACTTACCATACTGGTTTGTAGTGGCTGGACCGCTGCCGATTGCACAAGAATTACGTCCCAAAGGGAGACTAGGAGAAGCAGTGGTAACGTCACCTCAAAGCTAGCCATGCTTTCAACCACCTCTGTGAACAGTGGGATATTTTATGAAATTCACGTCAAATATCAACCGAAAGGTACCTATTTCAATACTACCTAGATCTCTTTGTTTTATGCTTCTCACGACCGCAAGCGTTATCGCTTCATCTGGATATGAATTGAAATGTTTTCGATCCCTTGCTTTTAAACCAACAGAAACAAGGACGTTGATTCACTATACCGGAAGTCGTCACTTTTTTCAGGAAGTCAATTGACCCCGGGGTCATTGTTGTAAGAGGTTATATCGATCTATTGTCCTGACATAATTGTTCGTAAAACTCTTCTGCGAAGGCCGGTTGTTCATTTTCTACGTTGTTTGCAAATACAAAATCAAAACTTGATTACGTAGTGGGTTAGACTTGTGGACAAGTCGTTCTAATGTGGCAACGGCTCTTATGCGACCATACTGTTCTTATTCTCGCAAGACTGCTGGCTCTCGATTACAGTATAGTCGCATGAGAGCCGTTTTACGCGACAAACATTTAACGACTTGTCAACAAGTCTATTGCCTCACATGAATTGCAATCCGTTCAAGGATGCAGGCTTGGCCCATTCACATTCACATCCATAGAGTAAGGATGAGCTATGGCAGTCATTTCGTTTGAAAGCAGACTGTTAACAACAAATACCTCATGCACATGACGTCATTTGAGTAGGGCGCCCTCGCCTAGAATTCAAATAAGGTCGCTCATTTGCCAGTCCAGTGCGCCGCGCGTACACATTTATGCGTTTCCATATCATCAGTTTATCTCTAAGATTGGTTAATGATGGGTTAAGATGGCGGTTCGATGTGGTCAATGCATAAGGCCTATCATCAATGTAGCGTTTGTAATTGTAGAATGGAAGACGTGGAGAACTTTTGTTCACTAAACGTACATTTTCCTTAATGTGATTTGAAAATAGGCGTGAATTACGTCACTGAACCAAACGCAGAATATTGTTTAAATTACAATGTTTTCATCGCTCCGAATTTGGTTGTAAGACAACTTAAACATTTTCGGCGTTTCTGGTTACTTAGAAACAATAAAAACGTATCAACCTTGGCACGCTGTTTTATGGTTTGTTTCTTTGGCATGTTGGGCTGTTCTGAGGGGTGTTTATTTTTTAATACCACCATTGCTCAAGAAATAAACTTCAAGTCGTTAGTAGTAATCGAATTTAAAATGAAAATTAATTACAACGCGCTGTGAAACTGAGTGATGTGTTAACACATCATTATATGAAATCAATTAAAACATGAATCACAGTGTCATCACACATCAGTGAAGTTGACAAAATGTGAAAACACTTGTTGTATTTTTCATTTCAGCATTGGTTGATAAATAACAGACAAAGCCGGGGTTATTCAAACATTTTTCAATTCTTTATTTTACTTTCTCTTGTTTCATTTATTGGTATTATTTTGCGACGCTCCAAATTTGGCGATAAAAAAGACGTCAAATTGTTTCCTCTGTGCTTGAAAGGAAACAGCCAGCGTTAATCTCCAATTTCAGTCATTGCGAAATATACTACAAAAATCGTGATCACCGACATGTAAATGTTTCAAATTCCAGTCAGAGACCGGATCAGAGGCCTGTCACATGATCGGAAAATATCAATATGCAAGAAACCTGGTGAGTTTAAACAGCATGGATATAGGTAAAGCGACCAACGGATGACCGTGAATCGGTTAGAGTACCACCTCGCTGTCTAGGGGATAAACGTTACTTGCCTCGTCTGTTGCTGATTTGGCAAGTACATTGTGATAAAATTCTAAAGACAAAAGCCACACATTGACTTCTATATAATAATTCAAAATGCAAACCAAAAGTTTGACAAAGCTAACAATGACTTCCCTTGGAAATACTCAATTGGATTTCGAAACTATACTTTTTAGTTTTGGGATCATAGGTTTTGTAAAATCTATTAAAACAAAAACGTCTTACACATTCATTTATGATAATATAAGCCGTAGTTTGGAATGACTGATTAATTTGATTTCCTGATGGCATAATGGGAATATACTTAAAATTCAGTCTAAGGTTTTTTTTTCTTCAAATCTTGGCTTAGGAGTCGGCTCAGAACTACGGGCTGCGAATTTGGTGTTGGAAACACCGTGCGAAAAGTGGACTGTTCCCGAATCAATGAAGGAGCCCAAACTGGAGCTGGAACCTAATTCCACCGTTGGGAAATGCCATTTTTATCGGTCTGCCCTTTTTCGGTCTTTATGCTTCTGAAGGGTGCAGCACATGAACTAGCAACTGGAACACGAGTCAAGCCTCGTTAGATTTGGTGGCCCCTCATACAGTTTTGTGGAGTAAAGACTAAGACTGTACTCTTAGGGACTGTTAAAACATGACCAATTATTGTGCCCTGTGGTGTTATTGCCTCCCATTGTGGTGCATTCCGATCAACAAATCCCCGAGAAAATAGCCCTTTTTGCTCACAGCCGTAATATAAAGAACCCTTTATATAAAATATAAAAATATATACAAATATATATACAAATATAAAAATAGCCCTTTATATAAAAATAGCCCTTTTTGCTCACAGCCGTATATAAAGAACCCTTTTTCAAGATGTAGTCAGGCAGGTGGCGGCGGGGGGGGGGGGGTCTTTCATTTTGGATTGGCATAGCTCAACAATCGAACGGCTAACCTCCTAAAACTTGAAGTGAACGCAAAGAAATCTAGGCGTCACAAAATGTTTATAATTAGATTTGAAGAAGCCGAGAGACTGTTTAACATTCTGTGAGAATATTTTGAATTTAGCGGCATTTAGCAAAGGATGCTATAATACTATAGAGACCTCAGTAATGGTACGCTTCCTATAGTACTGTGAACTCGTCCCAAAAGAATGGGAACGATGAAGTTTGAACTACAAAATGTCTGTGTAATATTAAATATAAATTAAACGGAAACGGCTTCAAGTGATCTTTGCTGAAATTCGTTTAAGTTGTTTTCATTTAATAAGGAAATTGAGTTCACATGAGACTGAACTGATTTGAATCGTGTAAATATTAGCAATAGTTTTTACTAGCCTTCTCTGGTGCTTTTCAGAAAGAAAACGTCATATGCGCACAGAAGCTCCGTTTTATTTAGCCGCTTTGCTGCAGCATGGAGGTTTAAAGCCCGGTTCATACTTCCTGCGAATGCGAATGCGAAGCGAATGTTGACGTCACAAATTCGCAACGAATATTCGCAGCGAAAACAGAGTTGTGACGTCAAATTCACTTCATATTCGCATTCTCATTCGCATTCGCAGGAAGTATGAACCGCGCTTCACAAGCAAACTCCCACACATGACGTCAAGGTATTGTCATTTTGACGCACGCCGTCAACAGCAGAAGTGTTTCTAGTTTTTCCAAACCTTGAGGTTGGGAACTAAATTTTTGATCGATAATTACAACGAATTCAGAAGTGTACAGATATCTGAATTACATTTAAATGATAAACAAACACATTATAGATAGCATTCTTGTAAAAAAAATTCGCTCATTACAAACATAGTCACTTAAAACCAAAACAAAACTGGCTAGCCCCGTTACTGTTTGTATAGGTATGTAATTGTATAGGTTTTGAAATAATCGTATGCCAATTTAACTGCGTAACTCAGGTGGAAATTGGCTGTTCGTGCCCCTGTTGAACACCAACGCTGAATGTTCCTCAACATCAGTTTTGAAAGTTGTACTTCTTGTCGCTCTCGTAGTCTATTTTCCAGCCGTGCGTATCGGCGAGTAGGCGCATGCATCGCTCGGCCACCATAGCAATAGTCAGACTTGGGTTGATTCCAAGACTACGGGGAATGATTGCGCCGTCCATGACGTACAAACCCGGATGTACGTCTGATGTATTGCCAACAAAAACCTGTTTCACAAGACAAAATAATACTTTATGTTCAGTGTTTTTAAGGGTTTGAATTACAATAATTATTTTGTAAAGGGTTATGACACCATTGGTTGCTGGCTTTCAGAAAGCACAACAGTACAGCAATGGTTAAGGTTGTGGGGTCTTCAGGGCTATTTCCTCGGACATACCAATTTATTGGTCGGGTGATGGTCTGAACTTCAAAAACATTAGGCTTTCACATTGAAACTAATCATATTTTTTTCTCGTGAGAGGATCGTTGGAATACAGTGTCCTCAATTTTGACAAAATGCATTAAAATATCACAGCTTCGTTTCTTTACAGTCCATGTGACAATATTGTTTACATCAAAACCGCCCTCTGTTGAAATCTGCCTGCCGGTGTGCGCACGCATCGTGTTTTGCATATTGTGTTGTCATTTCTCATGCCTTGCAAGGACACTTGAGGAAATACCAAGCTCAAACTTCCGCGGGGTTATGCGCGTACGGCGCCCTGTAAATAGCATACGGGCTGTAAGCCCAGCATTCCGCGGTAAGCATTGCCATGAAATTGGGCCAAGTTCAGGCTATGTGGTCGTCGAAGCTGGAGACTTCTGTTGGTAATTGTTTAACTTTATTTTGGAATGATTTGTTTTTAAGACAAAATGGTGCCATCGACGGGTTCATCCATCCACGCAAAATCATTGTTATCAAACCGAGGCTGCAATGTAAAATAGTATTGCCCTTCTTTGTAATGTGAGTTGGTACAAATAGAAGTTATCGTCTGCAGGGAACCTGGCGAAAATGGCTGAAGTGTAATTAATTGTCTATATACGAGGATCCATATTCACCTGTCCTTCGTGGCTCACCACACCCTCTTCACCTGTCTCACCCATGCCACACCCACCAAGAGGGTGCACCGTGGTCACACCCTTAGTGTGCCTCAGCTTAGCGAAGAGACCAGCCCAGAAGGGATTTGGTATGTAGTGACCACGCAGCGAGGAAGCGGCTTCCTTCATACCTGAGTGAATCAGGGTTTAAAAAAAAATAAAACCGAAATTGTCAAATTGTTTTCATTTATTTACTTTACTGTCTAGATTACGCAGGTTACGACGTGGTTGTACACGTCCGAAGGTTTTAAAGATGAACAAAGTGCTCCCTCGTGTGAAGAATGAAGTATTGCTGTACTTCACACACACACACACACACACAAGTGTGTAAACACCTCCAATCGGGGACCTCCTATTGTCCCTCTTTTGTTTGGACTTTAACTTTTTGGCAACAGCTCCCATTGGTTTTGTACACAATTTCCAACTGGGGACCTTTACCCAACCGGGGACCCTATTGTCCTCTTTTGTTATAGGTCCCCGGTTTGAATGTGAAAACAAACTCACACACACAACCTTACGGATCCGGTTTGTGGGGTACTGCTATTAGTGTTCTATTATTCCCTTTTCTAAAGAATTCCCTTGTGGGGCCCTATTGTTCCTATTGAAATCACCTTGTGGGGTCCATTGTTAAAAATGCCCCGTAAGTTGGCATGTGTAAGGGCACACACACACACACACACAGGTACAGCACTCCTATACGTTAGAGGACACCTATTGTACTTTCTGTTGTTCCTGTATTGAAGCAATCCCCATTGGTTTTGTACACAAATGACTAGTGAGGACACCTGAAAACAAAGAACCGACTAGTGAGGACCTATTGTCCCTATTGTAAAATGTCCTCGGAGGGTTGGCAATACAGGTATATTTGTTTTTAAGACAAAATGGTACCATCGACTTGTTCATCCATCTATACAAAATCATTGTTATCAAACCGAGGCTGCAAGTACTATAACAAATCTACTCACAAAAGAGATGTCTTACATGGTGCCACCGCAAACCTTTACTGGGTATCATTGTTAGTTTAGCAAGTTTTAAAAAAATAATGGAACATGCAAACACAAGCTATTAACCTTCATGAACTGTGTCGAAGTTCTCGCCTTTCCCGACGCCAGGATAATCGATCCAAACCCTTCCGTTCTGCTCGTCCAGGCGAACGACACCTTTGGACGTGTCGACACTCATGGCCAACATACAGGCGGTATTGGTGAAGGCCTTCCCGGTGATGTGTCGAGCCAGCTCCTTCCAGTCGTCTTCTCCCGGCGTGGTGTCGACAGCACTGTGAGCGGCCTCTATCCACCTCAAGATGAATTTATATGGGAGCTCCACGGACGATGGGGCGGTGCCGTCTTCCAACACGTAGCCGTGCTCGACATCCTTGTCGTTCCGGTCTCGCAGGTCGATCACCTCTGTGATTCCGGGACCGGGGCCTTTTCCCATGTTCTATTTCAGTTGAAAAAAATACAAACAATTGAAACATTGGCACTTACGTCCGGTTATACCGTTGACGCCAAAGACATAGTTGCTGATTTTGTCGACAATAATAGCGCAGTGGTTGTGAGACAGTCTTTGGATGAGTGGGACCCCGGTCCGAATCCTGGCTGGGTCCTGAAATCTCGTTCTGATTTTTAGTCCAAAAGAAGATACGAGATTAATGTATTAAGCCCAGAGCAATACAAATTCAATGACCGGAACATCTTAAAAAGTGTTGAAGAAAACACAAACCTTCAGGGCCTCCTCGGTGGAGATTCCAACAGGTTTTAACGGCGTGTCCGTATTGTAGGTAAACCCAACTGTGTCTCCATTAGTACTGAACGACTGCCCGAGCCTTGAGGACAGCTCCAGCGTGTCACGGCGTTGTGAATTCAGTAGGATGTTAGTCGACCCAAGGGCGCCCCCACCGAGGATTACGACCGGTGCGGTTACCACGCGTTCCGTGGCGTTGAAGTCGCCGTCGGCGTAGGGAACGTAATGGACGCGCCACTCCGCGCGGTCGTCGTCCCGAGAGATCACTCTGATCTCAACCTGTCAACACAAAAAACGTCACGAAATTATTCGACTAATGTGTAAATGGATTTCTGTGTCAGAAAAAAGGGTATACTTTTGTTATGGTTTCACATGTCTTTTCAAAATCTGGAACTGCAATCAGGCCCTTTCGGCATCAGCTACCAAGATGGCCAAGCCGAATTCGAAGCATTGATTTCGAAAATACCCGATCTATGTCTGTGAGAGAATTTTTACCTCAGTGAAGATGTGAGCTCCGTGTGCCTTGGCATCGGGAAGGTAGTTCATGTTCAAGGTGTTCTTGGCTCCTGTATTACAACCCCCGCAGCAGTTGCCGCAGTTGATACACGCGGGTTGCGGTATGCCAACGTGGTTCTTCTGCCGATCCTCAAAGTTGACGTAAATAGGGGTTCTGATGGGGGCAATTACAGTTAACAAAATAAGAAACAGTACATTTTCAGGGATGTGTTTCTAATTAGAAAAGGACCGATGCATAATTATTTGTTGTTTGAAGTAGAGCAAGATGTTGAAAAGTCGTGAACCGTTTTAAAAATTGCTAGACTTTATTTCATGAAAATCTTGTATCAACATTTATTTGGATGAATGTCCTTACTTCTTTCATCAAAATCTGCACTTGTATAACGACAGAGGGCGCTCTGTTTGGAAAGGTAAACGGAACAACTGAATGTGCTGTGCTTCTGTACCCATATACATTGTAAGTACAAGTACATTTCACATGGAGATGTGGTCATTTCGAGTCTCGATGAAAGTTTCCCCACACAAGAAGTCCCTTAAGATGTGCGTTTTATTGGCGTAGCATTTTCTTCCTACCTCTTGTAGATCTTATCCACGGGCAGATTCTCAATATCTGCTAGGTGGGTTGCGGCAGTCTTGAAGGCCCTCTGCTTCGGTAGCTCCGGGTAGTGTGATGGATACTCGGTCGGCTTCATCATATCCAGGACACGCTTTCGATCGATGTCGTTCAGTGTGTCCAAGTCGTCCCGCAGTGGTTTGGGCCACACCTTGGTAAAGGTGAAGAGATCGTATTTGAAACATTTGAAGGCAAGGGGGGGGGGGGACTCTGGCACGCTGTTATGAAATAAGAATCAGACAAGCATTATCGTTGTTTCTTTAGGGTCATGCTAAGATGGCTGCAGCGTTATCCTTGGACTTGCATTTATCTCTTGAAGGATCTTTTACTGGGTTCCCTAACTTACCTGATCTTCAAATATCCTTGGGTCGCAATCGAGAGCCACATTTGCATTAATAAGTGACGTCCCGCCTAGGCCACACCCCTTCAGCACCAGAACATCCGGGCTAATGGTGACGTCAAACAGATCGGTGGGGTTACCTTGTTCATTGTTTTCATTGACAGAAATATTTAGATACAACAATATAATGATAATCCTTGGCATCATTTCTGCTTAGTTTAAAATGAAATGATATGGAATTTATTTTTGTGTGAAGATATTAAAATGCATTGTGGTGGGCTGATAGTTCAAGACTGTCTTTTACACAGTCAATTACTGAAACAAAAGAGCGCATGAATGTGGGTAGCTTTGCCTTCAGTATTTTGGACGATGCATTTAATTATTAAAGGAGAGTGTGACGAATCATCGCTTAAAACATAATAAAAACATGATGCATAACCACTGTACATAATATGCTTAAATTTTAGTTTAAAAAAGTAATATTGCGCATACAGAATATTGCGAGAGATTGCAACAATTGAGCTTGCTTCTATCTGCAAACACTCTTGCTCTCTTCACCTTGCATGTCTCTCTCTCCATGGAGCGTTAGCTGCAATTCCTTCAGGCCAGCCAGCTCGCTCTCGGGAAAATCGCCTGGCCTCCATTCTTTTCCTCTCTCCAGAAGGCAGACCCTCTTCCCTGCGCGTGCGCAGCGGCTCGCTGCTATCGAGCCGCCATAACCGGAACCGACGATAATGACGTCATACGATGGCAGGATCTCAGTCAGGGGCGAGGATAGGCGGTAGTTTTTGTAGCTGGGCTGGAACTTTAACAGATTAAGAGGATGGAGTTTGATTTATCCGATCACAGCCACGGTGTGACATCTGAATTATGATACCGAGCATAATGCATCATAAGTGCTCGTGAAAAAGCAAACAAACAAACAAACAAATAAATAAACTAACAAACGTCCCAAGATCCCCAACAAACAAACAAACAAACAAACACCCCAACAAACAAATTAACAAACAAACAGCAGACAAACACCCCCACAAACACCCCAATAAACAAACAAACAAAACAAATCAAGCAAACAAACAAACATCCCATACAAGCAATGGGATGAGCTTAAACATGAGCAATCTACGACATTTCTGCCCACCGAACTTCAAATTTACCCTTTTTTCCACTTTACTTGGTTAACTCGCAATTAGAGAAACAAAATGGACTACATGAAAATAATAGATATATTATTCAAGTTGATGCTGTATTAAAGCTGTTAATTGATATACTGTATTGATTATTTTCATTTTGTTGTTGTTGTTGTTGTTGTTGTTGTTGTTGTTGTTGTTGCTGCTGCTGCTGCTGCTGCTGCTGCTGTTGTTGTTGTTGTTTTTGTTGTTGTTGTTGTTGTTGTTGTTGTTGTTGTTGTTGTTGTTGTTGTTGTTGTTGTTGTTGTTGTTGTTGTTGTTGTTGTTGTTGTTGTTGTTGTTGTTGTTGTTGTTGTTGTTGTTGTTGTTGTTGTTGTTGTTGTTGTTGTTGTTGTTGTTGTTGCCGTTGTTTTGATATCGCCATTACACCGTAGTGACATGCAAAGCCAAATATGCCCATATACTTAGTCATTACTACTGTACAGTAAATCACTATGCATCTATCAATGATCTGCAAACAGTCAAGGTTACATCAACATGCTGTACACAAAATGCCGTGTAGTGCACTATACAATGGCGCGCGAGACGTCTGTTTCGTTAAATTGATAATACTTTACCGTTTGAGGTTTAGAACTGCGTTGACCCATGACCGACAACTTGTACAAGTAAATGCCTGGTGGGGGAGAAAAAAGAATAAAAACACTGCAGTGTTGCCATATATGCCTGCTCATTCCACAATGTTAAAGGGGAAGTATACCATTGTTATCACTGAAATGTCAAGAGTTCGAAAAAAAGGTGTGGGCCAAATCAACCGAAATGGAATTGTTATATTTACCTTTTGGGGGCTATGATTTCGCCTGCTCACTTCAAACGTAAGTTATAAGGGTGTGTACCACGTGCGACTTTCTGCTAAGAATCTTGTTCGTTAAAGAGAAAGGGAAATGTCAAATTCGTATTTTTGTGATGTACTCATTTTCCAATAAACAGAGTCCTCATATGAGTAGGGAAAAGCCTACAAGTCTCTAACCTCGCGTTAAAATGGTGTAAAATGTCACTGCATTCAATACCCTTTCCTGTGCAAAATGTGTCGCCCTTCAAAACATCCGATGACGCCCCCCCCCCCCCCTTAAACAAAATGGGTCTATACATTTTTTGTACGGGGATGTTTTGGTTCATTCCTGACTTGGCGATACTCATTCAAAAGTGCCTTAAATTTGACATCATGACCGACGGAAGAACTCCTCATTGGAGTGTAAAAACCCATTAGTTGTTGAAATCCAATGACGTCATGTATGAAATTTCGCTCTGAAAAGAAGTCAGGAATCAACCAAAACAACCCACAATACAAAAACGTTCAGGCCCGTTTTTACTCAGAATGATGTCATCAAAAGTTTTGGATGTTGGCAAATTGTTCACTGGAAGGGTATCGATTACAATTTCATTTTAGTTCATTTTAACGTGAGGCTAGAGACTTGGAATTTTTCCCCCGCTCACAAGAGGACTTCATCTATTAGAAAAATGAGTACATCACAACAAAGTAAACTTAACATTTCCCTTCCTCTTTAAATAGATGCAATAGTTGCAACGGGAATAGATTGTTGTTGTTAGTTTCTTTGTTTAACCTTCCACCGACGTGTTACAAGGACTTTATTTCCACATCGCTGACACGAATTCCTGGTTACTGTGACCCCGGAAATCGGAATCAGCCTGAGCCCGAAGTTGGTATGGCTCATTCTTTGTAAAGAGTGAAGGCGTAACCAACCTTGATAGTGGATGCCTTTGTCACCTGCTAAATGAAACACAATGACCACAAAAATGTATCCCCATTCGGGGTGGAGGTACCAACCAGGGTAGGGCCTTCCTCCATGGCTTGTTCAAGTTGAGGTTGAGTGACAGTCAGCATGATAATGCATTCGCTGACCGTAACCGAGTGTTGTCGATATGCATCGGGGTTGTTGTTGTTTTTTAGACCGGATGCATGGTAACAAAAGATTTCATCTATTTCTCACACGATTGTTGTGTTCCCTGGGAAAAAAAGATCAAATCGATCAATACTGTGCAGCTGTAACTGCTTGAGCACTTACCGTTACGATGACAGAACTCTTTACCTCTCAAATTCTACTCGTGTTTCGTAATGGGCAACTTCCAACTATTTGCAGCTTCTAACAAATTTACTGGTTCAACTATTATGCATCACAATGGTATAAAGGCATGGTACGTGATGATTTGTGTCATGATTTTCTACTTTATATGAAAACATGCACTCTAGAAAAGTCCGTGTCAGAGTTGACCCCGATCCGGATCCTGCCATTTCTTGGTCCTGATGACCCGCAATCAACATGCACTCTAGAAAAGTCCGTGTCAGAGTTGACCCCGATCCGGATCCTGCCATTTCGTGGTCCTGATGACCCGGAATCAACATGCACTCTAGAAAAGTCCGTATCAGAGTTGACCCCGATCCGGGTCCAGTGGGGCCTGGTCACGATGACCCGGAATCTATGTCAACATCATGCAGAATCTTAGTAAAAAAAAATTAAAAAATTATAACCACTTTGCAGGTCAATTTGACCCGGAAATGGGTCAGGAGCCAGCTAGAATCCGGAAACCAGATCAATTTTGATCCAGGAGTTCTTTTTAGTGTGGTATGCCGGCCGAACTAGTTGGATTGTTTTCTTCCGGCCTATGCACTATACAGAAAATGATATCATTTTCTTTCCAATGATCCTGCCATCAACCAAGTTTTTGTTAACTGACGGCCGTCAGTAAAAAACAGCTTTTAGGGGGGCTTACTGTTTTGGGGGAGAGGGCGTTTTTTGGTATTCGCGTTGTGTAGGAGTGTACCCAGAGTCAAGGCCACAGCCCGTGCATGCTCACCCTTTACCATTATCCCCTTTTCCGCAGCACCCAGAAAGCACTACGCAGAGCTACTTAACAGTTATGGTATAATCAAAATAAAATGCCTTTATCCCCGATGCAATTATTTCATTTAAACTCTTGGGACGGAACACGTCGGCGCTTCTGTATTATCATTCCGCCTGCTTGGGTTCGGGTTCATTGCCTTTTGTATACACTGTCTTTCGAAATGCAAACCATTTTTGACGGAACTGGTTTTTCAGTTGTGCATTTTTGTCTGCGTGCAACATGTGAATGCATTTGCATTTCAATTGTGGCTGGTAGATATTATTGCTGTTGCTTGTGTTCAATATAAATGAGGGTCTAGCCTCAACTCCACACAGCTGCTAATCTGCCGAGAATACATTTTCTGAATTCACCATTGAGGGATAGAAAGGTTAGATGTTATTCAAATACCCTTTGGGGTAAGTTTATGTTTAAATATACTCAGAAGTTACTGCCGTCTATAGTTTTCAGTCTTGGATTACATAAAGCAAGGACTGGTTATCGCTAAAACAAATGTTTTTTTGAACGACAGATTAAGTTTAAAAAAAGTGATTCCGAAAGCTCGAAATAAACGAGCGCACGAAATGATTTTGTTCCCTCGAAACAAAAGTTTCGCTCCCTCGAAATATCCCTCATTCGAGGGAACAAAACAATCGTGCAACTTTTTTTTAAAGAGCTCGAAATTTTGAGAACTCGAAATTATTCCGAGCCCAAGAAATGATTTCTTCCAGCTGTCAAAATAAATATTATATTATTTTACATATTAAACATATTTAATTATAGTATTATTTTCAAAATTTAATTGTACCAAATATTTACAGCTGTTCAAAATGTTTTATCCTACATGTGTGTGTTTTCAAACTGTGTTTTTATTAGCATGGGGAATTTTTTTTTTTTTACGTGAATTTAATTTAATTGACGATATAAACAACACGACATTCCGACTGGTAACACGTCTTTTTCATTTTTACTTTAAGATTTAATAATTAAGCTTAGCTGTAAGTTTGGATGCTTGCCACACTGAGCATGTGCGACTGTGGGCCTCAATCAAAATATACCATATATAACTTCTTGCGCCTCTAATTTTCCCAATTATGCCTGTATGTTTACCTTCAAACGTGTCCGTGTTATCAACATTAATTTCAACAAAATAATTAGAGACACACACAAAAATAAATAACCATACGTCTATGTTGTGATACTGTTGTTTAATATAAATAATATATATATATATATGTGTTATACAGCACCCGGTCCCTCTTGAATGCATACCATGTCATTATTATTTTCCAAGGCTGTATGCATCGTAAGCTTCGATGCTATAGTGCCATCAATAACAGACCGTGGCATCCATTTTTTTACAAGCTCGGTTTGCTGGTAGTTCTCTTTCGCTTTTGCAATTTTCTATTGTTGTTTCTCCTCGGTATAGGCAGCCGGCTCTGGTAACATTGTCTAGATCCATAGAGCCGTATGGCACTGTAGTATCTTCCTCCATGAATGTTTCTCCGTAAATGTAACTGTGAAACAAATGTACATTTATTACAACAACTCTCGTGACTGTCAACTGAGGGAGAAATCCGAATCTGTGCCAGTTTCCCCCCTTTCCTCCACGCTTTAAGCGATTGCAACCGGGTGCTGTACGGACTATCGTCACAAAAGGGCAATCCTTGCTCTGTTTGATGCCGCATGTTACGACGGATATTGTTGGAATAACGATTGCAGTGTTGCAGTTTGTGTACCGGTAAGAACCGTTTTACCATACAGCAACCGTAGCAGTGTATCGAGAGAGTTGCGACATAGAAGGCCAAGTTCTCCTGATTAGTCACGCGGTTGCTGGACGCCATTTTCGGTCCAAATGCATCACAACCCAATGTACAGACTATAGTCTGGCACCCAACATGCGGTTTTTTTTTTTACCGAACAAAAAATGGCTTCTAATCGAAAGTTGTCGCTACTCTCTCAATGCACAGCTCTGACAGCAGCACAAGTAAAACGTCCTTAAAGCTGTGGTCATATCTAAGGAGATTAGAAGCGAATCATGTAGCGCATGGGAAATCTACCCTTTAGTCCTGCAAACGGTGTAGCCGTCTGTTTCCCCTTTTCAGTTACATGGGTGGCATTATTATTATTATTGTTATTGTTATTGTTGTTTGTGTTCGTGCAATACGTACATACGAACACCTCTTGTTACTATTAATACTATACTATTATTATTATCATTATTATTTCATTTTATCAGGGCATGCAAATGAAATATCACATTTTCATTGGAGCAGGTAACTCCTCGAGTCGGGCTACGTCTCATAGCCTTATATCTCAAGGGTCTTTCTCAGGATCCTCGCTGTTCCCAACAGCGCCGTCTTTTGTGACAGATCTACCCTCACGTTTGTCCCTATGCCATCTAGATGTTTCCCCAGTGCTTTCGGACTGGTGCCAAGTGCTCCAAGCACCACAGGGACTACTTTCACTTCCACCTGCCAAAACTTACAAAGTTCCGGTCCATGGCCAGGTCTTGGTACTTTTGAACCTTTTCTACCTCCTTCGAAGCTACCCTTATATTTACCTGGCACAGATATCAATAAGATGACACATCTTCTTCATCTTATCTAAGACTGCAACATCCGGACACCCATGTTCTATATGGTCAGTCTGAATGTTAAAGTCCCCAGAGGATCTTGACCTGGTCGGTCTCTACAACTTTCTCCGACACGTGGTCTTAAGGACTTACGGCCTTAATGTCCCATCCAAATTATGGTAAAGTATCTTGCTCAAGAGCACAAGTTCCACGACCGGGACTCGAACCCACACTTTGCTTATCACACTTTGCTTGAGCTTGGTGCTCCTAACTGCTCGGCTGGACAGGCCCTTATTTATCTTTCATTACCTTCATTTTCTCTCTCAATCAATGTTACTTTTTCCCGTCTTATTTTTGTTGTTTCAGAAACAAGAACCTGAGATGCTTCTTAAGTGGGATTGATTACGATCAAAAATACAACTTATAAGACTACTCCATCAAACAAGATCTGAGAAAATAGAATACGCCCTCAGAAAACAGTGCCAAAAACAAACAAACAAACAACAACAACAACAACAACAACAACAGCAGCAGCAGCAACAACAACAACAACAACAACAATAAGAGCAGCAGCAGCAGCAGCAACAACAACAACAACAACAACAACAACAACAACAACAACAATAAGAGCAGCAGCAGCAGCAGCAGCAACAACAACAACAACAACAACAACAACAACAATAAGAGCAGCAGCAGCAGCAGCAGCAGCAGCAACAACAACAACAACAACAACAATAAGAGCAGCAGCAGCAGCAGCAGCAACAACAACAACAACAACAACAACAACAACAATAAGAGCAGCAGCAGCAGCAGCAGCAGCAGCAACAACTACAACAATAACAACAACAACAACAGACGGATACTCTCCTTGTGTCAGCTCAAAATGAGAAACTTTAAACAGGCACGCTCCATGCATTTTTGTCTAACTTTGGTCTTAATTTTGGTGGTCTTGAATGTTATATTTTACTACAGTCCCATCTTTGAGCGCAACGAATGTGACCCTTATCTGAGTATGAAAGACGGAAAACAATTTGATCACACTTTCCTCTTGGCCGAACCAGAAACTTGTTTCGACGCTTCTTGGTTTCCAAGGCCTGTCTTCCTGTTGGTTTTGATCGCCTCTTCGAGGGACAACTTCGAGAGGCGTCAAGCGATTCGTGAAACATGGGGAAGTCCCAAGGAGATCATGGGGAAGAATATCACCACAGTCTTCCTGCTCGGGGAGGAGAACAAGAGGTTTTCTCTCCAAACTCGAAATGTACTCATCGAGGAGAGCGCTACACACCGCGACATCCTCCAGGCAGACTTCCTCGACACCTATAAGAACCTCACCATTAAGACAATTGTTGGAATGAAATGGATCCACACGTACTGCTCACATGCCTTGTATTTCATGAAAACAGACGATGACATGTACATCAGTTACGCCAATATAATCAAGAATCTATCTGCACCCTCGACTCCATCCACTGACTTTGCGATGGGTTATCTCTTCAAGGAAAATCCAGCGTCTCGAAGTTCTTACAATAAATTTTACATGCCTAGATGTATGTTCCCAGAGAAGTTCTACCCTCCTTACCTTGCAGGGTCAGGTTACGTCATGTCTGTCGATTTAGCGAGAAAGATCTACCGGACTGCTTTGTATAGCAGCTTCGTTTTTTTCGAGGACGTCTTCGTCGGTGTGTGTTTTCGGACGCTCGGCGTGAGGCCCATAGGACACAGTGGCTTCCACTTCATACACGTTGATTATGAGTATTGCAAGTATAGCAATGACGTGGTTTCATCGCATGGTGTCGAAACAAAGGAAATGTACAGTATTTGGAACGATCTACAGCTTTCCGAAGCTCTATGTTCACAGTAAATACTTGATTATCATACACTTTCTGGTTTGGGACGAGTCTTTTAAGAGTCCATTTCGATTTGCCGAGGAAAGATATTTTGTGCTTGAGGATTTTGTTGTTCAATACAATTGCTACTATACTTTGAAGTTTAAAACACAAGTATTGCGTTGAGATGTAATTTTTTACGTTAGTTTTTGTGACCATCGTGGTGATAATTATTAATATTATTATTATTATTAGTTATTTTTGATAGTTAAACAAAAGATGCCTCATAGATAAACTTAATAAGTGTTGCTCAGAAGCTTGAGGAAACCTTTAACAAAAGTGCCTGCTAAGTGAACCAGAAACACATGGGTTAGCCCATAATGCTCCTCCATGATAAGTGCTCACGGTTCTTTTACGGGCCACGGGACTTACAGCTTAGTGTCACATCCGAAGGACAAAGCACGTATGGTAAAATATCTTGCTCGAGGTCACAAAGTGCCACGACCGGGACTCGAACCAACACTCTGCTGATTAGAAACACCAGAGCTTGAGTCCCAGTGCGCTTAACTATACGGAGGCCATTTAGTGCCACGTTGTGTTTCTCATGGGAAAGACCTATGCGGGCTATTGGGGGTAGAATTTGCAAAGACCCATTTAGGTACCAGTGTTGACAAGCCCATGTTAATAATATGCAAACTCAGGGCATTGAAGTAGTGTGTTCTTATTAATAAATGTTTTAACAATTTGGTGAAATTTAGTTTTGTAAAGTTGTTTTGTACTTTTTCGAACGATATTTGTCTATAAGAAAATACCTACATAAATTTAACAAACGAAAGCTTTCAAGAAAAAACATGCTAATTAAAACATACACATTTTTAATGAAATAGGCTAGTGTGTCAACCATGACTGTGGTTTTTAGGACATGCCATTAGAAGTGTGTACTTATACGTTATATACACTGATATAACTGTGTATAAAGTTATTGTGGAATCATGATTTATTGAGCCCGAACAAACTCTAAATTTAGTATCGTTATTGTTCATATATTTAGTCTTCTAATTAACATTATACTTGAATTAACTAAGTGTTATCTGGGAGGGCCCATATGCATCACCCGACACAGAATTCATTGTAGCCCAGATAAATCCCATGTATATGCCCATAATTATGGGATAACCCATGATGCTACCCACCGCAGGTTGTTTTCCCAAGATGCGACCCAGATGTATATACCCCAAATGGGTTATCTGGGCCTACCCAAATGGGACCCATATGATTCTCAGGGTGCAGGATACGTTGGGCCCACATGGGCTACCCCATCTGGGTCTCTTATGTTGGCCCATATAAATGGGACCCATATGGAACCCAAGTGGGCATGCTTCCTGGGAAGTGAAAACCCTACTGCTGTTCATATCGTTCAACCACAATCAGCCGCACAAAGAGAGTTGTTCTTGATACCTGTTCATCAGGAGTTAGAGCTCTCGAACTTCCGGGAAATGAAAGCTTTAATGAAAAACAACGAAATATTTAATAAGAACAAGGAATACCATGGAGCAATAAACTAGCCATGGGAATACGAAGCAAGGAATAAGGAAGTACAGGTGAAGTTTCTCATCAGCTGCCAATTTTACAAAAAAAATAGTTTTGGTATATTTAAGGGGTAGAGCAGCTGCAACTGTTATGGTGTATAGGATAGTATATGTTGCTGGGTGTCTCAAGGTTGCTTTGTGCTTTTTTAATGTCGGTTCCCCACCAGCCGACATATCATTGATTCAGAAACAAAGTTGCCGAATGCCGCGGGGTGCAGCGCAAAAGCTATTTGCGTACGTGCCCTTAACAGTTCACAAGGCGTCTGTACCCTTATTATACTGGTCGTCGTGAATAAAAGAGGTACGAAATTTTGGTGTGTTTTTTCCGCATGAATTCCCACCGTGGTTGTGATCCACACTGGTCTTGCCTATAAAGCCCGTGTTGCATTGAATGGGGACTGTCGTCATGATCAGTAGCTGGCCGTGGAGACAGTCCCACTTTAAACACTCATTTAAAACATTCCCCCCCCCTACCCCCAATGCTACTGATAATGATAAGCTTGTGTATATAAGCGCGCTAGTCGCATATTATATGTACACGTAGGCTTAGCCTCGTTGCCATGGGCAGCGCTCCGTATCGACACCTCTCGTCACTAACCCCTGGAAGGGAAACACTAAAAATGCACGTTTTTCGACGCATACATTTCAAATGAGTCATGTTTTTACGTAGTCACTGTTAACTGCACGCAGTTAGACGCATGCACCACAAGATCAAAAAAGAACAAGAGGGAACCAGTTGCTCCCATGACTTGATGCGTCCTTTTACAGCGCGCTCTGCATAGTCTCTAACACAAAATGGATCAACCACATGACTAATTAAAATATCCAATGTATTTGGATATTTCAAAGTCGCACTTCCAGGGGTTGCGACCGAGCAAGGCATTCTGGGAAAGAAAAAAACATGGCGCAGCGAGATCGTACACCACTGGGAACGAGGTTGATGTAAGCTTAACTAGATCAACCACTAAAAACAACACACGTAGGGTAAACTGACTTCCAAAATGGCGTAACCAAGACTTATTGGGGTGATGACGTCAGGTGAGATAGGCGAATACTGTTGGAAAGGGTACATAGTTCCCTTTGATGTGATAGGTAGGCCGTATCAGAATTGGCGGCTACGGCTAAGACTCTCAGGGTGTTACCTAATGACGTCATCCTTCACTCAAATCACTGACTTTTCAAAGGGGCATTTCTTGAAGGAAAAAATACGCGTTTACATCACAAACAGTAATTTTTACATGCCCAGAAGTACGTGAGTGGGGGTCTACCCTCCGTATCTCGCAGGGTCAGACTTTTATAGCGAGTAAGATTTACAGGTTGTCTCCGGACGTCAAGTTCGTTATCTTTGAAGACGTCTTGGTTGAGACGCTACACTAATATTATTATTATTATTCAACCCAAGGAAATGCCCATGATATGGAATTATCTAAAGAAGACATCTAAGCAATGTTGACAATGGGCATCAAAATAGTAAAATATTCAACAGGCATTACAGACGCAAAGTTACAATATATTAATTTCACAATTTCGACCCACCTGAAGTTTTGCATTATGGCGCATTTTTGTGTGGTTTTCTTCTTCTTTCTGTTAGCATAACCGAACTCAATGATGGACATTTTTGCATCAACGAAGCCAGCCATGTTTTCGGGTTTGGCCGTATAATATGAGTAATGCATAAATGATTGAGTCAGTTTTATAAACGCATGACTGGCTTTCCATGAACCATTAACATCGCATGATTGTAATAATATCGGATATTTTTCTGCGCAGTCGCCGCTGCCTAAAAAATAGTGAATTGGATGTCTTTGTGTTCGCTACGTGTTATTGCAGACGATACTGAGTGGAAACCACTGCACGCGGTGTACAATTCTCCAGTGTCGTGCATAAAAACCAATGTGAACAACGCCACTCGTTTGATATTTGGGCAAGAGTCCTTCAACAGATTGGAGTTTGTAGAATGTTCTTCGTTGTTACAAGCCAGGGTACAGCTTTTTCTCATACTCTCTCTCTCTCTCTCTCTCTCTCTCTCTCTCTCTCTCGTCTCTCTCTCTCTCTCTCTCTCTCTCTCTCTCTCTCTCTCTCTCTCTCTCTCTCTCTCCACCTCTCTCTCTCTCTCTCTCTCCCCCTCTCTCTCTCCTCTCTCTCTCTCTCTCTCTCTCTCTCTCTCTCTCTCTCTCTCTCTCTCTCTCTCTCTCTCTCTCTCTCTCTCTCTCTCTCTCTCTCTCAACTGAAATCGCCATAGAGGTACATGATGACCTCTATATAGGTCTTATACTGCAGTTTGTACTGGTAGGTATCCTAGCACTCCTCTCCTATGTAAGTGTAAGTCCTTCAAAATGGTAGTCTGGGATGACCTCTATATAGGTCTTATACTGCAGTTTGTACTGGTAGGTGTCCTAGCACTCCTCTCCTATGCTGCAGGTGTAAGTCCTCAAAATGATAGTCTGACCAGTACGAGCGTAAATCCGAAAATATCCTCCACGTTTTTGGACCGGGGAATGGCCTGTAGGATCCCCCTATTGTTGGACTTTTTCAAAATGTTAGCAAGCACCTTTCTTTCGTATATGTGTTGCCAACATAAAATAAACGTCTGTTCTTAATTATACGTCATTGTTCCTCAGAACTGCCCTAAAGAACTACGCAAATTGTTACCACCAATATAGGGTATGTCGGCTTTCCTGGAGGCTCGTCCAACGTCTCAACGTTTGGAGCTTATATAAATTATTAAGAGAAACTGCTTTTATTATAATATGACTTGACAATAACACATTTTGTTCATATCCTGATAAATACAATGACATTATCAAGGGCTCCGTACCAACAACATTATCTCGAATCATGAAATATTATTTCGTTCTCAAGAAACAATACATTTCGTTCCCCCGAACAAATTGAAATATTACTTCGAGGGAACAAAATAACATTTCGAGGAAACGAAATAATACTTCGAGGGAACCAAACATTTAGAGAGAATGAAACTTATTTCTCTGTTGTTGTTTTGTATTACCTGTTGTATGTTTCCTGTACTTCTCCCTTTTTAGGGGCTCCGAAAGAATACAGTCAGAGTTGCCCGTTGGTCCCCAACCCCCACCCACCATGACTCGGAAAGCAATGAGTATTGTAACAGTCCAAAAAACTCCAATTTATCCGTGAATATAAATCACTCAAAAAGCCTGAATTTTCTCAGATGCTACAAAGAAATCAAACAAGGTGACAATGACATAAAGAACACAGAATCAAAATGATTTAGTGATGAAACTATCAACCATTTCAAATACCGATTAGGTTTAACAAACGTACAATGATTAATTGCTTCAGGCTGTGCACACACCAGTGTAAGAGTAAAACAAATTCTTCCGTTTGTACTTTCAGAAGGCTTACTCCAAGTACTTGACTTGAATGAATCAAGGGACCTCTTCATCTTGTACCGAGAGAAAAATCTGCCCGTCCATAAGATGCTGACCACACCAGTAGGAATCAAAATATTGGTCGAGCCCCAAAGACGACGCGGGATCTGTGTATGCTTCGGTCTCTCACTGATCTGCCTTGTCAGTGTTTGCCTTCTATCACAATTGTGGGTTTCCTTCATTACTTATCCCACGTACCGCTACAGTCCAAACGAGGTTCGGTATTATCGGCACTTTAATAAAAGCTTGCAATTTGATCACAAGTCCATATTTGATCACACCTTCACCTTGGCTGAGCCTCTGACTTGTTTCAACGGGTCTCGGCATGCAAAGTCTGTTTTCCTCTTGGTTTTTATCGCTTCGTCGAGCGGTAACTACGAGAGGCGTCAAGCGATACGTGAAACATGGGGAAGTCCCAAGGAGATCATGGGGAAGAGTATCATCACAGTCTTCCTGCTCGGGGTGACGGAGAGCGGTACTCCAAAATTACAGGATTTGCAGAAGGAGAGCGCTACACACCACGACATCCTCCAGGCAGACTTCCTCGACACCTATAAGAACCTCACCATTAAGACAATTGTTGGAATGAAATGGATCCACACGTACTGCTCACATGCCTTGTATTTCATGAAAACAGACGATGACATGTACATCAGTTACGCCAATATAGTCAAGAATCTGTCTGCACCCTCGACTCCATCCACTGACTTTGCGATGGGTTATCTCTTCAAGGAAAATCCAGTGATTAGGTCCCGAAACAGTAAATTTTACATGCCGGAAAATATGTTCCCAGACAAGTTCTACCCTCCATATGTCGCAGGGTCAGGCTACGTCATGTCTGGCGATTTAGCCAGTAAGATATACAGGGTGGCTCCAAACGTCAAGTTCGTTATCTTTGAAGACGTCTTCGTTGGGTTGTGCTTAAAAACGCTACACGTGGTACCCATCGGACACAGTGGTTTCACTATTTTTCACATTCATTATGAATTTTGTGAGTATCGCAATCACAGAATGTCATCTCACCGGGTTCAACCCAAGGACATGCACAGAATATGGAAGGATCTCAAAGAGAATACCAAGCAATGTTAATTGCGTTTTGTTACACAAGTTGTGTGTAGAAAATAAGTTGTTTGAGCTGTAGCAGGTGAACATGTCTACACATTCAAACCGAGGACTTTAAGAAAAGAGATGAAAAGAGATCGGGAAAATGACATGGGAACAGTCCTCTGTGTCTTTTCGTGTACAAAACCAACGGGGACGTCGCTAAAAAGAAACGTCCATATATATTGACGGGTCTAAATGAGAATACTATTTTAAGGGCAATTTTAACCCTTTCAGTACCAAGAGATACTTGCAACTAAATGCAATGGCGACCACAGAAATTTCATCGACATGACTATCTTGGTTACCAAGAGTATTATGTCAAGTTTAAGGTTACAGCGCCCTCACAAGGCAGATTGGGGTTAACCTAAGTCCTAGACACAGAAGGCAACTTGTACAAGCAATCCATGTTCACAATGAAGTACATGATGAAATTACTATTTCCGTTTGGCATATTGCCTTTTACTAATTAATTGCCTCTGAATTGCCTTTTGATATAAAGCCTTTAAATAGATATTCTAGGTTTGGTATTATGACCAATGAATACCAAATTGAGAAGTTTCAATGTGAAAGCTTAACATTTCTAAAGTTGATATTCATACAAATCTGCCGCCTGAAAACTTGTTCCTATACTGAAATGTTGTTTCTGAATCCTAAAATAAGCAAAAGGTTTTGTTTACGCACATTACGAACTTGGACTAAATTACTGATGAAACCAAAACTATTATTCGTTAACACCTTTAATGTCGGAGGAAATGAGCTGTACAAATGTACACCTATCATGAACCAATATGTAAGTAAGAAATTCCAAAAGTGCTTGCATTCCTTTCGGAAGCACCCCCCCCCCCCCCCCCCCGCCTCAATGTTGGAAACTTTGGTTGGTGTAGAAATTCTTTTAAGTGCTGACTTGAAAGGGTGTTGCCACATAGGTACCGAAATGAGAAACAACGTCAACATCATAGGGTGCTAAAATAACACCAATCATAATTGTTATAGCTTTCCAATTTTCAGGTTTTATACAAGTACATGACAAAGACGACGGAGTTTGGTCTCAACTTTCGCAATACACATTGCAGTGTATATAGCATTGTTTTATTGTCTTGAAAAAGAGATAAGATACAGCATTTGGAAAAACAACAATAATACCACATTCCTTGTCCTATTTAACAGGACTAAGCTGCTATTTACATAAAAATGAACAAACACACCTCGCCTGCGAGATTGTTTACAGCCTTTCATTTATATTCAATAGAGATATCAAGTGTCGTGAATCTATTCACAATGTCACCTTGTTTACAAAAGGACAATTTTCATACAACTGCATAAGCACCGAAATACCTTAGCACGAGGAAATTATGCTGGCCGTGAGTAAGCCTACCAGCTAAAATACCGTGTCACTAACGTACCATCTGTGACTGGTTTCCTGCTGCTCAGTCTTACTTGGCAGCAAATACATTGTTATGCAGTATTTTATGCTTAGGGGAAGCAGCTCTTACTATAAAAATGGGACCAGTGGATACTACGATTGACATTTACAAAGATAAAATACAACACTGATTAAATAACAGCTGGTTACATTTTGCCCCCTTTCGTCATATCCAAAATGGATTAAGTTCACATGGTGCCATCCCCAAAAGAGTGTATGTATCTTTCTTTGAGCTGTGTACAAGTTGTACATGCAAGAAGTCCAGCCGTCGATTTCACCAAACTCTTCCTAACTTAGGATTAATCTTAGGACTTAGGACGAGTCCCAGCCTTGCACTGTACCATGTAAACCTTAAGATTAATCCTAAGTTAGGACTAGTTACTCGTCCTAACTCGAGATAGGATTAATCCTAGCGTTTCGTGAAATCGGCTGCAGGCTTTGTGGATCTTTTGTAAACGTTTGATGTCACGATAGCATGGCACAATTACAATGTAGTTACCAGGGCAATTATTATTAGTCACATCAATGTTTGTGCAACTAAGTTTTTGTTCTGATCAGCTTCTGACAATCGGGACAGGTTCCCGATTTACGAAGCTGGTAAACTCTGAAAAAAATATTGCCGAGTACAGAAGGGGAAAGTCTCGTGGGTCAGGTAATTCTAAGTTGGGCGCTTATATTTTATAACCTTTTTCACCTGGGGATGAGTGCAACAGTAACTGCTAACCGGTTTCATCATAAAATAGCCCAATTACAACTTCGTAATAGGTAAATGCAATAAATAAACTGCTTTTTAAGATGTAAGTTATATATATAACTTGTCTATATAACTTGCCAGGTGACACATTTATAAATATTATTTTTAGGATTGGCAACAAATATTTTTATTGAATCACCGTACTATGAAATGGAATTTAAATAAAAAATATACTTTATCTACGGGTTAATTTGGTATGAATTCATATCGTAGTTCCTTTGGTGTTTGTCTTCGTGGAACCAATCCTGTTTATTATAGCAAAAAGAGCCGGCCCACCATTGACTTCAAATCGACACTTTTACCAATAATGTTATGTCGATGTGACTGTTGGAAATATATATAATATAGTCGGCAACACAAAGGTCACAGAAGGCGACAGCAAAACAGCAGGTCAATGTCATGCGCCCTGACATCATTGCGTTCAATTGCCGTTAATAGCTTGCAAGTCACCAATCCCACAGACCTGAGTTTACAACACACCTATTGAGTATAATCTCTATTTTTTCTCCCCCTAACGCCAATTTCAATCGACTTTTTAGTTTTCCTCAAAAATCGGGGCCCGCATTTCAAAGCCTGAAGAGCACTGTCATGATCAACCCCAGGGCGGTGACGGTTGCCGCTGCAACCCCCTGACCTGTGGCACCATTTGAACCCTCGTTCGCCTCGTCCTGCAGAATCTCCTGCAGGTTGCAGTTCAGGAAGTCGACGCCGAAGTAGCGCGGGAATCCCTTGGCGACGGCCCCGGCTGTGTCGTTGAAAAACCAGTACTTCCTCCCTCTGATAAAATAACCGTTTCCTGCAGAACACACATAATGTTCATAATTATTACAATTCCTGCTTCAACATTAAAATCCCTTGGAATCTACGGAAACGCTAATACCATTGCACTGTTTCGAAGAATATTCAATACGTTTACGACGGGGGATGAACACAGTAGATTCAGATAATAGCCTTTAGACCCAATAATACAAATTCCAAGTCATCAAGCTTTGCATCTGATGGAATACTTGATGGATTTCAGCCAGGATTGGCTATTAGATGTTCAGTACAATGCTTAGTGAAGGTTCAAGAGCGGTGGTCAATGGTGGAATGTGTTTTAGTCAAAGGATTAAACCCAGGGTATAGTTTGACATTTTGCCATGCTATTTAGTTAGGTCTCAACTGGGAGATTGGATTTGTTAAGATTATTTACCTATTTTTTAGCTGAGTACACAACGTTAGCTTACAAACCTACTATTGACAACAGTGGTATCATCGAGTGTTCAGCTGTTAATTTATTATAGTGACATTTGTTACCGGTAAATGCCAATGAGTGGATTGTGAATAAATTAAAATTGTACAACAACCAGCAGCTATATACTCCTATTTACTTTTTCTCCTCCTTTTGCTATAAATGGATATGTTTGTGTTTGTTCTTGTTTATGCCTCTGACGAAGGTCCGGATTGGATCGAAAGCTAAGGCCATCTCCCCTAATAATTGTATATATACATATATATATAAATAGTTTGGGTTTGAACAAAGAAAAATTGACTGGAGCGGGACTTGAACCAACGACCTCCGGATTAACGTACCGGCGCTCTACCAACTGAGCTATCCAGCCCTATGTTGGCGGTCTCCCTATTAGTCAATATCTTTGTATATATATATATATATATATTGCAGCTGTATCTATTCTGAAATCAATACTGGTGCTGTATCTAATTACAATACATTAAATGTTGGCATAATAAAGAAATATTTGACTACCTAGAAAAAAACAAAGTAATAAATGAACCATAACGATGACACACGAGTCATTAACATGCAGATGTTATGTTCATTGTCTGCGTTCATCCCAACGTGCATCAGAAGCCCCTTATTTTGCCTGTCACTCGTCGTAAATTTCACAACGGAAAAACAAAGCAAATTGAACGCCACCTTGTGACTGGTTGCCGTTTCCTATAATTTCATTTTTAAAAGATGTCATATTTGCATTGGGGATAAAGAATATTATCAGTATTTTTCCCGAGTTCTGTGACAAAAATCCACAGGAATATCCCCCGGGTAATATGCCTGTTGATTTTATTTCCACATGGCTCGGGAAAGTGCACCTAGCTTAACACACATCGGTGTACTGGTATACCGCTGTAATAATTGCTATAGCATGGTTCATGGGGCACAAAATGACCCAAAATAATTCCACCATTTTAAACATTATATATTTATTGGTACAAATAACAAAAAAGTAGTGGAGTCATAAATTTAATATACCCCTAAAGAAATTATGAAAAAATGCTTTGTGTCTGCCTTCACGCAGCAGGAAGTGAAACAAAAGCCGTCGGGAGCAGTTTTCTAGTCGGTGTTCGGGCGTAAATTGTAGCCTGTATATATTTTGTATTCAACGTGTTTACTCGCTTGTGAATAATTATATTCCAGCCTGCTTTGCGACAAGCATATACAATGTGAATTGCATGGCTACAAGGAATTATTGTTAACAAAAATAAAAATTACGTTTGCAATCAATAGTGCCTGTATTGTCAGGAGAAAATATTAGCCAAACAATCGAACACATGCCTATAGACCTATACGTACGTACGGGTCAATTACGCTTGAGTGCATTTATTAAAAACGTACAGTAAAACGGAATGTGACAACAAAATCCTACTGGGACAAAGTGAGCGCGAACATTATGCTAAAAAGTACTTGACAACAAAATTGCATAGCAAAAAAAGGTTACTGGCTAAAATGTCATAAAGTTTACACCGTTGCTACTGGTGCCCCACTCATTTATTAGTTTATTTATTTATTTTTCTTGTTATACTTTTGTTTGCCATTTGCTGCTTAGCAGCTTTTTGAAAAAAACTGGGCCGCGCATTTCCATTCAAATGGATTTCGACTTACCGTCCCGAAACCTGAAGGCAGACCCCAAGTTACTTGGAACACCAGGGAAGATTTCCTGAATTGGGTACGGCCAATTAGCATCTACCGTCTTGGAGACTTCGTCAAACCTCCACACCTTGTCACCCTACACACACCAAGTATAAATGTGTAGGAGTTTGTCAGAATTTAGCCTCAACGTAAAGGTACCTTACCATTTAACGTAGCATTTATCTATTTGCAGTGTTATAATTTAGTCAGGGGTAGCATTAAACAATTTTTACAATTACATGCCTGTAAGGGCCCTTTTTACAAAAAGTCAAAAGTAATTAAGTAAAATACAGAGCAATTAAGAATAACCATTCATCAAAATTAGACCGACTTTGTAGCATCATGATACTCACAAGAAATGAGGTCAGAATGTTTTGAAAACAAACTCAAAAGGGTCATTTTACTTTAAAAAAAAGCTCTAATCGCGTATAACTGTACAGCGTACGCGATTTTTATTATATCATTGCCTTTTTTTCTTACCTTGAAAAAGTAGGTTTTGCTGTACTCCTTCCACGTCATGACTGCGTCAATGTCTATAGGAAGGTCACGTGAAAGGTCACTGATGTATTTAGGATATCCACTTTCCAAGGTGATACCATCAAACTGCCAGTACATGTCACCTTTAAAAAAAAGGATTATATTATAGTTTCAAGTCTGAAAGCTCACTGATCACTGCCCACTGATTAGAAATCGAGTAAAAGAGGAACACATCGCTGTCTTCTGGAATAAAGTGATGTTTCATGGCATATAAGACATCACAGGTACTGAATAAAAATTGAGTTGTAACTTGAATCACGTGTTTTTTTTATGATGAATGTCGTTAAAAAAGCAACGTTTCGAGAGGCCTTTTTCGGCCAAATACTCACAAATACCCCAGCAGCTGCTCAAGTATGCAAATGATATGCACACGACCCCAAAGTACTAAAGAGTTTAGATTGAGTTTGGTCAGAGACCATCGCTTCGGCATAACTGAATAACATTATCGGTCCATGTCCTGCCCCTGGTTTGAAAGCCCCGGTTAAAAACGAAGGAGAGGTCTACTGCCTTTGCTCGAGGTGTAGTTTGAACTCGAGCAAGAACCACGCAAAAAACCCACACCGCAACCGCCATGGACTGGGTGCCCCAGTGTACCCAAGACAGTGTCACCCCTGGCAAGCCACAGACACAATCGGGAGGATTTTGTTCACACAAGACAGAGGGATCAGAGTAAGTCAATGGTTTTCAAACACAGTCAACAACCTGATTGTTTGGGGAAGAAATGTGAACTTGACTAGACTGCCGAAACATGGTACTATAACTGGATCGAAATAGTTATACTGTGCCCGTACCCCCCTCCCCCACCCATGTTTGCATACTTTACCACACTATTTTCCTCTTGTACAAAAGTACAATAACAGAATTCCGAGCTTCCAAACACACAATGAAGACACAGTGCGGGGATGTGTGTACACTGCTCATCGACCCCCAAATGGAAATAATTGCCCATTTATTTTTGTTCGCTCAGTTGTAAGCAAATCGGTGTCTTTCGGACCAAGAAGAAAAATGATCGGACGACGGTTTGTTTTGTTTTTCGCTATATGCTATGGGGCTGCACCCCACTAAATAAAAAGAAAACAGAGCATCGGCCTCCTTAATATTTTGTAGGCTCTAAATATTCTGTTCGAAGCAGATTTGAGATTACCAATAAAATAAGGGATACATGTGTAAAATGTTTACCAAACTGTGACTTCCAACTTGTGGGGACATTTTCAAGATTGATCCTCGGACGTTTGAAAAATTACACCGGTTTAGGGGTGTTTTTATTCGGAGGGGGAATAACTTGACGGGCCCAGGGACTCCCCCATATCGAATTGAGCAGAGGATGAAAGTTCAAGACTCAATGGATAGTTTTCCCTTTACGGTAACAAGCCGTGAGACTTCTAAGATTTTTGTTTGGTTTCGTGTTTTTTGAATATTTAGCATTTTGCACTGTATGCTATGAGAGTTTATTTAGTGGGATTGTGTGTGTTTGTAATTAGACTGCAACTCCCACTAGTTCTATTCTACGAACCATGCACAGTCAATACTACATACACGTCGTGACAACTCCACCGATAGAGGGCGTTTTCTGGCCTACATCAGGTTTGCATGATGATGGAGGAGACACGGTACATACTTAATTTTTCTGAGGGTGTGTGATAATTATTTCGGGAAAATAGCATTAGCTGTTGCAAACTGCTTACCAACCAAAGGGACCTATGGTATAAATACAATATAGTTCACCAATAAACTACTTTTCTCTCCCTCTCCCCATCATTGACTTTGTCCTTCATGTTCCCCACCTCTTGTGATCAACCAGCCCCTTCCCCCAATCCCCCTCCCTTTTGTCACCCTCCTTTCTGTTAAGCCTCCTGCTTTCTCTGTGTATTTTCCTCTCCATCATCGATTTCCACTTGACTGCTTTTGTTACATCAGTAATGTATACATGTACCTGTTTATGTTTGTCTTGTCATTTAGCCTTCGAGAAAGACTCTGCTAGGGTTGAAACGTCAGGCCACTAACTATAAGGTTTTTTTTGCATAATTATTTCGGTTCTTAAAAGACCCAGAGGTTTTTTTTAGACATCGGGTATTAATCTTAGGTTTACTGGAAGTCAAAAAACGGGCACATGAAGTACGCTCCAATTTCAACCCAAGCAAAACTGGTGAAATGCATACCTTTGAAAAAAAGAGTTTTCTGGTCGTGCCATCTTTCGTAGCCGGCGTCTATCCTAGTGGGGAGGCCTTGCCAGAAGTATCTGACTCTGTCGCCCTCTTGTGGAGAGACGAGCTGTCCCACTCGGGGTATTCTCCAGTATCGGGCTCCCTGTTACGTAGAAAAGGGTAAAAGGCATAATAAATGAATAAATCAAATGAGCATGAAATTAGTCTCGACAATAAGGTGTGCGGTCTCGCAGTGTATCTCTTGTGAGTTGTGCCCAATTTCATAGAGCTGTTGTAAGCACTGAATATACTGCTTAAAAGTTTTCTGCTCAGCAAAAAAAAAAAAAAAAACATTCAAGGGGACAGAATCTCCAGGGACAGATTTCCCCATGACATCGGCACATTGTTCTGGAGGTCATTGGTTCAAGTCCCGCTGTAGTCAATTTGTCTTTGCTCAACCCATATTGTTATTGTTGTTAACTGAAGTAACGAACTTCAATCGGCTTACCCTGAATCCAAAAATCTCTCCTCTGACGTACGCCACAGCCTCAAATGCTTTGTTGCACGTGTCTTTGTTTTTTCTCTGAACCGTCGTGGTTGGTATTTCGGTGACATCAGGAGTATTGGTAGGCCTGGGGTCTGGATTCGGCGGTGAGGTTTGTTTGGATCCTGTTTGATTCGAAAAGAACAGAACATGGTCTCGCTGTAATAATATGCATCATGAGTTTCGCTCACTCATCCCCACCCCCTGCCCCTTTCCACGCCGTGGGGTATCTTTTCTGTATTCAGTTCTTACATTAGGAGTCACCGAACTCATGGGTCCAAATGCTTGTTGTCCTTGAGCAAGACTTTTAATCATAAATTGCTTCCCTTAACCAAGGTGTACAAAATGGGATCTTCGGAGTGCCGAAATTGTATTTATAGCAGCTTGACGTAAGCTCACAATGGAGTTGAGACATTTGCAGTAGTTGTTGATTACCCGGTAGTTTAAATCAGTACAAGCTCAAACTGATTATCAAGTTCACACTCTTGCCAAACCTCACAAGAAACAGTTCAGTAAGAAAACAGAGTGTCAAAGTTGAGGAAAAGGCATTGGGAGATTAAATTGCTTATACCGATTGCCGCAATTAAAATAAGCCCCGATATTAAAGTGTATACGATCCGGGGGGGGGGGCACATAAACCGTTTTGCGTTGTTTTCACATAAACCAGACCGTCAATTTCGTTTCATTTTTTGGTTATGGTGTGTTGCATGAAAACAGTGAATGGTGCACTTTGCCCAAAACACAAATTTTCTAGTTACAAGGATATGTGCGAGATATTATTATTATTACACTTCTTACCATAGATAAGCTGCATGCCAAGGATGTCATCGTAAGAAAGTCTAAAATTGGGGTCGTAGCCAGCGTAGAACGGCTGCATGAGGGCGCCCTGTACTTCAGAGTGCGCCAATCCCAAGCTGTGTCCGATCTCATGCGTGGCAACTTGGAGTAGATTTATACCTGAATTTAAAGATGATTCGATTTAGGTTTGGTTATTACGGTGCCAAAAATCGATAATCTCCTAACAGTTATCACTTCTAAAAGTGTGTTATTTTGATGTCGTACTTGCATCAATGATAACGGCAAATTTATGTCCACCAACGGATAAAATTGTCCCAAAATACCGTTCTCAGTTCTTGTTTTGATTTGACAAAATCGCAACAAGCTCATAACCGGCATGCACCCAAATCAAAATTGTGTGGGTTTTTTTTCCTTCGGAGTATGTTTAAAATCTGATGACAGTTTTACAGATTTGTTGTACGCTATTATTGGAGCAGATAGCGGAAATTTGAGCTAATTGTGCCTTAGCTGATATGGAATGTGACACACAATCAGAGTATGCAATGAGAAAGATAGTTGGCTAAAGGGCCATCACAGATTTGTCCTTTGAAAAACATTAGGTAGAATAGCAAGCAATTCTCAAATCACAGGCACAGTCCCATCACCTATCTGCCGTACATGAACAAGTACAGAGGGTCGGTAATTTATCTTCTAAAAACGAATCGCCATTCCTACATTTTAGGAAAGGAAAAGTCACAGTGACAATTGAAATAAAAGAATAAAAGCTGATCGAGCCAAAAGTTTGCACCAAACAACAAAATAAGTATTGTATGATTTTCTACAATTTCATACCGTCGTAGCCGTATGATGTGAACGTTTCGGAGTCGTCGAAATGCACATCGCCGTCCAGGTCGTCGAATCCGCTCATCGGTGGGTAGGCGTGTGCCAGGGTGCCTCCCGGGCCGTCGAAAGCGAACAAATCCCCGTGGCTATAGGAACCGAAACTGATGTAAATGTCCGCGTAGCCTGCGGTCACCTCTAAGAACCGAAGAGGGACGACGTCGCTCCAAAGCTTGAAGGACTCCCGCATGGTAGCAACTATCTCGCTGAAGGATAATTCTGGCGGGCTGTTCAGAACTCTGATGGAGAAATTGAAATACATTTTGATATATTTGTTTTTTCGCTGATAACTGCTGTGATGATGGTGATTTGAGTAACCAACGGTGTGTGAAGGCTGTTGTCATGCGAAGCTTGCGTGCTGATTGGATAACGGGCGCGAAACAACACATGTTGTTATTTAAAAAGTCAAAAACCTTGTAATGTTCTCGATTTACTAAACAAAGTCACAGAAAAAGACAAAAGGTTTTGCGGCCAGTTTTTTGCGATCTCCACAGGGACCTGACTATAAATTGCACTCACCTGTAGGTCAAGTCCTTCTTTTGCCACTTGCCCCCTGTGTGGGCGTACCTCTTGAGCCTCCCACCTAACACCGTGCCGTTGGTCCCCCGTCCACTGGGGTCTGGCACGCCGCACCTCGGCATCTTCATGACCCTCAGGGTTTCGGCGTCCACCTCTCCCGTCTGGGGTAAGTTGGCAAATCGCTGCATGCGCTGAATGGACGAGCGTACGTCTGTGACGGTGAGCAGATCGGCGCCTTCTGAAGCAGGGGGGTTCATGTACCCGTATGAAATGAGCCAACTCTGTTAAAGATGGGGGTGGGGGCGGTCAAAAAATACTTTAGTAAGCGTCATTCAAAAACAGCAATAGTGTAGAATTGAGGACCGACGTATTGCTCCAATAATTTGAAATCCAAAGTGTGCAGCGTGGACACTGTATCATAACAAACCACCAGATTAGATTCGAGAATGACATTACCAAACGTTAGTCAACGTTAACTTGTAAACGGCCGAATGGCACTGTTTGCATGTTTGTGATCGTAAGGCTTTGGACAGCCGCCGGGGCCGAAGTCTTGAGTTCCCTTCGATAGATTTAGTGTAGGATTGGCATCTCGTCCGTGATGTGACTTGAAATTAATTTGAATCTTTACTTCTTGCAATGTATCACCACTTTGGGGGCGCATAATAATAATAATAATAATTGATTGATCTATCGTTCTATTCCAAAAGAACATACCCAAATCATCCTAGGGAAGGGTTACAACAACACTTAAAATAACTTGGCTATTAAAAGTATTCATTTTTAACTAATTTTGTAGAGTTGATTTCCTTCAACTTAGGGACAGTGGATAAATTAAGAACGCGTTCGCACGCGTGCAGACGCGTGGCTGCAAGGAGTCGTTCCAAAATTGTCACTAAGAAAAATCCATGTAAAAATACCAGGCCGGAAAGACAATGATCGTATACAGTACATATATGGATTATATTTTTGTCAACTGAAACGACAGCAGACTTATTGCGGGAAAAAGGCTAGGGTTTATCCTTTTTTTTACTTAGAAAAATCCATGTAAAAATACCAGGCCGGAAAGACAATGATCGTATACAGTACATATATGGATTCTATTTTTTTCAACTGAAACGACAGTAGACTTATTGCGGGGAAAAGGCTATGGGTTTATGTGTGTACATGTTGTAACCTGCCTCCCATGCGTCAGTTGTGTTTTAACAGCTTCCCTGCAACCAGTCGTGTGAGCTGCCGATAGAGGGCGCAAGTTTTAAAACGGCTATCAAACTAGTGATTGTATCAGAATAATAAGAACAGCGGTCTAAGTGAGGTGAAGACTAACTAAGTCGTTAGAATTAAATAAAATGACAAAGCCGTGAATCAGAGACTAATGAACTTAATGTTGTTGAATGCAAGGACTCTGGAAATTAAAGTGACAGTTTATGAGTCCTGGGTGGGTTTGGACGGACAAATTGGAACATATTTTAGGGCCGTTTACTCAAAATGTGAAAGCAGCTTAAGCCTAGTTATTTCAATTTACAACAGTTGTAAATCTCGGTGGTAAGAAAGATAACAATGGGTCATTATGAGGGGGGCAGCTAATCTTGTAGTTATTTCATACGTCAGACGACTGAAAAATAAATCGCAGTCCATAAAACTGCAACCTGCAATAGTCTTAGAACTGCAATAGTTACAATGCAACAAGTGTTTCTGTAACCAACTGAGGTGGTTTAACCTAACGAAGAAAAGTGGTATGTGGAACTTGCATTTTATATCAACACTGTGATGTTATGATGAACTTTCCACATCCTCCTTTTTTATCTTTTTAATTTCCCCTAGTTTTCAAGTTTACCCGGAAATCCTCACTGACACAATGCAAATGACTAACATACTATAAATAGAACAATCTGCAAAGGTTTATAAGTACGCGTACTGGTACGGTTATTTCTGGACATCGAACACACAGTTATAATATTTACACTTTTCGGGTGGTTTTTTATTTTTTTTTTGGGGGGGGGGTCTTTTTAATATCGTTCCCACAGTTGCAGAAAAAAGAACAGGATATGTAATGATTGAAACAATCAAGATAAGCCTCAGTCTGAGAGCTCACTGACTATGAAATTCGCACCAATGCCAAACTTCCTGAGAAATGTTTCTGTTTGAAACTAAATGTCAATTGTCAGAGTTGAGAAAAATAGCATTTGGGCGAAAGCGCCATTGAGTATTTTGACCGCGCAAGCAAAAAAAAGGAGGAAGCAAACACGTATGAACGTGCACAGACAGCACAGCTTCCCCGTAGTATAAAAACGACTACAATTTTTTTGATAGTTTGTCACGAGAATCTGAGCATCTATAATTGGATGAGGTTTTCGCAGGCTGGCTTTCTCTATACATATTCATGGTTTGTAGACATTCAAATTTGTTGCCAGAGGGAAAACTGCATGATTGAATTGTGGCAATATCGTGGAAACTATTGGATAGAAAAATAATGTTCTCTTCCTGAACCAATGATGTACCGTTTGATAGCTTACTAAACCTTGCAATAGACAATTACCATGCTGCCACCATCATGGTCATGTTCCTTATATCTAATAACAGTAATGAATGCTGATTTTGTACAGAGAGGAATTAGACTGGTTCTCCTTCCAAAATCAAGATGGCCGCACCATGATAAAGGTCCGTATAATTGGACACGACATGAACATGAAATGCAACAAGATAGCCGTCAACACCGAGAGATGTACATCCGCTAAATATCTGTTTTTAACCGAGGTTTCTGTTTTACAAAATGCTGCCAGGGGCAACGGGTGATTAGCCAGTACCTCAAGAAACTCTACCGCAATATTTCTATTTTTGCCGACTGCTGATTGCTGGGAGGAGGAAGGCAATTTGTTAGAATAGACGAAGAGGGTGTTGTATTTTTGGAAGGGGCCTAAAATTAGAATCCAAGCCTTGAGAATTGACCTGACCCTTTTCATTTTCTGACCATATTTCCGCCAGAGGGGTAAGTAGTTGGTGTGTCCTTGCGCTCCATGTCTAGCCATAGTTAGACCATGTCACTCAAATCATAGAGCAAGAATCTATGCTCAAATTAATGTAGTTCGTTGGTGTGATCTTGTATAAATTAGGCCTATACAAGAACCAGCCTTATACAGAACTGTGCGGCTGTGACAGTATTACTCATCCAGAAATCAAGAAGTGTCTGAACTTACCAACGCTGTATCCGATTTTTCAGGATCATTTGAAGCGGCGGGAATACCCGTAACGACTGCCACACTACAGCAAACAGCCACAATCCCGACCCATACCCGTAACGGCAAACTGGTTGTATACATTATTAAACTTCTAAGGCAGCTTGCTACTACGAGCAGAGATACACGCAGCAGAACACTGCTCTAGACACAAACTTCTGATAGAAAACACTAAGCCAAACTTCCAAGCAGTCAAGAGTGCACACAAGTTGACAAGTTCACTTTCTCAACAGGTGCATTGATGGGTCTGGGCCATGTAAATGAAATCCAACACAGCATGCCCACGAACTTTATATGGTGGTAGAACCCCCCTTTCGCCGATGACGCATGCGACCGGAATTTTTAGCTGGCTTATTAGTGCACAGTTGCATACACTGTGACCTGTCATGTAAAAAGTTACACTACACACTATATTACGACGGAGTCGACCCCGGCATCAGTGACACAATCGATGCACCAATCGTTAGCAACCGCCACTTCACTGGTTTCCGCCAAGGCCATTCAGCTTCATCACAGTGCGTGTCCTACACTAAATAAAACTTCATTGAATAAAAGTTACCCACGATTAGTAACTGCATCAAGCCCACGTTTTGTTTATATGATATTAGTTCGACAAGTGTTGACTGTCAGCCGTTTAAAGTTGTCTTGCGTGGGTACCACACAATTATTTCCCCCACTATTATTCAAAATCGCTATGCAGTAAAATGCAGTTTCACACGAGATCTGTGTCCCACTTTTCAACTGAACGGTTCGCATAATGAGTGTTGGGTCTGCACCTGTTTTTGTACAATTTGGACGCATGAAATTTGTCTGGCACTACTTTCAGAAACTTCTCAAACGCATCCTTCTATCATAATTAAATGCACTCTCGTCTGCACTCGTCCCCCCCCCCCCCACCTTCCCAACCCCCACACACTCCTGCTGGCGCCTCCCGCCGAACAAGCAACCGTAAAAAAAAATATTAAAAAAAAACATTTTATTTGAAATGACTTGAAATTCACGTGGCCCGTCTGGTGCCAGACGCTTTCCTGTCAGAAAATTATTGACGCACTCCTTAAAAGTCCTGCGGTTAACTCACGCTCACTATAAACAATGACATCATTTGAAGAGGGCACAAGGTTCGGTTTTCAGCGGAAAAGAAGCAAAAATCACTCGGAAAACCAACGATGCTTTTAGCCATGCTCTATTATCACGGGCTGTCGTATTTCCATATTAGGTGACGGGTGTGCGTGTGAAAAAGCGAGGGTTTTGGGTTTAATGGTTCGATTACGTAACATATATTACCGATTATTCAGAATTCTCGTAAAACTTCCCATTTCCTAGCAACCACAGATTTGATAGTCATTGTTTTGATGCTACTAGCAACAACGGATGTTTTGTGTTCGACTTCGTATAACTGGCGGTCTTTCCACATGTGATTGTGAACTCAAGGCACATTAAATCGATCAGTCCCGAAGATAAACTGGTTAGAAAACTTCATAGCATTAAAGGCAGGGTATTCTTTAGGTGTCAAAGACCAGTTTCCTCACTTGGTGTATCCCAACATATTATGCATAAAATAACAAACCTATGAAATTTTGGCCCAATTGGTCATCGAAGTTGCAGAAAATAATGACAGAAAAACCACCTTGCTGCATAGAATTGTGTGCTTTCAAACGCCTGAGAAAGGCTTCATGCCTGAAGCATTTCTCAGATTAAAATCTTTGTGGTGGAAACATTACCTCTTTTTCTGAAACTACATTACTTCAAAGGTTGCCGTTTCTAACAATGTTTTATGATATAATTTAGTTCTGCAGTGCTCTTTACTGGGTAAGCTTTTATGGTCATTAATTTTTGGAGTAATTACCAAAGGTGTACTCTGCCTTTAAGGAATCGAGGAAATATCAAAAGTACGTTTTGTGTTTGTTTAGATCAATCAGGCGAATAACTGGGTGGTGGTACATTAGTAACGCCGAGTGCCTTTGGCCCGTGCACATAATGGTTTGCCAATTTTGTTATGGTAATAAAATAGTGTATAACAAAGTAGGCTAATTAAGATAACTTATACTCAAGGGTACAATAATGATGTATTCAGACGATATCCTTTTAATTAATTGAAGATAAAATACGTCATTGTTTTTAGATCATTTTAATTAATTAAAGATAAAATTCGTCATTGTTTTTAGAGGACTATAATGTACATCTTTGGTTTGCTCATCCTACTCAATTGAAAGCATGTGGGCAATTGTCAAAGACCAGTATCCACACTTGATATGACCCAATATATACATGAAAACAAAACTGTGAAAGTTTTAGCTCAATCGGTCATCAGATTCACGAGAAAATAGTGGGGAAACCTGATATGCTTTTTGGACTCGCGAGATCAAAAGTAACTGTTTTGCCTCATTTCTCAAAACAAAACAAAACAAAAAACAAACAAACTATAGCATTTTAAGCAAAAATTTCTCAAGGGAAGTTTTCCACCATGGCCATCTTTTGACCATGTTGGGTTTGTGCAAATTTGTGAACATTGATAATTTCAGTTTTGCCGATATTAAGCACACCCTAAATCGGCTCCAACGTAGAGGGAGTATTGGTGTTTACAATATTCTTACATAATGTTCTGTCGAATAACAGTGCTCCTAATCTAAATTACCGCTTGTAAATCGGCTTCGATACAAGCTGTACCTCTCCGTGGATTGTTTGCAGTCGTTAAAAAAAAGTATTTCAACGTTGTTGGTAGCTTCTGAGAATTAATAGACGGAGTTGGTTGAAGTGGAACGGGGGAAGGGCTTGGGTAAAGCCGTACTGATGGTGAAGATCGTAAAATGTTTACAAGGATAAATGCTTTACTTAGTGTTTTGGGAAGGTTTTTCTGTATTTTGTGTGTGTGATGGGGAGGGGGTACTTTATTAATTGATGGAAGCATAGAGCAAGGAGGGATTGAAGTACTTTGTAACCACACGCTGTTGGCATACACACTGTTGTATTGTCAAAGATGACGCACCATAAACTGTGTACAAACCGCAATTATTCTTCCAACCACACGTCACTCCCGAAGAATCTAATGAGTCAGATTAATGACAAGTTTATTATATACGCGCCTTCCTCCTCAGTTTTCATCCCGTTTCCTTAAAGAACCATTCCCGCACAAAAAGAAAAGAAAAACAAACAAACAAACGCCCCAACAAAAAATCTTTTTTGATGTTTATGTCATCAAACCATAGTTCCATGATCAAACAATAGATCAAACTAGATGAAAACAAATGACGTAGAATGCATCATTGGATTGCGGTAAAGCAAGTTTTTCGTTCAATATATTCTATGTTTTTTTTTTAAATAGTATTAGTCTTAAAAATGTTTCTGTAAGATAAACTGCAAAAGGGACAAATACAGCCCATTGGTCTATTATTCCCAAAGTCATTTAAGGAGCACGAGAAATGCCAAAGTACTTATCTAGATATGGAGATGAAAAAGTCGACTTACGGAAACTATGAAATTGACTTTTTTTTGGGCGATGATATAAATTTCTCTAACTTTACTAAAACCACGGAGGCAGAAATTGTTGGGATCATCGACTGGACATGGTATTAATTTATCTCGTATGATTGTAAGTCGACTTGCTTTGTTTCGGTTTAAGTCGTCTTGTCGATGGCGAGATAATTTTACCACGGTAACTCGACCTTTTCCATGAAATATACTTGTTGGCGAGATAATTACCTCGTTTAATCTGAATGATCGGTATGTCACTCTTGGGACTCCATAGTTCTTGGTTCAGATTAGCCTCATCATAGTTAGTTTGCTATATGATTATTTGCTAGAGTCTATATGTTTTAGTAGATTAGATGGTTGTCTTATCAAACATCACGTTACGTGTTATGGTAACCATAGGCAAATGACGTCATTAGAGTAGGGCGCCCTCGGCCAGCGGTCAAAAGAAGGTTGCTCATTGGCCCATCATCGTTTTTACCTCTAAGATGGCAGCGTGGTGACGTCAATGTATACAATCTATTGTTTACTCTTGGCCAATGTATCAATTCATGTATTTATTTGTTTTTAAGAGGTGCCATTGAAACCAAAAGGAGTTTATACAAACAGACATCAACAATATAACTTTATATGGTCATTCTATTTATATTGATCTCCTGTCAAAAGAAGATGTTATTGTGCTTGTTAATACTGTGCGTAACACTAGCCTTATTGATAAAACTGTTAAAATTACAACTTCCTTGTACTACAAACACTTCTAAATTAGACAGTGTGGTACCCTTAACGACTTCCCAAACCACAGATATCCTGAAAGCTAACACACATTTCTGTAAGTCACTCTTAAATGGTAGTAACCTTACACCGATTGTCGGATATATCGTGACCCTTGTCATTCCATCACTTACTCCCTCCGTGTGGTGATATGCAGTGCTATTTCCGACGAGCCATCTGGTCTTTCCATTGTGTTTTATGCCCTCTTTGATTTTTTTTTCTTTTGTCAGAAAGTTTTGTTGTCAATGATGTAATTTCCTACATGATTCCATGGTCGAAGCACTTGCTCTATAGTTCCGATATTGACAATAACCGCAACATGTTACAAAAGATGACGATCTTCTGTGAGGAAACTAGTTCAAATGTCATATTTAATATGGACCCACTTCGAACAATATAAAGTGACGATGTTATGCGTTATGACGACTCTTTACAAGCCTAAAAGCGCCCTCACAGGGGGACAAAGGAAGGCCTGCCATTGGCTGACAGTCGTTGAGCATGGTGCGTCACGGGATGCACTCTTCAAATGTTTGGCTTTACCGATGGCGGCCAATTCATTTGTGTGTACCAACAAATGTGTAACATTGGATTAAATAAAGACACGACACAACAATGTTTTTTTTGGAAGATCAAAATTCATTCCAATTCGGATGTTTCAAACACGTCATAACGTTCGACCTTTGAAAACCTTGTCAAACAACAAGGTGGCCATGGTTTAGAAAAGTAAGCGACGCGACCATTGGAGCTTATTTCGATTCGACAAATCAAAATAAGAAATCCGATGCTTGTTGTTTACCAACTGTCTGGCTCGTGAAAGTAATTTTAGAGCGAAACATTCCCCAAGTACAAGGTCCTATTTCACGGCACTGCTTTACCGCAGAAGTATTCGCCTATACCGCCCCAAATCAGGCGTCTTACAGAGCTCCGTGAAGCGCAGAATTCCGTGGTTCACGAAATTAGGCGCTGATGTAAAGTTTTGTTAGAAGTAAAATTATAATATTAAAAGTGGTTCGTATATATTTTTGGTCAGGCTCACCCCATCAATTATGTGTGTTTTTATTGTGTATGTGCTACGTCAATACTTTATACATTGATAAAACTGCGTGGTGTTCTGGAGGCCTACACAGCGGGACCCATTTCTCACTTTTCACCGGAGACCGACAGCGTTTTTGATGGAATCGTTTACAAAGATTGTGCAACTTTTTTTTCCGCAGAAACGCCCCGAAATAATGAGGCGCTATCTTCACTCACTAATTTTGCTGATATTAATAAGTGCGCTCGCTCTATTATTGATTCATGCTGGCATGTGATCTATCTCTATTGTAGGGCCTTCTAGCCCCGGGTTCCTTCCCCTGTTGTAGTGGGCCTTGGGCAAATCGGTATAGTTGGTCTCACCATGGAGGAAGGACAGATCTATGGTCTCACCGTGGATATATATATTTTATAGTGTTGTTTCAAGGTGCGAACTCCGCACGGTATTTGAACATTCCTTTCCACGAAATAGAATGGAGTTTCCCTATAACGAAATCAATATGTAATCCGGTAGCTTCAAAATTCGTACAAGCCAACCTTGTGTTTCGTCAAGCACATTTTCGACATGGGAATCTTGTCCCTCGTCAGCAGCCGGGTGATCGGCACCAGTATCATTATACGAAGACAAGCATTCGGGTTTTAAGTGGCATTATATCAATCTTGTGTTTTAATAAGAGAACCAAGATCATTGAAATAGATTAAAGAACGAGCCGCAAGATTTTTCAGCATTCCTTATTTTATTATGTGGGCCGTTTTCGGAGATGGAGCTTAGTAAAGCCTAAGCGGTAGTTTCGAAAAATGACATAAATAAGTAGGCTATCCAGACTGCACCGTCAGCCTTCAACCATGAAGGTGTCCTATATAACACAAAACCTCAAGTTTACGGAGAAGCGAAAGTTGGTTTAAATATTGATTTATATTCATGACCACAATGTGCAACAGTCACCTCAAGTGTATTCAAGGTATTTCCCATTGTGTTGTCACACCCTGGGGTTGTAATGTCCCATATTTTCAAGAAAATGTTCTTGTAGGGTGATACCCCCCAAAAATGATTAATTGCAGTTTTGGGATGCTAACATTATTCTCGTCAGTGCTAGGGACGTGACAGTGACACTGTGTACCGTGCAGGGTTAACGTTCCACGGTGCTTGATGATGTCATCGGCGACCTCTTACCTTGGTTAGTCTTGATTGCAGGGTTTGTGGGGCAAACTTCTGGTTCGTTGGTTACCAGTGAATTGAAGGTACGACGACTGTTTAATGATCTTAAAGTTCAATTCTGCCGAGTCTGTGAAATTAGTTGCGTTATTTTCCTGCTTGATATTTTCTGTCCTTGAACTCGTCGGTACTCTCCAAGCTTCTGTTGGACCAAGCATGGACCAATGAGGAGGGACGGGGGAGGGCGTGGTGTTGGACCCAGAGCTGAGGATTAAGAGAGTTGCAACAATTCTTGCAAATTGGAGCCTTTATTCAGTCTAAAAAACGTATTGGGTTGTGCTTCTCTGTTCTGAAAATGAAAGCAACACAGAATGATGACAACATTCATTTCCCAAGTTAAAGAGTGTTGGTTTTTTTAATCCGTTTTGGAAAAAGTTCCCTATGGTTTCCTTGACCTGCTTAAAAAACCTCCTCACATCTTCATCTTCTCTGAGCCAATTATTTTCAACTTCTGAGAGCCCATCCTAACTGTTTGGAGCAAACTTTATAATAGGAAAACCAATGATAAGAAATGAGAATAAAAGATCAACAAATAAATAAAATTTTAACAATTTCTTTTATAAAGACTGTTTCCCAAATGTTGACCGGTCAGGCATCGCCAATCGGCGTGTATTTAACCACGAAGTACATAAAACAGCCGTTCCTTTTTTGAACCCACCTGTTGCAGCCTACTTAACCATGCCTTTTACAAATTCGTAGGGAAGACCGACCTCAGGGTGTCCCGCAACTTTACCACGTTTCGAATTTCATGAGTCATCACTACCTATACAACAATTGCATTGTTCAGCGGTCACCACCGCAGAGAAATCCAGGGCCTCATATTAAAACCAGAGTAATTTGTTTCATTTAAAGAAAATAACCAAAAACCTGAGGTATTAAGTAAGGCTGGTGGACCGGGTGGCATGTTGCATATTAGGAAGGATTTGTAATTATCACCCCCACCCATTTACTGGTGTAGTCCCTTAGGCTATCCACACGCTAGTGGGGTAGGCAACAAGGTGGACCGGCTAAAGCATTTCGTCACTTGCCAATCAAGCCACTTGCTCCATAATCAAAACATTGTGTTAATTCATCCATGGTCAACAAACTAAAACACAACTCACTGTCACAGCTTGACGAAAACTCTGTATGAAGTTTTAAATTCTTGCTGGGTTTTTTTTCCTGCAAACGAAAATTGCACTACAATGGTCTGTTGGTACACAGGGGGACGTAATCATAATTATGTTAGTTTATATCTAGGAAAATAAACTAACAACGGAGCGTTCTATAGCCTAGCTTGAAATGAAAACCAACAATTTGTTTTGAAGGAACATTAGCTTCAAAGATGGTTTGTTGTGTGTGGGAAAAAAAACAGTCATGTTATTATTAGGGCAGTCCGCCTTGTAGATAACACCAAATGCCCGTGTACTGTTTTTTGGTTGTTTTTTAAAAGTTTTTTTTTAAAGAGATTTATCGTGACTAAATATTGTTCAACCTTCTGGATCCTTTCCGGTCAAATTATCTCCCACAGCTTTATCAACCGGAAAGACAATGAGAAAAAGGTCACCCTTCGAACAAAACGTCTGGTTTGGATTCCAAGCGAAAGTTCAAGTGTCACTTAATGGGAAACATTGCTTGTTAATGAATCATGCTCTGGTGGGGATGACAAAACGCGTGGTTCTCTTGTAGCTCTCTTGCTTAGCTTACCCTCTTTGAATCAAGACAATGTATAACATTGGAATAGTGTTCACAACCACTTCCATCATCTTAATACACAACGTTTTATTTTTTTCTGACTTTTGTATATCAAATTATGCAAAACAAATCTCTTTATATTCATCTAGTCGGTCTTATTATAGTGAAGTGAATCAAGTTATATGATATTTTATACGCTCTTTGCTTCGAGTCAAAGTAAAGCATCAACGTAATATTTGCTAAGTTTCTTTGAATGTGTGATCTTTTTGAATCAATACAAGGAATAGCAATGATTGCCGACGGTTGCCCTTAATGGTAATAATCTGTATGAAACAAGAAAAGGTAAAACAGTCGTCGAGTTGCTATTAAAAGCCCTTTGCTTATCGATCTCTAATTTATGATGAAGTGTAGCGTTTATAATGTTGGCCACTTTGCCGCTACACAGGAGTTGTTACTCTCTTTGAATCAAGATAGTGTCCATGTACAGCGAACTGCTGTTAGTGCAGACTCGTTGATTCCAACGTATGAACAATTGTGGTTATTTGCCGACGAGTTGCAACCGTCATGCTTACAGTCTTTTGAGTTAGGGGAAATTTATGTTGGTCATTGCTGCAAGTGATCTGCTCTTTGAATCAAAAGTGAGGTAATGCATTTTGGCCGAGGACTGTGGCTCTGTGGCCTGAAGAATTCAGACAGCCCAAAAGAGGGCGCTATGCTCAATCCATTATGGTACACCACACTAAATCTGAACCAATCTCAAAAAAATTTAATTGAGTCTCTCAGCCTCTTCAAAACCATTGCCAAATCAAATATTTGATGACAGCTAAACTCATTTGTTTGTTGTTGTTGTTGTTGTTGTTGGGGTTTGTTTTGGGGGTCTTCAGTTTTTGGTAGGTTAACCCATAGAGCAAGGATCGGTGGTTAGCCGTTTAACTATTGAGATATGCCCCTCTAAAGTTAGAACACCCCTGATGAACGAGTCAACTGGCCAGACTCTTCTTGGAAAAGGGGCACTATACGCTTGTCAGTATTAGGGACATCTTCCGAGGACCCGGGATGCCCCAGGTTAGGAGAGTCAACAAGCTCAGGGCACACTATTAACATTTATTGTCAACAATCCCTTTAACGGCCAAGACCTTCAAATCTTTGGTTATTCATGAGACTTGTCACATGGTTTTGTTTTTTCACGTGTATGTAGGCCATAGTGCAATCAATACAATTTGGAACACCAAATTACATTCTTATAGATTTCAATCTTTTTTAGGGGGTAAAATGACCCACTGCAGTGGCAGGAGATCCCGGCAAGAGGGGGGGGGGGGGGGGACCACCGGTGAGCGTTAATGTTTATCAACATATCTCGGGTGTCATGGCCAAGCGTTTTAGAGCATCCAATAAGGTAACTACATGATACTGACAACTGCAAACCTTCCGCACAAGCCCATCCCCATTGATCTCTAAAAGTTGAATATGCTAAGAATTCGTAAATGACGGACATTTAAAAATCACATGATTATTGCTGTGGCCAATTAACGTCCACAGTTGCCATGACAGGAGAGCCGCACGTTTCATTCAGAGAATCGCAACAATTCTGTTGTGAGAACTGTAAGTGCGCCCTCTATTGAAATTTCATTTTACAGAATTATTGATCTCGTCTTTTGGAATTAGTGATTTCTTTACACTTTGCTTGACCTTTAAAATTGCCAGGCAAAAGTGTGAGCGTTTTGTGCAGTTAGTGTGAATATGATCATTTTTTTATTATTTCAACGTAACCATCAAGTATAAAACTTGACCACCAAGGATGGCATTTTAACAGTTTGTTTGTGTCGTGTTGAAGATGACACAGGGATGCATTCCTTTATACTGGCTAATGACTTAACGGTCTCCAATTATGACCTGAAATTGTTTGTCCAGATCCCCATGATGACACCATCCACCTGTCAAACTAACTGTAATTGATTGGCAGGTTGAATCCAGCTCAGACCGTGGAAACCTTGGTACCATTTAGTACGTGTACTGATTCGTTACCCATTACAGAGACTGGTTTTATATTTTCCTTAGTACTCCGTGAACCCATGTTAGACTCAGATTTGATCCGTTTCGCACCGTCATTCGATTCGACGCATAACTTGGGATAAAGAAGGATTCCAGTTGTCTGGTCCGGAAAATATGGACTTTTTCAGGGGGGCCCATTGTAGGTATAAAGTAGGGTACGGTGATTCAATATTCATTACAGAAATCAATATTTTCGGAAAGTCTGGTCGGCTCTGTAAGTTTTAAATGTACTGACTCTAATTGGATCGGCAGTCTATTGAACAACTAGCGACCCTTCAGGGGTAAACCGCTTACTGGCGGCCTTAGACTGTTTGTATGGTGATTGCAATAGAGTTTGCTGCTACAGTACGCACTGAACAATGTTTTGTTAAAACTGTCTTAACTCTGTGAATAATAATTATGATACTCGACGCCTATACAGACAGTTTAAAAACCGTTTCTTGCCAAAGTCATAAACGTTAATCCATCAGCTTTTAGCTAATTACGTCAAAGTTGTTGATTGTGGACGAACGCATCTTCGAAAGGAACACACTGACGTCATGAAACATTTAACCAATCAGTGGTAGAAAAGTTTTACTTAAGCCGAGATTTTTAAAAATAATAAAATCCACAAAGTTTCACAGAACGTTTTAACGTTTGAACAAAACGTTAAGTCAATCGGCTATGCAAGCAATGTCTTACTTTAGCCACCGAGGCTAGAAGTATTATGCAGAGTACATTCACACCCTTCTTGCCAAATACAACGTGATTATAATATATTACATGTACAGTCCTCGCGTTTGTTTGTAAAGGAATAGGTCACAGCACATTCACAAAGTAAGCTTACATGCCGGGACTAATCAGTCGTCACAATGAGCCACCTTGGGGCCACCAGCATCAATCATAAAAGCTTTCAATCGCTTAATCGTGCTTCAAAGATTGTCCCAACTTTCAAAACTACTACGACGACAAATCTCCGACCTCGGACACGAATTAGCCGGGACAAGGCCGAGCGTGTACCCGCCTCAAGGAGCGCGCTCCAATCAACGGCGGCGCTCTCTCGAGAATCACGGTGAAAAGTAAAGAAGACGTGTTTTCTTTTGAGTTGCAGGATCGCTCGGGAATCATTCGTCACACACGTTGGAATTTTTGACGCACAATAAAAATGTGTTTGCCGCATTGTGATCATAACCTTCCAGTCACGTCGGCCAGAGCGGACGGGGCGAAACAAACGTGACAGCAGTACAGTCCGGGACGTGAACTGACAACCCCGGAACCCCAAATACAGATAAAACATGAATATCAGGAGAGCTGTTTCGATCGCTTTGGTTCTCTTACTCTGTCTTCATGAAACGTCGTGTGCGAAGCGGAACAAGAAGAGGAAGAAAAACCGCGAGAATCTTCCGAATGTAGCGGTAAGTCTACCCACTCCTTTATTTGTGATGGGCAAAATTGGAAGACTTTGAGCGAACTTGTAAATTTTGTTGTCATCCCGATGAGAATGTGGTTTATTCTTTTTACAAAATTTGCTGTATAAACTTATGTAACGGTCAGAAAGCACTTAATATCAAAACAAGCTTGCCATGAGTTCAATTTTCGCATGATCAGTTCCCAGCAGTTTGGTTTGAGTTTGTTTTTTAATACCCTCTTACCCCATTCATTTACACGGAGGAGTGGCGTTATTTAGTACCGAATGCTTATTTCAGTTTGCTTAAGCTTGTTTCGTAAAGGTTTTTGAAGGACACCAGTGCAAACTTGGCCGCTCTCTGTTTCAAGTGGTTTGATTCTTGTGACAACACGTCAAGGCCAATCCGGCCACTACTACAATAAATACACCCAAGCTGTCCAAACATGTCAGGAAACGTTTAATTTTAAAATACGTTGAAAAGTATACATAAAGCTGCAAGCCGTTGCTCTTTTCGGTATACGATGTTTGTGCAAACATTGAAATGTTGAATATTATGGTTTATCCTTGGTTACGCGGTGTTTGTTTCTTTCTTTTTTCCCCAAATACTTCACGTTCGAATAAATAAAAGTTTATCTTTCGTGAATTTATAATTCAACATGGTGTGAGGTCGTGATGGGAATCTCTTTATAATGAAGACAAGTGAAATTTGGAATTCACATTTCAATTACATTTTGTTCTTACCCGGTTTGTTTCACACATTGGAAGTGAGTTCACTTCATGGTCCCATTTTACAAACAATAATTTCCCATGGTTCATGCTGTGATTTGGCCAATCTTTTTTTGTTCATATATATTTGTTTATACGTGTTTGCCTTTTCCTCGAGTTCAATTCACGGGAGCTCTCCGCATGACGTGATATGCCAAGAACCCTTCTGACCTTATTATCAAATCCACCTTACAGAGCGGTAGTATGTACAATAATATGATGTTTTGGACATAGGCAATGTCATACTGATTTATACCTTACGTAGAAAGGGCAACATCCACACTCATTGGTGTACTATTGTATTGTTATTATGATTATTTACCACGAATCACAACCGCATGAAACAGCTGAATTACATTGACATTTACACGTTAAAAGAGGATATTTAACACAAAACTAGCAATCATTAGTAAGAGGAAACGCCAAACTACGGTGGTCCTAAAGAGCCGTCAAAATCAAATCATTTTATTACTAGTTATGTGTATCAGACAAGCTATCAGCATTAGGACTATGGCTTATATTATTTCTGATATTTTCTCAGATATCTTTTAGGCAAATTATCAGGAATTGTAAATAGTTGCTGTGCCGTCACGGCCACCGTATACAGTATTTTGTCGTAAATTTGCTCCGAGCTCTTTTCCACATAATTTCACTTATTTAACGAAACCAATTTGTTTGACCCCGGTGGGTGGCCAGACCTTCGGACCGCTAAACACCCACTATCATTTTCCCTTCAACTTTTGGCTTAGGGCCTATGCAAGTTACATCCGGAAAATATCTACTTTTGTTGTTGTTTCTTTTCTGCAGCTCTATTTTCTCATCATATAGAGTTCGTATCGTCCTTTAATAATGCAAAGCACCTGTTCTGAGTTATTTAGTCCCTTATTTTCGACCTTGTGTGGGTTAATTTATTACCGGTTTTAGAGATTAAGTGCATATACGAGATCTTGAACAACCAGCACCCTTCAAACATCCATTAAACAATTAAAGTCTATAATTTTTTAGAGCTTCTATAAAATTTTAGAAGGTTAAGCGAAGAGTTGTTGTCTCTTTTTGGATAACAAGTCAGCAATTAAATATCTTGTTACAACAACAGCAAAACTATAGCCCCTTGGACCTTCAATCAGCTTTTTTTTTTTTTTGGTTTTATTTTGCGAAATAACTGAGACGCAGCCTTGTGATTGTCTTTTCTGATTTACAGAATTACTTGGTGAAATATGGTTATGTAGCGCAAGGTCCGGATGGTGCCCCAAGCAACCCAGCTGATATACCAAGGGCTTTGAGGTAAAAAAAAAAAAAAAAGCCTCACCGTATCTCAATGAGGACAACAACCAAAAGTGACTGACTGTTTTTTTGTTAAGTTACCACCATAAGCCTGGGATGGTAACATCAATGCTGTAGTTAATAAAACAGAAATAATAACGGAATTGTTTACATGAAATACATCAAATTAATTATTAATAAATACTCTCATTACGTTTCAACATTCCTCTCTTTCCGTTCATCGAGAAAGAAAATACATTTTGAAACAAAAGTCAGTACCTTTTTCTTGAGAAGACAACAACAACATCTTTTTCATATTATTGAATAATTTGTGTAATTTCAAAGAACCTACGTTTTCTTATCTCAGAAAACAAAGTGCAATCAAGTTTTTTTTTAAAGTATTCCATTTCCAATTTCCTGTTCACAATGGGCATATTTGATGTGTGACTATGCTTTCATAATGAATAAATTAACTTGTAGAACTTGGACGTGAACCCATTTGTTTGGACAATCCATACGTCTATACAACAACATAGTTACCAACCAGTGTGACGTACGAAGGGTGCACTAAAATATTATTTGGAGAGTAAAGCATAAGGATGGTTTTGAATTTTTGATCAGAGCTATGGTGTACATAGACTTACCGTAGCATTACCAGTAGTTTGAATATTGAATCGTATTTATTTGAAATCTGAGTTCTGTCTTAAAGATTTATAAGTGTGTCCTCTCATGGCTGTGCAGAACTCTTCAGACCTTCGCTGGTATCGAAGTAACTGGTTATCTGGATGAGAAGACGATCGAGCTTCTTGGGAAGCCTCGCTGTGGAGTTGAGGACATCATTGGATCGGCGAAGATGCAGGCATCGCTCAAGAAACACAACCCGAGTAAATTCAGCACAACCAACCGCGAGAGGCGGTACAACATAGATGGTAGGAGGGCGATCGATCTACAAATTCCTTATCAATAAATTTGCCTTTAGAGGTCCTACGCGTTAATTTTTTTCCCAGTGTAAACTATAAAGTATGCAGACATCGAAGTTTCAAGGCTCGATTTTTACCGAAAGAAATTTGTTTAGATCTTCTTTCTTTCTCTGAACGAATTTTGACAGATGACACTGTTTCAAAACGAAAAAAACGTACAAGAACACTTTCGCATTCCACGGACTTTGCACAAAACACATGTAACGTGCAAAGTTGTTTTTAACTTGGCTAATGGACATGAGAAAATGTCGAGATACCACCAATAATTCCTTTAGTTTTTAATACCACTTATCACCGGCGGATTGTTTTCGTGCAGTACCTGAAATGAAAACTCGTAACTTTCACGAATCTAATAAAGTATAGCTATTTATTGGACTGCTGCTAAATCTGTTTCACAACAAAATAAACAAGCTGTGCTTTCAGACATTCCACCTTGGGTTAGGAGTTTTTTAAGGTTTGTGTTCAATCTTAGAAGAAAAACAAACAGTAGTTATGAATGAATTATAAATATACCTTATACTTCCAACTTGCCTTTAACCCTTATTAACCAATTGTTTACTTTAAGAGTTAATAACCGTTTAACTTGAGTGGATGTGATAACAACGTGCAAACTGATGTCAGAATGACACAGTGTGGAGCTTTCGGTCACCTTCACTAACGTAAAACCACCATTTACTCATCTCCTCCTGACTGCAGGCAACAAATGGCCAGATAAAGACATCAAATATTACTACGACAGCGTCTCTGAGGACCTCACTCCGGCCGAGATGCGAGACGCCATCGCCAGAGCCTGGAAAGTCTGGTCTGACGTCACACCGCTGACCTTTACAGAGGTCGACGTCGCGAGGGAAGCTCATATCGTCATTAAGTTTGCCCGCGGTCTCCATGGCGACGGAGAATATGCTAAATTTGACGGCACTGGTAAGAAATAATCAGTGAATTTGTTTTGGTGTGTTTTTGTTTTGTTTTTGTTTTGTTTTTCAAACAAACGTTTATTATACTAAGTGAAGAGTTGATGTTTCGTTAAAACTAACAGAAGTTATAATGAATCTCTTCTTTGCTCAACCCCAAATCAATGATTCCCTGTGTTTGTCATTTAACCCTATCCGTCGGTTTTAATTTGAAAATAAGAAGTTGGCAGCGAGCAGCTGTCATTTTTTCATTATTTTTCTACACAATGCTTTTGTTAAACAGAGCTTAGAATCGTCTGGGAAGTAGTTTGTTCTATGACATAATCCTAATAGCGGTCTGGTTACAACCTACAAACTGTAATAATTTTGGTGGAAATGGTGAAGGGTTCCAGTTCTTGTACATCGGCTTTCAATCTTTGGTTTCATAATATTGGTGTGTTTGAAGTTTAGCCCAATTTGTAAGCATCGTTTGTGTCAGAACACGAATACATGTGTGCTGTGCGCAGCAATATTGTCTATGGTCACGTTTAGTTCGAACCTCCCACACAACCAAGGCTTTACTACATTATAGAGGAGGTCGAAGGTTAGGATTTGAAAGATATTTTGTTTCTTGGTTCAGTTGTATAGACGCAATGCAAAAAAGGGGAAGTGGAAACTGGGACCGGCCCGCCATCTAATGAAATTGATATCCTTTAAAAAAATAATAACAATAATGTACTATAAAAACAAGTTAATCACCACGCCCTGTTGTGCCCCTTACAGGTGGCACACTTGCTCACGCCTACTTCCCCGAGAACGGTAACGCCCACTTTGACGAGGACGAGGAATTCTCCGTACATTCCGCAGAGGGAGTGAACCTGTTCATCGTAGCGGCCCACGAGTTCGGTCACAGCATCGGGTTGGCTCATTCCAGCGAGTTTGGTGCCCTCATGTATCCGTGGTACCAGGGCTACGTGCCGGAGTTTGTCTTGCCCGAAGATGATATACTCGGGGTTCAGCAGCTGTACGGTGGGTGGGAAAGCTTGAGCTTGTTTCATACTGTTCCGGAATGAATGCAAGGGGGAGTGAATTGCAGTGGGAGGAATTGTAGTGCGGTCAGGATGATTTAACAAGGTCCTTTACTGTCTTGTGGGTAGAAACCCCGGGTCTAAGAAAGATGAGAGAGAAATGAAAAAGGTGTTGAAGTATCTCTTAGTATTGTGTCGCATTACGGGAAGTCTTCTCATTAATGAATTTCCGAGTTTGGCCACAAAAACTCGGAAAGTATACATCCTTTTCACTGAGTGGGTGTGTTTACATTGAATTACTTGGGTCATTAAACTTAATGGATGAGCATTTAATATGCCTGGGAGTCAGCAGCACAACTAGTTTGTGCATGATCCAATTGAGTCCACTGTTTGGAAAAGAAATTACATGGAGATAACTGGTGTGAGTTGCCAGATGAAAAGGATGTTTTATTTTAGCCTCTTTCTTTAATGGAGCTTTCCCGCAATGCGTTTCGTCTGAACGCCATTGTTAAACTGTAGTGTGAAATTATTAGCTGAGAGAACTATATCAAAACAGTGACTGGACGCAATGCGTTTCGTCTGAACGCCATTGTTAAACTGTAGTGTGAAATTATTAGCACAAGGAGAGAACTATATCAAAACAGTGACTGGACTGGTATAATGAGAAAATATTACTTGTGTGTACATCATCCTTAATTAGTATGTTCCTTCTGTTTATTCTCTGCAGGCAAACCTGATATACGCCGACCTGACACCCTCACACTGGGCGATGGAGGACCCCGCATCAAACCAGGCCGCCCTGATACGTGTACGAGCAATTGGGATGCGGTTACCATGGGTGAGTGTTGTCATAGTGACACATTGAAATACAAGGCGGAGAGTATGTGGCGTAATTTCAGTGTAAGCCACGCCCACTCCACCCAAACCGGCTCCAGGGTTTGCCTCAATACTACCTGCTGAAATAAGAGGTTTTATGCATGACCGTGGAGGACGAACTCCTTGGCATAAGCATGGAGGATGGCTAGTATAACACGCATAGGTCTTGGTCTTGCCTTCCGTGGAATCGTTTGCAAAGTCTGACGGTCCTCTTAGAACCACCGGTTTCTGTCTTAAGAACTATTGTTGAACGAAGAAACAAAAACAAGTTATTTTGGCTAAAAGTTACTCACGAACATAGTAATAATATGACCCGGGAAGTAGGGTGCGTGTGACATGAATGACTTACCAAATAGGAGAAAGTTTGTTGTTGACTGACGGTCATTTCAATTTAGTTGAACCAGTCCAAAGGTTCAGTGATGCATGAATGGGTTGCCCTAAAGTATATGTAGGTTTCACAAGTACCAATCAAAATCTAATATATTTTGTCCAAAGGTTCAAGGAAAAGTTTTATGTTTTGACAAAAGGACTCTGCTAAATTTTGTTTCTCAAACAGAGTAAGTACTTAAGATGAAATAAATCTTCAACTGGTCTCAATAATTGATTTCGATTTTAACATGTCCTTTTTGTAAGGTGTTGATGGTCTCACCTATGCTTTCAAGGGGCGCTACATCTGGGCCATCAATGACGTAGCAGTAGAGCCGGGCTACCCAAAGAAGATTGACGTCACGTATCATGGAGCCCCCGGCAACATAAACGCCGCAGTCACTACGGTTCTGTTTGGCCAGCAAAAAACATATATGTTCAAAGGTATATAACCTTCTTTTTTCAAAACTAACGTGGATTGTTTTTGATGGTGTTATTGTTGCCATTGTTGTTGCTGCTGCTGCTGCTGCTGCTGCTGCAGCTGTTGCTGTTGCTGTTGCTGCAGTCTTATTTCCTACGACTAGAGCATGCCTTCATTTAACGAACTCACATTCTTTTTCCATGATTGCTATTTTTAAACCATATTTCAATAAGCAAAAAAACAAAAAAGCTTCAGTCGTGAACATTTCCTTGTCAATTTTCCTTTTTTGAATGATGAGAATTAAAGAATATCTATGAAAATTATCTGTCTTCATGATGCAATGACCCTGACCTGACTCATTTGACCTTTGCCTGTCGCTCCAGGGGTTAGAATGTGGAGGTTTACGGACTTCATATTGGACAGCGGCTACCCGAAGAAAACTGCCCCTCGCGGCATACCACAGAGCCCCAATGCTGCCTTCGTGTGGGGTGGTAATGGCAAAATATACATATTCAAGGTAAGTAATCTGATTAGCTTTTTTTTGGTAAGTAGCGAGGTCAAAATCTCCATCGCACATGCGCAACTAATATTACCTTAGCTCAGTAATTCTAAATAAGACTCCGACTGATGACCAAGTCATACGTTTTAGGTGTGGTGTTACAACAGTATGTATGTCTGCATTTCGACGGCTTTGTTGGCTGAAAAATTTGTAATTTCTGGAGAGTTTTTTTTTATTTAATTCGTCATTTTGTCTCGAAACAGGGAGCTCGATACTACGAATTTAACCCTGTGCGCGAGAAGGTGGTCAACGCGCCTCAAAAAATCCGCACCAAGTGGCCTGGTTTACCGCCCATGGTGGATGCCGCCCTCCAGTGGCGAAATGGTAAAACGTATTTCTTCAAAGGCGACAGCTATTGGCGGTTCAACGACGCCAAGCTGCAGGTTGTGAGGGACTACCCACGTTCAAAGGCCCTCAACTGGATGGGATGTGGATTACAGGAGGGTGTTGAACTGCCAGAAAGGTTACAGGAAGGGATGCCGGAGGAGAGGGGGAGGGTTCATCATTAGAGAATGGAGAAGGAAAACGGTCAATGAAAATACATGTAGGTTGTCCTACCTATTACTGTTTTGTTGTTTTGTTATTTGATCATGTGTATTTCCAAATAAACTTTATGTTGTAAATATAAACCGACCATTTACTTTGGCTCACCAATGGTTACATTGTTCCTGTATTGGTATCTTCTGTTTGTCGTGTAGGCATAACATAACTATTCCTTCAGGAGCCTTTTTTGTCCGTTTTGCTACTGAGTCTTGTCATCTCCACTCTGATAAGGTCTAATTTATCAGTTTCATTTGGCATTATATTGATCTTTGCTGTAATTAATCGACAGCACTTGCATGTCGATGGCAACCTTGTTCCACAATAAAAGCATCAAAAGAGAGAAAACAAATACTCAGCTCGCATTTTAAACGACATACCGCCCTCTTGCAATAAAATGGTACACGTGAGTGTTAAGGTTTTAAAAGTACATGTCGCCCTCTTGTGATTACAGGTACTGTTTATGCAAACGCCAAAATTATTGATAATCTAAAATGATTTATTTAGAGATTTAGAGACAAATATTTTACTAACCGGACTTCACAACCTAATCTAATTCCATGTCTGACTTTGGAGAGTAAACCTTTTTTCTCTCAGATAGTATTGTTGTAAATACTCTTCAATTTTGATGCACTTGTAATCGTCACCCCAGACATCTATATAATTTTAAATACTATTTTTATATTAACATTTTTTATTGGTGGATATTGATACGCCGTTTATTCATAAATAAATTAATAGATATTTTTTGTAGTTTTAAGACAATCACCTGAAAGGAGGTTATGGCTGTGCAGGTCGGGGAAACCGTTTGAGTTCGTATTTTTGATACTTTTGTAAAATGTTCTTTTTATCAAAGTTTAATAGGCTAATAGAATTTTAATAAAAGCTACTTTTATACTTAATCTTGTGATTGTTTTCTTTATCAATTTACGGTGTTGTTTAACTAAAAATGTTTAGAAATAGAAAGCTATGCAAAGAGTAGCTATTGGATTAAAAACGGAATTATTATTGTTTATTTTAGGGGCCTATTTATATTGTTTTATTCGTCTAATGGATGGCAATGCTGATGACATGCTTCTACCTCATCTTACATCAAAGAGGAACGGCGCGAATTATTCATTTATCATTACAAGTGCATTTTAGCGTCACAAGCGCACACAAGCTTCGATCAGAATACACTGTACTCCTCACAGAACAACAAAAAATGATTGATGTATTATCGCATCTACAGCATCCTCGGCATTCGTGCTAATGTCAACATCAAGAGCAGACATCATCAATATTTACGAGGGGGTTATTTTCGGACCTTGTCGTCGGTCTCTTCGCGGTGTTTTTCGGTTGGTCATCAACTTCATCATTTCCTTCCACTGCTAGCTCTGCGGAGTCGTTTTTCACGGTCATTAGTCACGTTGATAATTCGTCTCGCTGACTGTGGGATTGAATTCCGTCACGGTGCATTGGGTGGTCGAGATTGTAGTCAGACTTATTTTTCTGTCAAACTGGGTGAGGCCTTGAAATGGAAATCCTGCAGACCTATACCATTTCATAGATTACGCGCCGGTGAAAGGTCCGTGTGTTTTTCCATGTAGGCTACTAAACTAACTTCAAGGACGTCGCAACTCCCAAGAACTCGTACCTCCAAAGAAAAATGTTTTCAAGAAACTCGCATTTTGAAGCAAAATTTCTTCAAGGAAGTTTAGGCTTCACAAAATTGCTTTCAAAGTTAAGAGACCGAGTCGGTCCATATTTCAGAATACCCGAGTCGGCCCAGCTAGTTTAGACGAACTTCGGGATACATGGGCATAACTTGATAAGGCAGGGGCGAATTGCTGTTGGGTTTTTTAGGAGCAGAAGGGAAAGAGGTTGGCAACTGAAAATATCAAGTGCTCACCAAAAGAATCAGTGCATCAATTTTGTTCTTGCGCTTTGCTATGAATTTCATCGCTTGGGGATTCTTTCTTCGGTGATAATGTAAAGAACGATCTATTATTGAAGTCAACCAAAGTGTCAAAACTGGAATTTTAAAACAAGCAGGCAGAAACCCCGCTCGAGCTCCGCGCATGAACTCGGTCTCTCTCTAGGGAATAATCGTAGCGCACGGCGCCCATCGTTCACGTCGTGTCAAAAGGGCGGAGCGTAATCATTTTCACCATTATTCGGGTTACTGGTTCGCCTCAGCACTATGCGATCATGCCACATAATGGAGACTGATAACGGTTCAAACCGCAGACAGGGGGTGGGGGTAAAAATGAATTTGAAACTTTTGGTGACGTCACTTTGTCTTACTCTGCAGATGATCTTTGCCCTTTGAGTAATAAATCACAATACATAACGAAATATACATTCAAAATTTTACAGTCAAATGACCGTCGACGTTGTTGAGTTATGCAGAGGTAAATCGCAGTCTTAATCACATACACGCACCCTTTTTCAACCAAGTTGGGATCGTTTGGAGATTTCTAGGCGGGAATCGTTGAAAGTTTTCTTAGGTTCTTCCTCCAAATCCGCAGTTACGATCTTTACAGTCTTGGCTCAAGACGTCGGTGATCGCCACTATCGATCACCGACGTCTTGGGTCAAAACTACGATCTTTACAGTTACAGGGGGGGGGGGGCTCTCGTGTACAACTACTGTTTGAGATAATCGAACTAAAGCTGGAGGTGAATTTTACAAATTAATGGTAATATAGTCACTGCTACTTTAGCTACAAAGAACTTCACCGCACATTTTCCAACCAAGTTAGGATCGTTTGGAGATTTCTTGGGGGGGGGGGGGGTCGAGTGAAAGTTTTCATAGGCTCGTCCTCCTCTTCCATTTTCAGCGACCCCAAATCTCTTCATACCAGAGGAGGGTGGGCTTTGGAATGCTGATAACTGAGCTTGGGTGCAGGCCTGATAAGAAAGTGCTGCCCCTTTTCAGAACTATAACTCAGTTATCTTTCCTCTGTGCTGTTTAGTATTGAGAGGAGAGGAAGAAGTCCTCCAGCAGGGCTGCCCCGGAACTATCGATTGATGTTCTTTTGTATCGATACCCCCAAGCTTGCATCGATACTAGTTAGTAATTTCAATGTTGTGAGAATCAAGCAGTAAACTATAAAGTAACTTGAACATACTAAATTAGAAACTGACAAAAATCAAACAGCTATAACCACCATGGCGATGCAAGACCAATGTCTGTGATAGGCGGTGTGAAAATGTATTTTGCATACAACTGACAATATTCTCACGTTCATCAAGGGGGGGGGGTAGTTTTCTCACCGGGTTTGCAGCTACTCGACATTCCAAAGCAGCCTTTGGAATCACCAACTAATCTGCGGTTAGACTAATGCAAAGACATCTATCGATCTCTCACCCAAAAGAACGGGACCAAAAATATACTCGAACGTCAATAAGTTCTTTTGGGGTAGACTTTTTAGGTAAAGATGCTATGTGTCATGGGTGATTGATAAGTGGATGAACATAATAGTAAACGTATTTTGAAGAAGTACGTACATGGTAAATGCTACAGCTACACATGCATATTATATAAAGCCAACGGGTGAGATGCGAGTTTTTCCCCTCTCAATATTATTATTAAAACAAACAAAACCAAAGATAACACTTGATCGTAAGATTATACATTTTGATATTTATTATAGTTTCGTAACTTCATATCAATGAACTGTAAATTATTTATTATTTATTATTATTGGAATTTCCCTGGAGCAATACAAGCGTGTCGAAATCGGTATCACATCTGCTTAATAATGGAATAGTCCAAAGGTGCGGTGGGTGGAAAAGAGAATAATAAAAACAACCTGCACGTGGACTCCGTTTGCTACATGTAGTTCATGTCAATGATTGATTTTGTTATAAAAAAAATCTCAAATTGACATTAATAAAGAGTAATGCAATAAGGAGGACTCATTCAACATAAATGTATTGCATATTGAGTAAATGGGAGCAATAATTTACCCGTTCTGTGGAAATTTACCACGAACTACGCGGTACAAAATGAAGATTATACCTGCCAATCAATGGGCAACGACCACACAATCTTTACCATTGGCACTACTCAATGCAATCAGCTGTTTCCCGACCGTGCGTTACGGGTGTGTAGTCAACATACGGTAGCAGTAGCTGCACAAAAGTGGGCGATGTTCACAGCTGAACACACGCAATAACTAATCAGAGAATAGAATTGTACACAAGCTTTTGCTCTCCTCTAGCTGGACACCATCTCTCTTGAAAAAGAGCAGGCAGTTTTTATCAGAGAGGAAACGAATCATGCCGGGGCACAAGTGCCGTTTCCACGAGAAGGTTTCTCGGCAGTACATATGTCCGCTATGCCGTCTGCCGATGTGTTCCCCTGTACAGATCACGACGTGTGGGCATCACTATTGCGACACCTGTTTACAGGAATATCTCAGGTAAGGGGAAGTCCTTTTTTCATTTTGGTCAAGTCTACGCATTTATAATCGCTGAAGGGGCTAACATTGTGACTGCCGCTTTATCTACTTAATAATGTAGGTCAATTTATATCCTTAGTTGTCCGGCAAGGCTGACAGAGAGGAAGTATACAGCCAGAAGCGGGCAGTTTGAACAGTTCTAATTTTTCAACCGAAGGAAATTTTATTTGGCATGAACAGGTAGTACTTAGAAAGTCCAGTGAAATAATATCTGCCATTTCTTTGATCGATTCTTTTAATTATTATTCAAAATAAATAGGATGTATTATTACGCCTGTTTGTAAACTTGTGGGTTCAAACCATGTATAAATCTCTCTTATTTATGGGATGAGAGAAATCTCTGAAAGAGCCGTTGAGTTTTGTTGAGTAATTATTTTTGGTCTGATTTTGTTGTAATTATTATCCTCTGGACTTGGGCTACACTATAAAAGCCTAATTCTAGTAGGTCTGTTCTGTTTTTGGAAAAGAAGCTGAATAAACTATCATTTTTTCACTCATTCTGAGTCTCGATTTGGGGCTTTAAAAATTTCGGTTGGGTACTTCACTTTTACCTATCATTTTTATATTTTGCTGGAGGCACAGATGGATGTTACTTTTTCATGATACTTCTTTTACTGAAGCTTTCTTGGGTTGACTGAATTGATTATGAATGTTTTAAAAGGGATCTTGTGCGTATTAATAGTCAGAGAGGTCCTCCAGCAAAATTTAACATTTAAAAGCTTGCGTAGCCATTTGACGTCATTCACCTGATCTGACAGAAAGTCTGTGGATAGGAAGAAAGCCAGCACCATACACTGTACTCTAAATTATTATCTGATATTGGTTAATTTATGTTCTAGTTGTGGGTGTGTGTCTTTCATGCCTGTTGACCCATAGCCTTTAGACTGTGAAAGGGAAGGATACAGCTCTATTACTTAAATTTGAATCAGTTTTTGGGTTATTCTCCTTCTCAGTGTAAGAATACCAAAATGTTAAAACAGAGTCAAATAACAGGATTAAAGGAAAGTGCAAAGTAGCTTATATACTGTCAAGGTTCTGTCTAAGTATATTGTGTAAGGATTGAAAGAGGCTTATTTTGTCTTTACTGACTGCATATTGTAACTTGACAACTACACTTAGTCAATATTACTGAATTGACTTACCAGCTTGGATTTGAGTCATCAGGTTCAAAACCTTGGACTGAAGTTTTGGACAATTGTCCTGAAAGCCTAAACGAAAAAACCACAGCAAAGTTTCAAATGACTCACATCACAACCCCCTGTTTCCGCCCCCATTGTCATCTTCAAACAGCTCTGAATAGAGTCCAAACTTCCATAGGTGGCAGGTATCTTGTTTTCATTCAATGGTAAAGCCAACCCCTTCCGAAACTACAGTCATCGGCCCCAGCATCGGTTTTGGCCAGTAAATTTTGAAAGCATGCACTTTTAGTTGCAGGGCTTCAAACGGTTGGACAGAGTCTTAGCCAATAGCCCAAGCTGGGGTTTCAAATAGTGCCTATCACTCAGTCAAATTGCGGCTTGATTTTAATAGTTGGGACTCCTTTTTAAAACTGAAATTCAGCAGTAAACACTTTCATGACATATAGAGAATGTGCAAGCAACTGGTTAATGTGACGTGTCTTTTATGGTGTTGCGCCCTATTTAAGTTATTGGCACTTGAATGGTATTTCAGTGATTTGGGGGTTACTGCGCATAAATACACTGACTGCCTTATATCATGGCTTATATGCAGGCAAGTTTATGGTAGGCCTACCTCTGTGGTTTCAGCCAGAATTTTGCGTTGGCGAGTCTAAAAGTTGGAATAAAAGGCAAAAAATATTTAACTTGCTACACTACAATGTGTGAACTTGGACGTTGTAGATAAGACAAAAATAAATAGTCGGTGTCAAAATTCAAAAGAGGGTGTCTAAAGGACACCCAGTCTCCACTCTGCTTAACCACTTAGTGTACCTCAGGTCATGGAGGAATCTGCTTCGTGCACACATCATGTTCAAACATGTCCAGGTGTATTGCTCAATACTTTGTAGACCAGCGACAGTCATAACAAGCTATAGTTGGGTTCTCCATGGGTTGTGTGACATGCTGTTTGTTCCTGGTAGCTTTAGTCTAGCCCCTTTTGTATTCTTATTTTCAATCCAACTGTAGATTAAATCTTGATTAGATTTGTCTGGAGGGAAAAAAGAAACTTTAAACATCAGACAGTGAGATTATACTAAGTATACTCAGCAGCTGTATTTCTTTTGATCGAATTTTGGAGAATTCAGGAGTGACCTGGAGAAGTTTATGTCATCAACAAGACGTGATTTTGTCCTTGGGGGGAAGGGAAGGATAGCTGCGGAGATGTTAATTTTCATTGACAAGTTGACAGTTAAATCCATTGTGAAATATTGAATGGTTCCCGTTTGATTTGATATTCTGCAAGTTGGTTTGGTTTAAACAGGTAGTCTGTCTGTCAAGGAGAGATTGTGTTGAGTTCAACACTGATGATCGAGAACTCATGTTTAAAGTTTGTTTGAAACAATGAGGTGTGTAGCAATTGTAGTTTTATTCCCCCCCCCCAATCTGATAATATTTTAAAGATTATTGCAAAAACACATAAAATATTGAACTGTCTTGTACTGTTACGATTCTGATCAGTCTGCTTTCATGATGATTTTTTACTGTATATAGTACTTAAATGTAGCATACATGTGACTAATTGAAACTGAGAAACGAAATCAGAGAAATCATTCTTCCGTTAATTTTCAAACTATCTTTAGTTTGATCCTCATTGTAGCGTGAGCGGCAGACAAAAGAAGAAAACAAGAAAAGAATTGCAGTCTGACTAAAAGGCCCATGGATTGCTAAAGTTCAAAGAGGCGAGTAATACGGCCATTGATGAATGTTGTTTCGATTTGCACGGATGAGAACACAAATCATCCGAACCAATGTCAAGGTTGGAAAATGCCATTGTGCGGGCCGAGTTTCATTGATAATGTGTATCTCAAGGAGAGTACGTAGTCACTAATGTTGTAACCTTTTCATGGACAAGAGCAGTGCTCTGCTCTCCCTGAACAGTTGATCTGCTGGCTGAATGCCAGTTAGAATATACCCAAGGTCTTGTTTGAAAGTCGCTGTAATATAATGATGCAGCTGGTGGCTAGATCATTGATTCCCTTCCAACACCTCCACCAGGCCTGATACTCCACCACGGAGGCAATGAAGGCAGTTCCCTCTATTCTAGACCCAGTGGTCATTGCCTCGGTGCCCTTGAAAATGCTCTGCAAATTTCCCTCATATTCATAGACGTACCCTTTTCAAAGGCAAAACTGCCTTGCCCTTTATGAACAAACTGTCAGGCCTGCATCACTTAACCTCTGCATGCATACATTGAACACATTATAATGGCTTCAATTTCAATTCTGTTACAAATGAAAATGTTTGAGGAGTCCCTTTTGATGGTAAAAACGCTGCACTTGTGAGGCATGAAGCTTACTTTTGTGCGTGTGGTTACATCACTGAAAAGGTTAAAGGCCAACCCTCTACTATGAGACCATTTTTAAAAGTTATTTATCAGTAAGAGAGTATAAAGCCTATGGTTATACAAGGTGCACCGAGATCAGAACAACCACCATGGACTTAAAAAATTCATTTTTGAAGGGGCTAGACATTTCATTCATTTCTAAAGAGAGTCTTTGTTGAAATTTAAGAGGGGGGGGGCATCAAAACCTAGACCTAGGAAGTCAGAGCTTTGGGCCCAATGAAAATCCTGGCCTTCAACTACGAAGACTGTTATGTGTGACTTACTTTCAAAGATACTCATATCTATATTTCTTGTTTTGCAAGAACCATACAAATAATTTGTGTTATCTCATTCAAAAACCAAGTAGTTCATTTTGTTCATATCAACCATCTACAAACCATGAATGAAATCGGAGTTTAAAATTTGGTAAAGTTGTGCCTGCATAGAGTCAAAGTTAACCAAAGATATAGGCCTAGTGCAGTTAGGTGCAGACGCTTATATCTTGGTAATAGTGGAGAGAGGTTGTCCTGAGGCCAGAAGGGCATGTTATGACTTGAAACCTTGGCCAAATTGTTTGAGATTTGTTAGTTTTGTTGTCTACGCCTAAGTTAAGCAAAATTGGCCCCAACAAAAGAACAGCGCGGGACGTGCAGATGCTCGGGCAGTTTTACCAGCAGACCCTGCATGGCTTCACACCCACCTGTTTTCATTGCAGGGCAACTGCTCACATTGTTAAACTGTCCATTTCTACAAACTGCCCAGGAATCAAAGCGCTGATTGTTAGAAGTTGACAGATTTTACGGGACGCCAGGAGCACTGCGCTGGTTTTTTTTAGTGTGTTTCCCTTGGGAAAATTTCCAACCAAATTTCATAAAGTCTTTCTGTGAACTATACCTAATGATGTTCGTAACCTGGGAGTCAGAGTGTCCAGAGATTGCAGAAGGTTGTGGTCCTCATTTGTTAACCCTGGAGTTTTACAGTGTCTGGGTCTTTGGTTTTGTCTCAGACTTTCAGAGGTCTTAAAAATTCTACTGGTTTCAAATCAAGACCAGATGAAATAAGGAGTTTCTTCAAAGTTACTCCCTTCTCTAGCCATAACTAATTTGTTTGTGTGTGTGCTAAGCTTGAATTTAAAAGTTTATCATTTCTCAATGAATCACTTTGACTTCTCAGCTTATTATTGTTCACAATTTTTGGTCGAATTTCTTTCAATCCAAAGACCATAATGTTCAAAGATGATGGAAAGATGAAAGCATAGAGCAAGGAATGAAAGTTACTTGATTGTGACAAGACATGCCAGAGTTGGAAAAATAAAAGTCAAGATTAAAAGTTGAGTTAAAAGTTACAACACCGAAGATGTTGTGTAGTTGCTACTATACTGCAGTGTTTGTAATTTAAAATTAAAAAGGTCATCCTGTTTGGAATAAAGATTAAAGAGGAGATTAATATTTATTATGGTTAATCCGCGCACAAGCAGCTGTTTGGTCATAGATTATCACTGTTTTACAATTAGTAGTTGAAAAGTTGTTAAAAAAGAATTCAGCTCATTTCAAAAGGCTCAATATTTTATCTGTTAGTCCTTCTTTCACTAAAGGTATTTAATTCTATTAAATCATCACTTTCCAGTTAGTTCATGGCAAGGGGTAAAACCAGTTTCCGCTTTCCACCGAATTGTGTTCTCCTCTTTTTGGGGACTCCAACAATAAACAAAAAAAGTTGGCCAGTTAACTTGAGTCTGAGACCAGTGACTCATTCATTCACACCTAAAGGGTCATTGAACAGGTAGCGGGCTCCTCCTTTCCGAACAAACCCTCTGTTCCTTTTTCTAAAAAAGGGTGACCTTCTAATTGTTGTGTCCAGGCCTTGCGGCTCGTATTGATCCATTGTTGCTCTTGGGCCGCTAATCATGTCAGCTCTTACGCTGCAGCTGACCCAAACAGGGGCACTGCCCGGGCCATCTTTGATGACTGTCTCGTCGGACAATAACGATAACCCATTACGAATCCCCCAATTGATTACATGAAAGAATGTTCATCTTTGATCATCCAATGCCACCAAATTTTCAATCAGCCCTGAAGAAAAACACCGTTTGTTTTGGAGTCGGAATGTTTTTCAAAGAAAATGTCGAGAAAGTCAGCAAGATTTTTAGAGTCTATATTTTAATCTGCATATGTTGGAAACTGAGAGGTCTTTTGTAAGGGTCTTGCTGGTAACAACCAAATTAGTGTAATTGAATCACGCTTGATTATAACAATGGGAGTCTTAAATTCTTTCAAGGTGGCTTAATGGTACATAAAGTTTTGTGTCCTGTACATGTTTAACTCCTAATGACAGGTAACCTTACTAGACAGGTCTTCCTTTTTTCTTCAAAGTTTGTGTTAAGGAAGCCTGGTGTTAGCCAGCCCAGAGGGGTCTCTGGGTGTCTTTTGAAGACCTTGTTTTGATAAGTAGGAATACCTATCTTTTTATGTAATTGGCATTGTCAGAGTGAGAAACTTCAATCTCTCATTTGTTCATTCACTTTGGTGATGTCTTGACGAGTTGTGCCCATCTGTTCCTGTCGAGCTTAGTTTTTGAGACAGATGGACCACTTAGACCAGCGTCAAACTCCATGGATGATTTCAAGGTCATATTGGAACGTCTTCTTGGAAGAGGGGTATCAGCCTTCCAGAGAAGGACACGATTAGCTGGCTCATAATGGTGGAATCCTAAGGAAATTTGGATACTCTTTTTCTGGAATTCTTGCTGGAATCTTGCCAGGAATGCCCTTGTAATGTTTGTCTAATAGTCATCCCAGAGGTAAGGGAGCATTGTTGACACCAAATGTTAAGGATTAAGGCGTTGATCTTCGGTGCAGCCTTCAGCGTTTTCTTAGATTCAGGTTTTACGAGTCTGAAAGAGGGGTGATGATACTGTTAACACTTCACAGAAAATGAAGATAAAGTAAGGTGTCTGAAAAGAGTAGTGTCCAAATGGCACAAACATTTTGTACATGTGAACACTCTCTGGCTTATGACTCTAATAGAGCTGAGGGAGTTTGAGTTAACTACAGGTTCCTGAAGATATTGAGTACCCTATCAATATTTGATCCAAACAGACAGGATCACACCTAAGTACTCTCTTTTTCACCTCTTGCGAATTTCCATTTCTTAAGTTTTGGTCAGTTGTATGACTTCTGACACATTGGGCTAGTTGGCTCAGTTGTTAGAGGTAGAGCACTGGCACATAAACCTGGAGGTCATGGGTTCAAATCCTGCTCTAGTCAATTTTTCTTCGGTCACCCAAAAATGTATTTTTAATTACCCAGTAAGTTCCCCCTGTGATCATTTTTGATTGAACAGAGGAAATATAATTGAATAGAACACAGAATTTCCGAAAAAGATCGTCACGCCAATGGATTTAAGAAATAAATGTATTTTGAAAATAACAGCTGGAATTATAGGAAAATACTGTTTGTGAACTTCAAGAAATTTAAAAACAAGATTTTATATTACATCTTCACCAGAGCCAGTGGTGCCTCGCGGCTCAGTCACACAATTCATGGCACATTCAATCCTAGTACATGTAGTATCTCGGAGTTTGTGGGGCAAGGCCACTTTGGCCCTCAAAGTCCATTCAGCGGTTTGCAGTTACACACGCCCCTGATCTGATCGTAGTATTGACCATTTTCTGGCTAGGTGCCACACTTCACACTCACAGATGGCGCGGCAAATTAAACAATAGATGTTGTCACCAACGACCTGGCTCGATCAGTTGATGCGATTACTTGATTATAAATGCTTTTGTACAGGCCACAGTGGACGACTCACTGTACCTTGGCATTGGAATTCACCTGTGCGTAAAATCTTAACGAGAACTCTGTATGTTAATTAGTGTACAGTACAAAGGCAGCCTTGATTACGAGTAAGAGTCTTCGACAACAGGAGGCCATTTCACCTTCATCTGACCTTCTCGGACGTAATGGTTTACAAGCGGTGCATACTGTATACATGTACACATACAGCGTACGTGTAAATCATTTTGAAACCTTCAGTTTAAAATGCTCATTTGAGTGTGTAATTTTACAGTTCACTGTACATGACCTGCGTTGAGCATGTCTTCCCGTGGGTCATCCACAAAAACCATAGTTTGCTGTTTATAATGCAGCATTTGCTATCAGAACGCATGAAAGCTGCAGTTTTAAACCATATGATTTTGTTGTACAAGACATGGGAATGGAAATGTCAACTGTGACTTTTGTCTTTGGAGATATGGGAGTAATCTGATTTTTCATTTCCCCATTAAGAGCTCAATTAAGCAAATTTTGAAGAAATAGCATTTAGTTCCTAGATGTTCACAAGGAATTAAAAAATATATTTGAAGACATTCATTTGTAAAAATTACTTCCACGCAACTATTCTAATTTGACAAGCAGATTAAATTTACAGATGGGTTAAGCCTCATTATAAATGATAGAACATCTACAGCAATAGTTACCTTGAGACCCTTTCATGTATGTAAACTGTTTATAGAGACAAGTAAACATGTATAGAGACAAGTAAACATGCTTATCATAAGCGTGATAGTAATTATCCGTACCTTTGACCAGTGCACTAAATGCAGCCTTGCAGTTTTTGTTGACAAATAGTTGTAAGAGGTGAACTGACATCAATTCAAAATGTTCACAGGTCATTATTTTATTGGATAATTTTGGCCCCTTCATCTTTGGATTGCGCAGAAATGATGTATGTTTTCTGGCTATTTGAGTAAAGTGCTGGTTTAATTCCTGTTTGGTAAAGGAGAATTCCTGTCTTCTTGAATTAAAAGGGTCGCCTTGGACTGCCTTGTTGCCTTTTTTCATTCAATGGTTCATGGTTCATTGTATCGATTTCCAGTTTCCACCATTTTCTAACCTGCTTGTGGGAAAGTCATTGGTGAATTGGCACACTCTGAATTTGGGAAGCATGACCTTTTGCAGAGCTCATTATTTAGGCCTATGCAATAGCCGGTCAAAACTAAGAATTTGAAAGCACATTCATGAAATACACAATGAGAAAGCACCTAATGGGTGGTGAATACAACTTTCTGTTTGTCCCATTCAAGCATTGACTGGGGTCTCTCTCTCTCCAAAATTCGAGTGAAAACAGCGGCGGGTGAATCAGTCCACTTCCGTCTAGTCCCCAGGCCAGTCAACAAATGTGGTCAAAATAAATGTGTGTTGAACTGCGGTTGCCTGGCACACCGCATAAATGTACTTGTAACTTTCATATTTAATAGATGTGATATTTGCATCGGGATGAAGAATTTTTTATTTTGGTTTTTCCCTTACACCGATGTGTATTAAGCACTGTATGCTCAGTGCTTTCCCGAGCTCTGTGAAAATGCACATCGGTGTAAGGGAAAAACCAAATTAAAAAACTTTCATCTTGCCTGTATATGGCTGCTGGTTAATTAACGTGCGGTAATGTTGAGTCTTGACAATAAGTTCATTTGTCACTTATTGTTGACTAGTTGATGTGGGGGTAATTTCATTTAGCGTCTCAGATGAAACCGTATAATATCCTTGAGTTTTGACTACAGGAAAATTGCTATCTAGTATTTAAATAAATTTTTCAATCATCAATTTGGCAAATAAATCCTGCAGTCTGTCTTTAAGGTCTCCAGTGAGTAGTGGATAGTACATACACATGTTAGTAACTGGATATAGTTGAACTGGCAACGCTCTAGTAATCCGACTTTCAAGTGTTAGTTACTCCCATTCAGAAGAGCAGTCCTTCAAATTAGGAAACAAGGTGAAACTCGATATTTTGAGGTACGTCTGGCGATGAATGGAATTGACTGAGAAGTTGTTTTGATGAAAGTGATGTTTTGAAAATTAAACAACATGTTGGCAATTCAGGCAAATGCATTGTATTTTTTAACAAACCGAATTTTTTTTTTAATCAGTCAACAAATCTAGCTATTCTTTGACTGTTATTAAGAGAATCACATCTGTTAACCATCCATTCTTACTTGAATTCTTAAGGGTTGAACAAAGAAAAATTGACTAGAGCAGGACTTGAACCTGCGACCTCCGCATTAACACTGGCGCTCTACCAAATGAGATATATACAAAAAACTTCTTGGTTTTTTAACTGATGTGTAACACGCACTGTTTATACCCTCAGTGATTTCAGAGTCTTGCGGGGAAAATCCACATTTAGTGCATTTAGTATTTGCATTTAGTATTTGCTTTGCAATGTTATTTCAGGCCTTGAACTCGCTGTTTGAAGGGGCACAGCATCTTTCCTCTCGGGTAAGGGGCACTTTCTATGAGGGAAATGTAAATTTGTATCGGAACCTTGCAAAGGGCACCAGAGCAAAAGCACAAGGCACCACGGCATTTTTGCTGTGGGTCATTTGGAGGCCTGTTATTTTTCTCAGGGAATTGATCTCCAGATCTCCAGAGAGTGTTAATTACTTCTCAATAATTAAGAGTCAATTAAAAGCACTTCTCATCCTCAGTCGTAAACTATTCCTCTTCACGTTACATAACACCTCCCCGCTGATGTCTGGTTCTTTTTAAACCTTTAATCTCTCTCCCCGTTTACCTTCACTTTATTGATCCGCTTCCAGATGAGCGCCTCCTATCCCCACTAATGCCACACAAAATCAGAAACTAATAATTAGAATTGATTAATTGGCAATTGACGCTCATTACTGTCCCGCATTAAATATTGATCACTATCTAAACCCCCCCTGAAAAACAAACTGTCTTCGTTGTAAACATGTTGATACATAGAGTTGGCGTACATAGTGTGCTTCGACTGAGGCTGTGGGTAGACCTCTTCTTAATCTTATAGCGTTGGTACTTGCACTAACGCCAGAGACACTCTGTTCAGGCGGAATCGGATTATTGACAACTGAAAAGTCAATTAATTTATAACGGGTCGTGTTTTGGGGTTTACAATGTTTTCCTCCTGCTAGGCTATACGGTCATAAAAACCCGCAAATTGAGAGACATAAAAACAAATGATGAAAAAAAAAACCCACTGAATTATGTTCCTTGGTTAGGTTCACTTGTAAACTTTCATGGAATAAGGAGGAAAGACTGAGGAAAACACCGGTTTCTTGATGTCATTATATTGGAAATAGGGTCATTGACCTCAGAAATGTGGAATTGATTTCTTGCCCCAGCCCAAATGGTTACTTCCACCTTGGGCCAAATGTGTTTTTCTCTAAAAGTCACAGTCTAGATAGAAATGTGAGAAGGAATGTGAAATGTGCTGAAGTTAAAAGACCATAAAAGTATCAGTTTAGGTGAAGGTCAACAGTCTCATTTTATGGACTTTCTTAATTTTGGGTTGAACAAAGAAAAATGTTTCAGATTTCTTGTGAGACTTTCAACTTGTTATATTTAGGTTGTTAGGTATGAATAAAATGAGTGATGTTCTGGCTTGCAACTTGCAGATAAGGATGCACTAAATGAATCGGTGAAATAAAAATTCGCGGTTGTCTGGTTTTACTTTATCTACGGCACAGTCATAGTCCCCTCCAATTGTCTTGAAGTATTCCTCTCTTATGCACACGTGGAAGTCCATGCAGTTGTAACTCTTTCTCTGTCCTTGCTCAATGCTCCTACAACCAATCACTGACAGTCTAGCTCTGAGATCCTCTAAAATGATGCAACCTCCTGTCTGTCTCCTCATTAATACAACAGAAGGGGACAGGATTTGGGTTTTTTATTCGATCACACTGAATTTCAAATGGAAGACAAGAATTGCCGACACCATAATTAGGAAAATCAAGAGATCAACTATGAAGGAAACGGAAATAAGAAATCAGATTTCAGGGGGAAAAAAACACACTCAATGTCTTGACTGTTCTCCCATACCCCCAACCACTGCCTTCCCAGCCCCCAGGAAAAAACCTACACCATATGGAGAGGCAGCACTCACTGTCTGTCACCCCATTACCATATAATGTGATAATCCCCAGGATTTATGACCAGACCAATTTGAGGATAATTGGCCCCCTATGGTTAAGTACCAGAGGCTACTGACCTGTTGGTTAAGAAAGGAGGAACGTTTCGGCAAGGAATCTGTACCTATTTTTTCACATCAACCTTGCTATTATTGAGTGGAAATGTGTTCTTTTTACAGTTTAATTTCCTTTGCAAAACAATACTGTTGAACAATGTTGGGACTAGATAGTTCCCGATAGATGCCATCTTCACTGGCAATTTGGGTTTTGGCTTGCGGAGCATGGAGGTAAAAAGGCACCACGTCAACCGTTTCAGTTATTCTACTTGGCCAAGTGGTTCATCGATGAACCTTGCAATGAATTTGATAGAGCTCTTGCATGCGGCACGCGGTATTTACGCGTAATGCATAGTTACATGTATGCGATCAAAAAATGACTATCATTGCCGATGAAGATGGCCGAATTAATACTGGGTGATGTCAACTGGGAACTCTCTATAGCTCGCTATGTATTCCATCCATTAGAAAGAAGAGTTGAAAATGAAAGCTTCAGCAAAAGACGTATTTCTTATTTTGTTTATTTTATTTTGTGTGTGAGTCTTTAAAGTTTGACTCTTCCCACATGGTGCCTGCCAGAGATTTAGGTCTTGATGTCTTTTTGAATTTGACCCTGTCTTATCGATGGGGGGAGTATTATACAAATGGATGACCTGCTTTTGAATTTTGCTGGAAATTTATAGACACCGTTTTCAGATCATGGATACCACCTTGAATGTTCCTGTAGTAAACAAATTTAAGTTTGTTTACTAGAATAATTATGATTTTGGTTATTGGAATACCATCTCTTTTTTGTGTCTGGAGAACATTCATACTGTAATTCTACTCTCATATGAAGGATTTTTTTGTGCTCTACCAACAACTGTAATCCGCTGGAACCTGTTTATCACCTAACCAACCATTAACTATTAGGATGAGTTGATGGCCTGTTGAAATGTGGGGAAACCCTACAAAGTCTGAAGTGGTAACCTCCCCAAATTGCCAGCTTCAAGAGTCAGTTAACTCTGAGGCACAATTGACTCTTTGTCGCTATTGTTTGTCCCCCTCCCATTGTTGACCACACTATTATCATTAGTCTGGTAACTGTAAACTGTTATCCAATGCATTGTATGAACACACCAAGGTTCACCTGAAAGCCTGCACTGCAAAGTGCAGACCGTGGTGTTTACTGTTATTGCCCCAAATGGCAAAGCAAACAAAACAACACAACATTACTAGGCATTTAATAACACCTTCACTGAATTCATAAAAATGCCGTGGATGCCTGACTTACCTCGTGGTGGTGGTGGTTTGGTTTTCGTGCGGTTTGTTGTTATTGCCAATCGGGGTTTTTCTCTCTATAGTTCTTGTCATTTGGACTGGATTGAGAATATTTGAAATATTTGCATAAACGGGTCTCCCCACCTGTATCTAATTGTAGTCGTTTTGAGTTTTCAGGAGAGGGTTACACATTGGTTCTTGAGGGTGTTTTCGCAGCCCTCTCCCTTTTCTTCCAAGGACATTGACCCCTTATCTAACTGGAGCTGATCGTTCCTCCCATCTTCCCTGCCCACCGCACACTTAAGCGTAAACATATTTCACAGGTTAGCAAGAAATTTAGGTTCACCATGGATTTGCATTGTTACATCATTCATTTGCTTTCAGACTGTATAAGCACCAGAAGGAAAGCGTGCCTTTTCAGTGCATACAGTTAGCAGCGCTGCGGTTTGAAAATGGAAATCACACAGTAAGCACAAAATCGGCCGCTAAGCAACTCAATGAAATTAGCCCCCGAAACTAACTCTGCTATGCCTAAAATAGCCTGTGGAACTATCGAACCACAAGAGTTTTTTAAAACATTCTCCTTGAATGTCTTGGAGCGAATATTGGTTATTAGAAGTCTTTCGAACATCAGTTGCCTTTTCAAAATTAAATTCTTGCTACAAGTTTGTTCAAAGGTTGTGGGTTCGATTCCCAACTGGGTAACCTTTGGATTTATTTCCTCCACTTGACTGTTAAAGTATGGGAGTACAATGTGCTAAATTTTATCACATATCGGTGGTAATGGGGGAAAACAAACAAGTTTTGGTATTCAATTGATTCTTAAAAAAGAAACATTTAGTTTATTGAGTTTTTGTGATAAAAGCCCAAGATATTTGTAGCTGTCTTAGTTATAACTGTGGAGATAAACAGTTTTGTTTTTATTACACAATTGTCCAAAGAAAGAGTTCTTTCCTTGCACAGTACATTTACAATCTCCTAACTTTAAAAAACCCACACAAGTCAGACCTTGTCAATTATTGGAACTGGCAAGCATCCTTGTCAAGTCTTTTCTGAATTGAATTTCCAACCCACTGTACACTGATTGTTTGGTAACAAAGACCAACAGTTTAAAATCATCACCCACATCTGACAGGCCCATTTTCTGGTCATGAATCATACAATGTTCAAACAATGTTCCGTTTATGACCATGGTCATTATGTCAATCGTCCGAAGATCCCTGTCAGATGTTCTTGACAAAACGGCATAACCTCCTCCCACACATTCCTCTCAAACTTTGAGACAAGGCACATACTTGTGAAGTCAACCATGACAACGAGTTGGTGGCAGCTTTGTCTCTTTATTCCATGGAACCCCACTTTCATGTTTACACTTCTAGGGGGGCAGTGATTCATGAAAATTCACTTAAGCAGCCTGCTGATAATGAAAGTACATATTTGCTTTTCCCGAATCCCCTGTTGTAAATCACTCTAGATGTAAATCTCGATTCTGTTATGATTCCCCTACAACACATCCGGCCACAAAGGGGGTAAGTCTGTGGGCAAGGACAAAACTGATTATAGTATGTTCTCCCTTAGTGTCCATTAAGTACTTTATTTATTTACATTTACAACTACATACTTTTGAATGTACATACGTAAAGTTTTTGAGGTTTTTTTTTTTTATTCAAAGACAAACAGGCATTTTTTTGTGCTTTATTTCTTTGTGTCTGGGTTGTAATATTGTGGTGGTTTTGACTGAGTAGTGAAGTCGGTCTTTGACAATAGACCGTGCAAGTCTCGCGCGTATTCGAACATTTTTGGGACCACTGTGGTCCCACGTACATTGCTTTAACGCGTTAAAGAAACAAACTCACGCGCTTTAACGGATCACAATGTTCGAATACGCGCGAGACTTGCACAGTCTATACTTGTAACTTCAACCGGGAACATATGAAACTGAAATCTATTGTCTCAGTCACTCACCCCCCCCCCCCCTGTAATTCCTAAATAAAAACAGCAAGGTTGATTTAGAAAGTTCTCAAATCAGGATAGGAAGTAGTTTGTTCATCCAAAAGCAACTATGAACTTTCCCTTTAATCTATATAATTTTTTTAGTAAAAAACAAACGTTACTTTTTGAAGAAAAAAAATAACTCGCACAATGTGAATGACCGGTTAGGTCACTCAATGAGATTGAGATGTTTTCCCCCCTTGGCAATTCCTGGGTAACTCAGCTGGCTAAACTCCCACCGTGGGACAACATTTATGAATACTAAATGAGCCAGAAGATCAGCCGTGGAATGCTCCTTCTTTGTCTGCGAAGGAGACGAATCTACCCCCTAAACAATGTTACAAATCTGTCAATGCGTAATGATTCTTTGCTTAATACAAAGCCTTGTGGGCCAGGTATGGTGGGTCAGGGCAGTGAGTTGTTTTCGATCGGGGAATTGTCTTTTTTGTAATAGTAGAAAACATTTTTCGTCAACATTTCTCTGCGTTACATCGGGAAATCAAGTTGCTTAATGTTAAATGTAAGTACTTTATATTTATTCACTTATTAAGTTACAAATCACAAGGGAAACTGTTGATTTTTCTTCGTTAAACCCAAAATTATTAATTCTCTTGACAGGTGTTCGAAGATGGGGGTATTTCTTTGATATTAGGAGTCATATAAGTGTGTTTTCAATGATTTCAGTGGACTAAATAGACTTATTCTGATTAGGGCAAAAGATATTGTTTAAAAAAAACCTATTTTCCAAGTTAAGATTTAGGGCGAACTAGACCACATTCCATGGCTCTAATTGAGAAAAATCCCGTGGTCACAGTCACTAGTCCGTGCCCTACATTATGGTAATAATGTCAATTTCTAGCTATATAGCTATGAAAGCGTAGAATGCTTTGTATTGTGCTCAGGTAAGCCGCTTACATTAAGCAGAGACATGACAATGGCCTTGGGCTTAAGCTGTGTGTTACATTATTACATGGTGCATTAATTTTGGCTGGTTAATTAAGCATATTTCTTATTGTGTGCTGTCTTCACAGTTTTCATTGTCATAACAGACTTATATTATGACGTCATATCGGATTTACATATAATTTCAATTTTAATTTGTTGTATTAATTAGTGTATTGTTGCTGTAATCCAGCCATAGAGCGATTCAACTGTTCATGGTGCTGTGATTGGGTGAAAAACACGCACCTTACACAAACTCCTCAAGTTTAGAATGCTTACCCTTACCAAGCACCTCCATGCCCTTTACAGAATAGGCCATCAGTTTGAAGGGAGGCCCAATTCCTTTGCTCTTATGTAACTCCACACCAAATTGTTTGGACTGAAATTGGTCTGGAATGCCTGACCCAGTGATAAGCAGTTGTTGTTTAGATTTACACTGGGCCCCTCAGTCCCTCTGAATCCTTCTCATTGGTAATTGGATTTGGGACTGTTAGTAATGTCAAACAGTCTTGACTGCCAACAAGAACTGATTGGACTTGGAGGAGGCATTCAAAATTCAATCGTGATTTTATTACTGGCTTTGATTGATTCCCTGTACAAGTTAGTGAAAGACACACACAGAGAAATGATATTCCCCATCGCAGTGGCGCATTTTGTCTTTTATTCGATTTTCTTAACTGATTTTTCTTTGGTTCTTTCCCTTTTTGTTGTTGGTTTTTTGTTTGGTTCATTGTTACAGCACCTTAAGCATCGTTGATGGATGTGTGCACTTTATAATTAGATTTTGCATTAAGCCTTAGTTTCGTATTGTGCTTGTTTTTCACCCAAAGGGCTATCACAATACCATCCATGTTTAAATCACACTCCGACTGCCAAATAGTGGGTTAGATTGTTATTAAAATCATATTGACAAAACAAACGCTCAGCCAAAAATAGCGGACAGATTTGTTCTGTTTGGAAAAGCGGTTAGATGAAAAACACTCACTGTGTGTGTGTACCGAGTTGGTTGTTACCGCGCTGAGTCTTTGGTTGTGGAGTTGTTCTTCAACACTTCATGCACTTGACTGACAGGGATTTGAGTGCAGCATTTATAATTGAGGTCTGGTGACAGACTTCAAGTAGGGTTTCACGTAGGGCTATCATGTTTTTCGTTGCAATCACTGGGAGGACTCTTCTGATTATGGTCTTACAGCAACTGTTTGGTTTGTCTCCTCCAATTAAGCTAATGTAACCATAATCGAACCGAGGCTGGAAGTGGATTTAGTCTGGCCCCTTCATTTCACCATGAGAATCAGTGTTCACTTATTGCCATGGAAAATGGCGATGGTTGTCTGTCATTACAGATTAGGGCCGAATTTTGTAGAGCTGTTTGGCAGGAAATATTGCTGAACAATTTTCTGCTATTCAGCAAAAATGTGTAGGATACAAGTGTGACTTGGTATTTTGGCTGATAACCCTATTCTGGTGGACATAATTGGTGCTTATAGTTACACTAGGAAATTGGGCCCCATGGTGCTACCAAGTTGAGAGCTGGGGTGGTGGGTTTTTATTGAGTAAACAAGTCAACTTTGTTGTGTGAAAGAAGAAATAGAAAACAAGTTTGAACTTGTCTAAACCCTGATGTGAACCCTGTTTCTTTAGGAGAACAACCTTTGGGTGACCCATTTTTTGTTTTGCTCTCGAAAAGAGGAAGTTTGAGGACTTTGAAATTACACAATGCACCCGCGTAGACACAATAACTCTGATGAAACTAGTTTTCATGCCATGCAGTGAAGTTTGTACAGTGTCCCTTGTTGTACCACTAATAAGCTAAACTTAAGTTCCTCTGTGTCAAACTGTCACTCGTTGGGGGGAAGTCAGTGCCAGGATATTTGGATGAGATTTTAAATGGGGTAAGTGTTTTATACAGCTGAATTATTATGATATTGCTGATTCTATCTTGTTATATATGCTGTAAAAGTATGAGCTAAAAAGTGAAATCTACTTTTTCAAGGGCAAGCTTTAATTATGACTTTGTTTTAGCTTTGTTGACACTAATTTCAGTACTGCCTTTTGAGTACAAACAAATCAATTAGGTAGCACTGACAATTGTAACAGACTAAAAATTACATGCTTTGTATGTAATAATAACCAGGAGTGCTGATTTTCATTCTGTAAAAAGTTTGTCAAGGGTCATTCCGTGTCAAATCAACCAATGGGGTTGCAGGTCACCTCTCAGATTTGGCTGAAATTCATTTCTAATGTTCATCTATATGTATAATGAGCATATGCAAAAAAGAAAATTCCAACTCCAAGTCGTTTCAAAATTAAGGCCCCTTAAAGTGGGCGTGACAACCCCCCTTTCAGTGAACGCGATTTGCGACAATGAATATTTTGCGTTTTGTAATGCGCTTAAACGTGCCTTAAAAAAAGATACAAAGCTATAAATTGGTACCTAGGGTGTCTGTTACCCAAATAGCTCAAATCTGGCCTCAAAACAAGAGTATCTCATCCCCTTTTCTCTCTACAGGCTGCTGAAAACACTAATTGAATCTGCCGAAAAAAATTAATTTCCATATTCAGACCCCCCTCATACTCACAATTGATAGTTTGAAAAGCTTGATATTGCTATTTGTTTTATATCTAGGCACATATGGTTATCCCCAAACAAGGATAGAGCCCTTATTCATTTAATAAAATGTTTGCAAGGCTCCAAAGTTGGTTCTTGACCGAAAATATCAAAAAAACACCGACATTCTTGGTGACCTTTGACCTTGGCAACAGTTACCCACCAGTATTAAACTTAGAACATTTGTAGATACAAGTCCAATCTATATCTGGACCAAATTTCGTTTTGGAGACTCATCTCCTTCATGGTAAGGCAACATTTTGAAATTGGGGTATTTTGCCCATTTTCGGTTGCCACAGCAATGCATAAGGATATGCATGTACATCATGTACACATTGTGTAATACACGTGTACTGTCTCTGTTGATCTCAAAGTGTTGTAATATGACAATTTAACCACGTTTGTTACAAAATAATGATGTAATCTGATCTTACAAAATTGTGTCTTAAAGATGGGCTACACAATAATGTCAGATTAAATCATTGTTTTATAACAATAGTGGTTTAATTGTCATTTTTACAACACTTTGGGATCAATAGTGTACACGTACGCATATGCAATGTGTACATGATGTACATGCATATCCTTATGCATTGCTGTGGCAACCGAAAATGGGCAAAATACCCCAATTTCAAAATGTTGCCTAACCATGAAGGAGATGAGTCTCCAAAACGAAATTTGGTCCAGATATAGATTGGACCTGTATCTACAAATGGTCTAAGTTTAATATTGGTGGGTAACTGTTGCCAAGGTCAAAGGTCACCAAGAATGTCAGTGTTTTTTTGATATTTTCGGTCAAGAACCAATTTTGGAGCCTTGCAAACATTTTATTAAATGAATAAGGGCTCTATCCTTGTTTGGGGATAACCAAATGTGCCTAGATATAAAACAAATAGCAATATCAAGCTTTTCAAACTATCAATTGTGAGTATGAGGGGGGTCTGAATATGGAAATTAATTTTTTTCGGCAGATTAAATTAGTGTTTTCAGCAGCCTGTAGAGAGAAAAGGGGATGAGATACTCTTGTTTTGAGGCCAGATTTGAGCTATTTGGGTAACAGACACCCTATGTACCAATTTATAGCTTTGTATCTTTTTTTTAAGGCACGTCTGATGACGTAATTTTCAAATTTCCCTCTGAAAGAGCATCAAATAAAAAGACATTTTACACCATTTTATCATGCAGTTAGAGACTTGTAACCCCCCCCCCATTTTCATAAGTAAAAATGAAATATGGGTGCATCACAAAACTCACTTTAACCTTGGATCCCCTCTTTAACATAAACAACAATTCAAACATTTTTTACAATGTGGAATACTCTCCCCAACATCATTATCCCAAGGGCATAAGGAAGTACAATATCAACACGAAATGAGAGCAAGTGGTCTACCAGGTATCTGCAAAGTGTGTGAAACATTTAGCTGTAAAAGTCAAACTACACAAGGGAAAGAATTGTCTCGAGTACAGGACGTTTGTCAGGAAAACTCATCACACACAGGACAAAAAAAAAACAACCCAAACTTCTGAAATTGAAAATGAATATATGCTTCTCTGGTTTGGGTGGCCCCCAAGCTGTGCTTCGATTTAACATACCATACTGAGAAACACTTAAAAGAAGCGAACAATGGTGATGCCTGGCTGACTTCCGCTGGCTATTCCTGCCGCAATTAACCACCCCAATCCAAAACTCCTTTCTTGTTCTCGGAAGGCATTTAAAAATCCCTCCGATACAAAGCATAGAGCCTGAATCCTGAAGGAATATCCCCCCCCCCCCCGGTCTTTACGCTTGGTCAGTCCTGGTGATTGACCCATTAATTGGTACTTCTTTTGTCCAGAACCAAGATCATGGAACTGGTGAGGGAATCAACACTAGGGGGATTAGCCAATCTTGTAAAATGAAACCATAATGTTTGGTGACCTCATGGTGACCTTAAAAATTTTATTGAGTCGCAGGGAAAGAGGAAGGCCTTGTGGTCACTCCACATGGTGGATGGAGCATGTGGAGCTTTAGGAGACAACAGTCTTTTTGACTTCAGTTCAGTTTGTAGACTTCTGTGGAATCTGTGGAAGCCATTGGAGTGGATTATGAAATCAAATTGGGAGGAAATTGTATTAATATAGGAAGCCTTTATATATGAGTGGTTTGAGGATGAAAGGGGTTCAGTCTTGCTTCGGAAGGATGAATAGAAGGTGAGTTGCTAACACTGTATTCTCTTCCATTTTGTCGTCTTTTGCTTGAAATATTTTATCATCATCACCAAAAGGAGACAGTATTCAACATTTGTGTACCACAGTGTGGCTTATTGTAAGGTATCGCAGTTCAGCTATAAAACAAGTTGTTGGTTGGCAGTTATTTCAAATAATATTTTGGCAGTTGAGGTATAGCTGAGCTCTACTCCCATTTACAATCTCAACTTACCTGTTCATTAGCATCACAAAGTCATATGGCCAGCAGGCTTTTTTTCACATCATCTCACTCTTTGGAATAAACTCCCCCAAAACATCACAGACATAAAAAAAACTCTGGATCAACTTAATTAAATGGCTTCTCTCTTAATTTTTGTTTAAATTTTACTCACTCTGTACAGCGCTTTGGGAAATCGTGTGTAATGCGCTTTACAAGAACAGTGTCAGATTATTGTTATTATTATTGATAAATATTACTGTTTACAAAGAATTTGGTTTTCTACCACTTTAGATAGACTCTCTTTTGTCAGACTTGTGAGGAAACTATTTAAGGTGACTTTTGCTCAATAAGTGGATCACTTAAGCATATCATATTTTGCACTGCTAAACTTCTTTTATACGTGGTTTGTGTATCGGAACTAATTATCTTAAATTTTTGAAAGTGCAACTCCTTTTTTACTCCAACGTCCTTGCGGCATACTGTAAACAATTTGAAAGAATAGAGCCTGCTTTGAAAAACTGTTTATTACTGCTGTTCTTGTGTGAGGATGATATTCATTTTGTTCACCACTTTTTCATTGGTTTTTAGGTAACCTTTTTTTTTTATATTATTAGGCCTACGTGTTGAACCAACCCTGACTTTAAATCAGTGTACTTTCCGATACAATGTAGTGTTGTGAAACGTGTATTGTTCACCCCACGCACTGTGAGGGTACAGAGTATATGTTTGTGTTTGCGGCATGCCAAACATGTGAAGGTGTTTGTGTCGCCTGTCACAGATGGAGTGTGAAGTCACCACCTTTTATAATATAAATTTGATATACCCAACTCAAAAGAATTACCCAGCATTATACTACACTTTCAAAGCTTTGGAATGTACTGTGATATATGAGAATTACGCTATTGTCAAGATTTGCGAAATATAGGCCTATAAAATACTGCATTCAGTAATATTGTAAAAAGTACACAAACCTACACTGAGAAGTCTTTCCAAATATCAATTCTGATATTCAGAATGTGATTGATCCCTCTAGACTGAAGATTTATGGGGCCAATTTAAGTTCAATCTCTGGATGTTAATTGGTAGGAGAATTTTTGATGTCAAGATTTGTGAAAAATAGTGTAGTTTATAAAAGTATAATATAACGTACACAAATCTACACAAATAATCGGGTTTTTTTTAAATATAATTGTTGTATATATTCAGAATGCAATAACAGCCTCCTAGTGTTGAGAATTCATTGGTCAAACACCAGTTAAATCTCTAGTTAGGTTTGAGAACGCCCTGCAATAGTATTATAAGAATTTCACCAAATTTTCGCGAAAAAAATTTCAGTTAAGCCAAACTGTAAAAAAACTTACCCTTTAAATAAGTTACTAGTTTTTATTGCCCCAGTCCTTCTGTAATCTGTTTTAATTGAATTTGATGGATATAACAATACAGGCTGAATCCTGAACCAATAATTCATCCACTGTCTTATCACACTTGGGCGGTCTTTCCTGCCTCTATGGTCAGTCCCATCCCGTAGTCAGTCATGGTAGCTGACCCATTACTGGGTAAATGCTTTGTGGAACTAGGACTGGCGAGAAGCACTTGCTCCAGTAACAGCCATACTAGCATGGCAGATCAGCAAACCAATTCAATAGAGCTATTAAGCCTAAGATAAGCAGGGTACCAGTCACAGATGGTACATGTGGCACGGTACCTTGGCTGGTAACCTTAGTCTGTTTAGCATAATTTTGTTTGCGTGTTTAAGAGAGTATTTTCAAACCAGAGTGCTCTTGGAATCAAGGCTGAAACCCAATAACCTATTTTTCTGAAACCGAAGTATGATAAATGAGGTAAAATGTGAATGAAACATATTCCAATTTCAGTATTTTCAAAAGGTGATGAAGTACCGTGGCACTTGTACGTGGAAACATGCTTACCTACATTCATAAAAAAAAACACCCTCAAACTCTCTTATGATCAATTGGAGCAGAATAATTTAACGAACAACTTCCATATTCCCAATGTTCAGCTCACAATCAAGTTTTCATTTCAATTACTATTGCCTACTTATAAAAAAAAAAATTTACAATTTTTCCTGTCACGTTTTTTTTTTTTTTTTTTAATCAAGAATCAAGGAAAACATATTTTTCTCTGCCTATAGCTGTGTTGCACACTTACAAAACAGTTACTGTTCACGGGGTTGTTTGAATCATAGACTACTAAAAAAACTGTGCATTGTAAGGTAAGCCTTTAATCCATTTAGCTTTAGGCAAACTGAACACGCCAAAAAAAATGTGTTTGTCGTAGGAAACTGTACCGTCTTTTGTCGGATTGTTGTATTCCGTTGAAGGTAAGGTTTGCACTTGTCGCTTTTCATAGCGGAGCTATACGTCAGACTGGGTTTTAATCCAATTTAACAGATCAAAAAAAGGAAAGAAATAAGAGTGAAAGAGAGATTCCCTCAGTCGGAGCTGAACAGGAAACCGGAAATACAATGTTTGTGGTCGGCCAGCCTGGATTTCTCTCTCTCTTTCTTGGGGCCACGGATGCTTTTTGATCTTCATTATCCCTGGACTGGCCCCCCTTGCAGGCAAACGACGAAAGCTAGGCAAATCAAAGTCATTGTGAGCTTGTTTGTGTGTTGGCAAGCTGGGCCTCAGAGCTATAATTCAAGAACTTTAAACTTGGCATGACCTTTTATTGTAGCCACTATCATCTGTTCTCTTAACTGTGTCCGATTTGGGTTATCCTTGACCTCAACACCTCCTGCTCTTCTCCAATTTCTTCCTCAGTTTTGTTTTTTCTTCACACCCCTGCTCTGTCCACTGGTGGACCGAGGTTGTTGTTGTTCCTCCATGGGTTGAATCAGTTACAACAGAGGTCACGGTTTGTAGAGAATTTAAGACAGTCTGTTGGTTTAGTCGTGTATTTGCCTTCCTCCATGGTTTAGTCAATAGGGACAGCAAGATTTTCAGATTTTCAGATTTTCAGTTACATTTACATTAGGGAATTGTTTTACTGGTCCTGATATGCTTTTTAAGGAAAGCAAAATGGGGAAGAAAGTGGAGGGGTCAGCAGCGTAAATAAGGTCATTTTTTAAGGGGGCACAAGGGGGGTGGGCACCATTTTTTTCAGGGGGGCACTGCTGACAAATCAATTATAGAATATGCACTTTAAAAAAATGGATCTTGATCTACGTAATGGCGGGTTCTAAATGGGGGGGGGCACTGACATCAATTGGGGGGGGGGTTGGCATGTGGCCCCCTTTGTTACGCCACTGGGTGGGGTTGGGATAGGGGAAGCCGGAATATTTGGGGGAATGTGTAGGAATATTTGCTCCACCACTATACCCCATCGTCCTCTTGATCCTATAAGTTCTTCTTCCCATCTCAGCCAATCGTCCCCCTCCACTCTTTGAACTTCACCCTTCTTCTTTGTTCCCCAAGGCTTTTTGCTCATCTACCTGTTTCTATGAACGTCATTCCTGCCTGTGTCGTGTTCCTCACTTCAAAGTCGTGATGAAACTTCTCCTCTCTCCCTATAGACTGTGCAAGTCTTGCGGGTATTTGAACATTGGGACCTGTTACAGTGTGCCAGTTTGTTTCCTTCACGAGTTAAAGCAATGTATTGGACCAAAGTGGTCTCAAAAACATTGGAATACGCGCTAGACTTGCATGGTCTTTTAAGAACTAAGTCAACTTGAACAGCCAGGGTCAGGAAACTCCTGTAATGGGGTGGAGGAAAACCCCAATTGCCCACCACCTCCTTGATAGATTGGCACAATAATTGTGATTTATTGGGACACAAATGTTTCTATTATGCCCAGTATTAACACCCATATTGTTGATACTACAAGCTGCTGGCCTGGCTTACACTCGGGTTATTTATGACCTGTATAAACTGCCAGGACCCCACTACCCAGGACAGATCGTAGACCTTATGGGTAGATACAGTTAAAAGGTTAATGCACTTATAATATCAATTTGGGTGTTGTTATAATGGGTTTTGTGGCCCTCTGCGTGCCCCTGCCTTTAGGCTGGCTCCGGTAAACGGGCCCTGATAGTGTCTAGAGGTCACTGTGTTACCATTGACCATCACCACTAATCTGGAATTTATATTGTTGTGGTCATTTGCTCACTTTAGTAGAGGGGTGGTGGCTGGGCTGTCTGTAGTCATTCAGTTTTGCCCCTTTCAAGTTCTCAATTATCAACATTTAGAAAAAACTTCTATGTCAATGGTGGGATCTGTGGTCAGATCAAATGGATTTAGTATAGAAACCATTTTTTTTTAAGCATTAGGTGACTACAATAGAATATACCCATTAAAAAAAACCTGAAGAAACTTAATTAACTGTAACTGTGAACTGCTTCTAACCAAAATAACCAATTGGAATATTAATGAAGAACAAAAAAATGGTTTATGGCCTCATGTTTCGACCCTAGCAGAGTATTACTTTCATTAAAAGAACAGTTTGAAAGAAAACTCTGTTCATTTTGGAAAATAAACGATGACTTGTATGAATGGTTCAGTGAAAGTTGCCCACCCCACACACAGTTTAGTAGCCTGGGTACACTAGACAGTTGTTTTTTGTACACATTTTACCTTGCGGTTTATCCCTGGGGCCTATTTTTTAAACAAAAACCTGAACGAACAAGAAGTAGTCTGTTCATACCTCTACTGTCTGTTTTATCTTTGTCTAACTAAGGAATTACCTTTGTCATTTCTGACTTCAAAAAGGGTCACTTTCAACACCTCATTGATTTGCATCAATAGTAGAGTTTATCACCCTTTTTTTCAGGGGGATACCGATAAGCAAAGCGGGGAGGCAAACAGAAGGCTCATCATGTATTCTATACCGTTTCTCATCGTACAAAGTTTGTCCTTTGCTTGTACTTTTTTCTTTCTTCTCTGTGTACTGTCCTAGGATGGCCTTCCTCCATAAACAGTTTTAGTAACAAATCTTTTTTGTTTGTAGGGAAACAGTCTTTCATTTGTTTTTTTCCCCTGAATGAGAGGACGGATGTCCTTCTCAATCCCCTCTTTGGAACTAACCCTGCTGATTTTGCTTTGCACAGAAAAGTTGCTTGAACAGAAACTAGTGACTAGCTCAAATCACTTGTTCCACAGTTAACTTTTTATAGCTGTAGGGGTATAGGAGGATGCTGGATGAAGAGCAAGAGCTTGTTTCAGTTTTAAACTTCATTTCTTTTTAAGTTTTAAAAGGTCCAAGGACTAAATTAACAATGTGTGTATGTATTTTTGTAGTGTACAGCCATCGTTTCCATTTTTAGTGTTACTGAGTCATGATTAATATTTGAACAAATTTATATTTCCTTTATATTGTTAGAAATATCTGTATATATTATTTTCTGTAAATACTCCTTCAATTTATTAGCCTTTGGCTTCAACGTTGTTGTTGTTGTTGTTGCTGTTGGTGGTTGTTTTTGTGTGTGTTTTTTTTCAATCAATAAACCATTTAGAATCACATACGTCCTTGGAGCTTGCCTGCTCCCCTGTAGCTAGAAATGCTGATTAGTCCTAGGGAAATAGTTTGTCTGAACACGGTCTGAAACACAAAGGAAGGAATTACATGGAATCCTTCCTCCGCTGTGGTCTGAATTACTGTCCTCTCCAAGAACCTTGCTTCATCTTCAAGAACCTTGCTTCATCTTCAAGAACCTTGCTTCATCTTCAAGAAGCTTGTTTCATCTTTCAACCCCACCATGCCCATTAATGGGCCTGTTTGTCTCACATACAGTCTAATTAAGAGAAGAATGTGAGCTACATGGAATTCAGACTATTACTGTATCCCCATTTACTAAACAGTATTTTACTATAGTCGCCCCCCCCCCAATCAAGTCCATATCTCACTGTTATTTTAACCAGTCACATGTGGCAGTTGTTTAGTCTTATCATATAAAAATAAAGTCAGTGCTACCACTGGTCGCCTCTCAGCTGTCTTGCAAATATACAATCTGCAATGGGAGCCACCAAATGTACTCGCCAATTTTTTGGTCTGGAATTTTTTTTCCCCAGCTTGTTGAGCGTGTCAAAGTGTGGCATATTTCTCCCCAGATAAATCAGCGCAGTTGTTAGTATGTGAGCTTAGTCACGGAATGTTGAACGAAAATAACTAAATGATAAACGCTTCAATTTGAATTTTGTTACTCAATGTCCAAAGAAGGACATGTCTTTCAGAAAGTGTGTTCATTTTGTCGCGGTCTAGTGTGCATGTTCATATTAACACAAGCAAGATGAAGGAATTTTTTAATTATTTAAGCAACAAAGAAATTTAGTGGATTTAAAAAGATGGTGCTCTTATTTCGATCTCTTAGTTTTCATTCACATTATGAAAAAGTTTGTTCATGCGAAGGAAGCTAGATTTAGGTTCTTGAATTGAGTATGTGATATTTCTTAATTAAAAAATGCGATCTTATTGTGATCACTTCATAATTCAATTGATGAATGAGTTTTTGTAGTAAATACCCCCCAAAAACCCTCTGGCTTTATCTCCCTGTGCGCATCTATCAAACTACCACACATTCAAATTAGCCCTTCCCATGAAATATGCTAATTACATTCTCGCATGCGTTCAGACCTTATTGGTTGGCAAACGCACAAAAGCGTTTGCATCGTGCCACCAGCAGCGCCCCCGTACTCAGAGACGCAATGTTCCCTGATTTTGCCAACCAGAAGTGTTTGTGCGCTTGCGCGATGTGCAATTTACAACTTCATTGGAAGGATCTAGTCTAGTTCATCTTCCTTCATGGGCTGCTACAGGTATGATTCTGTAATCAAAGCTCATTTAAATTTCTCCTTTTACCAGTTTTAGTATCATTTATAAAATCTCTGTGTTGAGCACTTTATACCGATGGCATGAACAGCACTCATCAAAAGAAAACCTGTCTGCTTTATAATGATCTGAAGAAAGTTTTTCCTTTGAAATTCAAGATTTTTCATCCGATTTTCACCAAAGAATGTCAACAATGTCAAGAATGAGTGTTGAGATGTCAATTGTCAGATTGTGTTTTGTGGTCTGCCAATCAGGGGCAGCTGTAAACCACCCTCCTTTAGATGATCCTGCCCTGACCATATGTCCTGACGCAGCGTCTGACCAGAAGGGCAGGATTTTCTTCTCTGTTTGGGTCCTGTCAAGTCTTGTACAAACTTTTACAGTAGAGCTCCATCAAAATGTACTGCCAGTGTTTATAAACAGGGGGGATGCAAGCTGTTGTGGTTTAAATTGTCAGAGTTTGTTAAGTCCAGATAGAAGTACATTAGCTCAGCCAGCCACTAAATAGGTGCTTGTCAGGAATCAAGGTAGGTTACCAAATTGTTTTGGGTATCTTTATTACTAGCAATGCTGTTGAGAGAGGACCATTGTGTTCATTAGGTCGGGTCCATCTTAAACCCCCCTGTTCTGGAACTGATGTGACAGAGTCGTTTAGGACTCCACTAAAGTATCCTGTGCCAATGGTTGTAAACTGTAGTCAAAGTTTTGTGGCCACAACCCTCTTAATAATAGTCTTTTAAAAGTTGCCCGTGTCCTTCCGGCTATTTTGCCTCTTCCCTCTCCAGCTGGAAATGTACATGCTGCTATTACCTGCAGTTTACTCTGCTTAAATCATCTCTTTTCCAGTCACTCCTAAAGCTCTTGAAGCAACAATACTTTCATTTCGTAAAGTTTCTTGAGCCTTTTCCCAAACGCTCTTTAGATCTTTTCTCATCCTGATCCTATCTTACAAAAAGCATCATTATCTCAGCTTCTCGGCAAACTCTCAACTCTGAATACTAGGCCAGCGCTGCGGCATCAGCTGAACAGATTACCTCTCCCCTGTCGAGATCTTCTGAATTTCAAACCGGGTTTTAGTTGATCGGGATAATCTGATGAGGGAGACGTTTGGCAACAAAGCCAAGCCCACCGGGCAAAGCTCCAAAGTGAATCAAACCGATTACCACAATAAGCAAATAGTAAATAGCTCCTAACCAACTTCAGAGTGGCATGCACTGATTGAATGAGACTCGTGAGAAGGAGGGGTGGGGGCAAACAGGTCCCCCTACTCCACATTTTTGTCTTGAGGACTTAGCATTCTCAGGGTTTTAATGACCCTTGAGATGGTAGCCAGCTAGTCTCATGTCTACAGTGGCTATATCTTCAGGCTTGGGATTAGAAGAACATTGTTTGCCCTAATCCAAATACAAAGAGCAGTCAGCCATTGCCTCTAGTGTATCAAGCAATTCTGGGGGGAGAGAGAGAGAGAGAGAGAGAGATTGGTGTGTGTGTGTGGAGGGGTGGGGGATTTGTTGTAGTGTTCCTTCCCTGGTCACCAAACAAATTGGCTGGTTGGTATACATTGTAGAACAAGAGCTAAGCAATCAGATTTGTATGAAATGTCAGAGTGCACTGGGAATCCTGGAGCAACTGTGCATACTGTGGGGTTTTTTCCAGGGCCTTCAATGTAATATTGCTGTCAAAATACAATTTTTTTACCATTCAAGATATCCATCTTGTGATTTTGGATGGTAGACAAACCACAGAGTGAGGGTTAAACTACGGAAGCCTGCATTAGTATCATGTGGTGAATGCATTTACACAGGGCACAGTTAACCCTCCTACTGTCTGACCATTCAATACAATCCACATCGGTTTTGAATGATGTACAAACTATACCAGCCTATAATGTTACCACCTGGTGAATGCATCAAGACAGTGCACAGGTAAACCCGCATACAAGTGTGTAAACAGCTGCAGTCATGGACCTCCTAATGCCCCTCTTTTGTTAGAACTTTTCACTTTTTAGCAACAGCTTCCAAATTGGCAACATACTTTCAAAGTGAGAACCGTCACCCAACTGGGTACCCTATCGCTAGGTACTGTTGTCCTCTATATTAGAGGTTCCTGAGTTGAATGTGTATGCACGCCCACATGCACCCAGTGGTACGCCTTGTGCAAAAAGAGATGCCATTGCCAACATACTCGACCAGCGCAGTTTAGAGGCTTCAAAATGGTCGGTTAACCTCTTTGAAGATCTTCTGGTAGCACCCAAGACTAGGACGGTTACTCTTTCAATCACCAACTCTGACTTGTTGTTCATAGAAATCCACCTTCTGTGTCTGGCATCCTTCTGTCCTTGATAAATTTATAATGAGCCAGCAACCATTTTCTCTGAAAACCCGAGTATGGACGTTCCTTCCTATTATTGTCTCCGACAGTTTGATCAATACATGCGTTAAGCACGGGTCCTTGGTCAGTATACCAAGGTTTAATTTCATTCAGTTTCAATTAACCTAGATTTTCAGACAAACATCCCCCCACCCTCTCCGCCACACCCAATATAACCAATATAACAGGGCTACAGGTGTTTTTTCTTCTCTGTTTAGAGAGTGGCGTACAATTACAATTAGTGTTGTTACTTCCTATAGAAGAACTCTTGGGGTGCATGCAGATGGTAGGCAGGTGAAAAAGACAAGAGAAAAAAAAAAATCATACAACGGTGTTTGAGAAAGAAAAAAAAAAGGATTGACTCTGGCACTTGAGCTGGTCTCGTTAACATTTTTGCACACAGGTGTAAGTTTCTTGTTTGCACAGCAGCTTGTTCTTCTTGTTCTCACCTCCACTGCCCCCCTGTAGTGTTCTTTAAACAACCTGCTGTCCCTGGGGGAGTGTGCGGGGCAGGACAGACATCCAAAACCCAGTTCCAAAGACTGTCACTTTAAAGAGATTCACGATTGGTAGTTGACCGGGGCAAAAAAAGCCCACATGAATAATTTTCAATACTCAGAATATTTGCTTCTGAATTACTACAATATTTTCATGACAATTGTTTCGTTTTTCTATTTGCTATTCGTAATTTTCACGAGCCACCAAGTGTTGTTAAAAATTTCTCAGGTTGGCTTAATGATGACTGAAACCCCAGTGTTTATTGGAAACTAAACTTGGGGAGGAAAGCCAATTTATTTTATAAAAAACAATGACAAACCGAAAAAGGTATCCTAGTACAAAAGATTATACAATACTGTCTAATGCGATTGTGAATGTGCAACAGCTAGAGAAGTCCATGGTTAAAATGGGTCATGACTGGACCTGGGTTTAGACCATGTAACATTTGTTTACAAAGAGTGACCTTGTACATTCCATGGCCTTTCTGGTAGGCAATACTGCCTGGGAATGTGGGGATATTTTTACATTTTGTGTCAAAATTTCCACAGAAATTCAGGAGTAATAAAAAAACAATAAAAGTTCTGAGACGTGCATTCTTTCTTCATATCAGAGGTTGATCATCAACAGACAGTGTAATCTTCATAAAATATAAGATTCAATTATTGATTCCATCGGGCTGTGTACAAATTATGCCTGCAGGAAGTCCAGGCTCAGTGGCTCTTTTTGTAAACATGTTATTTCACTGGTTACATGATCTACAATGTATACATTACATAAATTACATACTTTAGCAATGAGTTGGCGGAATACAAATTATCCATGCACAGACACGCCCCCTCATGCCATGGAATATGGGACGAATAACACCATTCCTCCATGACATTGAGAAAGGACCCACTGTGGGTCCTTTTAACTTTTAACCTCACATTGTAGGTTTCTGCGATTGTACACGCTGTTTCTGCAATTGGTTTTATTTGGCCAATCAATCATTATTACAAGTTTTCAAATCTGTATCTGTGATAATAACAAGCGATCAATGATCATAAACACAGTGTTAACCCTGGTTTAACTCAAATAAATGTGTAATAATAACTCATTCAATTTGGAGAGAGCCCACTGTGTGCTGACACTTTCCCTGTGAATGGCCCTCCACCAGCCCCCTTTAATCCTACTCTATAAATAGGTCTCAGCTGGGACGTCCAGGGGTCTGTACCCTGCCCAGGGCTACCCTATGATAACACAACATTGGTCACAAGTGAGGATAAGGTTGCGGGTGTGATGTTACTGATTGACATGTCTCTGAACATTTTCAAGAGGGTGGTTGGGTCGGAGAGAGGTGGGTGGGTGTTGCGGGGTGAAGTTCAGTCTGTCAGTAGGCTACCAATAATGCCAGTCTGCTTGAACCCGGTCATGTGATCATCATACTGTTAAGCTACTGCTAAGGTAGTCTGTGGTTTCAAGAGGCTCCCGTTGTGTAGTCACGAAAACTTAACCGCTATCTAAACAGCAGTTACAGGAATGATAGCGCCCTCTAGTGGCGAGTGGTGCATGGGGCGTGATGATAGATAGCGAGTATAGGTTTTCGTGTATACACGACTGGAGCATCTTTGAACCAAGAATACCGCCGAGGTAGCCTATTAGCCAGGAAATGGAAATTGGGTCTCCAGAAATCTGCTGAAAGTTTTAAATAAGTTTAAAATCGACCGAATAGATCGCGCTGTATCTTAGTAAAGATAAATGCATGTAAGTAGGCTTCAAGCTCGCAAGTTTTCACGCTTTGCGCTCACAGTTCAGGTTTTTTTTTTTCAACAGTCTATCACATCTCTGCATTAGGCCTACACATGTTGCATTCAGAAAGGAACCTGGCTGGATTATTCGCCATGCCAACCATTTCATTGCACACATTTTGTTTGTAGAGCATAACAATGATCTGTAGCTTTCATGGTTTGGTGTCCTGTCTCCACATAGGCCTATGTAATGTAGTCAGTATATATCAACTCAAGTAACCAGTCTATTTCCAAAGGAGCCTCAGTTTTATAACAAAGTGTGAGAAAAAGGGAGCCTGGGAATTTGTCCATTCCCTATTTCTTGTGTTCCCCCCCCAAAAAAAAAAAAAAAAAATAATAATAAAAAATAAATAATGATATAAAAAATACCCACAAAGGAAAAATTGTTTCAAAGGGTTCCGTCAACGATTTATTGGTCAGGCATGGAAAGTTGGCGCATTCTAACACATTGCCTTTATATCAACATTAGCTGCAGTAATCAATCATATCTAAAGTCAAAGAGAGCGCAAGATCTAAACATGCTTTGTCGTTCGTCGGTCGGAAGGACATTCCAAACAAGTCTTGAACCCCAGGGTGAAGAGATTTATTTCACTAGTGTTTGGTCATACTTCATTGATCACACACTCCCGCAGCCATAAAATAAAAATGTGTATTCTGTGTGAGAGTTTGCTTTGAAAGGTAACCCAAAAAGTTGCCCTGCCGTTAAAAAGTAACATTGAGCTTTGAAACTTTAATCTGATTGGAAATACAATCTACAATGTAGTGAGGTTTGTATGTAAGGCCTAGATCTCTCTGTAATGATCTGTGATGGTAAAAAAACAACAACAATGGTGAAGCAACTTTTAAACAACTTTCCCCTCAAAATAACAAGGAATCATTTCACCGCTGATTCTTTTCAGAAACCCTTCAATTCATAAGATGGATATTTAATATATACAAGGCGGTACTGCAAAGCTTACTAGATTAAAGGAGTCTTATTGTTGTACTAGTAGGCCTACTATACCTCTCTCAAAGCACCCTTTGGGAATTGTCAAAGACAATGTAGTTTGAATGCTTAATCTGTGACAACTTGTATGCTCAACCTTTTGCACACCCTTTAAATGTTTTTGTTTTATACGTCTAACAGGGATAAGCAGTTGCATTTATCTGAATTGAGACTTGAAAGTCTGCCTGGTGTACAAAAATGCTTTTTATCCAAATTGAATAAGTCAGGCTCTTCAATCTACTTCTCTAGGACTAAGGGTACTGTTCTCACAAGCTCCTTGGAATAGCTTCTTGAAACACCAAGAAGAAATTACTATCATTTTTAAGTACCTCCCAAGAGTCAGATCCAAATTTCAGACTTTTTTTTGTCAGCAGCGACTCTCACCCCTAATACAGGTTTTTAATTGTTTTTTGTTTTTTTCATTTTTATAATATTATTATTGATAGGTTTGAGCCCCGACTTGAACCAATGTTTACTGCCATTTCAGTGTATGGGTCACAATTCACCTGTCTATTTTTTTATTGCTCAGTGTTGGTCGTAAATCAAGTTCATAAAATTAAAGAGAACCTTTTGTGCTTCAATTATTTACAACTTGGTAATTAAGGCCTACAGGGTTATGTGTTTTAATAACATTGGCTACCTGAGGGAGACCATAGGCAATAGGGACGTAGGTCTGGACGGGGGAATTCTAAAGAGAGGGATGTTCCACAAGTAATTTTGTGTAAAAAATACATGTACAGGGACCAAGGAAAGAACATAAGAAAACTCCACAGGAATGTAAAACTAGAAATGGGTGTTCTTTTGAATGTGAGCATGATGTACAGGAAACAGCTCAACTTCACTATCTCTTTGGCCAGTATTTATGATGTTGAACACTTTTGGACACTTCTTTCGAACCAGAAGTATTGAACAAGTCAATCATTCTGAGTAAGGCTTTGTCCAGATTGGCGGCTACGTCTGCGGCTTTATTGCTGCATCATTATGTGTTGAAGTACAGGATGTCCTTAGGAACACCCTTAGCAACAGTCATAGCCATAGCCAGTTAGCCACAGCCTTAGTATATCTTCAACAAAACACAGAAGTTTGTAGCTTTTGTTGAGGTAAAATAATTCAATTGTGGCTGTGGCGTACTGTTTTTATTTTTGTAATAATAGGTCCAGCCATTTTACAATTTTCCCATTAAACTGTATGTAACCAAACCGAGGCTTGGAGGAAAACAAATAGTCGGTGCCCACTTTAAATTGTCAAATTCAATTCAGTAGCCTTGATTGCTATTGCCACATGTACCGAAGATTATTAGACGTCAGGTTCCGTACCCTTAGGGAATACTAGGTCTCTGGAACAGCTGTCATCTAACCCTACAGTAGGTGCATAATTTAGCGAGTTGTAATCATTTCTTGGGATCAGTGATTCTTCCAAAATTTATGAAATTGCGTGACTGTACTGACTTTGCGCATCGCTGCTGTCTTACCACTACTTAGGTTATTAGTGCTGCTCAGCAATCAATTTTGGTTGGCACACGATTTGAGGTGCAAGTGTTGCAGTTCTTCTGACCAAAATAATGTATAAATTTTGTGGTAAAAGTGATAAATTTTGCCGCGGTGATTGGTAGAAATCTTACATCAGGAATGCTCAATAAATTATGGACATTGTGGCAATGAATTTTTTACAGAAGCCCAGTCTGTACATTTGTCTCAAAGACAAGGTTGATTAAAATTGCTTCCCTGATGAACAATGGAAACACCAGTACGTTTCACTTATTTTTCCACCACATAAATTTAGTTCACACACGGCCCAAAAATTATTGGTGAAAAATATTGGGAATTGAGTTGGCCCATACAGATCTTTCTTTACTTAGATAAATTCTAACCCTGTACTGTCTAGAGAATAGATTGATTTGAGCACACAAATTATCTGGGCCCAATTTTACATAGCTGTTAAGCTGCTCAGCGCAGTAAAATCTTGCTTAGGAAAAAAAAATGGTTACCAGCCCCAAAGAACACCATGCAATTTACACTACTCCTGACTGGTTGGTCCCTTTTCAATCTTTGCTTAATAGCATTTTTGTTTTAAGCAATATTTTCTGTAAAACTACTTTATGAATTGAGCACGGAGCATTGAAAGCGTTTGCAATAAAGCAGAAAAAAAAGATTACCAGCCAAAATAGTACGTGGTTATTACTCATGAATGGTACTCTGTGCTAAGCAGAAGAAAGCATCCTTATGATCTTGCTGAAAAAAAAAATCTGATGTGATCATATAGAGGGACTGCATCCTACATGTCACTCCCACAATGTGATTAAAATTAGCAGTTCCAGGCACCACAATACCCAGTTGCATATGTGTCACCACCACAGCACAGCAGTTGGCAGTTGATACCTCCTCATTTCTCTAAATGAAAACATTCACACACATGTCTACAATCCAGGATATCCCAAATTGGCTAATAATGTAATCTCCTAAGCTGGCACTGATGTAATTAACACCAGGGTCTGATCACCTACCCCTAACCCCAAATCGCTTCTCCCAGCGAATTCCCCCAGATGCAGCAGTCACAGATGGCAGATGTCACTGCTGTGCAAGGTGATCAACATTGGGTAGATAATGTGTCATCTCACAGCGCCATAGCCATGCTGGTATCGGTGTCTCCCCTATATAGTGGTATTAGCTTCTAATACGAAAGTGTTTTCATAACTCTCTCATGGTCAGTCTCGATCTGCATCTTGAGGAGGCAGCAGGCCATCGTTGGTTTAATAAGGTAAAGAAATGTTTGGACTTGAGCTGAGAAACGTGCAGAGGGTCTTTAGGACTGCCAACGTGATACTTTGGAATTAAATGCAGTCGCAGACTCCTGCATTGTTTTCTTTCAATGTTGCAAGGCAGTGATGGAAGTGTTTGTGAGTTGGGCTTGGTTTAAGTGTTGTGGAATGAGTAGAATCTTTCACTCTTGCTCTACAATGTTTTAGTTACTTAAATTTTGGTTTCAGCTTTGGTTTGTCCCATAATGCATCTACATTTGGCCCACTTTGTACCCCAGCCTTACCCTTTGTCTGGCCATTGTTGATTCTACCCGATTCTGAATTCTGAACCTATACCTTATAGAGCAAGGTCTGTAGACCCACCCCTCCCAAAACCCACCCTTACCCTACCTCCATCCTGCCAGCATTTCTTCTTTACCCATCCCATCCTTATCCTGCCTCTACCCAGTTTTACCCTTATCTAACCTTACCCCTACCTCTATATAGCCACTACCACACCCATCACCCCCATCTGACCTCATCCCATCCCACCAGACATTCAACTCCAATAGGTCATCCTCTCATCTACTCCTCCAAGGTAGTCGGAAGGCAGATCCTCTCAATGCAAACCCCATCACATGCTGAGCTTTTCTCCTGACTTTTTGTATCCTTGTCTTTTCCCCCTGCAGTGCTGGGATCTTTGAGTGTCCAGAAGACCGTCTTCCACTGGATTACGCCAAGGTGAGTACCATCTTCAAGTGCTTGGAATCATTATCTGTGACAACAAATAGAAGAGTTTTAGGGCCTGTCAACAAATGGTAATTGGTTATGGTCCTTTCATGAGTCCAAAAATTCTCAAGAGTTAAAAAGATTTTGTCATCAAGGAGTCTTGAAAATACAATTAACTTGTTGGGGAATACAATTCTGGTCCAATGCTATAATCAATAGTAAATCCAGCCTGGAATTTAGTTCTTGGAGAAACAGTGCAGTATAGCAAGGGCATTTTCCTTGTGAGCGTGGATTGTGACCAGTTTACCAACTTGCCGACTACCAACATTCTCCGCTGTTTCAAGAAAAACTAGAGCGCCTAGCATTGACCCCATTGTATGCTATAACGTCAACGTGACAAACCGATTGGTACATGCTTAAGGGAAAAATGATGATTATGGGTCTGCAAAATGACTGAATTTGACTCTGGATGCCCTTGTTCTAACTTGATTGAATGCTTCGTCCACCAACTAGGCCCTAAGGCTCAAAATGCTGACTGAGAATTTTTTTTTTTTTTTTTGGGGGGGGGGGGTGTCGCACACCTGTACTACATCCTCTTGGCAACCACGCTCCTGGGCCTAATTTTATAGAGTGCACAAAAAGTAGCCAAGCACAACATAATTATGCTTGCCAGAATAAGATTACCAGCCAAAATACAGTGTCACATGCACCATTTTTGGCTGATATCCTGCTCATTTTTGCTGAGCAAAAAAATGTCAAGCAGTAATTTTCTGCTGAAGCAGCTCTATGAAATTAGGCGCAGATTTGGGCCCCATCATCAACATCTTTTTCTTATATGGCCGCATTATTAAGCACATACAGCACAGCACAATCTGAGGAATTGACGAGACATCCTTGAATGATCCTCAGCTGGTACCTAAGAGAAGTCTTTATTCTCAAGATGTGAACAAAAACTCTCTAATAAATACATTTCCCTTATGACAGATTCCACTTCAATCAAAATGAACATAGTAGGGGGCAGCAAGCCTAAACATTGAGAAAAAGTTACACATACTTTTCCTGCTTTGTTTGTCTTCTTAAGCAGCATATTTCACCGTCATAACTGAAATATTTTGGGATCACTGAAGCTTTGTCAATATGGTATTCATAATCCAGAAATATGTCAACAGAAGGGGAACAGGGGTCATTTTTTGGACCCCCTCCACTAATTCTGAAAGAGTCTCTAGGTCTGCCTGCAATATAAAATTTACTAGACAATTTGTTAGCAGTTTCAAAGCTTACTAGTGCCAAGAAAACCATTTTGTTTTTTCAGAATATTTGGTATTTAATATTTGAATCTCCACCTTGTTTTGCAAAACTGAAGTCAAGGTACAGTTTTGGTGGCCACCCGGGAATAAATTTTGAATTGATAACCCAGAAAGCCGGTCATAAATGGCCGGAGAAATGTCTACATCTGAAAACGTGTAATTTTACGAATATGATTGGAGGATTGGAATGAATGTGGGATCTCACAAATGTTGTACTCTACTTTATCAGATTTTGTGTCTCTTGAAAACTTGAGTTTTTGGACTACTGAAAGCACTGACAACTTTGCAGTCAGCATTCATATTGTCTGTTTTGATTCTTTCGTTCCCGGGAGATGCAATCTTTAGTTTAGAAAGTGTATTTTGTTTTCTTCAGAATATTTGGTATTTAATATTTGAATCTCCACCTTGTTTTGCAAAACTGAAGTCAAGGTACAGTTTTGGTGGCCACTCGAAAATAAATTTTGAATTGAAAACCCAGAAAGCCGGTCATAAATGGCCGGAGAAATGTCTACATCTGAAAACGTGTAATTTTACGAATATGATTAGAGGATTGGAATGAATGTGGGATCTCACAAATGTTGTACTCTACTTTATCAGATTGTGTGTCTCTTGAAAACTTGAGTTTTTGGACTACTGAAAGCACTGACAACTTTGCAGTCAGCATTCATATTGTCTGTTTTGATTCTTTCGTTCCCGGGAGATGCAATCTTTAGTTTAGAAAGTGTATTTTGTTTTCTTCAGAATATTTGGTATTTAATATTTGAATCTCCACCTTGTTTTGCAAAACTGAAGTCAAGGTACAGTTTTGGTGGCCACTCGAAAATAAATTTTGAATTGAAAACCCAGAAAGCCGGTCATAAATGGCCGGAGAAATGTCTACATCTGAAAACGTGTAATTTTACGAATATGATTAGAGGATTGGAATGAATGTGGGATTTATTGGAAACTAGATGCCATTAAGATTCTACGCTTCTTGAGAACTAGAGGGTCTGAATGAGTGGACTCTTCCATAAAACTAATAATGTCCAATCAATACTTGAAAACTGGTGGGTTTGATTGAATGAACTGTTCAATAAACCATTGGGCATTTTCTTTAGGATATTCTGTTCCTTGAAACCTGCAAAGTGTCGGTAACAAACTCATGAATAAACTTACGTTGTACAATTCCTTAACAGGTTTAAATAATGCAATTTCAAAGTGCAAGGTTATTGTTATTATTTCTTAGCTGATAAAGTGCAGCGTCTGTGGGAGAGTCCAAGGACCTACTGGGAAATGACTGATTTTCACGCTGTAGAGCACAATAATTAGCACTATGTTGGATTGGTGGGGCTCGTGGGTGTTGGAGCATTTCCGTATTAGGGTCTTACTGGTGCAAAAATTACCCCCAAATCTTGTTATTATGTAAATAAAGCTAGTGAAGTAAACACAACAGAAAGTCTTGCACTTTTGGGAGAGAAACCATCATCCCGTCTGTCCGTCACATGTCGGTGGACTATCAAATTCTACTTAGATATTTGCATTTTGCAAATTGACACAATCTTGTTGATAATGTAAATAAGGGTAGTTATGATGAAGGAGTTGCACTTTACTTAGAAAAAAAAGTGTCACATGTTTATCTCATGAAAATTATGAGGAAACTAATTTGGCAGACCATGATTAAACATTTACATTATGTTTTGTGTAAACATAATTCAATATGACTTGCATTTGACATAGTGGTACCAGCGCATCATGGATGGATGTTGCAAGTTTGCATTGATCAGCTTCCATGCAAATCTACCCTTTCATGGACTCTAAGCCACACTCTTTGTCTCCAGTGGCTAGTTATGCATACAATCTGGTCATTGTTTTGCAAATTTGCATACACAAGAAAACCTTCCAGTCTTTTAGGACTGTCTCCAAGTGAACAAAGGCTGTGAGTTTAGCTCTGATAAGTTGTTTTGTCAAAAGTAAGATGCCAGAACCCTTTGTGTTTCCATTGGTTACAAACTGTTCGTGGTAAGTAGATTGAGGTATTGCATCAAGACTAGTAAAAGCACTGACAACTTTTGCAGTCAACATTCATATTGTCTGTTTTGATTCTTTCGTTCGGGGAGATGCAATCTTTAGTTTAGAAATTGTATTTTGTTTTCTTCTTTATTTTTTATGTTAATTTTGTTGTTCTTACTGTTATTATAATTTTTTCATTTTATTTGTTTGTTTATTATTTATTGATTTATTGATTTATCTATTTTATTTATTTATTTATCAATTTATTTATTTCTCTATTATTATTAGTTTTTGTAGGATTACATACATTTAGACTGGTTTACTTGAGCACTATGTTGTTTTGTTTTTATTCTTTTGTTGGTTGAAGTGCAATCCCCAGTTTAAAGTACTGAAAAGTGGAATAATTTTGTTTTGGCTTCTCATAATTAATTTCAAGTAATTTACTTAATGCCAATTTATTCTTTAGTTTGATTTTTGTGTTCATGGAATTGCAATTTTTGAAGTTTGAAGTACAGAAGTGGAATAACTTTGTTTAGGGGTTACATACAAATATGATTGGTTTGCCTTTTATGTTAAGTGATAGTTAAGATTTTACGCTGTGCAGGGCTGACATTAAAGTTACATTAAATAATAGACCCATTCATGCATGTGAGTATGTGACATCACTAGCCCAAACAGCGCTCTAATTTGTCCTTACTTTAAAACCATTCCTATCATTCTGTCAAGATAAACAAATTCATCTTATACAAAGAACCAGTCTCAGAAAATCCTTGTCATCACCTTTCATAGCTGGCAGTCTCCCAGACTCCCAAATAAATGCCTTCATTTAACTCTCTCGGAGAATTCCGTCTTGTCAGTCCACCCTGAAATTTATTGCTTGGAAAAAAAAACTTGGGCGAACCCGCCAAAGCCGCAGACATAGTCTCACTTGGCCAGCCTCATTATCCAATTTCTACCACTTACTGCATTTCTGGGCATCTGCTCCTGTCGGTCTTTTCCCTGTAATGATCTCCGTCTGAAATTCTTCCTCCCATCTTCTCGCTCGCTCCCTTTCTTCCTCCTCCACTGCCGTCGTGCAATTTGCAATGATAGAGTGCCACCAGGCCCCCGTCATCACGCTTGAGAAATCCCCGCAATATTAAAAATCATCGCTTGCCCCGCTTTTCTTCTTCTCCGGAGTCCACTTCTTTTTTTTTTTATGGGTGGCGGCTTCAGTGAGCATTCTCTCCACAGAGTGCAGATCATTTATCAGCCTTGCCCAAGACGTGACTGACATACACCTTCAGGATGAAGTTGATGGTAGCGACTGTATAAATACCATCATCGCATGACACGGCCAGTGTACACTCGGAAATCCTCCTGCAGGGACAGCTGAATTGATGCGGTTGCTTGTATGTAATAGCACACGGATGACTGCACTAACTTCATGTTATACTTGGATCTTTGGCGGAGCGTACAACATGTTCAGAGCTGTAGGAACTTTCATCTTTTTTCCTGTCGCTTACTTCTTTGATTCTTACTACTTGCACCTGATGACCCCCTTGGCATCACCCGTAACCCAGCCCTTCCTCTGCGGTCCTGTTCCTCTATTTGTACTTAGCTCTTATAAAACTTGGGCAGTCTAATTATGTTCTACTTCTACCTGCTTGAACTCTCATGTTTAAAGAGTCTGTTCAAGTTACCTAAAATGTGAACTGGTTCCCTGCCTGATTTTATCAGCTTGTATCTACTATCTTACCACCTCCCTGGTCTTACTGAAGAATCGTTTCCAAGCGAACCCCTACAGGCCAGTCATGGTCTCTGCAAACTAAACTGAAACAAATTTAAAGTGAAATGTTTCAGTACGATTCATGACTAAATTTGTTGTTATTTCCTCAATATGACCAAGAGCTCCAAGGTTTTTTTTCTTCCAGGTTTGTTGTAAGTGCCTGAAGTATGAGCGCTCTTTCCCAACACATTGCTATCTTTGCATCTTTAAGATCTTGCCAAGCTTTCTCAGTTCTCCCTTATGTTTCTGCATGCTGTTTTCATCTTGAATCCAACATGCATTAGAAAGGAAACATTTCTTACAAATTTTCTAACAAATTACCAACATCAGTAAAGCGAGGCATTATTTAAGAAAGTATGTTTTCATTCTACCTTGTAACTGCAGTTTTATCTGAGCTAATCTTACACACTTTCTCTTGCTCTAACTTTGTACATGTACGGTATCGGTATCCACACATACATTTATACTTGCAACTGCCGTCACATCTAATGTCCTCCGGTGTTTAAAGTAGTTTGTAATAAGCATTTCTGTCTCCTCACCCTAATCTACAGATTTACCCTGACGACAAGATGTCGGAGGAAATCATGTCGCTGGCTGTCAGGTGCTCCTTCTACAAAGACGGCTGCAAATGGATGGACAAACTGAAAATTCTGCAGGTAATTTGCTACATCCTTCTCTTTGCATCGCCATGGTAACTCAGCTGAGTTTGTTTCACTGTGTGTAATTGAATTGTAGTCGTAAAAATATCGAATAATTATAGCATAAATCTGTATTGTTTGGGTCATCATTTTTTTCTGGTTTCATTTCCTAGATTTGTCTGTGGTTTTTTCTTGTTTCGGTTGTCTTTGTCCAGGGGTACATTTTTTCTTGACGCATAAGCCAGCGCTATCACAATAGTGTCATTGTGGGAAAAACTGCATGTGGTAACTGTTGTCAATGTGAACATTCTCTTTGCATTTTTTTTTTTTATTTTGTTAAATTTTTTTGGGGGGGTGAAGTATGAACCAGGCTTTACAAATTAGGACAAAGAAGGGGCCCCGGCTGCTGATGATGATGGTATTGAGATCTGGAAAAATAATGATTGTCAGCACGATCTCCCTGAATTCTTTAATCTCTACTCTGGAGCGATATGACAGGCTATTAAAGTGCACTTGAACTACAGTGCACAGTGCAAGTTATACTTCAGTGCTCCAAGTTTCATTTGTGTTCTACATAATATTAGTCTAGGTAATTGATTTGTCAGATCTACTTGGCACAGTTCTAATCACACAAACCGACCCTTTGCCCTCTCATCATCGAGATCTGATGAGAAGTCTTCAGGATCAAATTACGAGTAACTACGAAGGCCAGGCTGGAATTAACTTTCCAGGTTTGTTTTGTTGGTTTTTTTCCTGTCTAGTTGGAGGAAGTCAAGAGGCAACCAGAGAGTTGGGATGAGTGGTTGATTCTGAAACCTTTTTCGGTGATGACAGGATGATGTCAATATTTTTTTGAAGACCGCTCTTGTTGTTGTGTTTGCCTTTCAGTGTTCTGCCTTAACAGTGGTCCGCTGGCCAAGTACCAGTTAAAACACTTGAGTACCAGTCAAAAATCTCTCCAAGTGGTCCGGCTGGCTAGTTCAGTGTTGAAAAGCATCCCTATTTTCTTGAAATATGGACTAATCTTGTGAAAAAAAACTGATGGTCTAGTGAAAAAAAACTGATGGTCTAGTGAAAAAAAACGATGGTCTTGTGAAAAAAAAATGATGGTCTAGTGAAATGACAAGCTTATTGGTCCTGCTGGCCAGTCACTTAAAAAGTCAGTTTGCCTTGTTTTTGTTTTTTTACTTGATCATAGACAAAAAAATGTGGGGAAAATTATACAAATTGAAAAGAAAAAAATAGTTCATGAGATAAAAATATATTGGACACATTTCGGTAATTGCTCATCCACTTTTTATTCAAAACTTGGATGGGAAAACAAATATATTTTTGGCTCCTTATTTGCAACTCTATGATTCTTTATTAAATATGCAAAAATGTAACCTGTTTTTGACAATTTTACCTGCAACCTTTGATGAGCTGCAACTATAAAAAAAAAAAGAGTTCAGTAATCAATTATACTAAACAAAAAATACTTATGAACTACTGTCATATATGTAATACAATCCAACTTTTGAAAAAAATTACAATTTTGAAATGTTTGTGTTTGGAGAGAATGACACACTGTACATTCATTGTATGACACCTCATTATTACACTGTCTCTATGATTACACTTATCTCCTTCAACAAAGAATTTATTCCCAAAGATGTTTTCAATGTTTGTACAGATGTTTCAAAGTAACGCCATGCTGTGGTCATAACACCATTTCCATACAAAGACTTGTTTTGACAGTGGTCACTCAGCTGTGATATCAAGAACTGATGACAAAAATGAAACAATATTATTAAAGGGGGGGAGGTGTATACTTTGTTACACAACAATTGATTGTTTTGGGTTTTTTTAGTCAAATTCTTTGCAAATCTTGGCCCTATAAACCGTTTTCATGCAGTGGTCATTTATGTCAGGTGCCCTACATACTATAGGGACAATGGCAGTGTTAATTCTCATTTTACAAAAGGGACCACGCTGTCTTTTCCTTCCAGCCTCGGTTTCATTACCTTGAGTGGAGTAGAAGAAAAGCAAGATGGCCGTACTGTGATAGTGGTCGATTGCTAGGCTTAATACACAGAGCCATGCCACACATGGCTATTTACAGACTATTTACAGCTTGAATTGCCCTACAATGCCAGGGTTTTGCCTTTATTGTTTTCAGTGGCTAGCCAGCAAGAGTTAGCTTCTCATTTCACTGGCTCATTGGATTTTTCAGTAGTCCATATTACATTGTCAGAAAGGGATGCTTTTCAGACCCATACCACTTGGAGAGAATTTTCACTGGTCCTGAGGTGTTGTAAGTAGCATCTGGCCAGCAGACTGCGGTTAAGGGATAACGCTGTATACTCCTTTACAAGCATAGGTTACCGGGAACTAGACAAACTAAGGATTCATGCTGGAAGACTAATATCTGCTGTAACAATCCTTAAAAAGATATGTTTAGCCACCAGTTTACACATGGAATACAAATCTTCAGCTTGTATCATTCTGGCTTTAGTAACCCAATCTTATCAATGAAAGATAGCATTATGAGGATAAGAGGCAACACCCCCCCCCCCCCAAAGCATCACCATTACTTCTTGTGGGTTGGATCCACACCAGTAATCATTCCACTGCTTGGCTGGTGGTGTACTCCATGTAACCCAATCCAGCTCTCCCTTGATCATTAACGAGCTTCCTGGGGAACCCCAACCCCACCTGGAAAAAAATATTGAAATCTGTTTTTTGTTTCACCGTCTGATACAATTTGCGGAAGTGTCTAAAAGGTTCTGCCTTGATCAATTATGAAGGGCAATTAGTGAAATTTCATTGTGTCTTGAGGCGGATGCAATTGTTTTGATAAAGTCACAGACGTATGATCACACTTAATAAGCGGTCGTATTCAAGAATGCAAACTGTGTTTATTCGCCGTGGAGAATGCTCTAATGAGTTTCCAGTGTAGCATTAAGAATGGAGGAAGAAAAACCCTCCATGCATTATGTAGCCAAGAAGATGCAGTCATTCGTGCTTTTTCCGAAGTAACAGTATAACTGCAATTTAAGATCTCATCTTCCCATTTATTTTTTTTCAATGCTGCTTTTATTTTACCTTTATGTGGCTTTTTTTTTTTTTATCGGTATTAAAGCAGCTATTCTTTTTTTCAAGTAACTGTAATTTATTTATGCATTTTGCCAAGTGTTTCTCGTTAGGTCTGCCTATTTTGTCAAACTGCTTGGACAAATCCTTTGGTTTGAACGTGCTGTATTCGTTCACCACTTTCGTTGACTTAAAAAATGCCATTTAGCATATAATTATACTGGTAACTGGGGAAAAAGAAACTGTTTTAATGGATATGTGCATTATGCGAAGAAACCCATCAATTTATTGGCCATTTTTCCCAAACTCCATGCATAAGTAATGCCTCTTAACACCCAAGGAGTAGGCAGCGTCAAGCGCACACCTCATTAACCCGCGAACTGTGCAGGGAAGCAGACATCTTCCAACCACCGCCGCCGCCATTGCTAAACACGTGTCCATATTACCTTGTGATTAATGGTCAACTTAGGCGAGTTATTGAGCTCCATTTATTTGTTTATCACATCAGCTTTCGGCTTGAATCAACCTCCTGCTATCGAGTGCCATGAAATATTCATATGTGCATGGCCTTCCTGGTCTTAGAGATCAAGCGTTTCACAGAGTTTGTCCACATCTGAATATCTCAAATGTCTGCATAATTTGTTCGTAAATCAGTGATTTCAAAGACTGCTGATGCAACCATCGCATAAGATTGCACACCGGTCCATCTTCCTAAATCTCTCTTGAGATGTTAACCTCTACAGGGTCTTAGCATGTTAAATCTTGAGATAAACTTACAATTTCAATTTTCTTAATGCAGTGCTTAAATGATATCCCATGATACCTCATTTTACCCTACACTGATGTGTGATATTAAGCACAGTATACTCAGTGCTTCTCTGAAGACTGCAGAACCCAAATCAAAGGCATACTACTCGGATGGGATTCCAACCCACGCCCCCTGCCATTCTAGAGCAGATGTCTCACCACTAGACCACCAAATGTGCCCAGTGACACGAGTCCAGTTTGAATCTTATATATAAGCAGCGATACTGTTTTTACCCAGTAGTGCACACAAATCAGGCTCATTATTGGTCAGAATCTTTCCTGATTGTTTATTTTATTTCTTCTTCGAGAAATCATTCTTTGCCTTGAAAGATGTGAACATCTTAAATATGGAGCTGTCCAATCTGATATAATGCATAATCAAGGATGACTACAGTTTTTTAATTGATTTGAATTGAATGAGCCCACCTTAGGGCTGTTATGGCTCTCTTTTAACATCGGTCTTATTATGGTTGCAATTACGCGATGGCGACTGTGATACAGACCAATTTCAGGATTTTTCATTTTCTGTACGCTATATGAGGGGCAACTAAAGATATATCACTTGCGATGCTTATGGAAAAAAGAAAGAAAAAGCTACATGTTACTCAAAAGCTAGCTGAAAGCCCGATGTCTGAGAGGTTTTGCATACTTCGGTGGAATCATCATCCTGGAAACAAATTTTACACATATTTAACTTTAATCTTTCACCACCCGTGTGACACATTAAATTTGCACTCACTTGCAACAAAACTCATTCAGACGTGCAGTAACATGGTTTCAATGCACACTGAATGTTTCACAAGATGGGGAAGTAGGTTAAGTGCGGTTGGACCCTGGGACGCAAAAAGGTCAACAAAAATTGCATTACGAGCCCAGGGTTCTTCAAAAGATGAAAGATTGTGACTTCTAGAATGTGATTTCAATCTTCTGTAATATTATTTCAATTTTGTGTCCATTTTGTTTTACTTGTGTAAGTGATGGTGAACTGAATTTCAAATAAAACTGTCACTGGGGTCAAGTGGTTCTATTGCAGGATTTTCAATCACGGTTGTTGGTTCGAATCCTGCCAAGTTAATCGATGATTTTGCAAAATTTCATAACAATTTACCCCTTCAGTGTAATAAATGAATAAATGAAAGAGTGAAAAGATGAAATGGTTTGGTAGGAACTTGAAAAAGAACCTAGAGAGTGGTGACTCAATATCTGCACAACTCATTGGACATTTAATCATGTCTCGTTATTGTATTGCAAAGTTATATCATGTGGCACACAACTTGTCATGCAAACAACAATTTCCATACAGATACAATGTCATTTAGACTGACCAATAAAAAAACCCATAGAAAATGCTCAGTGCGTGTCGCCATTTTGCCATACACGCGTGCCATGTGATATTGTTCATCACACCCGCCACGTGATATCCCTGTGCCACACAGGCTTGTCAGGTGAAATCATTTGGCCATACACGCATGTCACCAAACACTCATGTCATGTGATATCATTTGGCCATACATGCGTGTCAAGTCATTTTGCCATGCGTACACACGTGTCAAATGACATCAGTTTGCCATACACGCATAATACCTGATATGATTTTGCGATACAAGGCAAAGAACGGCAACAATTATTATTTCCAATGGATTTACACCATGATGATACATTGAATCATGATACATTGATACATTGAATCTTTCATAAACAGGAAGATGTGACCTGTGGTCATTAGTTCAGGGGTAATGGTCCAGTGTACATGTGTATACATTCAGCCCATCCCATCAGCGCATTTGGATCAGGCGCTGGGACCGATCGAATACACTGTGGTTGAAATAGCATTATTGGAGGTCTCTTAAACAGTGAAACAAAATCGCTGCCTCGCATCCCTTGTGAATAGACCTGGAAAATGCCCCTGGGTCTCTTCTACTCCACTCTTCAGTCCGCATGTCCAATACCAGTCAAGTGCGATAAGCTTTGGAGAAAGTGAGTGGCATGGAGTGGTCAGTAATGCTGGCTATTTGTGGTATTTGCGTATTACAGCATTGCCAAGGGTGGCTGGTTTCTTCAACACATAAACATGGAGGAAGGAAATAAATAACACCTTTTCATAATTGTCTCATTTAATATTGATTCGGGTAGAGCTGTATGCACTACAAAACTAGCGATCAAAACACAAATAACTACACTTTGTGTCAATTTCTGAATCGTTTTACAGCTGCTTTCCTAGACTGCCTCGTCGTTGTACAAGTTTTATAAGCATATTTTGGGGAATCCTAATTGTTTTACAGTATGTACAAATACAAGAATCTTTCAGATCTATTTGACAAGGAAAACAGTCCTAAATAATGGTGCAAAGAAACTTTCATAAAAAATACATGCAGGTTGGTGGACCAAGTAGCACATGAGGCCCTGGAGCCTGGGGGGTTCAGTATGGTTTCTGTAACACTGTCATTATAAAGACTCTTAGATCACCTATTTTTAACATGTGTGTACAAATAATAAAGTTAATTGTTGAAAGCAGAAACGAGTGAGGCCCCCTTCACAAATTTCAACTGTATACATAGCTAGTGAAATTTTGTTTTGAAAACCGGCAAGGATGCTCCTTGACAACAGCTGTAGCACTGTACTCGGGAAGCACTCACATAAGACAAGGTTTTACACACTCTTCTATTGAGTGTCACACTGGAGCTCTTCCCCGGAATTCTTACACCCAGAGTGAAACTCTTCTCCCAAGTTTCACACCCTCTGCTTGGAACGCTTCTCAACGTGGTCATATTACCTGTAACCCACGCAGTTTTCAAAACAGAAATCCCAAGGAGTGAAAACAAGGTCATCTTTTGACATTTCACTTTAAGTATCATTCCCAGCGGCGCATCCCAAACACGCTTGATTGGGTCTCAGTTCATCTCATTTACCCTTGGGATGCTCCGTCACACCAGGGTGGCCGTAATTGAGTTTCATCCATGACACAGTCTTTCCTTCTTTTTTTTCCTCCCGCTGGAGGCGGAGAAGGTCGTAGCTCCTCAGGCGTGGCAGAGGCGGCCGGCTGTCTGATGAGGAGGGGCCAGGCTGACCTTAGAACGTGTCTGAGATGTTGAGGAAGGCAATCAGATACATCTTAGGTATCACATTGCAGCCATCTTTGTTGCTTTCTGTCTGAATGATGTAAGACCAAATCGAGGCTGAAGGGAGACTCAAGTCTGGTCCCTTTGTATAAAACAAGAACAGGAATTATCCAATTTCCGAAGCCCTTTTGACATCACCGAGCCGCACTTCCCAGGAAACCAAACCTCAGACAAGTCCTGGGGAGTTTTAAACCCACAACCACCCCATGTTCGTTTCGCACTTGATTACAATTTTCTCTTTATAATTAAAAGTGTGCTAACTCTATGAGTATCTCGCTTTTCCCTCGTCCAAGCAGGGGTAGCTATTTCCCAGGAAAGTGCTATTTCCTTGGAGGTTGCCAGGGTTAGCAATTCAAGTGTGTAATGGTCAGCTCGGGAATTTTCCAGGAAATTTGTCTGGTGTGAAAGGGGGCTTTATATGTATAATATGATGAGAGACGACTCCTGAGGAAGGCTCAGCCTCAAGCAGTTAGAACAGCTTCACCTTTCACCTGCAGTTACTGCGGTAGAGACTGCCATTCCCGCATTGGACTCTACAGCCACACCAGACGCTGTTCCCAAACCGACGTCCAACGGCACAACTCCATGGTCCTCCGGGATTGACGGATGCCTACTACTACTATGTATAATATGACTGGGGAAGGTTTTTTTAATTTTCAGGGACTCCCTAGCCCACTTTCAAAGTGTCATGGAAGTTTCAGTAAATTAAGCCTTGCATGTGTCAACCTAAGCCGGAGTTCACAGTCTAACCGGTACCCAGCAATATAAGGGTACCCTTCTAAAGAACGTGCTAACATGTTGGTCCATAATGTAGGCATCCACACAATTCAAATATTGAGTTTCCGCTATTTGGATAGTTCATGTTTACAGTTGACCCCAAAAGTCGGCACTTTGTGTGTGTTTTTATTTCTTTCGGCAAAATGTGAAGCAGGCTGTTTGACCAGATGACAGGAAGAGAAGTTACCTGTTTACATTTAACATACTTTTATGACGGCAAACATCCATCGAGGATGAAATAATATTTATCAACAAGGATCAATAAAGTTGCAGGTTTTTGCATCAGTGTCCCACATCCCAACACAAGAGGAAAATATCGGCAAAGAAGATAATTTAAGCGCTGAAATGTTTTGCTTAGCAGAAATGGATTACCAGCCAGAATGTCATGTAATGCACACACATGACTGGGTTCCCTGTATAATTTTGCCCAGCAAAATTAATTTTGAGTAGCTCATTAATTCATGCTTAACAGCAGAGCTTAGTTTCATAGAGCTGCTTAACCACAACATTTAGCTAAGCAACAGCAACAAAATCTGCTTACAAAACAAGATTACCAGCCAAAATATAATTTCATACATACTATCTGTGATCTGTATCCAGAATGTACCAGTAGTTTGCTTTGCAGAAAATTTAAAGACAAATGTTCTGCTTAATGAAATTGGACCCTGATCTTTAAAACCTGATCCAGATCTGTAAGTTTCTTAAAGCTCAAAAGACGACATTTTCCCCAATATTTTTGTTATGAGGAAGTGCCTAAAACTTTTTAAGAAAGATTTGTTGGTCAACAAAACTTAGAAGAATTTATTTCTTACCATTCACCTGTTTTTTGTGTGGTGGTTTTTCCTTTGTTTCAGAAGCACATGTAAATGTTCTTGTAATTTTTCTATAAAAAAGCATAAAATAATAATTTAGGAAATACCAATCTAGAGTTAATTATGTAAAATCATTAATTATTAACTGTGAGGGTTAATGGGCCGTTCAATGTGCAGGTACATGCATATATTTAATTCTATTTATATAGTTGTTTATACAGGTGTTAAGCATCTACATAAAACAATAACTTTTGTATGTGCACACATACTCATTTACATGCAGTTTTGTAACAGCTGGATGGAGCATCCAAGTCATTGTGCAGATTTGTTTTATTTCGGTAGACAATGCTTACTGTTTGGTTACCATGACATCTTCACATACAATCTAAAGGAAATGAGTTTACTCTTCCCGAAAGCAACACTTGTTGCTTTCAGGCTCTTTCAGTAAATGGAAAAGCACACAATTTGTCAGAAAGATTTTACAGCAGAAAATTTCAGTTGCCCCAACAACATTTTATTTTGAAGGCACAAGTTTCCCATGCTAAGACAACCTCAGCAAGAGTGTTTGTTGGCGGTGCCGAAGCTTTGCCAAAGTTTGTCTCTGCCTCTGCATGAGCTTGTCATTATTTTTATATTCTGAACTAGAAAGTAAATATTTAACAAATTTTATAACACAAGCCCTCCATACACAAACAAAGTAACCATATAGGTGGTTTGTTTTTGCCTATTTGTGTGTCACACAGCGGAAGGCCTGTTAGGTTTGGACTAATTCCTGATCCCAAATATTTGGTGATCTGTAGACTGGGTATATTTTTTGTATTTCTTTGTAACTTTTTTGTTGTTTTCTATTTCTATTCTTACTACAGCCACATCTGGAGTCCTGCGCCTACAATATGGCCGCCTGTACAGACTGCTCAGCTATGGTTGCCAGGAACCACCTCAAAGATCACCGGCAGTTTGATTGTCCCAAACGAAACACGACGTGCGAGTTCTGCGGTGGACAGTACCCGGGACAAAGAATGGAGGTACATAGAAAGACAAATTTCTGTTGAAATCTTCAACATTGACCCACAAAAGGCTTTTTGATTTCAAAAACCCTTTTTGAATTGCCACTCACCTTAAAACTGTCGAGGAAGAAGCGAAGCAGTCCATTTGGCAAATGAATGTCTGGATGTTTTATTTGTGGTGATTTATGGAGTACGCTTGTATTATGTGAACATAAGAGGTTCAGGGGCCTTTATCATTTTAACAAATTGGAGAGCTGGGTCCCCTCTCCATTTCAAGGATTTTGTGTTGTTTTGCTTTCCAAACATCAGATCACTCACTACAGAGTAGGTAGCTCCTGATAAACACCATCTTTGTGGGCAACCTGAGTTTTTGCTTTGAGCTGCCTCAAGCATTCTAATATTGCTATGTGGCTATAAGTCATTCACCCCGACTAATCATGCAACGACTTTGACAAAACTCCTGCATGCCGTACACAGTATTTACGCAAAATGCATAGTTAATGAATTAAACAACAATCATCATTGCCCGTAAAGATGGCCAACTTAACACTGTGTGACATCAAGTGGGAACTATCTATACTTCCGGAAACTTAGAGTAGTAAAGCTACACATTTTTTGCATAATGCATACGGCAATGGGAACTATAGTAACTCAAGTTGTGCAGTGCCATTCAGGTGGAAGTTCAAATCATTAGGCTGCATGTTGCATGTAGCCACATCGATACGAATGGCCACAGACATCAATCAATTATTTCTCTATGTCAGAACACATCAGGTGAATGCAGGTAGCCACGTACCCACATAGCCATGAAATGACACAAGCTTTACACACACACACTGCAAGAAAGCATAGCTTAACCTCTCTCACTAGTGAACCCTTTCACTTCGTATAACCCCATCAACATTTCTACAATGTGTGAGTTTTTGGTTTTAATTATTTATTCTTTTTTAAGCGTGTTAAATTTGTATATTCATTCCATAGCAACACACGGGGCGGTGTCAACTGGAAGCAGTCTTCTGTGAGAATAAATGTGGTGCCCAGCTGCAACGTCGCTACATCAATGCTCACATGCTGAATGAGTGCGCCAAGAGACAAATCCCCTGCAAGTACTGCTCGAAGGAGTTCATTTATGATACTCTGCAGGTAAAAGGCAAACACTAACCCCCCCCCCCCCAAGTCTTTAAACTTTGTGCATTCACAGGGCTCGAATTTGGGGGGGGGGAGATCACAGGACCCCAGGCTTGCAGCTAAAATTTTATCCTGGTCTAGAAAATGTTGTACAACATGAAAAAACGCTTTCTAAACAGTTTATTATGTTAATTGTTTTTAAATAGGGAGACCGCCAACAAAGGGCTAGATAGCTCAGTTGGTAGAGCGCTGGCACGTTAATGCGGAGGTCATTGTTTCAGATCCCACTCTAGTCAATTATTCTTTGGTCAACCCTAAACTATTTAAACATTTACTCAGTCAGTTTCTCTTGTGGTTTATTGTTTGATGTTTTTATGAAAAAGATATTATTACACAGCCAGTTGTTAGTATTCATTTTAGAAAACACCAGACCCTTGGACTTGTCTGGTTGTGTGTTTACTGGCCCAACAGTAAAATCACTGGCCTCTGGCCTGCGGTCCAGTTTTAATTTTTGACCCCTAATTCATAAAGTGTCATTAAGTCCTTCAAATAAGTCTCAGTGTCCTTGTCCAAGTCTTAAGTAAGTCCTCATCCCTTGGACTAAGTCTCAAGATGGTTGGGTCAGGTCTCAAGTTCGTAAAGACACGTCACAACTCCTTGTGACAGCAAATTTTAAAGTCAAGTATCAAGTCCCTGTGAAGTTCTTGTCAAGCCATAAGGAATTGTGACAGTAAATTTTAAAGTCGGTCAAATTTTGGAGCACAGGCTCATGATCATGAGCAAGTTAGGTCTCTGATTTCTGAGCAATGTCTGTCTATCAGGACAAATGGGGTACTTTTCAGAAAGGCAATTAGTGATACCACTGGCTGGCCATCTAGGGTTAAAACTTCAAATGTCCCATAATTACTGTTCTCTAAACTGTGCCATTTCAACTTTCTGTGACTTATGTTTTTCCACATTGTCAGTTGTCATTGTCAATTGTCAATTGTCATTGACATTGACATTGTTATCCTGGCATCATCAGAAAAAAAAAATTACCGTGTACTATTCTTTCTATAGAGTCACCTCCACCAGTGTCCAAGGTACCCTGTCTGTTGTCCAAACCGGTGTGACTCGGCCAAGATCGCCAGAGAGGAGGTGGACAAACACATGAAAGATGCCTGCCCATCATCCATGGCAAGCTGCCCCTTTGTTCAACATGGCTGCAAACACAGGGTATAACTAGCATTCTCACTTTCTTTTAAAATTTTAAAAATAGTAAGCATTTCTAAAGGTGCTTATAAACATTGTATTGAAGCAAATGTACACTATTACTACCACTGTCCTTTGGGCCCTAAGTAGGTACCTATTTGATGCAGAGAGATGAGAAGCAATGTTAGATAAGTGCTTTGCCCAAGGACACAAATGTCAGGACTGGGATTCGAACCCATACTCTGATGACTCAGCCAGCCATCAGAACTTGAGTTTAATTCTCATTAGACCGCCTGGCCATGACACATTACAACCTGGTATTTGCAAAGAGGAAAACATGTCAGAATAACAGCATAGTAAGCTTATTATGTACAATGTATGTAAAAAAAAAACACAGAATAATATCAAATCAACAAGAGTAAAAACACCTCCAGGAAATCAGAACATTCACTACTGGTAAAGACCCCCCCCAAAAAAAAAAAAAAAAAAAAAAACATCACACATATTGAGTGTGAAAACTGCTGGAATAAAAAACAAACTACAAAACTTGTTCCTTATTGGAAAACATTTGTGCAGCGTTGAAGTCTTAATGATCCTTTCACTCTATTTTAACGTTCACCTGTCAGAGCTGTCATGACAGTGTGACGAATTTCAGACTAAAATCTAAAATACATTGAGAAATACTTATTAGAGCATTGCAAAATGACATTCAGGTCTTAAGAAACAGACAAACAAAGACAAGAACAAGCACTAGTAAATAGACTAGCGTAACTGTATATTTAGCAACCGCATCAGTTTTTAAAACACCGTTTTATGAAATTTTGATGAGTCAACTCTTCTTGCAAATTAAAAAAAAAAACTTGATGGAAAGGAAAATAAAGGATTCTTTTCCACAAAATTGAGATATAAAAGTCTTTAAACATCTGAAGGATTCCCTGAGGAGTGATTATTCAATTCTCAGGTTGTCGAGGACATCAAGGCCTGGGGACTCCCCTCTAGGTTGAGGGCATCAATGAACCCTCTTCACATTCATCATGTGGTTTGGCCTTCGCTGAATGATGCTGCCAAGTCTAGTCTGCCTCTTTACACTCACTGATCGTACTGCATTGATTGATTGGTGCTAGATCACTTCCAAACGGAATGATTGAGTGATATAATTTTTGTTTTACTTGTACTGCCTGGGGCACACAGCGGAGAGCAGTAGCATTAGAGTGCCCTAAATGTACTGGTTGATTGATTTTTTGTTGTTGATTTGTATGGATTTTTCAGGGACCTAGGTACACCATGGAGAGACATCTGAACGACACGACCAAAGAGCATCTCAGTTTAATGTGTCATGTGGTACGCCGCCAGCAGAAACAACTGCTTGACCTCCGCACCCAGCTTGACAACGTGTCACTGAACACAGACGGCACCCTCCTGTGGAAGGTCAGCGACTATGCCGCCAGATTCAGCAAGTCCAAGACGGAGGATGAGTACGAGCTCCGGAGCCCGCCGTTCGCGACGAGCCGGAATGGCTACAAGCTTCAGGTGTCTGCTTTCCCCAACGGCAACGGTTCCGGAGAGGGTACCCATCTGTCAATCTACATTCGAACAATCGGCGGTGAGAATGACTCTCTCTTAAAGTGGCCCTTCACCTACCCAATCACCTTCACTCTACTCGACCAGACGGAAGACCCATCCAAGGCGGCGCACGTCAAGGAATGCTTCACCCCAGACCCAACGTGGAAGAACTTTCAGAAACCAAGCAAAGATGTCTACACCCTAGGGTATGGATACCCAACGTTTGTCTCCCATAACTTCCTGAAGACCAAGAACTACATCAAGAACGATACCCTGTATATCAAAGTTGAGGTGGACTGTTCCAAAATCAATACTATATTTTGAAAAGTTAATATTTGTTGGACTGACAAACTCCAGATGCCAATGGAGAAGGTGTTCGACAGCATATGAGTTGCCAATGGACTTCCATCCAACATACCTCACAGCTATTTTGTTATAAGAGCTGAAACTGTCTCATTAAATGACATGTAACTCGTTAATAATCACACACAGATTTTTGATGCTTTTTGGGGGGTATTATTTCCACCTTCTTGGCAGGAATTAAGACCAATTTGTGGCACTGCGATTTGCTTTTATATAAGTGAAATGTACATCAAGGATAACAAACAAAGTTTTAGCTTGTGCAGAGATGTACTTGTTCTATCTTTTTGGGAGAGAAGTAAGTGCAGAAATGTGTACTTCGTATGTAGAGAATGTGTTCATTGGGCTTTGTCCCCAATGAAATCCATTGACACTACATCTGGCCACAAGAGGGGGCTGTTTAGTAGTAAACCTGGTAAAAAAAAAAATTTAAGCCATGTTCAAATCAACCAAATTTGGCTATGGTTATGGCTGCTGGCTGCAAAGACAATGTTGGAAAGGAGGACTTTTCAGTGTTTCTGCCAGAGCCACTGTCAAAGTTTTTAAGTTGGACGCAACCCGAGGCTATTTATGTGTTACTTAAAGGAAACGATTTGTTCTGCTCGTATTCACTGAAAGTCAACAACAGCAATGCAAAGCCTCCTATCTTTCAGATTTTGTCAGATAAGATGTTAATATATTGTATATAATACATTATTTCAGGCAAAGCAAGACTTATCTTTAGTTAGATTTTGTATCGAAAACATTTTTTTGTTTGTTTTCATAAAAATAATGAAAAACCACCAAAAGCTGCACTCTTCCGTAATTGATATTAATATTACAGTGTAAATATTTTTTTTCAGCGACTAGATGCAATCGTAGATTTTTCGTGAATGAACTTGTTTGTAAAGGATCTCACAAATCTAGTTTACGACACGTAGTACAAAACAAGAACTGTCAAACTTACAGAATCAGTATTAAACCACCGATCACTTTTTTAATATGCAAAAGTTTACAACAAATATTGTTCATTCATCACTTGAAACAAGGGTCCAATTTCATGGCTCTGCTTACCATGGAATTTTGCACTTACAGAATCACACGGTGGCGCCGTAAGTGCTGAATGCTGCCGTAAGCATCGCCATGAAATTGGGCCCTGACTTAAACAGAAGTGCTATGATAACAAAAATGTTGAGGGAAATGTCTGTTTCATTTCATGTAGTGAAGGGATTTGAATTTCATTGAATGTTGAGTTAACATCGGAATTTCAGCCTTGTACGGAACACTCAGATATCATTTGGATTCAACTGTAAATGTGTAAATTTGTATTTTCTAATTATAGTTAATTTATATAATAACTTCCAGTAATATACATGTAGCATAATAACCGAGTAAATGTAACTTCCAAGTAACATAGAGATAATCTTTCACTTTGTTATCAGATTTAATTTAAACAAATGCAATTTTTTTATCTGCTGAAATTATTTTGCCTGCAAAAATGATACTGGGTACCAATCGTCCCGGGCGGACTGTCTCTCTGAAATGCTGTTGTCTTCAAGACTCAAGTTTTCATGTCATTCAAAGAATTGGAGGTCAAAGCAAGACCTTATGAACATGAGGCCACTGGAGCAGGGCACCTCTCATAAAGGTCAACAGGAGGTCATGGGTTTAAAGTTAGTTTCATCAGTGTTTTACTCTTAAGATGAAAGTTTGTAAACTTTTGACGTGGCATAATGGTTTAAGGCAGTATGGCACCACATCCTATGAAGTAAAAGGTCTGTACCGCACATGTAATAGTTATTTGCAATTTTATGGAGAAAAATTGTGAGCATCTGTTTCAAGGATTTATCCACATTTTATTTTGTATGATACACTCAGTGAATGACTGTCCTCTTTCCCAACACCAATTTATGTCAATCCTTGTACATCAACTGCCAAAAAGACATGATATATTTTTGTGGTCCAAGCCTAAAAGAGGATATCCCTTGTAGTCGAAACATCTGACCAAAGAGTATAGTTTAAGATGCGGTCAAAAAATTATCAAGTTTGTTTCTTTTTACTGTTAATTAAGAAAACAAGTTTCAAACTCCAGTTAAGTTTCATTCTCAGTTTAGACTGTATCTGGAAGGACTCGCAGAATCAGGACACATTTTTGTTTAAGTTCACTCGCCAGAACACTTAACGGCACATCATGAATTTAACTTTGCATTTTCTGATATGTTGAATGGTATACACAAACTGTATTATAATATTTATAGAAACTTGTTTTTGTTTGATCTTGTCACAAAATAAGATAAAAGATATTAAAGTTGAGATTTCCTGACGAGAACTGTTAAATGAATACAGAGAACTAACAGCAACTGCCATGTTTATTGTCATCAATTCAACTCCAGGTTTTATGTAACATTTTAGGAAATGGATAACAGGCTAACGAAGGCACTTTCGAGAAATTTAGGGATTCTTTGTCTGGGAGAATCTCATGTTGTTTTGTTCAGTCAGGCTTAAAAGTATGTGTACAACATTGGTAACATTGTAAACATAAATGTTCACAGATTTACACATAACTTTGGTATAAAAATGTTTATGGGTGAAAAAATTTCCCTTGAAATATTTTTGCTTGAAATGCACACATTTTTTTTTTCGTAAATGAGTAGAACAATTAGTTTTGGTCTCGCAAGACCAAAACACAATGTTTGAAAACAGTGAAACTACATGAGGTTTTTTAAAAACTATTTCCTTGCGTCTCCATTGACTGATTGAGCTTAATAAATTTTCACAGGCTTATTGTTTCAAGTATATGTTGGGTTACATAAAGTGGGGATACTACTGGGCCCAACTTCATAGAGCTGCTTAAGCACACACAAAAATAGCTAAGCACAACAAAATTATGCTTACCAGAAAAAGGTTACCAGTTAAAAAAAACTATTTCACATTTAGATTCTGTGACTGGTATCCTGCTTATTGTTTCTAAGCAGAAATTGGAATAAGCATTATTATCTGCTTAAGTAGCTCTATGAAATTGGTCCCTGATCTTTGAAAATTACCAGTGTTGTCCGCGTGCTTAAGCAGAGCTTCATTTACTGCTTTCGTCTTTGGCAAATGCAATGAGTCTCATTTTATTTTATAGGTGCTAGGCTGTTTTTCTTCCTAGCCTCGGTTTGGGTACATTAATTTTAAAGGAAGGAAGGTTAGGTGGCTGCACCTTTGACAAGGGTCTATTTTACAGAGTCAGAGTTATTTCAGACCATGTAGGTATCATTTTGTAATAAATACTGAAAATATGAAATGAAAGTATTCGAGTGGATTGTGAATTTATTTTTGATACAAGGTTTCTTTGAAGGCAAAACAAGGTTGGCTTTTTTAATTGGAATTGTCCTAGTATTGCCTAATAATTTTTGTTTTTTTTATCCAACCAAATTGAAAAGAAACAATACAAGGCTTACAAAGATACAATTCTTGTGAGTCTTGGCCCAAGTTTGACTTTTTATAGCTATTAAATGTCATTGCAAAACTGCCCATTGTCACGAAATAGGACATCAACACTCTTTTATTTGATTTGCACCGCCTTATGTCTGTTTCAACTCTTAAAAAGGATATTATCATCGTCAAAAAAGAATAATAAATCACAGTGTCCCTACCCCCCCCCCCCCCCCACCCCTTACAATTTCCTTTCACCTCTGCACAGGGGAACCGCCAATAATGACTGCATAATGAATAAATTACTTCTCGGTAAATACCTACTTCTCCGAACCTAATTTCGGTAAAAATCGTTTGCGCGGGAAAAACTTGTGCCATTTTTTGACGGGGGTGTTTATTAAGGGGTGGTAAATTTAAACGCCATTTCTTCCTTACCCATCATAAGAAAAGTCATCAAAACAATCGAAATGCTTGTTCAAAATATTAGATTTAACTGAGAAGTCAAACAATATGTCAAATAGTATTTTTATTTGTCATTACCCCTTCTCCTTCACAAGAGAAGTCTTTCCCATAAAATAACGGACCTTCTGTCGCCGCATGGTATCGCTTTGTCACGCAACATAATTCACAGTTGGGCGCTCTGCGCATGAAAGCGCCCACATTAAAAGTCAAAATGGCTGACCACGAAAGACACCTTGGTTGTTCTCCAGTTATTTCACATTTTACAGCCGATTCGGACGTCAAAACCACAGCAAAGTGAGCAAGGTGAGTTCAATAATCTTTATAGCATCCCCTGAAAGAGTTCTAGGGTTATTATGAGATTTCAAATCAGCCAAAAAAGAAGCAAACTAAAGCTTCAATGTCTGACGTGGCGGCAGTCTTGAAAATCACGTGCCTGTCCTGAAGTTCTAGCTGTACAATCGTTTCGAAGGCCGTAAAAAGCCATTCAAATGTTTGATTGGTAGGTCAAAACATTCTAATTAAACTTGTTGAATAACTTTGAAACACAGGAATTGACAACTGGGTATGTGGCGAGTGGCTTGGGAGATTGTGGGTGTGGCAGTTTTGTCCTAAGTTGGGGGAGGGAGGCTGGGATACTGCTAGTGCTACAATTGGCATAGGCAAGGCGAGGACATATGAAAACTAGGTATAGTCTGTTCTACTGTAACTGTGGTATCCCTATTTTCGCATTATTGGTCATTTTGTCTGTTTGCTTTGCCAATTGGCAATTTTCAACCAGGCTAACCCAAAATTTTGTGCTGATCTACTTGAAAAAAATATGAAATGTCGCATACTTTATAAACTTAAAATGAAAAACTTCATATCTGACCTAGTTGCGATAATCGAAACCCTTGATCCTCTGAAAAACATATTGACTGTTGTGTATGAATGGAAAAAGTCAGCTGTATTTGTTTTTAAAAATTAAAACATGAATTAGTGAGCAGTCTCCAAAACTATTTTGGTCTGTTTAAAACACATCATTCAGAAAATATTTTGCAGAAAAAAAACTACAAAATACTGACTGAATTATTTGAGATGTGTGTGGGCGTCTTACTTGTCAGTCCTTGTGTTGGCAAGGACTATGACCAATCATGGAGACAGAGCGCTTCCATGGATCAATCAATGTAAAGCAAAGAAAAATAAACATGGCAACTGGCTAGCCCTGGCTCTACCCAGGAGCAAGTTCAAGTGCGCACCATGGTCAACTAAAGATCAATTATTTTGACTCAAACCCAGGCTGGTTGACAATTGAATTACTACTGTGGTCAACCTATTAGAACCAGCCTCTGGACCATGGTTTTCTTCCCTAGTCCTGGTAGCCTTGTTTCATGCTAACCCTTGTGTTAAGCGCAGAAGGGAACCAGTTACAATATAGCGGATTGGCAGAATGCAATTGAAAGTGTTGAAACCGATGGTTGACTAGACTTCCAAATGAGTCGTTTGAGTGAGTACATCACTGCGAAAGTGCATTGCTAGTCAGTGGTCAACTATTGGTTGACTAAATGTGTGCACTCAAACTTGCTTCAGGTTGCATTTCAAGACCGAGATTGGCTTAAGGTTTGACTGCATTATAGGCCCCCGCAAAATGCTAAGGGTAAATCCAGAAGAGGGTGCTATTTCAGGCAGACAAAAACCACAATCACAGACTGGACATGATGAAAGCCCTGACATGCGCAATTGAAATAAGCATCCTAATGTACAAATGAATTTAGAATACAGCAATGTTTCTTTCCTGGGGGTGAAATTTGTCATTTCTTTCTTTGCAGACTATTACCCGCAATGGGACACACATCAGTGGAGGACCTACTAGGAGGTTGCAGAAATGGCTTGAGACTTTCCCCTACCCACAATCATTATATATCCAACACCTACTTATTTGATGCAGAGTGGATAAGAGGCTGTCCAGCCCCCCTTGCAAATGACTCTCAGCCCTATTCTGCAAATCTGCATCCACCCTGCGTACAGAAACATAGGCTGTGACACAACGGATCGAGAGAGGAGTGGTGGAACTGCTTAAACAATGGCACAGGGACCCTTGTCACATGGTAAGTTTCTAACTTGTTCCTTATCATAATGAGGATGTTAACATCTTGATTGAAGATACTTGTTTTTTTTTCTTCACAAAACAACTTAAGCCCACCTATTAACTTAAATTTGTTATATTGAGTGCTTGATGAGTTTTTCAGAATTACAGTTGATACCGACGAGTGATATGTACCATCATCTTTTATGATTCGTACTCAAAGGCAGAAATGCAGGGGGTGCAAAAAGGCTTGCTTCTAGTTCCACAAGTAGACAAGAAAACAAATATTTTTGCTGTTGTTTTCATTATTGCAATCAAATATTTAAAAGCCGCTCCTGTTTACACAAATAGATGGGAAAATTGGGTTATCACTGGTGCCCATATAAGCAAAACATGTTGTAAGTCCATGTATTGGTACCCACCCAGTACGTAGCAGGAAAATCCCCCTTGTAGTCAATGCATGGTGTGTATGTTAATTAAGTTCAATGGCAGACAACCAATAGGAAAATTTGTTTGGCTGCCAAGTAGGAATCATCAACATTAGGTGGTGTAACTAAAGGGGGGAACATGCCCCCCAATTGATGTCCATGGCCCCCTCCCCCCCCCCCACATATGAATTCTTGACATTTGAGAGTAAACATTACCAGAGTAAATTGTTAGATATTAAAAGCTTGAATGTGGTAATTTTAATGTTTTAAAACTACTTTTCCATCTACACGCAGACATGCGACGTATTTCTTTTTACGCTCACGCCAGATTTATTATAAAAATAGTAAAGGCATAACAAGAGCGCTAAAAAGGGGTTTGTTTAAGAAAAAATCAATTGAAGCTAGTTTAATCAGCCAGAAGTGCCCCCCTAGAAAAAATGGTGCACCCATTTGAGCCTTCCTAAAAATTTGACCACCCCCTAATGTACCACAATGCACTACAAATGTGTGCATTCAAACTTGCTCCAGGTTGCATTTCAAGACCGAGATTGGTTTAGGTTTGACAGCATTATAGGCCTTCGCAAAATGCTATTAGGAAGGGTAAAATCAGAAGAGGGCGCCATTTCAGGCAGACAAAAACCACAATCACAGACTGGACATGATGAAAGCCCTGACATGCACAATTGAAACAAGCATCCTAATAAACAAATAAGTTGAGAATAAGTTTATGTGGGCACACAGCAACGTTACTTTCCTGGGGGTAAACTACTTAAAAATATGGACTCCTGCTACGGCTGCTTATCTGCTTATCATAGGCAATGCATGCTATAGTTCAGTTTTATAATTTTATCTGTGGAATTTGTCATTTCTTTCTTTGCAGACTATTAACCGCAATGGGACACACATCAGTGGAGGATCTACTAGGTTGCAGAAATGGCTTGAGACTTCCCCCTACCCACAATAAATATATATCCAACACCTACTTATTTGATGCAGAGTGGATGAGAGGCTGTCCAGCCTCCCTTGTGAATGACTTTAAGGCCCCACTCTGGAAACCGTAATGTGCATCCACCCTGCATACAGAAACAAAGGCTATGAAAGGATGGATCTAGGGGGAGTGGTGGAACTGCTAAGACCTTGCACAGACCCTCATCACAATTATGGTAAGTACCACCATCTTAGAACTGTGACATGCAAAAAAAGAATCAGTTTATCACACAGTGGCAGAAATGCAGAGGTGCAAAAGACTGGCTTACAGCTCCACAAGTAGACAAGAAAAAACAGTCTTTTTGCTGTTGTCATAATAATACACATGGCTTATCGCTGGTGGCTAGCAAAACGTGTTGTACATGTATTGGTACCCATGCAGTTGAAGTTGCAGGGGGAAATCCCCATTGTAGTCAATGGTGTGCAGTTAATTAAGTTCGGATGGCAGACATCCAATAGGAAAATTTGTTTTGACTATGTACCGAATATATATTTCCTGAATTCTGGGGTGGCGGAGGGGGGCACTGCATGGGGTGGCACATGTCCCCCCCCCCCCAATTGATGTCCGTTCCACAATGCACCACAAGAAACACAAGCTTCAGTTTCTGTCCTGATCTAAGTTGATATTATTCTCAACTATTGTTACCTCACTCGAAAAGGAATTGCATATGAAGAAATTTGTCAGGTTCAACAAGGTCCTGCTTTCTAAAGTGAAAAAAATTGAGCCTCAACTGAGCCTGGGACTACTAACTCTGGGGTAGTATAGGGGGAATGTACTTTGGGTGCAGAATTCGGGTTAAAATTCCGTTCTTACAAAAACAGTTTCGGGTCAGCCTGACCCAGAAATGGGTCAGATCCCTTGGACATGGACTCCGGATTAATACTGACCCGGGCGTTTTTAGAGTGTGCAAAATCCACTTAATTCGTTCTGAATAGTAATCCCTAATAATTTTACATAAGTAACCAAATGTCATTGTTTTGTCTTGAGAAAGACTCTATGGTCAAAACGTGAGGCCATTAACAATATTTTTTGCAGGACTTATTGTTGTAACAAATTCATGGTGAGATTTCAGTAAAATTCAAAGTATAGACTTTAAATTTCCGCTAAATGACCCCCTTTTGACTTGACCTGTAGCCAGCAGTGAGCTCCAGTCCAGCCAAGCTTCAAGAGACATGGGTTGTGCTGAAGGTTCTCAAGAGTCTGTACCCAGATGGGAGTTGAAGATCTATGGATATGTGGTATGTGGACGCTCATTGGAGTTCGCCAAAGGACATTAGTAAGAAAAACTTTGCAGTACATCCGACCTCCACTTCTTGAGTTTGCTTGTGCGATTCACCTCTTTGATGTTTGACTTTTTTTTTTAAATTTTTTTTGTGAGTGGAGTACTCCAGTTAGTACACTGTACTTTTATCATGTACTTTTTATTTAAAAGTTTGATGTTCAATGGAAAACAAATTTCTTGTGATTTCCCACAATGAATAAAAAAATCGACTTGAAATGAATACACATAAAACTATTTCTGATGAGTTGTGATGGTTCTGCAAAAATGGCAATAAAACATATCAGTTATTGACCTGATGAGAATATTTTTCAAAAATAATAAACAAATAGATTACTGAAATTGCGCAATAGTGGCGATCGGATAACGCAAGTTGACTTTCAAGATAAAGACAAGGTGAAGACTGCGAATGGTAAGAGAAGATCTAACCCGTTCTCTTGCAGGGTCCCTCCCCTTTCGTAAACCCATGCCCCCAAAGGAGGTCGGCGATTTTGTTGATGTTGTCCTTGCCTACTTTCAAGGTGGCTTCGCACTGTCATGGCGTATCTAATGCTTTGCGGCATATTGGTCGAAGCCAATGATGCTTTTCAATTAGGAGACCATGTTTTACTGGAAATTTCTGTCAGGGTTGAAACTTCAAGTCGTCAGTTGTCATGTTTATTTATAACAATTGTAATGATTTATATGTCAGACAGCGTAATGCTATGAATAAACAGTACAAACATACAAGTTCATTCAAAATAATTTTCAGATTTTTTTCTTAATAAATTACTAATTTGGTGCGTGTATGGAAATAAAGCCAAATAAATAAATTAAACAACATATATATACATGTATATATAATATATATATACATATTAATATGTGTGTTATGTGGGCACTAAACCCAACACCATAAGTGTTTTATAAGTAATCTTGCAATCAAATATTTCAGTCAAATCACAATTCATTTGATGATTAATGTTTGATTTAGGAGTTTTAAATAGATGATTTAGACCAGCTAAATTAATATTTACAGATTCCTCATATCAGCATTACATCATTTATGAATATAGATAAAAAAGGAGGGGGAAACTTGTACGAACCCAAAGTTTTAAGAGCTGTAGTGCTGAAATGCAAATATTTTACATTAAAGCTTATAGGGCTCATTGCAAATAACTTCCCTGTCTTTAGTGAGCGCTGCGAAGAAGGACAAAACTGAAGAAGACAAGAGAGAAGAAAGGAGGGGACATCCTTCATGAGGGAAAGATGCCACTGGTGCCTTGGTATGTATGAATGGTAAGACAGCGTAGGCCTAGAGTAGTCAAAGCGTTGGCCTAGATGTAAGACTAACTTTACTCTTTCAGCAGGTCATACTGGCAATGGGTAATGTATAAGGTGCCACTGGTGCAGTAGTTTATAGTGTTGAACTGCAGCCTTTGATGATCAATGAAGAGTCTCCCTTTGAAGTTCCTGATGGTGACTGGATGCCTATGTGGTCGGCTGTTTGCAGCAAAGATTAAAAGTGAAGTATCGGGTAAAGTATGAGGGTAAGTTTAAAAGAAAAATAACTTTTCCCTCCACAGCCTTTAACTTTCCCTCCACAGCCTTTAACTTTCTCTCCACAGCCTTTAACTTTCTCTCCACAGCCTTTAACTTTCTCTCCACAGCCTTTAACTTTCTCTCCACAGGCTATAATTTTGTTTTTGTTTTCCACAGTAGTCTGTAAGCTGTTATTTCTGAATAGAATGTTGTGGTGAGCAATGCACAGACTGTAGCTCTGGCACAGCATGACCTAAGATCAGTGGGGTCAACGAGGTCAGGTGTTTGCAGGTTAAGTACCAAGTGATGACTTAGGTAAAGTATGAGGGTAAGTTTAAAAGAAAAATAACTTTTCCCTCCACAGCCTTTAACTTTCTCTCCACAGGCTATAATTTTTGTTTTTGTTTTCCACAGTCTGTAAGCTGTTATTTCTGAATAGAATGTTGTGGTGAGCAATGCACAGACTGTAGCTCTGGCACAGCATGACCTAAGATCAGTGGGGTCAACGAGGTCAGGTGTTTGCAGGTTAAGTACCAAGTGATGACTTAGGTAAAGTATGAGGGTAAGTTTAAAAGAAAAATAACTTTTCCCTCCATACAGCCTTTAACTTTCTCTCCACAGGCTATAATTTTTGTTTTTGTTTTCCACAGTCTGTAAGCTGTTATTTCTGAATAGGATGTTGTGGTGAGCAATGCACAGACTGTAGCTCTGGCACAGCATGACCTAAGGTCAATCAGGTCAACGAGGTCAGGTGTTTGCAGGTTAAGTACCAAGTGATGTATTAGGTAAAGTATGAGGGTAAGTTTAAAAGAAAAATAACTTTTCCCTCCACAGCCTTTAACTTTCTCTACACAGGCTATAATTTTCGTTTTTGTTTTCCACAGTCTGTAAGCTGTTATTTCTGAATAGGATGTTGTGGTGAGCAATGCACAGACTGTAGCTCTGGCACAGCAAGGATGACATTGGCTTGGTTAAGTATTGGGGTTATCTCAGGTAATGTGCGTGACTTTGGCTAATAGATGTGACGCCCAAAATGCTAACCTTTCTCAAAATGTTTTTTCTTGAAAAAAGCAGGTTTTCTTATTGATGATGAAGTAGATGGCCGGTGTGCTGCAAACTTCTTTGAGCTGACTGTGAAGCCTGCTAAGAAGAACTGGGGTCATGCAAAAGATTTGGTAATGTGTTGGGTTACAAAGTTACAAGTTACTGATGAAGTAATTACCTAAAGGGACATTTAACTCATTCAAGAAATTGGGATGATCATACACAAATCTGCATCAGTCTATCAAAAAACGAAAAATGCATCAAAAACAATAAGGTCATAGTTTGATTCTGTCATCAAATTTTTTTTATGTAGTGCAGCAAGTTGTATTAGTTGTGTAAACAAAACTAGTATCATTTGAGACTCTACAACAGCGAGCATGAACACTCAGCCAACCACTGAGGTAAAACAACTTAAGAACCGGTTAACTTGCTTAAACAAATTTGTGGTTGTTCAATCGAAGCAAATTGAAATCTTTCTTGAAACAACAGAAGTCGGCTCTTCGTGCAATTTATCATCAAGATATGTAAAATGCATAGAAATAAATTTGTTTGTACCTCCAAAATTTTCTCCATAGTTCAGCTGTCTCTTGTGGAGTGGTGAATACAGCCGGACCTGTTTGGATGAGCATTGTTGGAGGGCCAAGGTGCAAAGTGTCAGCAACAGACAGCTTGGTAAGTTTGAAAAAAAAAATCTAAAATCTTTCTTTGAAGAAAAGGTTCATCCAACAAATTTGGCGGAAAAAGAACATGTTTCAGAATTAGCACCTTTAAAGGTTTCAGTAGTTGGCCAGTGTGCTGCAAACTTCATTGAGCTGACTGTGAAGCTTACCAGGACAAACTTGGGGGTCATGCAAAAGATTTGGTAATGTATCGGGTTATAAAATAACAAGTTACTGATGAAGTAATTACCTAAAGGGACAACAACTCAATGAAGTAATTGGGACGATCATGCACAAAGTCTATCGATAACTTTGAAAGAAAAAGCAACATGCAAACAAAAATAAGGTCAGATTTTGGTTCTCTCAAACAGATCTCTTATGCAGTGCAGCAAGTTGTAACTAGCAGTAAAAAAAAAAGAGTATCATTTGAGATTCTACAACAGCGAGCATAGTGGGCAACCAACCAACCACTGAGGTAAAACAACTTAAGAACCGGTTAACTTGCTTTAACAAAATTGTGGTTGTTCAATCTAAGCAAATTGAAATCTTTCTTGAAACAATAGAAGTCGGCTCTTCTTGCAATTCATCATTAAAATATGTAAATGCATAGAAATACATTTTCTCCATGGTTCAGCTGTCTCTTGTGGAGTGGTGAATATGACCGAACTTGTTTGGATGGGCTTTTGTTGGAGGGCACAGTTGCAAAGTGTCAACAACAGACAGCTCAGTAAGTTTGAAAAAATTCATTCCAAAGCTCGTCTTTTAAGAAAAGGTTCATTCAACAAATTTTGTGAAAAAGAACATGTTTCAGAGTTAGCACCTTGAAGGTTTCAAATCTTTCTTTTTTTTCTTTTTTTTCCCTTTTTTTCCTTCTTTTTTTATGCAAGTCGCCAGACACACAAGGCCTGAAGGCCACTTCAAGGTGTGGGCTACAATCAACTATTTTTTCCAGGGGCCGTTGCCACCTACTCCTGGGGCTGAAACAGGGTTACCCCCTTTACAGTCCATACGGATTTAGGCTTGGGTATCATCCATCAGAAGCCTGGCTGGTAGAGCAGAAAGCACTACCTCCCCAACTTTACGAAGCAATCATGGTTAAGTGTCTTGCTTAAGGACACAAGTGTCACGACTGGGACTCGAACCCACACTCTGCTGATCAAACGCCAGAGCTTGAATCCGGTGCTCTTAACCGCTAGGCCATGACACGCCACAAAAGAATACAATCCAAGAAAAATACATTCCAAACAAAGTCAAATCTTTTATGAAACAATAGAAGCCAGCTCTTCTTATCTTAAAGATATGTAAATGCATTATTTGCCCTCAGTTCAGTTAACTTGTGTGGAGTGGTGATCACAAAAGGACCTGTTTGGATGAGCATTGGGAGAGGGTACAAGGAGTGGTGAATACAGCCGGACCTGTTGATATGAGTTTTGTTGGAGGATACAGGGAGTGGTAACTACAACTGGACCTGTTTGGGTATGCATCGCTGGAGGGTACGGGTGCAAAGCGTTAACATCAGACCATTTAAAAAAAAATAATTCAAGAACTTTTCTTTAAAGAAAAGGTTTATCAAATAAATTTGGCAAAGGAGATGTTACATAATTTGCACCTGTAAATATTTCAAAATGGTTTAAAAGAATACAATGCCCTTAAATTTAAAATCTTTCATGAAACAATAGAAGTGGGCTCTTCTTGCCATTTATCATAAAGATATGTAAATGTATAAAGATAAATTTAAAAATTTGTCTGTACCTCATAAACTTTCTACTCATTTCAGCTGATCTTGTGGAGTGGTGAATACAACCGGACCTGTTTGGATGAGCATCGTTGGAGGATACAGGGAGTGGTGAATGCAACTGGACCTGTTTGGATGAGCATCATTGGAGGATGCAGGGAGTGGTGACTACAACCGGACCTGTTTGGTTGAGCATTGTTGGAGGATGCAGGGAGTGGTGACTACAACTGGACCTGTTTGGATGAGCATCGTTGGAGGATACAGGGAGTGGTGACTACAACCAGACCTGTTTGGGTAAGCATCGTTGGACGGTACAGGTGTAAAGTGTTTGAAAAAATTAACTCCCAAACTTTTCTTTGAAGAAAATGTATATCCAATAAATTTGACGAAGGAGAAAATGTTTCAGAATTTGAACCTGTAAATATTTTAAATTGGTTTAAAAGAATACAATTCCCTAAAATTGAAATCTTTCATGAAACAATAGATGTGATGGGCTCTTCGAGCCATTTATCATAAATAAATATAAATGTATAAAATTAATTTGTCTGTTCCTCCCACATTTCTCCTTATTCAGCTACCTCTTGTGGAGTGGACAATTTGTTTGGATTGTATTTTACAATCCAAACAAATTGAAATCATTCATGAAACAATAAAAGTCAGCTCTTCTTATCTTGAAGATATGTAAATGCATAAAGATATATTTGTCTGTACATCCTGAATTTTCTCCTCAGTTCAGCTGTCCTTGTGGAGTGGTGATTAAATCTGGACCTGTTTGGATGAGCATCGTTGGAGGATGTAGGGAGTGGTGACTACAACCAGACCTGTTTGGGTAAGCATCGTTGGACGGTACAGGTGCAAAGCGTTTGAAAAAATTAACTCCCAAACTTTTCTTTGAAGAAATGGTATATCCACTAAATTTGGCAAAGAAGATAATGTTTCAGAATTTGAACCTGTAATATTTCAAATTGGTTTAAAAGAATACAATCCCCTAAAATTGAAATCTTTCATGAAACAATAGATGTGGGCTCTTCGAGCCATTTATCATAAATAAATATAAATGTATAAAATTAATTTGTCTGTTCCTCCCACATTTCTCCTCATTCAGCTACCTCTTGTTGAGTGGTGAATACAACCAGACCTGTATGGATGTCCGTCATTGGAGGGTACATGGAGTGTTGAATACAACTGGACCTACTTGGGTCAGCATTGATGGAGGTTACAGGTGCAAAGCGTCAACAACAGACTGCTTGGTATGTTTGACAAAATTAAATCTAAACTTTTCTTTGAGGAAAAGTTTCATCCAATAAATTTGGCAAAGAAGTTTTAAACATTTTCAGAATTTGCACTAAGGGTTTCAAACCATCGGTTTAGAAGAATACATTCATTCCCATCTCGTAATTTGCAATAAACACAGAATACAACCAAACTGGTGGAAAACTTCATTCAACGAGGGGTCACAATTCAGAATTTGTTTTACAAAAAACAAAAGCACAAAAACAGCCTGGACTATTGTGTCGTTTTGTGTTTACATGTTCAACGAGTTGAAGAACTGAATGGAGCTGGGGAGGTTTTGTCTTGCACTCCTGAGAACAACTGATATTTGTATTAAAAGAGTTTATCAAAATTAATATTTGAAAAACATTTCTTTTCTAGCACAGACTGAGGCGATGATCTTGGAGATGACATACACCCAGTCTTGAGGCTAAACAATGTTTTATGGACTGTGTCAAGTCTAGTCAGATGACTTTAAGCATCAAGCTCAACTGTTCACTGTTCAAGCCCAGTACCATTCTGATGTTGATGGTGTCAGAGTAGCAAGGAATACAACTCTAAAGATGATACGGCTTTTGTAAAGAGAAACAAACAGACAATCAAATCAGGCTGGCAAATCAGCTGGCATTTACAATGCTACATAAACTTTGATTTAGAAATTCTGCAAGTACAAGATCGCCATCACTTGAACTCTTGATTTCTTGGATCGGAACTGTGGAACACATCGATACACAAACTTTGATTTTGTGAACTGTCATTTATGGACAATGAATTCTTCAGCAGAACGCTACTTAAACTTTGATGCAGAAATTCTGCAAGTACAAGATCGCCATCAGTTGAACTGTTGAACTGTTTTTGTGACTGTCATTTATGGACAATGAATTTTTCAGCAGAAACTACCAATCTCCACTTGTAAGGAGAGCTCTTCAGCTAATTGAGTTTGAAGATGACATCGTAGAATGTTTCTATTTATAATTGAGTTTTTAGCCAAATGCATACATTAAATTTCTATTTAAGTGTAAATGAGAGTAGTAGAACAAATATTGCAAAGTAAAAGTATATTGATGAGGATTCTTGAAAATCAGAAATAATGAAAGTTATAATTGATGGCATGAAAAAAAAAAATTTGAAATGATGCTCTAGAGCTCCAGGATTATGAATGTAGTGTTTTTTGTAATGTATACCTTCACTGAATGAAACCATCCTTTGTGAAATCTGCCACTCACTCCGTCTAGTTTGTTTTGAAAGTGATCTACTTGTAAACCATCTACAGTGTGAATTCACTTCAAGTTGGAAAGAATGTTTTGTCTCTTTGGAAACTTTGAGATGTTGGGACCTCTAGTGATATGAGATATACCCTTCTAAGCAAGATATACACATCTATGTGAGGTCTACACTTTGTATATCCAAGTTCAACACTTTGCTATGTGAGTTCTGCACTTCATCTGTGTGAGTTCTACACTTCATCTGCTGTGTGAGTTCTACACTTCATCTGCTGTGTGAGTTCTACACTTCATCTGCTGTGTGAGTTCTACACTTCACCTGTGTGAGTTCTACACTTCACCTGTGTGAGTTCTACACGTCACCTGTGTGAGTTCTACACTTCATCTGCTGTGTGAGTTCTACACTTCACCTGTGTGAGTTCTACACTTCACCTGTGTGAGTTCTACACGTCACCTGTGTGAGTTCTACACTTCATCTGCTGTGTGAGTTCTACACTTCATCTGCTGTGTGAGTTCTACACTTCATCTGTGTGAGTTCTACACCTCATCTGTGTGAGTTCTACACTTCATCTGTGTGAGTTCTACACTTCATCTGTGTGAGTTCTACACTTCATCTGTGTGAGTTCTACACTTCATCTGTGTGAGTTCTACACTTCATCTGCTGTGTGAGTTCTACACGTCAACTGTGTGAGTTCTACACTTCACCTGTGTGAGTTCTACACTTCGTCTGTGTGAGTTCTACACTTCATCTATGTTAGTTCTGTACTTCTTGGTGCAAGTTCTACACCTTATCTGTGTAAAAGCTAAGCTAAATCGTCCGTGAGTTCTACACTCTTTCTGTGTGAGTTCTACGTTCCATCTGGTCGAGTTCTACACCTCATCTGTGCAGTTGTACACTTCATCTGGGCAGTTCTACACTTTATCTGTGTCAGTTCTACACTTCATCCATGCAGTTTTACATTTCATCTTTGTGAGATCTACTCAACAACTGTGCAAGTTCTGCACTATATCTCTGCAAGTTTTACACTGCATCTAGACTGTGTGAGTTCTACACTATATCTGTGCGAGTTTTACACACTTGTGTGAGTTCTGTGCAAGTTTTACACTACATCTGTATGAGTTCTACACGAGTTCTACACTTTAGCTACATGTGAGAGGTTTACTTCTATGCCAGCTCTACAATACTTGATGAGTCAACTTAACCTGTGTATAAGGCTTATGGTCTTCCCCTGAGGTTGAAATGCAGAGGGTAATGTGCTGGTAACCTCTTCCCTCGCATTAATCAATTAAATTTTAATGCAATAGTGTGCTTATAGGTAACTGGGAATATCCCAAACATCAAAATATTGCCAGATGCTGAGGATCATGGCAGAGGGTAATGTGCTGGTAACCTCTTCCCTCCCATTAATAATTAAGGTTTTATTGCAATAGTGTGCCTAGCTAACTGGGAATATCCCAACTATCCAAATATTGCCAGATGCTGAGGATCTTGGCAGAGGGTAATGTGCTGGTAACCTCTTCCCTCACATTAATAATTAAGGTTTTATTGCAATAGTGTGCCTAGGTAACTGGGAATATCCCAAATATCCAAATATTGCCAGATGCTGAGGATCATGGCAGAGGGTAATGTGCTGGTAACCTCTTCCCTCCCATTAATAATTAAGGTTTTATTGCAATAGTGAGCCTAGCTAACTGGGAATATCCCAACTATCCAAATATTGCCAGATGCTGAGGATCTTGGCAGAGGGTAATGTGCTGGTAACCTCTTCCCTCCCATTAATAATTAAGGTTTTATTGCAATAGTGAGCCTAGCTAACTGGGAATATCCCAAATATCCAAATATTGCCAGATGCTGAGAATCATGGCAGAGGGTAATGTGCTGGTAACCTCTTCCCTTACATTAATAATTAAGGTTTTATTGCAATAGTGTGCCTAGTTATAACTGGGAATATCCCAAATATCCAAATATTGCCAGATGCTGAGGATCATGGCAGAGGGTAAGGTGCTGGTAACCTCTTCCCTCACATTAATAATTAAGGTTTTAATGCAATAGTGTGCCTAGTTATAACTGGGAATATCCCAAATATCCAAATATTGCCAGATGCTGAGGATCATGGCAGAGGGTAAGGTGCTGGTAACCTCTTCCCTCACATTAATAATTAAGGTTTTATTGCAACAGTGTGCCTAGCTAACTGGGAATATCCCAACTATCCAAATATTGCCAGATGCTGAGGATCATGGCAGAGGGTAATGTGCTGGTAACCTCTTCCCTCACATTAATAATTAAGGTTTTATTGCAATAGTGAGCCTAGCTAACTGGGAATATCCCAACTATCCAAATATTGCCAGATGCTGAGGATCTTGGCAGAGGGTTATGTGCTGGTAACCTCTTCCCTCACATTAATATTAAGGTTTTATTGCAACGGTGTGCCTAGCTAACTGGGAATATCCCAAATATCCAAATATTGCCAGATGCTGAGGATCATGGCAGAGGGTAATGTGCTGGTAACCTCTTCCCTCACATTAAAAAAGGTTTTAATGCAATAGTGTGCCTAGTTATAACTGGGAATATCCCAAATATCCAAATATTGCCAGATGCTGAGGATCATGGCAGAGGGTAATGTGCTGGTAACCTCTTCCCTTACATTAATAATTAAGGTTTTATTGCAATAGTGTGCCTAGGTTACTGGGAATATCCCAACTATCCAAATATTGCCAGATGCTGAGGATCTTGGCAGAGGGTAATGTGCTGGTAACCTCTTCCCTCACATTAATAATTAAGGTTTTATTGCAATAGTGAGCCTAGCTAACTGCGAATATCCCAACTATCCAAATATTGCCAGATGCTGAGGATCTTGGCAGAGGGTAATGTGCTGGTAACCTCTTCCCTCCCATTAATAATTAAGGTTTTATTGCAATAGTGTGCCTAGCTAACTGGGAATATCCCAACTATCCAAATATTGCCAGATGCTGAGGATCTTGGCAGAGGGTAATGTGCTGGTAACCTCTTCCCTCCCATTAATAATTAAGGTTTTATTGCAATAGTGTGCCTAGTTAACTGGGAATATCCCAAATATCCAAATATTGCCAGATGCTGAGGATCATGGCAGAGGGTAATGTGCTGGTAACCTCTTCCCTCACATTAATAATTAAGGTTTTATTGCAATAGTGTGCCTAGCTAACTGGGAATATCCCAAATATCCAAATATTGCCAGATGCTGAGGATCATGGCAGAGGGTAATGTGCTGGTAACCTCTTCCCTCACATTAATAATTAAGGTTTTATTGCAATAGTGAGCCTAGCTAACTGGGAATATCCCAACTATCCAAATATTGCCAGATGCTGAGGATCTTGGCAGAGGGTAATGTGCTGGTGACCTCTTCCCTCACATTAATAATTAAGGTTTTATTGCAATAGTGTGCCTAGTTAACTGGGAATATTCCAAATATCCAAATATTGCCAGATGCTGAGGATCATGGCAGAGGGTAATGTGCTGGTAACCTCTTCCCTCACATTAATAATTAAGGTTTTATTGCAATAGTGTGCCTAGTTAATTGGGAATATCCCACATATCCAAATATTGCCAGATGCTGAGGATCATGGCAGAGGGTTATGTGCTGGTAACCTCTTCCCTCACATTAAAAAGGATGCAATAGTGTGCCTAGTTAACTGGGAATATCCCAACTATCCAAATATTGCCAGATGCTGAGGATCATGGCAGAGGGTAATGTGCTGGTAACCTCTTCCCTCACATTAATAATTAAGGTTTTATTGCAATAGTGTGCCTAGGTTACTGGGAATATCCCAAATATCCAAATATTGCCAGATGCTGAGGATCTTGGCAGAGGGTAATGTGCTGGTAACCTCTTCCCTCACATTAATAATTAAGGTTTTATTGCAATAGTGTGCCTAGCTAACTGGGAATATCCCAACTATCCAAATATTGCCAGATGCTGAGGATCTTGGCAGAGGGTAATGTGCTGGTAACCTCTTCCCTCACATTAATAATTAAGGTTTTATTGCAATAGTGTGCCTAGTTAACTGGGAATATTCCAAATATCCAAATATTGCCAGATGCTGAGGATCTTGGCAGAGGGTAATGTGCTGGTAACCTCTTCCCTCACATTAATAATTAAGGTTTTATTGCAATAGTGAGCCTAGCTAACTGGGAATATCCCAACTATCCAAATATTGCCAGATGCTGAGGATCTTGGCAGAGGGTAATGTACTGGTAACCTCTTCCCTCACATTAATAATTAAGGTTTTATTGCAATAGTGTGCTTAGGTAACTGGGAATATTCCACATATCCAAATATTGCCAGATGCTGAGAATCATGGCAGAGGGTAATGTGCTGGTAACCTCTTCCCTCACATTAATAATTAAGGTTTTATTGCAATAGTGTGCCTAGGTAACTGGGAATATCCCACATATCCAAATATTGCCAGATGCTGAGGATCATGGCAGAGGGTAATGTGCTGGTAACCTCTTCCCTCCACATTTATACAAATGTGTTGACCTCATAAAAAATTATTGCAAACCTGTAACAATAACATTGTAGAAGTTGCATTTATCGTGTATTTCCAGTGAAATAAGTAATTGTTTTGTGAATGTTAAAAAAACAAATAAAACTCTACAGGACTATTGATTCTATCATAATTAATTACCAACATTTAATTAGTTGATATGTTTAGTTTAATGCAATGTTTTTGACTTTCCATTTACTGAGGAAGGTTACAACTGTATTTTTATGTCAGTTTTAGTTTTCAGTAAGCTCAAACTCTGCAGTGATGTGTCCTTTTTTTAAAAATAAGGACTTAATTTTAATAATTCCAATAAAAATTGGACCGGGTTGTTCATTATGTTTATTCTGCTGAAGTGTGTGGTTGAAGGTGTATGTTGGGGGGGGGGGGGGGGGGGGGTCAGTTTACATTGACCGTGGACCATGGGTGTTTGTTTTATAATACAAAATATGGTATAATACATTCAGCTTAAAGAAAAATTTAGGGTGTGGTGTGGGGAACAGAATAAGATATATTGAAAAAAGGGTTTAATTTTCATTTGAAGGAGGGGGGGAACGAAGTTTAATATAAATGTACTTTAATTTGTAATGTAACTATTTATTGTTTGGGGTGGGTGAAAATAATTGTAATTTCTATACATGATAGGGTGTGTGCTTTGAAAACATGCCACATTTAATTATACATTTTTTGTTACTATAAATTAGGGTAGGGGTGGACTGGGAAACAAGAGTATAAAGGCTTTTTAAAATAAAACAATAAATTCAGTTTTGGGAGGAATTGAAAGAATAAAAATATATATTATTATACATGTATTTGAATTTATAATAAAGGAATATTATAAACTTAAGTGTTTTTATTTTATTTATAATGATAAGTATTTCATTAAGAAAGTTACAATTTGGTGGGGGGGGGGAGTAAAACCCAATATTAAGTATATGTTTGTTTTAAGTGAGCAGGATCAAACACCAATCAAACACAGACTCAAATATAAAATGTAAGGCTTATTTAATGATAAAAAATAAAGACATTTAATTAAGGAATATAAACGTAAAATATGTATTTGAATTTATAATAACCAATGTGGGGTGGGTGGGGTGGGTATTATAGTCAGTGTATATATTTAAAGACATGACTTTCATTAAGATAATAAATGTTACAATTTTTTGGGGGAAGAATTAAAACATTTTTTTTTTTTTTATAAGTAGGCAGGATATTGGAACCAATAAAACACAGAATTAATTAAATTTAAGGCTTAATGATTTTTTTGTGTGGATGTGTGTATAATGTAACAGTTGAATGTTCAGGGGTGGGTGCATGAGTCTATGGAAACAAATGCAATTGTTTTTAATTAGATAAATGGGTGCTAACAAAACTAAACATAGATTAAGACTTAAAATGCTTAATCAGTCGTACACAAAATTATGGTTTTAACATAGGTATTTTATTTATAACTCAAATTATTTAGAAATTCATCCCCCTATCTTTTATGGTTAGTAAAATAACATACAATTAAATCTATTTGGGGTGGTAATAAAAGACAAATTTATATAAAACATTTACCAATTATTGCTACTTAGATGCATTTACGATTTCAAATTATGAGAAGGGATACAGAGATTTCTTGTAGTTTAATTAGTTTTTTCTTAAATGGAATTGGGTACTTGGATGTGATAAGGGTTTAAATGTTATGTTCTGTTTTAATTAAACATTGGGATGGGATAGAAAAAAAAACCTAATAATTATGAGTTGTTTTAGTTTTAAAATTGATACATCACAAGAAGGGAGTGGGGGGAAAGGGGTAAGAAATTTGTTTTACTAATTCATAATTAATTGTAATGGAATGGGCAGAAACAAGTATGAAAATTACAAGGCATACATTCAGATTAACAGTTTAATGACAAATCAAGATAGCTTTAACAAATGTACCCTGGGATATGTGTTTTTATATTATAGTCTATATTAGGCATATAATTATTATTTAGGTTAACAGTAGGGTTTGAGTTGGTTTTTCTTCCTTTTTTTTGGGGGGGGGGGGAGGGGTGAATTTTTGGGTTAATGAATTTAAAATATAGCATAATTTATCCAATGTATTGAATGTGTTTTACTATAGTTTTAAGGGATACCAAAACGTTATTTATATTCACATATTTTGTATGAACATGAGTATTAAATAAAAAGTATATAAAATAAAACAAAATTAAAAAAGACTTTAGGGGTGGGTGGGGGGGGGGGGGTATCATAGGATGACTTTGAATATTTTGCTAGTTATGTTTTTTTTTTAAATATATGTAGTTATTTTATTTAGCGCTTTAAACTTGGGTTTTTTTTACGGGGTGTGAATTTACGATGACAAAACATGCGCGAAATTTAAACATCAAGTCGGTAGTAGAAGCATCATTTTTAACACCAGGTTCCAGGTATTTGAATTATCACTGCAGAGTTCTAGATCAGAAGATGATTATTAAATACAAATGTGTTTTTGTACACACAATATACATAAATCTTTAATAAAGAAGTATTTGGTGCTGAGAATGTTCAATGAAAAATCAGGTTTTTCTAATGATTAATGAGTAAAACTATTGCTAATGAAATGAGAAAGGTACATCGTTTGAATAAAACATTGATTAGAAATGAATGACAGAGGGCGCTGTTTACACAAAAAATTAAGTCAAACTGGAAACTAAAAAAAACCCCTGTTGTTTGATGTTAACTAATGATAAGACAGTTTGGTACGCACATTTCCATTACTTTATGGTGTGTTTAAAATGTCCAGTACGGTAACGTTTGCTTGTAATCTTAAAGTGACTTATTACAAGTTTAGGTTTTAGTTAAGGGTAATTTTTACAAAAGTTTAAATTTCAGAGACCTACATTTGTCAACCTTTTTCAGTGTGTTTTAAATAATTTTCGCAACTATTAACTTGATGTATACTTTCTGGTTTTCTAAGAAGCAACTTATTTAAAAAAAATAACTATTTTAATGAACAATGTATAGGGTAAATTTTGTACACTTCAAACTTTGATACAATTTTAATTTTTATTCATGTAAAAGAAAATGTGTGTAGTCTTATGAAATTACATATTGATGGAAAATAAAATAGTTTGTAATAAATGTTTCAAAGGAAACCAAATATAAACTCAAATTTGTTTGCTGCTTTCAAATCCGAGGTCACATGTCATAGGGCGCATCTCATTATTTAGTTTTGGTTTTTTTTACCCATCCATTCTAAGGTTTAAATATAAGTTCCGTGCAATGTTTTTTCAAGCGGCGGCGTAGCCTAGCGGGCTAGCTCACAGCCCCGGGAATCCTGTGAGCTCGGGTGTCCAAATCCCGGTGAGGTCATTTTTAACAGTAAAAAAAAAAATTTTTTTTAAATTTTCTTGAACCTTGTTACCCTTAGCTCAGTAGCCTCTATCCCTTACCGCTCTGCTACTGAGTTTTCATGAAAATCATACGATTTTTGACCTGATGAATATTAGAATGAGCCGACTTTGAAAATTGTTCGCCAAATACTCTGGTATTTCCTTATACAAAATTCGTTAAAAGATGCCAAATCTGACTGCCACTTTTTCATTTATTATGACCAAAACAGTATGTTATTCTTACGTGCTTAATAAGTTGCAATGCATGTAGGGTCCGAGTTAGCCCATGGAGGAAGGAAACACCCTTCCTCCATGGGTTAGCCCCACTTGTGTTGCCAAGGAACAGGAAACCTTGGCCACAAAACCCGATGTTTTCTTCAGCTCACCGATTAAAAAATAAAGGCGCATTCCCTACTTACGGGCGGGTCAGCAGTTTAAACCACCCCAATGTGTTCACTTGACCTGGGTGTTTTGTGTGATTAAATAAATAACAACTTTCAAAGAAACTTCAATTCAAAATTGTAAACTTTCTCAGACTTACTTTTCGCAACATGTACTAAGCGCGGCCATTTTTGGATTGATTCTAATCGTGCCAATCAATTCATGAAGTCTCCGGCCGGCCGGGTTGTGGGCGGAGCGAGGATGCGAACATTGCAATGGTTGCTTTATGTATCTGGTCTTTACTTTTACTCGACGAATAAACTATTAAACAGACATCAAAACAAATTTATTCGTTATATTTTTCCTCTCCTGTCTCATACTAAGGTCAGAGGTTATAGTGTGCATCTCTCTTGTTTTCTTCTTCTTTTTTCTTCTTCTTCTTTTGTTAGTTTTTATTTTGTTTAACCTATCCATTCTAAAGGTTTTATAACGTCCGGGCAATTTTTCCAAGTGGCGATTTGGCCCAGCAGCACAGCTCTTGGATTTCTATAGCTGTCAGCTCGGTGGGTTCAAATCCTGGTGGGTCCCCTATTTTTATCAGTAAAAAAAACTTGTCTTCCCATGTACATGTATTATATTAAACAATTCATTTTTAAGTGTTACTTTAGATAAATTCAACCCTGCAGTAAAATCCAATGAAACCTTTACCCACATAACAAGACTTTTTCTACTCAGCATCCCCTCCCTAACCAGGCCTAATCCTATACCCATCACATTCATGCCCATCCCCCAGCATGATAATTTATACTGCTAGTCCATCTCCCCTACCCTCAAATCGAACTCCCAGTCCATGGGCCCCAGCCATCTACGTCCAGTTTGAAGTATACATTAGTTTTGCCTGAACAGTTCGCTGGTGATTAAAACTACGACAAAAATGTTCTATTTATCGTCCACGGAGACAGCCAGGTTCAAGCGTGCTTGGAGACCATTTTGAATACACATAAAATAGTTTATTTACGAACAATTCAGAAGTGTAAAAATATCGCAATTATACAGTAAAATGATAAAGAAACACATTATAAAAAATAGCATTCCTGTCATCAAGTTTTCGTTCAAGTAGCTGTTTAACATGAAGCAGGCATCACTGATGTTATTTTGTTTGGTTTGACCATACAGAAAGGGTTGATCCTATATATATTTTTTCAGTTTTTCGGTCAAAATAACAATACATTTACCCTGATCGCTTCGTTTACCTTAGATGACGCCTCCGGTTAATTACTACAAATGTGTATGTTTGACCCTACTTACATGTACATGAAGCCTCAGGCAGTGGAATTCCAATTCCCTAGGAACCAGACGCGTGAAGCGTGAGGTGTGCCCAACAGGAAAGGACAGCCACGGCCAGCAGGGGAGACGTCGATTTTGACATAATCATAACCCTTAACGTTGTGTGACAACTTTTAACTGCGTATATTTGGCACAAACTTGTTTCAGATCCAAACATATTTGTCGGTTACGAAAACTCGAAAACCCTGTGGGGAAAACGCGTTCGAGAACGTAGTTTGGCCCCAATGCCTCCAACCTGATGTTTGGATCTTCACATAATTGTATGAATGGCAAATATTCATGTTGAGTCAAGATTCCACATACAAGCAGAATGGGCTTCATATGTATGTCGGGTCAAGCTTGTTAAGTCATATAGTGCTATTTCGTAACCCTACCATCGAGGCCATTTTAGTCTTCTTATTTTCTTCTCATAGTTTGATTTACGACATCATGAATATATTTGACAATCAAATCGGTTGTTGTTTCTAGTGTAAATAATTATTATTTCTTGTTATAAATATTTTCTCTTCCAAAAAGTAACACGCATAGCCCCTTTAATGATTTTGGATTGTTTATGAAGTGCGCCCTCTCTAGGTCATATTAATACAGTTTACATGGAGGGAGTTTCGATTTCAATTTCGTTTCCCTAATTTCTACCTATAAATGTCTCTTTTGACACAAACTATGACGCTGTATGGATTATCTGGCTGTTCATCAAAGGCAGGAGACTCACTGGATATTATAAAGGTACGTTTTAGATTGATATAGGCAGATGTGTCGGGTTTCTATTTGTGTGCCATGGCCAGTAGAGGTTAACGTTAGATTATCAATCGTGTCATGCATGTCAATGTAAACATACCGTTGATCCGCGGTCGTAGGCCGTGTTTAGTCTTACTAAAAAATACTAGTACATGTGACTAGTAGTGTTTGGTCTCACACTACTGACAGTACTGTTTATCAAAAGCAGGAGACTCACTGGATATTATAAAGGTACGTTTTAAATTGATAGGCAGATTTGTCGGGTTTTCGTTAGGTTCTGCATGAGGTTAACGTTAGTTCAGACATGGAGGTAGGTTCAGATTAACTCGACTCAGTCATGTCATGATAAGTCAATGTAAACATACCGCTGACTTGATCCATAGGCCCTATCCAAATCTGTTTTGTACGACGTGTTTGGTCTTACTAGCCACTGGTGAGAAGTTGGTTTCTCGTTTGACGTTCGGTATTCGACATTCGAATGTCAAACAAGTACCAGTTACTGTTTTGATATTTATTTGTGCATAAACCATAGATTGAAGCATTTTTCACATGCCCAGCACCTAGAGCTATACCCCAGACCCTTTGTAAAAAGTTGTTGTTGTTGGTGGTGGTGGTGGGGCACCGCTACATACAGAAACACAGGGAAGGGTCGAAGGAACACACCCGTGGTCATCTTGACCCAACCTACTCCTAGAACTGAGTAGAACTATGACACATATTCAGACCCCTGCCAAATACCCGTCAAAGGTGTGACTAATCTATCCTTATAATGTCACACATATGCACCTAGTTTATAATCAAATGTAATATAAAAGCAATCGGACATTTCACTTAGGCACTAAGGGTCTCAAAAATGACAAAAAGTCATTACGCATGCTAAAATTTAAAGACCTATACCTACCTTGATAGACAAAAAATGACCTGTGCTACTTTTGACAGTAGATTCTGGTTGATGGGATACCAGATACCCTGTATCTTAATTTGTAGCTATACATCTTATCTCCATTTGTAGATAGCCTACAGACCTCTAAAAATGCCCAAAACAGAAAAAGGTCAATTTAAAGGGGCGGGGCTTAATTTTTTAGGGGGGTCATATCTAAGAAAATGTTAAGGAGTAGGATTCTAAAATTGTTTTTTTCATGGCACCCATATGGGATTGTTAAAAAAAAAGAGAGCAAAATCTGAGACTGTGCCTGCCGAAGTTTTTAGAATTTTGGGTGATTTGGCACGGAATGCATGACTCAATTACAATTAGAGAGGAGTCATTAAATAAGTATATTAATAGTACAAAAATGACACAGATTAGTATGGATATCAGAGGGAATCTGCCGAAGCACCTTGGCTATTAAAACACATTGCACCGGTTTTAGGTCATATCCAAGAATTCTGTTTGGGTCACTTAGATGAAAGAATTGTTACCAGTGTAATTTCCTATATGGTAGTCTACAAAGACCCAGGCATTTATTGTGTGAATGCAGTATAATTGAACAGGTGTTGGTGGTGAGTTCAACTTTAATGGGCAAAACTGTTATTGTCAGTACCTTTGTTGGCGCTAGTATCATTTACTAAGGTAGCGGTTCAAAGCCTGTCCTGGGCCCAATTTGGTGACTAATTAGGCTATCATTTTCGAGAACAAGTTTTAAACGATTCATCCCCACGGGTTTAAGTATTTTGCTGTCTACTTCTTTATCCTTGTCATTAGTACTTACTAGTGCTATTTTTCCCGAGGGGGAGTTCATGAGTTTCGTCAACACAGGAGAACACTTTGCTATAGTTAAGTTCAGCCAAGTTCGTTCTTCCCGCTAGCTTTGCATAACAGATTTCTCCATTTCCCAGATTTCAGTGTGATACTTTTTAAAAGCATTTGGTTTTAAAGCATTTGGTTTTAAAGCTTGCAGCTAGTGCCTCCCATAGTAACGTGACCGTTAATAGTCTTTCTTTTTATTATTATCCAGTTTGACATTCCAAAGAAAAAACACTTAATGCGCTCCGTTTGCTTAACACAAACCTCAGGATAAAAGATGATTGATCCCTGGTAGGATAGACTGGCACCCATGAAACTAATGACAACAGCCTTCCCTCTCATAGTTAAATTTATCATGCTAACCTGTTTCTGCTAAGCAAGATTTTTCTGGGCCCAATTTCATAAAGCAGTTAAGCAGAAAATTCTGCTCAGCAAAATTTCTTTACTTAGCAAGAAATTAGCGAGGCACCAGTCACAACAACGCATTTTTGTAGATTTTGGTTGGTAACCATGCAGTTTCTGCTAAGCAATTGTTTTCTGTGATCAGCAAATTTTTGTGTTTACAGGTTTTATGAAATCGGGCCCTGTAAAGTCTGCTTAGCAAATGTCTTTACTTAGAAAGAAATGAGCGGGATACCAGTGGCAACAGTGTGAGCTTTATCGAATGTTGGCTGGTAACCTGTTTCTGCTAAGCAAGATTTTTCTGGGCCCAATTTCATAAAGCATTTAAAGCAGACAATTCTGCTTAGCAATTTTTTTTACTTAGCAGGAAATGAGCGAGGCACCAGTCACAACAATGTATTTTTTTAAAGATTTTGGCTGGTAACAGGTTTTATGAAATTGGGCCCAATTTCATAAAGCCGTTAAGCAGAAAAATCTGCTTAGAAAACTTCTTTAATTAGCAAGAAATAAGCGAGGCACCAGTCACAACAATTTAATTTTGGCTGGTAACCAGTTTCTGCGAAGCAATTGTTTTCTGTGCTTAGCAAGTTTTTGTGCTTACAGGTTTTATGAAATTAGCCCCTGTGCCCAATTTCATAAAGCCGTTTAGCAGTAAAGTCTGCTTAGCAAATTTCTTTACTTAGCAAGAAATGAGCGAGGCACCAGTCACAACAATGTATTTTTTTGTAGATTTTGTTTGGTAACCAGTTTCTGCTAAGCAATTGTTTTCTGTGATCAGCAAATTTGTGTACTCACAGGTTTATAAAATTGGGCCCTGGGCCAAATTTCATACAGCCATTAAGCAGAAAATTCTGCTTAGCAAATTTCTTTACTTAAGAAATGAGCGGGGTACAAGTGGCAACAGTGTGAACTTTATTGGATATTGGCTGGTAACCTGTTTCTGCTAAGCAAGATTTGTCTGGGCCCAGTACAGGCTAAGGCGCTATACTGTTAGGTAGCACTATGAAATTGGCGGTACCTCAGTAATTGATATAGCGCTAACAAAGGTATTGACAATAACAGTTTTGCCCATAAAAAAAAGCATAGAGGTAGAATAGAAAAGGTGGCGTTTATTGGAAAAATTATGTGATGTATACCATCTACTTCTTCTACTTTTTTCTTTCTTTTTTTCCGGCAGAAGGGTGTATGTCACTTCAATACTTTATTGACAGTATGGGCGTACAACAATGAGATTGTCAAATTAATAAAATTATCACACACACAAAAACAGTATAATTTAGATTAATTTTGACATTTAAATGCTTGGTCTACATTGATGTATTTGTGTGAAGGCAAATATTTGTGAATCATGTTTCTGTTTGTCGCATTTTTTAAAAGAGAAAGAGATATTGTCACTATTGATACGGCAAATAATAATTTTTATGACAATTTGGAAATATTTCCGGGAGGTAGCTCAATAAAGTGGGAGGTGAGGTAGTTGTTTTGACGTAAAAGACGTAAATCTGAAATAGCTCGAAACATGGTTTAATACAGCAGTGTTCTATTCTGGCGAAATGGTTCATTGCTGCAAATTAAAATGAGAGAATCTGTCCAAGTTGCACGTAACTTCTTGGCAAACGAATGGAAATGATCGCTATTTTAAAAATGTTTTCTGTTTGCACTAATTTTGTTTGGCCATAACGGTATATCGAGATATACATTAGTTTGCTAGCTCAACATTAAAGGAAAACAAAAAGTAGTTTTTAAAAAGTAGTAGATGCACTTAAGAAAGCATTCTTGTACAATTTATTTGTTATGATCCTTTATAGTATAGTGTTATCCTTCAATCAAATGATCTACTTGGACGTTATATAAAACAAATCATGAATGTTTTTCATTCGTGCAATACATAAACATTCATTATTTGTATACTATAGACCTTTCCATTGTTGATAATAAACAAACTGCGCTGGTTGGCATGGACGGCAGAGTATTAGCAAAACATTCAATCTGCAAACTTTCAATTAAATTACCTCCTATGACTGGTTGCTTTGTTTCCAACGAATTCAACAGTATTTTTGAATGTTTGTGTTACAAACTGTGGCTATCTGCTTTTGTTTTGCATTTATGGCTTTCCATAGTTGTCCAACCTCGTTGGCAGAAACTCTGGCTGTGACGTTGCAATAGAAAGGTCTATTGGCCTACTCGGGGAAAAATGCAAAGAGCATGCACGTGTTACTATCTTCTAAACGATAAATTAATCTTTTCAAAGTGAAACTTTAATAAATAAGAAGAGCGCCCTCAAATTTACTTGAAGCAAACAATCTCCAAAATGTTCAAAGTACAAAAACCCTTTTCTCGACAGACGGACGATAGGCGGGGCACCGCACCGTAAATAAATAATGTCGGATGACATGGGGAACACTCACGGTTTAACGCGATAAAAAAATGAAACAAAAACGAAAAACTGTTTGTTTCGATTACAGTGTTTGTACATGTCACTTGCTACACATTTAGTTGTTGCTCGGTTGCTATTGTATGAACCATTGTAGGTCTATACTTTGAGACATGTGAATTAAGCTTGCGACGTCCAAAAACCTGCGTTACAGCGAAAACCGACCCACTTCTACCTTTGAATGCATGTACGGTGATATTTGTACAGTCAAATTTGTTTTAAATCTTTAAAAAAGCCCAAATACTAAGACCACATGGACAAGATTATGATGACCGTGCATGGGTGTGTTTCCTGCACCATCCTCTTTAATTCTGTATGTAGTGGGTGCCCGGCCCATGGGGTCTGGACATGTGACATGTGAAACTGACCATTAAATATTCGGAATGCAATGTAAAACCTTCGTTCAGCAGGCGCTGCCATGCTTTTGTATTATTTTTTTCAAAAATCTAATCAAAATTCGTTCTTTTTTAAAAACACGATGACCATGGCTGTGTTCATTGGACCCTCCTCTTTAGTTATGTATGTAGTGGTGCCCAGCCCATGGGGACTGGACATGTGAAACTGGCCGTTGAAAATTGGGAGTAAACGCAATGATTAAGTGGATAAAAATCATGTACGGAATTTTCTTAGAAATGGGCCGGGTCAAGATGACCATAGGTGTGTTCCTTGGACACCCCTCTTCAATTCTGTGTGTAGTGGTGCCCAGCCCATTTGGTCTGGACATGTAAAACTGACCGTTGAAAATTAGGAAAAGTGAATGTTTCCATACTAAAACCCCATGGGCTTGGTCAAGATGACCATGGGTGTGTTTCTTGAACCATCCTCTTTCATTCTGTATGTAGTGGTGCCCAGGGAGTATGGGCATGTGAAAAATGTTTAAATACAGTTCTAATGTTCATGTACTAACACAAAGGGCCATACATCATTGTGGGTTTACAGGCCCCATACAGCATGCCAGCATGGCCATTCTTGCTGCTTACCAACATTGACAGTTTGAATCAGTGATCAGACTACGTCTTTTCTCAGTGATCTGTCCAAAGAAAGTCATTAAAAACGGGATACATACAAAAATCTGACTGCCACATTTTCACAAGTTCGGATAAACAAGATTTTATTTTAGTTATAATGAGTGAAAAATGGGGGGGGGCAGACTTGGCATTTTTCCTTATCTAAATTGACTGTCTTTGGAGTAATCGTTGAGTGAATACTGAACTGATCGTTTTTAAAAGCTTTTGGATCCCAATACTTTGGGGGGGGGGCGCGTGTTTTTAGATCCCAATACTTGATCTTGGCTTGTGCTTTTATTATTTTTGTTCATGATCTTTTTTAAACATTTATCAGCAGCTGTTTTTGTGTGATCGAGCAATTCCAGTCTGTCCCAACATCTGAGAAAGCTAACTCTACTAGTCGAGGGTCTCAGAGTGAAGTTGGTGGAAAAACAGAGTCAGATTACTTTGAGGAGCTCACCTGTTAGTGATGAAGCTGTGATCATGAGGCAGAAGTTGATCAAGAGTGGAGACACCTCAGAATAGAACCAGTTGATGGAGAGACATCCCCAGTGGTGGATGACGGCAAGGTGTGCACCATGTTTTACAGGTAAAAATCAAAACCTACTTTTGTCTCTTTTGAGAACCATATATTTTCTATTTTTAAGCCCCGCCGGCGAAGCCGAAGGGGCATAGTGTTTGCCTTGTCCTTCGGTGTGTTGTGGGTGTGTGTGTTTGTCTGCAATCATTGTCCGAGCAATAACTTAAGAAGGACTTGGCATATCAACTCGAAACTTGGTATATGGGTTGGTCTTGGGATCCCCCAGAAGCCTATTGTTTTTGGATGCCCTACAACGAATGCCAAGGTCATTATGGCTAAAACAAAAGAAATGTTGTCCGAGCGATAACTCAAGGATGGACTTGGTATATCAACTCCAAACTTGGTATGTGGGTTGGTCTTGGGATCCCTATTGAAGCCTATTGTTTTTGGATGCCCTACAACGAATGTCAAGGTCATTATGGCTAAAACAAAAGAAATGTTGTCCGAGTGATAACTCAAGAAAGGACTTGGCATATCAACTCCAAACTTGGTATGTGGATCCCTGAGAAGCCATGACTTTTTCAGTGTGTATGGGGAGCGCATTACTTGTGGGGGCCCAAGGGGGATAGGCTTGTCAGTGGTGGGTCATGCTTTTATATTGGAAGGGGAACGCTGCAGGGGGCCACCATACTCTTATGTTCGTGGCATTTTGTGGCTGCAGTAGCGATACCGATAACAATCGTTCACTAAATTTTAATTAGATTATACAAACAGGCATCCCCCTTTTCTTTTTCCTATTAATTTTTGTGAGCACTATTCTGATTTTTGTGTGTGGGGTGGCACCTTGAGTGAGGCCACTGCAAATTTGTGGGGGGGGGGGGGCACCAGCCCCAGCCCCCCTGGTTGGGGGTGAGGTTACAGAATGACAACCCATTACTTGATAATGAATTAACTAATGAATATTATTTATTCTTGTTTGTACAGGAGAAGTCCAGATTGGGCTCACGGGGAGCTTTTGGAATCTACAAGAAAGGAATGCCGCTCTGCAGCCATCTATAAAATGCAACAAGCCTAGCATAACTGATATGCTGCAGTATTGAATGCTCTTGAAAAGCAAGTCCTCTGCAGAATAGATACCATGAACAATGTAGCAGTCATGTTGATGATAACCCAGATGGAAGATGGAACACCTGATGATAACATAGATGGAACACCTGACATTCTGCATCAGACTCTTCCAAGGATACATACTTGTGCTCTGTAGAACTTTGGGTGCTTGGGATTACAACTCTTAGAGCGTAACACCATGAAGGATTTTTATATCAAGACAATAAGTCTGGCTTCCGTTTGATATTGGAAATGCGGATATAAAGGATTCAAAATGTGAGGATTATGTAATAAGATGTTATTAATTCATAATAAATAAATTAATTAATTAACTAGTAAATTGGTTGTTGGTAAATTACCTTATTAGGTAATTAATTAAGTTATTTATTTATTATTCATTTGATTGTTTGTTTGCTCGTTTTTGTTGTTGGTTTGTTTGTTTGTTGATAATTATTTATTTATATATTTATTTAAATTTGTATTTATTTACTTATTTACTATTTATTATATTTTTTAAAGTAAATATATTTTTATTTATATTTTGTTATTTTTATATTTATTTATTTGTTGATTCTCTTTATTTATTTATATATTTATTATTTATTTATTTAATTGTTTGTTCGCTCTTTTGTTGAGTTTTGTTTAGATTTTATTTATGAATATTTTATTTATTTACTTACTTATTGATTTTTATTATTTTTATTTTTTTACTCTTTTTATTTATATATTTATTCATTTATAAATTTATTTGTTTAAATTTTTGTTTAACTTATTTATTATTTATTATATATTTTTTTAATTATATACAAATATTAATATTTTTGTTATTTTTATATTTATTTTTTATTTATTGATTCTATTTATTTATTTATATATTTACATTTTGATTTATTTATTATTATCTATTTAATTGTTTGTTTGCTCAATTGTTTGTTGGGGTGTTGGGGTGTTGGGGTGTTTGTTTGTTTATTATATTGTATTCATTTATTTTTGATTTATTTACTTACTGATAGATTTTTGTTATTTTTGTTTCTATATTTATTTGTTTATTTTTTACTCTTTTTGTTTATATATTTATTTATTTATATATTTATTTATTTGTTTAAATTTTTATTTATTTATTATTTATTATTATATCTTTGATATTTCAATTGTAGAAGAAAACAATCCAAATGCTTTGAAATAAGTTCCTAAAAATGTATGTTATTTTGATTATTTTTATGAACAAAGTTTTAAATAAAGTGATACATTTTCAACATCTAAACTTTCCAGATTTGTTCGTGTTAGTTTATTATCGGTCAAACTTGAAAATGTATATTTTGTTAAAAACTTCAAATAGCAAGACACAACCAAATTTAAAATATTAACTTTTTCTTAGTGGAAATTAATCTCCATATTATACGGGGGAAAACTTTTTTTTCAGTGGTGGTAGTTTTTAAATAACTAATTTTTGTTGCCAGAGGGCGCCCTTTACAGACAACAGAGGGCGCCCTTTATAGTCAACAGAGGGCGCCATTTACACTATATATTTTTATATATCATCGTGTGTTTGTATATACAACGCACGGTACTAATATTCATCATGGTCAAAAATTATTGGTTTGGTGTGGATCGCCGATGGCCTAGTGGACAAGGTCACGCACGGGGAGAGCAAGATCGGAAGACCTGCATGGGTTCGAATCCCGGCAAGTCGCAAGGTAAGTGGAGGTATATAATGTAAACTAACATGCACTAACACGCACTAACAAGCACCACGCACGATGCACAAGGAGGGACAGGCCTGGACGGAGAAAGGAGAGGGGAGGTGGACAGAGAGAGAGAGAGAGAAGAGGGGTGGACAAATTTTTTTTTATTAACGAGGGGAAAAAAAAAAAAAAAGTATGAAAAATTAAAAAATTTACGGTCTTTCTATTTTTTAAAATGGGCTGAAACGCACGCTCGTTCATTATTTTAGATTTCCCCCAAAAAAAAAATTAAATATGAAAAATTTTAAAATTTACGGTCTTTCAATTTTTTACAATGGGCTGAAACGCACGCTCGTTAATTATTTTGCATTTTCAAAAAAAAAAAATAAAATAAATAAATTTGTGTGCAAAATTACCATAAACTTTTAATTTTTGGGGAATATAAAAGGTTTCAGCCACCCTTTCATGCTTAAAACGATGCTTAAATTACTTTACTACATAAATTACGCATTCTGGTCACACACAAAACTTCTTAAATTGTTAAACAATATTAATCTGCCTTTTTAAGGCTTTAACATTTCTTTAAACACCTTATAAAGATGCTTAACTTTATGTCCATACTTTTCCACCATTGATTGCACACAGACGTTCTACATTACTTTTACAAAAACAACATTTTAGTTTCAACTTAAAAAAAGTAACATTTACGATGTTGTCTAAAGGACACATTTAAATTTGCAAATAATTGATCCCATAACTTACAGAGAATTACAATTTAGTTCTGGAAAGGAAAAAACTTTAATGAAATTTTACAACTTTAATCCAGCGATAGCTTTGACTGTATGGTAACACACTAACACTTCAAAATATCTGATCTTTAACTTTATGGATTTTAGTTCACGAGGCAATAATAGTCTGTTACTATGTTCATGTGTCACATTGAGACTGTGTTGTTCATTGGAGACAGGGCACCAGACAAAAATGGCTACTGACTGATTTATTAAAGCTTTAAGAGCATGAGGAAAACGTCCGTTTTTTAAAGTTTGGAATTTGCATAGTGAGCAAACTGTACTTTACCCATCATACCACTAAGCAAACGTGTGCCTACAAGTAAAACAACAAGGACATCATACATGTAGCTGATCTAGTTGAGTCTAGATGTTGCAGGTTGTTGTTTCAATGATCAGTTCCGAAGAGACCTTAATGATTACAGATGATACACGGTCCCTTTAGATATGATACATTTGCATAATGGAGAACAAATTTGTTTCTTACTTTATCTTACACTTCATAGCACTCTAAAACCTCATCAAACTTGCATCTACAAGTACCAATAATAATGGCTAGGTCAACCCAAAACATCTGCACAAACAGTTAATCTAATGAACGAATAAATGAATTGAGTTTGTTTTGACAACAATAATGTTGTAGCAGCTTGTTGTTAAGGACCGTAATCAGTTACAATTACATTGTATACAGATGATACACAGTCCCTTTAGAAATGACGCACTTTTAATTAGTTTGGTTTGCATTTTGATCGAATCTAGTTGAAAGTACATAAATGCAATAAAACAGCAGAAGAAATAACAATGTATACACTAAAGGTCTGTTTACATTATACAAGACATTGTCAGAATACTTTTTCCCACTGTTGTACTGGTTAAAAATCTTCTTGGCATACATGTACATATTCTGTATGCTTAATTACAGTCGTTGATACATGTGGTTTTAAAGAATCACATGAGGACTAGTAGTGAGGGCGATGATGTCCTGTAAATGTTGTGTAAACAGGCCATTTTACAATGTGTATTATTAACGTAACAAGCCTACCTCAATATTCCAGAATTCTTAAGTTACAGATTTGAGGTTGCTTGATGCAGAGAGACGATGACGTAGTTGAATTCATGGTTCAGACGAGAGCCAAGTGTTTTCTTAAGCTGAGCTTGTTGTGTATCTCTCGTTAGAACTGAGGTGTAATTGTCAGATCATCTTGAATGTACTGCAATAAAAACCCAAAGAAGATGTATGCATAAACTTACTACAGCCAAGGATCAACAACTTTTTATAGAATTCTTTTGTTTTCAGCAACTCTATCAACAACCTTCAACTCTAAGTGTAAGAACGGGAGACAGGGTAGGGGTGCTGATGAGGAAGAAGACAGATATTTGGTAGGATCCAGAGGGAAAAGACAATAATGTTAAGGTACGTGAGACACAGTTTGGATGAATAACAAAGTACATGGTACTATGGTTGCGTTCGAGTAGCTTACACGTGTAAGTAAAACTTACACGAGAGCGTTCGATTAGCCATCACGTGATACTCGTGTCTGCCCGGTGTCAGCCACCACAGCCCCAGTTCACGAGCGGGTCTCTGGTGTATGCCCGGGTGTATGACGTAGTTTCTGACTGTAGGCGTATCATACCAAGATGGCGGGGGACAAGTTGATTGCAACGCGAGTACAAAAACTACAAATTAATACACTGACTTACCGTCTATAAAACAATTATGGCAAATAGAAAGGAAATGCATTTCCTGAAAAACAAACAGTTGGTGAGTGTGTGCAAAGTATGAATGATATAATTAATTTGTGTCGTCACGGACATTGACGTTTTCCAATTGAGCAGACGACGGAAATGACAGAGCTGTCTGTTTTCACCTTTTTAAGTCGCGCCGCTACGCAACAATCTTTGACCTTAATTTTCCAAGAGTGCCAAGCGAAAACACGGCATTTGATTAGCCTCGTTTCGTGGCTACCACGAGTGTAAACCCCTGGTACACACAGGGAAGCTAATCGAACGCACCATATAAAAGGGGTAACATGTTGGGGGAGTATCCCCAGTGACAGCAAAGAGGGGTCCATGTTTGTGATTGATACATGGTGGGACAGGTGTTTGAGTTTGATAAGGTATGGCACTAGAAGGGGCATGACACTTTAAGGGGAGGCTTTAGAGGGACAGCAAAGTGGGATGCAATTGGAATTGGTACAGTGAGGCAATAGAAGGGGTATCATGTTGGGGGAGGGTCCAAAGGGACAGCAAAGTGGGATGCAATTTGAATTGATAAGTAAGGCAAAAAAATGGGATAAGTAAGGCAATAGCAGGGGTAACATGTTGGGGGAGGATCAGAGTGACAGAAAAGTGGGATGCCATTGGAATTGATCCACAGTAAGGCAAAAGAAGGGGTATCATTTTATAGGAGGATCCAGAGTGACAGAAAAGTGGGGTGCATGTTTGGGATTAAAACAGTACGGCAATCTGGCAGGGGTAACATGTTGGGGGAGGGTCCAGAGGGACAGCAAAGTGGGAGGCAATTGGAATTGTTACAGTAAGGCAATGAAAGGGGTAAGATGTTGGGAGATGATCCAGAGTGACAGAAATGTGGGATGCATGTTTGGAATTAAAATAGTATGGCCAATACAAGGGGTAACATGTCGGGGGAGGATCCAGAGTGACAGCAAATTTGGGTGCAATTGGAATAGATACAGTCAGGCACTAGAAGGGGTAACATTTTATGGGAGGATCCAGAGTGACAGCAAAGTGGGATGCAATTGGAATTGGTACAGTCAGGCACTAGCAGGGGTAACATTTTATGGGAGGATCCAGAGTGACAGCAAAGTGGGATGCAATTGGAATTGGTACAGTCAGGCACTAGCAGGGGTAAGATTTTATGGGAGGATCCAGAGTGACAGCAAAGTGGGATGCAATTTGAATTGGTACAGTCAGGCACTAGCAGGGGTAAGATTTTATGGGAGGATCCAGAGTGACAGCAAAGTGGGATGCAATTGGAATTGGTACAGTCAGGCACTAGCAGGGGTAAGATTTTATGGGAGGATCCAGAGTGACAGCAAAGTGGGATGCAATTGGAATTGGTACAGTCACGCAAAAGAAGGGGTAACATTCTAGGGAGGATCCAGAGTGACAGAAAAGTGGGATGCATGTTTGAAATTGAAATAGTATGGCCAATACAAGTGGTAACATGTCGGGGGAGGATCCAGAGTGACAGCAAAGTGGGATGCAATTGGAGTTGGTACAGTCAGGCACTAGCAGGGGTAAGATTTTATGGGAGGATCCAGAGTGACAGCAAAGTGGGATGCAATTGGAATTGGTACAGTCAGGCACTAGCAGGGGTAAGATTTTATGGGAGGATCCAGAGTGACAGCAAAGTGGGATGCAATTTGAATTGGTACAGTCAGGCACTAGCAGGGGTAAGATTTTATGGGAGGATCCAGAGTGACAGCAAAGTGGGATGCAATTGGAATTGGTACAGTCAGGCACTAGCAGGGGTAAGATTTTATGGGAGGATCCAGAGTGACAGCAAAGTGGGATGCAATTGGAATTGGTACAGTCACGCAAAAGAAGGGTAACATTCTAGGGAGGATCCAGAGTGACAGAAAAGTGGGATGCATGTTTGAAATTGAAATAGTATGGCCAATACAAGTGGTAACATGTCGGGGGAGGATCCAGAGTGACAGCAAATTTGGGTGCAATTGGAATAGATACAGTCAGGCACTAGAAGGGGTAACATTTTATGGGAGGATCCAGAGTGACAGCAAAGTGGGATGCAATTGGAATTGGTACAGTCAGGCACTAGCAGGGGTAAGATTTTATGGGAGGATCCAGTGTGACAGCAAAGTGGGATGCAATTGGAATTGGTACAGTCAGGCACTAGCAGGGGTAAGATTTTATGGGAGGATCCAGAGTGACAGCAAAGTGGGATGCAATTAGAATTGGTACAGTCAGGCACTAGAAGGGGTAACATTCTAGGGATGATCCAGAGTGACAGAAAAGTGGGATGCATGTTTGGGATTGAAACAGTATGGCACTAGAACATGTAGAAGGGGTACCATTTTATGGGAGGATCCAGAGTGATAGAAAAGTGGGGTGCAATTGGAATTGATACAGTGAGGCACTAGCAGGGGTAAGATTTTATGGGAGGATCCAGAGTGACAGAAAAGTGGGATGCATGTTTGGGATTGAAACAGTATGGCACTAGAAGGGGTATCATTTTATGGGAGGATCCAGAGTGACAGAAAAGTGGGGTGCATGTTTGGGATAAAAAACAGGATGGCAATCCGAAAGGGGTAACATGTTGGGGGAGGGTCCAGAGGGACAGCAAAATGGGGTGCAATTGGAATTTATACAGTAAGGCAATCTAGCAGGGGTAACATGTTGGGGGAGGGTCCAGAGGGACAGAAAAGTGGGATGCATGTTTGTGATTGAAACAGTCAGGCACTAGCTGGGGTAAGATTTTATGGGAGGATCCTCAGAGACAGAAAAGTGGAGTTCAATTGGAAATGATACAGTACAAGGCTTAAGAAGGGTTAACATGTAGGGGAGGATCCAGAGTGACAGTAAAAAGGGATGCATGTTTGGGAATAAAACAGTATGGCAATCCAAAAGGGGTATTATTTTCGGGGAGGGTCCAAAGGGACAGCAAAGTGGGATGCAATTTGATTTGATAAGTAAGGCAATAAAAGGGGTAACATGTTGGGGGAGGATCAGAGTGACAACAAAGTGGGATGCCATTGGAATTGATCCACAGTAAGGCAAAAGAAGGGGTATCATTTTATAGGAGGATCCAGAGTGACAGAAAAGTGGGGTGCATGTTTGGGATTAAAACAGTACAGCAATCTGGCAGGGGTAACATGTTGGGGGAGGGTCCAGAGGGACAGCAAAGTGGGAGGCAATTGGAATTGATACAGTTCAAGGCTAAAGAAGGGGTAACATGTAGGGGAGGGTCCAGAGGGACAGCAAAGTGGGATGCATGTTTGGGATTGAAACAGTATGGCACTTGAAGTAGTAACATTTTATGGGAGGATCCTGAGTGACAGAAAAGTGGGGTGCATGTTTTGGATTGATCCTATAAATTTGGTGTAAACAGGCCCTTTTACAATGTTTATTATTAACAAAACAATTTTACCTCAATATTCCAGAATTCTTCAAGATACAGATTTGAGGTTGCTTGATGCAGAGAGATGGTGACATAGAACTTTGAATTCATGATTTAGATGGAAGCCAAGTGATCTCTTCAGCTGAGCTTGTGCATCTCTCATTAGAAAGGATGTGATTAATTGTCAGATCATCTTAAATGTACTGCAACAAAAACCCAAAGAAGATGTATGCATACAATTACTCCAGCCAAGGATCAACAATTTTTATAACAGTCTTTGGGCTGTGATGAATCTTCAAAACCACAACGGGCGTATCCTGCTTTCAGAAACTTTGTCTACAGTATGGCACTAGAAGGGGTAACATGTTGGGGGAGGATCCAGTGTAACAACAAAGTTGGATGAATGTTTGGGATGCATACAGTATGGCACAAGAAGGGGTTGGGGGAAGACCCAGACTAACAATAGTTGGATGCAAAACGGGCAAAATTTATTTATAACAGTCTTTGGGCTGTGATGAATCTTCACAACCACATCAGGCATGTCCTGCTTTCTGCAACTTTATCTACAACTTCAACCTAAAAAAACATTAAGTGTAAGAACAGGAGACCGGGTAGGGGTGCTGATCAGTAGGAAGAGGGATACAGTAGATACTGATAGGATCCAGAGGGAAAAGACAACATGTCAAGATGGCAGATTTATGAGATACAGTTTGGATGAATGGGGAGATATATTGGATTGACAAAGTACATGACAATGTAAAAGGAGTAACATGTTGAGGGATGATCCTTACATCAAAGTGAGGTGAATGGTTGGGATTGACACAGAATGGCACTAGAAAGGGTCTATGGTGGGGGAGGATCCAGAGTGACAGCAAAGTGGGGATGGGTGTTTGGGATCAAGGATGGTTGAAATGGGGGTATATTTAGGGAGCAGATCCCGGGAGGTAGAAATAAGGGGTATGATGGGGTGGAGAGCAAGGTACATTGAGAGCAAAGGGATGTTCAGTTTTGATTTTTCAAAAAGTGTTACATGTTGTAGATTAATATTTAGATCTTTTGTTTATCTCACCAGAACTTCAAAAGAATGAGTGAAGTTTAAGCTGATGATCTTCATTTGTGGAATCACTTTGTAGGAACTTTCTACACAATTAGGACCAAGAATATTCTGTGAAAAAAGATTTACAGAAAGATTTGAGTAAAATGGAAATCTCAATGCAGGCTGTTGCAGAAATTATTTAAAGCATTGAATGCACAGGTGGCCACACACTGGGTTCTTAACCCAAATTTACACAACCATCTAATTCAATGAAAATCTTTATACAGTGAGAACAAGTTTTTGAACACACAAAAATTAAGTTTCCTCATCAATCAGATCTATAAGAGGCTTGGTCTAATATCCAGCTAATCTGACCCTAAATAGCTATTTCTATACATTTGAGAAAGTGATGAGCAGTTGTTTAAGGTATTGCACACACAAAAAATGCAAATGAGAAGTGGTAGCAAATTAAATCAAACAATTTGTTGTTGGGATGCTGACATTGTCTCATGTCCATCAGCCATGCACAAACAATTTTGCCTATTGTGCATTTTCCATGGCATATGCAAAAGTATTTCTAAGTTTTTTGTTTTGAAAAAGCAACATCTGTAAAAATTTGTTCAAAGCAAAAATCTGTAAAAAAAAAAAAATTCTTTGAAAATCTGGCCATGCACCTTTCAAATTCTTATCAATGGGCACTTTTGAAATACTAGGTGGCTTTAGACGTGCCAGGTAAAATCCACTGTCCTAAATTTGAATTAAAATTTGTAATAATAATGCACATGACCAGAATTGCATTACAACATTACCACCAGGTCAAACCGCAACATTTTCCTGCCGTTTGCATGCACCACTTATTATCTGAACACTTAAACTCTATGGACCTCTTTTTGGGAATAGTATTGAAAAAAAAAGACACGGTCATTCGTGGGTTGTTTTCAGAACTTAAATGAAAAACATCTTGTCTTTAATTATCTAGAGTAGCTTCTTCTCTTTTCGTCCCTCACCTCTGTGACAATGAGTTTAAAGCCATGATTTGCTTTCTTGTTTCAACCTAAGTTCGTCAGGTTGCTTTTGCTTTGTTTGTTTGTATCATACAGTTAATATACTTTTATTTCCTTTAAATAGTGTTCATTTGAAATTCCAATAATTACTTGTAGGGCCTTTATTTGCAGTGAAAATAACTGTCGAGTTGAATTAAAATTGAAATGGTTTGCTAGATTTGTTTACTGCCAGGTACATGTACAATATCAAAAATTGACAGTGTTTTTTGGTAATGTTTAGCCTAGTTGTTAAAGGCCTTGCTATAAACCCATTGTTTCACAGGAACTCCCATAGATTAGACCTATCCATCACTCTCACCTGCTGATGGCATAATGGATAGCGACTATTTAAATTATGTTGTGAATGATGACTGTGTATAGTCAGAATGTCTTGTATTGTGTGCCATTTGGCATTTCATTCCATAGCGATGGGCTTGCTGTGGTGGTTGAACTTGATATGGAACTGGTCAAAAACACTGACTGAGTTTGCACAGCCTACAGGGTTGGGACTACTTAACCAGTCAAGACCAGAGTTACACAATATACACACAATCATCACTGTCACTCTGTTAGCAGTATCACCTCGCTCGATCTATAATCTGGACTGTCTACGATTCGAGGGACTGTGACTGTTTGTTTGTGGCACAACAAGCAGCCAGAGACATAGAACCATTTCAAAGAAACTCGTGACAACTGTGTGCAGGGCTGCAGTAAACACCACAAGCAGCAACGACTACGTACTACCATACTACGTATATGACATGTCTACCTCCAGCTCCCTCAGAATCTGTCAACGTCAGACGCTCTGTCTGTCTCTCTCCGCTGTGTGTGGAGACGGGAGGGATGGCGGATGTATTGTAAACAAAACACTACTTTTACTCATTTAGTACGGACTACAGTCAAAACAAAACTAACTTGCTGCCAAAAGTTTTCCTTTAACACATAGATGATACACGTCAAATGTCCTATCAACCCTTTCCTTAGATTACAATGTAAAAAAAATGAAAAAAAAAATCCGTACTTACCAGATCGAGCTTACATTTCAATTTGAAGACACACAACACGTCGTACGATCGATGCAGACGACAGCTCAATGTTTGTTATTATTTTGCAATGCGTTCTGGGTACTCACTACGCATGTGCAGCAAATCATGCAAGTAAGTGACAGAGGGGGCGCTTGTCTTGAACTAGCCCGAGCATTGATCTCACAGACAACATCTATAGACCTTTCTTTTGCAACGTCACAGCCCAAGTTTTTGCCAAACCAGGTTGGAAAACTATGGAAATCCATCAAATGCAAAACAAAAACAGATAGCTACAGTTTGTAACAACGTTACACAAATCGTCGCTCGTACCACGAACTGACCTTACTGACTAAAATCACACATTTTTGCAAATATTTTTTAAAACAAATTATTGACATACTCATTTCTGTTAACATTTTCAGCAAGTTTCAGTGCCTAATACGTAGGTCCTAATAGTTTCGTAATTACACTAATTAGTAAAAATGACGTATCTATCACTAGACTTGCCATTTTGTCTTTCCACAAAGTGACCTAACTAGATACGCCACGTTACACCAAGGGTAAACCATGCGCTACAGCGCGCGCAGTTCGGATTTTGGAAATACCAGAGCATTTGGTCCTATTAACTGTGAGGTGTATCATACATAGCAAGCAACGAAATGTTTTTGAAGAAAATTAATTAATTCAGTCAGGTTGGCTCAGCCTTTCACCTCCGTGGACTTCGGTTCGATTCCCGGCCCTGAGCCACTTAGGATTGGGTTTTCACTTTCTTCAGTCCCTACCTTCCTGCGTGGATTTTCTCCCACGTCTAAAAACTGAAAAATCTACATTGTCTTAAATAAAAGTTGGTGTGAGAATTCCATAGGATGCTTTGCCGGCTAAAACAATCAGACTGTGATTCAGTGAAAACGTTGCCCCCGGCCGCTTGTCTCACATCACAACATGCGAGGTTGACGCTGTTTCGTCATTGGCTGAAATTGTTGACCACAAACCCGTCTGAGAAAAACACATTATTCCATCGTTTATTAATTTAAAATGAACACCATAAACTTACCAAAGTGTTCTTCTATTCTTGCGGATTCGGCCAGCTTGTCTATGTTGCTCAAACAATGCAATTTGTGCACGTTTTCCCATCGAGTAAGATTGGGAAAATTTCCCCACGTGTGTTGTCACACCATCTGAAAACACAAATTTGTTTCATCTCAGGTTACGCTCTGTGATCCACATCAATTAAAAGGGGGCAACAATTTTTCTGACCCAAATGCCCAACCCAATTTCCGACTGCAACAAATATTTTATTGGCGGGGATCTAAATGTGGCGTATGTACGTTCTTGCTGGGTCCTTTTTACAAGTTTTGAATCTTACAAATCTAGACACAAAGAACGAACAGCAAATGTTTTTCTCAAAAATGTTAAATTTATTTAAGATTATTTAAATTGATACAATCACTATTAGTTAGATGAAGCGAAATAAGTAGTACTACGGGCAACAATTTCGATTATAATGATGAAGTTTACCATCATGGACATAACAAACATGCACAAGACTGTCCTGGCGCATGATACGGCCATTTTTAGTTTTCTGCCATTGACTCCAACCTGAGGCAAGAAGGGAAAATGTCAAGAAAGAATAGACTGTGTACAGGGCCCAATTTCATAGAGCTGCTTAATGGCCGTTTTTGTGCTTATTGCGCCAGTTTCCATTTCATAGCGCTGCTAACCACAAAAACACAAAAAGGCAAGCTAACCTTCCGGTGCTTACTGTATGAAAACGAAAGACATAACAATGCAAATTTATAGTGGACACGAAAGCTGGCCACCTAGTTTTCTTACAAACCTGTGAAAAAATTTGTTTTGCTATACTTGGCACGGAAATTTGCCAGTTAAGCAGCACTATGAAATTGGAATACCAAAGCTGGCATACTTTTTACCCCAAAACATTTATTTCATCGTTCAAAAACGTTTCTTATGACAGAAACTTTTAATTCTGAGAAGACCTTATGTAAAAGCCGAATCAAATTGTTGAAGCCAAGTCCAATGATTCATTTGTTCTTGCATAGACCATCAAAGAAAAACGAGTACACTACATCTATGTGCTTTTGGTAATCAATGGAGCCAGTTGTGTGAAGGGGGGCTTGGCTTACAGTGGAATTATGTCACACTAATACGGACAGGATTAATGTTCCAAAAGTAATGTTCATCATGCCCTAGTCTTCATTGTTAGATTCCCTGTGTGTAGTTATGATTAAAGCACTTTTACAGGAAAAAGAGCCAGACTATATTTCCCACTTCCAACCTCAAGTTGGTTGTGTGCATTTGGATAGGGGAAAAAAAAACACCAAGATGGCCGTGTCATGATAATGGTTGAAAGACCTTCCGGAGTTCGTCTGCAAAGATTTCCGATGGTCTCTTTAAAGTGAAAGAGTCCCTTTCCCAGACAATACAAAACATGGTCTCACCAAAGCCAAGATTGAGTTAGGGCCCTAAAGAAAATGTTATTGTCGTTGTTTAGAATGAAGGAAAAAGAATGACATAAAAGTGTTTGCATTGAAAAAACAGAAGGGGGAGGGGCTGGGGTTGAACCCAAACCAAAATATGCCTGTAAATATACCTCATCAAAGATAATCTTCGACAGAGAATTTTTAAATGTTTCAAATCAACAATACATTTCATACACTCTTTAGTTATTGATATTTTACAAACAAACAAAAACATTAATAAAATACAAATTATTAGGATTTTCACAATAAATGACTCCGTTCGATGAGTAAGGTATGCTCTTTTAAGTATATGCACTTGGTATTTAAAATGTTAGTAATTGTAGAAGTAAAAAGAAAAGAAGATTTTAACCTTAAAACAGACACCTTAACATTTGTTTTGAATCAGGGTCTTAGTCTTACCTACTCTAGTAAGGGTGTCCAGGCCCAATTTCATAGAGCTGCTTACCTCAGTAAGAGTTTGTAAACTGTTTGAAACTTCAAAAGTAACTTTTTAGACAAAATATGATAATTCCCAGTTGATTTAAGACTATGAAGCCTTCTGAAACTTGATTTACATACTAAATCCCCCCTTCTCCCGCCCTCCACTACAAATATGGCGGAGACACTTTGCTTATGAAGTAACTTTGTTGCTAAGCAAAATCAAATAACCTTCCAGGTTCCATGCAATGTACATTATGTGTGACTGATTCCCTGCTAATGTCTGATTTTTTTTTCCCATCTCAAGTTCGATCAAAGATCACAGTTGACTATCTAGACCACTTGCACAACGCCGTGCGCGCTTGGACGCACCTGTCCTGTCCGCCGTTTTGGAAGTGAAAATGCGACAATTGGGTACCGGCCAAAATGCCTGGTTATATACACTGTTTGTAACCAGTTATCTGTACACTTTGCAGAGTAAATCAATTTTGCTGGGAATTATTTCCTGCTTGGCAGTTTTTAAAGAAATAGCGCACTGAACACCGATAGAATCTTTTAGAAGAAAACTGATCCTTTCGCTAACAACGTGTGCAATTACTGAAGCTGTTGAAAGGCACTTGCAAGTTTACACAGAAATTAAATACACTATGTACTTTACATAATTATACAAAAATATTTTAAATGGGCTAAGATTTTTTAATTAGATATTCTTAAAGAATCATTGCATGTTTAAAGTCACAAAAATTAGGAACCAAAAATTAATTAGTAAGATATTTTGTCATCGGTATATGTTAGTAACGAGTACAGCTAATGATTTTCCACCAGGACAAAACACCTTTACGTATGTTGCAAGTTATAAAAAGCTTTTTTACAGTATAAAATTTCACAAACTGTTGCTGTGAAAAATTGATCTTTGGGTCCCCCAATTGAAATAAAGCTTAATCCGACTTTGCGGCTGCAGCTACAGCTGTTGCTAGGGGTGTTTTTAAGGGCAGCCTATGCTTCAACGCGTGTTGATGCAGTGAGTGAGCCGTAGTCGTAGCCAAAGCTGCCAATTTGGACACGGCTTCAGCTTTTCATACTTTGGCCGAGTAGTCAGATCAGTACTTTTATGCCAATGCAAGTTTAACTAATAAGAGTCTGGGGACAATACCAAAGTAGTCTGAGTTAAAAAATGTTCCCTGACTGTATATAACAATGAGGCGCGATGTAAAATTTGGAAAAATTTCCTCTTCCATTTGTTTTCAGAACCAATAATAGAGTCCCTGCTTGTCTTTACCGAAGCTAATGAAGTAAATATGCACAAAATATGCATAATGAATGCAGACTGGGATACCTCGGAAGTCATGTGATTATAAGATGAATGCTAATTGGCCCAAATTTATGAATATATCAGCTACATGGACCATCCATCTTTTTTTTCTTCTTTTTTTTTTCCCTTTTTTTTTCAAGACTCAATGGTACTGTAAGTAAAAATCTAACTTATTGAGTTTTTTTTTTTACATTTTAGTACAGTATGGAAGCAATCTGGTCTCAATAGTGTCTGTTCTAAAAATATGAACTTTTTAGCTTATATGTTGAATCTCTCATGGTACCTCCTTTTTATAATCAAGAGAAACACTTTTCGAACAATGTTTTTGGACCCCTTGCAAAGATCTTCATCAACCATGGACCTTAGGCATTGATGTCATCCCTCCGACTAAACCATGATGAAACAATGGAAAATGCACATCTATGTACGAACGGCACCCAGGGTGGCGCCAACGAGCAACCTCCTTCTGACCTCTGCTTGAGGGCGCCCTATTGCCGTGAAGGTGGACCCATGTGCTAAACAAATCAGGGAAACTGTTTTTAAACTGTTTAAGTTCCCTGACCGGGCCTGATACTTCATGGAGGCAATTGCCTCCGTAGCCCCTGGTCATTGCCTTAGTGACCCTTGTAATGCTCTAATAGAAAATTTAAAATTTCCTCATAGAGGTCTCTTTTACCAAGGAGAAAATGCCTTGGTGCCGTTGCCCTTTCAAGCACGAAGCATCAGGCCTGCTTGACATACTTGTGTGCATTTGAAGCATAGCATGCTTGAGTGGGACCACAAATCATCTTCTTTCATGTAATTTGACATCATAAAATGGTGGTCACGGTCTGCAAGGGGTCTAAAGGAAGCTTTCATTTTGGTGTGTTAGCGCCCTCAACAGGCATCATTCTAAATTAGACGGTGTCCGAACTGAGCACCTTTTGGCCCTCAGCCGACATGTTGCATCAAAACAGGGAAACACTGAAATGGTGACACACAGACACTGGTCCAAGTCATGGAGGAAGCCAAAGTGGTCAGTTCAGACACCCCTAACTATCCCCTGCTCCCCTGCATGGACCTAGCTGAAGAGTTTGATGAAGCAGGCGTGGCAGTACGGCTTGTCGTTCTGCTCCTGCGTGGGACCTAGCTGAAGAGTTTGATGAAGCAGGCATGGCAGTACGGCTTGTCGTTCTGCTCCTGCGTGGGACCTAGCTGAAGAGTTTGATGAAGCAGGCGTGGCAGTACGGCTTGTCGTTCTGCTCCTGCATGGGACCTAGCTGAAGAGTTTGATGAAGCAGGCGTGGCAGTACGGCTTGTCGTTCTGCTCCTGCATGGGACCTAGCTGAAGAGTTTAATGAAGCAGGCATGGCAGTACGGCTTGTCGTTCTGCTCCTGCGTGGGACCTAGCTGAAGAGTTTGATGAAGCAGGCGTGGCAGTACGGCTTGTCGTTCTGCTCCTGCATGGGACCTAGCTGAAGAGTTTGATGAATCAGGTGTGGCAGTACGGCTTGTCATTCTGCTCCTGCGTGGGACCTAGCTGAAGAGTTTGATGAAGCAGGCGTGGCAGTACGGCTTGTCGTTCTGCTCCTGCGTGGGACCTAGCTGAAGAGTTTGATGAAGCAGGTGTGGCAGTACGGCTTGTCATTCTGCTCCTGCGTGGGACCTAGCTGAAGAGTTTGATGAAGCAGGCGTGGCAGTACGGCTTGTCGTTCTGCTCCTGCGTGGGACCTAGCTGAAGAGTTTGATGAAGCAGGCGTGGCAGTACGGCTTGTCGTTCTGCTCCTTGAAGGTGCCCTTGTTCAGCTGCTTCAAGCAGAATGCGCAGATGAAGTGCTCCGGGTGGAACTTCTTCTGCATGGCGGTGATGCAGCGGCCTGTGATGGGCTTGCAGCAGCCAGCGCACAGTGAGCCCCGCACGGCGTGGTAGTGAATCTCGCAGTAGGGGATACTGTCATGGTCGAAGAAACTGCCACCGTTGAAAGGCATACGACATTCCTATGGTAAAAAAATAAATAAATTCAAACTTGAAATTCGTGTATGGTGGCACAACCCTGCACAGAACTAACTATGCGCATGTGTGTATTGTGTAGACAGATTCACTCAATGATACCATTATATTGTACTGGGCCCAATTTCATGGCTCTACTCAGTGAAGCAAAGAAATCGGCACTTACAGAAGCTAGCGCAGAAATTCAGCGCCTGCACAGTAAGCGGAGAATGGTGATCGTAAGCGCTGAATTCGGCGGTAAGCAGAGCCATGAACTTGGGCCCCGATTATACCAAGTACCAAGTACTCACCCCACACACAAAGCACTCAGGGTGCCATTGCACATTAAGAGCAGTGATGTAGTTCTCCATGATTGCACGATGGCAGCCGCCACACTTGGGGGCAAACATATCGAAATAGTCCTCTTTACAGTACACCTTGCCGTTCTTCTCGTGGAAGCCCCCCTCGCCGAACGGCTGGCCGCACTGGGCGCAGAAGAAGTGCTCCGGGTGCCAGGTCTTATCCAGGGCGGTCACACATTTCTGGGAATAAATACAGGTTGGTTTAGAAAGCTGATTGCACTGTAGCTTTGTGGAGCATTCCACGCAATGAGGAATTAACCAGCTAGCAACTGGAACCATTTGCAGATGCTTGTGACAGACATTTCAAACTGGACAAATGTCACAATGTTGGGGAGCTGAGTGACCATCTTAAGCAGGCCTAATACTTCATGGAGACAATGGAAGCAATTGCCTCCAGGGCCCTGGTCATTGCCTTGGTGCCGCTTGAGTCATACAGTTAAAAATCCAGGATTGGCATGGAGGCAACTGAGGCAATTTCCTCCATGCCCCATGCCCTGGTGCCCCCTTGAAGTGTTCAAGTAGACAACTTAAGTTTCCCTCATAACGGCACCCTCATAAAGGCACCCTTTACTAAAGGAAAAACTTCCGAGCCTAACCACTTGGCCACGACACGCCATAAGATGACTTAGCGATGGGTGGTGGCAGCAGACACACCAGGTAGATTTCCATTGTTCAGTTAATTCTGAGCAGCGCACATTTCCACGAACAATAAGGTTTGATACTCAATAAGCTTCCAGCCTACCAGCATTCATATGTTTCCAATCGGAAGTTGAGAAACCTAGTTGCACTGTTTGGCAGTCTTCGACCCCCACCCCATCAATCGATAAGAACAACACAGCATGTACTTACATCCAGTATGGGGCCGTTGCAGTAGGCACACCGTGGAGAGAAGAGATTCTGATAATCGGTCTCGCAGAACGCCTGGCCTTCCCTCTCAAAGAAACTCTTTGTACCAAGTTCCACCTGGCAGTGGGAACAGACGAAGTGCTCTGGGTGCCACGTCTGGCCAAGAGCAGTCACAATCTACAGGAAGAGTGACAAAAAAAGATCACTATCAGAAATGACCCAAACTTTAGTAGGAATGCCATAGAAATGTGTGAATGTTGAAATTAAGTGTTGTTTAATCCCAGGGGCAAATTTTCGAAGAGCTGCTTACTAAGCACAACTAAGCAGGAAACCAGCCACTGATGGCATGTGTGATATGGTATTTTGGCTGGTTACCTTGTTTATGGTAAGCAAAATTTGTTTGTGCTTAAGCGTCTCTATGAAATTGGGACAGTTCTCAAGTACATGTACGTACAGTGTATTTAGAGCTCCGTCTACATTTGGGTTATTTACTAGCATCCGTCATCTCTCTCACAGTCTAACACAATTATGATGACTTACACCTCAACTATTAGATTGAGTTTAGCTTGTTAGTAATCAGTCCAACAGAATAAAGCAAAACCTGTCGATGTATTTTGATGGATTCAGTGTGATTAGGATTCATATGTGGAGGTACAGTAAGAAGTTCAGCTTGTACTTCTCAGGTTCCTTCCATGATCTTTTTGGCTGACTAGCATTAGGCCACATCCGAATTGGTGGCTACGGCTACAGATAGGACTGCTGCTAAGCACGACTTTAGCCAGGATTTGGTAAAAGGGTGTCCAAGTTTGCTGGAAAATTTAAAAACTGTGTGTTCAAATTGTTCACTTACAATACATTTACATGTAAATGACAGATAAAACAGGGTGTCCAAATTTAGACAAGGGTGTCCAAAAGACACCCAGACACCCCTCTGGCTAACACTATGCTGCTAAGGCTGTTACTAAGGACATCCTTTACTTCAACACATCACGACGCTGCGAAGCAGCCATAGCCATATCTGTAGCCACCAAATCGGAGGCAGCCACTCTACGGCTCCTTTCTCATATTTTCTTTCATCTAACTCTTGATCTCTGTAATCCTACATACCTGCCCTACAATCTGCTTCTGGCATGCGCCACAAAACCCTTTAGCCACCGTACTGACCCCCTGCCTGCTGACGTCAGACTCTAAGTGACCCAGCATGGAGTCTAGTTGTGTCCCCCTGGGTGGGGCATTGTTACCCTGGGCAGTCTGGACCGGGCGGGGATGGGTGACGACCTGGTGAGGCTTGGCGTAACTTGGCTCATTGGTGACACTGACGGCTGCTGGGGCGGGGTGGGCACTTGAAATCTGGAGGAAAATAATAAAATATTTGTATATAACATTTTGGGCATAGCTTTGGTTTGCTGTTACACCAAAGGTCTAACAATCTACCACCACTGAGTAGATTTAGTTCTGGGGCCCAATTTCATAGACATGATAGAGCTGCTTAAGCAGAAATTAGTACTTAATACTCTTCTGCTTAGCAAAAATTAGCAGGATACCAGTCACAAATGGTACATATGACATGGTGTTTTGACTGGTAACCTTGTTCTGGTAAGCATAATTTTGTTGTGCTTAAGCAGCTCCATGAAATTTGACCCTGGTAAGAACTTGTCGTATTTAACACAGGGAAAGCACTGGTCCTCTATAGTTCTTCGACAACCTATTAATAGTGCCTGAATACTATTAAGTTCAGTGCTTAAAATAGCTTTAACTCTGACACATGCTAAGCTTCCATTATTTTCACCACTGAACAGGTGGGTGCTGGTGTGGTTTGGCATCGAGACACGCCCAAAACCACTGAATGAAATCTCTACCACAACATGCAGTGTGCCAAACAAAAACAAAAAATTTAAAAGAACAAAAATGAAACCCAACATGCACTCGAAATAAAAAAAGTTTTACCCCTGAAGTATTCAAAACCAGAAAGGCTATACACACTTTCTAATCATTCCTACAGGTCTCAAATTTTTTAAAAATCTCCACTACTGTAGATCACTGATCTTTTAGTTAAGAACTTTCACTGGACCAGATATATTTAAAGAAGACCTTTTTTGTGTGTTCATATTCGCCCAAGATTAATACGGTTTAGAATTAAAATTCATCAGAAAATGTTCAAAAGTATGTGATTGTGTTTGTATAAACATGAAACTGCGGGATTTGTTAAGTTGTAAGGTTACTGACCAAAGTGATAAAATTACTGGTCTCTGCTCAGCCCAGAGTGTGTTTTGAGTCCATGTACTACATGTATCTATATGCCATCTTTAGGAATGACAGTAAATACATGTAGCAGATACATAGATCGTATTTTATAAGATGACATTGTTCTTTTTAAATACCAAAGGTGCTTTGAAAACCAGATCATGTTTGCTTTAAATTCTTGAATACAGAGAAAACAAAATATATAAGATGCCCTTTTAATTGATGCAGACAAACTTTTCTTTTACTTCCAACTAACATTTTCTAGATTCTATGATCTTTGACATAAATAAGTCCTACCTAGTGTGGGAAATCAGAAGTTTTAGGAAACACCCCCGCCCCGCCCCCCTTGTGAGAGATTACCACATTGACAGGAAGATAAAGACAGTGTTACCTAAATAGGATGTCTGGAGCTCATTCAGCGTCAGGATGTGGAAGACAAAAACAACATCGGGTTGCCACAAATAAATGGGTCAGAAATTTGGAAGTGGAAACCCAAAACGTATTCTTAAGTAAAAAATATAAATAAATTTGAGTACTATCTCTTGTTTTTTGTGCAACTGTTGATGGAAATGATAGGGGCCTACTGCATTATCATGGGGAAACACTGTGGTTATTCGTTCATTCAAATAATTAGCTTTCCTCTCACGAATGATATCTTCCTGTAAACTATCTCCCATTTGTCCGTTACTGTATGTTGGGAGTGACCTTGTACATTCCAGTGCATAGCCTGGCAGCCACTACACTGGTCACGTGAGAAACTTCACATTTTGTGTCACAATAGACCTTATGCATTGACGTCATCCAGCTCTATCTTATAGGTAAAATGGTGACGAAACAATCGAGACGCGCAGATTTGTATGAACGGCGCACAGGATTGGCCAATAAGAAACTTCCGTTTGACCTCTAGGTGAGGGCGCCCTACTGAAATGACGTCATGTGCATAAGGTCTATTACCAGATACAAAAAAAGGGGGAACAAACAAACAAACAGAAAACAACAACTGCTGAACAAGTTTAAGCGATAACAAATTTGTTGTGTTTCGTCAGATTTTTTGCACTCAATGTTGGGCTTATTTTGATTGTGACAAGTGAAACAAGCCAGTGATTCTTTAGGTCTTCTCATGCTCTTTCCTTGACTTTGACTCTGATAGTATTTTATTTAGAAATACGTATTATGTATGTATGTAATTATGTATGTATCGATGTGTGTAATGGTAATACCATAAGAGTGGGGACAGTAGAACAAAGGAATACAAAAGGGACAATGCTGTCCTCACATTGGAATCCTTTGTATTTTTGTGTCCTCACATTTTTTCGTGCGCTTAGTCTATGGAGAGTGTTAAGTTAGAGGGACAAAGGAAAGTCCTCACATACATTAGATAGCAATAAATTGATACGTGTATTGATACATACATGTACATGTGTGTGTATATAGACTTGCAGCTCAGAAAGTTACATGTACATGTACAGTCTACATGGGGGACCTACTTAATGTATGCAACTAACATGACTAAGGGGCTATAGAAACACTGTCTAACAATGTTCCGCTCCAATTTTGACACCACCATTATGCGGATGACCACTGACCCCACATGGGAATATGCGCTCACATGTTGACTATGCACGGTATGTGTAATGTTGTATGTGGTCCCCACATTGTGGCTGATCATTATGGCGATGTCAGTCACAACACCACCAAAGCAATGCAGCACAATTCAGCCTAGTCTGCTAGTGTTTTCTATGAACTGGGTTAGCAGGGGGCTTTGGTGTTCTCAAGGTTTCAGTCACCGATAAGTAGGACAAGTTAACTTGTCATTTCAGTAGTCCGCTAGCTTTTCCGCTAGTCCATATTTTTCAGTTTCGTTTCATTGCAGCCATTCGTTTGGCACTTTGTATATGAAGCCATGATTTGTGCCGGCAACAATATACACGTGTACATCTTTGGAAAGCATGAAACTAGCCAGTCACGCCACTTTCGGTCTCTGGTGTTTATAATCAGCATCCTGCAAACTTCTATAAAGTAGGCCAGCGACCCAATATAGCACTCGACCATGTCCTTTTCGATTGATCCCCCCCCCCCCCCAAGAGGTGATGTCATAAAAATAGACTGATCTTAACCATTAACAGGAGTGTATTATTTATTCCATCGGTTCGTTTTGTTATAAATATTAATGAGTAATTGCATTGGTTTGATAATATAAGTCAAGAAAAAAATACCAGTTTTTTTACGATGGATCAAATGTGAGGCAGTCTTTGTTGCTGACGGAATGATTAGCAATTTGGACAAGTTTGGTGATCCATCTGAGTTTTATTCGCAACCTGTACTCTCCGGTTGCAACCCATAGTTTGCATTATGTTGTTTTAAAGAACATTTGGCCAGCAGACAGACTACTGTTGATGACAAATTCTGGTCAAAAAATTTAGCAAATTTAAACTTCTGAGAGCCGGTATTTCCACATTGGGACAACAGCTCCATGACAATCAGTTTTCTTGAGATGCTTCAAGTCCGAGGTCAAAATGAAAAGTAAAAATGGGTTACTGTTGTATACAATGTTACTTTTTTTCTTTTTTTTTATAACGGGCAAGACAAACATGGAATTATCAAGATATAGAAAGTGGAACCTTTTTATGTTTTCAATATCTCACAGACCTTCCGGCTCGAGTTTTCTAATCCAATATTTCCCACACTGATGAGTAATGCTTACAGAAACAAAATGTCTGACCCAGATTTACATATTTAATTTCGTTTCATTTATTCTGGTTGTGAAGCCAAGGACTCTAAGAAAAGCGAACTTAATCACAATACAAGCCAAGAACCCCCCATGGAGAGAAGACACCGAAGGAAGTTTCAGTTTTAGAAGTGGGAGGAAAACCCCAGATAGTTATTCCAGGGAAAACCAGCGCAATTAGGTCAGGACTGAAAACCCAATACACATAGTGCCCCCAATGGGATCCACAATAAAACCACTGAATTATAATACAGAGAGCTAAAGACAGGGCACAAGTCTAAACTTAATTTCCCACATCTTCCTCAAAATCATAAAGTAAAGCCATGTCCAGTTGGTCCAACTACATGTATGGCTGAGACTCACTGCATTTAACCAAATCTTCCAACATTGCTTCTGCAAGTTGCAGTCGAACCCCAAACCCGCCAAACCCCCCCCCCCCCCCCCCCCCATCAGCACAATACATTGCCCCATCCAGGGATGTGATAGGCTGTTGAAAAAAAAACCTGAACTGTGAGCGCAAAGCGTGAAAGCTTGCGAGGGCGAAAACTTGCGAGCTCGAAGCCTTTTACATACATTTATCTTTTGTTTTAAAAGCCCTTATTTGCACTCTGGGACATTTTATTTGGTTTTATCTTCATGTTTTTTATGGTCTTAAATTTGTTATTAATAATAATTATTATTATTTTTATTTTTGGAGGGGGGGGGGGGGTAAAAAATAAATAAAATGGATTTCTGGTTAAAAACGGAGAAATCGCATCCCTGCCCATCACACTCCTACAGTGTATTAACCCACCTGGAAGTCGGAGAGTGAGGCCATCAAGTCATCCAGTTCTTTGGTTGCTGATGACGCAGTCCGGGTAGGAGGTTGACTGATGTGTAGTTGTGGCGACTCAGGAAGAGGAGGTTGTGAGTACTGGTAACCCGGGGCAACACTGTGTGGCAACAGAACACAATTGTTTGAAGAAGCGCTTTGCTTTAAATGGTCATACATAATCTTATTTCACTTTCACAGGATCTTATTTGGTAACCATTGTTTGCCAACCAAATTCACTTTGTAATACACAGGGTACCAGTCTAAAACAAAGTACATCATCAAATGGCATGTTGGCTTGTAACAAGTTTCTACTGTGCAAAACTGTGATCATCCAGTTTGCAGTCTACAAATCTTGATGAAACTAGCATTGTTTAATAATTGAAAGATTAAAAAATGATTTCAATTGCATGGACACCATTACAGAATAGAACCCTTGCATGTGATGTCGAAAGCCCAACACAACCCACCCTGAGGTCAATGAAAACCTGTCAAGAGGTGTGCGTGGCGCGTGCACATTGCCATTATTTGACCACAGCGATGGCGACCAATGCAAGGGGTCGTTTGAAGTAATTGTTTTGGAGCAAACTGACTGTTAGTCTGTCCATCTTGGGGGGACAATATCCTGCCTTCCTTGCCCTGCTCTTGACCTTAGTGTCCCTTCTCTTACAGACCATGTCACCTTGTTTACAAAAAGAGCGACCTTGTGCATTCCAGGCAGGCAAGATGCTACACTGATCCAATGAGAGACTTTACATTTTGTATCATCGTTGTCGCTCATATAGAGACTTAAAAATCAAATAAGCCGCGTGAGTTTAGAGATGCGTTCCCTTTTCATCTTATCAAAAGTTGATGATAATGCTACGGTGCAAATTCTTTAAAAAATTAAGATTTGAAAGTGAAATGACCAAGCCCCCCCCCCCCCTCAAAGATGAAATACCAAGGACCGATTTCACAAAGAGCTAAGGTTGATCGTAACTGCAAATCAATCGTAGTTGCTTAGTAAAGTGTGATGTCATAATGTTAATTACTATGGTGATACGTACTGACAATTTGTCTTACGATGGATTTTATTGCTTTGCGAAATCGACCCCAGGCCCGATTAATCCATGCTCCTTACCCTGTGGGTGAGGCTGGTCCGCCGTCTGCTCTCTTTGGTTTTGGAGCCGTTGCTGGGGGTGGTCCTTTGGTTGGTGAAGGGGGTGTGTATGGTTTGGGAGATGTAGCTACATAAGTATAGACAAATAGAGATAAAAAAAGATTATGATAAATCTTAATGTTAGTCCAAATAAATATGCATAAGTTTAAATGGAGTGAGCAAAGAAAATTGGTTGAACCTGTGTCCTCAATTGAGCTCTGGATCTTGGATGGAAATCTTCCCAAATACCGCTATATGGAGATGAACCACATGTATTCACGGTTGCCACTGCTAGGGGTACGTAGGGGTTAGTATGTAATTCTTTATTACTATTCGTTATTCTTCAGGGTGTCATGGCCGAGCGGTTTAGAGCATCCAACTCAAGTTCTGGTGGTTTAGTCATCGGGGTGTGGGCTCGAATCCCCGTCATGACAATTGTGTCCTTAAGCAAGATACTTTACTATAATTGCTTTTCTTCACCCAGGGGTATAAATGGGTACCTGCGAGGGTAGAGGTTGATATTGTGTTTGAAAAAGCCTTTTGAGCACCAAGGCAGCTGGGGCTGTACACTCCCCAGGGAGCTGACAAAGGTTAATGGATATTATTGGCCCAATGACCAGGGCACTAATGTAAAGCGCATTGACATTTTAATTATTGTAAAATGCGCTATACAAGAACAAGTTATTATTATTACTATTATTTATTAGCTCTTCAGCTCTATAGGGGCCTTCCAAAAGTGTCAACAGTTTCAAGGTCGTAAAGAGAATATAACTTTTCAATTTCAAGAACCAATACATACAAACCTGACACGCACATGCATCACTTGATATCATTTCACCATACACATGTAAATAAGGAAGTGTAATAAAATACCTACAAGTGTCTGTCGAATGATCTCAAAACCACATTAGTGCGGGTCATGAGTCACTCAGAATTCATTCGATAAAAATGTACAATGTTCAAATGATGTGGAATGCTACGTATCAACATTGTGAACTAACCTGTTAACCTACATCTACGAAGTGTATAAAAATGCATCCATCTTTGTCAGACTCCCTGTCTACACAATAGCAATAGTAGTTCTAATTATCCTTTCAAACAAAAGAACTAGACTATTTCAGGCCTAGTTTTGATGTACTGATTCAAAGACAGGAGGGAATGCTTCCTAATGAAGGTCTAAACAATGGCTGGTTGACGCAATGTGCAGTGTATCATGGGACATGGAAGTTTCTAATCTCATTGTATTATGTGCAATGTAAACTGTAGACCTATGAAACTCAATGTTTTTTAGATACAAAGAATTGCTCTTTAGTATGTGTAGATCCCAAAAATTATAATTGATGTTCCTACATGTACATGTCTGCAAAAACCGGACCTGTAACTGCCAGGAAATCTGCGTGTACCATGCCTAACAAATACGCAGGAAGGAGTAAATGTAAACATACATTTTTAGGGCTCGAAATTATCACTGGACCGCAGGCCTGAGGTCTGTGATTTTCCCGTTTGGCCAATAACTTTAACGGTGAGACAAGCCTGGAGGTATTTTGTTTTTCAATCGAATAAAGTACCTCATTGTTTAAACTGATATCTTTCATTTCTGCTGAGTATCAAAGTACAATTTTGCACAACACAAATGAGATATACACATATGTACATGTACTTGTATCTTCTCTTAGTGCTAGTTCACCTTCAATTTGATTCTGGTCTTGTAAAATAACTTCCAGTCCAGTAAAATGTTGAACTACAAGCCCCGAAGTCTTGTGGATTCACCCCCCCCCCCCCTGAAATTAGAGCCCTGATGTACATGTACATGTACAAATGCATCTGGGCCCAAATTCATTGCACTGCTTGACCAAAGAATTCTGCACTTATGGCACCCCTGTAAAGCGCATACTTCTACATGTATGGGCTGTGGCAGGGCAGATGCGCACAATTCCACGATAAGTAATGCCTTGAACCTAGGCCTTGATGACTTTCATCAGCACTGTAATTTATCCCAGTGTGATGTCACGCACAGAAATGTAATACATGTATGCGTGATATATATATTCTACACATGTACACATGTAAGTGGTGGCATGCTGAAATTAGATAAGCTAAAATTGTAAATGGCAAAAACACACATACCAAAAATCCAAGCTACTTATATGTACACTTTATGCGACTGTTTTACTAATAGCAGACTACATGCGGAGTAACTACAGTGCATCCAAATCTACACAGTGCACAGTACAAAGCAAAACAAACCACGACCAATTTAAGATGAACTAAACATATGAACAGCACAACAAATTGCACAACACCATTCCAGATTGTGCGTCATCGCTGAATGCTACATTTGAAAGAGTAACAAAAATCAAGTCCTTGATCTTTATTCTTAAAAGGGCACGGGTATTTCCCCCTGATGGACGGCAAATCTATGAGGAGAAAAAAAAGTCACTTTCTATTTGAACTTTACAAAGGGGTGCCAAAACAACAAAAAATAGAGGAAAAAACGTGCACACTAAATAATTGTCCCTTGGGTTAATTTGAGACATTGTAATCCATTGCACTAGATGATTCTTGCCAGCTTTATAGAATTTATTGAATTTTTAAACCAGCCCAGCTGAATCCTCCAAAGTCCTTCCCTGGTTTTGCCTGACTTTGATGGATTCTCTGCTGCATAGCCAATTCAATTGGTGCAGGGGACCAGGCATACTATAATCTTATCTGAGTATGCAGAGTTGGTATTGATTTACAACCGGCCTAATACTTGACAGAAAACATTCGCATCCATCCACGCCCCCCTGGTCATTGCCATTGGAAATGTTCCAGTAGAAAGCTATACATTTCCCTAATAAATGGAGACACCCTTTACTATTAAAGGAAAAAACTGCCCTTACACTATTGAAGTAACAGTCCTGTTACCATACAGCTGTACATGGCTCGAAATTTACACTGGACCGCTGGCCTGAGGCCAGTGATTTTAGCATCGGACCAGACCTGCTATTCTACTCTTTTTCTATCTCGCCCTTCCACCGCTCTAAGAATTCACCAGTCAAGAGATTTACAACATGCCAGGCAGGAAATGACAAGGGTCTGAAATAAATCAACCTTCAGCCAATGTGGCGAACTTGGAAGGAAAATAAATAATAGTTTTCAAAAAAACATCAAATGACCACATGCACAAGGCGTCACATCCTGACTACAAGGTGAGGAGAATTTTGAGGTCAAACTCTACACAGGAACTTCACCCACACGCGTAGATCAGGAGGGACAAAAATGTTGAAATCAAAGTTGTCACAACAAAAATGTTAGTGTGTATACATTTGTACGATGCACACTTCATACAAAACATGTTCGTGTTTTAAATTAGATGCAACCCTTCAATGGCAAATGCAAAGAACACAAATTTACTAACTACATACATAATTTTGTACCGGGTGACATTGGTTCAATTTTCATTGATTTGCAATGGGAGATATTGTAGACAAGCACGGGCCCAATTTCAAGGCAAAGCTCGCTGTAAAATTCTGTGCTTGCTGGACACAATCTTCACAGGGCGCCATAACTGCCATAACTACAACATTCTCGGAGCTGCAGACACTTGCAGCTTGCAGTCAGGGAGATTTTTTACATTGGAGAAAAAATTCCATAATCAGGGAGATTTTCAAGTTTGTTCTTCAGAACATTGAAAGATCGGTTAGTTTTCAGGGAACTTTCTGCAGAACCAGGGAGAGCTGACAGCACTGAACTCTAAGCATGCGCTCATTTCCAGAGAACATTGGAAGTACTGGTTGAGTCTGCCGCCACCTTGTGACCACAAACGTCTCCCATTGATAAAGTCGTGACTAAGTACCCTTTCCCTTCTGACTCATGTTTAAAGATTGACCTACATCTACATAGGAACACCACGGTGTGCTTTCACGTGCCATTGACACTCACCGTCCATACCAGTGTTCTCTCCGGAAAGTTTGTTTAAAACTGTGGGGCATAGACAGCTTTACAAATTCCTTTTACGTGTGCTAGCTGTAAAATGAAGTGCATGCTGGTCTAGATAATGTCAAAAATTTGTCATTATAAAGACCAGCATTCCCCTTACTTTACGTGCGAACACACGCGTAAAATGTACTTGCGAAGTAGCCCATTCTAGACCAAAATTTTTTAAGTTCGGCAGAGGCACTCTGGAGTGAGTTCCCTAAACGTTTTTCGCTTGACGATTATGTTTGGTTTTAAAAGCTCTAACGGCAATCTGGAGCATTTTGCATTATTTATTTTTTGCGTTTCGGCCCCGCAATTTGCGCATATTGGCTCGATGGGCTAGCTAAGTGCATGGGGAGAACCCTGCCTACTCGTAACTATTACTCTAAAAAAACACAACTAAATCTTGCAGTTTGCAGCATGCACATAATGCACCGACTACTCAACATCTACATTGTACATGTGGTGTGGTGAGTGTATGGAGAGACAACGCACACGTTAACAAATCATTGCAATTCACATACCTGGTAATTGTCTTGCACGTTCTAGTTACATAATTGGAATGTTTTCAGGAGAAGAAAAGAACATTATTAGCGACATACTGTTAATGGCTGCTTCAGGTATTAGAGTTGCCCTTAATTGTACAATGTGCACAGAGATTAATGTTCCTTTCAAATGGAAAAAACTGAACAATTACAATAATTGGACACATTACATGTACACATACACGTATGTTAACTCAAACCACTTGGTTATTAGTCAATAAGAAAAGTTAATCAATTAAGACAGACTTAAGCCTTCCGACTCTTTGTAACATTTTCCAGTTGAGTTGCCCAACCATTTGAAACCAGTCAACTGCTCGGCTTGGGCATAAGAGTAATGGCACAATTGTGCACAGAATTGCACAGATACGTATGTAATGGTAATACCATAAGAGTGGGGACAATAGAACAAAGGAATACAAAAGGGACAATGCTGTCCTCACATTGGAATCCTTTGTACTTTTGTGTCCTCACATTTTTTCGTGCGCTTAGTCTATGGAGAGTGTTAAGTTAGAGGGACAAAGGAAAGTCCTCACATAGATAGCAATAAATTGATGTACATGTATGTTTATGAAAAAAGTAGTGTACACATGTACGTAGTGCGCAATGTAACTTTATACACGTGCATGTGGATGTATGTGCATCATGTATGTGCTGTGTACACATGCATTCACCACAGCATCTCAAATTGCACGCTGGTATCGTTTAGCTTCCAATCAAAACCGTTGTGGATAATACTGAATGGTCCCACAATAGGAGGGTAATATTAAACATTAGCAGGGCTCTAATTTGGGGTAAAATTCCACAAGACCGCAGGGCTTGTAGTTCAAAATGTTTACCGGACCAGAATTTATTTCACAAGACCAGAATCTTTACGAGAAAGAGCTTTCTACACAGTTTAACATGTAAATTGTTTTTGTTTGAACAAGCACTTTGATAAGATTTTTCTTCATTCGTCTTAATGGGTTGGTATATTTTGATACTCACTAGAACCAGACTCAAGGTCAACATTTGAACATGATTTCTCTCTGTTAAAGATATTACACAGTGGCTATTATTCAATTGAAAAACACAAGACCATCGGACTTGTCCAGTCATGAGTTTACTGGCCCAAGGCCAAAATTACTGGCCTGCGGTCCAGTGTCAAATTCGAGCCCTGATTAGTGGTAAACGTTGTCCCAACATACAAATAAGTCATTCTTATTAGCACTGAAATTATTCCCATCTAGACTTGAAATACTTTGGTTTTCCAAAAGTTCTTTTCCAAGTTCTGGGCTCGAATTTTGACATTGGACCGCTGGCCCGAGGCCAGTGATTTCAGCATCGGGCCAGTAAAGTCAAGACGCGATAAGTCCGATGGTTTTGTGTTTTTTCAAATTAAAACTTTTGTTTACAAAAAAAAAAGTTTAAATGTTAAGTTTGAGTCTCAAAAATTTCTTTCAATTCTGCTGAGTATCACCCATAAGACAGAAGAGATAAATCTTCTCTGAGTGTTTGTTCAAATAAAACAGTCCATATGATAAAACTGTGTTCTCATTTTGATGTTGGTCTCTTCTGATTTTGATTCTGGTCTTGTAAATAAAATTCTGGTCCAGTAAAGATTCTGAGCTACAAGCCCTGCAGTCTCGTGGACTTTCTGCCAAAGTCGAGCCCTGAAATTACCCAAACATTTATTCAAAGTTTCAACATTTGTCCACTTGTATTAGAAACATTTACAGCAACAAAATAAATTAAACAAGAACAAACGTTTGTGAACCGCTTGAAAAAAATGTAGTGCAAGCCGCAACGACTAAGTAATAAATATGCGGTCTGTTTGTAAAGGAGTTTAACCTAGCAGCTGTCATTCAGCCAATCCCTTCACTGACTGAGGACCAAGCCCCAGTAATCCCACATAACAGATGGAAATAACCTTTAAACCACAATCCAACAAACAACCTAAGAAGGAAAAACAACTTCAGGAACGCTTGCCACAAATTCCCTGATCCCCAATGCAATGCTAAAAGACAGGAGTCTACTTTTGGTTGATTATTAGGAAAATAACTTGGGCAAAAATTAAATTTGAAAGCTTAATGCTCAGTATAAAAAGGACGGCAGTCAGTAAGGAAATATTTCTCAAGAAGAACTGGTACCAACCTGAGAGAAAAATCTTTTTAAATTGCGTCACATACGTAGATTTTGTACCAACCAATTATCTGTGAGGAATACTCTTTGTTTAAAAAAAAAAATTCAGAGAAAACTGGGGGTGCGTTTTCACCGACGCGGCACAGTGCAATACAGTGTGGGAATTGGAGTTGACTGTTAGTGCTAAATGCAACAACTTTTACCATTTGGCACAGTTTGGTTGTACTTGGCAGGGTAAGTGTTCAACTCTGAAGGGGGGGGGGGGGTGGGTGTGGAAGAGTGTAATCTCTCTTTCTTAACTCACCATTTTGGATCTTAACCTGTGCACTCTCCAAGTCTGCAAGGAGGCTATCCAACTCGGACAAGTTATCCATCTTTGTCTCCTGATACGTCTTGTTATTGTAGCCCGTAGTCTCTGGGAACTGGTAAGCCGTGTTGGGCTGTGCGGGGCGTATTCTGGCTGGCTTGGGCGGGGGCGCGTTGTTCACCTGGTTGCTGGTGGCCTGGGGCTGGTAGCTGCTGTTGTAGACCTGGGAGCGCTGGGTGAAGCCCTGGTGTGGTTTGGCATAGAGGTGGCTGGGGTCCTGGTCTGGGGGAAGCCTGCGATCTGGTTGCTCTTCGTACAGTGGTTCTGGCTGAAGCAAAACGAAAAAGGAGGGTTTAAAATCAGCAAAGCGCAAATTGAAATTTGACTGTTTTATATTATTTTGTTATTATTTTTGTTGCTATTGAAAATTCCTGAAAAACTCAGGAGGCTTAGAGACTCTGTGCACCACCAGAAATACACGCCACCAGTCCACATTGGTGTGGACTATTTCTTTACTCCCTTTGGTGACTGCTTAAAGAGGCTTGAACAAATTCAGAAATCAGGAAAAAAATCCTACAAAATCACAGGCATGTTAGAAATGTGAACTCAGTGACTTTCAAAATAAAAAGGTTTTTATTAAATAAAGTTTGTATATTCAGGAGAAGTTTCCAATGGTTATTCATAGTTTCACATACTGAAACATAACATATCATGAATTTTAAAACAACATAACTGTCCAGTGTAAAATCCTTAGATAACTATTATTGTGATTATTTCTAAGTATTACAAGTTTGTGATCGGTTTGATGCGCGATCATTAACAATTATTTAAAGTTACCGATGAGGTACATGTAGTTGCTGAAATTGCTGGCGATCATCGGCATTCAACAATCATCAAAATGAGACCGACTACATGTATAAACAGGCCTTTAGTAACTACTTGATGTATAACATTGACTACGGACAGCTCAACCAGAGTGCCCCTTTAAGCTTGTCTATGCTTGTTCATCATTGGCTACCTTGCTGTGTGATTATCAAATTAAGAATTAATTATCTTTCATTCGAACAAAAATCAGAACTAATTGTCTTACCTGCTGCTGGGAAGAGCTATCGTTTCCGTTCACATTAGCGGGGATCTCAGAGTAGATCGGTGAAACGGGTGACTGGATCGTGGGTTGGGCCGGGGGTGCTGGCGACGATGAGTTGCTGTTGTTAGATGTTAGTGGTGGTGGTGGGCCTGGCTTTGCCGACTTGAACTGCGACGTAGAAGCCTCTAGGTCTGCCAATAGTCTGTCTGTAATGACACGGGTTTACGTTCAATCAGAGAGGATTGAGTAATTGCATTAACGGCTCAAGTGAGATTGAGCTGGTATGAGACAGTGGATTTACACTCGAGTTGAAACAAGGATGTCATTGAGATTGTGTAACAAGAAATCGGCAGGCCTGGCATAATGGCATATCGCCAAGAGGGCAAGACCATTTATAATTTGCACAGGGTACTTCCATTTAAAGGGGCACCAAGACCAAGACCATGGCCTCTGTGAAATTCCCGGCCTGATTTAGTACAGCGTCACTATCAGTGGCTTTCTTTTCAAATGTTCCTATGATTATTTATCATACATGGTACGCTTGGACATCAAACGTGCATTTAACTTTCATCATCAAATCAATGTTAGTGGATCTCAAAATATACAATACTTGTGTAGATTGCCAATTTCATAATTGCTTCCTTTTAAGAAGCCATATCCAAAGTAAAGTTCCCTTGTCGGGAAGATCATCTAAACAAACAAACAAACAAACAAACAAAAAAACTTCAGCTATTGGCTACTGTTCTGGCTGGGGGCTGAAACAGCAACACTGAAGAAAAGTCCTTTGCAGAGAGAGTACATGTATGGCTATGTCTAAACTGACTTACAGGAGTGGCTACGGCCGAATTGCAGAAAAGTCCTATTCTTCAATCCTGTTGCCGCTGACAGCAACCTTAGCCAAAGCCGAATTGGCTTGGTTTGGACACAGCCGAAGCAGTCATTTCAGAGACAGCATTATTCACATCAGTGCAAGGGTAATTTGTAAGCAAACTATACTATTTATCCCCGATGCAAAATTAACATCTAAATGAAGCATTACACTCCCTGCTGTTGAATTTCAGATGTACCGGTACCTGAAAAACTGTCTCTCTTTTGTTAATTTATGTACTCACTCCACTCGAAGCACCTCTCTAAAAACTCACAATCCAGCAATCTTGGAAAAAAGGCTTGCGTACTTTTAAATTATGCGTTAGTTCACAAAAAGTACAGTACCTCCATGTACAATAAATGTATGGTGCATTTGTTTCCTTATGTATGGTACATTTACATACATAATCAGATAATTGTTTTATACCTAATGTATATATAATACATCTTGTTTCCTTATCTTTTGCAACCAAACCACCGAAACATGTTCACACATGTGTAGTACATCATATGTACATTATATAATAATAACAAAAATACTGTCCAGAAACCAATCAAGGCGCATACAGACAATAAAGAGTGACGCAAAAGTCGTGTTCAGAACAAGAAAAAAAACTAACGAAACAGAAGGGACTTGAAATCCCTCTTGGAAGATGCTCAAAGATGTTGATTGACGGAGTGTGGCAGGGAGCTTGTTTCAAATGGCAGGAGCAGCATTGGCAAAGGGCACTGACCATAGCAAGATGTTCCACACGATGGTTGTGCTTTGAAGATTTTATTAAAACCCGACCAGATTGTTTGATGAGCTCTGGGTAGACTCTGGCCCCTTGAGGTGAGTTTTGGAGATTCAAATTTCTAGACCTACATGTTCTAACTTTTACTGATTTCTAATAAACAGGGGCATTTCACATGAAATACATTTCAAAGGATGCTTACCACTATTACCAAAGTACACTGTACGTACGAGCCTACCAATAAACTCACTATGATAAAAATAACAACAGATATATATTGTATGATTTAAGACCTCCACTTTTATGGTTGGTAAAATGTCAAAGTTTAGGCCTAATTGGCAAACAGTCTCCGAGACAACGATTGCAAAAATAGTTTAACTTCAACCGCATTTTCTTTTTCCACACATGAAAGTTGGCTGAGTTGGCTCAATTTTCTGTTCCTGAAAATGGTGACGATTTGTCTGAACAGATAAATGTTAACCCACATCCAATTGAGAAAAAAAAAAAAAAACGCCACAAAACAATGTGACCCTGACTTTCAGTAAATTAAACATCTCCCATATAAGTTGACCTTCTGCCCTGCTGAAAGGTCACATACCAGACGCATAGATTAAATTGTTTTTAAGAAACTATTTCGCCTGGGCTAAGGTCAACATTGATAGAGCAGTGTAAAGATAGGGATAAGCTCAACATCAGGAACTGCCCCAAGCAAGTTTTGTTTGTGTCTGCATGCGTGCATAAATTTAATCCAGTAATGACATTCAAAACGATCACCGGTTTTAAAGGTGTGATCTTTGTCTGGCTTTCCTTGTAAAAGTTTGACATAAACGTCAGGGATGGAAACTTACACTGAGCCCCGGGCCCCAGGACAGTGGTTTTAGCCTAGGTGCTTTTCAGCACCTGACAAGTCCAGTGGTCCTTGTGTTTTTCAACTGACCGACAGAACCTCACTATTTTAAGAAAAACCGTTTGCATCCCACAGAATGTGCTGCTACTAACTTCTAATCATCTGCTTACAGCTTCAAAATATTATTTTAAAAACCCCTGTTCACAAACACACTCATCTGGTTTTATTCTGTCTTCTGCCTTGTACTTTCAAATGTAATTTTCTTGTCTGGACTTAGTGACTTGTCAACCACGGCTGAGCTTTATTGAATCAAGAAGACGGACACATGAACAAAATAGAAACATGAAGCATGAACATCAAAGGCCAGGCCGAGCGTCACCGTCACAACTTTCCTGAAATTCTAAGCTCGTTTCCAACTAAATAAATAGCCTTAAGTATTCTGCTGGGGTCGAAACGTCAGGCCATTATCTATTTTGCTGCACCTAAATATTTTGGAATAAACATGTACGCATTACGCATTTCCAGTATGCAATGTTGATTCCTGAGGGTATTTTTTTTTTCGTCGAGTGTGGCACATTTTTGGTATGGAGAGAATGATCACAACAACTTTTCATCCCGTCAATGTGATCATCGTCAGTATTAAGCAAGCCTCGGATGATGCAGAGAGTGACGAGACATCAAGCAGATTGCAAACTTCATCGTTCAATGATTTAAGTCTGTAATTCCCAAGGGCAATAACAATATTGCCAGATGTTGAATTATTACTGTGTTTGTTGATATGAGTAATGAATATATGTGTTCTTTCCTGGAACCTGTGTGTTTTCAATTTTTTCTTTCTATTCCAAAACTTGCTACACAGATATTGTAGGGCCTACACAGTGTAGTTTTCACACACAATTTAGGTTTATTTGAATAATATAAAATAATGGTTTGCTTGTGTTTGTACATGGTTCTAGCATATTATTCTAGTAGAGCTAAATCAAGTTAACAATTCATTACTATCCCTGTTCATCAGGAATACCTGGATAACTTTCACAACTCTCTGGAGAGCATAGTCAACAAATGTACGTATGTACAATTAAGAGGTTAATCCACCATGATAATGTCTCAGCCCTCGCAGGTTCCCATTTACATGTATACACCTGGGTTAAAAGAAGCAATTATGGTTAAGTGCCTTGCTCAAGGACATGTGTCATGACAGGGACTCGAACCCACACCCCGATGATTCAGCAATCAGAATTTGAGTTCGATACACTAGACCATTCAGTCACGCCATGCCACACAAAACGGGCATCAAAACTTTGCCAAATGAGAAGAATTTCCAGAAGAATTTCAAACTCATATTGTACTCTAAAGCACTTCCGATGTGTTTTTTTTTCTTTTTCCAAGTGCTTTTGAACATGTTTTTTATGGATACTGGCGATATGTAAATAGTTTTTGACTGACGTGATTACCATGTGATAGTAATTACTAATAACTAGAGGGTGTACTATACAATGTAGGCCTACATGTACATGGGGCTTGGGGCTTTGAGACGCATGTGCACAGACTGGACTGTAATGCTGCGCTTGGTTTCGAGTACATGTACATGTGGGTACCAACTGACAACACTAAACATTTGTGCTTGGTACGGAAATTTCCTGAAGCCTCAGTATGAGGGGAAAGGCCTTGGTAGTTGGGGAAAACTTCGGTATGGAAGAGGGGGAGGGGGCTCATCTAATCAAGATCACATCCAATACAACATTTTCTTCCATCATTCTGTAGTGTGTACAAGTGCCCTAGGCATTCAAGTTGGCTCAGAGGTTTCTCCCCTGCCTTTCACCTCTCGGAGTCCTAGACCGGTACCTTGCATGTGGATTGAGTATTCACTCACAACTTGATTGCGTTGGTTTTCCTTGTTTGGGGCTTTCATCCCACATCTAAAAACTCCCATTTCTTCATGGTCTTCTCATACACAGGTGGTATCTTCAGGCCTAGGGGTCACAGTGCAAGTCACTTTTGAGGGTCCCTTGGTTTCAGAAAGATATAATAACAATCCAGCAGACTTAAACTGCACTGATCAAGTAAATGCCTTGGGCAGGTTGGGTGCTGGTGTACATAAAGCCAACCCTGTACAAACCATTACTGTTTCACACTAATCCATGGGTTAAGAGGTTGCTCGATGAACTTGGTTCCCGGTACCCCGAATATTTAGACTATCACCCCCTTTAACGCCAGCAGCAGAATGACACAGTCCTCATTTGACATCCAGCAAATAACTGCAGAGGAATGTGCCCCCCTGCGCAGTGACAGTGATTGGTGCTGGTGTGGTACCTTGGTGGGACCCAGAGACTGATATCTGGCTTTGAGTGCGGATGCAGTAACATGGCATCTGAACTATTCACATCGTAACTATAATGTAATAACCATCGGATTAGGGTTTTAATGCCATAAGTACAAGTACGTGCATTAATGTTCTGTACGTGTACATATGGTTGTGATGGATCATGGTCATATCCAGTGAATGTTGTTTGTACAGGGCAGGCCTGGAATTGTACGGATGCCATGGCCTCTGTTGCCCTGGTCTTGGTCTTGGTGCCCTCTCAAAAGTTTCCCATAGACGTTAAGATTTTCCAATGGAAGTGCCCTTTGCAAAATGAAAATGGCCTTGCCCTCTCTAAGTTGAAATTCCAGGCCTGGTAGGGTACAGTCAGAGCTGCCAGATTTTGCATCTTGCAATCAGGGAGATTCTGTACAACAATCAGGGAGATATTTAGTTAAATTACATTCAACATAAACAGGGAACAAGTTTGCATCATCAGGGAGATTGTCAGAATTCAGAACATGGAAAGATTGGTTTATTTTCGGGGAACTTTCTGCAGAATCAGGGAGAGTTGACAGCTCTGATGAGTGATGTACACTTGCCGTCGAAACAGGTGAATAGGCCTACATGTATTGTACATACATGATGTATGTCTGGTTCTCTTCAGTTTCAAAAAATCACATCATAACATTCGTCCAAGTACATGTAGTTGTTGTAATGGACCTGGGCTCGATTTCACAAAGAGTTAAGATTGATCTCAACTCCAAATCACTCCTAATTGCTAAGCAAAGTCTGATGTCACAATACAAATCACTATGGTAATACTGAGAACTCATCTTAAAAGATGAATCTTAGTGCTTTGTGAAATCGACCCCAGCCATCTAAATTTTCCTCCCTAGTGAGCATAGAGCAAGGATGTGAGGCTGCACATGTCAAACAGTGTACACTGTAAATTTACGAGTACAGAATGTACAAAGTACATGCCTGTATAAATGACCCAATTCGCCCCAGTTCATCACTGGACTACAATAGTCTTGGTTGCTCCATTTTGGGAGTCAGCTTCCCCGTAAAAGCGATGCTTGCGCAGTGAGACGGCGCTCCATCTCTTTTAAACGCACGTTGACTCCCAAAATGGCAGACCGTGCCCAGACAAAAGCTGCTGTGTGGAATCAGTACAAGGGGGTCATATTCCAAACTATTTGAGTTTAGATAGTCCTCAGGAATGTCATTTAACTCCTTGTATGTAACATCAGAAAACCACTAGGGCCCAATTTCATGGCTCTGCAAAGAATCGGCGCTTACAGAAGCAGTGAGTTATTTGCTTACGTCAAGTGTATTTCACGGGTTAGGGGAGAACTTGTGCTTGTGCGCACGCATACTCTACGTTACTAGGCATTCTTCGCTTACACAGCTAGCACAGAAATTCAGCCCTTGCAGAGTAAGCGGAGAATGGTGATAATAAGCGCTGAATTCGGCGGTAAGCAGAGCCATGAAATTGTGCCCAGGTGTGGCTAACTCCTTCACTACATTGTGTAATACATGTAAATAAACTTTGCAAGGATGTCTGTATGATGTCTACAATGGTACTAAACTACAAAGTAATGGCTCCATCTGCCTGTAAAACATTGTAATAACCTTGGCATGATTCACCTTTGCTGTACAAATCAAGCAAGGAATACAAACATGTAGCATCACATACATGTACAAAGTTCTCAAACAACCAGCAGGAATCTCTGAGGTGTTGTTTAGAAACAAAATATTTCTCAGGGCATTCAACCGTTGAAAGGTCGAATTGATGAAGGTCCAAATAATCACCTGATATATTTCTTTGGAAAGGGTGGGGGGGGGGGGGGTACTGGAATTTGGGTATGTTGGGCCACAGAATGGCCGGTGAATTGATATTGTCGGGCTGGAGGATGCTTGTGGGGCTGAGATATATAAACAAATGGGTTGAAGCCAGGTCAAAAGAGGGTCTTCAAAAACCGAGGCAACAAAATGTAAAATTATTTCTGTATACTTGAGAGGAGTCAATTTGAAAGTTTGACCAATAATAAGGCCTTGGAGAGCATTTCCAAAGAGACACATTGCAAAGTGATACAGTTGTGCTATCACAACAAAAACAGTGTAATGACATGTACTAAAGAAAAACAGAGTTTGGACGTCTCAGCAAATGATTAGTAACAAATCTATAATAACTAGTTGATAACAAACATTTATAATCTGGTATCTGTCTAGGGACGCTCATAAAAATACATGTAAGAGGGAGGAAGAAAAAACCTGTAGTACAGAGGGTAAAGCAATCACTGAATGAGACTTCGGGCTGAAGTTTTGATTGAACTCAGCGATGGAGAAAATTTGCAGTTGCAGTGAAGTTGCAGTGAATTGTTTGGAAGGCAGTCTAGTGTTTTTAAAGAAACGACTAAAAGTATATATGGAAAAACACTAGACTGCCAGACTTCTAACTAGTGTATGAACATGTTTATGGAAATCAAGTTTACTGTCCAAATTATGTGAAAAACGCCAGTCTCTCAGCCTGCTGATACAGTTACCATGATACTACAATGTACATGTACATTGTACAAGTTCTATTGTGTAAACAATTTGCATGAAATCGAAGATCCTGACCAAACAAAACTTGAAATTTCAGCATCAAATCAAGACCAAGGAGATAACTCCACTGTTCCATGCCAGCTGCCCGTTATGTAAATCACTCTAAACATGCAAACACTTGAACCATCTTGAACGTTGTATAATGTCAAGTCGAGTCGGAGCTTCCCAATTAATAGTACTTTAGTTGTAGAATACCTAGCAGACTAGTGATGAACCCTGTACACACTGAAGTGACACAATGAACAATAAGAAAAGAACAACTCACCAAGTGCCTTTTCCCAAATCCATACAGAGAGTAAAGAGTGAAGCAGTCACAGAATCACACAGTTATGATCCACTTGAGACACACCTCCTCTCTCCTGTCTACAAAAAACCTCTCTTTACTACATGTACATGCACAGTCACAGATGTGTACTACACACATGCACCGTTAAAATTCCATGAGCAAGGAATGACGGAGGAGAAGAAGAAGACGTTGTTGAAATTCCAAACACAGCTACGTGTAACTTCAGTCACTGGGGTAGGAATCACCCTAGATACTCTGCCCTGAGAAATACACACGTAAGCACCGGACCCTGGTGTTTTAGACCGATGATGATGCTGGCTGACACCAACCCAAACTTGTGTCTGGACCCAGCAAATGCAGAAAAAGAACTGTCAGTGTGGAGAGGGGAGTGAATGGGCTAACAGCAACGATCTGTCAAAAGTGTGGGATGGTGCATCTGGTCCCTAGCAGTCATGCCCATATATGAACAATGGTACAGTCATTGCCCAGTTATACATGATGAGCCCACTGTGTATAATGATGCTGCATGTTTGTGTTGGTGGAGACTGACTGGGCTGTACCACTATGGTTAAGGGGGGATCCAGAGAGATGAAATACATGCCAAAGCAAGCAATGGAATAGAGTTTTGGTTTCACAGGAAAGAGGGGGCGGGGGTGGTCATTGGTCTTGGAACATGTGTACTCCTCTGGTGGATGGTGTCGCAGTCATCACATAACTCTTACTGGCTGTTACCATGGAAACTGGGCAAACTTTTATGTGGGTCAATGGCATCACAACTAATTCATGTTATGAGCTTTTTTTATCTGAAAATCAATTTCTCCCTGCGAGTGTACAAGGATTTTTGTTTTACACGAACTGCGAAAATCGATCGGAGGCAATAATTACATTGTTACAGCATGAAAAGGTGTGGCATGATGTCCACAACCAGACAAAGTATGTACTGAGTACACACTGCCAAATTCAGGCTCGATACTTCACGGAGGCAACAAATTTACAATTTTCCTTTATTAGAGGTGCCCTTTACCAAGGAGAAAATGCCTTGGTGCCGTTGCCCTTTCAAGTATCAGGCCTGCAAGTTATACAGAAAAGCTGTGAGAAAACAAACATGGAAAGCTACAGACATCCTCAATGAAACCAAAACACAATAAAATTAACTTACAGGCACAGAATACCTTTGGTTTTTGGAACCGTTCGGTTGTTTTAATTCTATACATGTACGTATGTACAATGTACATAGCCTGTGAAAATTTCATTTCAAAAGGTAGTAACATTTTTGAGGTATCGCCGAAATTCCGGAGCGGTTACAACATGTATGTCCACGCAGGAAGAATAATCCGTAATTGGAGTACATGTACACAATCTGAGAAATGCTTCTGACAGTAACATTTCTCAGATTTAAATTTTAGCAGATAAATACTGATATCTTTGTCCATAACCACATTACTTTGAAGTGAAAAGATTTTCCAAAGTGTGTCATACTATCGAAAGTTGCTGTACTTCTAATCAAGTATTTTGTGTATTGCCATTATCATTAATTTTAAGAGTGATTACCATCGATTTCTGGAACACCAGCTTCAGCCCCAACGTGCACCTCAACATGGAAAATCGACATGCTGTACACATAAGTTACCAATTGAGCACTGCACCAAAATAATACCATCTAATAAAAATATGCCTTTGACCTTATTTTGAGGATATCGAGCTTCAGATCCAAAGACTGGACAAAAACCCTGGGGACACCACCGTAAGGATAGGTCAATAACTTGCACTATGTCACCAAACATCTGAATAGACAGGTCTGACATGCAAGATTGGTTCAAACTTAATTAAACCTACTACACTTTTACATCAGGGTTCTGCCCAGGTTTTTCCCAAAACTGTGGGGCATTCTGGACCAAAATGTTTTGATGTTTGGCCGAAGCACGCTAAAATCTTCAGAATGTTTCCTACTTGGTGTTTGTCTTAGTTTTAACAACTCTACTGTGCAATCTGGGGCATTCTTTATGGTTTTTTCTCGATTTAAAAAATTGTATTTTATTATTATTTTTTTCGCTTCGTATTAGGCCAGTTGGCCAGTAACTCCAGCAGCTAAACAAGTCCTGCAGTCTAGGGTTTCCCAAACAATTTATTTTTAAGAAATTTACAAATATACACTTTAGCGTTTAGATTCTAAAGCTCAGAGGTGAAGCAAGTTCTACAAAAGAAATGAGGTACATGTATTTTGGGTCTTGTAACAATATTCCTGGTCCAGTTACAGTTCTGAATTTCAGGACTTACATGTAGGCCTATGGGCCTAGCTGTCTAGTGAAGATTCTCTTGAAATTCAAGCCCATCTCTTTACATGTAAGTCTGAGTTTTTATTTTTTTTTTTTTTTTGGACATTAATTAGTAAGCCAAGCAGAGTCCACAAACGTCACTCATCTGCAACCTATTTGTCTGCAATTTAATATCATCTGTTGGACCCAATTGGCACAATTGCATGACTGTGATGAATGAGCATGAAGAAGAAAGTGTTCCGCCAGCTGTATGCCCACTGGGAAATATGCGGGAGGTGGATGAACAAGTTTTGCGCTGTCTCTTCTCGGCTGTGAGCAATTACATCTCAACCCATTTTTCAAAATGTGAAGAGCATTTTACCGCTTCTATATAAAGTGCAGGTCAAATTTGATTGGTGAGGCCGACAGCGGTTTGCGCATGCGTTGGCTCTTAATTGCGCAACAGACCCTCTATCATACTGCTGCCCTCTTCATCAGATTCCATACATAAGAAGTGGCAACGACAGTAGGGCAGTGTCCAAATTGGCAGCTTTGGCAGTGGTAATGACCGAAATGCCAAAAAGTCCTACTAGTCAGTGAGGCTCCAGCCGACAGCCGTAGCCGAGGTCGCTTGATTCACACATGGCTTATTTAAATTCAAAAACAACATAAAAGGCACCAGACTATTTTCTCATCCAGCCTCAGTATGGTGTGGTTTACTGAAACAAAAAGAGAAGCAAGATGGATGTTCTGTAAATCTTTGATTGCTGACCAGTCTGCAGGAGCACCGTAGGGCTTCTTCCACACCTCAGCTAAGGCTCCATCCCCGGCTCAGGGCTTCGTTCAAAGTGTACACTGCTCCAAAATTGATGACGGAGAACAAGCCGAAGCCAGAGCCCAAGCCAGAACTGGAGCCCAAGCCAGAGCTAGAGCCAGAGCCCAAGCTGAAGTATGGGAAAAAGGCCCTAGAGTGTACTGTACATCATACTACATGGGTACCAAGGAAAGGAAGGAAATGGCTAACCTTCCTTGGACCTTTGTGAAACTCTTGGCTTGGTACAGTTGCTAACAAGAATGACTGTAGCATTAAGGCCGACTTGTTGTCTGTGTAACAGAGGTCAAATTTGGGGGAATTTTTTTTTTACAGACCCAGAGTTTTTGTTTCTACAAGACTGCAATCAAAATGAGAAAAAACAAAAACTATACAATTTTATTTCAACAATCACTAAGAGAAGATTTGTCTTATTGGGTACAGTATAGCACTTCTATACTCAACAGAATTGACACAAATTTATCATAAAGGTTAACAGTTCAACAACTTTTTATTTTTATTTCAAGCTGATAGGGCCTACACGGCAAGGTAATGTCTGTAGGGCCTACATGTATTCATTCAATTGAACATGCTGAAAACTACAAGACCATCGGACTTGTACAGTTTGGTCATGAGTTTACTGGCCGTGCTAATATTACTGGTCTCATGCTAAAATCCCCGACCTCAGGCATGTCAGGCCCGCGGTCTAGTGTTAATTTTGAGCCCTGGTGTTCTACATGAAATCCTTAAATAACAAAATAGCACTGGCAATAAAAACTAAGCAAAACAGTCATAAGCTGCACAGCAAATTTAGAGTCAAGTTCCAACCACAAATCAAAGGCTTTTAGAGCAGCTACGGTCCATGTATTGCAAGTAACACAGACAGATGCGGACAGCTCAAACACACAATTTATACACACTGTCTGATGAGTTTGGCTTCCAAAATAAACGCCACAGTCAAGTCAAGTATTCCATTTCACTTCGCCATGTCCAATCATGAACAAACCATGGCTCCTCCGATTCAAGCCCAGCGCCAGGAGCATGGATCTGACTAATAAATCACAGACCCTCTGCAATTAGTGTGAAGCTGTGAATGAGGGAGAAGATTGAGCAGACTTGGAAATTACGTCTCATAAATTAACATCTGACACCTGGCTGGCGTTCTTTTTATAGCAGTTTTTAGTTACAAGTGTCATCGTCACATGAATGGCGTGCCCAACTTGAAGATTTCGGTCAACAACTTCCATCGCGCACACTACTAAAAAAACCTGTACTGAACCTGTAGAAAAGCAAGGCAAGTATCCCAAGGTGAAGGGGGAATTCCAACTTTCAATAAAAAACTACCGTAGCTTTTTATTTGATGACCCCTCCCTCCACCATCCTCCCCTCCCCCACCTCCCAAAATGATGCTTCTAAAAGTTGTTAATTATTAAGTTGATGTGTACAATGCATGCACCTTGGGTACATTTAGAGCATACATGTACAGTTACTGCATGAGTATTGTACAATGTAATCAAGCTGCCAAGCAAATAAACAAGTTCTATCAATAGATTTTCTCCCAACTACAAAATCACGGCGATGACAAGTTGAAATGTCAGGACTTTGTTATCCGGTCAATGCGGAATGATGTCTGGCTACCAGAGCTATTTTAACGCGAACCGCTATGTTCCTATTACATGGTCTTCATAGCTAGAAAAAACTGGTACTTTGTAGCGACATTATACTGTACACACGAGGGACAATGTTTGCAACACAGATGGGATATCAATTGAAATTGCGAGCCAAAATAGAACTCATATCAATCAACTGAATTAAATTGAATTTAATAAAATGGCACAAATATGATCAACAACAATTGCTGACCTTTGTCAACTGTAGGTGCTTTTGGTACAAAACAACTTTGCAGGGTTCTGCAATACAACAATATAATTTGAATTGCAATGCCTTATTACTGCAGGAACAGCTACAGTTTGTGTACACAATGAACAGAATGTTCCTATTTTTAATCATGGGTTATTATCTAAGCTAGCATGCCAAAGGTGAGAGAGAAGATCTGTGAACATTGTCTCAAGCTTGCAGATCACCGTGTCCCTCACCTGCAGCTTGCAGCTCACCCAACCATTCTCTGGGAGCCCAGATTTGGGACTTTGGGCACAGCCTCACAAGAGAGAAGATGTCTCTCCTTGGTGGACATGCTGAAATGGGATGACCACTTGGCCAGTGCTGAGAAGTTGTGTTACTGCGTGCTGGACCAGGTCAACTGGGCAAGCAAAATCTTTACAATTTTGGTTTTCAGACTGATTTCTCTTTCAACTCTGTTAAGTGTTGACGAATACTTATATGTTCTCATTTAATGAGAATGAAAAAAATTGTTTACACAATTTAACGTTAAGATATGTACCTCATTTGTATAATATACAAATGAGTTATTTAAATGTTAAATTGTGTAAACAATTTGTTTCCCTTCTCACCATGCTCATTTCAATTCTGGTCTTGTTACAAAAATTCTGGTCAGGATCAGGATCAGGATCAATATTCTCAACACTCTTTATAGAGCAAAACGAGAAGAGAGGGTGTGCGCGATGTAGTTTTTAGTTGCTTCTAAGGTGGATTGTAAACAGCTCCTTTCAAGGTCTTGTTGTCCGTGATTGATATATTATCTGTTGGTAGTGCGTTCCAGTCTTTAACTGTTTGAGGGAAGTATGAGTATTTGAAGCAGTCTTTGTTTGCAGAGAACAGTTGGTAGGCCTTGCTGTGATTGTGTCTAGATTGGCGTGTGACCGGTTGTAAGAACTTTCCTGCCGGGACGGCAGCCTGGCCATGGTGGATTTTGTGGAGCATTGAGATTCGTGCCACTCTCCGTCTGCTTTCTAAGCTGTCCCAAGCTGGAGAGTTTTTAGCATGGATGTAACGCTACTGGTGCGGTCAGTCTCTGCAGACGAAGCGGGCTGCTCTTCTCTGTGTTCTCTGGTCTAGTAACACTTTTTAGCAACATGTGCAGCACCTGTGGATTTTTCCCCAAATTTAAGCCCTGAGTGTAACTGTAATGTCTATGCTTAAAAGCTTGACAACTTTTAGCTGACCAACAGATTTTTCCGCACAAACTTTGGTGGTTTTAGCATGGTTTCAATTTGTTACATTGTACAGCAGAATAAACAAAAACCAGGAAAGGTTGCTGCAGTCCCTTTAAAGAAACCACTCTTCTTTCGATGTGTGAGTTGCCGACTGCCAACTCAGTACATAAATACACAAGGGCACAGTGGTGATTGCAATGCTTTTTACAGACCATAATGTGTGGGATAGATTGGAGAGAAAGTCACGGGAAAACATCCGGCTGGCGATGACATGAAAACATTGAATGTTCAGTGTATTAACACTGTAGTCTCTTCTCCATATTTGGACTTGATATTTCTGTAAGCTACATGTACCCTTACCCCCCCTTTCCCTTTGATACATTAATTAAAAGTTAAATGCAGAATTGAAATGGCATTTTATACCTTGATACGCAGTTCCTGAAGTCTGTTTCCTTTTCCTCGGTCTAACTGTCAGCGCTTTACACACAGGAAGTACAAGCCACTTGATCTTGGTGAAACACATTTCAAACATTTTGACAAGCCGCAACCGAGCTACCAAAAAACTGGAGAACAAAACTTCCGTTTGTTTTGCAGTAACCTGATGTCTTTGGAGGATCCGCCGTGTGGCTTACAACGTACAGTACGCTGGATGTCAAAACGTGTGTTTGTAGTGGAGACTTCCTGAAACTGATCAACATTAGAGTCTTCTCGCTGGTCGGACTTTGTCAAATCTCATCTTACTCCAAAAACAAATCTCCCCCAAAACGAGCTGCCCAAACTGAAGATGAAACTTCCTTTGTATACAGTAACAAGGAAAGACTTGAAAGGCTCTGTGGTGTAGTTAACAGTAACTGAATAGTAGGACGGTGACCGACACTGCTCAATGGTTTCCCACTCAGCTCACAGCCACTGTGAGATGCCAAATATTGTCATATAGTTTCCCAGGTAAAAACCAAAAACTGAGTCGACTGAACCTCCAAAGTTGAGTTTTGTTCACACCTGGCAATTCAAGACGACAAAGCTGTGGTTGTGGGTTGCGGTAAAACAAAATAGTGGAGGGTTGACCGAGCTGGATGTTGCTTTCTCCTTGATGGACAAAACTAATAATGATGAAGATTAACGAGGGTAGTAAATTATTTCAGGATATGGATAATAAAAGCAAGATGACGCATCTGTCCTTTTAGGAAACAAGAAACCAGGGCTGAGCCATTTGGGGGCGAGATCGGTGCCGACAGAAACGTAGGAGCTTTGGTACAATCTATCAACCATCTTTGGGCGGGGATTTCTGAAAGGGGGATATGATCTGGTCAGGGATGGGGATTGGGATCTAGGGAATACATGACAAGAGTACTTTTTAGAGTTAAGGGTACACACGAGGTCTCCAGATGTGTGTACCACTGAGGTGTTAGTCACGATGTGGAAAAAGAGTGTCATGTGCCTTGAGCATCCTTTAAGGTGAATTTTCGGGACATACATTAGGCCCTACAAATTATTTTTATTAGACCATAGACTATTCCTCTCAACAACAAAATGTATGAAGATTCGAAAAAGGTAAATGGTACACAAGTGTAATGTATGTAAAAAACCAATTCTGTAGGCGGACATTTACATAAAGTACAGCTGTAAAACTCTCATACATGTAGAACTTCTTCCCTTGCTTTTTGCCTGCTTTTAAAGGATTCAAAATACTGCAATGCCACACCTAAGACTGCATTTTGGTGGTCATAACCAACAACTACTTCGGTCATTGGCCAGCGATTAACCGATGGCCAATTGGTTACAACCGTTTGAACCGAAACGGTTACTGGTTCTGACCGCCAAAATGCACTTTGCTTGCTGTGACCAGGCCCAATGTCATGGTGCTGCTTACCACAGTATACATATTCTGTAGGCCTACAATGTACATATGGCGCTACATAAAGCTTATGATTCTATGGTACAGGTACAAAAGCACAGTAAGCTTCACAGTAAGCTGGGGGTGATTTCACAAAGAGCTAAGATTGATCTTAACCGTGTATCAATCTTAATTGCTAAGCAAAGTGTGATGTCACAATAGAAATCACTATGGCAATGCTGATAACTCATCTTAAGATGAGTCTTAGTGCTTTGTGAAACCCAGCCCTGGGCCCAGGGCCCAATTTGATAAACAGGGGTGATAAAGCTGTTCAGCAGAAAATTCTGCTCAGCACATTTCTTTACTTGGCAAGAAATGAGCGGGGTACCGGTGGCAACAATGTAAACTTTATCGAATGTTGGCTGGTAACCTGTCTCTGCTAAGCAAGATTTTTCTGTGCTTAGCAAGTTTTGGGGCTTACAGGCTTTAGGAAATTAGGCCCTGATAGGCAGTATTGAGGACATGTAAATAAAATACATGTATGTATTGTAGTCCTCGATGCATTCCTGTTCCAAATGTACTGTTCAATCCACATCATGAACTTCTGTAACTACAACATGTACAATGTAAAAACATTTCAATACATGCAATAATGGCTACAATCCTTCCTCGTCAAAAGACTAGTGTGTTATTTAGCCAGAAGTACAGGTATGAAGTAATGAAAAATCAATACGTTTGCACAAATGTACTGTATACAGTACAAGAAACTTCATATTTTGGGGTGATGGTACATTGTGCAATTGGTAATTACTGCAAGAGGTCTCTCCAGTCTCCACAGTACTTCACATGGCCCACAGGCACCCCTCTTACATGTCTTACCTATTCCCAATCAGTGTACCACAGCAATAAACATCACTTGAACCACATGAATGGCCCCAGGCCAAGGATACTACAATCATATCATGATATCATCTTGTCAAAACACACGCCTGGAATCTGCCATCAGGTAAGATGAGGTCAGAGCGTGACCTGGAAGTCAAAAGAGCCTTGTTGCTGGCACAATACTGCTGCCAAGGTGACGAGCCAGTAGAATATGCAACATGTCAAGGGTTTCTGTTGTCCCCATCCAAAAAACTTAAATCTAAAGTGGAATTAGTAGCCAAAGGGAGCTGATCAAGGATAGGATAACTTTGCCGTGATCATGTTTGGCACTGTTGGGAGAATGAATTGTAAGGAGCAACTTGAACAAATTTAGCAAACAAGCAATCAGACAATAGGAACTTTGGGACATTTTCCCTGGTTTAGGGCACTTCTTTGAGGAAAAAAATGTCCCTTTCTGTTATAAACTTTACAAAGTCCATCATGGTAAACACATAGGGCACTAACGGCCAATTGCTAGGGGTGCTGTGAGCCAGAGTTACTGTACATAAAGGCACTTTCACACAAAAGAAAGTTCCTGTGAAATTCAACAGAGAATTAGGTTTGTAAACCTCATCACACTGGAATTGCTAAACTAGAGATTAGAGAAATACGTTGCTAATTCACAGGTTTGTAACCTACCGGTACTTTTGGGAATTAGAGTTATAAGAGAAGCAACCCCAGGGTTAACATACAGACTGTTATATTTTCCACAGAAAAATTGAAATGAACAAGTCGTAGTGACCTGAATACAAATTCCCCGGGAATTTCCTTGGGTTTTTATTTCTTTGGAATTGTCGATCTGTAATAATGGTGAACAGGGATTTAGACGTCAGAATCCGTTTTCATGGCTACTGCTTAAAAGGCATTAGGCCCTACATGTAGTGTATTGTACATACACTGTAGTACACACATGAGTAAAACAAAAAAAGTCTAAAATCTAGACATGGCATCTGCTAATGTACATGTGTATCTTCTTTATGGAATTTGTTTACTGCAAAATCAATGCCTCAGGCATGCGATCTACTCCCACTAAAAAACCACAGGTATTTCATCATTCATCCACTGGTCATGCTGGTAGTGCATTGGCATGTCACCAACAAACAAAAAAAACACCACACACACACACACACAGGAAAAGTAGTCTTCGGTGTTGCAAGCAACATCTGCAGTTGTCACAACAATATTTTTCCCAATACCGGCGTCAATATGAAAAGCGATACCGATCCTTTGGTAATCAGTCTCCATTATCACAGTGTAGAGATTGAATCTCCTGAAGTATTTGGCCCTTTGTGCCCAATAATGCAACCCCTACTTGACACAATGCCAGCTATGGAACTAAGCCAGGTTTAGGTCATGTTTACCTCCTGTCTGAAGAGCGGAAATTCTTTTGTCAATTTGTAAATTGTCAAAGTGGGACAAATAAGGCACAGTCCGCTCTGTAGTAACAGGGTGGGGGGAGTGGATGGGCTCCGGCAAACCAGGTACTGTACACCACATAAAGAATGTACAGAAGAAAATACTCAATCTGGCATTTTGAGATAAAATGCACACGTAAAACCTGACAGAAGAGCTGAAATTCTGTTGTCAATTTGTAATTGTCAAAGTGGGACAAATAAGGCACAGTCCGCTCTGTAGTAACAGGGTGGGGGGAGTGGATGGGCTCAAGCAAACCATGTACCATACACCACATAAAGAGTGTACAGAAGAAAATACTCAATCTGGCATTTTGACATAAAATGCATGCATCAAACCTGACAGAAAAAGTTTGTGTACCTGCAAGTAGTCAAAACTCATCCATCACAAAATCTTGTACTCCCTACAAAAAAAATGTTAGCACAATGCACATACATGTACATAATTTCTACAATGACATGTTTAAAGACAATGTTCAACGACAATGTTCAAGTTAAGAACTTGTATGCGTCCATTTCTTGTCTTTGAGCAGTTCTTCGAACATAGTTCCTACAGGCAAGACAGGTACGTGTGTGACATAGTTCAGCAAAATCAGTGGGACATATACAGTAAATATCATATTAATACATGTTCGTCACTTCAGTGCGCCAACAAAATGCCCTCCTTTTAAAAGTAAATTGTTGATTTACATGTAGCTTAGTGGAAAGCGAAGGGGGTAAAAGCTACCTTTGCAGGGGTGGGGGCAGGGGGATAGTAGCATACAAATAAAAAAAGAGCTCAACATCCAATCACACATCTCCAATTCAGTTTGGCTTGTATTGTTATAACCGAAGTTGTAAGAATGTTATGCATATATTTGCACCATAGTGCTCAGTAAGATCCCCTCAAATTGAGAAGTCTCTGCACCTGAAAGGCAGGATGTCCTTTGGTAAAAACTCTACACAAGTTAATGACCAGGAAAACTTACTTGGTAAAGAGCACTCGGGAGCTATTGATGAATTATAAAACTTTGTTAGAAACGACCCCCTTTGAAGTAATTAGTTTTCAAAGAGGAAGAGGCATCTGAAAGCACACAACTCTATGCAACAAGGGTGGGTTTTTTCTTTCTGTTGTTATTTCCTGCAACTTCGATGACCAATTGAGCCCAAATTTACACTGGTTTGTTATTTTAAATGCATACTTTGTGATGTGTGACACCAAGTGAGGATACTGGTCTTTGACAATTACCAAAAGCATACCCTGCCTTTTAATGGTGAAAACCTTCAATACAGGTATTCAGGCCTCATTTTTGCCAGTGTCCTTCCTGGATCATCCCATGGTATTCCCGCTGACACTGTCTGCCATTAACAGATCCACTGGCAGATAGTCCATGACACTGAATACAGTAGTTAATCCACCAACAGCCCTTATCTTTATAAAACCTAAGACAAGCAACAGGCCACAAGCAGTCCTAATGGTCCTGGTGCCTGGGTTTCGAAGTTTCATTGAAACTGTACAAGGTACAGATTGTAATGTTTAGCCTACTCAGTGCTTCCACTTCAGCTCATTGCACTCCAACGATTCAGCAATTTAAACTGTTAGTTTTCCTACCAAAAAAATAAGGAATACTTAATTTCAATACAAACATGCACATTCTTCATTCTCCAAGCAAATATTAGTATCTGATCAACAGGCTGATACCAAGTCCTAACAAATGATGGCATGCGTTGTAATCATTTCCCTGAAACAGTGGTCTGCTAGCCAAATGCCGGAAGTTGAGGACTAGTAGACATTTCTTATCCTGCCATGTCTGCTGCCGCTGGTCCATTTCATTGATTCCCAATTGATGCAGGCTATGTGTGTACACATGCACAGATCATTCCTAAGGCTTCAAATTCAAGTTAATTTGGAAGAGTGAAAAAGCTTCCAGACTACACTACAGTTAGTACTAATAAAACAACAAGCTACCATACATGTACATTAAATGCAAGAACATTAAGTCCCACTTAACAGGGGGAAAACCCTTGGTTCATGGCACTGCCAAAGTTTTAAAGTGCCATTTAAGACAGAGTCACCACTTTTTTCCCCATTGATAGATCCAAAACATCCAAAAACCTTTACAAGTTGAAAACAAATCCCACAGTTTAGCCTCAGCTTGCCTCGACTCTGCACTGAATTTCTATCAATGTTGAGCGCTAAATAGCTAACTACAAGTTTCAATGCGACCTGTCATTGTCAAACCTAAATTGGGTCGTAAATTACTTAATGTATGAGAGCTCTGCGCAATCATCTGATAGCGCCCTCTTTGGAATCAATTTCCTCGGGCCATGTTACATAGTATCGCATGGCCACATGATCTCCTCGTTACCAATCAAAATGGATCAACTGTCCCAGTTATTTAGCAATAGATGCATTACAAGTACCAAGTGTACATTACACGTAGTACACAATAATTGTACATGAAATGCCTTTGAGATATAAACTGAAATCTGTCCCCTGACACAAGGCATGCCATACAGTGTACAATGTCCATGAGGTACATGTATGTCTACAAGGAAAGACTTCCCATTTCAATTTCATTGTAATGTGGGTAGCCTACCACTTGAGTTTTAAACAGCAAGAAAATAATCTGGAATCAGCATTTCAGACTTGCGCTTTGCGCTGCATGTTGGCCTAAATCAAGCATACCCCCAAAAGGAACAGGTCATAACTTGTGCATTGTACAATCATCAGTTACGCATTGACCAAATTCACCTGACGTCATCACACAATCAATCTTGTTGACGCCATTTGGGGAGTCAGATTCCACGTAGGTTACTGACGGTGTGCATTTTAGGCACTTTGTCTTATAGATGCTTTTTGACTCCTAAAATGGCAGACCAACGGCAGAGAGTAGCTGTGTCTGGTGTTAGAGCAAGGGGTCTACATGTGTGTTTACTAGACCTGGGGCCGATTCCACAAAGAGCTAAGATTGATCTTAACTTCAAATCAATCTTAATTGCTAAGCAAAGTGTGATGTCACAATACCAATCTCTATGGTGATACTGACAACTCGCCCATGAATCTTAGTGCTTTGTGAAATCAACCCCTGGGCGACTAGTGTCAAAGTCACAACTATTGATTGCTACATGTCTAGTCACGACTGCTGTTTTCCAACTACTCGGATAACCGTGTTGCCACAACTACTAGCGTCAAAGTCACAACTAATTGACTAGTCGGGAAGTGAATTTCACTAGACGCCCGAGCCTACATGTAGTGATACTGATAAAATTGACTACATTTCCATTTTGAATTTAAGGGACCCTCAAATGAGTATGGTACATTTACACCGTACTTTAAAAAACTTGATTTCCCTACCCAAAAAACAAAAAGTGTTACTGATTGCAAACTCATATGATTGCAATACTTTGTGTTGTCCATCAAAAATGCAAATATTCCATGCAAAGAAACTTTCGTGCGATAAAGTTAAAAAGATGTGTGCCATACTGCCTTACAAGTATTCAATTTCAAAGTTTGTTATTAATAATAATAAATCAACTGAAAATATACCTGCTGTGAACCCCTTTTTATATGTTTCCAATTTACTTAATTTTAAATAATTGTTCTCTGGAAACGCCCACAAAAACAAGCCTGGCTCATGATGTAATGTGACATCACTGGTGGAACAAGAAGTGCTTGTGCTACTACATGTACAACAGTACGTGCCTGTATGGTAGCAATGAAATACATTTTACATTCCTTGTTCCCCCAGCTTGGCGTCACGTCATGAGCAAGGCCTGTTGTTGTGGGCGTTCACAGATAGCATGATTTTACATGATGATGTAATTTACTAAATGGAATAAATTTTGTTACAAATAAATAAAGGGGATAGTAAGAAGTACACAGTATAAATTACTTTAATTACAAACTGTTGGAAAAGGTAGTGTGGCACACATCCTTACACCTGATGCTGGTTTCGCTGATAATGCAACAACTTTGTAAATTGTGGTTACCTTGTCTGTTATCATGAAGTAATGAATACTTGCAACTTCCATCTGCATTAGTACAGATAAAATGCAAATTCCATTCAAAACAGGAAAGAACTTATTGACTTTTTACCCTTCTTCATTCAAAGTTAACTATCTTCGTTGGCAGTTACATGTGTACAATGTTTATCTTCAATCCTGGAAATCTTAATGACTTAGCAGGGCTTGAATTTGGGGGACAATTCCACAAGACCGAAGGGCCTGTAACTCAACATTTTTTATCGTACCAGAATCTAATTTACCAAGACCAGAATCTAAATGACTGAGAAAGAATTATGATGAGGTACATTCAACTGAAAAACACAAGACCGCCGGACTTGCCCAGTCACGAGTTTACTAGCCCAATGCTTTAAAGTCACTGGCCTCAGCCCTGTGGTCCAGTGTAAAATTCGAGACCCGATGACTTTGACGAAATCTCAAATAATTTGACACAATTATTAAATTATGCAATATCTTCCATGACTTTAAACAAAACAAAACACAGTAATTCAGGATACAGAATATAACACAGATTTAGAGATAGACCACTTTTTATGACTTGTTTTAAAAAAAAATATTCCTTGTATAAAAATCAAACTAAATAGGCCTATATAATGACAATATTGTCAAAACAAATACAAGATAAATGTGAGATTGAGTCCTAACTTGTACCAGTTCTTGTACATGTACTTTGTTTTTGGATTTGGTAAAGGGCAAGGTACATACATGTAGTTTGTTCATAAAGAGCACCTCTATGAGAAAACTTTCGAACTGGGATATTTTAAGGAGCACCAAAGCAATGACCAGGGACATGGGTGTTCACTTCCTCCATGAAGAATGGCCTGCATAATCTATGAAGTAGACTGTAATATTTTTTATGAGGGCTTTGATTCCCAAGCAAAGGCCTAGAATAACAATAACATGGAGGTCACAAGCTCTGTTGCCCCTGGTCTTGGCCTTGGTGCCCCTTCAAAGTTTCCCATAGACTTACAGATTTTCCAATAAAAGTGCTGTTTACAAAATTATAATTTAGCCTTCCCCTCTCGGTCTCAAAGATGGAAATTCAGGCCTGCCAGTGTTTATAAAATTGGCCATAATTGGACGCGGCATTTTCCTTTTTAAAACGTCAAACAAATATTTTGATTCCAGGGTAATAATAATTATAATCATAAGGGTAACATGAATGTTTAGGCATCTCATCATCTCTGATCTATCCAAATAGTCAGAAAAAACTAACAATTTTATTATTTTTCTAGAAAAAGAAGTAGAAGTTGTTAAAAAGGTGACGTGGATCTCCATGACAATGTCACTTTTTTGTGCTTGTTCCAACGCGCCGATCATGCTAAAAAAAAGCACTGCAGTAATAAATTTTGAGAGACAGATTTCTTCTTCTAGCTACTTCTAAATTAGAAGTAGCTTGAAGAAGACCAGCTTTAGTATAGTTAATAATAGTCAGATAGAATGTTGAGAGTTAATGCAATGCTTTAATGGGCAATGGGCATCGTGTGGGTTGAGAACAATTTTCCAAATCAGACTGCAACTTTTCCACTCGCAAAGACGAAAAAACAACTTCATTTGGATAAATAAGATACTATTTTTGTCAACTCAAAATGAGAGAAAAAGTGGCCGTTGGGATTGGTTTCAATCAATGGCTTTTTTTCTCTTTCTGTTACAACATTAGCCCCACTTGTGTGGCCAAGGGACAGGAAACCTGAATCCTTGGCCACACGTCGTCACCCATATTTTCGTCAGCCCACCGCCCATAGAGGCGCATTCCCTACGGGCGGGTCGGCGGTTTAAACCACCTCAATGTGTTCACCTACCTCTTAGCTTGACCTGGGTGTTTTGGGTGATTACATAAATAACAATATCAAAAGATATTTCAATTCAAAATTTTGAACTTCATCCGAATTAGATTTTCGCGACATGTACTGAGCGCGGCCATTTTGGATTGATTCTAATCGTGCCAATCAATTCATGACATCACCGGCCGGCCAGGTTGTGGGCGGAGTGGATACATAAAGCAACCATTGCAATGTGCGCATCTTCGCTCCGCCCACAACCCGGCCGGCCGGTGACGTCATGAATTGATTGGCGCGATTAGAATCAATCCAAAATGGCCGCGCTCAGTACATGCCGTGAAAATCTAATTCGGATAGAGTTGAAAATTTTGAATTGAAATATCTTTTGAAATTGTTATTTATGTACAAGTACTCACCCAAAACACCCAGGTCAAGCTAAGACTAAGAGTAAGAGGTAGGTGAACACATTGAGGTGGTTTAAATCGCCGACCCGCTCTTAGGGAATGCGCCTCTATTGTTTAATCGGTGGGCTGACGAAAATATGGGTGACGACGTGTGGCCAAGGATTCAGGTTTCCTGTCCCTTGGCCAGACAAGTGGGGCTATTACAACATGTACATGTACACTACAAGTTTGTTGATTCAGTCAATGTTCAATTGCATTGTGAAGGGATACAGTCAATTTAAGTCACACGGAAGAGGTGGGATAGTAATCCAATCAATAAATCATGAAGGATTTCCTCCATCTACATGTCTATTGTTCACAAGTCCATCTCCCTTTACAAGTTAACAAAGTTTAATTCGACTTGTTGAGTAAACTTAAACAACAAAAACAATACAATTTTGAATGAATGTTTCCTAAACACCGGTTATTTATAGTTATACTATACTAGTAAAATTTATTTAAGAAAGGTTTTCAAGAAATCAATAACATATAACAAAAACCTGAACAAACACTAACTATTAGTATTAAGTAAGTGATCACGGCCCGGTTTATTTTAGGGGCGTTATAACACTTACATTGTACCTGAGCTAAGCGGTGTGTGTAAAATGAACCGTGACTCCAACTTGGAGTCCAAGGAAGACAGACAGAGCGTTAATTAAACCATAAACCCGGACTTATCGTCCGACGACGAGGGACAGGGGGACGGGTCTCAGACTTACCCAAGTCATCCATCTTCAATCTCTGTTTCGTGTCGTCCTTTTTATCTGATGCCACGTGCGTCAGTCACACTTATTTCTCGGTGCGGCTCAAGTAATAATTGATTCATAAAGACGAAATTCTTGTGAGGTTTCGTGTTTTAGTCACGCACTCAAATTACACTGGTGTCAAAACCGCACAACATTTTGGGTCTAGTCCCCTTTCTACCACACGGTGTATTGAATAATAAGTATAGAATTTTAGATGGGTACCAAGCCAAGTCATTTACTCCAAAAACAGGTGGGTCACGTGACCTGAGCCCTAAGATAAAAGTATGTTTCCGATACAGTGCCAGTGGTAACAAATATTATTTTCCTTTTTTTCAGCTTTACGAATAATAAGCAAAAATATAAAACAAAAATACCGTGAACTTATTTCTCTGCCCAGTTGAGTGGTTACTCAACAGACTTGAAATTGCAGTGTAACTGAAATAAATGCAAACCTTTCCCCCAAAAATTAATTTATTTGGATGAATGGGGGTAAACAAGTTTTTATTTGTTTCGTGCCCGCTTCGCGGACGGGGTTCGTGTGTGGGCATGGCACTTAATAGTGTAGACTTTCATCGGTCGCACTTAGTTGTCAGTGTCGCTATGCATTATTTCAACAGATGGCGCCCTTTACTTTTTCTGTAACTTTAACTCTATTTCATCTTTTATTATAATTAAAAACAATTACTATACTTCGAGGGGGCCTCTTGAAAAATCATCTTCATTGATACACTTTTTTAATGTTTCAGGTGTATAACTATATTATGCCATTCGCCACACAAAAAATTGAACGGTATGAATTAATTTCACCAAAACAGGTTCATTACTTTATTCTAAATGAACCATTAAGCGTCTTTTCTTTCCTCTGTGCTCTTACATTGTGGCTCCAATGAAAAAAAGCTAGAGCTACAGGCCAGCACTCTATGCATGAACATCACAATATTGCCAATTATAGTAAACGAGACCAGATAACAACTTAATCACTAAACGCATACACTTTGTTAAACAATTTTTATTTTTATTATCTAGAAACTGAGAATTTGAATTAATACAGCAAATGCTTGAATTGCCTTCTTGCATAAACAACTACCAGTGTCTGAAACAGCTTTTATAAACATGATCCTAATGGTAATAAGTTTCCTTGCCGACTAAAAAAATCTATGGGCATCATGGAAGAGTCTTTTGTCACACACAGAGTGACTGGCTGACAAACTCAGCCAACGGAAAATCAAGTAAAAAAAATATTTTGTTTTAGCTCTCATGATATAACTAATTAGGTTAAAATGTTGAAGTCTACAAATGGCATTTGTGTTCAGCGCAGAGTTGAAACATGCTTAAGTTTAAAACTGGGCGGGTTACTACTTTGAGCTCAACACTTGCACTACGCAAACATTAAATGCAAAAGACGGTTGTTCCTAAAGATTTGAAGTTACGGCCTTTTTTTTTCTCATAATGTCGTAACGGATGCTCATGATACACCATGCAATAACAAGGAGAATGCTATGCTTGATCTTCATATGTGGTCAGTGTCATAGGGGATTTTGTTGCCAGGTGTGCGCGTGACCCCAGTACAGTTAATTAACATGGGCTGAAGGAAGTTGATTCAAAACTGGGTTATCTGACAAAGTTTCTACATAATTCGCCGTATGGAGGGGCAGACTCGCCCACCACACCGGGTGTATACACCCTCTATGTCAGCAATGTACAACAAATATCAATACCATGTGAAATAGTGCATGGCAAACTGTACCAGATTGACAAGAAAGCTGCAATTTGCCATACAGCCAAAACAAATTGCCTCAACGAGGAATTGAACACATACTTGGCATTTTCCAGAGACAATGAGTGATGCACATACATGTATTAATACAATAATGTACTTTGTTCTTTTAAAGAAGCATAACATTTTGTACCATACTGTCAATTACAAATATTAAGTTTTTTGAAAATAAAAGCTGAAAAATCTTGAGATTGGTGCCCCTTTCCCCCACATCAAAAGATGATGAAAATTTCCACAGCCATCATCTCCCATTTAAGATTGTGTAAATTGATTTGCTTGAGCTGTGTACACTTTATGCCTGCAATAAGTCGAGGCTCAGTGAACAGATGGAGGAAAAGAAGAGTCAACCACTCAACATAAATAATTTCTTCTTGTTGTTTGAAACAAGCTGCGCTTTAAGCAACAGTCAAAGGATCTGCATCAACCTTTGAAACAATAATGTTCAGTTTTCCCTCAAATATCACGTCCAGCTTTGACTTCAGTACGGGTAGGTAGCCCCGCTCTGTGTTGCTATGGTTACACACAATGACACTCGTTCCCCTGGCAACGGCGGCCAAGATGTCATGATGTGACATTTCTCCTGTGAGGTACGCATCGGCTGGGACTCCAGACAAGACGCTGGCCCCTGAACCAGCACAAATGGCTACACTCTGCACTTCAGATTCTGAGTCATAGGAAAAACAATGAGAAATGTTCAGCAAATTCAGAATACACTTCAGAATAAAAAATATATCTATGAGGACAGCTTTTTCTTGCTACGCTCACAAGCCTTTATCCTGCTAGTTTCCCGCCAGTTTATAACAATGGTAGCACAATGTCTCTCACTTGACCATACTGCTCTCGCCAGACTGCTCACTCCCGACTACTGACCTACTTAACCATGGTCACAAGAGGCGAAGTCTTGTTGGAGCAGCAGTAACACTAGCACAGCAGCAGTATCACAAGACGAGCAGTCTCCCAAGAGTAGAGTCACATGAAAACCAATACATTGTCACCAGAACAAACATTTAAAGACTTTTCCACAAGTCTACATTGTATACATTAATAAACATATTGGAAAACAGTGATGAATCAATGATACCAAACTGAGCCTAAAGTAGCTAATCTACCCTCTAAATAATTGTATTTGTCACTAAAATTAGCAACTTGAACCTCAACCTTCCTACTGCCTGACCGATCAATATCATCCACTGTCAATTTGAATGATAGATGAACTATGCCACCATGCAATACTATGATATAATGTGTTAAATGCATCTATATGCACACAGACACACACAGTCCACAGTTAATTCTGTGCCCAGCCGCGCCACCATACACAACCCGTGCAGTTCTAGTTTCAAATGGTTGGTCAACCACTAGGAGAAGGCGGGTTATCAAACCGAGTCTTACCTTTTGACATGCTGCTTCCTAGAGCCAGCTGAACATGCTGCAGCTTAAGATGAGTCTTGACAAGCTCTACCATCTTTGCTATGGACATTGGATTGTCCAATTTGCAGATTCTACCACAACCAGTGCCTGGTATTGGTGGCTGGAATGAAACGAAGAGCAGAAGTAGTGAAGGAACGAATGGGATACAATTTCTAAACGAAAGCACTGACATGTGGCGTGTCGTGGCCTAGCAGTTTAAGAGCACCGGACTCAAGCTCTGGGCCCAATTTCATAGAGCTGCCTAAGCAGAAAATAATGCTTAACAATTTCCTGCTAAGCAGAAATGAGCAGGATACCAGTTACAAATTGTACACGTGACATAGTAGTTTGGCTGGTAACCTTATTCTGGTAAGCAAAATTGTATTGTGCTTAGCAAATTTTTGTGCTTAAGCAGCTCTATGAAATTGGGTCCTGGTGTTTCTGCTCAGCAGAGTGTGGGTTCGAGTCCCAGTCGTGGCACTTGTGTCCTCAAGCAAGATAATTGACCAAAATTATTTTGTCCTTCGGATGGAACATTAAGCCTTAGGTTCCGTGTACTTGGAATGGTAGTGCACGTTAAAGAACCCAGAGCACTTACAATGAAAGAGTAGGGGCTAGCCCCCAGTGTTTCTGGCTCATTGCAAGGACCCTCCTTTCCTCAGGCTTGCAAGCTACAGCGATTAAATTTAATTATGAGGCATCCTTGGTTCCATTACAAGAAATATATAATAAGAATGATAATGAACTGCTGAATCTCAATTAATAATATAAAATTCCAAGGATTAAAAAAGAGAAAAATCATATTACAAAAGCTAGATGCATACTTAGATCATTCCTCACCAGCAAACTTTCACAAATATCAGCAGCTTGGGGTTGTAAGCTATGCTCCCAGGTAGTTAAAAGGTATATAAAAAAGTGTATAAAAGGAACCTGCGTGGGTTAAAAGAGAAATAACATAAGTGCCCTGCTTAAGGACACAAGTGCCATGACTGGGAATCATACCCACACTCTGAGATGTTCAGCCATCAGAACTTCAGTCCAAGGCACTAGACAGGTTTGCCAAGACACACCATCTTCTTCTTCTTCTTTCGTTTGATCTCTGGACCAAGTTGAACATTGAATGAAAATCAGATGGTGTCCTCGTCGAGGTCTATGAGGCCCTGCTCGCCTATTGGCGGTCTGAAGTCAGAGCAGTCGTGAATGATGTGGTTGATGGTTTGTGGTCTGCCACACCATAAGTCAGTTGAAAGTGAACATTTATGTCAAACTGATTCTACACAGACCTTTTCAAGTTTTGTAATCTGAACAGACTTCTTGATCTCTGGTAGATCTTCCACAGCTTTCATGAACGAAACCAATCCTTTCTCGCCGCAGCTCACTGTGCACTGAAGCATCCTAGTAAGGTATGAAAATAAGAGAACAAACAAAATGTATCACCAAACTTTTAATCAATATTTATCAACATAATTGTAGCCAAAAATAATGAATATAAAGATGGTCCTTTAATTTCTGATAGAACACTTTTATTGTGTTTCAATTTTATTTAATCCAGTAACAAACCACATGGGAAGCTGACTGGTTAAGTTTAAAAAAATAATTCTGGATTGAACAAAGACAATTTGACTAGAGCAGGACTTGAACCTGAGACATCGGGATTAACATGCCGGTGCTCTACCAACTGAACTATCTAGCCCTAATGTTGGCGGTCTCCCCGCCGGAGGTCACAGTTTCAAGTCCCAAAATCAATCTTTATTTGTTAGCTATTAACACAGAGGGCAACAGTAACTGGGATAATTCAAAAGATGCTAAAAGTTTGCCCAAAATAAAAGGAAAGTGCCAGCACAGCAAGACTTTGTACTGTGTTATTTCATTTTCAATGGCAAAGCTGGAAATCCAAAACGAGGAAATCAGCTGATTAGCTGAAAAGTTGAATGCCAAATAAAGAAAGAGCACCTCAGAAAAAGAGTAATCCTCTACTGAACTGCCCAAATTGGATTTATTAAGTACTGCTGGGCCAAGCAATCCATACCTGGTTGACAAATCTTCCATGCCCATCCATGTCTATAAAAGTTTGGGTTTTGATATTGAATTACTTTGTTGGATATGAAATAATCAGTTTCTAGCCAAAAAGCTCAAGAGATTGGACTAAAACCAATAAGAATTAACAAGGGTGCCCTTGGCTAGAGGTAAATAAAAAGAGACCACTCCATCATGGTTGACACTCGTACATGTAGATGCGCTTTTCTATTGTTTCATCATAGGTTTTTAACTACAAAGATGGCAGCAGGATAGCGTCAATGCATTATACGGTCCGTTCTGAACTCTAAAGTATTATTTGTTTCAATCATTTCCTTTACCCATTCTCAACTTGGATTTTCTTGACTCCGGATGCAGCGAGGTCTGGTGGAAGTGATACTGGAGCCGATGTTTTCTCTTGATATTCAAGCTTGTGGGTTGATCCACCCGAAGAGGCTGAAGGCTTCAGTGGCTCAACTTTGCCAGGACCTACTCACAAATGGTAAAAAGGTGCATATAGAAATTGTGAGAAAAAAACCCTGAAAGTAACAACAACCTCAAAATTGTTAAATTTATTTTTGTTTAAGATATTAAACTTTAAAAAAAAAATCTATCCAAACCCTTTGCATCAATTTATGGATCAATGAAAATAGTTGGATCATTGAGAGAGTACAGTTATAGAAAATGGTATCATATGTAGAGGTTTAACCCCCAATGCAAAATTAACCCCATTTATTCTTGATGCAAAATTAACAGCTAAGGTTAACCCTTCTATACACTGGTACCACAGAGTGCCACAAAGTACCATACCTTCTAACTAGGCTAGCATTGGGTGCATGTTTTTTTCTGTTTGTGCACAGCTGGTATGTGGAAATCCGATGGCTTGTGTACTGTTTAACTGCCATTGCTAATTATAGCAATAGAGAAACGACTATAGACAATCATGTGTCGATGAAATATGTAAAATCTATACACTATTCAAGTAAATGATTGTTTAAATAGGCCTATGTTTGTTGAGTGCAAAGTAGAAACCCTCGCAAATTTAAAACTAACCCGAAAAGTTTTTAACTTGCAAGCGCAATTTTTTTACTTTAGTGTCCAGTTTTAAACTTTTGTGGGTGTCTACTTTGCACTTAACATATTATAATAATAATAATAATAATATATTGTATTTGTATAGCGCCTACTGCAGGCCAGCCTCTAAGCGCTTAACATTCATGTTTTCCTGCAAGGTATTTGGAGCTACGTTTGAAGTATGAGACCTACTCCTTTACATAGCACCTTGTAATGGTTTACAAGGTGCTGTGGCGCAATATGCAGCCGATCAAACCAGGAACACCGGGGCGGACCCCTTCTCTTTTCGATAAGTGCACTGGGTTCTTTTTCGTGCGTTACACAACACACGGGACCAACGGCTTTACGTCCCATCCGAAGGACGAAGCAATCATGGTTAAGTGTCTTGCTTAAGGACACAAGTGTCACGACCGGGGCTCGAACCCACACTCTGCTGATCAGAAACACCAGAGCTTGAGTCCAGTGATCTTATCCACTCGGCCACGACACGCCACGTTTTATACCATAAATCCGACCACCAAGTTTTTCACTATTATATATTATTAATATTATGAACAAAAACATAATCATACATGTATTACTGGGTCAATGAAATATTGTTTTTTATCACAGTTATACACATATCACAGTTATACCTAGACCTTCAGCTAGCCAATCATTAACACCCCCTTGAACAGCATCATAACATGTGTGTGGCGAAAAGACAGCAATTCTCTTTTCAATAGCCTTGACGATTATTCTTTCCTTTGTGCTGGCCATCGTTAGTCTTTTCAAGGCACTGAATATTGGAGGATGGTATGATAAGATGAAATCAGCTCTCTCCTGGATCGCCTCCGATAAGACTTCTTCGGTCAAGTCATTGGTCAGGAACACAGTCTGGACTTCGTGAGGTGGTGTGGGCTCGACAAGCAGCCCGACATTGTCCCAGCCTTCGGCAAGTGAAGTCGGCGCAAACTCCTCAAGCCCTCCGAGCACTTCCGACAAATTCATGGTTTTCGATAAAACAGAACAAGTCCTGAAATATTGTGCGTTTGTCCTGTGCCAAAAAAGGTTCTTTAATTTAAGTGAAGATGTAACTGACCAATTTGTTGATGATCCGAAATAACCAACCCAACCTCTTCGAAAAGTAGCAGACGACACGAAATGTGAAGCACAACTGTAAAAACGAATGTATTTGTAATTGCAGCACGTACGAAATATGGTTCGGTAAATCGATGGAAAACCCGAAGTTGCTCGCATATAGCTGCACATGAGGAAAGCGTTTAAAAAAGAGTGGAATAACTGGAAATTCTAGTCACACAAAAAGATGACAGACACATGACATGAGCACAACTTCCGACTACCGATGTATTTCAGTATTTGCAATAGGAGGTAGATGTGGCTGATTATAAGATGATATCTAAGCAGTTCATTGATTGGTCAACTATAGATTTTTAAGTGATTAACAGCCAACCAAATAAGTTGTTATAAACTACACAAGCTCTTTCTGTAACTATAATTTATGTCATAATATTTAATAAAAAATAAGTATAAATTCTCAATAATCGACAAAAATATATTACATTTAAGCTGTATTTATAATGTTTATGCTTATTATGAGCTAATATTTTTTTTACATAATGCTATTATTGATATTATTTTTTATAGACTTACAAAAGCCTATTTAAATGCCCTTGTTATGTAAGACGTAAACATTAGCAGGCGAGTGTATGAAAGTTGTGCTGAATTGACTGATAAACTGTACGTCAACATCCGAAATGGCTCTTTCCCACTCACTTTTCTACAAATTAAGAATTTTAGTTTCACAAAAGAGCTCATATCTAGAACAATTTACAGTTCATATTGAACATAAACGATATGTGAGCAACAAATTCACAACCCAAACTGCCGGACAGTTTTCAACTCAGTTGAAAACTGCCGAAAACAAGGACAGACAAGATGACACTTTCAATGTCACAGATGCAGCAGTTAAGTTTGTCCCAGAGAGTCGACCGGTGGATCCAGACGTAGTGGATAAACTACAGGATTTTGTTTCCGCTTCTAAGAAATTATTTGTGCTGACAGGAGCGGGTTTATCCACAGAGTCCGGTATTCCTGATTATCGTTCGGAGGGTGTAGGGTTGTATGCTAGGAGCGATTCAAGGCCCATTCAGTATGCAGACTTCATAAAGTTTGCAGACAGAAGAAAGCGGTACTGGGCTAGGAACTTTGTGGGCTGGCCGAAGTTTCGCTCTACTCGCCCCAACACTGCTCACAGAACTCTTGCGGAGTGGGAGAAGGCCGGTAAAGTCCATTGGCTCGTGACGCAGAACGTTGACTCCCTGCACAGCAAAGCAAACAGTGAGAGAGTTACTGAGTTGCACGGTTGCACAGCACGCATCGTATGCTTATCTTGTGGTGGACACACTACAAGAGATGAGTTGCAAGAGCGCATGATAGAAATGAACCCTGGTTTTTCAATAGAATCACAGGTATAAACAGTTGCAGTTAATTTCTTAGTTTGGTTAGTCTGGAGGCCAAAACTCTAGTCTGGTTGTAGACTACCAGAGACATCTTTGTTTGGGATGACCACTTCACAAACCACAACTAACTTCTATTGATTATAAGTGCAATTTTTATCGTTATCTCCCACAGAGAGACTTGTTGGAATCCTTCCTCGTTCTAACAAAATACAACACCACACCATGTGGTAAATCTACACTCAAACTTTTCGACTGATTTATATGGGGGTAGTACATGTATGCCATGTTTATGATCATTTGTTGCGATTAACATAAGGGTTGGGGTTAGGCTATTGATTGATTGATTTATTTATTGATAAGCCCTTTCTTTTTGTAATCCAAAACACAAAACTCTTTTTTCCGATTTCAAAGGCAATTGCACCGGACGGAGATGTCATCCTATCAGATGACGTCGTAAAAGGATTCAGCGTCCCATCCTGCAAGGACTGTCAAGGGGTCCTTAAACCCAATCTAGTGTTCTTCGGTGACAATGTGCCCAGACTTACCGTTGAGTTTGTCCATAGCCGGTTGAGAGAAGCCGACGCGGTCCTGGTTGCCGGCTCATCCCTTGAGGTCAGTGATAGTTGGCATGTTAACCTGCCTTTATTTGTCCGCAGCAGTTATTTAGTTTGTTGTGTTAACATTCAAAAACACTTGAAACTTTTCTCTTTGTGAAGGTATTGAAACAGAATGGATCCCCCCCCCCCAAAAAAAAAAACAACCCAAAAAACAAAAACACAACACAGACAAACAAACAATTGTCAGAATGTTTCAATACCTTCACCCTCATAAACCTTGTCTATTTGTTAGATGGTATTTGTTTTTGTTTGCTCACAATATCACTGTAGCGTTTGCGTTTATTTCAGTCTAGGTTCAACATCCCAAAGAAATACAATGACATACAGCACTGCTTTATTTAAAACTCACATTATATGTAAATTGTAATCATGTTTTATCCTATAAACTTAATCACAGTTTGTTTTCTTAAATAACAAAAAATCATTATTTTGCAGAAGTTAAGAAACAATCTCTGTCCTTTATATTTGCATCATTTTATGAACATGAACTCAACTTGACTCAAGTAGTAACCTTTTCTTGACCGCTCCATCTCTGACTGACTCCTACAAGGTGGAGGGACTTGAGCTGTCTTTTTATATATTTAAACCACTGATTCTTCAGAACTATTTTAACATTTATAAAAGCAGTCCTGGCCAAGCATCAGATTCAAGTTTTGTTGGCTAAGTCATCAGGGTGTAGATTGGAATCAGTCATGACACCTGTGTCCTTTAGCAAGACACTTGACTATAATTGCTTCTCATCACCCAGGGGTAAAGGGTACCTGTGAGGGCAGAGATGGTTCTTGTGATTGCTTTAGCTAAATGCACTACATACTTGGCAGCACAGGCTGTTTACTCCCAAGGGAGCTGAGATGGTTTAAGGAATGAAATAAGTGACCCAGAGAGTAGGGGTAATAATGTTTGAACGCCATGAGTGTCACTGAGTAAGGGATTTGAGCGCTATTCGAGAAGCAGTTATTATAAAGTATCTGAGACTATTTTCTTTTCTTTCTTTTTTCTGAGTCAGGTGTACTCCGGTTATCGCTTTGCATTGGCAGCCAAGGACCAGAAGAAACCTATTGCAATAGTAAACATCGGACCCACCAGAGCTGATAAACTAGCTACATTGAAGATCAATGCTAGACTTGGTAGCATTCTGCCGTATATCCAGATTACTTGACTCTCAAGCCCCCAAAACCATCACAGAGGTCTAGGTTATGTAGTGATACGTCCCCGCTGTATGAAGGGGGGGTGGAGAAATGAGGAGTGGTCCAACAAGATTGGAGTTTGAAAAACTCTTTAAAAACAAACAACAAACACGCAAACCACTTCTGTTTTAAAAGATATTCATTTATTTTCACACAATTGTTAAGAGTCCCACAATGGGTCACTTCTTAGTATTTTTAAAAGCAACTGCTAACCCCCCCAAAAAAACAAACAACAACAATAACAACAATAACCTAGGTTTTCTCAACACAGATCCAATGATTCAAAGTTACTTTCCATTGCACTGAAAGCACAAATAGGGTAACATCTAATTATTAAGACCACAATAAGCACATGCAACGGGTGTAACAAAGTATTTTTGTTGGGAAGTTGCTTTGGATTTTGACCCAATTTCATACGGATGTATGATTATGTCCATTATTAATGAAAGTAAAATATTCATGTTACAGAACTTTAAAAGAAACACAACGTTTGTATTATCCAACGACAAATTAATTCTGTACAGAGTTTAATTGGAAAAACATTTTGTTTATAAATTTATTTGACGCTTTTTTGTTTTTTAAGATTAAAATCATAAATAAAACAATTGGACTATGGAATTCACAAAAAAGATGAGGGAAAAACGTATAAAAGTCTTTGGAGGTCTCCTAATTTCATTTCAAATATCAAAATATCCATAAAATTTGTTTGTTTTTTCCCGTCTGTCTTTCTTGCATAGCAATGAATGTCCAGAATGTTAACTAGTTGTTGAAACTTTTTCCTACAAAAAACTGTACAGAAAAAATATATATATTCAATGAATCAATAATAAAATAAATATATATTTCATGTATAACTGAGTTTGAATTGTAAACCTCAAATTTTATCAGTAGTTTAAATAAGTGTCCACTAATTATTATTTGTTAATATTCCAAATAATATTATGCTATTCCATGATAAAAAATAGGGTTCTAAAAGTCAAAATATCAACAGCTTTCAGAGTTTGAAAGAATAATTTGCGCGTGACTCTAGCACCATATCTCAACGGATGATGTTGGGCTTCAAGGATTTAGACTAGTTGGGGTTTTGGGGGGTCTCAGTTTTGTGTTGTTGTTGTTTTTTTTCCTAGGCATTTGTGGGTATTCCGTTTCTTGTGCAGTGTAGGTGCTCACAATCATGATATTTGGTCCTTGGGGGAAAAAAAAAGGAGCAACGTTTTATTGAGTGCAAGGACTGACCTACATGTACACATGGTAGAGGCTCTTACAGTCTTTTCTGGCTATTTAGTAAAAGATCCCTGCTGACTTTTCCCGAGGGTAAACAATTTAGAAATCAGACTTTAGGGAAGAATATCTTGCCTGTGCTCAACTGTAAAATTTTATATCAAAATGGTGCTCGTCTGTCAAATTTGATGATGACAGTATGTATATTTCTATCATTTCAAAAGGTCATCTTTCGCAGCTTCTTTTATGCATTCTTTTGTGACCAAAGAGTCCAATGACTGCTAGGAAGTAACATCCCCACGCTTACCAATGGAAGTTAGTCAAGCTTTGGGGTTGGGTTGGGTAGGTATTTATACATTCAAACTGGGGACCTAGAACAAAAGAGGACATTAGGGTCCCCAGTTGGGTAAAGGTCCCCAGTTGGGTAAAGGTCCCCAGTTGGGTAAAGGTCCCCAGTTGGAAAGTGTGTACAAAACCAACGAGAGCTGTTGCTAAAAAGAGTGACAATAGGAGGTCCCCGATTGTGTGAGTTGGTGGGAATCCCAGAGGCAATCTGTGATGTCATATACCACAGACCTGCTCATGAGCAAAACTATGCCAGCAAAGGAGAAAAATAAAATAAAATGATCAGCCCACCGGTCAAAGTGTACATGACATAATTCTTTGGCTGGTAACCCAGTTCTTGCCAAGCTTAGCAGAGTCTTTGTGCTTAGCATCTCTACAAAAACACTTATACTTTCAACATTACCAATGTTATCGCCCTTTAAAACATAGGGAGATTTATTTATTTATTTATTTAAATTTTTTTTTGGGGGGGATTAAAAACACTTGCCGTAGATTTTGGGTAAACATTAATGAGCACAATATGCCTCACACCATGTATAACACATAATTATAATTGCCAATCGACCTCGTCATGAAATCTCATGCAAAAATAAAACTCTTCTATAAACGATAAAAAAGTTTGTTTTCCCCCCGGTGAGCTTTGATGGGCCAAGGTGAGCGTGCAGTTTTATATACAGTGGCACAATACTACATGATTAAAATATTTGTATAAAATTACTTCACATACCAAAAAAAAAAAAATTATCAGTGGCCAACATTGTTACGAAAATAGTTCACAAAGCTCACCATTCGAATTCCAATTAAATGTTTATATATATATATATTCATCTTAATTACATTCAGTATGTCCATAGAATCTTGACTATACGCCAGATGTTTTTCTGGTTCTCCTATTTACAGGGTCTATCATTCATTTTACAGTAATTCACATTTTTGAACAAATTTTTGCAATCACATTAAAACAACGTTGCCGACTTTACAGGCTGAAGGCGATCCACGGAGTCAGAATGTCGTGAGGGCAGGCTCTGGATATGGTCCCATGGTACCCTTATACCCCAACTTTACGATCGTCCAAAATAAAACTACTGGTCCCAGTTTCATGGCACTGCTTACCCCGCGACCCTTCCATGGCAAAACAGCCCAACTCGAAGATTTTGGGTTTTTACATCAGATCATTTCTGGGTAAATTGTGGGTGCTTTTCCCATTTCAAAGTTTTAAAGGCATAATCTGTATGGTTTCTGAATATAACATGTCCCATCTCAGCCTCTTTTTACACTTTCGTCCCATTTTTATGGCAAAACAGCTTATCTCTGTACTTGCTTTTCTCAAAATGTCAATTTTTGAGTTAGGCTGTTTTGCCATGGAAGGCCCGCTCGGAATTCTGCGCTTACGGCCTACAGAAACACACGCTTTACATGGTGTCGTAAGCACATAGTTCTGTGGTAAGCAGAGCCATTACAATGTACCCGAGGTCCCTACTTGGCAATTTTAGAATTGTCCTAACTATAACTTGGACTGGGCCCAGCTTGAGGGATACATTTGAGACGGCCCAACTAAAGCTGAGATCCAGAGAGCGGTCTGTCACCAAGCAGGGAACCAGCGGCTGTTATACATTGCATGGGAGGGTAGCAACTAGACTGCTGGTGGGTATCACATACAAGCCCCGTTGTGAGCAGAGAGAAACTGGAGGATCAAAAATTACCTTGGAGGCCCACTTTTTGTTGTTATCTACCATTGTCTACATTTCCTTTCTCCATGCTACTACTGTCACTATTAGGCAATCCCAACTATAGTTGGGATGATTCTAAATTTGGAACGGGACATACCCAAGTTGTAACACCCCACGCTGTATTGGATGGTACAGTAACTCAAGCTGGGGCATAACATGGTCAACTTAAATACAAAGCAAAACTTTATTCTTAGGCCCCTATTCGTTAAATTTGAATTGGCACTTTTGTTGCCAGTTGTCTGATGGCAGGCAACAGTGTGTGTTATTATAGTTGTACGAACAAGAAAACAGAACTAGCTGTTGCAAACTGCTCACCATTCAAAAGGACTCAAGATATAAAGTAAAACAAAATTTTTTTTTATAGCCTTAAGTTTCAAGCTTAGCAGAGTCTTTCTCAAAGGCTAAATGACAACACGACACAACACACACAGGTTTGTCTGTGTTGTCTTGTCATTAAACCTTTGAGAAAGACTCGGCTAATAATTATACGAACATTACATTTTTGTGCTTTCGACCTTACATTATACAGGGTCCCCCATCTTTACCCGTAAGGACACTACAAACCCAATGGTTTCAATTGGATAGATTTTACAAGAGGAGAAGTTTTCACGAGGGACCTTGGACAGTATAAAAATTGTTGTCCTTTCACACGAGGTGCATCTTGTAAAATTTTACAACCATGCTAAAAATTTAGCAAGGGTTCCTTGCTAAATTAAGCAAGGGACCCTAGCTAAAATTTAGCAAGGTACCCTTGCTAAATTGCTCTCGTGTGAAAAGGGCTATGTACATGCAATGAGGGGTAACTACCAGACTGATACGACACATGTGTGCATACATACACAGGGGTGCATTTTGGTGACTGCGACCAATAACTGTTTCGGTCATCGGCCAGTGATTAACTAATGGCCAATACAATAGAAACTATTGTTGGTTATGACTGTGAAAACACACCCCTGTATCATGGCATGCAAGGTTAAAGGTTCATCTGGCAGGTAACCACCACTAGGTTGTACAGGCCGGTATTCTGGTGTTATTCACAAGCCTTAAAGTACAACGTCAGATGTTCGGGTTAACACACTTTGGAACACCCGGTGGCAGCAGACATACCAGGTAAACTTTAAATGTTTATGTAGTTCTGAGCAATGTACAGAATAAACATTCCCAAGCAAATTCATCTGCTAAAGCTAAAACTACCAGAGCACCAGTCACACAAAATATACATGATATTTCAGATTGTAACCTGTTTCTACTAAACAATAACTGTTTTTCTGTGCTTAGCGATTATGTACTACCAGAGCACCAGTCACACAAAATATACATGGTATTTCAGATTGTAGCCTATTTCTGCTAAGCAATCATTGTTTTCCTGTACTTAGCAATTATGTGTGATTAGCAACTCTATGATATTGGCCCTCAATTTTATATGGAGGTATTCGGAACCTGACTGATATATGAGTGAGATAAAAATTACTTTCCCTAAAAAAGTCTATCAGGCCGTATCCGAATGGATGGTTTTGGAAGAGAGGCTAGGCTAGATCGCTGGACAGGGCAATATACCCCTTGCATAATGTGCAATGCTGCTGGTACGCTAAGTCACGCACAAGTTTTTAAGCACCGAGAACAGCTGGCGGCCATTGAGCTGCCTCTTTTTGCTCAGTGAGGGCGCTGTTTGAAAGTTTGACGCCATATGCTAAGGGTATAATAGCCACTTGAAACGAGGTCACAGGCAGCTGTTGCAGACACGCCAAACGTCTATTTTGTAGAGTCATATAACATCAGAGGCAATGTGTGGTTTGGGACTGCAATGACGTGACTGTACACTTAATAATGCGACCCCCTCCCCCAATTAGTGCGGCAGTAGGCAATGATCTCAACATATCTATAGAACTTACAAGGCTATACCACTCCCACCCATGCAAGCCTTCATCATTAACCTAAAAATAAAAAGCTCTTCATTAGATCTAATCAGCCCTTTGTGGAGAGTCTTTAAAGAAAAAGAGTAAAACAAGGTCTACATTACATGACTAATGACCAATTTTTATTTGTTGGATTTTGGTGTATGTGTCTAGTTAGTCCAATCGACTTAAAGAAATTCCTGCCATAGATATAGGATGGTTGCATTTGATAATCATCACTACTACTACCTTGGTGTCAAACCGGTTCATTGTGTGGGTAAGAGTGGGACAATCCCTATCATAATGTCCATTTATATGTCAAAAAATATTTGCATATACATTTCTGAAGCCAGTGATCGAGATAGCCATGTTAGTCTGACATAAAACAAAAAAACGCACCTGACGAAGTGGCTGTTGCTATGAAAGCTCACCCACGTTTTGTAACTAGTTAATTTAGTCTTTACAAGTAAGTGCTGCCACTACCATGTAATGTTATTTCTGAAGCCCAACGAGTAAATTTATTTAAAAATTCACAGTAAAATACATTTTAATAAGTTTTATTTCATACACTTTTGGAATGTGAATCTTATAACTTTTCTTCATATTTTTATAAGATTTTTGTTTGTAATTTTCAAGATCTCCTCTTTTATAAAAAATAGAGCATTCCTCTCTAAAATATAGAATAAATGCCCCCCCCCCCCCGGACCAATCACCCAGTGAGATGCACTAACAACCCACACACATCGTGTCTGAATCAATGAAAACTACAAATGTACTTGACCCTTGCTGAGGTTAAAGGTCATGAAGATTCAGTGCAGGGGAAAAAAAAGAAGAAAAAAAAAAAAACAAACCCAAAAATCTGTCAAGCCAACTGAACAGGGAACAAATCTCTAGTAATACGTTTCTTATCACATTTGGTAACTTGTTTTTGATAAGCAGAACTATTTATGTGCTCAGAAGAATTGGTGTAGATTTTAGCTTAACCCTACTTTATAAAGCTGTAATGTGGTAAGCATCTCAAACTTCAAGTTGGTTAGCAAAACCCTACTTTATAAAGCTGTAATGTGGTAAGCATCTCAAACTTCAAGTTGGTTAGCAAAACCGAGAACCAAGCACACCAAGAAACGTACATTCCATTGCATTTTGGCTGCTTAACTCCCTCTGCTATGCAGTTGTGCTATTAAAGCAATTTGTGTGGGCTTTAAAAAACAGCTTTATGGCATGGGTCCCAGGCTCCCGAGTCTGATTTAACAAATTAAGGATGCAAGCAATAAAGTTGCCAGACCATCAAGACAAAGTGATGACACGCTAGAATCATTGAGACAGAGCTTTGTGATTTAAGCTAAGCACCCCGGCCCAGGACGAAACATCCGCACTGAACGAGTAAACAGCACACAAACTCCCATGACTGCAAGACGTTGTGTGGCGGATACGGCTGAAGCAAAACAAAACGTCTGCAATGCTTACTGATTTCAGATTAAACTCTATGGACAACTCTTGCCAGACAAAGCATAACAGAACCTCCATCGTGTGAGAGGATCATCTCCTAATGGAGAGGTTTCCTTGAGGGTGATTGTTCTCCCATTTTTTCTAGGAGGAGCAATCTTATGTGCACCTCCACTCAGAGTGGCATCTCTCATTGTAAAGGCACCTCTGTTATGATTCCACTCCATCAGGGCTGCTTCACACTTCATGCTTAATATGGAACCATTTTGTAACATCGATAAAAAATGGAGATTAGCGCAAAAGATTTTGACTGAGGTGAAAAGAAAAAAACTCAACAGATTTACGATATCAAAAATCCCTTTTGGGCATGGTGTAGGAAATGACCTTTAACCCCTGATGAAACATAAATGAACTCAGATGAGGTCTGTGTACCTCCAGAAACACATGAAAGCCTCATCCATGAAAGCTCACACGTGGCACCCTCTAATTGCCTCACACATACCCTCTTGGCACCTTAATACAGCAACAACACAGTAATAATACCTCTATGTGTTAAAACAGATACCTGATAATGGGGACAAGTGGCACCTACATGTATGACTAGGGATCTATGTTTGGAAACCTACTGGTGCCGCTGTATTTGGGCTTGATCTTCAGAATTCTTGCGAGTTCTAACTGGCGTGAGGACGACTTTGTGCGCTGCATGGATTTTGGCTTGACGGATATGGGCATTGATTTATTGTGAGTCACAGGAGCAGTCCGTTTTGAGGTGCTGTCCCTCTGAACTTGCTGCGACGATATCTCCAGATCAGAGGTCGGCGCAATCAAGTCACTGATCATCTTATTTGTTTTGTTAATGTTCTTCACCGAGTGCGACTTGTCTATCCTACTGGTGGCTTTCCCAACTCTCTTCGACGACGGCAATGACTTGTGCCTGGTGACAGTTTTCCTCTTGGGTATTTCATTGGGGGTGGTGGTGGTTTCTTGAGCTGGAGATCCCGACGACTCCGAGTGGTGAGTGGAATCCCCAGAGCCGGCTCGCTGCCTAGGGTGTAACTGCTTTCTCTCTCCCAGCTTTGGGCTCGGGCTCAGATTGATCCTGTTCCCAACGACAAGGTTGTTGCTTCCAGGATGGGACAACTGCCGCTTTACTCCCACATCGCTCCCTGCTCTCCTCCGGTTGTTGTTATTCGAATTTGTTTCTGAGTCCGTCGGCTCACTGGTGCCACTTTCTTTGGCCTCTCCGCTTCCACCGTCTGATTTCGACTCTCCATCCACCTGAGGTTCTTCTCCATCTTCTTTCTCCTCCTCTTTGGTGTCCTCGTTGTCTTCCTTATCCTTTGCCTCCTCTTCATCTGCTTCCCCATCCACCGTTGCCTCTGCATTTTTAGCACCTCGCTCGATGGGATTCAGGAAGATGACGAGCACGGTGATGTTATCGCTGGAGCCACTGTTCTTGGCCTCGACGACGAGCCGATGGGAGATGGTTTCCTTTTCGCTTCCACTGTTGATGCCTTCTTGGATGATTCGGCAGACGTCTTTGGGTTCCACCACATCCCACAGACCATCACAAGCGATGACGATGCAGTCCTCGGTGCCGGTCAGTGGTAGGGTATCCGAGTCGGCATCACTACTTACATAAGGCTTCTGATCAGGATCACCTGAGTACATAAAAACAACCCAAGTTTCCAGTCATCAAGAAATCAACTTTATCAGTTACAATCGATCCGTTATACTTAAATAGAACCAGGAGAATGCTGAGCTGGATTCGCTTAAGGAGCGTCTCAAAAGTAAAGCAAAGGTGGGAACGTTCTAATTGGCACTAGGGTTAAGCATTCCAACAGGCAGTATACATGGAACGGTCCCATGGATTGCTGCAATGTTCCATTGGATCGTTCAGAATGCAAAAGGGCATAGTCTCTAGTGTGGAAATGTTGCCATCATTTGGGCACAACGTCAGGGTCCAGTGGAATGTTCTGGGGGTCCACTGGATTGCTGGCAATATGCCTACAGGAATTCTGTTTGCGAGTACAATGTGCCTCACCCTTCAGACCCTCCCTACGTAGCAGTCTGCTGTGCATGCCTTCAACATGTATGTCAGCTGTAGACACATAGCTAACACAATAAACAAGATTCTACTCACCAATTGCCCTTGATACAGCCAGAGTACCGTTGACTCTCCAGACACCGAAAAACAAGACACACCCACCGAGCTTCTCAATGCGTTGTTTCTCATCCTAGACCAGGACAGAAAGATATTTAAACAATTTTATCCATTTTACCGATACAATTGCGAAACAGTAGTGTCCTACACATTGACTATTTCAATGTGTAATATTCATTAAGAACTCTCCTATACATTCACTGATACCATAAACTAGCATTGGGTGCATGGGTTTCTTCTGTTTGTATGTAGCTGGTATTATCAGGGAGCCCCCATGGCTTGTGCACTGTGAACTGTAGTGTGCATTTTAGGTGATGCAGTATTTACATGCTTACCATACTTTGTACGTGCGATTTGACTCTCGAAATGGCGAATGCGGCAGAGAGTAGTCGCGTGTGACGTTTGTGCAAGGGGTCAATATATACGCATAAATACTTCCTTGCTTACCGGTCGTTCTGGTTTGTGGGGTTCCATCAGATTGACCGGCCCTCCGTCCCTCATGAGCATCACCTGGGAGTCTCCAAGCCAGGATATATGAAGTTTGTCAGGCTCAATGATCACAGCTACACCTGTTGTCCCACTCCCGAGACCCTGGCAAAAAAGAGTCAGTTACCAAATTTATTTTTAAAATTATGTTATTTTTTTTTTATTCCTGTGAACCAAGAGGAGACAGTTGAACCCAACACAAAAAAGGGGTGGGTTCAGGCCTGCGAGAACCCATTTTTGCTGGGTGCTGGATTGCATGTGCGTTGGCTTATAATGTCAATGTCATGAAAGTTTGACATGTAAGGAGAGTGCGGCATTGAACTAGTGGGAAGTAAACATTGATGGCCGCCCTACTCCATGGCCACTCGCCCCGCCTACAAAATCGTTACAGACACGAAACCACGACTAGGAGAGTATTATTTAAATAAAATATTTTTAGGGATTTAAACAAATGCTTTTTTTATTAGGTAAGAATTATTATTTTAATAGAATGCGCACAGCCTGTAAAATAAAATAGGGGGTGTTGTAGGATATTCCAGCACCCCCAACCCCCCAAAATGGGAGTGCTGCAGCACCCACAGCACCCCTCTTTCTCACAGGCCTGTGTGGGTTTCAGCTCTACCTGAGGTGTCTGCGTACCTTAAACAACAACAAACTCAAGGCCTTACCTCCCTGCGAGCCTTCCTTAGGAAGCCCTCGTCAGTAATCTGGAATGATTTGGCGAGTGCTTGGGCGGGGTCCTCCAGGAAGCAGTCCTGCCTGACGGCGTTGCAGTGGAGATGCTGACAGGCGTACATGGCCGCGTCGGTGCCGCCGTGTCCGTCGTACACCGCGTAGAAGGACCTGGGCTTGTCATTCTGTGCATTCAGAAGTTCACCAAAATGATGTATGGATTATACACTAATAATTAGAGTGAAACAAAAATGTTCACCCGTAACGCCTTCCTTGACAACAACAATTCAAAGATCAAGATTAGATGACTTAAGGAAAGTTAATAGATTTGTCTTTTTGTACAGATGTCATGAACAAACAGTGAAACAAACAAAAAACAGTGATAAACCATGTAAGTTATGTGCCAACCTGTGAACACCGATTTTTTGTCAACCTTACCAATGTTTAGCACAGGCTTTAATGTTTTAGTTGAATGCTCGACTGAGAAACAGTCAGATCATGGTTTCACAACTGTTTGCTATCATGGCCAGAAAGGTGTGGAAAGTTTCCGTAAAAAAACAAACTCGGTCCTTACCCCAAGATTAAAAAGGGTGTTGAGGTCTGGAATGATGACGTGTTTGTCTTCCATACGCTTCCTCGTGTTCTTCACGGCGTACTGTGACACTGGATGTAGCTTGGAGGGGAGTGTGAGGGCCGGTAGGTCCGTCTTCCATCGCTCGCAGAGATCATTTATTGTCGTCCAGACCAATGGGAATATCTGCCCAGCGTCATATACTGTGAAATGGATTGAGATGTGGAAAACTAATTGATAAAAGTAAACTTACATTTTTAAAGTAAACCGTTATTAATTTTTAATGACTTTAGTGATACAGACAGAGCCAGAAATACCCACTAGACCACGGGTCAGAGACTAGTAATTTTAGCACTGGCCAGTAACCCCACAACTGCACAAGTCCCACATTCTAGTGTTTTCCCAAGCACATACATCGTTGGCCCAGGACTATGGTTGTTAAGTGCAGTTTGTATGGATTTCACAAAACTGCTTTTGCATGTTTTGGAGCTCCTGGTAGATAGAGTAATTATCTGGCAAAAAGAAACATTCACTTTCTAAGAAAACGTTTATTTGTGGATTTTGATTTATTTTTCATTGAACGCCCTTTTGATCATAACGGATAGGAAAATTGCAATTAACGACCTTATAGCACTGAGCTGACGACATTTGCTTTTCAATTGTGAACCTTGTCAAAACAACGGACAGAACTGCATTTTTGGTCAATTGCAAAAAAAAACTACATGTATGGTTCAGTGAAAGTTCTGACCTACATGTACAAGACCTACTATCTAGTGGAGATTTTCTTGTCTTTCAAGTGCAGACATGTTTATGTCAGCAAACTTCTAAAACTGGTAAAAGAAAAAGTAGCAAACTGTATGTAGCTGAACATGTCATCCATGTACAGTAGGTTTCAATTTCCATTATTTTCCCCATTGAATAAATCCCCAACCAAGCCAACTCCCGAGGGCTGGAAGTGATTTATTGGGATCCTACTCTTGCATGGCACGATTTTTTGCCAAAACAAAACTTTTTTTTTTTTTATATACATGTAATTTTTTTCTCGGAATGAATTTTGACAGACGATTCTGTTTTCAAAGAAAGAAATACAAAACCTTTCGCATATTTCATGGACAATGCACAGAATACATGTACAAACATTTTTTGCACGTGGCTGATGGACGTGAGATAATGTCAGGATCCCAACAATAAATCACTTTTTGTTAGTTTATATTACTGCCACTAATCATTGGCTTGTAACTTTTCTAGATCTACATTATGTACAAAACTAGTGATTTTTGGGAATCAAAATGCAATCTAAACCTAGATTTTGGGTTCAAATCAGCTCAAATTTTTGTATCTAAAAGGACAAGAGCATGTGTATTACATGTGTAGGTCGAATATCAGCTTAACCAGGCCTGGAATTTCATCTTTGAGAGGGCAAGGCCATTTTCATTTTGCAAAGGCCACTTCCATTGGAAAAATCTTAAAGTCTATGGGAAACTTTTGAAATGGCACCAAGGCCAAGACCAGGGCAACAGAGGCCATGGCCTCCGTACAATTCCAGGCCTGGTATGCACTCCCCCCTCAAACCCCTCCCCCTCCCCCCAAATAAGGGGGAAAACACATAAACAAGCTTACGATACCTGCAAGTATTAATTAAAAGATCGACACTGCTAGAATAGCGACGCCAATGCTGTACAAATACAACAGATGGCAGTCTTAATAACTCACATGTACACGTCATGTCCTCCTCGTCACCGTAGCGCACCTCATCGTTCACCACAAAGGTGGAGAGATCCTTAGCAAGAACCTTGTCTACCGTTGCCCTGGCGATGGCTGCTGCTAGCACAGGCGGTGCTTTACTGTAATGAAACACAACAGATTGATCAGGAATAATGTACTGTCAAGTCAGGTTACTGGCGTTTCGGAATAAAACAGTTGTATGGGACCCAACTAAACGAAGAACCAGCATTGTTGTACTTTGAGGAGTTTCAGCAGCTTACCTGGATGCAACAATATAAATCAAGTAGAAGTCCTTTCTATTTACTTAGATGGTACATTCCACTTCATGCTTTTAACCCTAGCAGTAGCAGTGCCCTGTACTGATTAAAATTAATGCCCTAAATTTCAGCTCTGAATAACAGCTCTTTCCTTGCACTGAATAACACCGACTTGCAATAACAATTCTAGAAATAGTGGAGTCAAGGCATACACAAGTTTAAAGACCGTCTTCCTAAAAACTTTATTTAGGTCACAACGTGTGAACGTTCACATACACCTGACATAGGTCATTTTAAGGTCGCGATGTGTGTAATACAAATTGTGTGTGTTACACATCTACATTGTACATACATGTATCTACATGTGAAAAGAGCCAATTGCTAGGGTTATCCCCCCCCCTCCATAAAAAAGAATAATAAATAAATAAATAAATAAAACCAAAACAACATCAAAAACACAAATCCCACAAAAACACAAATACCACCATTTTACAAGAAGTGTACAGCTCATAATTTGAGGTGTACACCCATGTACATTTTCTACATGTAGATGGTCTAACTTCATGCCTTTCCAATCCCCTCAACAACAACAACAGAAAAAAAAACCTGTTCAAAATAAAAAGCAAGAAAGACCTGTATAAGAATTCCTTAGAAATCACAGGTAACCCACAAAAGCTGTTCACAAATTTAAGTGTACCGGTACTCTCTACATCAGACGCTGGGTTCAAAGTTCAACCGTATATAATGTATGCATTGTCGCCGCCACATCTCTAGCCTAGTAATAACCACATGGCACCTGCAATGTACTATTGTCATTACTGAACAGTGTTCCTTGGTACTGTACCGGTGTCCTCCCTTCACCCCCCGTGCCGCACTGTCTCCGTAGCAACTGTCAACAGAGACTGGCCCTAGACTTTATCCTCTAATATTTACTACAAACACAATGATGGAAGATCATCACGGGCGAGTAACCAGCAGGAATGTAATATTCTAAGCTTCGATATTTTATTGCTTTTTTTTCCCTTCTTTTTTCTCCTCTCCAAATTTACAGCGGAGTTCGGTACATGAGGCCTCCAACTAAACTGCATTTTGGTAAACACCTTGTTAAAACAATGTTCAATTTTGTGGACTTCTACATACATCAAGGCCATCACCACAGGCATTGTGTACCAGGAGTACAATAGTGTTTGTTCCAGATTTACATATTAAGAGCCATTTGTGGTGCTGGCCTTAGCTTAAAATTTAATATTTTAGTCTGGAGCAATGCTATTTTTATACCCTTTTTTTTGTTTGCAATGTGTCCTTCTATTGTAAAATTTTAAAGTCTATGGGAAACTTTTGAAGGGGCACCAAGGAAAAGACCAGGGCAACTGATACCATGACCTATGGACCTCCATGTAACTCCAGGCCCGACCTAGGTACATGTAGATCTGCCCCTAAGTATAGTTGTAACCGGCCAAAGTATAGTTGTGATTGGCCAAACTACATGTATATCTGTGATTGACCAAACTATAGTTGTGGTTGGCCAAACTATAGCTGTGATTGACAAAACTATAGTTGTGGTTGGCCAAACTATAGCTGTGATTGACCAAACTATAGTTGTAATTGGCTAAACTACATGTACATGTATAGCTGTGATTGACAAAACTATTGGCCAAACTATGGTTTGGATCTGTCAAACTCAGTTTGTCATTACTTACAAAGTTTCTATTGTTGAGGCACAACATCAGTGTTCCCCTACTATCAATAGGCACCTCATCAAACATCAAGGACTGAACGTTTCAGATTTGCAGATTACTACATGTACTTGATAGTTACATGTATTGTTTGTTGAAATTCATGTCAAAGAGCAATAGATAGATGATCATACATACATATACAAATGTAAATTATGTATTCAGTCGACCACAATGGTGGACTTATGCTCCAGTAAACTTTACACAACTTGACAGGTTGTTAATACAACAGTAACAGAAAACTGTAGTGTACATTGTATAATGTACATGTTGCTTTGTTTGGGTACACTATACATGTATGTTGACATGGAGTGAACTTATTATTTTTAAACATGGACATGAAGTTCATGTACATTTAATGTTTTTACAATAAAATAGTTGTACACTGATTCACTGATCATCATGAAAACAGTGTGATAGAACCCACTTGACGGCACACAGTGTAACGTCGGCCATCCTTCTAAGCAACGATATTCATTTTATAAACTCACAGCTACGCATTATGTGAAAAACCGTGTACTGCATGTGAGAGTTTGATCAAATTCCTCGAGTGATCACTGGTGATTGGTCTGTGACCCACTTGGCTGCATAGACAAATTAGAACGCTTGACGCAGCTCAAAGCCAAGACCCTAGGAAACAGGGGCCTTGATCACCTTCTCAAACAGTGACTCTTCTGCGCTTGTCCTGTCAAATTCCCCTCTGTCAGTGTCTGTGCCCTGGGCCAAACTTCACAAGCAGGGTTTTAAAGCACAAAAAGGAGATCATCAGTCGCAACAGAACGAGAGGTTACCAGCCGAAATGCCATCTCACATGCACCGTCTGTGACCTGCTAATACATGTACATATGTATTTGCATAGCAGAAGATTTCTAAATAATGTATAGTTTTCTGTTTTAAATACAAGGTTGGGCCCTACTGAAATTATGAGGCACTTCCTTGTCCTCAACCCCCCCCCCCAAAAAAAAAAAAAAACCCAGGGAGGATAGAAGAGAAAGAAGAAAAGAGGGTAAAAAGCACACCTTACACACACACAACGTAAAGGTTCATTACTCCCTGAGGGAAGATATCAGCAGGGAAGATACGCTGTCGTCTCGGGCCAGGTTTTGATCAAGGTGTGTACTTACTGAACATACATGCAGGCGCATTGCGGCCTCTTTTTAAGTCAAGATGATACGTGCCTGTGCATATTTTTGTTATGTATGCGTACAAAATGCAGGTGTACCGATTGGAATGGAATGCATGCATAAATTCATAGCGCACTACTTTTATGACGAAGATGCTCAGGTTTGTTGAACCAAGAAGAGAGGAATCGATGCTGCGGGGTGAACATGTACACTTGAGTCTTAATAGTTTCTAGGATTTCCGTGGTTTTTTTTTCCTCTTCAATACTTTGCCCAAACCACACTTTGTTGTCTAGTGCAGTATGGAAAAATTTAAATCTAAAGATTTCATGAAAATACTCAGAATACATGTACTACACTACATGTACGTGTACATGTTTCGTACATTCCGTAACAATTAAGATATTTTCGTACAACAACTACAATTCAGGGTTCCACATGTACCCACATTTTTTCAAAACTGTTGGGCATGCTGAACCCAAATTTTTCAAATTTGACCGAAGCACGTTGAATTGAAATGAGTAGTACCTCGCAATGTCTTTTACCTGGTGTTTATCTTTGAATGTAAAAAGCACTACACACTGTGCAACATGGGGGCATAATTTATTGTTACGTTTTTTGTTAGATCTCTAAAAAATCTCTAAGATCTCTAAAAATTAACAATAATAAAAATGAATATATTTGTATTAATTATTTTATGTGTACATGTATGTGTGTATTAGCCAGAATTCGCACGGTTTGTCACGCAATTCGCACGTATTCCCTGAAACACTACATACATGTTGCTTGTGCATGTAGGAGAACCCCAGGTACATATATAAATGTTCACCATGACTTGAGTGTGTATGCATTAAATTGTTAAGGAACCCTCCATTGGACATGTTGGAAGGATGTTCTACACCTGAACCAATAATGACATCAGGTACATGCACAAATGTGATGCATCTCTTCTGAACTGAAACAAACATCTGAATTTGTAATTTCAAAACCATACATCGATACTACACATCTACCTTTCAGTTTCAAGTATGCCATGTACAATATTAAATTACACACGAATTTACAATGCACCTGAAATCTGAATATGAAGTATCACTCGTATATATATACAAAGACATGAGACGTGGAATTTCCTGAAAGCTACTGAAGACATTGCTACCATCGCCCAGGCCCTTTTCACAGGGCTGCCTGAGCACAGCTCCTGCGCACTGAAAAACCTTACTAAAGATTTAAAAGAAAGACCAAAGACAGGGGCCCAATTTCACAGCGCTGCTTGACGGTAAGCAAATTTTCGTGCTAACTACAGTGTAAAGCAGAAAAATTTGCTTAAGCGTAAGCGTATTTCACAGGTTAGCAAAAAAATTAGGCAGCCATCTTGCGCGTTCACTATGAATTTGCATTGTTTCGTCATTCATTTTTCATACAGTAAGCACCGGAAAGGTTAGCATGCCTTTTCGTCTGCTTACGGTTAGTAGCGCTATGAAACGGAAATCACGCAGTAAGCACAAAATCGGCCGTTAAGCAGCTGTATGAAATTGGGCCAGGGTCAGCAGTCAAAGTACACGGTATACCCCACAAGTGTATGTTGTCAAAATAAACAGTATGTGTACAACTGTACTTCACATACATGTACAACTGTTAGGCAAAATAGGCAATTGCCTCCATGTCCTTTGGTCAATGGCGCGGTGCCCCTTGAAATGTTCCAGTACTCATCTTTACTTCCCTTACAGAAGTGCCCCTTTCCCCGAGTAAAAACTCCCTTCAAGCCAGTTACAACGTGGCTACAAGAACAAAATAAAGATCAGACCTGCATGTACAGTATGTACTGTAGTTGTACCTACATTGTACATGTACATGTATGTCATGCATGTACATGTAGGTACTTCAGATTATGAGTTATACTGTACGCATTGTACTTGACATTTACCTGGCTGTATCACACAAAGACTACAAGCTTGTCTTGCTCTATGGTAAAATCAATGCAAAACCTAGCAATATTATAATCCCGCTGACAAAAATGTAAGGGTAAAAACAAATTATTATATGACAAAAAACGTAATATGCTAAAATCATGAAATCAAACCAACCACTATTGTAGTTTTAAAAATAATGAACACGTTTGTAGCGGCAGAGCTTGAAACACCAACTGGAGCACTAACCAGAGCTACTTTAGCACTGGGCCAAGTAGCCCTACAGCCAAACAATTCATGCAGTCTACAATTTTCCAAACAGATATTTGTGAAGATTTCCAGGTGACTACTTGAACTTTTCATATCCAAACCGCATCCTAGAAGTTCAGCAGTTTCAAAAAGAAAGAAATATTGTACTTGTAGGTCTCGTAAAAAAATATATATAAAAATCCTGGAAAGTGAAAGTGCTGGGCCAAGCTACATGTACATGTACAAGACCTCTGGCCTAGTGGAGATTAATTTGAAACTCAAGCCGTGTACACTATATTTAGCTGATGTACTGTGTGTAGAGCCAATATGCAAAGATTTCTTGCCGATGTGCAAAAAGAAAAAAAAACCCATGTTTAACCTCATTTCAAGTATAAGGCTAGGTCCACGGCCCGGCAGTCAAGTGTACCATATGATGTAACAATCCCCAGAGTTCTTGACTATGATGGCACAGGAGGCAATCTCTCTGCAGCTACACCAGATGAAACAAATCTAACTTTAGACTCGAGAGCCTCCATGGACCTTCCTCCATCCTGAGAAAGGTTGGGGAGCGCCAACCATGCAACCGGTGCCCTAACAACCCCCTATTTTTGGTAACACTTTTATCTCCCAAGCAACCACCTCTAAACCGCCTCCGCCTAACCGCCCGCCGCCCCCCCCCCCCCCCCCCAGGCCAACGAGGAACCTCATTAAGAAGTTTTTTTTCCAAGAATCCTATTTATATTGCTTCCCCACTGGGAGAGTAGACTTTCAGCTTCTTATCAAACCATGAAATTTGATATCTGAACGGCCTCCTGCTGTCATGGCGGGAAACAGGCAGTGATTGAGGGGGACCTTTATTTCATCCTATAGCTCTAGGATTTCATGGCGTGGCTTCACACTGCAATCTGCGCTCACAATCGCTGGTTGGGGATTCACAGACACAGGCATTTTCGGTGTGAATTATACCAATTCTTGCCGGCAAAGTAATATGTCCAGTGCATAGTGTACTTTAATAATAATAGCGCATGTACATGTACTACCAATAAGGTACTCATCCAGGCACTTGCACAAAGAGACACACCTCAGACAGGTTTTTAATTTTGCTTTAAATTACATGTATTATGAGACCATTATTTATTTAGCACCTTACGAAGGATTGCAAGGTGCTGTGGAACATTTATTGCAGCCATCGCCAGTAACTCCAGGGCAAACCCCTTTTCTTTTCATTTTATCAATTGAGATTTTAGCAGTTCATTATAATTATTATCATATACTTCTGGTAATGAAACCATGATGAAACCAAGGATGCCTCATAAGTGAACTTAATCACTGTAGCTCACAAGCCTTAGGAAACCTGTAAAACAAGGGTGCTTTTTATGAACCGGAAACACCCAGGTTAGCCCCATCTCTTCCACACAGCAAGTGTGCTGGGTTCTTTTATGTGCACTACCACTCCTACATGTAGTACACAGGACCTAGGGCTTTAAGTCCCCTCCCAAGGACAAAGCAATCACAGTTAAAGGACACAAGCCCAAGACCAGGACTCAACCCCACACTCTGTTGACCAGCAACACCACAGCTTGAGTTCGGTGCTCTTAAACTGCTAGGCCACGACATGCCATAATATGCAAGTCTTATTAATCACAAGTTTACAAATTTCCTTATCACGGCATAAAGGAAAACTACATGTACATCATTGTCGTAAAAAAAAAACACTAAAAAAAACCCTCCTCATCCTGTGAAGATTTCATTAAATTCGGAGGTCAGGTTTTAACAGTGAAAATGGAAGAGGACAATTGAATCAAATAACTGTGATTTGGGATCTTCAAATGCCAGCCAGGCTTCAACTGGTTGAGGATGAGGACTGCACACTGAACACACACACACACCACACAGTTTACCACTGTACCATGGCCAAATAGATGATCACTCAAGAAAGATTCAATTCCAACGAGGTTGCTTGAAGCATCTGAGAAATGAAGCAAGCTGCAATCACTGGGTGATCAAATGTCTGCATCAGCTGAACCCCCCCCCCCCATGGTACATGTACTATAGTCTTATTGGTACTATAGTACCATGATCCTATCTATCTACCCCCAAAAAATACTCAAGGCGCTTGAACAAACCATGGAGCTATAAACTAGTTTATAGCTCCATGAACAAACAGAGACATTTTAAGATAGGTTTTCCAATTTTGTCAAGTTATGACAACAATTTACTTAGCACCTTATAAAGGGTTTGTAAACAAGTAGCTGTGGCATATTCAGCAGCCACTGCCAGAAAGACCAGGCCTTCTCTTAGCGATAAGTGTAACTGTGGGTTCTTTCACGCGCATTACACAACACACGGGGACCTAGGGCTTTACGTCCCGAAGGATGAAGCAACACTGGTTTAGGCCTAAGGGTCTTGCTTAAGGACACAAATGTTAAGACCAGGAGTCCAGCTCACACACTCTGCTGGCCAGAAACACCAGGGCCCAATTTCATAGCGCTGTTTAACGGTTAAGCAAATTTTCGTGCTAACTATAGCAGAAAAATTTGCTTAAGCGTAAGCGTTTTTCACATGTTAGCAAGAAAATAAGGCAGCCATCTTGCGCGTTCACCATGGATTTGCATTGTTACGTCATTCATTTTCATACAGTAAGCACCGGAAAGGTTAGCATGCCTTTTCGTGTGCTTACGGTTAGCAGCGCTACGAAATGGAAATCGCACAGTGAGCACCGAATCGGCCGTTAAGCAGCTCTATGAAACTGGGTCCAGGGCCCTATTTCATAGAGCTGCTTAAGCAGAAAATAATGCTTAACAATTTCCTGCTAAGCAGAAATGGGCAGGATACCAGTCACAAATTGTACACATGACATGGTAGTTTGGCTGGTAACCTTATTCTGGTAAGCAAAATGCTATTGTGCTTAGCAAATTTTTTGTGCTTAAGCAGCTCTATGAAATTGGGCCCAGAGCTTTGAGTCCAGTGTGCTTAACCGCTCAGTCAAGACACGTCACACAGTATACCCCTGTACAACGGTCAAATGAAAGTTTACATCTCCATACACTGATCCTTACAGATCTCCCTTTCAAATCCGCACACAGTAAAATGTATGACACACTTTGGTAGAACCACGGAGGTAGGCTTGGATGGAATTTCAGAAGTGACATTAAGGTCTTTCATTTTCTATGCAGCAGGCCTGATAACTTATATTCCTTGTAAAGGGCACACTGGGTGATGAAATTGAATCGTCCAGATTCCACCTCGGGATTGTACATTCTGCCACAATGCACTCAAGGGTAGCATTTCTCTTAATTCATTATAATAATTTCAAGGGATATAAATAATGTGCAATTCAAAACAGATCCTACAATTTTTTAATTTTTTTAAACAAATTGTGAATAAAAAAGAAAATAAACAGATAGCAGTACTGATAACTATTGCTTTGACATTGTACAATGTACAGCATACATGTATAACCACCTTGGCCCCAATTTCACATAGAGCTGCTTAAAGCTGAAATTATTGCTGAACAATTTGTTGCTTATTAGCAGACATGAGCAGGATACCAGTCAAAAAAATTAATACATGTAACATGGTAGATTAGATGGTAACGTTATTCTGCTCGAGATAATTTTGTTGTGCTTTCAAAAGCTACTTTTTGTAAGGCAGCTCTATAAAATTGGGTCCTGGTATACGTAGTGTGCAAAAATCCGGCAGAATCTGGCCTTTACGCACGAATACAAAGTGCTTTAGAAGATAATTCTTGCTAAATTAAAGTCAGCTTTTTAATTCTATATTCCAACGCTAATTTCATGGCGAGGCAGTGTAATGATTTATCACTGTATCGTTCTTTTGCTTTGAGTGTTTGTTATGTAAAGTATTTTTTAGCCTATTGCTTGTTTCTTACATCATGTACTTGTAGTGGCACATACAGTGTACATGTGTATTGTTTTAACACACAGGATTAGAATTTCATGTTTTTACATGTATGCCACGATGAAGAAAATGCAATAAATGAATGAAAAATTAAATATAACATCAAACTGTACGCATGACACTTTTAAATTACATGGATGTCAAAATTACTGTCAAATTAAAAATAAAAAATTTCCCGTAAATGCATTAAGGATACCAAAAAAAACCTGTCATTTATAAAAAACAGATCTTACATGAAAACAGCAGATGGGCAGCTGTAGGTGATGAACACTTTGATAAATACTCATCACATGGCCCGTAATCAAATAACGGGGACGTCAAAAATGATTTTCAAATTGACAAAAATTAATGTTTGTAGTTTTTCAAAACCCTTTCTCGTCAGCGCCGAGAGCAAGACGTCAAGCTGGTTGCGTTAATTCAATTCATCCAGCATGAACCACCGTACCCTTAGGAAACATTTTCCCGCTGTAAATTGATTATCTCTAACGACCTTACTTTCAGGGGTTATTGGCTTTGGCATCCCTGAATTGTACCTGAACAGAAGAGAGGCATCCGTCTTTGAGAAAGTGAGAATGCATGTACTTTTAGAGATCGATGGATTCTACTAGTGTTAAAAGGAAAGTTACATACATCAGTTGGTTTTTTTTTTTAATACGAGTACGTAAGACGTGTACATACATTAAAATCCTCCAGTCTTCAAGACAAATACAGCATGGACCCAAATCACCTAACGCCATCATCACACTAATCTTGATTGTGCTCTTTTTGGCCATCATTTTCCCCATGTGTTACACTGTGTACATGTAGTGTGCATTTTAAGCAATGTGTGCCTGTTTAAACGCCCACCATACATTGTACATGTAACAATAGGACTCTGCAAATGCCAGACAAGGCAAGACTGAAGACTGCAAATTTTTTCTAGGGCTACAACCCTTGCCATATCTCGTTGGGCCCCCGCCCCCCCCCCCCTTCGATGTTGGATCTCATTGCACATTTTGCGCTCCAGCTGGGGTTAACAACATTGAGCGGGGGAGTGGAGGAACGGGGGAGGGTATGATTAATGTCACATGGCCCAAGCATTTTGGCCGGGATTGTAGGCCTACATGTTATTTCTTGCATTGTTGTTTCTGTTTTGGTTTTTGTACATGTAGTTCTTTGATTCTTTGTAATGTTGTGGTGGAATAAACAATAATAATAATAATAATAATAATAATAATAATAAAATTTACCTATTATGGACAACATATCCGTGTTTGTTTAATCTTTATTTGTATTCTCTTGTTTCTCATGACATGAGTCTCAAATTGCCCGAATACTTTCATCAATTATTGTGGGTGAGAGCAGACTACTTCTCATGGAACATAAACTATGTGTGTTCAATATTTATACATGTTTTGTACCATCATGACCATGTCGGCCTATTATGTGCATGTAAAGTACATGTACATGTATGCCCTTGCTCTATGCTTAAATACAGCACAGGGTATGCATTAAAAAATACATTAAGTGTAATGTATGCACACTTAAATACCTAGTGCTCTAATGAGGCAAATCAAGTACTTCCAATGAAGCCTAATCATAGACGCTCATCAGTTGTACCATGGAGGTTTCTACCTCCATGGTTGTACACATAATATCAATTCACTATGTACACATCTCTATGGTTGTAATCTGCATTGATACCAATTTACAAATGTGTGTGTGTGTGTTGTACAATGCACCTGTCCCTCAGTATACCATGTACCTGTCCTCAGATCGAGGACAAGCTCTTATCTCTCATGGTCCAATAAGATGATTTAGATGGTGTCCACATAGCCTGGCCTTACACATATTGATCTCCTGTGACAGCAAGGCATCAATCTCGCCCCCCCCCCCCACCCCCTTTAAAATTGTATCAACTGCACTTCTAGGTCACTCTATTATTATTGATTCTCCCTATCTCTGGCAAAGCAGGCACTGTTCAGGAAAGGAGCTCTCCCTCAATGGGACATATGGTCCACTACACTTAAAGGGAGGGTGCATATGTACCTTAAGCAATTATTACTCTACAAGTGAATGACCATAAAAACTGACTTGGTAAAGAGCACTGGAGAGCTGTTTGCTAGATTCAACACCGTAAGGAGTATTTTAGTTTTAGAGAAAGAGGTCATTTTTCACCAACAAATTTGAATCTGGAGAGGCTTTAGTAGGCATGAAGCCTTTCTCAGGCATCTGAAAGCACCCAATTGTATGCAGCAAGGATGGGTTTTCTCTTTAATTATTTTCTTGTAACTTTGATGACCAATTGAGTCCAAAATGTTCACAGGTTTGTTATTTTATTCACATGTTGGGATACACCAAGTGGGGATGCTGGTCTTTGACAATAACCAAAAATCATTATCCAAATAGAATATTTTTCACTTAACTTCATTCCCCTCCACAACCCCCCCCCCTTCAGAATACAAGGTCCCGATGAATCAAGTTTTACACCCACGTCCTGAGCTTAATCTCACTTCTGAACTGTACTTGATTATGCTGACATCATTACATGGAGCGCATAAATCAACCTTTTTTTTAATATCATGCTACCACCATCGTGCCTACAGGCAAACCAGCAAAAGTATACAGATTCTTTGATGTAACAGGTGCCAGACTATTCATTCTCATCCAGCCTCATTTTGAAAATGCTTTGGAATGAGAGAAAGATGTTTTGCTTTTTGTCCCCATCTTTTTTTTTTTTACTTATTTATTTATTTCTGTTTTTCTTTTAGAAAGACGGTTATCAGTGCTATTACTTTATTTCTCCCTGCACAACATTAACAAAATAACTAATTACACAGAAATATCATAAATTTTAACCAAATATATCAAGAAATGTGGGGATAACAAAATTCTACTAGACAAAAGTAGTCCCAATTCCATGTAGATTATCCAATTGCCCAAGTGAAGAATTTAGAAGGATTTGGGCCAGCAGGCCCATATAACCATTGCTTATCACAGGGTCAGGCATTCCAATCTCATCTAAATCCAAACAGCTTGGTGTGGGGTGACATGTAAGAGAAGAGGATATGGAAGGATTTTTTTCTAACCAAACTGCCGATGAATTCCAAGAAATCAAATGACTACTCCAAGTTGATGAGCTCCTTGGGGGGAAAACAAACTCAAGAGAGACAGGGTCTTGCTTTTATGCCGCAACTGATGAAGCAAGCGGTGGGCAGCACTCGCTTAATGAAATTTGTAATGAAACACTACGGGTGTGGTGTCATGTTTTGAAGTTATGGATTACATTCATTGTCTTCTGGACGTCTGCATCGGAAAACTTGTTGGTTTAATTAAGTTTACTTCTCGGTATGTCATGTATGTACACCCACTTCAGAGTCATAACAGAGACTAAAGCCTGGTTCATACTTCCTGCGAATGCGAATGCCAAGAAAATTAAACATTACAAATTTGCGAACAAACAAGCCGCGATAGTTGAGCTGTTCTCAACTCTTACATGTACATGTACCATGAAACATTCCCAGCAAAAAACAGAGATGTGACATCAAATTTCGCTTCGCATTCGCATTGGCAGGAAGTATTAAACCGGACTTTAGAACTCAGGGAAGGGGGGAGGGGGTTGAGAGTAGAAATTTCAATCAGATTCCTCATCTTACATTGATGTGCAGTACATACGCTGACATCAGAAACTTAAAGTCATCAATAATCAGTTCCTATACCAAGCTTTATCTACAGGCATCTCAAAATGCTTATAAGTTTAAGATACATGTAGGTCATAGTGGGACCTTTTTATAGCACCTTGTGAGTTTACAAGGTGGTGCGGTGCAATCAGCTGCACCAGGGCAAACTCTTCTCTTAGCGAGAAGTGTAAAGTTCTCTTAACACGCAGTATTACACAACACACACAGGACCTACATGTACGGTTTTACGCCCCGTTTGAAGGACGAAGCAATAATGGGTTTAAAAAAAACTTGCTTAAGGACACGAGTGTCAACAACAGGGCCCAATTTCATGGAGCTGCTTAAGCAGAAAATAATGTTGAACAATTTCCTGCTAAGCAGAAATGAGCAGGATACCAGTCATAAATTGTACACGTGACATGGTAGTTTGGCTGGTAACCTTATTCTGGTGAGCAAAATTTTCATGTGCCTAGCAAGTTTTTGTGCTTAAGCAGCTCTATGAAATTGGGCCCTGGACTCAGACCCATACTCCACTGATAATCAAATTGATTTCAGTCTAAACCAGTATTCTTTAAGACTCAGTTCCAGCAGTCTCTGGCTGCGACACTCTCTCTCCCCCCCCCCCCCATCTCAATTATGTTCAAGCTTCATTGTATTCTGAGGGCACTATTGTCCACTTCACACAGTCCTCGTCAATCAACATGTTGTTGCCGGCGCAGTGAACTGACCCCTTCAAAGATGCCACCTAGTTCTCAGTCGTTTTGTCCAAATGCATTCATTCTATCGGCTGTGACATTCAATTGTCATCCTCAATAGCACTATTTGTCAAGCTTTTCAGCTGTTATGAATATGTGTTTGGGTGAGCTTCCTACGCACGTACAGGCATGAAACAGTGAATGGAAACTTAATACAGAACTTTTGTATTTAGTTCGTTTTTCTTTTGTTCAAATAAAAACATTACAATTCAGGCTGTAGATTCATATAGTATTTTTTATTTTAAAGCTTTGTTACGTTGCTATGGTACTAGTGTTGTCAAAATTCACATACCTGTACACCATGCACAGCCCATGTGTGTACGTATTGTGTATCGTGGACATTAACACCAAAATATTATAATGTTTTAAAATCTCATTAAACATTTTGATTAAATTGATATTTTGTTAAAAAAGGCACGTCAAAAATAAATAGTACAGTACATGCTCATTATGCATTAAGTGTACGTTCATTTTTGTACAAAATGCACTCAGTGGGATTTCACAAAGCACTAAGTTTCATCTGAAAAGATGAGTTTCCGGGATCACCATAGTGATTTGGATTGTGACATCACGCTTTGCTTAGCAACTAAGATGTATACACATCTTAAGATCAATCTCAGCTCTTTGTGAATTTTGAGTTGTGTTAAATACATACAAGGCTTGATCATCACGTGAACATGCGTTGAAGGATAGACAGTGTTCTCCCTTATTTGGTCTGCTGGCCAGTTGCCATTTAAAACACCCGAGGACCAGTCAAAATTCTGTCCAGCTTGTCCTGCTGGCTAGTTTATCACTGAAGACCCATCGCTACATGAAAACCTCTTCACATTACTTCAAATTACAAGTCCCATACTAATGGCAATGTTGAAAGAAAACCTTAAAATATGGACCAGTGAAAAAAGCTGGGGGACCGGTGAAGTGACAAGCTTAACTGGTCCTGCTGGCTAGTCACTGAAAAAGTTGAGGGCAAACCCTGGGCCCAATTTCATAGAGCTGCTTAAGCAGAAAATAATGCTTAACAATTTCCTGCTAAGCAGAAATGAGCAGGATACCAGTCACAAATTGTACACATGACAAGGTAGTTTGGCTGGTAACCTTATTCTGGTAAGCAACATTTTATTGTGCTTAGCAAATTTTTGTGCTTAAGCAACTCTATGAAATTGGGCCCTGATCGGATGCCCATAGCTACACCCTTAGCCACAGCCACAGCCACAGCCACAGCCATAGCTGCCAATTCAGGCACAGCCCTAGTTCCTAACATATACATGTACTTTTTCTCAGTGAAAAAGTGGCATTGCTTTTTTTACTCTCGTTTGTTCGTTGCGGTTTCTAAATGTAGTGCATGTATGACTGTTGTTTTATATCCCTTGAGTATCCCTTTCTAGGAAAACAAATCAATATCATACATTTTGACACAACTTTCGTACAAGCTCATACATGTACAGCAACATTGGTAAAATTCTAACACACCTACTGTAAGTCAAGCACTAAAAATTGCACTAGATCACATTCCAAAAGATGGGGGGGAAAAAATGTTTCACTACACCTCAGTTTGCTAGTTGACAAACACCAGTCACATCACGCTTGTTTAGAACAAAAAACATCGCACACGATTTTAAGGCGAAAGTTACAAAGTAGCCCACAGGAATTAATTCACAAAACCAATTAATCAGATCTTAGAGACGGAATGTCATTAGGCCCAGAGCCGTGCCTACATTGTAGATGACAATGTGTACAGTGTACAGAATCAGCTGCATGCAGTAGCTAAAATGCCCAGCATCATTTGTTCCTGAGAGGGGGAAGGGTACACATCAATTCTTCATTTTGTAGGGAATCTAATTCTCAACAAGTGTGCACTGAGCAAACAACACAAAAACAGATTCACTCAAAAGTCAATATGAATTTTATTACTCCAACGGGGATAGTGCTACGTGTTTACTCAACCTCATTCCCAGTGGTGTACAAACTTGACGTGCTATTTTTTCCCCCAGATTGCCTCGCTCGATCATTTACCCTGGAAGACTTTGAAATATCCAAATAAATTGGATATTGTAATGAGTCCCGTGGCCGATCCACTCTACATGCGTGCTCAAAATGGAAATTAAATCCGTTAAGTATCAGGCCTGCAAGTAATTCCTGATAAATGGTTTACTCATGTCTCTACAATGGCATGTACATGTATGTATAGATCCCTTGCACAACGCAAAACGCACCTCCGAACAATGCGCATCTCCCATTTCCATCATTTTGTGGCGGACCTAAAATGGTGGACAGGATAGGCATGTGTGAGTGCGCTGCGCGTTGTGTAAGGGGTCTATTGCTCTTTTCCTCGACGAAATAACTGTGGCCGAAATTGTGTCGAGTGATATTGGTTGCTTGGATCTAGACCAATCAAGAAATATTGATCTCTAACCCACATACGGGTGTTGTGACCCACATACAAACATTGCAAACAGAATGGCATGATAAATTCAATTAGTTTACGAAGAGCAAATTTTAGACAGCTGCTTTTGAAAAAATGCACAAAGATATTACCGGCCAAAATTGTTTAATTTACAGAATGCATTGTAGTCCTCGTGCTTAGTTCTTGTGTTTAAATTTGTAAGCTGTAAGCTGCAGCATATTTTCTGTGTGACAACACTTTGAAGTTGGGTTCTGCTTAACGCTAGCTAACTTCCATCCCAACTTTAGAATCGTCCTAACTGTTGCATCATCCCAACCGTAGCATCATCCCAACTACACTTGGCACAGGTCCCAACTTGAGCGTTACAGTTGGGACGTCCCAACTACAGCTGGGATTGCCTGATAACAAGTGTAATTAGTGGACCTCTAAAGCAATTTTCAATCCTTCTTGACTTTGAACGGGGCTTGTACATGATTATTCGTCGGTAATTATCACAGAAAAACTTGAGAGAAAAAAATTGATATTGAATCCATTATTCCATGTCATGTACCCCCGCCATCTGCAACAATCAGCCTAGTGTTGCCACTATTCACTGTTAGTATACAGCATATGTACAAAAACAGGTTTAGTCTAAATATTTTGGCACCTCCAAACAAAGATATTGACAAAATAAGGAGACCACCAACATTAGGACTAGGATACATGTAGCTCAGGCGGTAGAGCCCTGGCATGTTAATCAGGAGGTCGCCGGCTAAATTCCCGCTCTGGTCAATTTTTCTTCATGGTTCCCAATGGTTCCCAATGGTTCCAACTTTTTCCCTTGCTTCCAAGACACTCCAAGACTTGTGCAGTCACGAACACATGTATTCACGAAAACCTTAACCCTATCCAAAAACTGCTAATGCCCCCCGAACCGATCACTGCCAGAGGGCGCTATCATTCCTGTAGCTGCTATCACAGGAGCTGTGCTAGCAGTTCGTGGATGATAGCGGTTAAAGGAATAATAGCGCCCTCTAGTGGCAACAAGGTTTTTTCGTGACTATTCGTGATTACACAACTGGAGCGTCTTGGAACCGAGACTAGACAAATATTTTGCTATGCAAAATTGCTACATGAAAAAATTGGCCTACAGGGATAAAACAGAAACTGAGTTTTCCAACTACTGTAAATGTATTAGATACATGTACATGTAGTAAAAAAAAAAAGAAACACTGAAACTACCATTAAGGTACTCATTAAAATACAGAATTATCAAGAGACAAGTTTAAAAAGGCAGACCAAATTAAATTTTGCAATATTTTTCAAAATGATAATAAGTATTTTCTTGAAGTGTTCAGATTTTTTTTTTCCTGGAAGTGTGCCGAGTGCAATGTAGCTTCCGTATCGAGAAAAAACCTACAGTCATTACATCTTTTAAGACTGACGACCGACAACCATCCAGGATCTACACTCAGTGGTAAAACCAATACTAACTGTATTTGCACGCTATATCCTGCCAGGATTTAAACCCAATCTCACTCAAGCATGCACCCTGTTCTTGGCACTTGCCACTTCCCTGGATGTTCAGGGCAGTCTTAATGCTATTTATATCTGGGCCAGCAGATGTAATATGTCGGTGTAATATCTGGGGTAACACATGTCAATAGTGAAGGCATAATCACATTCACGATTAACAGGTAAGGGCCTCTTTCATCATTGTAGTATGCATACATAATGTGTAAATTTACAGGAGAGGTTTCAAAAGCCGATCAAATTTTTGTTTAAACACTTTGAGTGTTCAGGATGCACTTCTAAAATGTCATAAAAGGAAATGGCCAAATGTCTGATATACGTGTGAAATTATTTTTGCATTTCCTCATGAATCGTGATTAGATTTACATAGTTAAATGATCCTTTTTTTTTGCAAACGAACAGATGTGTTGCATAATCTACACAGCAAGTTTGTCCCCATGCGCAAGCTAGCATATCAGACCCTTATTACTGATAGCAAAAAAACAAAAACAAAAAACACCTTTGAAATAAAAAAACTAAAATATTTCTTTTATACTTTTCAATTTAAGATCAAAGCAATGTAAAAAATATTTAAAGGTCCTCGCTTCAAATCAGCGTGCTTAGGCCAATTTTGCAAAATTTGGGTCCAAAACGTCCCCAAGTTTTTGAATATCCTGAGCAGAACCCTGCATGGTAAACATTGTAAACAATGAGTATACAGTGTACGTAACAGTAAGACCTCGACGGTGCTATTGACCCGATCACCACAGCAGCCTACATGTAGATCTTGGTTGCGCCATTTTGGGTATCCGCTTCCCCGTGTGTTAATGTGCAAGGTGTGCATTTTAGGCAGCGTATGCGCACCATATCTGCATATTGACTTGCAAAATGGCAGACCGCGGGTAGGCGGTCAGTACATGTACATTGTAGCCACATGTGAAGTCAGCGAAAAGGGTCAATACATGTAGAAATATTTTGCACATCCCCTGCATTGCCGTATATGGTAATGAATCATGATGACAGCAGAGATACCAACATTTACATCTTGTAATCATAATATGGACAAAGTTTGCATGATCTGGGAGATTTTAAATTTTTTTTATCAGAACATGGGAAGATTGGTTTATTTTCAGGGAGCTTTCTGCAGAATCAGGGAGAGTTGGCAGCACTGTGACAGCAGTGTTTTCACTGCCCATTCCAACATGAGGCTGCCCTCATTCCTACTTCCAGTTACCATCTTGCTCCCCACCACCACCTCACTGTGAAGATTTGCAATAAAAAGAAACTTAAATGCCACTCAAAATAATCATTTTGTGACATTTGATGAGCTTTTTCCTTGAGCTTTTTCATGGCAATTTGGATAAAGTGTAGATGGATCAATCAGGCATTTTGTGTGATGGCTGCCTTCTTGACAGCTTGCAGTCTGTGTTAATTTTGCTTCAATCATCAATCTGAATTTGTATCACCTTGCTTAGTTCATCAGCCAGGGTTAAACACTGGATGACAGTAAAAGGGGGAAAGAAAAAAAAAACCTGAAAACTGTTCATTCATTCACGATTTCTGATTTCATGATGATAAAAAAGGTCCTTGAAGCAGACTGCATGGCATGGATGGCAATTTAATTTTGTTCAAGGTACAGTAGGTTTCAATATTGTTTTAATTATTTTTTTAAATTGTTTTTTTAAACAGTATTGATTTTTTTTTTTATGAGATCCCAAATGAGCAGATGCCCTGGATTGGTTATCATTGAAACAAACATCAAAGAACTACATGTACACAAACTATGTTGACTGCCGGTCATAGATTCATAGGGCGTTCCAATTTGCCAAGTGTGGTGCGCATGCGCGCATACCAAATAGGTACTTTTTTGGTGTCTACATGTTGTAACACAAATTCTAAGGATGTACATGTATGTCCTCACCACTGCCAGAAGCGTATTTGTTGCGTTCTCAGTGATGCCAGTGTATTCAATTAACAATACGAAAAACCTTTCATTCTCTACGAGTAGGCCTATACTCGTAGTGGCAGAATCCGTTACACCTGTTACTACGAATGAACTCGTACGTAGGCGGCAGTCAATGTGTTAATGTTACATCTTTCTGGTAATGAAATGGTATCAAGAGACCCTGACATTGACAACCACAGGCACTGTGACCCATACGCCTGGAGATACATGTACATATGACTTGTACTTGAGTTGAGGAAATTATGAAGAAATGTCAGTTTTAGATGAGGGAGGGAGAACCCCAAATAGGTGAAACCCACATTAGTGAGATCAAACCAACATGCAAAGCTCTGGTTGTGGATTTGAGCCGGGGTCCACAGAAAGCAATTTCTGTGAAAACATTTCCCAAGTCAGCTTATGGAAGGGGAGGGGGGGGGGAGTGTGGGGGGAACCGGACTATTCTGTTCTGTTCTGTTCTGCCACAGAGCATACACACACGTCTTCTGACGATGGTTGAGAACAAATCAACAGCTCTTTTCAAAGCAATCACTTCTTCCTAGAAGAGATTATTTCATAAAATATGGTGTACCCGAAAGATTTACAATAATATCTACAGTTCTACACATATCTCCACCATGCAAAGCCTAAAATTCTTTGATTCAGGAGAACTGTAAATGTACAGAGTTTCTCTTGTAATGTATGTATTTTGTAAAAATGAGAGGTGTGACCGAACAATGTCCTTTTCTAAACAGCAACACACAGTACGTAATTCTTACATTGCACACATGTACACGTCCTAACTTCCTTTTTGAAAGTGCACCGGGTACCAGTTTTTACGGTAACCAGTGTCTCAAGACTCAAATCTCTAAAGAAGGGGAGTCTGCACAGTTAACAATGAGGTTCACAGCTGCACTGGATGCCAGATGGCTCATTGACCCCAAACGCAGAGTGCAAGTTCATTAAGTAGCACACCTATCAGTGATCAAGTTCAGGAAACGTGACACACAGGGCAATGGTGTGAAAGAACTCCCAATGTGCTGCCCAGCCACAATTTGATGCGCGGCAGACTTTGCAGCTTTTTGTTTCTGCTGTTAGTACTACCATCCCGTCAGACATTCTGCCTTCACTTGCCGCACTAGACAATTGAACTCACTCCTGTGGTTTGATACTGAGCTTACAAAGTACGCCATGTTGTATCTTTTGTCTCTCCATTTAAACACCCCTCCCCTTTTCTCATCTTGGCATAGAGTTCATATGATGTCTCTTTGGGCATAGCATTTTTAACACCAAAGTTTCAGGTGACTTGTTCAGTGTGCAGAATACTGAAAAAAGTTGAAATTGCAGAAAACCAATCCACATTTAGCATGTTTAAAGTACATGTACAGTAGGTCTATGGGGCAGGAGTTGCTTTGGCACTGGAAAATGGTTTAGTTCAACCCTTGCAGTGCCTTGCATACAAATTATGTGTAATGCCTTCATTTTAAGCTGTAATTACTACTTCTTCTTTCTTCTTTTTTAAATTGCAAATAACATTTCTAGAAAACACTGACTGCCGTTAAAGCATACAAAGTTCAAAGCTGACTTCTAAGAAGGTACTTTATTTTGGTCTTTACTTGACCTTTTCACAAAGGTCACTTTAAGGTCATTTGGTGTGTTGTAACCAATCTATTTGGGTTAAAAATAGGGGCGATTAATCAGCCCTGCCAGAATTAGGCCGAGGACACTGCTAGGGTTAAGAAGTCATCGGTTCAAGCCGCATAGATCAGATGGCATTTGGGGAGAAAAACCAGCCTGCTAATTTTACATTGTGATGCCTGCTGAATCATGAGCATCAGTTTAGTATTTTAAAAATAGAGATAAACTACACTTAAGACTTTATACATTCACATTAGCCATGGTAGGACGTCAGTGTATGTGCACTACACTGGCGTCTTGGGTATAAAGCTTCTGTACCATGCGAAGAAATTTTGACTATATGCTTTTTCATTTGACGCAAAGAATATACATGAATGAAGTTTCAGCTTCCTCCATCAGGTATAAATATGAAAAATGCTTGTTATAAATTTTTTTGCAATGGTACAGGACCTTTATACCCTGGACTCAGTCACGTTGTATGCAACGGAGGAGTCCAGCCTGGGCTACATTCACATTAGCTGTTTATTGATACTACACTGTAATTTTGAATGTACAAAGTAAGCTGTATCTGAATTGGCAGCTATGGTGACGACTAAGACTATTGCTAAGGATGTCCTATACAGTGTACTTTAACACATTGATGACGCGACGATCCAGCCGTAGCCATAGCTGTAGCCGAAAATTTTGACACTGTCTCTCTTTGAAAAAAGAAATAAATTTATTAAGTACATGTACATGCTCACATTGACCAAATTCACCTGTCGTCATCATCACAACTATCTTGGTTGTGCCATTTTGGGAGTCAATGTCCCCATGTCCCTAGCGCACATTTTAGGCAATGCAGCATTTACCAAAATGTACAGTTTGACTCCCAAAGTGGCGAGGGGGTAGACAGTAGCCTTGTGTACTGTGACATTGGTGCATGGAGTCAATACACACTATAGTCTAGACTCAATCTTACACCTACATGTAGGTGCAATGTACACTGTATGTACAGTGTATTTCACCAAATGCACCCAGCAGGTGTAGATTTCTTAGAAATCAAACTTTCACACATGTTTACAGTATGTACATGTAAGCCTACAGGTTTGTTATGGCTGTAGAACTTTCCCAATGTTGGACCTAAATTCAAGAATTTATGTAGCCAAGACGTTCATTCAAGTACAAATGTAAATGATATTGGTTTTAAACTTGCTTTATTTTAAATGTACTTCTTTAAAAGAGGTTACCCTGGTTAAGAGGTTACCCACAATTTGCCACATCTCCAGTTAGATTCAAAATGAACCATGTATTTCATAGAGGAAGGACCATGGAAGGAGTTGCAACTTTCTTGTTTTAGAGGAAACATGATCACTGCCACAGTGACTTACATGACTTATGAGTAAAACTTTCATACTCAACAGAATTGAAAGAAATTTTTCTGAATTCAAAGTAAACATATTTCTAAAAATTAAACATGAGATGAGGTGTTAATCTTCACATACACAAGACCACCGGATTTGTTCAGCCGTAAGTTTACTGGTCCGACGTTAAAAACATTGGTCTCGGGCGGGCGGGCTGTCTAGTGTTAATTTCGAGCCCTGTCTACATGTATATGTTGTGATACATTTAACTGTGGTTAGTCAGTGCACCCAGATAAACTGCTCCCTATCCACAATCAACATCACTCAACAAAAGGCACCAGATTAGTGGTTTGCTCTACTGTTGCTAAATTAATGTCACCAGCATTGTCATCAGATCAATAGGATTACCACCATGAAGGGTCTTGAACTCTGTCATTAAGCTGTGATAACTAACTGGCACTGAAATCAACTGCTAATTACTATTGAGTACAACTGTCAACCAAGCGCATCCAATTGATTGGTGAGCTTGCTGGGTCCCCCTCCTCTATTTCCTGTCTCCTTCTACTAAAATAAAGACATGTCTTTCTTTGACTGTGTGTTTTGTGCACTGTCTGTTTCTCCTTTGCTTTATACAGACTAGGCAGTTTGGCTGGAGTATGACCCAATTCCTCCAACTTCCTCTTCTCTCATCTAGTTCCATGCCAAATTGGCATGCCTCTGACCCTGTGATAAGCACTTGTTTGAGCATACTGGATCCTGTCCTTCTGAATTCCTCGCATTGGCAATTGGATAATGAGGGATTTGGGACTGTAAGGGTTAATTTATCTAACGTAATGAACTTTAAAATATGTCAGTGATCAAGATCTACTGCAAAGCAAGTGCATGGTTACCAAGAAGAGCCTGTGGTAAGCAGTTTATATATAGCACCTTTTACCAAGCTCAGCTGTCACAGCATGAATGCTGGTCAACTCGTACGCACGCAAACTCGTACGCACCAACTCGTACACACACAAACTCGTACACGCACTAACTCGTACACACACCAAGTCGTACGCACACCAGCTCGTACGCAAACTAACTCGTACACCCACCAACTCGTACGCAAGCATAATTCACTACGTGTTGACTCAGGGAAAAGGTTTCGCCGTTTTGATGCAAAGTTATTATTATAACTTATAATATTGTAATAATTCACTACGTGTTGACTTCGGGAAAAGGTTTAATAAGTCTAATAATAATGAATTGCGTTTTAGTTTTGTTTTTGTTTTCCCTCAAGTAATTAAACTTTGATTTGACGGATGGCAATTCCCGCTAAAATCCGAAAGGTAGGGTTTATTTCAATTTGATATTTTTCTGAAATTTTGATAGTAAATAATTTTTGGAAAATAAAACAGATGGTTTTGGTATTTTTCTCAAATTTTGATAGTAAACAATTTTTGGAAAATAAAACAGATGTTTTGGAAAAACAAACTGATTTTTGGGGAGTTTTGTTCCTTTCTGAAATGATTGTTTAGCCCGTCAGTTAAATTATGAAATTAAATAAATTTAGAAAATAAAACATATTTTTGGGGAGTTTTGTTCATTTCCGTCAGTTAAATTTTGATAGTAAATAAATTTAGTAAATAAAACAGATTCTTTGGGAGTTTTGTTCCTTTCCGAAATGATTGTTTCTGAAATTGATTATTTCTGAAATTGATAGTAAATAACTTTTGGAAAATAAAACAGATTTTTTGTTCAACTATAGTGAAAGTTTTGGCTGGAAATTTTCAAAAATATTGTTGAAACAGGTAATTGCATACTCTAGACTCGTTCAGCTTTTGTAATCTCTTTTGTAAATGTGTGGCCCTGAAAAGGGCCGGTGGTTTTCATGGGTCCTGAAAGGACCGTTTGGTTTGGGGCTTGAAGTTGCTCACATCGCAGGACCATGGAGGTGGCTGCACGCTGACAACAGGCTAGAGGTTTTCAGAGTCCCGGCTTGGTATGCGTCCTATAGCTTGAAGATCCTGCCTTGGACTTATAATCATAATTTTACGGTTTTATGTTTTACAAGTCAACTACTTGTCTTGGAGTGTCACTGAATTGGACAGCGCCACCATTTTATCAATCAAGTATCAATCATTAATTTCGAATTAATAATTCCCGCTTTCGAATTAATAATTCCCGCCTAGTTAAGTAGCACGATATTAGTGCTTTCGTTGTTTCCAATGTACAAGTGTCCCGTAATAAATACACCTGCGTACGAGTTTGTTTGTGTACGACTTTGCGTGTGTACGAGTTTGCGTGTGTACGAGTTTGTGGGTGTACGAGTTTGTGTGTGTACGAGTTGGTTGGCGCACGAGTTGACCAATTGGCGTACGGGTTTGCATGCGTACGAGTTTGCGTGCGTACGAGTTGACCTGTTTCCCACAGCATGATGCTATAAAGTAAGTTGAGCCAACATGTTTAGCTTTGATGCAGGAATCGAAATAACCACTAAATGATAATTACAACTAACTAAATGATCAATTAACTGGTCAGCGTGAAAAGTCAGCGACCAGTAAATTTATCAACATCATTACGCAAGTACATTTTAAGCCCCCCAAACTAAACAAATGCCTTACTATTAAATTATAAAACTAAAAGGGAAGCAACACAAGATTCTTTTCAAAACCATTCAAAAAATTTGTTTAAACCTAGGTAGAAAATTTAAATGCAATGCTGAAAAAAGAATAAATAACTGATGGACTGTTTTAATCACGTGACATGTAACATGTAAAAGGTATGTATCACATTTGTAATTTCACTCAGTGTTAACATTAAAGTTCTTTATTAATAAATCGTTTAATACGAATTGGGTATATAAAAAGTAAGCAGAGAAAAATGAGACTGATAGTGATAATAATGTTAGTGTCTTTTGGACAACCCTTCCTTCATGTCCTTGTTTCAAAGTACAATCAAAATTTGTGTCTCTGAAAAACTTTAACTGACACGCTCAAAGACCACGGTTGCTAGATCATACCACAACTGGTAAAGGTAATTCAGCTGCGAGAAGACTGTACTGTGGTTACAGTGTATTGTTTGCACCAAAACAAAAAGTTCGGAAGAAAAAAAGTAAAACATGAAGTGAAGAACTGAAAGTTTGGATTTGTTATGCGTTGTTCATGAAACCCACATGAGATTTAACTATTCTTCAAGGACATGACTGACAAAAATATCAACGAGAAAAGAATCATTTTAAAACGACAAAAAAACAAACTTGGGGAGGACTTACTTCTGCCCGACGAGGCAATTTGTTACCCATTCGAGACACTCTCCTTCTATTTCGTCTTTCGTCAGCCGACAAGTCAGACTCGAAAAGGGCAGATTATCCGTCCCGGCGTGAGTCGAGCTGAACTCCTCAAGAAACTTCTTGAAATGGGCCTCGTCTAGGTTGGGATCGGAACCCATTTTGTTGGTGGCAAACCTCTGCAAACTGCAGAGTTTGTGAACGAAGGTGCAAATTTCCTACAAGTTGTGCAGTCACGGAGAGAGAGAGAGCGTCGGGTAAAGACTATACACTCCGTGTGTGTGTGTGTAATGTACATATAGTACAGAGTGTACATTACATTATAATGTACACAGAGATACGCGTCGGTCACGTACATGTAAATTATTGGGGTCAGATATGACGTCATTCCAGTACCTTGTTGGTTGTGTACATGGTTCGTGTACATCATGCATCACTTACATGGTAACTGTCAAATAACGCTAAAAACAATCTCGAGCATAGAACAAGGACCTTATTAACGTCGTAACTCAGTGTCAAGAACCTTTTTTCTTAATTATATGTTGCCACAATGCAGAGAAGCGAGGAAGAGAAACTGGTTAGCTTTCTGAACAAATACTGCAATATCACAGGGTACACACACCCACACACAGTTGATGCTGCTGTCTGAATCAATCACCCAATATCTTTGTAAAAATATGTAGACCTACTGGCTACCTTATCCTAGCTTGCACTAATTGATATACATGCAAAAAACATTCTCAACATTGTAAAATCATATGGTAGACTGTTTGCACATAAAAATTAAAAGGAAGTGTTCAAAAGCTGACCCTTTTCAGCACAAACATCATCACTCTTTTTGCCACACCCCCACCCACCTTCTTTTTCCATCCACAGCATTTTCTATAAAAATCTCATTTCATTTTCTGTGAAATCTCATTCCCAAAAAAGGTGTACTTGCAATAGAATATCTTAATATACCACCAAATAAATGTCTTTATAATTAAATAAACCATTGCTGATTTGTTTTATATCAATTTTTGTTTTTCAATTAACTGGATTAATTGGTTGAAGGATTGAACTAATACTTAATCAATATTTTAACTGTACTAAAATAAACTGCTGTGTGACACTTAATAGCATTGCCGAAAACCTCATCCAAACTGATAAACTGTCCTCTGAGAATACTTTTCCTAAATCTCCTCCCCACTATAATAAATAAATGGCGCCCTCGTGTCAAAGACTCACACAAATCAGGCAATAAAATGAAAAACGCAGACACATGAAACAAAACAGCTTGTAACCAACTACAACTCATAACACTTGGTAGATCACTTTTCATCAGGATTTCATTTTATTTCCGAACAACCATGAATTTGAAAACAAATCCGATCACAACAAAACAGCACATACTAAAAATGACACTGCAATTGAGGACATTCTTTAGTCGGCTATTTTTGTCAATACAGAAAAACAGCTTAAAGAACAAACTGAAGACATTAAATGTGTTGTTATAACATCCCTTACAAGGATTCTGCATTTTGATTGATTTAGAGCGTGTCACATGTCTTATTTTTACTAGAAAGCTGCGCGAATGTGACGCACTATACACACAGCAAACCAAGCCCAATACCCGTACGAACCAATGTACTATACCCATAGCAACCAATGTACTATACCCATAGCAACCATTGTACTACACCCATAGCAACAGCAGCTTCTTGGTACCTAGAAGTCAAGGCACAGATAAATGTTTGGTGTGTTATAAAACAACGCTTCAGGAAAATAGAACATGTCGAAGAGAAACTTCTGGAGTCATAGTTTAACCACAGCACTCCAAGCAGTCAATATTTGTTTACTTTGATCAGAAGCATCAAATACTTCTCAAATACTTCTCCACTTGTGATATATTTCAGGATCTACATGCGTAATTTGTCTTCTCAGTAACAGGTCCAGTGGAAAAAATGTTCATGTACACGAGATATTTGGCACCTTACGAACTTGCCGTGTGTATTAACCTGTTAAATCTTGCAACAAAAAAGGTGATTTATTTGCATAAAGAACAAAGTACCCAATTCGACTAGTCACCATCACTCATACACAAGGCTGTCAAGCATCACTGCATCACTTTATAGAAAGCTTGTGATACTTTTCTAAATAACCCGTTCAAAATCTACCTCGCTTATCAGAGTGGATGCTCTATCAGGTTGGCATGATGGTATCATGAGAGGCTCATATGGGATGCAGCAATGTGAAGCTGGCTAGTTGAATTGGCTAAATAAATATAAGAAGTAACTATCACTGGTAAACTTGCGGGTACTACCATGTGTAAAATCTCTTTTGGGAGGAGTGTTGGCTCTGAAAAGAGCCGGTGTGGTCTCCTCTCGACGTTTCAAACAGTGTATACTCTGCTTCTCTTCAGAAGAATTCATAAATATAGTTAAAAGTATCACCAACAAAATGGGAGAAAATTAAATCTCAATAAACAAATCTTTCTTTCGAGAGATTTTTCTACATGATTTGCTTTGTTTTTTTCTAAATTAAATCCCAAGCGACTCATGAACGCAGATTACCCCCCCCCAGATTGATTTACTATTTGTGACCCATTTAACATGAAGTGTGACTGTGACTCACATCCCTTTGTCCTTGTCACATGCTTGTAACTAACGTCGTACTAATTGACATTACAGACAACGCGGGTTGATCTCACTGGCTAAGGATGGATGGGGCCTGCTCTCTGCGTTGGTATCAACTCCACAGCCACTTCCTGACAGTGCATTGTTAGGTTGATGATTAGCCCCAACTTCTGACATCATCACTTTGAGGTTTGTGGATAACTAATAACGTGACCATTAGACTATTACCTTTGACCCACTTTTGCTTGATACATCACGACTATATATAATAGTTCTTTTAGGCTTCATTGCATAACATAACATAACATAACAATTAAAATTTATAAGGCGCTATTCCATCAAGATCATAGCGCACATAAAAGCAATTAACATGGGAAAAGGTGAGTCTTTAGAACTTCACGAAATGTAGATAAATTAACAGATTCCCTAATGACAGTCGGAAGATTGTTCCAAATCATTGGCCCAGCTACACTAAAAGCTTTTTGACCAAGAACTTTGTTTGCTCGGGGAACATTCAAGCGAGTGATGTCAAGCGTGGACCGAAGAAATCGTGGTGGAGTGTAATGTGACAGTAAAGTGGAAATATATCGCGGAGTAGTTTTGTTCAAGCCTTTAAAAACAAGAAGAGCAATCTTAAAATGAATCCGTTCTCTAATCGGTAGCCAATGAAGTTCCCTAAGTGATGGGGTAATATGTTCTCTCAAGGGTGTGGAACATACTAAACGAGCTGCACTATTTTGTAATCTTTGAACTCTGTCCAATTCATATGACGTTGCACCAAATAAAAGGAGATTGCCATAGTCAATACGAGAGAGGACTAAAGCTCTGACAACATGATTGAGAGTTTCCTTATCAAGGTACCGTTTGATTCTCCTTATGTTACGTAATTGAAAATTGATCGATTGGCAGAGGCTAGAAACTTGCTTGCTCATTGTCATATGTGAATCAAATTTTATTCCTAAATTGCGGACAGAATCAGTAGGGTCGATGCATGTATCACCCATATGCAAAGATATCTTCGGCAGTTTCTTCGGCAGTTTCTGTTAATTTATCTACATTTCGGCAGTTTCATTAGCCTACAACGATGCCATCAGATATATATTAACACCAATTGATATGCCAGGATTATTTAATTTGTTCCGTAGCCAGTATGGGTCCATAATTACTTGCAAGTTGTCATGATGTACTTTGGACCAATCAGAACACAGATATGAACGCCCTACTATGTCAGTGCATGCAAATCCAATAACAGTTGGGTTAGACTGGTGCCTGTCTTTACATTGAAAAAAAAAAAGACTGAGGAACCAGTCTAAGTGTTTGATTATTAGGAACAGAGACTATTGATACATGAGTTTTCCTGGAAAGGGAACCAAACCGCGGACATGAACACGTTCAAAAGTGGGCAATGAAATGAGACAGTCTGTTTTGGTTCAAGATTGCATCCCGAAAAGGTAATTTTCTGGCCTTTCTTTTTTCATTTGGTGCTCAATAGAGGGCATGGTGGTACACCCCCCCTCTATTGTGTAGTTATTATGTGCTTGGAATTCTTTAGAGGGTTATAGGGAGGGGCGGGGGTACTTCTGTATAAGAGGAAAATAGTGTGTTAAAGTATTGGACAGTGGGGGGGGGTACCCTCTGCCCCCATATCGGGCATGGTATATTCTCTTTGCAAGTGTCACAGACTCCAGCACTGACTTTCAGGCTACAATGTACTTCCAGGGAGAGTCTTCTCAGTTCTCAGGAGTCTTGCGCTGCACGGCGTGGTTGGGGGAGGGTTCAGTTGTGGCCCCCACCAAAACGTTCCTGCAAGTTGACTGAGGCGTTTGGTTGGGGTCTGTCAATGTTTCAGCACTTACTGCCAGACTTCCTGACAACACCTGAAGTTCTTGGTGCCTGTTCGAGGTCGACCATATGGTGTCCAACTTGTTTTCTTTTACTTTTTATCAAGGTAGACACTGATCAGAAGAAGTCCATGGCACTCGCCCGAGTCCGTCCTTTCCGCTTCGGCAAATCCAACAAATTGTCCGTCAGTGTCTCTTCCGATACTTGGTCCCTACTACTACCTGAGGGTGTCTTGCTGGGTGTCCGCGTGGGGGTCTGCCTTGGAGTGTGTCTCAGTATGGGAGTTTTGTCCCCAGCAGGCGTTCTGGCTGGGGAGGGTGTATAGCTCGCCCGCAAAGCCTTGTCCGTTTTGAAGCCAGAGAGTTTTTTGTTGACAAGTTTTTGGGCAGCTGGAGTTAGAGTTCGTAACCTTTCGGCCGTTCCTAGTGAGCCAAGTCTCCGCGGAGATGGACTGTGGACAGACAATGATAAAAGAATTAACAATAAAAAATACGAACTCCTGCATGAGTCATATCTGAAATGTCTTGAGGTAAGGTTAGGAATTTTGAAAAATTTTTAAAATCTTGACTGTTATTCAAACATGTATAATAATATACAGTTTTGGAATATTGGCAGAAACCAAAAAAGAAACCATGATAATATTGTCAAATGCAATCTCCGATTCCTTAATTTCAGGCCAGATGTCTACAAAGAGTATTCAGAAGGCACGACTTCTCACCTGACAAGAGACTCTGTGACTCTCTGTAACGCCTTCTGTTTCTTGGCTCTGTTTTTCTTGGTGACCTCCTCAACCATAGATAAGACAAGACGCTCTTTCCTTGGCACTTGTGCAATCTGGAAAATAAACAGCCATAGCTATTTTAGCAATTAACATCCAAGGTAAAGACACTGGTGGCCTGGGGTGTGTTCCACTTGCATGAACAGTGCAAACAATTGCCATCCCACTTGAGCGAATGTTGCAAACGTTTAACAAATTGGCAAACTCGTGACTTTATTACAAAAACTCAGGTGAGATCTTCATCAAACCCAAACCCAAAGCTAAGGCTGGTGCTAAGGGCAGTGTATGCTTCAATGCAAGTTAATGTGGGGATCCAGCTGCAGCCACAGCCACTGAAGCCCAGTTCATACTTCCTGCGAATGCAAACGCAAAGCGAATTTTACTGCATAAATTTGCAACAAATAATTCGCAACAGTTGGGCAGTGCTAACTTTTTTCAAAATACTCGCAGCAAAAACAGAGCTGTGATGTCAAATTCACTTCGCAAGATCCATTCGCAGGAACTATGAACTGGGCTTAATTCGGACATCAATAAAATTAATTACACTGGTCCCTTATCTAATTATGAGTCCTAGTACGCATTACTGTAGTGGTACCTGACAAAGACAAAAAGCAAATGGTGGGATACTCACCGTAAATGCAGGCCCCGCTGTATTGCGTACTGGTGTGTCAGCCCCATCCAGGCGGAACGGTGTACCTGATATCTCACCCCATGTCATCATGGGCGACTCGTTGTAAGCACCTGCCAATCAATCAAAAACAAAATTAGAAACTGCTTCTATAAAAGGTACTTTCTTTTGAATTCATACAGCTAACCGACGCCTTCCAAAATCTTCCCGAATCCTTCCCATTGTTTTGGATTACCTGGTGCAGGGGAGGGCGTCCCCACAAAACCGAATCCGTTAACCTTCGGTGATTCCGCCGTCAACAGCTCCTTCCCGTCGTGCCCGATTTTTCCCATCTTCATGGAGGCCTTGATGGCTGAAGACTTGGCAATGGCTGATGTCTTGTCAGCTTGTCCACTGAAAGGGTTGGTATGTAGATGTGTGTTTTTGTGGACGACCTGCTGGACTTTGGGCTTCTTGAAGATCTGTTCCTCGGCTGTTTCTTCAAGTCCTAAAAATGAAGAGGAAAACAAATTGTTCCAAATAAAAATCATACCTTAATCAGTTACACTAGAAGATAATCATTAGGAAAAGAAAGTACACTGGTGTCTGTAGGCTTAGAAAATGGTTACAGAAGATGGTTGGGGTTCAAAAATAGAAAATGCTTGAGATTTACGAATGATCATGCTTGTTGATAACAAGAAATACCTGAGATTAAGAAACTTTCTGAAAAATACATTTTAGAACTGAGGTTCTGAAAAGCGGTAAGTGGTCAGATTTATCTTAGTTTACTCTAACTCTAAAGCAACAATTTTGTATAAAGGGCAACAGACTTTTCCTAAAATTTAATACTTTGTTCCTTGGGTGACAAAGTACAATGCTCTGAATCAGTAGACTCTCATTAAACTAGAAGTCGACAAAATCCGCAGCAAGTATCAAGTTACCTTCAGGGACGTACATGACTGCATTCTTAGCCTTGTAACCCCAGGTCGTTACCGAAGAGCCCTCTATGGGCTTCATGGACTTGGGGCCCTCCAAGGCCAGCATGTCCTGCTGCTCCTGTTGGTGGCGCTTCTCGGCCTCGTAGAGCCATCCGTGTTTCTGTCGGTGTTTCTCTTCAGATACCTTCATGATGTCCTCGAAGGAGGTGTTGTCTTCACTTGTGTGCTTGGCAAGGTACTTGTCCAAAGTGAGGGAAGAGTTACTTTTCTCTGTGAAAGCGAAGAAACATTGTGTTTTTGGAAAGAGTAGGTTTAGCCTCAGGCCATCAACTATTTTTTGCATTTAACCGAAGCCATAACCATAGCTGTAGCCACCAATTCTGTCATGGCCTAAGCAGAGCTGCCAACATTTGCATCTTGCAACCAGGGCCCAATTTCATAGAGTTGCTTAAGCACAAAAAGTAGCTAAGCACAACCAAATTATGCTTACCAGAATAAGGTTACCAGCCAAACTACCATGTCCCATGTACAATTTGTGACTGGTACCCTGCTCATTTCTGCTTAGCAGACAATTGTTAAGCAATATTTTCTGCTTAAGCAACTCTATGAAATTGGGCCCATTGCTTGACAATTTTCTGCTAAGCAGAAATGAGCAGGATACCAGTCATAAATTGTACATGTGGTATGCTGGTTTGGCTGGTAACCTTATTCTGGTAAGCATAATTTTGTTGTGCTTAGCTACTTTTTGTGCTTACGCAGCTCTATGAAATTGGGCCCTGGAAGATTTCGCACAACAATCAGGGAAATGTTTAGAATTACATTTGCAACATAATAGGAAAACAGTTTAAATAATCAGGGAGATTTCCATGCTCATCAGAACATGGAAACATTAGTTTACTTTCAGGGAACTTTCTGCAGAATCAGGGAGAGTTGACAGCTCTCTGCCTAAGCAACAATGATTTGATGGGACTTCTGATGCAATTTTTTCACCTTTTTTACAGTGCCCAATTATTTTTTTTTCACATGTTAAAGCAATGTGTGTGGGAACCCATGGTTTCAAAAACTGTTTGAATACTTTCAAAACTTGCACAGTCTATCAGTAAAGACTTTGGGGCCCTAAATTCGCCTGTACATGTATCGGCGCAATGCGTCATATGTAATATCAAAAAGAGTACTGAAGAACTTTGGAGTGGTGCATCAGACTACACAAGGACAAGTTACCTTTCTTTGACTCCGCCTCTTCGTCCGTTCCCTTTGCCGACTTCCTCTTCCTCGGAGCCTCAGCTCTCTCGGGGTGATGATGAAGGGGCGTGTCTTGCCTTGCATTCAAATCAGGCGTCTCAAACGTTGCTGGTGTGGCTTCGGCATCTACATGTACAGAGAGTCAAAGTTTAAGCTTCTGACTGGCACCCCCAAACAAAGATTTTGACAAAATAGGGCGACCGCCAAGATTTTAGGGCTAGATAGCTTAGTTGGTAGAGCAGTGGCGTATTAATCCGGGGGTCACAGGCTCAAGTTAAGCTCTAGTCAATTTTTCGTTATTTAACCCAAAACAATTAATCATATCTACATACATGGTGTAGGTGTTTCTGTGTCTGGCCTGCTCCTCCCTGTTGCTGCATATCTCAGGGCCAGCTCCCTCATCCTGACCAGATCGTTCTTCTCCACTGCCTCGATGTACTCCTTCTGGGCCCTCAGCTTGGAAAGGTCGGGAAAGAAATCACGCTGAATGATCTTTTCAAGGTCCTGGAAAAGAGAAATGATAATTTTAATATTACAAAATTTATAGCCTACCCCCATGATTTTCTGATTGTGGGCATTATTAGAGAGGTTTTACAAGTCTACGATGATGGATACCAATAAACCCCAAGTAGCATAACAAATTATGACGTCACAGGCCCAAAACAGCGCCCCCACTGAGATCAATGAAGACCTCTCATTGGTCTTTTCAATATTCATACCTCCAAGAAGGTTTCCTCGTTCAATACTTTCTTCGCTGGTTTCTTCTTGTCTTTAGTTGTATCCCCCTCAATTTCCATCACAGCATTTTTTCCAACTTTCACCAAGGCCATGATGACAGACTAAGATTCCCTTTTCCAGCCGAATTCTTCCACTAAAAATGATAAAAAACAGTGTCAATAATCAATGGTAAAATACGATCACATTTAGCTGCAGCAATACCTCCTGTGAGTTATGAGTACAAAGATGAATATCAAGTAATAAACCACAAGAATACAAAGATGCGCGTTGACATTTTTTCCTCTTCCTTTTACCTCTTGATCGCAGGCGTGATGACGTCAATGCATGATCAAGGTGGACTAAGCATTCATTGTGCACCTAACTAAATGTACAACTCTGCTGTCTTGTCCTACCAAAAACCAATACAAGACTTGTCAGAGCATATATTATGAATGTTATATTGTCGCTACAACTTAAGTTCAAGAAGTAGGTCTGTACTACAAATACATGTAGTATACAAACATACAGCAATATGCATTCAGCATAGTTGTGATAATCGTAACCCTCCATCCTCCCGGTTAGTCTTACTAGAACTATGACTGAGGTTCGTTTTCGCTATCGTGGGGACATAGTTCTAGGACTAGAGTACCACCCGTACCCGGTAACCCTCCATCCTCTTGATGGGAGGATGGACATGATGGAGGGTTACGATTATCGTTACTAATTACAACAATGGGTACGTTCAGACGTGGGGTTAAATTATCCCTTAAACCGAGCACCGTGGGTGTCCACAAGGTAAACATGACTTAATCCAAATTGGGCTTGCGTTCACACATAAGTTTATTCTAGTCCAGCGGACTAAACTGAGCCACGAGGTTGATTACTAGTACTAGGTCATGCATTGTTGACCCTTACCGACTGCTGGTTCCGGTTCATCACATTGCGCATGCGTACTTTGCTGGGTTTTTTTTTACGACGCTAGGCTGCTATGCCGACAAAAACAACGTAAACAAAATAGCACCTGTAAATGAGAACTTGCTCGAACTCGAACCTGCTTGTATTTCTTCTTTAGTTGTTTTAGTTTATTGGTTATTTGCATTACCGATCCGTTGTATTCCAATTCGGCTAAGCGACTTGAAAATCGCTCCATGATTTTCTTCTTTTTGGAGAAAGGGTCGTAGTTTGCATGGCGTTACTCCTCGTCGCCCCAAATATTTATAAGAGCCGATATCTCACGTCCCTGCCAGTTTGACCCTCGCTGATTTTCTTGCTGAGACTGGCAGGCCATCGTACAAAAAACGGGGGAAATGGCGACGAGCAAAAAAGAAATAAACCACGACGATTACTGAAAAAAAGGCGACCAGTGAGCAATGCACATACATAAACATTGAGGTGAACTCACACACACACGCGCGCATGCATGCAATGCGATTGATAAACATTAGGATGACGTCACCTTTTCTGCCGCGGTTGGGGTCACGCAGAGTAAAATAGACCGGAAGTGGCAGGTCAGATGCGTTCCAACAAAAATTTACTGGGCCTTACAGCTGGAGGTAGGTCATAAAACCTGGGCTAAACTGCGCTAGTCCAACTTTTTTTTGGTCTAGAATAGCCCACTTCTGTGGGTCAAATTGACCATCGCTGACTGGTATTTTACATTCCAACGCAGGGTTATTCTAACGCTTTTGGATTAAGGGTTAGTTTAACTCTACTCCTAGAATTATGCCGTTCGTTCCGCTATTGCGGAACGAACCGCATAGTTCTAGGAGTAGGACTGGAGTAGTAAGTCCACGTCTGACATACGTCATGTCTGAACGTATACCCAGCCAATGTCACTCATTCAGTGTCAATGTCACAGAACGGATCACAGAACATGACTAACTGTCCACTGTCACAGACTCCACTCCACAGGCCAGTGTCAATGCATCATTTATTCTTAATTTAAATAGATTAGATCAGACATGAATTGGAGGATCATAGACAGATGAGACGGTGTGAATCGATGATGTTTGGACTCAGGTCAGAGGGAGATGATTGATAATGATAGGAATCATGATCGTCTTCATCCACGTGAAACCACACCAGTCAAGATCACATTTGCCTTAATATTTATACTATTATAATATCAATTAAATTGTAGATTAGGTTATTTAAAAAACCGCGGAAACTTACCGTCAAACTTGTCGGTGACGGGAGGAAATCGGAAAATCGGTACGCTGACGTTTTTGTTTTGTTCACTCTCGATCAGCAGGACACACCAGACTGAAGTCAGCACCTAATTTAGTGCCAGCACCAGCACAAAATTTCGAAAAACTTCGTCAACGACCGTCATTGACAGAGCGAACGGAATCCTGAATTCTCGTGTAATTGCCTTGTTTTTAATTGCAATGTTTTCATTGTAAAATCGTAAAATAAAAATAATAAAATCCACAGATGTCTTCCTTAGTTCCTTACATCCTAAATCATAATCCATAGGCGTCCCGATTAAATTGGTTCACTAAGTAGCTCAGCCCAACTAATTAAACAAATGCATAGCCTGAACAGGGGAAAGCCTGCACTTCGAAAATACCCTACGTGTATTTTCGAAACGGCGAACTGAAATTACCAGGCTTTCAGTATTCGTTCAAAGCCTGAATAGGTAAAGCCTGCATTTCGAAAATACCCTACGTGTATTTTCGAAACGGCGAACTGGAATGGCCAGGCTTTCAGTATTTTTTCAAAGCCTGAACATGGAAAGTCTGCGTTTCGAAAATACCCTGATGTGGGTATTTTCGAAACGGCGGGCTGGAACTACCAGGCTTTCAGTATTTTTTCAAAGCCTGAACATGGAAAGCCTGCGTTTCGAAAATACCCTGATGTGGGTATTTTCGAAACGGCGAGCTGGAACTACCAGGCTTTTAGGTTTTTTCAAAGCCTGAACAGGGAAAGCCTGCGTTTCGAAAATACCCTGATGTGGGTATTTTCGAAACGGCGGACTGGAATTACCAGGCTTTCACAATTTTTTTTTTCAAAGCCTGAACAGGGAAAGCCTGCGTTTCGAAAAGAGCCTAATAATATGTGTATTTTTCAACTGGCGCGCTGGAATTAACATGCTTTTAGTTTTAGTTTTAGTTTTTCGGAGCCTGGCTAAACCAGGCTGAATATGGAAAGCGTGCGTTTCGAAAGATCATAGTCTTGGTACGGCCATGGAGCTGCTATATAGCTGGAATTACCAGCTATATAGCTGGAATTACCAGCTATATAGCTGCATGGTACGGCCATGGTACGGCCATGGTACGGCCGTACGGTCATGGTACGGCGCACTCAACAGGCTTCCAAACTTGTTCTGACCCTCCAAATTTAAGATATCAAGGGCCCAATTTATGGCTCTGCTTACCATGGAGGGTTGTGCTTTATGGCACATCGATTAGTGCACTTTACAGAGCTCCATAAACGAAGAATTATGTGGAAAACCATAAAATTGGGCGAAGCTCATTTTCTGTCTAATGGAAAGAGCCTTATCGCCCCCACATGATCAGGACGATCCGACAGATGATGTTGAGCGCCCTCTGTCGTGTCCATTCACCCAACAGACTTGCGATGAGTACGGTTTCCAGACGTCGCATTATATTGTATTAATGAGTAATTAGTTAGTACTGGTCATGCTGTGAATGGCTATTGGTCGTGTGTGCACACACACATGCACGTACTGAAGATTCATTTTTGGGTCTCAAACCGTCGGGTAGTCTTGACTTTCTTGAGTGTATGTTTTAAACTTTTAGGATGACATCTCGCAGGGCATTGCACTTCGTCTTCAAAGTCGGAGATCGAACGAAAACTGCTGAGTTTTACAGAGACGTGCTTGGTATGCAGGTAAATTCACAATCCATCCATGAAAATGTCATCATGATGTCACGTGTGTCTGTGTGTAAATCAAATGTCAGGTGACTTTCGGTGACTTAATTAAATAATAATATTACAGTACATAGTTAATGTAGTTTTTGCTGTGTCACGACTTGGTGTCAATCAAATCAATTCAATTCAATTCAATTCTTTACTATACACTCTTTAAAAAGATGAAAATGGAAAATTTACATGTCTAAAATTCGGTACCCCTAAAATTGAGTAAGCTCCAGAACAGCAACAGGTCGACAGTAATTGCTTTAAAAACACAAAAAGTCATGAAGAAATACAGAAACAAAAAGGAGTAAAAAAAGACAACATCGATAATTTACTCAGCAGTGCAGTACACAAGCAATATAGAAAACATTGGCAAGAGTAAAATGCCTTGGATCACAGCCTCGCATTCCCTCTCTCCCCCTTCCCCCCAGCCAGTCATGCCAGTCATGCCAGTATGGGTGCATAGGCTTTTTACAGGATTTTTTGCTTTGGTGGGATTTCTTACAATAGTCAGAGTCTCAGACATTACTAAAATATGTTTCTCAGATGACACTGACTGACCTAATGTCAGACAGTAGAAGGACACCCCACTATGAGAGATATCCAATATCAGAAGACACGATAAACCATTACTGTGCTTGTGATAATGTCTTACAATACTAGGGCATCCCACTATTTGTAGAACTCACTATTTAAACCAATGCAAACTCATCCCATCCATGGCTAATCTTTAAACATTCAATCCCGTTGTCATGCAGTTGACTTGCCGCGTACAAAACATGTGCAAGCGATCTCCAAAAATACCTAAGTTACTGGTAATTATTATGAATCTTAAAATAAGTAAAATGCACCTAAAAATATGAAAAAACAAAATACTCATTTTAATAGAAAACAAGAAACTGTAAAAATAATTATTAAATCCCAACCTGAAGTACATGTAAGTACCTGCCAAGATCAGCCTGGGGGTCTTTTCACGCTGAACACGATAATCACACCACGCTAAACTGGATTGTTTTGACCGAAGGGCTTGCCAAGAAAAATATTGTCTCAGTATAGACCGTGCAAGTCTTGCGCGTATTCGAACATTTTTGGGACCACTGTGGTCCCACGTACATTGCTTTAGCGAGTGAAAGAAACAAACTCACGCGCTTTAACGGATCCCAGTGTAACGGATACGCGTGAGACTTGCACAGTCTATTGTAAGATTTTACCACTACGAGAGGGCAATAATTTCCTATCATAATAAGAAATCCGACTATTGAAGGACTGGTAAGGATGTCCTGTAAAAAGTCTATGCACCTGTACTGCCAGCCCTGGTGGTAGGAACGTCAGTCCAACCTGGGCTACCCTTCCCCCAACAAACATTGTGATTGGAGACACAAAAACACCAAAAGCTATTGAAAAATGATATATTCCCAAATACATTCATTGGAAAGTAACACACAGAAGATGATGAAAAAAAAAACTTGTGCTGCCCTGTTAGTCACTAGCCCCATATAACTAGTACCAATACGCTGGACTTTCTCCGCTTCTTGGCCCTACGCCCAAGTACCTCCAGGAGGTGAAATGATTTTTCGAATAGAAATCCACGTTTTTATGCCCAGATTTTATCGCAATCGATCATTCATCATCAAGGCTTTAGTTCGTCCACCTGTTGGACGAAGCCCTCACCATGAAACTTCCATTTGCCTCTCTCTCTAGCCACTCTGGTCCAAGTAGATGTGCCCATGTGTGCTGTTATGTCATCTTGCCACCTTCTCTTTTCTCATCTTCTCTTTCTCTTGCCTGTTGTAGGCTGCAATTCTTTCAGTTGTGTAGTCCACCTGTTGTTTTGGACCCTAGACACACGTCCTGCCCTTCGCCATTCCGTTTGGTCTCCTTTGCATTTTCAATGATGTCCTTGACTTTTGTTTTCTCTCGTATTTTGTTACATGGTTAACTTCATCCCATATTTTTTACCATTTTTTCTCCCCATCGCTCTCTCTTTGTTGTTCAAATCATTTTGTGTTGTCCAAGTTTCTGCTCCATAAGTCATGGTTGTTAGGGTGCATTGGTTGTGCACGTTTTTTCAAAGTGACTTTGGTAGTTTTTGTTTAGTCAATAATTATGTCTTTGGTTATGCCAAAACTTCTCCAACCTGCTTTGATTCTCACAGCTGAATTTAAAATATTACTTTTTTACATCATTTACAAAAGGTTAACTTCAAATTGACTTTACAATTCTGAGTTACTGATTTATCTTGGAAACAGTTTTTTTTGTCATGGAAACACAGAATTCAGTACTGTCAAAAACTGTGCATTCTGGGAAAAGATATCTCAAAAACAAGTAAAATATGAGAGGATACTTTGAAAACTCGAAATTCATAGATATTGATACTTCTTGAAAACAAAGATTTCAAAGGTTAAGTGCGATAGAGTTTTTTAACAACAAGGCTTGGTTATTCGATTAACCCTAACCCCCATTAGGGTCTCTCTACATAGCCTGCCAAATACAACAGAATGCAACACAGTTGAAATGAGAACCATGCCAAATGCAACAGAATGCAACAAGGGATATTGTTGCAATGTGCAGGCATGCTGTTTGTGAAAGGACTGAGCAAGGGTGTTTGCCCTGCTAAATGCAACAGTATGCACATAAGTGTAATGTTTAACTGTTATTATACAGTCTTTTGAATATGATTTGAATTATGATTCTTACCTAATATTACATCATACTTCTCAATACTTTTCCCATAAAAAATATTTTGAAATACCCATTATAAGTTGTTCAGATACAATAGAAGCACCCAAACCTATATGAAGTCACTTCACTGCTGAATGCAACAAATTCAGTCAAAGAATGACATCTGAGTTGACTGCCAAATGCAACAGATCACAACAACTATTACCATTTGGTGCATATTGTTGCATTTAGCATGGTTAGGGTTAATTTAGACTTGTTGGGTAAATGTGTGATACTAGTTTTCTTTTGATTGCAGTTTTTACGACATGAAGAATTTGAGGAGGGATGTAAAGCAACATGTAATGGGTAAGTTGAGCAGGATGATGAAGTCATTTCAACAACTCTTGTGATTATTACATTTTGTGAGATTTCCCAAGGCATGTTAACTTATGTAAAGAGACTTAACGTTTTCATTTATTAATTTTGTCCCAACAACTGGCTTATTGATTGTATTTTTGACTGCAAGAGGGCGCATTTTTACAACAAATTTCCTTGCATCCAAATTACAGTTTTATCTTATTTTGACTGCCTGTATGTAAGCTTACCTGTATGTTGTTTTCTTGTATCAATAGCCAAATAAATAATAGTAATAATAATAACGACAATTTGGCCCAATGAGAAAACAGTTTGTTTTACTTGCTTCCCATCACATAAAGTTGAATTATTAAATTAAACTATTAATAACGCAGCCGCGCTGTTTACTAACCAATCGTGCAATGTGTGAAATGTGCGCGTGCTGCATGCTATTTTCACTCGAAACGCATGACTGTGTGTTCCAAATTGCCCATAAAGATGGCCGATTTACGTCATATTGCAACCTATCTTTTATTAGAACTCTGTTATAAGAACTACATGTACCTGTTATTATTTTTTCAGACCATACGATGGAAAGTGGAGCAAGTCTATGGTTGGCTACGGACCAGAGGACAGCCATTTTGTTACCGAGCTCACCTACAACTATGGCATTAAAGATTACAAACTAGGCAACGACTTCCAGGTAGAAACAATGTTGTACATTAATTGATGACTGGTACTGGATCCGTCCGCATCTTGGCACTCACTCTGTTTTGTCTTTGGGAACAGACCCTACCTTTGTTTTCTTAAGGCCAGAGTTAAGTCCTTCACCCAACGGTAACTCAAAGACTCAAATGAGTTTGCAGGGTTCTCCCCAGAAACTGTGGGGCATTCTGGACCCAAATATTGGAAGTTTGGCCGAAGTAGGATGATTTGAAACGAGGTCCTCGGAATGTTTTCTACTTGGCGTTTATCTTTGGTTTTAAAAGCCCTACTGTGCAATCTGGAGCATTCTAAACTCTCTTTTTTGGATGATTTTTGTAAGTTTGAAGAAAAACAGAAAAAAAGGAAATAGGATTGATACACAGTTAAGATCAATCTTAGCTCTTTGTGAAATCAGCGCCTCTGGAATTTCATCTTTGAGAGGGCAAGGCCATTTTCATTGTGTCAAGGGCATCTCCATTGGACAGTCATAAAGGTCGATAATGGGGGACTTTTGAAGGGGGACCAAGACCAGGGCCCAATTTCATGACTCTGCTTACTGCCGAATTCCACGCTTACAGTCACCATTCTCCGCTTATTTTGCAAGCGCCGCATTTCTGCGCTAGCTGTGTAAGGGAAGAATGCCTAGTAACGTGGAGTACGGTCGCGCACAAGCCAAAATTCCCTGCTAACCCGTGAAATACGTAAGCGTCGATTCTTTGCTTACGGTAAGCAGAGCCATGAAATTGGGCCCTGGTCAACAGAGGCCTCCGTGTAGTTCTATGCCTGGGACTACTTGACTAGCTCAGTTTGATTTTTGATAAAATGACTAGAGTCTGACCTGCCGTCCAGTGGATATTCAAACCCTGGTATTGTCAACATTGAATCTTTAAACATGTACAGGGTGTCTGTAAACTTCAAATCAAGAGTCTGGATTGAACAGAGAGCAGTTTGTAATATCTGCAAACTTGTAATTAAAAAAAAATTTAAAAAAATTAAATGGTTTATTATTCTAACAGGGTATCACCATACAATCCAACAAAGCCGTGCAGAATGCTCGAAGCAAGAACTGGCCTCTAGTCACTGTGTCCGATGGGCTCTACAGTGTGGAGGCTCCTGGTGGCTATAAGTTCTATCTTGTAGATCAGGCACCGCCACAGGGAGGTAAACCAACAATTTATTTATACGTGTATGGGTGTACCGGATTGCAGGATTGGATCTGGGGTTGTTAATGGACCTTATGCACATGACGTCATTTCAGTAGGGTGCCCTCGCCTAGAGGTCAAACGGAGGTTTCTCATTGGCTAATCCTGTGCGCCGTGCGTACAAATCTGCGCGTCTCGATTGTTTTGTCACTGTTTTACCTCTAAGATGGCGGCTGGATGACGTAAATGCATAAGGTCTATTGTGTTACATGATCAAAGCAACTACACTTTTGTTGTGAATAAAATTCTGTTTCCTCATACTTTCTTAATCCGCTTTTAATTTTAAGGAGTGGGGTTTTTTTTTTTGGTTTTTTTCACACTCCTTTGACAAGGTTGAAGAGTGCAGAGGAGTAGAATTTTGTACTTGCACTCCTAAACCACTTGACATCAGATGGCGCCTTAAATATGACATTTTATTATTACATTTATTTATGCTTCAGAACAGTTTCTGAACATCCTCTATTAGTTTGGGCAGTCATGTTGATTGGGGTACAATTATGCCACCAGCCATTCCATTGTGTAGCAATGTGCAAGCATGCACAATTACCGTACTATGCTTAATTTTTCCTGTCCAAAGAGGTATAAAGGGTACTGGAATTTATGCTCCAAATCTCCCCTTTTCTGGGGGTTGTTGTGTAAAATCAATTCTAGACCTTTGTTCATTTGTTGTACATATGTGGATTAGGAGAGATCAATAGGCTGGCACTATTGTGTGTCATTGTATGTGGCATATGGGAGGCAAGTCCTACATTGTGTAGGTTCTGGCATACCATGGTTGATTATTGGCAGTGGCTTATGGTGAATATTTATCATAGTCGAGTTGAAGACATTCCATAATTTTACGAAAGGAAACAAACTAATTCTGATGCATTTTATGAGAGCGTTTGATGTCTTTACTTTGTTTAGTCTCGGGGGTTTCTTTGTAACAATGATACTCTCGAAAAGTTCCGAAAAAAATGATACTGCACAGAGACACCGTAAAGACTTTCTTACGGGAAGTGGTTTAGAATTGTTTTTCGTTTTGTTTTTAAATTTTAGATCCAGTTCAGAAGGTGACTTTGGGAGTCTCAAATTTGACCAAGTCCACTGGTAAGTGACAGTTTCAAAAGTCTCAAATAACGCTCATATCTAGCAGTAATGTATTCGAGGCGCTTTAACAAACAGAAACAATTTAAGGCGGGTCTTCGAAAGTCTTTGAATTATGAGACCAAGGTGCTCTGGCAAATTTAGCAGCTACTGCCAGAAGCACTGGGCAAACACTAGGCTCTTTTACGTAGATTACACACAACACGACACCTACAACATGTAAGGCCTTTCATCCCATCAAAAAGTTGCAGCAATAATGGTTAAAGTGTCTTGCTTAAGGACACAAGTGCCACGACCGGGACTCGAACCCACCCTCTGCTGATCAGAAACACCAGAGCTTGAGTCGGGTGCCCTTTACCGCTCGGCCTACAAACCATGTTGCCAGCAACACAGCAAAAGAGCCACAGAGTTCAGTGGAAGAAGATTGTTTTGTTTTTTAACGGAGATCACAGTGTAGGATTTGTGTTCACCAATTTTTGCTCCACTTTCCATCATACGGTCTGAAAAATAATAATGCACAGTTCTGATTTAACACAGTTCTTATAATATGCTTTAATACACTTTGTTTGAGTTCAATGATACACCTCAAAACGTGTTCAGCTTTAATTTTGAAACACATACAATTTTGAAAGAATTGTGAAAAGCAAACTGGAAAGCTCTCTTTTTCAACGTTGCAGTATCTTGCCTGCCAGGGATTGCCCCGGAATATGCAAGGTCTCACTTTTTGTTTAATAGCAAGGTGACAAGGTCTATAACAATGCAATAGTCTAGTGTAAGGCATAACAGACTCTCGAGTAGCATATGAATGAGTTGAGTTGTCGTTACTTCATGCACTCAACACAGATTACTGGACCAAGCTATGCGGCATGACGCTGTACGAACAGACGGACAAGTCAGTACTGCTGGGATACGGTGATGGGCAGTGCAAACTGGAACTCAAAGATGTTGGAGGGACGATCGACCGAGGGACGGCGTACGGGCGGGTGGCATTCTCTTGCCCCAGAGACCAGGTACGTGGATTGGTCTGTTGGCATGGTTGGTTCAAAACTGAGCACTTTGGCTTTTCAATTGCTTGCAGTGACCGTTTTTTCAAAGTTGTACTGTGCCACTCTGTGGTAGATCATATGCTCCACATTTCCACTTTGGTTCATTTTTTTGCAGAATGGAAAGAAATTGATGTCAAATATTTGCGGTGATTATTTGTTTCTAAAGTTGTATTGTACCATGGTGTGGCAGATCCTGTGTTCCACATTGCCACGTAACCCTTTAGAGAGCATAGTGGCTTCAAGTGGCTTGTATCAAAATGTCCATAGCAGCTGGAGACAAGATAGTAGTCAATTTACCATTGGAGACCACAGTGGGTAATGTTAAATGGTCAAAGGGTAGGAGGGTTGACTGTGTATTGTGTAGATGCATTCAACACAAGATATCATATTTGAGACTGGCAAAGTTGATATATTATTGGAAATCATAGTGGATAATATTGAATGGTCAAACAGTAGGAGGGTTGACTGCATTCAACACATGTCATCATGTTACAGGCAGGCATAGTTTATGTATTTTTCATAACCACAGTGGATGATATTGAATGGTCAAACAGTTGGAAGGTTAACTGTGTACTGCTGTGCATTCACCACATGATATCGTATTGTAGGCTGACATAATGATAGATTATTAACAACAATACACAATATCTATATGTGTCTATTACAATTGAGACGTGTCTCAAAGCACTCATTATTTTAATGTCAGATATGAAGAGCTGTCTGAATGGGACATTATTATAGCACCTTGTAAGGTGTTACAAGGTGGGGCAGCACAATTACTGCCACGTAACCTTGCCGGAAACGCACAGGGGAAAACTCCTTGACTCAGTGAGTGTAACTGGGTTCTTTTACCTGCATTACACAACACACTTTAAAGTCCATCCGAAGGACGGAGCAGTAATGGTTTGAGTGTTTTGCCCAAGGGCCACAACTGCCGTTACCGTGAACAGAACCCACACTCTGACAACCCCAGAACGCTGTGTCCTTTGCACACAGCCACTTCATAGCTCGACACTCCATAGCTTATGGATCGTTTCAAACCACATTGGATGATATTGAATGGTCAAACAACAACAGGAAGGTTTTAAGAGTCAGCTTCCAATTGGCAATTTTTGTATTTCAGCTTGCAGGTATCGAGAGCAGCATGAAAGAATCTAGTCAGGCCATTCTCACCCCACTGGTCAGTTTGGACACACCCGGTAAGGCCACCGTGGAAGTGGTCATTCTAGCAGATCCTGTAAGTGTCATAGGATTGGAGACTTATTTTTATTGTCAATCTTATCTAGATGGATGAAATAATTAGGGGATAACAGTGCTATGACCCAGTTTTCACCGCGTGGTAATGACCGGGTTGGTGGCTGGCCGCTGTTAATGCACGCGGCACCAGCTGTCCTTGCCGAAATGATTGCCGACAAAAACAAAGGAAACAGTTGATTTGATAGTTCCTGCACAACAAGCAATGTGCTTGCAGAACTTTTGCACAACAATGTACTTATTTAGGGTTTATTTATTCACCAGTTCACAGAGCTGGTCTTTATATCACATGTTAATACACCTCAACGTGACCATTATTTGACCAATCAGAGTGCATAAACTCTCTGGAGGTATTTATTAATTTGCAATACTGGTGATACGTCATACATAGCGCCCTCTACAGTTTGTCCAGGAGAGGCCATTTTTTTGCAGTTAATCATGTGAAGGGGTCCACCAGTTTGTAGTCGTCTCGCAGCGTCTGTCACGTGACCCCTGTCGTTTAGGTTCATTCTTTTTGCAAAGCAGCAAGGTTGTTTTGGTGTGCATTTACAGAATAAGATTGGAGTTTTTGTGTGGGTGATGAATGTATTTCAGAAGACGGCCATAAATTGCCTCTCTGTGGTCAACTGTAGAGGGCGCACTGTATTGTGACCCATATTCCTAAGTAATAGCACCAATGTATGCTTCTTATTAAAGTAGACCAGTATGTGATAATTGAGAGACTGACCCATCAGGGCCCAGTTTTATTTCTCTCCTTACAGTGAGCGGAAAGTCAGTGCTTATGGTGGCATAAAAATCCATGCTTGGCATAAAGGGAGGACGTACCTTTTGTAATTTCTCCAATAACTAATGACCATAAAAACTGACTTGGTAAAGCGCACTGGAGAGCTGTTGATATTATAAAACATTGTTAGAAACGACCCCCTATCAAGGAATGTAGTTTAAGAGAAAGAGGTAATTTTTCACCAAAAAAATATGGCACTTCTATACTACTAGTGAGGGTGTTTGGTTTTTTTTCTTTCATTTTTTTCTTGCAACTTTGATGAACAATTGAGCCCAAATTTCCACAGGTTTGTTATTTTATGCATAGTTATGCTGGGATATACCAAGTGAGGATACCGGTCTTTGACAATTACCAAATGTAAACCCTGCCTTTTAGCATAGGTTTCATTGCACTGTGCAATCTATTTCAACTTTTGATTTGAAGAATGTGGCTACATCTGAAAAAAAAATGTTTTTCAATTCTTGATATTTGATGTTTATATCTAATGTATTTTTAAATTTGTAGATCAGCCAATGGAAGCAAAATTTCTGTATTTTCTATAATGCGGACAATAAAATGTATAATTCTAATTCTAATTCTTGTAGGTATGATTAACAAAATGAATGTAAAGTTTTTCATTATCAGTGTAGTATCTTGACTGCCAAGTAATGCCCCGGAATACACAAGGTCTGAAACTGGGTGGCATGATCTATTATGCAGTTAGAGACTCGGTGGGGTCAGGGGGTAGTGGCAGGCATAACTGAGATCACCGTTTGTTGTCACTCACTCAATGACTCCAATTTGGTTTTTTTACCCATAGGATGCTCATGAGATTTGTTTTGTTGGCGACGAGGCGTTCAGGGAATTATCACAAGTAGATCCTAAGGCTGATGCCCTCTTAGATGAAGTAAGTATGCCCAGGGGAGAAGAGAAGGAGGCTGTACCCTTGATTTCTAAGAGGAGGAGTACAGTAGGGAGACAAATATTTTAGGGAAAGTTTTGCCCAACTGGCATTTTTCATTTGTCACCATCATTCAGTAATTTTCATATGCCCTGTACAATTGTTTTTTCTGCTGTAACTGGAATGCATTTATGCTAGCGTACGTTTTAGTGCATATTTTATTGTCTTGTTTCCTCCTTTTTAGGGGTGAGGGTGTCTCTTTTTGAAAGTCAATATGTGTAATTTCATGTTTTAATAGATGTAATATTTGCATTAGTTTTTTGTGTGTTCGTTTTACCCTTACACCGATGTGTGTAAAGCACTTCTATACTCAGTACTTTCCCCCGAGTTCTGCGAAAGTACTGAGTGTACATTGCTTTACAGACATTGGTGTATGGGTATGGTATTTTATGATTCTCTCCAAATCGAATGGCAAGACAACAATGGACCACACCTTTTCAGTGGAGGTTGTGTTTCCATATTTCTTTCCTAATCATTTGTGGCGTGTTCTGGCCGAGCGGTCTAGCGCACCGGACTCGAGCTCTGGTGTTTCTGATCAGCAAAGTGTGGGTTCGAGTCACGGTCTTGACAATTGAGTTGAGTTCAGTTCGGTCTTGACAAGTGTGTGCTTGTGCAAGACACTTTACCACATTGCTTCATCCTTCCGATGGGACGTAAAACTGAAGGACCCGTGTGCTGTGTAATGCAGTTAAAAGAACCCAGTTACACTTATCGCTATTAAGAGAAGGGAGGTTTGCCCTGGAGTTTGTGGCAGTAGCTGCTGAATGCGCCGCAGCACCTTGTTAACTTTTATAAGAAGCTACATAAATGTGTCTCATAATTTATAAACTTTAAAACCGGTCTTATAAATTAGAGCGCAAGGCCCTCCGCATTATTTTAACTAAGGACTTCTGTAGTACTTAGTCATTCAATGAAATTTACACGTACTTTGGTCTGCCCCCTGTCTCTGTTAGACTTGAACAGCTCTTTGTTAAGTTTGGTGAATCGCTAACCAGTTCAAACGAATACGGACACTTGCTTCCACCCATTAGAAACAATAACCTCAGAAATCCAAACAAACGTCGCCCAATCAAGTGTAGAACTAACAGGTTTTCAAACAGTCCGATTCCGTCCTTGACCAGACTTCCCAATGGTTGATGTTGAATGTTTTTCTGCTGCTTTTTTTTTATGGAGCTGGTCTCCATGTACTTAACTTTGGGGGTTTTCCCCTCTTAATTCTTTTACTTTTTAAACACTTTCCTGTTTTTTAAGCTTGCTAGACCTTGCTACAAATCGTTTTTAATGTTTTATTCTTTGGCCTACTTGTAGAAGCTCGGATATTTATATATATATTTTAGCCACCCCATTGTTTGTAAATTAACAATTCTGATTGGCTATATTTTCCCGCTTTTTTCTGGATACTCTCCCTTAATCCTTTGCTCCTCTTTTTGCTATAAATGGATATGTTTGTGTTTGTTCTTGTTTATGCCTCTGACGAAGGTCCAGTTTGGATCGAAAGCTAAGGCCATCTCCCCTACTAATATTATATATATATATTTTTTATTTGTTGGGGTCATTTTTTACATTTTTTTAAATTTTCTATGTATCTCTTATTGTATTTTAAACATAATTCAGTTTTTGGCTGTAATGTTTGAATGTTTTTAATAAACCAATAATAATAATATTAAAGTGTTTCTCTTTGTTCCAGCTTCTTGAGGCACCTTAATGATAGGTACCTGCGCTATATAAGACTCCAACATTCTTCTTCTTCTTATTATTGTTATTATTTGTCCTCTTTCTTTGTTTTTACAGGGAATCAAGGCTGACAAAAGTGATGAATATTTTGCAAAGCATCCAGAGAGAAAGGGAGTGGCCACGTAGATGAAGTTAAAACCTCTGATATGGAAAAAAGGGGAAGTGCTAGGTAGACGTACCTTTTTTGGTTGTATTACTAATTTTCCACGAGTCCTTGTAAAATAACAAAGTTCCATGTCCTTCGTTGAATGCTTTAGACTCTGGGGTTTTCTTCCTCTGGAACTGCACTGTTCATTTTATCATCTTCCGTATACTGCCTTCATGATTATTTACATTAAAACAATAATCGCAGCCATCATTTTCCGGGTCGAGTTATAAGATTCTTTCGTGGAACTTTTTCAGACCTACCTTGGATGAACCACATTTTTTTCTTGAAATGGGACAAAGAGAAAAGATACAAGAGAAAAAAAAGGTGTTCTCAAACAAACGGTTAGTAAGTTAAATATCAACGTCAGTTTATTAGGTATGGTTCATTATATATATTCATTATTAGCCTCACGAGTTCCTCTCCACAAAGAGCAAATTTTTGAAAAAAGTATCAAGAATTCCTAGTGTATGCTGCATCAAAGGTATTAGACAGGATTGGTTTGGATAAAAGACATCATTGTTTTATTTTAGTCTGAAAACTTACTGATTACGAAGTTCACACTAGAACCATTTTTTTTCCTGTGACATATTCCCCTCTGAAATAAAGTCATATTCGAGAAAACTGTACCTGAAAACCTTTAAAAAAAGCACCAATTGTTTTGGTGTTACAACCAAAATTAGATTGATGTGTTTACATGCTGAAAATTGTGCATTGCTTTTCACCAATTTCTCCCGACTCGCGTAACGTATAAAGCCCAAAAATGTACAGGTTTGTTATTTCATGTTTATGGTTGATCACACAAAACATGAACACTTGTGTGCGACTATTTTGCCAGCTCTACCAATCCTGTATAATAACCTTTAACCGTTAAATGAAAAAAAAAATTTTTTTTTAGAATAACATTATATCTGACAGTGGGTGCTAAGCCGTACACATTTCTTTCCATGCAGCCTTCTGAAAATGTATTAATAAATGTCTCTAATTACTGTATTCAAATGTATTAATTAATTATGCAAGAAATTGTTTAAGTTTCTCCCAGCATACTTTTGTAGCTAAATGTAAATGTAAATTTAAATAAAAATTATCTATCAGCAGTAATCATACTTTAATGAAAATGTTTATATTATTTGATCCGGTGAGCATATTTTCAAACTGTGACTCAAATATTTACATTCCATATTTTTTCACAAGTTTATACCTGTAAATTCTACTCGGAAAAAGTGCAAATAAATGCAAGTTGTAACTTATTCCTGTTTAATTGCATGTGCTGTTTGTCGCCTAGTGCTTTTTTAAGCAAAAAAACCCAAAACATCATCTTAACAAAACAGATCAAAAAGTCTTACTTTTGGCATTTTGAAAAAGAAAATTTTAATTGAATCAGATGTACTTTTTAAATATTTTGACTGTCCAAAATACATCTCCAAAAACCGGTTGACTTACCTTTCAATACCAATGCTTAAAACAAATAATGCAAATCCGATGGCCAAGCATCACACATCGGCTAATGTACTCGACAAAGTAGCTCAAACATGTAACATAACACAAGAAGTACAAACAGAAAACGATGGAACTGTTTAGGCCATGTCCTCAGGAAACCAAAAGACTACCATTGTGTTACCGCCATAACCTGGCAACCCAAAGGCTGAAGGAAGGTTGTGGTTAAGAATGATAGAGAAAGAAAGAAACCAGGCCCACGGATTTAAAACAAATCTTTTTAGATCACAACCACTAGTCTTGATTCGCAACGCTCCTGTGTTCTTGCAGGGGCGCTGTCGAAATAAAAGAACAAAGGCGCATCCGGTTATGCCTCTCTCAACATTTCCCAACTTTTGTATACGTATATAGACCATTGAGGCTCCTCCTTAAATGTTTTAGTATTCTAATTTGGCAGAGAAACTATTGTGCTTAGCGATTATACAACTCCCTTATCCGTTTCCTTATACATGTATATCAATGCAATCACTTCTTCTGAGGAATGTTCAAGCCTTTGTCCACTCACTTCAGGCTCACGCCATGCATGCTGTACGCTCATCTCCTTAATATCATTCGAGGAGTACCTGTACCTTTCCCACCTGCCACTCCCATTTTTTGCCGTTCTGATTGTTAACTTTTCCTTCTACAAGCTTGTCATGTGCTCTAACTGCTACTCATGAGGCACATGTATGCCAGGACTATGGACCAGAAACTGCCCCTACATTGCCGGCACATCGAGATCAAGATACATCACTCTCATCAACTTGCAGTTCCCATCCGGAAGAAACGCCCCTGGTAAGCCCCTCTGCCTCATCGAACCCCCCTTGCCCTCGATCGTCGCCACCACCAGAGAATTGTCCAAAGACTCTGAATGTCCAACCACATCATAAACAGGACAGCAGTGATCATCTTTGTAGTAGTGTCATATCTTTGGATTCCGTGACCATTTTTTGTCCTACCTTTTTTTCTTGATGGAATTGACTTCAGGAACCATTAAAAAGGAAAAGTAGCTCCTATGTACCTCTGGATTGTGACGGGAACTTTTTTTATAGGGCAATATTCAAAATGGCCGCCGACGCTATCTCGAAAAATCTAATTTGTAATAGGTCTGGCACCAGATGGACTAGATGGACAAAAGAGATGTCAATTTCTACAATATCTGGCATGACAAAACCACTGGAATGGTACTTGTAAAGTTTGGGGATCATTTTAACCTCTAATTCCAAGATGGCCGCCGTCGCCATCTTGAAAATTATGAAATGTGAAAGCTCTGGAACCAGAAGAGCTATAAGAACAATAGAGCATCATTTCCCAATATTTTTTGCCTTACAAATTCACTGGAATGGTAATTGTACAGTTTGAGGATCATCTTGATAACATAATCCAAGATGGCAGCCATAGCCATCTTGGAAATTATTAACGGTGGTAGCCTAAAATGACCAGTAAGAACACATAATGATGGTCATTCCATGTCAAATCAAACAAATTTCAAAACAATTCCAAAATGACCCCATCATATTTCATGAAACTTTGTCAAACTGTTCCACTATGGCCAAAATGAACACACGCCAAATATTAATTTCATACTCCATAATGTTTTCGAGATATGGCCTCATGAAATTTGCTCAAACCTCCCCTTTTTGGAGCTCCGCCCCCTGCCGCGTCGCAAAAATGCGTCGTCGTGCTTTTTTCAAACTTTCAGAGTCCATAATTTCATATCCGTACCAGCTATAGAGCTAATAAATAAATCTAATTCGTATAGAGTACATGTATCTGTTCGTATGCATTGTCGATGTGTATGTTTTAGTTCCCGTATGCATGCAGTCTACCCTTTTGTGTTTAATTTATGTGGCTTTTAATGTTAGTATATTTTTGCAGTGTACATGTATAGTAAGAACATATGTTTCTTCTTGTATGTGTGCCTATTAGTTGTATTTTGAACATAATTATTGTAAGTTTTCAATTTTGCTGGATTTAAATTTGAGTAGTTTTTATGTTTATATGTACTGTAAAATAAAAATAAATAGTTTGCTTTTATTTTAGTGAAGAAGAAGATTCAATAAAGATACAAACTGCGTAATCTGTGTAACTGTGTTTTATTAACTGGGTCCTTTGGAAGGGAACAATCATGCATCCATTTGCTTATAATAAAGATGCTAGTGATTGAATATGATGCTAAAACTAACTTTTTCAAACGTTAACTATACAGGGCTTTTTAAATTGTTGTGGTACAAACTTTTGGAACTAAGATAACATTTATGTTTGCAGTGACACAAACAAAAAACAAATGATGAAAATAAGAGCTATGACTTATGCTAATTATTCATTTTTAGGCCATATTGATGATTTATGCTAACTCATAACTATTTGAGCAGTTTTATGAAGAAAAAAAAAACAAATCTAAGATTGCCACCAGCTTTGACAGCCATATGTATTTAAGAATATCAAGTGATGCTTCAGTTTAAGTTTTTATAAATATTATATCAACATTACTAACTACAATTAATCGATTGACAATTGATTTAACAATACATCAGTCCACTATCATCATGAAATAATAAGGGAACACCTGGATCCCAAGCAATAATTGGCACAAAAAGGTATAACAATCCATATCTTGATTCCCCTAGTTTTATATATTGCACTATGTTCACTGTTGAGGGCACTATTTGTCACAGAAACAAAATCCAACATGGCGGCCTGCTTCGAGGGCCATTTTTAGTCCACGCAAGAACCCACAATGTGATATTTTTTAACCCATAGGCCACTACTTTGCGTACTTTCCCATTTCAGTTTGAAACCATAATTGAATGCCTTTTTAACACGTGGTCAACAGCTTCTTCAGATGACTCCAACATCCTCTTCTTCTTCTTCTTCTTCTTCTTCGCCATCTTTATGAGAAGGAAACTTCCACACGACTAACATCACCAGTAGAGCAATGACGGTAACTCCGAGAGCCAGAGCATTATAGGCGTAGCGGTACCGGTATTTATCGTACAGCAGACACGCGCCGATCTCCTCATCGCACGACTGCTGCCAAACTTGACACGTGGAATCAATCGCCGATCCGAAGAGAAAACCAGCCGCAAATACCGCTGTGACAGGAGAAAAAAGTAATGGTTTTAAAAACAGCAGCTGCGGAGGTCCATGCATGCCATGTCACTTATCGAGATATTGAGATCCAACAAAACAAAAAGACCTGCACCATAATCTTTTGAAATAGTGAACGTATTAGGCCTAGGCGCATCTTAATTATTTTCCCGTTTTATAGTTATGAACCAGCAGCCAGTATCCATCACAGTCCATATTGAGATTTTTTGGTCTGCAGCCACACGGTGCAGGGCAGTTGCTTGGGTTCATTGTTGGGGTGGGTGGGAACTGAGTGGCGTTTGTACTGAATCAATGTACAAAAGGCGTCCGAGGTTGCATTAATAGGAACAAACAAAGATCCGGTCGAGGCCTGCAGGATACGGTTGAAATTTTATTAGTCTTATTTACCGATTAAAGACATCAAGTAATCGATTCCAACCGCCACTGTTCTGTCTTCAGAAGTGACAGATCTGCAATCAAACATAATTTAACTCACCATTATTAGACAATAATAGTTTGGTTGGTGCGTGATTACGTAAGACTGATCTTTATGACGGCTCAAACACTGACATTGTCACAGTCTGGGAAATCGTAGGGTTTGTACTTTTTTCACATCATCAATCCTAAAACCCCTCCGAGAAGCGAGAGATGTTTATTCCCTACAAAAAGTGGAATATGGTTGGTCTTTTCCCCCTCTTGCTGATGTTACGGTATGATGACTGCCCCCTCTCCTTAGCCTTCCAACTCACAAACCTATGACCTAAAATACACAGACCCTGGTGTAAAAAGTCCCCCTCCCTGTATTGCCCAGACTATTAAATTTGTAATGTCTGCAAAGTATGTATGATGTTTGTTTCTAAGACCACCACTTGCAGAGACTGAAACAGATCAAGACGTGTACACAGAGTCAGGGAATCGTGTACAACCAATGGAGAGTGCCTGACTGGTGAATTTGTTATGAGGTTTCCGAGGTGATCCAAGGCCCTAGTGGAATGGGCCTCTCCAATTAAAGGTGTAATGGTGGCTTACCCAAAAGATTGATTTTTGGGGAGATGCATGGAAAATTCGTGGACGGAATTATTTTAAAAATTAGCAAAAACCTACTGAAAACTTCAGCGGGAGAAACTTATCACATGGTTTCATAGAACGTAATCGACACGAATCCTGTCAGCACAAATTAGCTTAGTATGGTGAAAACGGTTAAAAAGAGAATTCTGCCACCATTATTGTTCTTCCCGTTGCACACAAGGTCAGACCATGTTCTTCCACCTTCAGTAATTGGTGAATTCATTGGGAAAGGGTAAAACCAAGATGGCGCACCATGATAAAAGTTCCATCTCCGAGTTGGGGCGTTAGTTTGTAACACGAAAATACGGCTGCACCCCACTAAATAAAGTCTTACAACCCACGCTAAATGATAACTATTCAAAAACAATTTTAAAAAAATAGTCTTTTGAATAAAAGTATTTTAAAAATGTGCAATGACATTTATGAAAAACAGTTTTCGTTTGAATGTTATATGAGTAGTACAGGGTCCCCATGGAGCTACGCCCGTAACAAAGTAAACCTGCTGCCGGAAAGCGGTCATCCTGAAGAGAAAAGGGTCGTTGCGCTTGTGAGCAAAATGTTACCAATTTCTTCAGGGCCTAACTTACCCAAACCGCCCCATATGAGTGAAAAACCCCAAGATAAAATTTGATCCTACTTCAACAATCCCTGAAAGTTGACCCTCAAATCTGTCATTTACTGAAATTGTTGAGTGCTACATAAAAAGATCATTAATAATAATAAGGCTTGGTGCATTGATTCAGTATTAACCGGGGTTCACTCAAAACTCTCCACACAATAAACCAAAATTCCCCCCAACGTGTACCTCATGATAACATTCAAACCAAGCAGGTAAGCAAATCGACCGAAGAACAGCACCGCAGTGAGCAACGCCAAATACACGGCGGCTGCAAAGCCGCATGACACGTCATCACAAGCGCCTTCTTCGATGGTGGTTAAAAGTCCGTCCATGTCAGAAGAAACATTAGTAAACGGCTTCATTGGTAAACAGGAGCAATTGCTGTAACCCTGTGGAAGGTATAAACACACACAAAAATACATTACTGTGGTAGTTGGAGGGAGACTCTCTGGTGCACTTTGACCTTTCCCTCGCGGAAGACAATGAAAGGTCAAACTGTACCGGGAGTACACAGAATCATGAGTACCGGAGTATAGGTTGACCAAAGTTATGGAAAGGACGACTAGTTTAGGGTTTTAAGAAGATCAGATTTGGTTACTGTTGGCCTATTCTATGGGAACGATTTTATAATAGGGTTGTAGAAGGTCAGCATTTCGTCAGGGGAGGATCCAATAACTATTGCTGCATAACCTGTGATCATTGAAAAATGTGCAATCGTTTCCATAACCCACACAACGGAAGTCTTGTGCAATTCAATACACTAGCTCAGTTTGTACCCAGATCCCTCCAGGATGCGAATTACGTAATATGTGACTGTATGACAAGACCATTACTATAGTTTGTAGTAGGTTTGGTGAAATCTTACCACACCCAGGGATAAAGCTATACACCCATTATTATCAATCCCAAGACCTTTCAAGGGGTTTGTAGATGTTGTCAGTCATAATAATTGTAAAACAAATCATTTACAATGTTATTTTGGTAAAATATTTTGCTAAATACAAGCCTAATGCATACTTCCGAATGCATACTGTATTGCGGGACACTAACTATAGTTTATAGAAGGTTTTTACGAAATCTACTACCCCCCCCCCCCACACACACACACATGTGGATGTTTGGGTTAGCATGGTGTCTGTTACCTTGATAAAGGTCAACCAGTCTCACACAGGCTTCCTCTGATAGCTACAATACAGAATGGTTGATGGTTGTACCAAGTACCCTATCCCTTGAGACTTTGCCAAGATTTATGTGTACAAACAGATGGCAGCCCTCCCGACCGCAGGATTTGTATTGAGATTTTCAAGGTGAATGAACTCTACCCTGTGCAAATAACACCTGCCATATGTTTCCGCATGGTTTGATGGTGGACTGCCCAAAAGTTGAATTTTTTTTAAATTTCCTGGGCGGAATTATGGGGAAAAGGGCAAAAACCTACTACAGACTGTAGTATTGCCCACTCCCTGGCAGGTTTTAAACCCTCTTATGTCGTCTCACCGTAAAACAGGCCAAGTGTATACCCTAATGCTGACCTTAACCCCAATAATTCTTCCTGTGACATTATTAGGTCATCCTATATCATCCTTTACCGTTTGAACTTTCATTATCCTCAAAGGGAAAGGTCAAAGTGTACCTGAGAGTCTCCATCAAATACTTATTTTGTAGGCCTTAACAACATTAACGATGGCTTTTTGTGGTTTGTAATTACTAAAAGCTCAAAGGGCTCAATTCCATACACCCAAAAAAAGTTGTTGTTTTGTGCATTTTGTTCCTCCAAAAATGTCTTGAGCTTCTGAAAACTCACAACTTACGTAATCATTTTTGGCTTTACATCCTGCATGACAGGCTGAAAAGTAGGTTGTTCCATTGCCGTAGCACACAGGTGCATAGAAAGACAATGAGCATCTGCAGTCCGAGTTGCACGTAGAGTCTAACTCGATCTCACTGCGAATAATCACAACATAAAGGCATAGATTCCTAGCTATATCATCGTAACTGGCAAACATCTTCCGCATTTCTCTAATTCCAAAAGGCAACTATAGCGTTTTAAACAAGGGCCTTTAGTTTGTCAAATAATTACGTCACTTTCTGTATGCTTTTTTTTCACTCATCTGCCATTTTGTCGATCTTGGTTTGACCACTCTTGGAAACTGCGGTTTGCGACGTGACATATTTCTCCCGTAAAATCTTGAAATTTATTAATATTGTCTGTAATTCACGATGCACTAATTCCAACAACCACCGATGCAAAGTTATTGTCCGTTTGAAAGTATTACACTTTCTGCTACTAAGAAGTTTAATAAATCAAAACAGTTTTATTGAAGTGTCATAAAATTGTCGGGATCAGTTGTCTATTAAAGACAGGATTAGTCAGGATAAACAAAAAATCACTGTTTAATTTTAGTCTGCAAGCTTACTGAAATCTAGAATATTACTTTATTTGTCGGTGAAACATTTCCCTATGAAATGAAGTCATATTCGAGAAAGCTGTATCTAAAAAACCTTTTTTAAAAGTCGTACCAGCTGATAGTGGTTGTTACAACCAGAATTGAAGACAGTGTGTTTTACATGCAGAAAAATAATGTGCATGATTTTTCTTCAATTTCTCCTGACTCACAATTAAGCCCAAATTTTCACAGGTTTGTTTGTTTATGTTTATAGCTGATCACACAAAACATGAACACTGTCTGCGACTATTTTGTCAGCCCTTTAGTTCCTGTAAAATACCTAGCAGTTTATACCTTTCTCCTGGATATGGCGAAAATACTCCAGCAATGTTACCATTAGGACATCCAATGAACAAGAGGATCAGTACACAGATGGCGGTAATGAGTAATGTGACGCACGAGAGGGAGACTAGGCCTCTGTAGTTGATGTTCAGTCGCTTGACAAGATACCCAGCGAGGAGTGCCCCGATGGCATAGGCTGGAGCGAGAAGGCAGCCTACAAGAGAAACTGCCGTTGTAAACTAACACGAGCTTTTACTATCAAATTCAAAACAGCTTATCTTTACCCTAAGAATGGCAGCCATTTTGTTTTTCTTCTATTCCAAAATCAGTGGAACGGAACCCGTTCCTGTCTCCTCTGAAAATGATAGCATCATTGTCATCGAACGGTCCTTAAAATGTAACAAGTGAATGTGGTCTGGAGAACGGTAGAGATTGGGTTATATTAGGGCCACATTACAATTATTGAAACAAACAGTGATAATATAACGAATCAAACCCCCTTCGTGCCAATTTGCCAAAATGGCATATCACGGTTACGTTATTTGCTGGTTGGAAGAATACCCTCTAAAAATTTCCTGGTCCAAATTTTCCCAGATTCCGGATCCCAGTTGGACAGACCCATTGCTGGGTTTGGCTGACTGGAAACTGGTCAAAAATGGGACTTTGAACCGGATTCTGCGTCATTTTGACCCGTTCCGGGTTAAATCTGACCCATGACTCTTGTATCTCAAGCTAAAAACTTTGTTCCAGGTTTTCTTTTTAACTGACCCGGATGATGGTTGCAGAGGCCAAACTCTTATTGTGGGTGGACTTTGTTGTGTAGAAGACTTAAATAGGAAAGAAATGTTACCGGTAAGAAGGTCTGCCATTTGCGTTTGGAAACCAAACTGCACTTCGAGATACTTCGGAATGAAGGTTGCATACCCGTAGACTACAAGATTGCTTGAGGCTTGTGTCAGACTCGTCAGGAAACAGTCGCGGTTTCTTAGCACCCTCCATAACCTCAGCACACTATCTGTATGATAAACAAGATGTAGTGTGTACCTCATGCGTCGGTCAGATAAAACCTTTGGGTTTTTAAACCTTTTTAAAAATGTACTTAAACAAAATATTTTGTATGCAAGTTCGCCCCAAACAAGGCTAAACGCAACTCTTGGTTAGGTGCTACAAGAAGAAAACATTTAGACCGTAAGACAGTCTAGAGTGTAGGATGGAGGGAAATATGCACCAGGCAATGAGTTTCCAAAGACGTACGTTAAATAAAGCTGTTGGAATCGCTATTTGTTCTATCATCTCAGCAAAACAAGAGTGTATGGGCGAGAACAAGCACTATCTGGTTTCACGCTCAAACATCCTGATAGGGAGGAGGAACCAGGTCGGCCACAGTGGCACATTTACCATTGAAATGTCAGTAGAAAAGACAGCGGCTCACTAAAGACCTACGGTGTGGAAGAGGTTGTAACGTTGATCCCAACACTTCACCAATAATAATGATAAGCAATACGCTTCTGCGGCACCCCTATCTAACAATCCGGTTTATTGGAGCCAGTCTGTTTGGTTTTGTGTCATGACAATGAATCCGATTTAATGTTTCCTCAGATTTTCAGATCAGTGTGTACACTTCTTGTGCCGATAATCTAGCAGTATAAGATCCAGATAAGAGCCAGTTGGACCCAATAGAGTCAATGTTGGGTTTTAGTCAACGTGATGCCGATTTATAGGCAAAAATCACCGAAAAGATACAATAAAGTCACACCTGTGATAGTTTCATCTGAATTCAGTGACATGTCTACCTTGTTGAGAAAACAGCAAACACGACGACGACGAGATCTTTATCAAGAACGTCGAATCCTTCCACGTTTCGTGGGAAGTGACAGCGGAATACCAACGCATCTCTGGCAGTAGTGAGGGCAGCATTCAAACAGAACCTGAGAAAATTCCCCACAGTCGCCCGCTGGCGATCTTCGGAGACTTTAAATTTTTCGATATTGATTTCTAATTAACAGGTCGGAGCACTTCAGACGAAATAATCTCATATGATGCTTTACCATCTTAAAACCCTCCGAGCAGCCACGGGAAAATTTTTACATGCTGGACCCACTGGGAGCGATCGATTTGCAGATTATAATTGGTCCATATAGACTAATCTGCCATTCCACACTATTTGTCAACCTCTGAGTTTACCCACCCAGAAATCACTACAGTATATGAAAGAGTGATGTTTAAGGGTAGTTCAAAAAAAAAATCAGCGGAATTGATCCACACATTTTGTAGTTATTAAAACAAGTATGAATCTGGTTCTTCCGCCCGCGCCACTCGGATGTTCCGAGGATTAATTCATCGTAACAAGCCGCTTTCGGGAAAAAACAACACAATTTATTTTGGGGGTCCCCATTACCAAAGTATGACCCCACTTTTAAAGTTTAAATCAGACAGTACCTTTTACCCCTTCATGGCGCAGAGTTGGAACTTCGACATCATCTCTTAACACCTCTTCATTCCCGTTGAAGAGTGCGAAGTTTTCCGGGCCCCTTTTGCGGTACGGGCTGAGGTCCCTTGGGAACCCGAGAAAGAATATAGCTGGCAGGAGGTAGAGAGCCGAGGTGACGATAAACACGAGCCACCAAGCTCCTATCCAGGAGGAATCTTCCGGTGTGATAATGAGGTCCAGGTCGTTTCTGTAGAAGTCAACCCAAACACCCAAAATGGCAGCGGTAACCAGGATGCCCACTACGGGGGAAAGACCGCTTATCCCACCGAGTAAACCTGTTGGTAAGAAAAGTGTCAAGTGATCTAATTGGTGAATCGACCTTAAAGATTTGATTCAAACTTGACGCACATCGGAGGAATCGTCTGAGGTGATAGACAACTTTTGTTATTTATGTAACCCATAATATGGTTGTGGGAACCAGGATGCCCATTATCCCAAAGGAGGCCTCCTGGTGAGTTTCCAAAATCAAAGTTTTCAAATAATAAATACTCCGAGGACTCGTCAAACATGGCAATTTTTACAGGCAGCCACTGCACTGCATGGCCCTAAGATCCGAATTTACGCGCAATTTCGCTACAGGACTTCACTTTCTGTATTTAAGGGAAGATTAGAAGCATTCCATACCTGAATATAATGCAGTATCAGCGGGAGATGTGAAGTCAGAGATGTACGAATAGATGTTGGGGTACATTATCAAGAGACTTACTCCCTGAAGTATCACGGAGCATATGATGATATAGAAGGCTACTATATTGGGAGACACACCATTGTTCCCATCACCCTTCGCCACGCAGACATCTTGTGAATGTGTCGAGCACAACACGCTGACTTCTTGAAACGCAGACTCACCGGTACCGTTAGCTTGTTGGTAACCGCTGAGTGCGTACGGTGCCTGGAAAAACTGAGGGAGTGTTTGTACGAAAACGCACACAGCTACCACGAGGGAAAATATACCAAGGGTACGGGGACGGTGGCTTCCGGGCTTACTTCCGACCAAGACAAGAAAGAAGACCCCGATTATTCCTCCCAAGCTGAAGCAGCTCTGTATGGCGCCCATCTGCCGGAATGTGAACTGGTAACGGTGCTCTATGGACGTCACCGTGCCCTGGACGACGCCGACTATGAATCCGTCGGCGAAGAAGAACACCGACGCTACGTAGATGAAGACTATAGGCCGTGCAAAGCGTTGGAGGCACGGGGGTTTAAACGACAGGTCCCCGTCTCCCTCTCGAACTACCGGACTCGGACTTTCACCAAGTTGATCAGTTTCCGTTTCGTGACCTTCCATGTTTGGAACACTGATGCTGATCCTTATCCCTGCAATCCGATGTTGGTTTTTATGATCATGGAAGGAGAACGTGCCAGTGTACAGTGTTGTATCTCTCAATGCGACGGGTTTGATGTGGTCATACATTGTATTATAATAAACCATTGCAGGCAGTCATGTGACAATTCATAATATTTGCTTTCAATAAGCCTTTTGTCAAAGTTGCTGTGAAACGTTCAATGTACAAAGGTATAAACTGGTTAAAAGTCTGGTGTCTAGCACTTTTCAAAGCCATGGCTTTTGCACACACATACAAAACGCGCAATGAAGGATTTCATGGGGACCTCGTCTAGCGTTTTAGGCCAACAGAAAGTTATCACTTATCCCACAAGTATATAATTGAAAACATTTTGATGATCGGACGTATACTTTTGAGGTACGGTGGTCTCAAGATTGGCTAATTAAATAATCGTGTCTTTATAACTTAGTCAATTAATTTATTATAATATTTAGGTAAATGTGTTTTCCGGTAACTTCAAGACTTAGGCCTAAGCTTTGATATGATATTAGATCTGACTTTCGTATTGAGCTAAGTATGACTTTAGGAGAAGACAACACTCGTGAACAAATCCTCTGGGATTATGACCGAAATAAAGAACAAGAATAATGGGAAAGAAAAACAAACAAAAAAATCTCGACAAAAAACAAAACCTGTTCCTTGTCATAAGGTCACTGGAAACGTATCTTAAACGTACTATGACAACGTGATTGTTACATTGCGTCGTAACGTTCAGAAGACGTAGGGAGTCGACAAAGTTGCATTTTAACAAAGTTATATTAATAATGTTACTTTACACTAAAGTCTGACATCATATACAACGAAATGGGAGACCGCCAACATAGGGCTGGATAGCTCAGTTGGTATAGCGCCGGTACGTTAATCCGGAGGTCGTTGGTTCAAGTCCCGCTCCAGTCAGTTTGTCTTTGTTCAAACCCAAATTAATTAAACATGATTTACCCAGTCACTTTCCCTTGTGGTTTATTACTTGATATCATTACAACGTTGTGAGAACGTCAAACTGTTAGCTGGGCAATCATTAAGACACTGTGTTGTGCAACATAAACAACAGGCTGGCTCTCCGTGGGGTCCCACCATAGAGCAATACACTGGGGCAGGGGGCTAGTTCACACATTGTTTAAAGGAGTCGATCAATTCGGCCTTTGGTTTCAAACCGAAATAGAAAAAAAAGTGGCTGCAAAGATAGAGGAAAAAAGATACAAAACAATAGGCCTATATGACCGTCGAGGCAGGCCGCCATATTAGATTTTGTTTCTGTGACAAACAGTGCCCTAAACAGTGAAAATATTCTCATTTAAAATAAAACTATAGGGGGAATCAAGATATGGATTTTTAAACCTTTTTGTGCCAATTCTTGAATTCTCCAGAGCATTCTTCAAACACATTTTGGGATATCTGAAGTTGCTTTGTTATGGTTCGACCCTTACGTGAGTGGTACGCACTGTATTCTTCTTCTTTTTTTATAGGTTTTTTGTTTGTTATTTTGATTTTACATGTTTTTGTAAAAAACAATTTTAGGTAAACATTTTCTGTAAACATTTCTGTATTATTACATAATTTGTCGATTTCCACCCATTATTTCGTTATTAAACATTATTTGAAAAATGACAAACTAATTTAGGAAAACCATTGTTTATTTGCAATTTTTTTTTCCTTTTGCTTTTACATTTTCTGTTTTTGTTAATTTGATGTCTGAAATTTGTGATTTTACACATGTTTTGTCGACTTTTACCCATAGGGCCTACTTTTGGTTTTAAACATAAAATTTGTAAAAATGCAATCAATTTTTTGAAAATGTTTGTCTCTTAACATCACTTCCCTTTCATACTTTTTGCTATTGTTGTGGTTTGCTGTCTCTTTTACCTTAAATAGGGTTTACTTTTTAACTTTAATTGTAGGCCTGCAATTTCTCTATTGTATATCGTTTAATCTTTTTAACCCAGTGTTTACTGTTGTGTGTTTTAATGTTGGTGTGTTTTTATGTAAAAGGCCAAAGAAATTTCCCATACAGGGACAATAAAGTTTTATTGTATTGTATTGTATTGTATGTTGTGTTTTTTAATTTGTTTTTACATATTTGTTTTTATGTGGATATATCTATCTGTAAATATATATTTTCTTTTTTTACATCTTTTGCTGATACAAAACGTTTGGTGTTGAACATAGAATTTGTAAAATTAAAGTCAAACTGTGTAAAATTTCTGCCTTTTACCCTCATCTGTTATTTGGTTTTACATTTTTGTTTTTGTTTTAATGTAAATAAACCTCCTTTTGAAATAAAGTATGTATTTCTACACATTTTATTGAATTTTACACATACCTGATACGTGGGAATAACTGTACTGATTGTTGTTATTGTTATTTGTTTGCTTTTAAAACGAGAGAGAACGAGCCTTGAGGCCATGCTTGGTGGTTGGCACATTGTGTAAAGTGCCATCACTTAAAAATTGCCACCTGTCTGCCTGCCTTCTCCCTCCCCATTTTTACTTTATTATACATTGATTATGTACTTTCATATTGCTGGAATTCATTAGTGTATCACAAAAAACAGCTCTGGATCCATATTCGTAGGCTTGCCCAGCCCCTCCAAGCTGTCGATGTTGCGCCCTCTACTACCGGTGACAAAAACAGAAAAACTAGCGTCTCCAATCAAGATTGAAACAATTCAACACCTTGTTGGGATCGAATCGTTGTTCACGGCAATTGGTGGGTAAGCAGTTTTATAAAAACCAAAACAAAGTTAATGGCCTGACCTTTTGACCCTAGCAGAGTCTTTCTCGAAGGCTATTAAAGTGATTTAGCCTTCGAGAAAGACATTTGCATGTACATCGTAGTACTTTGTGTTGGAATCAGTTAACAGCTAATTCTATATTTTCGTTTAAAAAAAAATTTTTTTTTTAACAGTTTGTTCATATTGTTTCATAACTTTAGAGGTATTATACAGGATTGGGAAGGATAAAAGACATTGTTTTAATTTAGTCTGAAAGATTATATTATTTCTGATTATAAAGATCATACTAGAACCATTTTCTGTGAAATATTTACCGTTGAAATTAAGCCACAGTCACATGTAAAAAAAAATGTACCTGAAAACCTATTACACGCAACAGTTGTTACAACCAAATTGTGTTTATGCTGAAAAATTGTGCACATGGTTTGTAACTATTTGTAATGCACTTAGAGGGCCTGTAATTTATTGAATGATGTGTAGTCAAAGAATCAACCTTTTTAAATTTTTCCGTTAACAAAACGGCTAGGTCTCAGCAGGAAGCTTGGAATTGTTTTTATTTATAAACCAAATTTTTGGAGGAGTAGGCCTAAACAACAATTGTTTACAGACGCCGACGGACTGTTGAAAACCACCTGATGAAGCCACAAGGGGTTTAACATAGAACAATTATCAGTTTTGTTTGTCCTTCCTTAAAATGTCATTAGGCCTATACACTTGTTTTGATTATAACAACCGAACGGTTGCTCCTTTTCGTCGAGTGAGGGCAGTACAACAACCACTGCCCCAGCGCAGGAATGCTTGCTGACGGCAAAGCTAAAAATTGGCTAACCTGTAGCCCTAGTGTTTCGCTGATTTTATTTGCTTTGGGAAACTACTGGGAACCACGCCGTTTTGGATGGTTCACCTTTTGTTGCCTATCAGGAATTGTCTGCCGTGATAATGATTGATTGGCATGACCATAGAGCAAGGACCTTGCTCTATGTCATGACATGCACTCTTCTCTTCCAAGATTACTAAACCCGGGCTGCTTGTTCCTGCCATTCCCTAACATTAAACAACGCCCTCTTGCATCAACGAGTGTGACAGTGTACCACGCCCCTTAAAAAAGGGATACGCAGAGACGGGCCATGCAACAAATTAAAACAAAATAATTACAGCAAAAACACGGGCAGTGGATTTCCCCCATATGGATGGGACGGCCCCGGTATCCACTGCTCTGATCTGAGGTCAAGTGTAGTTTACCTTTGAACCCTGATCCCTTAGACCGGAACAATAGACCTTTCTTTTGCAACGTCACAGCCCAAGTTTTTGCCAACCCAGGTTGGAAAACAATGGAAAGCCATCAAATGCAAAACAAAAACAGATAGCTACATTTTGTAACAACCTTACACAAATATTCAAAAATAGTGTTTAATTTATTGGAAACAAAGCAACCGATCATGGGAGGTATTTTATTTAATTAGAATCTTGCCGAAAATGTTGAATTTGGCTAAAACATCTGTTAACACGATTGAATGTTTTGCTAACATTCGGCGGTCCATGCCAACCAGCGCTGTTTGTTTATCAACAATGGAAAGGTCTATATATGACGATTTAAAATAGACGAGCCAAATTATAAAATATTTTTGCGCCACACAGTGGCCCCCCTTTCACAAGTGCATGTCCATTACGGCTATTCAAATGATCCCGCCCATCCACCGATGAGACCTTCATTCATGTTCTACACGTTACAAATAATTGTTCCTGTATACACACTAGTGCCCTGTTTCAACGTCGCGAGTTATCATTGCATTTAATGTAACTGTTCAGAGTACCAGACTATAGTACTCATTATAATTTCGACTCCAAACACTACACACGAACTACACACACGCGATGCATTATTACCACACTGCGTAAACCCACCATCCTGACAGCATTTCTGGTTGTAAACAGTGGACAAAATCTAGGATTTTATGCACTCACCGGGGCTACTAGCTTCAACAAATGCTGCTAAGATCTCGAAGGAGCTACTCTGTAAGTGTTTCGTCTTAAATACTAAACAAATATTTATTAATACTGTTTTCTAAAAACATATCTTCTCTGAGAATTGACACACACAGTGACAGTACCCTCTGAAAAATAATTCTCATTGAGTCGACTGCCAGTCTCTACAGTCAATCATTCATTTATGACCAAATTAGGATAACAGTGTTATTATCAGACCGCTTTTCCACTTGTTCTCTCCAGACTCCCTTATTGATTAGGGCTAAAATTCCGTATCTGACTGTCACTTATCTGCTTAATGTAGGTCAAGTTCTATCCTTGCCTCTACGGGAAGGTTTGACAGTTTGTACTGTAAATTGCCAGAATTAAACGGGCAGTTTGGCTTAGAAATAGAAAGGCACGCGACTGTTTCAAGATATGAAATGGCACTATATTATTATGATGTGATAATTAAGGTGCTGACAAATCTAATTCAGGGGAATAAGAAAGGTGCAAATTTTGTAAACTTTTAAAAATATTTACCCAACTTAACAACCACTTTTTTTTACACACAAAAAGTGGTTGTCGGATTTGTGTGATTTTTCTGAAAATTTTGTTTGACCCGAATTGAGGTACATGAATGAAGCTGAAATTTTGTTAATATATGTTTTCTTGCTTCCTGTTTACATTCAGTAGCAGTGTTGGCTTTGCGGGGTCACAAATCTTGGAAATTGTTTTATTTTTGAAGTTCACATTGTTCTTAAACAAGAAAATAAAAATTGTGCATCTTTGTTTACTTCTCCGTGTGAGTGAGATAACATTGTAACCGAAGAACCCATGAATAAAATTAGGCACATCTTTTTGCATTTTTCTTCAGTTTAGTACATGTAAAATGTTGGGAAAAAACCCCACACGTTACAAAATTGTCACATGGTCTGTCGTAGCTCTTACTTGGATCATGACCCGTGACCAAGAGATACAATTATCACACAGCCAGCAAACAATTTTGTCATGGAAATTTGCATAGCAAAATATTTGGACTGAAGTTTTTTTTGTATGCCCCGAATGCTAATATTGAGTAGCAAATGATGATTTTTGAGTAGCAACTGGTACAGTTTGTGTAGCATTTTGCTATGCCTTACAAGGGATCGTTCACTGACAGCTATATTTGTAATTTAAACGGAGGTCTGCAGAATATGCATAATGTAGCAACAGCAACAGATGCCACAGCATTCTACTGTGAGATGTACTTATTATTGTAGTTTATACTTTCTAATACATACATAAAATTGCAGTAAATAATGAAAAAATAATGAAAAAACGCTGGCTGCTTCTGTCCATTTTTTTTGGTGAACAGTTCTCTGTGTACATAAAAATGTAGTGAATTTGAGTATATTTGAAGGAGAAAAGTCAACACAGGGATGCTCTGTTAAAGTTGCAATACAAATCAGACATGTCAGAACCCCAGGCCTGGAATTTCATCTTTGAGAGGGCAAGGCCATCTTCATTTTGCAAAGGGCATTTTCCACTGGAAAATCTTATATAAGTCTAGGCCTATGGGAAACTTTAAGGGGCATCAAGGCCAAGACCAGGGCAACGGAGGCCAAGACCAGGGCAACGGAGGCCAAGACCAGGGCAACGGAGGCCAAGACCAGGGCAACGGAGGCCAAGACCAGGGCAACGGAGGCCAAGACCAGGGCAACGGAGGCCAAGACCAGGGCAACGGAGGCCAAGACCAGGGCAACGGAGGCCAAGACCAGGGCAACGGAGGCCAAGACCAGGGCAACGGAGGCCAAGACCAGGGCAACGGAGGCCTAGACCAGGGCAACGGAGGCCAAGACCAGGGCAACGGAGGCCTAGACCAGGGCAACGGAGGCCATGGCCTGTGTGGCCGCTGTTTAATTCCAGGCCTGAATAATGACACCTCAAAAAGTCGGCTGGTTGGTTCTGTCCGGTATGCGAGAGAGACAAGTGAGGGGGCGCTCCATTAAATTTGTGATAATCTTAACCCTAGAACCTCCTTATGACGGTCTACATTAAGGGACATGACAAAGTTCTACGATTATTGCAGCGAAATAAAACAGTGTAAGTTTTGTGTCACTACCTGTTTGGTTTTTCAACAGGAGAATCGCTACCAGTTTACTGTATTCAGGAACTGTGTGATTGCATCTAGAGCCACAACCTCCTTTCCTGTGATATGATCACCACGTCATTTTTTCCCCCCTTCATGCCCTGCTCTATCGCATGACTATATGAGGGGGGCGATCACAGTGTGTTGTCCAAATTTGGAATGACTTTAATGCAGTCGGACTCGAATGACTCTGCTAGGGTCGAAACGTCAGGCCACGAACTATTTGTTTGTATTAATGTTAATGTTACACTTGTCATTTTATGTTCAATTACACCTGAATCGTTGTGTGTACTTTGTAAAGTGTGCAGTTATTTTTTATGAAAGCACACTATAAAAAAAAGAAGAAGAGGTCTCAGTTAAGTGAACACAATTTTGAATGTAACTGTCATACATTTCAAGTTTGGCTTTATACAAGAATGAAGTTCCATTGCTAGGAATTTATGGCTCTCCAAGGATTTTTTTTATTTGGTAACTTCCTATGAAGTATGTGATGCAGGCCTACTTAAATCCGATTTCCGATTTATTTTGATTGATTTATTTTTTGCCCTGGAAAAAATCTGAAAAATTGTGATTAAATTAAATAGCTTGAAAAGTCTAATAAAGCCAACACCATGTGCATGTAGGTCAGCCCTTGTACTTAATAAAATGTTCCTACTTTTTTCCAACGAGCCAATTATCGATGCTGTAAAATGACATTCATTATAGCATGTACGGACTGTTGCGTGCTTCGATGAAACTTCAAGGTGTAATTTTCATGGCGCCTGTTTGACAAATTGGTTATATTCTTTTCAAAGAGATCATTTATCGTTTGGCCTATATCAGGACCAAAGTACATTATTTTGTTTCAATTCGCTGGCTTTCAGAACCTTGCTTCAAAAAGCCCTCTAAACTCTACATTTTACCTCTGGAGCGGCCAATTCTCCCCAAAAGTCGTCAACAAAAAGCAATTACAATTCCACTCAGCATCGCATTAGTTTGTACAAGCTTTTAAGGCAGGGGCTTAATGTACATTTGGTAGTTGTCAAAGCCCAGTATCCTCACTTGGTGTATTCCAACATTTTATGCGTAAAATAACAAACCTGTGAACATTTGGGCTCAATTGGTCAAAGTTGCAATAAAATAATGAACAAAAACAAAAAAACACCCATGTTGTAAAGAATTACATGTAGTGTGCTTTCAAATGCCTGAGAAAGGATTCATGCCTGAAGCCTTTTTCATATTTAAATTCTGGGGGTGAAAAAATTACCTCTTTCTCTAAACCACATTACTTTAAGGGGGGCATTTCTGACAATGTCTTATAATATCATCTCTCCAGTGCTCTTCACCAAATAGGCCTAATTTATGCTGGAAATTTTTTTTGGAGTAATTACCAAAGGTACATGTATTACCCTCTCTTTAATTGTCTGACATCAATTTTTAAAAACCAATCATCGTCAGCCTCACATAAAATAACCATCTTATGCCCAAAACATGAAAGATACAAGCTTGCTGATTTGGGAACCACAAATGAACGGGGTGGTGGTCCGGGCATTGCCAGACAAACAAAACTTGTCAACCTGTAGTGGGTGTGCTGTTTAGTGATCTGCCTGTATTGCATTCCTCAGGACAGTAAATGTACACGTACACCATGCAATTTATTACACAACTACATGTACATAAGTTGTGTATCATGCCATCATACATTGTTTATACATACTACATGTACATGTATAGATACAGTATGATCTACAGTAATTTAATTAATGTACTTCAAGATGTGTAATGCTGCGCAAGTGCCCATAATAGGTGAACATGAGATGCACTGCGAAAATGACCTCTCCTCGGCAAGCTGTAGAGGGCATACTGTTATTGCGAATTGCCCGTATTGCGTTCCTCAGGACAGTACATCATGCAGTTTACTATTAAGACTATATAAATTGTGTATCCTTCGATCATGCATAGTTTTCATAAATGATACTATGTATAGATGCTAATATAATATTTTCCTTCCGGTGTAGTACATGTAATTGTTAAATTTCCTGCAAAAAAATAGTTAGTGGCCTGACGCTTCGACCCTAGCAGAGTCTTTCTCATTTTAGCCTTCGAGAAAGACTCTGCTAGGGTTGAAACATCAGGCCACTAACTATTTTTTTGCAATTTATACCTTGGTTGGTAAGCAGTTTGCAATAGCTAATACTATTTTTCTGTTAAATTTCCTGATAGTATTTTACATGTTGTGGTGTACACGTAGTTCATAATGATGGGTGCATCATTACTTTACAAAAAGTCACTAGAATTGTCTAGCCCATTAAAGTGTACCAGTTCTTTTTTTACGCATTTAACCATCACCCACAGGTTTCCCGGTATCCATCACTGTACTGTTAAATGTAGCGCTCTAATAACGTGTGTTTGTGTGTACACTGCTCATAATGCATTCTTGTCCATTATCATTAGATTATCATAAATAATGCGGGCACTGTTGGCTGACTGCAGGTTATAAAATATACCCATATAATATTAAGGGTACACATGGACATATTAATCTGCTTGCACAGTTTTTCAATTGATTGTATTTAATGTGACTGTGTACATCTCTAGTGTTTGTGTGTAATTTGTTCTTGAGTTTTCTCAACTTGAACAACGCAAATTGATGAGATAATTTGTGAAATGGGATGTTCGTGGAGCACGTTGTCAGACTATGCCAATAACCTCCAGCCATCTGTAATCCTGTGCATAGATAAACCTCTTCGGTGCTTACTCCATACAGAATGGTAATAAGAAACCTGAGATAATCAAGATTACAGTCGGCAGAAATCAGCACAGATCCACCACAGCTGTAGAGAATTAATTTGATGGGAACGCCAACTACGTGTTTCTGATCCAAGTATTTAAAAAGAATACGATAGTCCAGGAAGGGTGTCTAGGGCAACCTGAGTGTAGCCTGTATGGTATTGCATGGTCTGAGAGATGCACATGAATGGCATAATTTCCTCCTCCGGGTGGAGGGGAAGAATGTTTTCGGCAGCGGGCGAATCGTTGAATCCATGCACGGCATGTTGTTACGCTTGGGTAGATAGACCTTGGCTAGATGTGTTACGTTGTGTCAACGGGTGGCGAGAACTGTAGTAGTGCAGGTGCTTTATGTGTGCGCTGCGTAACACTACACGGTCATTTATTAGAGGATCTGTAGGAACCTCTATTATGCATACGTACAGTACATGTACCATATATATATGAACCTTCATCAATGAATGGAAGATTATGTACATGTAGGGCCTACAACATGGAAATGACATCAAAATTTTTGCAGACAAAACTGTCGAATCTTGTTCATCATTGTGTAGGCCTATAATATGTACTTAATTGAGGATGTACAATTATTGTTCGACCATGGTTTGAATGAAGATACTCACTGCAGATGGTTTGACTCAGGACTTTCAATTTGTTTTTAATACAAAATGTAGTATGCGTGGACTTAAGTTAAAACCCTCAAGTGGGTTTTAGAACATAAAGCTACCAGGAATGTCTGGGATGTGTAATATTATTATTATTTTATTAGTGGCTTCTTATAAATATAGCGCGCATATCTGTCACTCAGTGACGCTCAAGGTGTTTCAACGTTCAGTGTTTTCCTGAAAGGTATGTGAGGCTACGTTTCTGAAGTATGAGACCTACTCCTTTACATAGCACCATGTACAGTGTAATGGTTTACAAGGTGCTGTGGCGCAATATACAGCAAATCAAACTAGGAACACCGGGGCAAACCCTTTTCTTTTCGATAAGTGCACTGGGTTCTTTTAAGAGTCACTGCCTGTAAGAATGTACCAAATTAGGGGGGGGGTGTGATTCATGGGTTCTCAGATCTTCTTCTAAAAAATCAGAGTGATACACCTTCATACCAAACTAATATATCCAAAATTTTAGCTTACAGACTCTTTCGGTTTTGGAGTAATAAATTTTCAAAGTTTCAGCCAAAAAACCCTCGTGAAACGACAAGTACATTCCTAGAAAACGCAAAAATGTGCGCCAAGCTTGTCCCAAAAAAATTTAAACATTTTTTTAAACCTCCAGTTGGGTGTAAAACACAAGTAAAAAAAAAAAATGGGATCTCGTTGGCGCGTCATGTTATGCGGACCTGAACCTTTGACGAACAGCGCCCTCGTGCTGTTTTCAAGGCCTCATAACTCGATGCGCCTTTAAGATCCCAGGAAATAAACAAGTTTACATGAAAGAACTTGCAGCCCTAAAACAAATTTAAGCACAAAGTGGATGGGATCTCGTTGGCGCAGAGAGATAATAGAGGTCAAAGGTCAAATTTTACCAATTTCTTGCGTTTCCGCACCTCCGTAACCTCGCGCGCCAACATCAAAAAACTTTTAAAATGACAACCAGGTGTAGAAACAGTTTTCCTCTATGAACAAATAAAACAAGAATCTTGGGATCTCTACAATTTTCATGTTAAAATATTTTTTGAAACTTCTCTAAGCATTTGCATTTCACACATATTAGCCTAGAATTAGCTTCGAACGGCACAACATGCACTTTTCTCATTCTTGTAAATACTTGCGCCAACAAGATCCCATCAATTTTTTCTTGTATTTGGTTTAGTTTAGTGTTCCTAAACAGATTTCAATTGGAAAATAATTGGGATCATGTTGGCGCACAAATATAACAAAGGTCAAAGGTCGTACCCAACAACAAATTTTTACAATTTCGGGCGATTTTTGCGTCATCACGATATATACGCGCCAATATGGTCCCATTAAATTGTCTGCATTTTATGATTATATAGGTTCTCAGCAACACATAACAAACAAAAACTGTATGGGATTTGTATGGCGCTAAAAAATATCACAGGTCAAAGGTCACAACAGCAATGATGATGTTGCTTCGTGCAAATCATGCAATAGAACTCTGTCATACGCGTACGTGTACACTATTGATCCCAAAGTGTTGTAAAAATGACAATTAAACCACTATTGTTATAAAATAATGATTTAATCTGACATTATTGTGTAGCCTTTCTTTAAGACACAATTTTGTAAGATCAGATTAAATCATTATTTTATAACAAAAGTGGTTAAATTGTCATATAACAACACTTTGAGACAATGTACACGTGTATTACACAGTGTGTACATGATGTACATGCATATCCTTATGCATTGCTGTGTGGCAACCGAAAATGGGCAAAATACCCCAATTTCAAAATGTTGCCTAACCATGAAGGAGATGAGTCTCCAAAACGAAATTTAGTCCAGATATAGATTGGACTTGTATCTACAATTGGTCTAAGTTTAATGTTGGTGGGTAACTGTTGCCAAGGTCAAAGGTCACCAAGAATGTCGGTGTTTTTTTTAATATTTTCGGTCAAGAACCAACTTTGGAGCCTTGCAAACTTTTTATTAAATGAATAAGGGCTCTATCCTTGTTTGAGGATAGCCACATGTGCCTAGATATAATACAATAGCAATATCAAGCTTTTCAAACTATCAATTGTGAATATGAGGGGGTCTGAATATGGAAATTAAATTTTTTTGGCAGATGAAATTAGTGTTTTCAGCATCCTGTAGAGAGAAAAGGGGATGTGATGCTCCTGTTTTGAGGTCAGATTTGAGCTATTTGGGTGACAGTCACCCTAGGTACCAATTTATAGCTTTGTATCTTTTTTTTAAGGCGCGTTTAAGCACATTACAAAACGCAAAATATTCATTGTCGCAAATCGCGTTCACTGAAAGGGGGTTGCCACGCCCACTTTAAGGGGCCTTAATTTTGGAACGACTTGGAGTTGGAATTTTCTTTTTTGCATGCTCATTATACACATAGATGAACTTTAGAAATGAATTTCAGCCAAATCTGAGAGGTGACCTGCAACCCCATTGGTTGATTTGACATGGAATGACCCAGTTACAAAACACATGCATATTATACTGGGTCTACATTGTGTGTACTATGCAAGTCCATAAAGTCATGAACTGAAAGTGTGAAGTTTCAACTCATCAACTTAATGTTATATAACATTTTTAATGTTATTATTGTTACCATATTACTGTTAACATCCATGGACAATTCAGGTACTTTGTACCCCTTCAGGAAATAGCTGAAAGAAACCTGCAGTAATTGTCTTTTTTATTTGTTTTTAAATATTGTTATTTTGTTCACAGTTTCTCTAAAAAAATATAATGCATGTGCTTTTGTTTGCCACCAACTCCGAGTCTTGATAGCCTCAGAACTTATAAAGAGATAAAGGTTTGTGAAATCATTGATTGAAATGTCTGACAGAGTTCTATTGCATGATTTGCACGAAGCAACATCATCATTGCTGTTGTGACCTTTGACCTTTAATATTTGTTAGCGCCATACAAATCCCATACAGTTTTTGTTTGTTATGTGTTGCTGAGAACCTATATAATCATAAAATGCAGACAATTTAATGGGACCATATTGGCGCGTATATATCGTGATGACGCAAAATCGCCCGAAATTGTAAAAATTTGTAGTTGGGTACGACCTTTGACCTTTGTTATATTTGTGCGCCAACATGATCCCAATTATTTTCCAATTGAAATCTGTTTAGGAACACTAAACTAAACCAGATACAAGAAAAAATTGATGGGATCTTGTTGGCGCAAGTATTTACAAGAATGAGAAAAGTGCATGTTGTGCCATTCGAAGCTAATTCTAGGCTAATATGTGTGAAATACAAATGCTTAGAGAAGTTTCAAAAAATATTTTAACATGAAAATTGTAGAGATCCCAAGATTCTTGTTTTATTTGTTCATAGAGGAAAACTGTTTCTACACCTGGTTGTCATTTTAAAAGTTTTTTGATGTTGGCGCGCAAGGTTACGGAGGTGCGGAAACGCAAGAAATTGGTAAAATTTGACCTTTGACCTCTATTATCTCTCTGCGCCAACGAGATCCCATCCACTTTGTGCTTAAATTTGTTTTAGGGCTGCAAGTTCTTTCATGTAAACTTGTTTATTTCCTGGGATCTTAAAGGCGCATCGAGTTATGAGGCCTTGAAAACAGTACGAGGGCGCTGTTCGTCAAAGGTTCAGGTCCGCATAACATGACGCGCCAACGAGATCCCAAATTTTTTTTTTTACTTGTGTTATGCGTCCAACTGGAGGTTTAAAAAAATGTTAAAAAATTTTTGGGACAAGCTTGGCGCACATTTTTGCATTTTCCGGGAATGTGCTTGTCGTTTTACAAGGTTTTTTTCGCTAAAACTTTGATAATTTATTACGCCCAAACCGAAAGAGTCAGCGAGCTAAAATTTTGGATATATTAGTTTGGTATGAAGGTGCATCACTCTGATTTTTTAGAAGAAGATCTGAGAACCCATGAATCACCACTTGGTACATTCTTACAGGCAGTGGCTCTTAATGTGCATTACACAACACACAGGACCTACGGCTTTCATCCCATCTGAAGGACGAAGCAATAATTGTTACATTGTGTAAGCATGGAGCTAGTGTAAGCGTCTTGCTTTTTTAAAAGGACTGGGACTCGAATCCACACTCTGCTGATCAGAAACACCAGAGCTTGAGTCCGGTGCTTTTATCCATTTGACTACGAATGTACACAATCATGTTGATCAGTTGGTTATTAACAATGGTCAGCTAATATTGATGCAATGCCATGACATTGGGTTTGTTTATCTTGAAGCTTTTATTCCATGTACAACACAATAAGTACCAAAGATCATAGCGCCTTGTACAACTCGGGCTGAAGAGTGTAGTGTGCACTGGAAGCCATATAGTAAGCGAAGCTTTAGAAAATTATGCCAAAAAAAAGATCAGTGTAAGTAATGACCATTGTTATCAATGCTAACGAAACATTTGCTTACTAAAATGGTGCCCATGCCGTACTTCACATTCTAACAACTTGATAAAATAACGCATTTGCTCGTCTTTATGATCTTTGATACATTGGGCTACGTAGTTCAATTTACATGTAAGTTACATTGTGATTGTATTGTGCCTTTAGCCACCTAGAATTAAACCCATGATAATAACTCGCTTACACTACAGAGGTTCTTTTTAAAAATTGTTTTCCATTTTTGAGTGCTTTGGTACAGTTTTGTATTGTTTTGCCCTTATAATATGCCAAACAAAGACAAAACCCCCAAATTTACCAATTTGCTTATAATCTGTTTACAACCATAGAGTTTGGTAAATGTACAAAATCCTTAATTGATAAGTAAAAAAATTCTTGCATTACAGTAGATTGTTAAAAACACTCTACACTGTCTCTGACGCTGTTGAAACCCGCTGTACGCATACAATATCATGTACATTACATGAATATATACCACACACTTATACTAGGCATGTTACAATACTACATGTAGTCTTACATGTGCCAGAAAAACACTCTGAACCACTGCTGGCTATAGTCAAGTAATTTAAACACTTAGCCAGTCTAGGTTTTTCCCAAACAAGACTGACTAATTTATGTATTACTTTAATCACAAGCTTCCAATTCCAAAGCCTGTTAAGATTCAGAAATGTTGGCACAGTGAAAGTTCCGTATTTCCCAGAGGGCAAGGGCAACAAGGCTATTTCTCCTTTGTAAAGGGCACCGCTACTACGAGGAAATTGTAAATTCTTATTGGAACGTTTCAAGGGGCACCAAGGCCAAGCGTGCTGTAGTCCAAGGCTCGAATTTGGGGGGTGGGGGCCAGGGAATCCACAAGACCGTAGGTCTTGTAGCTCAAAGTTTTTTACTGGACCAGGATTTATTTTACAAGACCAGAATCAAAATGAGTTGAACTAAGTACTAAGAGAAAATCTATCTCATTTGTCTTACATGTATTGTAGTACTTCGATACTGGAAAGATATTATCAGACTCGGTCATAGTCAAAAAAATTGCGTAAAAATTTTACACAATGATTTAGCCTAATATTACTCAATAGAAAAACACACGACAACTGGGCTTGTCCATTGAGTTTACTGGCCCGGCGCTAATATCACTGGCCTCGGGCCTGTGGTCAAGTGTTAATTTTGAGCCCTGTAGTCTATGTGTATAGTAGTAGTTTTCTTGAAGTTTAAGCCAGGCATTGTAAATGTACAACATTACTGTGGATGTAGCACCCTAACTCACTGACTGTCACCATTCAAGGCCCCAATTCTTACATCAAGGCTCCTTATGTGCTATATTGCTCAGATGGTATAGTAAAACAGATAACCCATCACAATTACAATACATGAACACTGTGATGCGGAAATTGCATACTGTGTAACCTACACTGTCTAATTTCCATACTTGTAGACTGTGTACTGACAATGTAGTCAGATGAATACACATCTATCCAGTATCAGATGTTTTTTTCATGCACATTTTACTGGTGCTCCACTAAAGCGTAGGATGTGATTCTTTGATTCGGCAGCCATATGGATCAGTGACTTGCTGTTTTGCGTACAATTCCATCAACATTCCATTATTCTACAGGAGTCAATACATTTGCTGGTCATTTTGTACATGTCTTGACTTGATTTTCATTACTTGAGCCAAGGTTGATCGTGAGATGTGGATCAATCTTCTTAATTGGTAATCAAAGTGTAATATGTCACAATACAAATCACTATGGAAATATTGTCAACTCATCTTTAAAAGATGAGTCTTAAATAACACTTAAAGGTGTACGCTACACATGCAGGTGTAACCCCCCTCTAAAAAGGGTATTGAATTTCTTCAAATTGTTTTTCCTCAATTGTTCTTGACTTCTTTTTTTTTCTTTCTTTTTTTTCCCCAGATTGAATTCTAAGTGTCCGTAGCAGTCTGCAATATTCTCATCGAGCGCTACATTCATTTGTCGGGTCTCTTTCCGCCGTGCATTTCATGTTTCCAGCCAGGAGCAGTGAATCCGCAACCATGGGAGATTTCGTCGGAGGGAACACCGTTGATCGATGGACATGTCCCAACGACAGACAGCTAGCCCTGCGGGCGAAGTGAGTAGCCACATTAAACCTTTTTTTTATAAAGAAATTGATTCGGTTCCATATGTGGAGTTTGTAGGCGTCGTTGCTATAACGTGGCAAAGTGGCAGGCAGATAGACTGAGGGTGAGGCGGAGGGAAACTGATTGCCTTCAATGGGAAACAATAGACTGTAATGATTTAGTGATGGGTGATGAGAATGAGCGGGCATATGGATGCAGGAGAGTTTTTCATCAGTCATGTTTGTTGTCAGCTCTGCGTGTATACTGTGAACAACATTGATTTTTTTTGAGTTGCATTTCCAAATATTTATCTCGAATAGTTACATTTACCTGGTTGTTAGTCGATGGACCTTGTTACACAGTGTTCTTAGAAATGACGCATTTTATGTAAAACTTTCTTTCTTTTGAATTTACCAAAATGATGACTGAACAGGGCCCAATTTCATAGTGCTGCTTAACGGTAAGCAAATTTTCGTGCTTACTGTAGCAGAAAAATTTGCTAAGGCGTAAGCGTATTTCACAGGTTAGCAAGAAAATTAAGCGGCCATCTTGCACGTTCACCATGGATTTGCATTGTGACGTCAACCATTTTCGTGCAGTAAGCACCGGAAGGTTAGCATGCCTTTTCGTGTGCTTACGGTTAGCAGGGCTATGAAATGGAAACTGTGCAGTAAGCACAGAATCGGCCGTTAAGCAGCTCTATGAAATTGGGCCCTGATTGTAACGTATTGTGGCGTGTTGTGGCTGAGCGGTCTAGTGTATCGGATTCAAGTTCTAATGTTCTGACCTGCAGAGTGAGGTTCGGGTCCCAGTCTGGACACTGGCATTCAAAAGTTTTTAACAAATGTACATATGCAGAGCAGTCACTTTTGATTAGCCAATCAGCGTTGATTTTTATTGCTTCCCTTCCAGGGGTTTATTTATTTATTTATTTATTCATTACCCTGGGGAGACCTCTCAGTGAAACACTGTTTTTCAGAGGTGCCCAGCAGCTACACAAACAAACATCAAAGTTTAAAAAAAAAAACTAAATGATTAAGAGCGTTATTAAAAATAGAAAAACAGCCAAATTTAAATAAAGGCCACAGACATATGACAACAACACAGAATCGTTACCACTACAATAATGATGGATGACAGGTATCGATACGGCGCGCTGCCCACGGTAGCAAGGCCGAGGAAGGTGCTCTCTGGCATATTGTGAAAACTGAGAATGTACCACATTGCATTCAATGAAGATTTGCATTGGCTCCCTAGAAAGCATGATTGTTGACAGGGGCCCAATTTGATGGCTCTGCTCACCCTAAGCAAAGATTCAGTGCTTATGGAAGCGCTTTCAAGCACTCTGTGGCAGCCCCTCACCTAAGGAACAAATTGCCACTGACTCTTGTACAGCACAACCTGACACGGTTTCATTCCGATCACATCTCAAAACTTACCTTTTCAATCACCTGAGGTCTTAGCGCAGTGAATAGTTTTTCTAGATGCAATCGCTTATTATTATTGCACTTACGACAAGCGTATTTCACAGGTTAGCAGGGAATTTTTGCTTGTCCTGGTGTGTACTCCATGTTACCAGGCATTTTTTATCTACAGAACCAACGCAGACATTCTGCGCTTTCCCTGTAAGCGTGAATGGTTGCAAGCGCAGAATTCGGCGGTAAGCAGAGCCATGAAATCTGGCGTTGGTGTTTCTTGGCATGGTCGGTCGCAGACTGTGCCTCGGAATGCTAAAGACTTTGCTCTTGGTTTAATTTAAATCAAAATGCATACATATACAGCTACTTGTAGCTCTGTGTACCTGTTGTAAAATAATTAGCACTGTGAGACACCCATAGATAGGTGCTAATGAAACTCTGAACTGGCTTCTGGACATCGAGCACGCTCGTTGGTCCAGTGGTTAAGACATCTGCTCCAAAATGAGGAAGTCCGGGGTTCAACTCCCATTCGAGTAGCCGTTGGAAAGCACCGAGTATACACACCATATCGACGAGGGTATTTAACCAAAAATCAGAATCTTTAAATTCGTGTTGCAAGTTATGACATCAATTAATAAAAAAACTGTTTATTAAAAAAACAGGTTGGGTTCAGGATGGTCCTTCCACACATCAGCTTCCAACAAGTACAAGAAGAACGAGGCTCTGAGTCGAGAAGAGCAGGATACCATCTTAGGAGTCATCGAGCGGGCCGACAAACTGGATATTTCCGAACAAGAGAGAATAGGGTGCGTATAATTGGCTGTCGGGGGTTGTGATCAGAGTGGACCAAGGGAAGACTTTTGGGGGATGTAGCAGACTTGCCAGTACAATTAAAAGCTACAAGAAATCAATACAAGCATGTTAAAAAATTTGAACCTCCTTGGAGATTCAAATTTCTGTGGTGTCCATTTGTGAATGCTGCAGCCAGAGATGGCAGTTGGTACCCCGCATGTGTACTTGATTCGCCTGACAGTACCAACTTGTAGCGTCTCGAAGTCTCTCATCGTCACAGGATTCTTGAGTAATTGTTTTCCTTTTGAAAATATTGTTGCCACAATCAAATCCTTTCTTGACAAAGGAAGGATGACAAACTCTCATAATTTTGACTGTTAAGGGAGAACACTGCACATTTAAAAAGTGATAATCTACAAGAATCCACCTCTTGTGATTCAATCTTTCTTTCATACTTCTAATCCCCCCCTTCAAAAACAAACAAAGATTAGTGGTGGAGGTTTTTCATCACCAAGTTTGATATTATTTGACCTGGGGGGGGGGGGGTGAGATATTTACACAGTGGGATTATACTGGACAGTAGTGTGGCAATCCACGAGGCTTACATGAGAGCAGCAATCCGCTATAATTAGCTTAATGTGGGGACAGATTACATCATTGATGTGTGTGGCTCTTCATGGGAGGCTTAATTGTACGCAGTCGCTACACAGCACTGAGCAATATAATTTGCATTCAACGAGATAATGGCCTAATTAGCTTTTTTTTTAATGGGGTGATAGCCTTATTAAAGGTGCCAAGAGGATGGTAAATTTATGAGATATGACTTTACAATTGAGTCACACCCTTGTAAGGTACATGTCAGTGATGAATTTCATTGTATAGCTTAGCAAAATGAAAATGAAAATGTACTAGCTGTACATGATTATAATAATACTCAGTTTTTATTGAAGCACAGTATTCTAGTAAAGTAGCTTCTTGTAGATCGATGGTCAAGGCACTTTACAACATTATTGTCCCTGTTCATCAGGCTTACTTTATATTTGTACAATGTAGACATTCCTCAGACTTTCTCAGACTTTCTTATGTTTTAGGAACATTTTGAGGCAAAAGAATTGTTTACTTTTTGTTTTGTTTGTTTAGAAACATCAATGTTCATAATCCTACATGTTGTTAATATCCCAAGCACTGTCCATCAGATATTGTAATGTATTTGGAATTTGCCCAAAATGTTTATTTCCCCTGAGTGCATTTGGCTGACTGCTGTTTTTTTTAAATAATAGTTGAAAATTTCATAGGGAGCATACATGTACCTACATGTAGTACACTCCCAAGCTGCTTATGAATATAAGCGCTAACGGGTTAATCCAACACAATACTATCCCAGCCCTTGCAGGCTCCCATTTGTACGTACCCGGGGTAAGAGAAGCAATTACGGTTAAGTGCCTTGCTGAAGGACACCTCAGAAGTGTCATGACCGGGAATCGAACCCGCACTCTGATGATTTAGCCGTCGGTACATGTACTTGAGTCCGATGCACTAGTCCACTCAGCCAGACATGCCGGTATCAGTAGCTACTCAAAAAGTTCCTATACTCAAATTAACAGTCAGCGTGCACAAAAAAAACACAGTCTAAACATTTTCTCTGCAGAATGGCTGAATGGAATTGTTCCCTGTATGAATAATTGATACAGTGGGTGTATACTTTCACAGTAGGCTCTTTTCAGTGTGTAGAAATGCTGCAAAACTGTGTTTTTGTTTCTTGAGGACTCAAAGTCATGAAGACTGTACATCCAGTCCAATGTGATTTGTCAGGGTGTTTCCTGATTTCACCCAGGATTTTTCCTGATTTCACTCAGGATTTTTCCTGATTTCAGCCAGGATTTTTCCTGATTTCACCCAGGATTTTTCCCGATTTCAGCCAGGATTTTTCCTGATTTCACCCAGGGTTTTTCCTGATTTCGCTCAGGATTTTTCCTGATTTTAGGGATTTTTCCTGATTTCACTCAGGATTTTTCCTGATTTCACCCAGGGTTTTTCCTGATTTCGCTCAGGATTTTTCCTGATTTTAGGGATTTTTCCTGATTTCACTCAGGATTTTTCCTGATTTCACCCAGGATTTTTCCTGATTTCAGGTTTTTTTTCTGATTTCAGGATTTTTCACTGATCTCCCTGCACGTTCAGATTTTCTTGAAAGAGGCAAGCTTGCCATCACAGAGATGAACAGATTTGGCCCTTGTCATGACCAGACCTTCGGTTATCTATTTGAAAACTATATCAATCTGTAAACTATCTCAATCTGTACATTCAGGGATCTTTGCTTTCACACAAAGAGGAAATTGGTATTCATTTTGCAGGATTTTTCTCGTTGAATACTATCTCATCCCTAATATTAGTACATCTGTTTTTCATTTGTCAAGAGTTAACAAAATAAAATAAACAACTGGGCCTTAATTTCATGGCACAGCTTAACACAGAATTCTGCGAGTACCGCATCCTGTAAGCGGGCGCATGATTCTATGGGCTGTAAATGTACTGAAGTGCAGAATTCCTGGTAATGTACGTAAGCTGTGCCTTGAAATTGAACCCAATTCTCTACAAAACGTGAAACCTCACTTCAACGACATACAGGAAGAACTTTGCAATTTGTTTGTTTTATAAATGATGTTTCTGGACAACTTAAGGACTACATGTAGATGAACAACTGTAAAAGGACCAACATTACCGGACCACTGGCCAGATCGGAGTCTCTTAAATGGGGCAAGTAACCCCACAATCGAACAATAATAAATAATAAACGGGACATTTCTAAAGCACCTTTTACTAGAGAAGGCAAAGTGCTGGAAAAGGAAAGAAGAGAGAACCAGAAAGACTGGGAGGGGGGGTGGTTGAGCAGACTGGAGAAACCCAGAGTACATGCGAGCAGAGAAAAGATTGGTCTTAAGTGCCTATTTAAAAGCAGAAGTCCTGCAGTCTGGTGTATTTCCTAACATGTTCATTTTAAATAGATTTTCTGGTCATTTATATATAAGCTTTTCATTTTGAAACCTCTTCTGTGCAAAAGAGAAGCAAATATAGACAGAATAGATTGGGTTTTTTTATTTAAAGGGAGAGGGGGGGCGGGGGCAGAAAGTGTTCTGCTGACTCAGCCGAAGGTTTTAAGTGTACAATTGCAAAAATGTACACGCAGGTGTGCGGATCGGCTACAAATGTAATTATGTCTGCGAATAAGTAATCCTACATGTAGTGTTGTGTGTGTGTGTGTGTCTTGTGTAATCATCAGATACTCAATGGACCATGAGTGGACGGCACGTTTTCAATGCTTGGTCACTTTCTGTAGTAACCCATCAACCATGAACACTGGTAAACTGACTAACATGTAATGTGGATTCCTCACAGCTGTAGTGCATGTCACATTGTACAATGAGTGAAGAGTGCTAACTTGCTCTTAGTTTAAATATGTTTGTGATGGTGATAGTGATCATGGAGGTGTTTCTACCACAATGACAAATTTCCCTCTGTTTTTGTTGGTGATACATCTTAGAGGCAGAAATGTCTTCTTAATCCTCCCTAGAGAAACTGTTGGACTTTGTAGGACATGGTAATGCAGGTCCAATTGCTTATCATTTGAACAGGCTACAAATGGTATCAAAGTTCAAACATTTGGCCTGTTTGGGTGACCATAAAATTGGAATATGATAGCTTCTCTAGCCAAAGACGCTGGGGGTCTATAATTAAAGACACTAGGGGGTCAATAGCCAAAGACACTGAGGGGTCTGTAGCCAAAGACACTAGTGGGTCTATAGCCAAAGACACTAGTGGGTCTATAGCCAAAGACTTTAGGGGGTCTATAGCCAAAGACAGTGGGGGTTCTATGGCTGAAGACACCGGGGGGGGGGGGGGTAATCTCCAGCTAAAGACACAAGTGGGTCTAAAGTCTAAGACCCGGGGGGGGGGGGGGGGTTCAGCTGAAGACACAATCAGGTTAATTGAGATTGTAGCAATTCAGATTTCAGTGGCAAAGGAGATTTCCAATACAATATTTAACACTTGGGGGATGTGGATAGCAGTAAAAACTTGTTACATGTAAGCCTTCAGGGCGTTGCACATGATTGTGTTAAAGGTTGACTCGGGTTACATATATATCAGCATTTCATGTCTATAGACCCTCAATCACTAGGCTTTTGTTTTTACCGTACACACAGATGCATATTACGCACTGTGATGATTTCTGAGTCCTGCAGAAAAATCAGAAAGAAAGAAAATAAATAAAACATTCAAAATCCCTGTGTGGATTCGAGGACACTATCTTCTGCAGTTGAGAATCTTCACAAATTTGTCTATAGAGAGCTTGTTGTGAGAATGTTTCTTCCCAATACTCGGTAGGTAGACTGTCTGTGGTCGTACATGTACGTATTGTATCTGTCGTTTTGTTTCTTTTCAACTGATTATACTGGTGACTCAATGAGTTGTCAGTTGTGGCTGTTGTTGACCATCAATCTATTCTTTCCAATCGGGCAATTTTCAGTTCGAAACATGAATGCAAGCTCTTAATTGCACCTGATGAGAAGAACGGAGTATCCTGTACGTGTACCTTGAAAATACAAACCAACCACGCATTAAACGCTCAGGGCTTCTGTCTTTCTAGATATTGGATATTGATTTTCTTTTTGAAACACTGTTTGTTTTTTAAAAGGTTGGTCCTTCAGGGTTTGTGTACACAACGATACTGCATTGTTACCTTCAGTCAATAGACACACTGGTTGTATTTATAATGTGGGGGGGGGGGTGGTGATCGACTTATTGCATGTATATATACCCACCAAGCTTACAGCAAACAAACAATCACACATTGTTGTTAAGATTATTTGACTATTAAATTGAAAACTCTGAATAGGATGAAGGTGTAGGCTTCCGAGACGTTACATTGTACTCAAATGAAAAAGAAAACTACAATTAAATCGTCATGTGTATGTTGTAGTTTTATCTTAATAGATAATAATAATAAAATATGTAGAAATTATTCTGGGTGAATGAAAGGAATATTTTACAGTGTCAATTTAAGATTTTACCCAAGGACATCATAATGATCTCAAATAATTACCAGATAATAGTAATGGCTTCTTATATAGCGCTCATAGAGATAAGGCCCACTGTAAGATAAGACAATAGAGAAAGGACATAAGACGCATCAATTAATTTTGTACCTTTGAAAGTCAGATAAGCCATGTCTTATACGCAGGAAAATAGGTGTTTGTACGAATGTACATTGAAAATCGTACATTTTGTATACATGAACATTCGATTCACAACTTGCCCACAGGGATTTTAATCCTCAACTAAAAAATACATGTATTACGTTCCTCCACGCCAACATTTTCCCATGTTGAGATGCCTGGTACAGCGGGCCTACAGTCCTCTGTCTTCCGCAGTCAGACAACATCCCAAAGAGGGTTTTGGAGGATAATGCAAAAGTAGTTTGTGCAAATAAAATTACAAAACAGGAAGCTAAAGGATGTCCAGATAACCTTGCTGGCTAACAGGCCTGACATTTCTTTGACCCCCACCCATGCTGGAATGACCTTTGTCTTGACCTTTTGTGTCCCTTCAAGATATACACGGGCGGAAGGCCTACATGTAGAATTTCCAGATTTTCCAAAATGCAAAAGGCCTTGCCCCTTTTAAAGATTAAAATCTAGGCCATGTTTGAGACCATTCAGACACAGTACTAAAAGTCGGTTTGAAGGCAGTTTTAACTCACTCGGGTGTAAGTTTGTGTGTCTGAACGCTCTTAAAACTTAACCAAATCGGGGTTGAACCAGAATGAGTTAGCAGTTTAAATCCTATATTTGAGCAGCAGATACCACATTACATGTAACTAAATGTTAAATTCGCATCGAGGATAACAAACAGTATTTGGTTTTACCCATAATACCTTTACCCTGTTACATTGTGTGCTCGTTCATTGTTGATACAGGCATGCACAATGTCACCTCTGCACACACGCAGAACTTTAACACCTAGGTACAAATGCAAATTCTTCCGCAGTTAGCAGAATGGACTGACGAACGTGTAGCTTTGACATTCAGCAAATAAGCAAGGCAAAGGGAACGGCGCGGTGAGAAGCGTGACCGAGATGCGATTGCTGTTTGCCTTCCCCACTTACCCTGACTGCTGACCCACTTTCCCCAGTGTGTGTCCACTAATTAAGACATTTAGGGATGAGGGACGAGGGTGTGTGTTGTGATACCCTAGGGCCAGCCGGGGCTTAAATGCTCCCCCACTCTACTCAATTTTGACTCCGGGGGCTTTTACTGGGCACGTGTTTTTCTTCTAATAGGCCCCTCTATCCAGATTTGATTTTCAGGATTCTCCATACTTACTGATATTGCACGTACTTGTATGATGGAGGTGTTTTGGGGAATTTTATTTATGATAGGCCCGGTTAGAAAAATAGGAGGTCTTCGGTAAGAGTACATTGTGTTTCTCTGAAGTCCTACTCTTATAATGTCGGGTATACTACAACTTCTCAGCTGGGCCCAATTTGATGGCACTGTTTGCCGTTTAATCCTGCGTTACGGCAACAGAATCACGTGCTTCACGGGGCGCTGTAAGCGCAGAATTCTGTGGTAAGCAAATTGGGCCCTGAGCAGCTGATTTTCTCTTTTCCCGTCTTCATCTTCAGTGCCATAGAGAACAGAAAAACGCTCTACAAAGTTTAGTATGAGTTGCTTCTGGGTCATGTCACATGAATAGGACATTGTGTAACATTTGTCCTCATTGTAAAAATAAATTCTTACCTTGGCTCAATTATCTTGTGTTACTTTTGAGTGAAAATGTTTGGTACAGTTTTCAATTGTTGAGATGTGTTTTAAAGACAGATGTGATGAGATTCAGTTATAACAGGGACACCTCCTCAGTGTTACGACCAAGCCTTTACTTTGAAGCCTTTTTCAACACTCAAATAAGTAAATACGGAAACTAATTTTTTGTACCATAGCAAGACCCATAAAGCACTGGAGAAAGCGGTCATTATGGTAGCTGGCAGAACGTGCAAGACTAAAAAACCTTTAGATGTATGATCAATGGTACCCTGTCTTGTGACATTTTGGCATCCTTGTTACGTCCGCACTCATTTGTTTAAGTCCTGCCATTTCTGTTTTAAAACATGATCGTGTATAATAACTTGAGTAAGATACATGTAGATCTGTGTATTGAATTTTTTGTCCGACGTAGGATAAAACTTTGAGCTTGATTCATGTGAATGTACACATGTCAGGCCTGAAATTTCATCTTTGAGAGGGCAAGGCCATTCTCACTATGTAAAGGGCTCTCCCGTTTGAAAAACTTAAAGTCTATAGGAAACTTTTGAATGGGCACCAAGGCCAAGACCAGGGGCAACAGAGGCCATGGCCCTGGTGTAATTCCAGGCCTGACATGTATGAACATGTTCGTACAGGTCTAGTGTGGATGTCAGGACTAACCAAGTACCTTCAGAACATACTTTTAATGTTTTAATAGATGTTAAATTTGCATCAGACAGCTGCTGAACTGCCGCCGGTAAACTATGGGATTCAGACCGTCCCCACCCTACCGGGTAATCTCGGTTGTCTAGTGGTAAGACATCTGCTCTAGAATGGCAAAGTTCTTGGGTTAAAAATCCCACCTGTGTATAAATATGACGTGGATTTTTTCACAAGACTCGGGAAAGAATTGATCATACGGTGCTTAACACACATCGGTGTATGGGCATAAACACAAATTTAACATTTGTGATGCTGTTGTAACCTTTCTTGGTTTGGTGTTAACCATACTTTGTTTTTGTTACAAACTTAAACTTTTAATTTTTTTTACTCCTTTACTAATTTAAATCTGATTAATCTTAATTCGGATTTAATTTGACCACATTTTGACTTAAGGTAAGGTCTTAGATTGGTTTTGGCAATGTAGTGCTGATTTATTGGAACAATTATCAATAAAGATACATGTACAATTAAAGCCACATGTGAAAGTTTCTGCTGAATACAGCGTCTACTTGTTGAGAAAACAGCAGACAAGTTAGAAAAGAATGTAGAATCAATCCATGTTTAGCAAGGTTTGTAGCAAGCATTCGTGAACGGACACCAGCCCTCAGAAATCTAAGAAAGGAAACTCAGATTCAAATGTTTTTATCCATTTCTAAGCAACGGGGGCATTTGGGATGAAATAATGTCTCAAGATGCTTCCTACCATTACCATCTTTATAACATGTGATCTTTTGAATAGAAAATTGGGGTTTGAACGAAGAAAAATTAACTGGAACTGGACTTGAACCATTGACCTCCGGATTAACGTACCGGCATTCTACAAACTGAGCTATCCAGCCCTTTGTCGGTCTCCCTATTAGTCAATATATTTGTGAATAGAAACTACACTTTTTTTTTCTGGGATCATTTGTTACCAAAGTTTGACTGTACCTTTAATATTATGTTTGTTCTCAACAACATGTTCATTCAAGTACGTATCTGTCGAGCTGTGAATCATTAATTTTTCTCGTTCATCCTTTTCCAGACGGCTCGTCGACAAGCTTGACAACATGAAGAAGAACGCTTTGGGTAACGGCTCAGGCAAGTGCGTCTTGTGTGGGGATGAGTTCGGCCTTCTTGGTGCCTCTCCGCTGTCCTGTCACGACTGCTATAAGGTGCTTACATGGTTGCCGTGGCAATATGTGTGTCCTTAATCCTGGTAATCGTGCATGTGCAGTCGTCGTAAATTTAGTCGATAAGAAGGGGAGGATATGTCGGGTGTTTAAAGCACACTGCCAACATTTGTAACTGTCAGAATCCATGGCCCAGAATCCATAGAGCTGCTTAAGCAGATTTATGCTAACCGGAATAAGTTTACCAGCCAAAATCCCATGTGACATGCGCCGTCTTTGACTGGTAGTCTGTTACATTTTTTGCCTGGCACAAAACTGGTTTGCAGAATCGTCTGCTTATAAGCAGCTCTATGAAATTATGCCCAGTGTCCGCACTTTTTGTGGCCCAGCATATACATACACCTGTGAAAGTGTAAGCTCAATCGTTCACCGGAGCTATGAGAAAAAAGTTTTAAAAAACCTAATATCAGGCATGATCCCTCCTACTTTAATCGGACTTCTGATTTCTTTTTTTGTCCTGGACAATTGTTGTAAAATAGCAGCAAATGCTTACGTCATGTGTTACATTTTGGTCAGCTCTTGTACTTAACTCTGTCAGTGCCAATGTCGTACATGTTCGATCTATTTTATGTACATTCCGAAAGCACCATTATTGTACGTACAAATATTCTTACATTGCTATCTATGTGAGGACTTTCCTTTGTCCCTCTAACTTAACACTCTCCATAGACTTAGCGCATGAAACAATGTGAGGACACAAACATACAAAGGATTCCAATGTGAGGACAGCATTGTCCCTTTTGTATTCCTTTGTCCTAGCTCTATGGTTCTACTGTCCCCACTGTTCTGATAATACCATGCCAATCTTTTTTATGTACTCAAAAAGTGTCATCAAACATACCTGTATACGACCCATAATATACATGTTATTACAAGAGGGCGTTAATCACTCAGGAAATACTGTTTGGGGGTGTACCATGGCAACACAAATCAGCAAGAAACAACAATTTGTTTGGTGAGAAAGACTGAACAAAACAAATGTTTCAACAGAATTTTAAAAACCTCAAAAAGCTGGGCATTTTTTGTTCAAAACACACACAAAAGTGGGCACTGAAAGAGACAACAAACAAATTCTTATTTTTGTTTCCATGGGGCAATATCATGCCTGTTATACATGTATTCACTTTTTTCAACCATTGGTTTTGGATTCAATACTGCAGCCATTTCACCCAAATTTACTTTCCCACAATGACCATCCTTACCATTTCAGTTACATTTATCTGTGCAAATCTGTGAATATTTGTGTTTCCAACCATACCAATGTTGTGCATATAGCCTTTAACCGCTCACAGTCCGATCAAAACTGTTAACAAGTTGTTTGCGGTTGCCTGGGCAATATTTTGTTCATAAAAATAGGGTGCAAAACATAACACTTTAGGGGAAGCTGGGAAAGTCTCATTTTTACGCGTTGGTGCTTGTCTGTTGTCACTTTTTGACTAGTGGGATGTGTTTTTTTTTTTATGGTTGGTGGTTTGAAGAGAGAGCGTGTTTCTCATGTTTGGTGCTGCTGCACTTTGCAAAGGTGTAAAGTTCCATGAATTTGTGCAATAAACAAGTCGTGCTGGCAAGATTTGTGTCGTGAAGTAAATCAGGTTTCAGTTTGAATGGGTTTTTGGGGGGAAGAAGGAGGGGGGATGATAGACCCAAGAATGCCATTGCACTGTCCAGGCACGTTTGTTTTCGTATATATATTTAAGGTAATGTACATGTACGCACATTGGTTGCCGTGGTGATATTGATGTCATTCAACAGTGATGTATGAGTAACGTAGCTCAGAGGGACGGAGAGAGGGTCCCGAGATGAAATCTCAGCCTGCGTTGTTTTGCCACCTCAAGAAACTTGCAGTGTGTCGGCACAATCAATACGCCATGCATCATACATGTGTGTGTGTGTGTGTGGCACACGTACTGTGTAAATTGCCATGTTAGGCCCTGCAAATGGCTACCTGTAATCGGTAGACTCTATAGTATTATCGGGCCCTTTGATAGCCATCTCTCTTTAGGCCTGTCTTGCTTATTAACCGCCGTTTAACTCGGTGTAGTCCAAGATGAGACTGGAAGGGGAAATTTAGTCTGGTTCCCCTTGTGATGAAATGAGAAATATCATTGGGTTGTCATTGGGCATGTTGTGTATGCAGGAGTCGGACCAAAATGGCCGATGTTACTCTTTCAGATGGATGAATGCATGATAACTAAAATCATTTCCATTCTTTTCAGGAAGTGTTTTGGGGGCCTTTTGTTGTCGGGGTGGAGGGGGGGATTTCAGAATAATCAATGTTGAAATGATGAGTGCACTGGGTTCTTGTACGTGCATTACACAACACACGGGACCTATGGCTGTAATAGTTAAGTGACTTGCTTAAGGACACAAGTGTCACAACCGGGACTCGAACCCACTCTCTGCTGATCAGCAACACCAGAGCTTGAGTTTGGTGCTCTTATCCGCTCGGCCACGACACGCCCTGCTTTCAAGCCCTGCTTTAGCAAGCCCGATGAATTATGAAGTGTGTTTGCATCTCTCTGTATAAAACAGCAGTGTGTATTATCAGGTGTGATCAATTTCACATAATGCATGTTGCTCATCATACATGCATGTGACAAATTTGGCATGGAGCGAAGATCTTCATTCGATATGACTGTGTCAGATACTCGCCCCAAGAACAGGCAGGCGTTGATTAAAAATATCCATCATGCATAAAGTATTCATACAGTTAATATCGTGCACAGTGCATTTGTCAAGGAGGCCTTAAAGTTTCCTTGCCTGCCATCTTTGTCTTGTTCCCTGCGTGCAGTAGTTTTGATGAATACTGATTCTCATTACCCAAAAGGTACCAGACTATATTACCCCTCGGTTAGATATCGTTAAGGCATTAGGTTCAAATTTTCTTGTACAAGTAAATATTTTTCACCAAAGGAAGAAAGAATTCATCCACATTGTGTCCAAATCTATAGTTTTGTGTTTTTTCTAGTGATCAATATGCACAGAGTCTGTAAACCTTCTGAATTGTAACATCTAGGGTGTGGCGTGTCGTGGCCGAGTGGATAAGATCACTGGACTCAAGCTCTGGTGTTTCTGATCAGCAGAGTGTGGGTTCGAGCCCCGGTCGTGACACTTGTGTCCTTAAGCAAGACACTTAACCATGATTGCTTCGTCCTTCGGATGGGACGTAAAGCCGTTGGTCCCGTGTGTTGTGTAACGCACGAAAAAGAACCCAGTGCACTTATCGAAAAGAGAAGGGGTCCGCCCTGGTGTTCCTGGTTTGATCGGCTGCATATTGCGCCACAGCACCTTGTAAACCATTACAAGGTGCTATGTAAAGGAGTAGGTCTCATACTTCAAACGTAGCCCCAAATACCTTGCAGGAAATACTGAATGTTAAGCGCTTAGAGGCTGGCCTGCAGTAGGCGCTATACAAATACAATATACATGTATTATTATTATTATTATTCTGGGTCTTGAGCAACGGGGAACCCAGGCTTGCAAGCCATTTTTAAAGGAATTCTCAAATCTGTAGTTTTGTATTTCTGGTGATGCACAGAGTCTACAAAACTCCTGAATTGAAACAAGAAGAACACAGGCTTGGGAGCCATTTAAAAAGGAATTTTCACACGCATCAAATATCATTCCTGTTATTTGAATGGCAGAAAATTGTATTTATTCCAAGTCAAAGAAGTTGTTGATGAGGCTGCTTTTGTGCATGAGGGCGTGTTTTGGTTTGCCTTACCAGATTTAAGTTTCTGACATAAAATTCTTCGAACGAAAGCTTTTCCTAGAGCTACGCATAAATGAGTCGGTAACCAGAAACAGTTTGTGACATAGGTGCATCTCTTGAAAATTTATGTTCTTAAATTATACAACCTTTATTTTATTTTCAAGTGTTGGTACTTGGTCTTTATAATTGTATCAACATTATCGGATTGTATGCTTCAAGGTTTTTCATGTTTTAAAGAGTTCCATGTTTATTATTATTCAGTTGTCTTTTGTCTTTTTGCTGCTACACCGATGTGTAACATCTTTTAAAAGAGTTACCTTGACATTTTTTGTTAGTTTGAAGAAACCAAGCCTAACTGAGCCACCAACTCAGTTACAGTGTTTTTGGAACAGCTGTGTCACTGCGGTTGAACCGAACACGACAAAACCCTTAACCTATAACCAAAGTTCAGCTGGTCGCCAAACCACACCCTATGTTACCTTTCAAAACAAGACTCCAAAATCATGAAGTTATGCAAAGATAAACTTAAGGTTTAATTTCTTGGCAAACTAGAGAATTATTTTTCTACAAATTATCCTGATGAAATCACATCAAATCTTTGACTGCAAAGGGCTTTTTAGTTTACTTACTTTACACAATGTACTTTTTGTTCATATTTGTTGAATGCTTCAGCGTTTGGCAAGGCTACAATTGACCGTGCAAGTCTGGCACGTATTCAAATATTTTGGGGCCTCTTGATCTTCGGCTCCGAATTGAAGAATTGCACACTTGAATTGGTCCCCATTGTTTGAACACGCATGAGAACTGCAAAATAGGCCTTTTCGCTCTACGAAAAATCTTTGTGTTGGACACTTCAATCTGGCTTTGACCCCTGCTGTAGAGTGCTCGACCCCGGTTGAAACCAGCCCCGCTTGGGTGGTGGGTTGTGGGTTTTTGACTCGTGTAAAGAATTACATGTGTAGCTGAAGAAGCTGATTTCACACTGGAAGCAGAGCGGATTTGATTTGTGTTGAAAGTCAACATGTAAAATTGGAACTGTGTAGCTTTCGGCACAGATCAGAGCTTGATAGTGTGAAAAGGCCTTATGTCTAACTAACGACCCTGTTTACACTAGATCCAGCAAGGCAGTTCAGACCTGGGTCTGATCCAGCTAAGTCGGATTTTACGGCTAGTGTAAACACCAAGCACATAGTATCAGGCCCAGCAATTGTAATCCACCTTTCGAGGAGCGTTGAACAAATGGATCAGATCCATCAGTGTGGAGTCCAGAAACAAGTGTAAAATGCAAGGGGAATCGGACACCGCAGTTTGACGCGGTGACGGCGTGGTGTTCATGCCTGGACTGTGCACATTCAATAAACGTTACGTACATGTATGTAAAGCAGAGTCTTTCATGAAGTATGTAAGAAGGGCCCTATTTCATAGAGCTGCTTTATAAGCAGAAAATATTGCTTAACAAGTTTCTGTTAAGCAAAACTGAGTAGGATACCCGTCACAGATGGTACACGTGACATGGTGTTTTGGCTGATAACCTAAATCTGGGAAGCATAATTGTTTTTGTGCTTAGCAGCTCTGTCATAGATATCCAGCATCAGGATACATTTACATTCAAATTGAGTTGAATACATTTAAACATAATTTGCTAGTAGATATCATAAATATTTCAAATCACAAATGGAAAGACATTTCTTGTCTCCAATGTCTTCAAAACAGATGTGCTAAGCTAATCTTCCAGATGCCAAAACACTCCCACACCTCACCACTTCTAAGACGACTACACTGGCTCCCAAAAGCCCAACAAACTGAGTTCCGCACACTGGTCCATACCTACAAATCATTAAACCACAGTGCTCCAGATTATCTCTCTTCACTTTTTGAAATCCACGATTGCCCATACTCCCTTCGAAGCTATGATGCTGTCTCTCTTGTGGTGAACAAGTCACGCAAACTAGCTGGTGAGAGAGCTTTTTCCAGTGCTGCCTCCCGCCATATGGAGCGGTCTTCCTGTCCCCATTAAAAACGCTCAGACTGTTCTGTCCTTCAAAAAGGGTCTCAAGACTCACCTGTTCTCCAATCTGTAGCTGGTTGTCACCATCACTTTGGTCTTTCATTTCTCCTTAAGCGCCTTGCATCCTTGGGTAATTTGGCGCTATATAAATCCAGTTATTGGGGGTTTCGGCCATCAGCCGAAACCACCTTTGTTTTCGTCGAGATTTTTAATTTTTTTTCACTATTATTATTCTTCTTTCCGAAAAAGTCTCATAGCATTTACACATGAAATTTGTTACCGTTCGATCTCAGGAACTACAGTCTTAAAAGACACAAACAATACATCAAATGAAAGCCTGTGCTCTAACTTAGATCAAGCAGCAGTTCGATCGAGGGTTTTTAATCGTCTGTTGACGATATCACCGATTTAAAAACACGTATCGTCAACAAAGCACGATCATCTTGTGTGTGTACATTGCACGTAATTCACGCTGTACATCGCATACGGCCATACCCACACAGAGCCCATTGTCCACGCGCGTGGCATCGTTCGACCTTTGTACCTTTCATTTTGGTTCGCTACTTCGCTTCTACAGTTAATGGTGAACCTGTATAGCGCCCTCTTAATCGTTTGTGGAGAGTCCTCGAACTATTAAAATACGGAAGCGTTTGGGGATATTAGTAGCGGTTTGTTCTCACGCAATTTCAATGCATTCTCCCACCACAATTTATTTCAAGGTCTGTGCAGTATAGCTTATTAATAACTTTAGCATTGGCATGGTAGTTTATTGTTTACAATTATTTATTATTTAAAACTTTATATCGTCTGAACCATAACGTAAAAGAGTTATAATTTTTGTACCGTCTTGTAGCTTATCACAACGTTCGTACGAAAAACGTGTTTTCATCATTGTGATGTCATCAGGTGTCAAATTAATTATTACATTAATTCAACATTGACAACAAAGCCGAAACCCCAGTGTTTGTTCATTACAAACTCGTTTCTAGTTATTATTATTATTATAATTAAATGAAAGTTGCCTAACGATGCAAAATTATTTGATTATTTCCAGGCGGTATGCACAAAGTGTGGAGTGGACACGACAAACAGTTTTAAGCAGCCAATTTTGTTATGCAAGATATGCAGTGAAACGAGAGAGGTAAGGAATAAAACTAATGTCGAAGTCGTTAGTACCCTAGACTTGACAATTCCACATATTAAAGAGGGCCTGAAAAATATTTTCACTCATATACTTTGTGCACAAAATTGTACAATTGTACAGACTAACAGACCTACCAAGATCCAACCCTCTGATAAAGTGGAGCCATCTGTTCTTTGTAGCAGGCTTCCAGATGTCTTGCTGACAGCCTGTGCTAGGTTCTGAGGTGTCCAACACCCCTCCCCCTTCCAATCTAATATTTTGGATTACTGGTGAGCCAGTAACATGTGAAACCTTCCTGCATTTGTGTAATTTTGGGGGTTACTCCCGCATTTAAGCCTAAGGGTTAAGAAGTTCTCTGTCTCTGGTCTCATGTAGTTATGGAAGAGGTCCGGGGCGTGGTTCTTCAAAAGCCTTCCAAAGTACGTCATCCCAGAGAAGAAGATGGATCAGTCTAGATTCCCTGCGAGGAGAATTGAGCCGAGGAAATCAGGAAGGAAGTCCACCACGGGTAGAGTCACCAACACATGGAACAAAGGTAAAGGTAAGAGACCCAACCGCACAAGGAAATCCAGGACTCAGTTTATTACAGCTGGTTTTTTTTCGAAAAACCACGGCTGAGGCTTCAGCTCCTGCTTCTAAGGCACTATCCGCCTGTTTGAAGTCCTGTACTGAAAGTGTACGTTTTCAAAATTACCGATGGAGCCTAAGCGGAGCCTAAGCGGAGCCTAAGGCTAAGTAAGCCGTGGTTTCGAAAAAGGGCATCTGCTAACTTCTCAACAGGGCCCAATTTCATAGAGCCGCTTAACGCCCAATTTATGCTTACTGAGCCAGTTTCCATTTCATAGCGCTGCTATTCATAAGCACGCGAAAAGGCTTGCTAACCTTCCGGTGCTTACTGTATGAAAATGAAACAAGGCAAATCCATGGTGAATGCACAAGCTGGCTGCCTAATTATCTTGCAAACCTGTGAAATACGCTTACGCTTTAGCAAATTTCTGCTATAGTTAGCACGGAAATTTGCTTACTGTTAAGCAGCGCTATGAAATTGGCCCCTAGTCATAACGATACCAAGGAATTGTTAACACCCACATGTACGTAGTGGTCTGATACTTTGCTCCTGCAAGGCCCTGGCAGGTTTTTTTAAAGTTTTTTTTTTAGTAAAGGGCACCTCTATGAGCGAAGTGTAAATTGGTACCGGAACATTGCAAGGGGCACCTAGGCACTCGTGCATAGAGTGGAGTGCCTCTGTTGCCTGTGTGAAGTACCAGCCCTGCTTGTACATACATGAATGTATAATGTTATTCTGTTTAAAGGTCTGCCATCATAGAAGAAAATTATGACTAAATTAGATGAAAATAGTTTGCAAGGCCACTTTTATATTTATTTAAGCACAATATGCAATCGCCAATAGACCTTTTCAGGCGTCCACTCTCTTGGTCATGTTCCCTGTTCATTATAATTTTAAAGGAATACTGATTCTCGTTTTTACCATAAAGTAAACTGGTTTCAGTTGCCTCATGCATGAATTGTTTCTCAGATTTCTGTGGGTTGGTGTCCGTTCATGAATGCTGTGGCCAGAGACGGTACATGTAGGCCTGCCTGCTGACACCTCACTAAATGTGAATGGATTCGGCGTTCTTGTTAAAATCACTTTGCCATTTTTGTTGCTGTTTTCTCAGCAAGTAGACATTGTAATCAGCTTGAACTTTCACATGTGACTTTTATTGTATCCTTCTTGATAATGTTGCCTATAAATAAGCACTACATTGCCAAAACTAATCGAAGACCTTACCTCAAATCAAAATGTGGTCAAAAGTTGACAAAAACAATCTCCGATCCTACCTTTAACATAAAAGCTAGAGTGCACATTGTAAAAATAAGCAGTGAAGAAACGAGGGCTGAAAAAGTTGCGGGCACAAGGGTGTGCACCATCTATCCAGGGGGGCACTTTTGGCCAATAAATAAAACTGTAGTTGCATTTGCACAAATAGGCCTCCCTTCTCACCAACTCTACATGTAGATGATACTTATCGCTGCCAGATATATTTTCAGCCAAGTTCTCCCGGTGGTTGTCATTTGTTTACAAACCACTCGACAACCCAACATCGATGCTTCGCTCGTGGAACATTTGTCATCCTGTTTGGGTTTATTCTTTTGAAAAAACGTCCGAGGAAAAAAGTGATTTGACTTAAAAAGAAGATGGACCCTGGACGCACTTGAAAAGAGCGATGATCATGAAATGATAAGGTCTACTTCCTATTTCCCACCCACGCCTCATTGAAGGGGGGATACCAACCGGCCATGTTGCAATGCTTTTAGCTTTTTGTGTCGTTAATGTGTTGTTTTGACGCTAACTGTTTTCTGTGTGCTGGCTGTTTATGTAATGTGAGCAAATGCACGTCAACAGTGCTGATTAACTGCCAAGGAGAAACGACGGTGCATTAGTGCTCTTAAAGATGTGCGGATATTTATGGGGGTAAAATGGCTTCTTATTGTCAGCTTCTTTTCTGAGAAGAAGGGCATCAATTGAAAGGTTGTCATCTTTTTGCACAGATCAAGATGGATTCCCCTGGATTTTATTATTATTACTATAATTTTTTTTTCTTTTTCGTTTGATGGACTACCCAAGCACACTTGGGATTGGTTCAGGCAGAGCCATTCTTATCATGTCTAGGGGTTTAGCTGTTGAGTAATGTATCGTGGTGCTGAAGGATTTTTGGTAATTATGGTATTGAAACCAAGAATGGCTAAACAAAATGACCTCAGGATTCACTGTGTGCTTGAAAGTTGATTGAAATCTGTCCGCATTGGTGTAAATAAAATGCAAAAATTACAAACAGAAAAATAGGTTTTCAAGATGTGAAAGCATTCCCTCTGTCATTGACTGAAAGGCCACCTTCGGTAATTATTTCTTTTCCTTATGTATTTTTCATAAGAAAAAAATTAACTATAGATGAAATATTGTACAAATAACAGTTTCCAAAAATGTGCAAGCCCTTTAGAGTGTATGTATTGGGTTGGTGGGTTGTGTTCCCTATTCTTCATCTATGTAATTATTTGGCTTATGAATGGACTTGTTCAGGAGAACAAAATAATAGTATAGGATAGTGTCTCACTCATTAAAAAAAAATTGCCTTGACTTGTTTGGAAGGTATTGGAATCCTCTGTGTTAAAATCAGTAGAACTTTGCCGAGAAGTTCCACAGTTCATGCTGCAAGGTTCTTGTTAATTGTCCCCATTGCCATGTGAGTTAGTGAGAACAATTGCAAATTACATTAGTTTGTTTAAAAGATATTGACAAAGTAGGGAGACTGCCACCAATTTGGAGGTCACAGGTTCAAGTCCTGCTCTTGTAAATTTGTCATTATTCAACCCCAAATTATTTTAAAATGTACCCCGATCAGTTTCCTTTGTGGTTTATCTCTTAATATTCAAACACAGCACCTCATCTTAAAAACCATTGTTGAATCAGAAAGTGGTGTGACTGTGTATTTACCAATGATGCGCACGACCAGCTCAAGTGGAAATCATTGCATGATGTTTACACTCCGAACGCGGAATCCCTGCCGCTGTTTGTGTTAGCTCTAGACAAATTAATTTGGATTCTGTCGGCTGATATTTAGTGTCGGTTTGATAACGGAAACAGCGAGTATTAAAAGCAATAAGTGTTTATGAACTCAGAGTTAAAGCTTTGCAAATACATGAGAATAGTTTTGAAAAATACATGTACTTGTCATATAGATGAACTGTTCATGTAAGTGCATGGAAATCACAGTCTGCAGTTTTTTTCCCCCAACATGCCCAATCAGATTCCTTTTAACTGTGTGCATTTTTTGAGTGTCTTTTTTTATCAAGTACTTTGACAGTACTTTGTGAAAAAAATAATCGTCTGTGCTTTGTTTACTTGTTTAAAAAAAAAGATTTTATTGTAAATCTTGTACAATTCAGCTCTTGGCTGCGATTTGTGATTGCAATAACTAAAACCAACATAAATTTAACTGAATTAATGAGCCATTTTTAAGTTAAATTTGAATAATGTCTAGTACAATAACTTGCCGGGTCACAATAAAATGCTTAATCAGGCTGCATCACATGGTTTGGTGGGGGGGGGGGGGGGAGGGTGGTGGCCCAAACTGTTGCATTCTTTTCAGAAAATGAGATATTGTTTTTGGTCATAAAAAAAAATTGAAATGCCAGTCAGACGCGGCGTGTGAGCCTTATTGAGTTATTTTGATTGTTTTATCAGAATTTAAAAAGAATATTTTATAAAATAAACTTGTGAAAGATAGAATTAGCTGTTGCAAACTGCTTACCAACCAAAAGGACCTATGGTATAAATGCAAAAAAATAGTTTCGACCCTAGCAGAGTCTTTCTCGAAGGCTAAAATGAGAAAAAAAAATTTAGCCTTCGAGAAAGACTCTGCTAGGGTCGAAACGTCAGTCCACTAACTATTTTTTTGAAAATAAACTTGTCTAAGTTTTTAACCTAATTTATACAAATCTGGTGTCAAGTAAAAGAGAGAAATCCATATCAAAATATCACTTTTGAAAATTGGGTCAAGATTTGGGGTTTTGCCAGAGCCAGTCAGCGACTGAGTCATATATTGTTTTGCTGTTATTCATGTATTCCTAAATTGTTTCTTGTACGCACGACTCAGATTTAAAATACAATTTGTCTTCATGATGAAGGTGAATTTTGAAATATCTTTGGAAACTGGCCTGCACGTAGGTAAATTATCAAGAGACTGAAACAATGAACGATAATAGAGAAAGCTTGCCCCGGTTCCTAATCAAATGAACTTCCCCTCTGCTGGTTGAGCGTGTGCACACTGATGGGAAACGTGCCCTGGTTAGCCAGTCATAAGATAATGAATGAGCCATCAGGCTAACTAAATCAGTGACATTTGCTTTCAATGGTCGCCGGCATCTGTCTCCATATGTTCTGCAGATACTGGCATGGCGCCAGAGAATCAAACAGCCCCCCCCCCCAAAAAAAAAAAAGACTAGCTGCTCAATTAAATAGACTGGTAATGCATCAAAGGAAAAAATTGATATCAAAAAGTATACAATTTTGAATTTGGTGGATGTACAGTAAAGGCCTGATTCAGTACTGGTACTTCGTTCTTGTAAGGGCAAAGCAGTTTTTCCTTAAAGTTCGAAGTTTTAAGGGCACCTCTACGAGGGAACGTTCCGCTAGAACATTTGAAGGGGCACCAAGGAAATGATCAGGGGGCATGGAGGTGAGTGCCTCTGTTGGCCACCATAAAGTATCAGGCTTTTATGTAAGAAAAACAGTTAACCTGTTTGAAATTCTGCCACCATATCTAAGAAAATCTTGAATAAATTTGTTTGTCTGGAAGGCCACTTTTATAAAAGAGATGGCTGAGGTATATTGGTACAACTAGGAGAAAAATCCAAGATGGCTGAGGTATATTGATACAAATAGGAGAAAAACCCAAGATGGCTGAGGTATATTGATACAAATAGGAGACAAACCCAAGATGGCTGAAGTATATTGATACAACTAGGAGAAAACCACAGAATGGCTAAGGTATATTGATACAAATAGGAGAAAAACCCAAGATGGCTGAGGTATATTGGTACAAATAGGAGAAAAACCCAAGATGGCTGAGGTACATTGATACAAATAGGAGAAAACCCCAGAATGGCTGAGATTTATTGGTACAACTAGGAGAAAACCCCAGAATGACTGAGGTTTATTGATACAAATAGGAGACAAACCCAAGATGGCTGAGGTATATTGGTACAAATAGGAGAAAAACCCAAGATGGCTGAGGTATATTGATTCAAAAAGGAGAAAAACCCAAGATAGCTGAGGTATATTGATACAAATAGGAGAAAACCCCAGAATGGCTGAGGTATATTGATACAAATAGGAGACAAACCCAGGATGACTGAGGTATATTGGTACAAATAGGAGAAAAACCAAAGATGGCTGAGGTATATTGGTACAAATAGGAGAAAACCCCAGAATGGCTGAGGTATATTGGTACAAATAGGAGACAAACCCAAGATGGCTGAGGTATATTGGTACAAATAGGAGAAAAACCCAAGATGGCTGAGGTATATTGATTCAAAAAGGAGAAAAACCCAAGATAGCTGAGGTATATTGATACAAATAGGAGAAAACCCCAGAATGGCTGAGGTATATTGATACAAATAGGAGACAAACCCAGGATGACTGAGGTATATTGGTACAAATAGGAGAAAAACCAAAGATGGCTGAGGTATATTGGTACAAATAGGAGAAAACCCCAGAATGGCTGAGGTATATTGGTACAAATAGGAGACAAACCCAAGATGGCTGAGGTATATTGGTACAAATAGGAGAAAACCCCAAGATGGCTTAGGTATATTGATACAAATAGGAGAAAACCCCAGAATGGCTGAGGTATATTGGTACAAATAGGAGAAAAACCCAAGATGGCTGAGGTACATGTATATTGATTCAAAAAGGAGAAAACCCCACAATGGCTGAGGTATATTGGTACAAATAGGAGACAAACCCAGGATGGCTGAGGTATATTGGAACAAATAGAAGAAACCCCAAGATGGCTGTGGTTTATTGGTACAAATAGGAGAAAAAAAACCAAGATGGCTGAGGTATATTGGTACAAATAGAAGAAACCCCAAGATGGCTGTGGTTTATTGGTACAACTAGGAGAAAAACCCAAGATGGCTGAGGTATATTGGTACAAATAGAAGAAACCCCAAGATGGCTGTGGTTTATTGGTACAACTAGGAGAAAAACCCAAGATGGCTGAGGTATATTGATACAGATAGGAGAAAACCCCAAGATGGCTGAGGTACATGTATGTTGATACAACTAGGAGAAAACCCCAGAATGGCTGAGGTATATTGGTACAAATAGGAGACAAACCCAAGATGGCTGAGGTTTATTGGTACAAATAGGAGAAAAACCCAAGATGGCTGAGGTATATTGGTACAAATAGAAGAAACCCAAGATGGCTGAGGTATATTGGTACAAATAGAAGAAGCCCCAAGATGGCTGAAGTATATTGATACAAATAGCGAGAAAAATCCAAGATGACTGCTCCAGGGATGAAGAATATTGATGCAAGTTACAAGACAAAATTCAGAGCTCTGTCCCGAAATATCAAATCGGTCTTGCTTGGCCTAGACTTAATGTGTTTGTTCGTTTAGCACGATTGCAGAGGGACTTGAAAAACGATATCCCAATCTGAATAATTGACAGACAGCCCGGTTTCGGATGAGTACTTGAACCATAATGCATCAGGTACAGGTGAACATATAGGCTTTTCTCAACTGTGTTGTAATCTCTCTGGGTTTTCTTTTGGATTTAGATATTTGTACAGTGCGTACATGCATGTAAGGCCTAACAACAACACAGTTTTTTTATTCCTGTATTATGCTGGAAAAATACTTCATTGTAAGATAAATGTTTTGTGCGCACCGAGAGTAAAGTAAAACACGAAAGGCATCAGGATATAAAGGAAATCTTTGTTTTTTTTGTGCAACCAAATAATGATAAACATTTTTAGAAAGCCTTGAATTCTAGTATAAATTTGTCAAATTATTTCATAAAAGTGTTTACGGTTGGCAGGTTTTGAAACTATGTATTGGATTAAATAAAACAAATTATTATTTCTTTGGTGACCTAATGCTCGTCAGGCGAGTTTAGTCTTTGAGTTGCGCATCCACTTTTCAAGATTTTACTTTGTCCAGGACTGCTCCTTTCTACTTAAAGAACATGAGGCAGTTTTTCCTTGGCGAGAAAACCCTCCATGAGAAAACTGTTACTTGCCCTAGAAACATTTCAAGGGCCCCGCGGTAACGACTTTATGGGGCGTGGAGGCAGAGGGAACTTTTGGGGAGGCAATGTGATGGTATCAGTCTATTATTGTTTTTTATTGTTATTGAGTGGTTTACTAATCTCTACTGTTGTAGGCAGCCAGGAGCCTGAAATGCAACAATATCACAATAAAAATAAGTGAATAAATAAAATTGAAAACAGTTAACAAAAAATGAGATACAAACAACATTTACATGTACAGTAAAATTTATACTAAGAAATTTAAGAAAAATTTAGTTCATATAAAAAAGGAGTGTTATAAATACCTGTTTTTTTAAAGGACAACAGTCCTTAAAAAACAAGGAAGATTATCTTGAGTAAAGCATGGCCATTCATTGGAAGTAAAAACAGAAAAAGAAACATAGAGTAAAAAATTGAAGGCAGGTCAGTGGGGAGAGGGGTCGACTGAGGGACAGGGCGTTAACAAGAGGGAAGGGTAGGTGACCTTGGGAGGGGGTTCAATATTGGAGTCCGGGTATATCCAATTTACTTGGATCTACTTAAACTATGGAAGTTCTAAAGACTGAGTTGGGTTTGGAAGTGTCAGACAGTTTCCCATTTAGTAAGAACTACGTGCTCACCGTATCCATCTTAACAATTACATGGTGTGACTTGTTATTTTGTTATTCCAGTCACAATTTTCTAGTTGCCTTGTTGCCACAGTACCGTGCTTCTCAGCACGTCTTGCATCAAACAGTCACCTGTGTTTTCAGTCGTCAAGCCCCCAGGCTTTATTTGAACCACCCATCCCTTTGAGGGTATCATTTACATATGATCAACAAGAGATGCACAAATGCATTATGTGCAAATATACACGTATACATACAGTGTCCTGCCATTGCGTGTCTTGTGTCTCGTATCTCATGTACAATGTACATGTACATGTACATGTACGTGCATATATGGTTTACATGTAGTTTCCGTGGTTGTTAATCCGTTTAGCATATTGCGTTTGAAACTGTAGCATCCCTTGTGGGATATCATTTTACACATCTGCATGTAATGTAGAGAGCTAGCATTACTGTGTGTTCACGTCCCGATTTATCTAGTTTTCCCGTAAACACACCGAGACAGGTTCAAAACAACCTGTGAAAAACTCTTTTAAACATGGAGGTCGTTATAGTTTACCTTTACTTTATGTTTTGTCACATGATTTTGTGCATTTTAATGAATAATGAACATGATGGGTCAGTGGTGAATGTACAAGATACACACTTGTACATAATAATAATAAAAGGAACTTATTAAGTGCAGTATTGCCGCAAAACAGCCTCAAAGTGCCGTGTACAAAAACAAAGCTAGCTAAAAAGACAAAAGTCAAGAGCAGAAAAATCGCTAAAATTTGTTACATCCTGCAATGATGATGTACATGATGTACTCGTGTAATCATTCCTGGATGTACAATGTTCATTACAGTACAGTTCAATACATGTACATGTTTGTCTACATGATACAAACATACTTCATTCTTGTAAAAAGGGCAAGGCGTTTTTTTCCCTTAATAGTAAAGGGCGCCTTTCCCACTGGAACATTTTAAAGGGCACCAAGTCAATGGCCAGGGGCATGTAGGCAATTGTCTCCGTTGCCTCCAAGGTCAATGGTGGTATCGGGCCCTGTAAGCAGTGTACACTCAAAACGAATGGCCTGACCAACAGCCTTTGCCCAATTGCATAAAGCTATTGAGTATGTAAATATGCTGAGCACTGAAAAAGTGAGGTATGTCATAGCAAAAAACAGGACGCCAGCCAAAATGTCTTGAAATGTAGTTGCTTACATGTATGGCTGGTACCCCACTTATTTATTACTTTACAAAATAGTTTGTGAAGTACCTGTAAGTTTTTCTGCTTTAGGAATTAAGGTCACTCTTTTTGCAACGAAAGTTTACATGATATATTCAGTACTTTCCCCTGAGTCCTGTGAAGAGAAAAAAACCACATATTCACAGGCATATTACTCAGGTGGGATTCGAACCAAGAATGATGTTGCAAAGTGCCTTGATATTTTAGCTCTGGTAAGAACCCAGTGTTACTTTTATTTGTTATTATTCATTGATGATCATTTAAAATTATGCATTTATGGATGTTGCACATACCTTCCTTTAACATAATCATGTCTCCCCGATATAATTTAGGGACATGTCGGCTGACATCAATCCTCCTCTCCCCCCCCCCCCAAACCCCTCCCTCGCCCATAGCTCAAAATGGCAAAGTGCATTAGGGATCCTGCAGCTCACCCCACACCTCACTAACTGCATACAGTGTAGCTGGAACTTAACACTCCAGTGCCCCTAATCCCTGTAGAGTCTCTCCGGGGGTCTGCGATACTTATCATTCTACGCTATCGTTCAGGCAAACCAAGGGGGTTTATTTTTAAAGGGTATACGCTGTAAGGTATCATTATTGGGGTGTTTTTTTTTGCGAGAATAAATTCCTTCCCGTATTCTGTTTTCCAAAAAATCTACCACTTTGAGCCTACCTGTGAAAATGGCATCAGATAAGAGGGTTATAGTTTAACGAAAACCACGTTAACCAGGGATGAGAAATTTCAGACTTTTATTTGACGTCAAGTAATAAGCCACACGGGAAACTGAATGGGTTAATTTTAAATAACTTGGGGTTGGAACAAAGGAAAATTGACGAGAGTGGCATTTGCACCAGCGGCCTCCAGATGAACGTGATGTTGACAAAATAGGGAGACTACCAGTTGATAGAGCGCTAGGTACTTTAAGCCTATATGTCAAGTCTGGGTTATATTGTGGCAATGGTATTTACAAAGGAAAACAGTTACTCAAGAAGCTCCAAAAAGGTCTGGAAATGATACCGCGGGTGTGTATGGAAAATTTGTCAAAATAATGATGTGAAGTGGTTTGCATGTTTAGAAATCATAGCGGCTGCAAGCGGCTTGTACCAAAATGTCCATAGTGGCCATAAATGGCCACAAGCTTTCACCGGTGTCATCTCAACCTAAAAGGTGAAAGGTTAGTCCTAAATTGGCATTTTCTAATGCTTGCTCAGTTAGTCTGCTCATGTAGTCTACACTTCTAAAAACCAACTTTCTGTTGTTTTTTTCTAGTGGGAAAAAACCCCTCAGACATTGAGTTGCAAAACTGTACAATATTGAGCCATGTGGGCATATTGTGATGATGATGATATCAGAAACGTTTTCAACATAAATCAATGTTAAGTGAAAATGTCAAATAATTCAATGTACAAAATGATATAGTCTGGCTTCCAATTATCTCCCCATAGGCATTACATGTGCACATGTATGTGATCAGTCCCCAAGTAAGTGTGAATACATTTTCACAAAAACAATTTCAGAGATGCCATTAAATTTTAAATTTATACAGAAATGAAATAGTCTCTCTGAAGGGTTCCGTCCTTTTTTTTCTGGGAATTTTGCCATTAGCTCCATAAATCTTCAATCAAGTAATAAGGAATTGTAAATGGTGATTCATTTTTAATGTGGAAATTCTTGTTACATCCACTGGTGCGTGCAACCTTTTTACCATCATGTGCCTGCGAGGCCGCACGTACAGTTAAAGGTGTCCCTGGACATCATGGGAAATTTATTCGCTCTAGCTCCTAGACTGATCACATGTAATTCCTGTGGGAAATTAATTGGATACCAGAGCGTATCGCTTTGTACTTTTGAATAATGACATGTTCACTTTGCGTTGATTTATGTAGGAAACGTTTCGCTTTTTTTGTTTATTTATTTTTTTATGGACTGATGTCTCTTTTTGTACACATTGGCAAAGAAGATACATTGTAGCACTCAGGCATGCAACTTTTCAGCTGAGTTTTGCTGATTTCCTTTTCTTTTTTTCTTTTTTTGAATAAGGGTGCCATAAAAAACTGAAAAACGAACTGGACAAACTAAAGAATGGTTGACCATTCCCTCTATTTATAATAATAATAATAATCGACTCTTATATAGCGCTTTATCACAGCCCGAGGGGCGTATCAAAGCGCTTCTGACATTATTACCCCTGGTCACTGGGCCATATATTTCATTCCTTAAACCATCTCAGCTCCCTGGGGAGTATACAGCCGGTGCTGCAAGTTTACCGCGCTCCAAGCTAATCATTCACATAAACCATCTCTGCCCTCACAGGTACCCATTTTACCCCTGGGTGGAGAGAAGCAATTATGGTTAAGTGTCTTGCTCAAGGACACAAGTGCCACGACCGGGATTCGAACCCACATACCGATAACTTAACCACCAGAACTTGAGTCCGATGCTCTTATCCGCTCGGCCTTTTTTAGTAAAAAGAAAATCCTGACAAAGTTGCAAATCTGGAGGACGGTCAGTTTTTAAAACTTGGATGCAAAATTTATACATGAAGGACTTGGCACAGAAAAATGATGTAGGTTACCGCCCAAAATAATAATTTGCATGTGGCGTAATTATTATCACCAATTTTATTATAATACAACAAATTGCTACATGTACATGTACGTTTAAAATCTTATAAAAGTAAAGCAATTGTTAACCAGACGAAGGCTGTTTTTTCACTGTTGGTAAGGAGATGGCCATTGGGCATGGGCAACTGCCTTCATTGTTTCTGTGAAGTACATGTTTCGTGTCTGTTTAAATACAGATACATTGTTACTGAATTCACAAAAATATGTTCTATTTTTATTGTTTTTTTTCTATGATATTGATACAATGAGGCAAACTGGCGATACTTAGTTTTTTTTGTAACATGTCAGCCGAGCCCCAAAGCTATCGAGATTCAAATTTCATAGAGTTGCTGAGAAAACATTAGCAGCAAACCATACACTTGTAGCATGATTAAACTGGCCTCAGATGTCTCTCCGTAGCCATTGGGACAAAGATGTTTATACTGATGTGCTGAAACTGATATGTGCCATGTTGTATACTTAATGTGCCCAGGGCAATTATAACATTATCAATGTATCTGTGTCACAAGTCTTCGTTTTTTAAGAAAAATCATTCTCGGATCAATTTCAGGTTTACTTCCCGTGTTGTTTTAACTTTATTATTTTCACAGAGCTCGGGAAAGCACTGAGCATACAGTGCTTAATACACATCGGTGTAAGGGAAAAACCAAATTAAAAAACTTTATTATTAATTTGTTGGGGGGGATGGACATGGATAACAAGGTTTTTTCAGTGACTGGCCAGTGGGGCCAGTTTTTCGTTATTTCAATAGTCTGCCAGCTTTGTCACTTGAGGGTTTCTTGCGACAATTGTCATTTGCATGTGACTTGAGTTTGAAACCGTATGAACAATCAGTGTGGTCCGGTGGTTGGCGCTGAGCTTTTGGAAGCAGGGCACTAGCCAGGCAGGACCACGTGGACAGAATTTAGACTGGTCCTCAGAAGTTCCAACTGGCATTTGGCCAGTGGACCAACTGTTAAGGGAGAATGCTGTAATGAACACTGACGCGTTGATTAATACTGTATCTGTAATGCATCTACAATGCATCCTCACTTTAAATCAGTACATGTTGGGTTAGGTGTATATGATTTCTAGATGTTTCTATGGAAAGCTTGTCTCCAGAGTTGCCAAGATTTGCATCTTGCAATCAGGGAGATTTTGTACAACAATCAGGGATGTATTTAGAATAACTTCCAACATGACGAGATCAGTGAGATTTTCAAATTTTTTCTTTTAGAACATGGAAAAAATTGGTTTATTTTTCAGGGAACTTTCTGCAGAATCAGGTAGAGTTTGGCAGCTCTGTGACTCTGTGGTCTTTGGGTAGGAATGAAGGGAAACCTTTATGAACAATGACGTACTGATTCGCCATCAGTTTAGTGATGACCTGAGTGAGGTATATAAAATTCAAGTTGATGACTGAAGCAAAATTTACCCAGGCTGCAAACTGACCAGAATGCAGCGCTCGAGATAGCTCCATCTACGCATCCAAATTAAGAGGTCTTGATACCCAGTGGTTGAGGGAAAAGCTGATAAATGACACAAATTACTAAACGGTTTTCAATTGGTATGCTTTATGGCAAATCTTCACAGCAAGGTAGTGATGCTGGCAAAAAAATGACAGACAGTAAAGACATGGCCTCGTGCCTCATGTTTGAATGGGCGCGATGGGCAGGGAAAACAAAATTCTCCACATTGCATGGCGACAGCGAGATGGTGGTTTTGGCAAAAACATAATGGAGGTGGTCACAGAAAGTAGTGTAATGTCCTCATGTTTGAATCTAGGCAGGGAAAATGTTGAGAGACTCACCTTGTACAGATCATTGTGTACTGAATCTTGTTTTTGTGTTTACATGTACATGTACATGTATGCAATTGATTGCTTGACGTAAAAATACTGTGTACATGTATAGTTTGTTTTCTGAAAGAATCTAAATTAAAGTGGAAATTTGACAAAATTACGTGCGTACTTGTAATATTTTAATTTTGTTTTTCTTTTGTGCCACCAGTTTGGGTAAACGCATGTATCTCTTACATGGCGTATCTCGCCTGGCATTGTTGATAACAAAATTAAGACTGAGAGGAAACTTCAAAGAAACAAAATGAAGAAAAGAACATTGAGAAGCAACTTGATAATTTATATTTCTTACATGTAGCTTTCTCGCCTGGCATTGTTGATAACAAATTAAGACTAAGAGTAAACATCAAAGAAAAATTGAAGAAAAGAACATTGAGAAGCAACTTGATCATTTCAAGTTTTTTTTTTTGCTTTGTCGTTCGGCTAAAAGGTCGTCTTCGGCAACCTTCAGTGGGGGTAGATTACTCTAATGTACATGCTGTTTACATTTGTGCCTTTCTTAAGGGTTTCAATGTGGGTGGCCTTGCACTTGACAGCCCTTCAGGGGCGGAAGACAAGAAAAAGAAGTACAAATTCAATACGTCTCAAGACCTTCTTCTGTAAATCCGAGGCTTAATTAATGTTCATTCAAACAAAGACCCAGGACCTTTACGCTTCATCTTAAGATGTGATAAATATTTGTTCCCCTTCCACGGACAGACCCGTGTGCTTGTCAGCGTCCAGCGTGGGTCTTCGGGGAAATCATCTGAGATGTCCCTGAGATGGGCAGCTCGAGTGTAAGGAGCAGCTTTTCATAGCTGCATCCTCTCTGTCTTCAGTTCTTTCCCACACCATCTCATACTTCATCTTTTTTTGTTTTCCTTTTTTTTCACATCCGAAGCAGTATTTAAAAACATGTTTACTATGAGGGGGAAAAAAAAAACCACATCAAGCGAAAAAAAATCTTGGGGGATGATAGTTATTTGGTTATTTCATCATAAATGGTGATCACGGACAGATTGTAAAATGAATAAATACGGAATGACAGAGTGTAGACAAACAGGAAGTGCGACACATGAGTAGCTGTCTGTCAATAGATTGGGGGAGGGGGGCGTTGAGTTTGCTCTTCGTCTTTGCGTTCCTTGGTGAAAACAGCTTCAATTTGGAAAGGCTTATGGATGCTTGGTTGTTGCATATATACATTTTTTAGTGAAGCGGGCTAGCTCTGAAGGGCTCTGGGGAATTAGTTGTTTTCCGAGCTACAATGTGAAGTTTTATTAGAATAAGCTTTTAGAAGAACGGTAAAGAAAACACACGCCAAAACCCAGCATTTATGAGCAAGCAACAAAGTGCCTAGGCTGTGATTTGTCCAAAAAAAAATAAAAAATTCCTGGAAATGTTTTTTGTTGGGAATCAGTAACAGATCTTCCTTGCCTTCAGACTGTCTGATCCCTTTACAGACCATTCATTGATGTATCATCACCATACGCCCAGACGTGGCTAATATTGTTGAGTTTTGCACACAATTTTTTCTTGTAAAAGTGTCTGAACGAAATTATATGAAGCAGAAATTTGGTTTTGTTTTTGAAACGTAGATACTATGTTGATATGAAAAACATTGGAGAATGTCAATTCAAGACATGACCTTTACTTTGACCTTTTTGTTTGTTTGAGTGGAAGAAGGTCAGATCTTGTTGCTATTTGCGGCCCACAATGGGCATTTTTGTACAAGCCGTTTCTGTCTACTATGGTCTCTAAAGGGTTAAAAAGCATAAAATTTCCACCATGGAAAGAAAGATACAGCATGTACACCTAAGGGATCATTCAGATTCATATTTCTTCTTCAAAATAGTGGTTGATTGGGTCAAAAGAACTGAGAATCAAAATTAATTTGTTTAATTAAACAATAGAAGAAGAAAAGAATGTTAAGGGGAAAAAAAATAAAATAGCCTCTTCCAGATTTGTTTGTGATGTCTGTACAGTTCCATTGTTATTGGTCAACCTTGTTTGGATAGCTGATCTCCGCGCCCAATTTCTCTTCTGTTTCAACTACAATGCAGGAAGCCAGGAAAAGCCATTGAAAACTCCTGAGCTGGGAGAATATTGATCTGACATATCTGCTTCATTTGAGGCACTGCTTTATTTTTCAGTGTATACAATATATCGGACAGTCTGTCAATAGTTGAAAATCAAAATTTGGGGTAGGTGGTTGGGTAAATTTTAAAACATTGATTATTCTAAATTGCTCCTAACGTCCTATTTTGACACAACCTCTGCTCTTCCATTTGTGGTGTAGACAGTCTGTGATTCAATTCGGTAGACAATGTTGGAACAGGCCTTGAACTTGTTTCTTGAAGGGGCAAGGTGATTTTCGGGCACTTCTATGTGGAAAATGTTAGCTTGAATTGGACCTTGGCAAAGAGCACCACAGCAGAAGCACAGGGCACCCCGGCAGAAGCACAGGGCACCCCGACAATTGCTGTGGATGACGTGGGTTAATTCAGGACCTGCTGGAAGTTGATCTTCATCTCTTGATCAAAGAGTTTGTTGCCCTGTTCCAGGATTTACATGTACAACTATACCCCCCTAAAGCCCACTTTGTGAAAAAAAAATTATAATCATCTTAAAAGATGTAGCAGTATCTGCTGCTTAGGATTCGGACCCACCTCTAGCCATCGGGCTACATTGTAGCTCGATGGTCTAGTGGTATGACATCTGCTCTAGCAAGGCAAAGGTCGTGGGTTCGAATCCCACCCGAGTGATTTGCCTGTGGATTTTTTTTCACAGAACTCGGGAGAGCACTGAGTATACAGTGCTTATTACACATCGGTGTAAGGGTTAAACCAAAATTAATGATGATAATCTTCTCTGTTTTTCCTTTATTCCTGCCCTTTTGCAGTTGAAGACAGCGAAAGCGAGTCAGAATCATCAAGCTCAGATGATGAAGTTAGCATCGGGCGCAAGAGAAAACCAAAGAGGGAGCACAACACAGGTGAGTAATAATAATATTAATTATTAATAATCAAAAGTAACTCTTATATATATAGCGCAGAACATAACTGGGAAAAATGTATTTCCTTTTTATTTTCCTTTTTAATAATAATAATAATAATGGCTTCTTATACAGCGCTCATATCCGTCACTCAGTGACGCTCAAGGCGCTTCAACATTAATTTCCTGCAAGGTATGTGGGGCTTTGTTTGAAAAATGAGACCTACTCTTTTACATAGCACCATGTAATGGTTTACAAGGTGCTGTGGCGCAATATGCAGCCAATCAAACCAGGAACACCGGGGCGAACCCCTTCTCTTTTCGATAAGTGTAGAAACTACTGGGTTCTTTTACGTGCATTACACAACACACGGGGCCAACGGCTTTACGTTCCATCCGAAGGACGAAGCAATCATGGTTAAGTGTCTTGCTTAAGGACATAAGTGCCACGACTGGGACTCGAACCCACACTCTGCTGAGTCGGAAACACCAGAGCTTGAGTCCGGTGCTCTTATCCGCTCGGCATTTTATTTTTTGGAAGGCCTTCTAAATAAAAACTATAAAAAAAACCAACACACACACAAAAAACACCCCTCCTTCACCTTTCGAGAATGAGTTTTTTAGCCACATGTTTGAAGACACTTACATAAAATACATTTGGGATTTTTTCCTTAACAAATGGGGATTGACTAAAAAAAAAAATAATAAATTCCTACAATTTGTCTCAGCTTCATAAAGCTCATGCTAATACATGTAGCTTGGCAAGTGCCAATGATTTTACTTCTTTAGGCACCATATTTTTGCCAACATTTCTCTGTCGTGTCAATAATACAGACATGTGTATAATGCTTTTCCATGCCTCTTGTCCACTAACATCTGACTTTTTCATGTACATGTGTACATGTGTACATGTTCTAGTGCATGAGTTTTGTTATTAAATGTAGACCTCATTATCAAATCAGATTTAATATGATTGGAGGGGGGGGGGTGGTCAAAGACACTAACGGCAATGTAATGGGAAGATCCTTGAAGTGCTTATTGCTGATAATTGTTTCCAGCTAATGAATTATGTAGTAATCATTAACTGTCTTTTGTATTACTGTATCTGCATTTAAATGGATGCATGAAAGAGATACAATATAAGTCCCACTCCCTCAATGGTCATTCCAGAATAGAGGGTGGGGGTGGGGGTGGGGGAGCGCAGAATTGGTTGATTACTAAAATGAGAGCAAGGTCGGCATCCGAAGGACTTTGCTTACCACATGCACCAGGGCCCAATTTCATGGCTCTTCTTACCGTAAGCAAAGAATCGGTGCTCGCGGAAGCAGGGAATTCAGCGTTTACACCAAGTGTATTTCACGGGTTAGCAGGGAATTTTTACTTGTGCGCGTGCATACTCTACGTGACTGGACATTTTTTTGCTTACACAGCTAGCGCAGAAATTCGGCTCTTGCCCAGAGTAAGCAGAGAATGGTGATCTTAAGTGCAGATTGCAGAATAGACCATTATCATGCAGTCACCATCTTGGTCATATTCCTTGGATCCATTAACGGCAATGAATGCCAATATTCATTGTACAAAAAGGAACCAGACTATTTCTCCTTCCAGCCTCGGTTTGGTTACACTGATGTTAATGGGAGAAAAACAACATGGCCGCACCATGATAAAGGTCAATTCGGCAGTAACCAGAGCCATGAAATCGGGCCCAGATGTTGTCTAATTACTGACCTTCTGCTGTGTGTATATAATCTTCTGGCATGTGATTTATCAGGACTTTTGTCCTGATGTCGGGATTTTTCTTTGGTCTCCCTGGACCTTTCAGATTTTCTTGACAGAGGGGGAAATTGCCATCACAGAGATGAAAGACTTTACCCTTGTGACCAAACCTTCAGACACAGTATCTAGTTGAAATGATGTAGAGAATCTTTATTCCTCTACAATTACATATATTTTCATTCTATTGGCCTTAATCTCCACACAAACAGGGAACTTTCCAGTGCTCAGGATTTTTTTTGTGCTCATACATTCTCATCCCTGAGTCTTGGATGAAACAAATTATTGATGAAATGGATGAATTGCAGTTATAAAAGAAACTGACATTCTTGACATATTGTATTCTGTGACCTTGAACTTGACGCGAGGAGTACCTAAGAACAGGACTTCCTTAGTCTGAGTCTTTCTGAATTTCAACAACCTTCCCTCCCTCTTCCTTTACAAACCTCACTGAGGTGTTTGGTTATGGAATATTGTAAAAAAAAAAAACACAGGTGTTGAAAGCATTTTTAATTGATTGCATATTAAATGTGACAGAGATGTGGTGACAACAACAAAAACTGGTGTTACTTTTTCCTGCTGTTACAAGTTTATTGCCAGGTACCTCGCAAGCTGGTTGCAGAGGCAAATAAAAAATATATACAAATTAATAAAAACATGTGAGTGCAACTGAGTGCAGTGTAATTGGGAACGGATATTTAAAACGCAGCCAAATATTCTACAGAATGAACATCACTCATCCTACATGTACATGTCCAAGAATAAAAGCCTGGTAATGTCAACCAAGGCCTGATACTTCACTTATTGTAAGGGCAAGGCACCTCTGCAAAGGCAGTTTACATTTGTGCTGGCACCAGGGCAATGACCAGGGGCATGTACAATGTACACATGTAGGCAAGTGCCTTCTTTGCCCCCGTGAAGTGTCAGGCCTGTCAACCGTGCAAAGTTAACAACATTAAAGAAATAAAGAAGACCGTAAACATTGTCAGTTTATAACGTGATGTGCATGCATGTCTGCAACGCTGGCAGCAGGAGAGACATCATGTACTACAGTGTACCTGATGAGCCTGATGGTGTACTGCATGTTCGTCAGTGTTTTCTTCCATTAATGGATTTATTGTCTTAATGCAGACGTCTATGACCTTGTCTGATTGATTCGGTAGTCTATTGCTCGTCCTTCTCGCAGCCACTCGGGAGGAGGGCAGGTGCAGCTGGCTTTTACTTTCAAGGGATGGTGCAGTGTGGGAAATGTTTTGCTTGTGCAATTTTTTTTGTGATTGTATTTCTGTCACATCACCTTTTTTTTTTTTAATCCCCAAAAGCGTATTGGTTGACTTTGTACATTGAAAACTAGCAACTTGGGTGGCAACCAAGATGCACAAATTGGCATCATGTTTCAGATGGCGTGTTTGCACCATGCTGTCAGTATTTCCATAAATCTTTTAGTGGATGTGATTGGACAAATTTATTACGGCTGCGAGTTATTATTTTTTTGACATTTTGTATCAATATTTTAAAGGCTCACGATTTCTCGGGACTCTGGCATGTCATAATCGCGTAGGTGGACGTTTTACTTGGTGTGAAACTTTGATGACGGTGGGTTATTGCCGGTTAAAGGAAATTTCAGTTGAATTAAAAAAAAACCAACATAACATCAGATTTTGTGATAATCCACCATTTTGTATCCGTAAGGAGGTTGGTGATTGCTTCTTGAAGCCCAGAGGTGTAGCTTTACTGCGGCAAAGAACTCTACTGTTTTTTAAGTTTAAAAAGCTCAGAAGAGGATTTTACAACTTGGGTTTTTTGAACCCAAATGTCCTTAGCGGCTGGCCGCAAATTGGCCCCAAGGTCATATGTCCTGAATCGACATTTTCCAGAGTTTCCCATGTGAACATGTACAATCTACATTCTAGAACAAAAGACAATTTATGTTTCGTATTATTTTACAAACATTTTTTTTTAACTCTGGGGAAAGTGTGTAAAAAAAACAAGATTATTTATCCATGTCTTGGCAGATATGGTGGTGATTGTATGTAATGCATTAAAGGCATGATGTACATGTCAAGTGCTGCCAAACTCTCCCTGATTCTGCAGAAAGTACCCTGAAAATAAACCGATCTTTCCACGTTCTGATTTGAACAAATTTGAACATCTCCCTGATTATGGAAACTTGTTCCCCCATTGTGTTGAATGTAGTTCTAAATATCTCCCCAAGTGCTGGACAAAATCTCCCTGATTGCAAGATGCAAATGTGGGCTGCTCAGACTTCTTCATGTAGGTGTACATAATTGGTTTTTGATACACTCATTCTTCTACTGGATTTCAGTTGACACATCACACAGTGTCTAGTATATATTCAGACACCCTCTTCTGACAACCCTCCATGGTTCCGATAGCCCCTCGTGATCCGCACGCTAGGGTGTTAGGGTTAGGGTTAGGTTTGGGAAAGCTCATTAGGGGTGTCAGAACATAGGGGTGCGGGAAAATAGGGGTGCCGGAACATAGGTGTGGGTTACACACCAGTATCACACGACCAGCCGACAGAAATTTTGTCAAAATCAGTGGTCACTCCCCAACATGCCCAAAGGAGTTATAAAATAACATGTTCAGGTTATATCAGGGATTCTCACCATTGTGACATGTGATAACAGTTGTAAAAAAAAGAAGTTTAGTCCTTAATACCAAAGCAATAGACTACATTTGATGTTTTGTTTTCCCTTTTCTTTCCTTGTTGAAGGAGATGACAACATTAGCATCGGCAGTAAGACTGACGCGGCCAGTTCCATCTACGGTAATAACTACATGGCCGGGAGTCGAACCAGCATCGGTAGCGCTGGATGGTACGGTGGCACCAGCACGACAGAGAGCAGCCACGACGCGGCGCGTGACGAGTCCGACAGTGAACGCAGCACTCTGGGAGGTGAGGTCACGAAAATGAGATGTTTTACACAAAAGTTTGGTGGATGAGATTTTGAGTTTGCGTTCAAATTCATATGGGTTTATTTTCTGTATCTTTATTTAACATCGAATCAGAATTGGGGGAATATGTTTTGGTATTTTTCATCAAAATCTGTCAAGAAATACTTGTTGTTGTTATAAATTTGCTGATTTGCAGGTAACTTTAATTTCTTCGTCTCTATAGATACATGTTGCAGGATGCCACTGACATTTTTGCATAATTTTGGTTATGTTTTTTTGTTTTTTGGTTTAACACTTGGTTACGGGACCTTTCTACTTGGTATTTTGTTATATTTTGCCATGAGTTATTCTTTGTTTGTTTTCCTAAAATTCTATTTTGCTGTCTTTACATTGTATTGGTTCCCATTTTCACCTCTACTAATATTGTAATTATTGCTCAAGAATGAATCGTTTCTCAGATACAAATATTTGGGGGGTGAAAAAATTATCCAAACCATTTTACTTCGGAGGGAATCCTTCCTCAAAATAGTTGATACTTTCAACAGCTGCAGTGCCTCTTACCAAATAAGTTTTTATGGGCAGTAATTTTTGGAGTATTTACCAATCTAGGACCTTACCTTTAAGCTGTTTTTACCTCAAGTGGTACATCAAAAATGCACCTTGGATGCTATTCACCACATTTGTTATCTCTAATATCAAGTGTGGAATTGAATTTACTGGAAACCGGCAGCGCTAGTTTTTTTTCTTCCCTGTCTCTCCCTCTCGCTCTCTATTAAAAATATTTTTATATCAAAGTTGTTTTTATCAGAACTCAGAGTCCACTTAGCCTAAGCACTAGAGATAAACAAATCTTACAGCAAATCCGAACAGATAAGAACGTCCCCAATACTGAAAATATTTTGCCGGCAAGTAGCTTTTCTTTACTAAGTCTCCATTCAGGTCACCACATGGTTGTTTTCAGGATTTGCCATCAGGTTTCTCCATCTTTTCGCAAAATGCGCTTCTCTTATTTTATCGGAAATGCTTCTACTCGGCCTTGGTGACAGAACACACATGTCGTCCTTAAAATAGTGATGAACCGATAAACAACAACGTGCCAAATCTCGAAAAACGTTTTGACTTCAAGAAAGCTCTACCGATTTACAAGGATACCCACTTGTTTGTCTTCCCGTTATCTGACCTTAATTTCCACGTAGGAGAAAAAGGTCAACGCTGTTTGATTTTGAGTCTGTTTGTCGTGGCCTGTATGAGATTTTGTGAATTTTCAGGGCAAGCAAAATGTCACTCCGCCTCGGTGAGAAAATGCCAGCCAGCCAACCGGACGGAATGGTAATCCCAATATTCTAGTAAACATTGGCGGCATAAGCTGCCGTTCCTAAATCCTAGGTTTATTTCACACCAACTGTTTTTCCCCCAATATGTCATCTCATGTTTTGCACTTGAAGGCAAATATCAACATGACGCCTCCTTTTGTGTCTTTCCTTCAAAACAGATCGTTCCAAAATGGAAAACAATTATCAGCCCCATTGTGTATGTCGGGACTCCAAATCAAAACCGGGCTGATGAAATCCTAAATCCTGAAAAATACTTTTTTTTTTACTGAGCTCATTCGAAGCGTTTGATTTACGTCATCACAGGGTTGTTTTCCACAGCGTCTTATCTAGAATTGCACTCCTAGAGAATTAAATGTCATGGGTAATTTACTTGTTTTTCTCCTTTTTGTAAGAGAGTAACAAGGTCAACAAGACTTGGTTGACATTTTCCATCTAGCGACCCTTTTTTTCCCCCTTAATAATATATCTTTATCATGTGGCCACCATTTTTTTTCACGTCTGCTTCAGTAACTGTCAGGAATACTTATTCTTAGACCGTGTTGGATTTAGCAGTTACGGATAAGTGCTACGGCTAGTTTGCTGCGTCCTCATACGATAAAGTAAACGACGCCCTCAGGAACACTTTTAGAATTAGCCGTAGCCATAGCAGAAGCTGCCAATTCAGAATGGCCTTATTGTACCTGAAAGGACTGACCTTCCAGCCTCATTTTCAGTTACATAGATTTGAATGGGGAAAAAAAACAAATCCAAGCATCTTCTCTATGATGATGTACATGTACCGTAGAACCGGAACCTGAAAAATGCTGACCTCCACTGCACTCATGTATCCCAGCTGTGGATGTGGTATACCGTTATCACATGACACGCGTCTATGGTAAAGTTATAAGTGACAAGCGAGTGTGTCAAATTGGCCACACGTATTGAGCATTATTCTACATTTGTTATTGGTCCATTTTGCAGTCCACTGGCGTCACGTTACATCATTTTGTCAGACACGCGTACAAAAATGTGGTGTGATGAAATAGAATCCCGCGCCCACAAATTAGTCTCCTGATTGTGTCCCACTGAATAGCTCTTAGAAACACTTGTTAAAGCCAACACTACGTGTTTAAGCGTCACATACATGAAGAAAGTGTGGACCTGAGAACAAGAGAGGTCCACACGATGCAGAGACTGGAGAAAATATGTGGACTTACACAAGTCCACATAGTGTTTTTATAGTGTTGAAGAATATGGTTTTCGTTTAAGCGCACAGAATAAGTGAATGTCCCCAGAGTGTATGCAACCCAGAGCTTCAGGAATAGGTCAGCCCTTGGGCTTCAGAATTTTGCTAAGGGTCGCGTAGTATGTCTGCTTTTTTTTCAGCTTGTACACATGTAATCACACATAAAGAGTTAGGCTGTGAAGAATCAGGTTACTGGTCAAAACAACTTTTGTCATTGGCTGTTTGAAACTGGTAACCTGTCAGTTGGTACAGTACATATATATTACAGGCAAATATACATTTTGAAGTAATAAATTGTCTAATAAACAACTATAGAGTAGGTTTAGGGGAGCACATGTAGACAACGGTCGTTTCACCAACATTTTTCCTTTTTTTTGGTGGGCAAGCGCTACATACGCAGTGTGGACCTGAGAACAAAAGAGGTCCACATAATGTAGGGATCTGAAGCACTATGTGGACTTACACACGTCCACACAACGTTATTTGCAGTGTTGAGGAATAGGATTTTCCTTAAGTGTACAGAACAAAGGAATGTCCACACAACGACTGCAAAACAAGACTGTGTGCCCTTACACATGCCAACTTACGGGGTACTTTTAACAATGGAACAATGGACCCCACAAGGCAATTTCAATAGGAACAATAGGGCCCCACAAGGGAATTCTTTAGAAAAGGGAACAATAGAACAACAATAGCAGTACCCCACAAACCGGATCCGTAAGGTTGGGTGTGTGTGTGTGTGTGTGTTGTAGTATAATTTGTTTCAAACAGGAACACAAATGAGGAACGATTTTCCTGATGCCCTGTGGTTTAATGTCTAAACAATAACACCGCAACAATTTCCTTTTGTCCACAGCAGGTAACAAAAACCGATGGACTGTAGCGTTTCAATCCTTGAATACAAAGCGAAAACAATTATTACCTAATAAGTTTAAGTATGGTGCCATCGCAACGTTCTGACTACAAAGACCACTGTCTCTTACATTATTTCTATTCCATTCCCCACTATCTCATTGTGTCCTATCCCATGGGGGCCACCCTCTGGTTACACGCACCCACGGCACCGCACCGTTCTACCCATCGCCATCGTCGTCATCATCATCATCACCGTCCACCGACACCCATAAATGACCCCCTGTCCCACACTCTCTCTCTCTCTCTCTCTGACCACTCAACCAACCAGAGCGCAGCCGTGCTAGCTCTCTGCGCTCTCTCACCAGCACAAACGTCTCCAACTCAGGTGAGGAACGAAGGTGCATGATGAATGCATCCCGCCGAGAATGATGAAGAAAAAAAAAAACGAAAAAAAAACCCCAAAAAAACTTAGTCTTTAGATCTAGCCTGTTTAGCCGCACCCTCTTCCCCCTCCCCTATTGCCCAAACCTTATCCTCCCTGATGAATGCATCAATCCTGTCCATACACTTAGGAAACCCTCCTCCACCTCTATCTAGTTTTTCTTACCCAACCCTTACACTTAGGAAACCCTCCTCCACCTCTATCTAGTTTTTCTTACCCAACCCTTACACTTAGGAAACCCTCCTCCACCTCTATCTAGTTTTTCTTACCCAACCCTTACACTTAGGAAACCCTCCCCCACCTCTATCTAGTTTTTCTTACCCAACCCTTACACTTAGGAAACCCTCCTCCACCTCCATCTAGTTTTTCTTACCCAACCCTTACACTTAGGAAACCTTCCTCCACCTCTTTCTAGTTTTTCTTACCCAACCCTTACACTTAGGAAACCCTCCTCCACCTCTATCTAGTTTTTCTTACCCAACCCTTACACTTAGGAAACCCTCCTCCACCTCTATCTAGTTTTTCTTACCCAACCCTTACACTTAGGAAACCCTCCTCCACCTCTATCTAGTTTTTCTTACCCAACCCTTACACTTAGGAAACCCTCCTCCACCTCTATCTAGTTTTTCTTACCCAACCCTTACACTTAGGAAACCCTCCTCCACCTCTATCTAGTTTTTCTTACCCAACCCTTACACTTAGGAAACCCTCCTCCACCTCTATCTAGTTTTTCTTACCCAACCCTTACACTTAGGAAACCCTCCTCCACCTCTATCTAGTTTTTCTTACCCAACCCTTACACTTAGGAAACCTTCCTCCACCTCTTTCTAGTTTTTCTTACCCAACCCTTACACTTAGGAAACCCTCCCCCACCTCTATCTAGTTTTTCTTACCCAACCCTTACACTTAGGAAACCCTCCCCCACCTCTATCTAGTTTTTCTTACCCAACCCTTACACTTAGGAAACCTTCCTCCACCTCTATCTAGTTTTTCTTACCCAACCCTTGCTCCTAGATAAATTTATCTGAATCCAGGCATGAAAAAAGGGAAATAAGAAATGCCCTTTTCTTACATTCCTCCTTCTCCATCTGTATTTAGATTCCCTCACATAAACCATGCTCAATCAAGAATGAATTCATCCTGAAGTGAAAGATCAAACACAAGAACACACTCTGTCCAGCAATGAACCTCTGCTCTTTGATTAAGCCCCCCCCCCTGATCCCGATCACCCAATTCTAGGTAGTCTCTGAAATCATCCATTCAGGAATGAAAGAACAAAAACAAGAAATCCTTCTGTCGTTACACTTTATGGCCCCCTCCCCACTTCTAAATAGCTTCTGAATAAATCCATCCTTGAATAGAAAGGAAAAAAACCCAACAACAAATCAAGAACTCAGTCTGTGCTTCAGATTTAGTCCCCACGCTCTTTCCAACCTGTTGAGTTTTTCTCCACCAAACCTTGCACCCTGATGAGTGCCTCCTTCCTGGAATGAAAGGTGAAAGGAAGCAAACAGCCTCGGTACTTAGATGTAGCTCCCTCCCCCACCTTTACATACACTCTACCTCATTTCGACAAATTTAGAAACTTCTAGATTGAGCCCTTTACTCATTTCCCGACTTCTTTGTAGTTTTTGTCAACCAAACCTTACACCCTGAAAAATGCATCCTTCATGGAATAAAGGAAATAAAACATCAAAGCCCTCTGTCTTTAGATGTAGCCCCTCCCCCATCTTGACAATAGTTTCTAATGCACTTGATTCAGCCACCAACCCTCCTCTTCACTTCTTTGTAGTTTTTCTCACCCAAACCTTACACCCTGAAAAATGCATCCTTCATGGAATAAAGGAAAGAAAACATCAAAGCACTTTGTCTTTAGATGTAGCCCCTCCCCACCTCCACCAATAAGTAGTTTTTAAAATGCATTCCAGATTTAGCCTCCAACCCTCTTCCCCACTTCTTTGTCGATTTTTTTTCACCCAAACCTCCCCCCTGAAAAATGCACCCCTTCTTTAAATAAAACAAAACCAAACCTTTTTCCTTAGATGTAGTCCCCTCGCCCACCTCTACTTTATAGTTTCTAATGCATTGATTCTTGAATGAACGAGGAACCCAGAGCACCCTGTGCCTGTAGAACCACTTCATTTCCTTCAGACACCCTACTTTAAGTATGTACACCTCTTAGCTTCCCTAAAACCCAACCACACCGCTAGACTTCGGTTCCAAGTCTGTGATCGTGGTTTCTTGTCTGCCTGATACAGTATAGACCACATGCACATGGCGTTATTTAAGTAGGGCGCCCTCGACAAGAGGTCAAAACAAGGTCACTCATTGGCTTATCCTCTGAGTCGCGCGTACATAAATGCACGCTTTCCATTGTTTCGTCACTGTTTTACCTATAAGATGGCAGCATGATGATGCCAATGCATACGGTCCAATGCCTGACAATAGCGCCCTCCTGTGGATTAATTTCATCGCGAGTTAGGGCGTGGTGATAGCCAATAGAGGCGAATTGCATTTGACGTGGCTGCTGCAGACAAAAAATAACCACAATTTCAGTTTTCTAATCAAGTCTACCAAATCCCGATTGAGTAGTCGGCTTTCGTTTTGTAGTATCTGATTATCAGTCTGATTAGAACTGTCCCTTTTTGTTTGAGTGCTTGAATTGAATTTTCACTTTGATTTCTTATGTTGCATTCAATCTGTTTAGAAGTAGTTTGGGTAATGCTGTGATTGATGGAAAATATGTGTACAAGGAGAAAATAGGTTCCAGATGTGTTTAAGACAAGAAACACAGCAAATGGGACCACTTTGCATCTGTCATGTTACAGTTTTTTTCCGATAGTTGTAATTTTACCTGAAATCACCCCCAAAATAAAAAATAACAAAAGTAACAAAAATAATAAATCAATAAATGAATTTAATAATGGCCCAATATGTGAATGGAAATGCAGGCTTATACTGTAAGGAAGTTGTGTTGATATATGTGTTACTTGTTTTAAAACTTTTCTCAAATTATCCTCAAGTTATCATCACAATCATGACAATTGGACGAAAAAAAGTTGCCTAATTTTTCCCATCCATTTATTGACAATAATCAACTCAATTATTTTCAGAATGAGCCTGATACGCCCATTCACATGTTGGAAAACAGGGTGGTTTCAGGTAACTAAATAAGAATCTCGACTGATGGAAAGTTTTTTCCCTTTCATCGTGTTTCTTGTCTCAATATAAAAAGTGCAGACAGGTTTTGTTATACTTTTAGATTATTTAATATCAGTCGAGTAACAGATTACAGGGCTATAGTATGACGACGAAAGTGTTGATTCAAGTTGAAGTGTCAAGCGCAAGACATTTGACTTTAAGACACAAAATTGTGACTGATTTATTAGTCATCGTCAAATTACTGCAAATGTATACTCAGCTCTATAGGTTCACAACTATTTCGAAGAAAACGATAACATAATTAGAATTTATGTTGAGGTCTCTCGTTACCCTGGAGTCGATCAATTTTTCCAATCATTAACTTCACAGACATTTCATTTGCCTTTTTTTTTTTCTTTTTTTTTTTCTTTTTTCTCACGTATAATTTGGTTGACATTTACGGCGAGTAATAGAAACTGCTGGCGCGCAATAATGACTGCTGGTCCTCATTTCCGTTTGGCCGTTCAATCAAAAAGGACAAGGAAACGTGATATATCAGACAGGGCTTCAGACCATGCCTCTTTGTGAACTGACACACACGCGGTAACATGAAATTAGATTCACAGTATGGCTGGTTTAGTTGGGGAGTGAGATTTTCATGTGGCGGTTGGGTTGATTGGTGGGAAGGGGGTTGGAGCGGAGGAGGGGGGGTCGTCAATCAGAGTTGACAGGGTGCATATGTGGAGTCAGAATTATAGAGTGTTGAGGATGGTTGATTAGGGGAATGGAGTCAGGGGGGTGGTTCAAGGGGCAGTGAAGCTTACAGTTTCGCTGTACGCTGAGTTAGATTTACAAACATGGCTGCTTTAGTGGGTAGGGGATTTGTGTAAGAGGAGTGGGCTGTTTAGGTGGGGGGGGGGAGGGAATTATGGACAAGGGTGGGAGAGTCAAAGCTGCTGTAATGACCAAGGCATATTGTACACGTACACAACGAGTTAGAATTACAGAATGTAAAGCGATAGTCAGATGGGGTTAAGGTGGGCGTTCACAGTATGTTTACCTATGCAGGTAGTGTAGGTAGAAGGGACATTTTCGTAGAGGAGTGGGTTGAAGTGGGGGAAAGAGGAGACCGTAGTTTAACAAATGTAACAAAGAACATGTAGATAATGGTCAGGGCCGGTTGAGTTAGAGTTACAGAATGTAAAGGGTAGGTGATTGGGAAACTGGGGCACAGGAAGGGAGTCATTCCATATGACAGAGTTTATTGCATTAACTGTGCCTGGAGTTAGGTACACAGCATGGCTAGTGGGTAGTTAGATTCTCATACAGTAGACTGGGTTGAATGAGAGCTGGGGGAGGAGGTAGGGTGGGGAGTGGTTGGGGTTGAGGATGGAGGGGACAGTGTGTCATGAGGGTTTGGGAGGGAGTTTCAGAGAGATGGTCACTCGATTAAAGTTCACAACACACACATTACAGACCGATCCGTTAGCATGAGTGATGCAATTCTGCCTTGCCATTGCTGGGACGCTGGCAGCGCAAGGTTTTCAACACAAAGACATGAGAAAACCGTTGTCTGTTTTCCTTTTCATGCAATTTAAGTGTCTCCCTCGATGATTAACACAATTATCTGACAGGACAACATGACGCAAAATTGAGCATCCTTGTAGATCTATCCATTGAGCATGGTGTGCATGGCAAGAGTACAGTTCGAATTAGCCTCAAAGTTAGCTGGATCTTAATTTCAACCTCTGCAGTTTGCAATATCTACGTCACATTTTGTTTTGAAACATTTATCTTGGTTGTCTGGTTGTGTCTTGAAATATCAGATCTACCCGTTGGAGATATCTTTCGGCTGACTGTTCAAGTGATATGTGTTTAGTTATTTAAATTGTGACTACATGTATGTAAGGCTGTACATGTTCCATTTGGTATACATGTTCCATTTGGTGTATGTTAAAAGGGGGGGCTCTCTGGTCAAACTCAGTTTTGTGATGCGCTCATTTTCCAATAGAAAGCGGAGAAAAAATATTTTGAGTCTCTAACTTCACATTCAAAATGGTATTAAATTTGAAACATGATGTCATTGGATGTCAATGATACATGGGTCCTCAGGTGCCACATATGAATTTTGTGTATCAATGCTGTTTTAATTGGATATATCATGGACATTAATTTATGAACTGAAACAATTTCCAAACAAAAATGTACAGACCTGTATATTAGAAGTGTACGGAAGCGCATTGCTGCCAGGTTGAATTTAAAAACAATAATAATTAAGTCGTTCGAACGAGATACTAAGTCGTTCGAACGAGATACTAAGTCGCTCGAACGAGATACTAAGTCGCTCGAACGAGATAACTAAGATGTTCCAACAAGATAATTAAGTCGTTCGAATGACATACAAAGTCGTTCACGACATAGGGCCCAGCTACACTAAAGCAGTGACTGACTGGACGTGTACATCGGCGAGGTGCGTGTGCTCCGTGAAATGTTCTGTTTCCATGCTTGTTGAGTTCCGTGCACTGTTCCTTTCTCATCGCTGCGCCTGTAGCTATTGTCGAACGACTATCTCGTTTGAACGACTTAATTATCTCGTTTGAACGACTTAATTATCTCGTTCGAACGACTTAATTATCTCGTTTAAACGACTTAGTATCTCGTTCGAATGACTTAGTATCTCGTAGAAGTGAGATGTCTTTAGATGTTTTTGGATGTTAAGAAATTTCACACTGGAAGGGTTTCAAATACAACGGCACTTGCATGACTTGACACCATTTTGATGTGAGGTGAGAGACCTGGAGTTTTTGTGAAGTCTTTCATAAAGACTCTATTGGAAAATGAGTGCATCACAAAACTGAATGTGCTAACTGTTGAACTCATGAGAGACCAACTCAGCTGGTAGTTTCTAACACTCCAAAATGCAGGCCTGGTACTTCACATACAGGCAATTGCCCTCAATGCCCCGGATCCTTGCCTCGGTGCCCCTTGAAATTACCCTGAATTTAATTTGTTCTCATTGAGGTGCCCTTTAACATAGAGGTGCCCTTTAACATAGAGGTGCCCTTTACCATAGAGGTGCCCTTCCAAGAAAGAAGCATCAGGCCTGCCAATATCATATTATGATGATCAACCTTCATGTGGAAAAACAATTATGGATATGCCTGTAGCTGCGGAAATTTTTCTATAGCGTTTGACTTGTTTTTACCTTTCAGGCAAAGGAAGTCATTGTGAACAAAGGGCATGTCTCAGCACAGGTTCAGCCCGTAGAACTACTTCAACCCAATCTAGACTGGTTTAAACCAGTTCAGTGCATAGACTTGTGCAATGACTTTTTATATCAGGACTTCGTCAATCTGCTAATATTTTGTATTCCTTCCTTCTCTTGTACCCTTAAATTTACAACCACCCCCCCCCCCACAACAGACCTGAGCCGAACCAGCTCAGTCCGGTCAGGTGGCAGCAGCGGCCCCACCGTGGCACACAAACCAGAACATGACGAAGATGACATGGACAGGGCGTTCAACCAGTTCAACCAGGGTGGAAATGTGGCGCCTTCTGGTGGTGGGGGTAATTCATTTGATTCACAGGATTACGGGCTGCCGGACACGCTTGGATCCAGCCCGGATGAAGGAAGTACGGATCAGTAGGGTCGCCATCGTTAGCCCCTCACTTGGCTTATGATCTCACTAGTTGTAGACCCCCAGAGCTAGAGAAAACATTAGCTTGTTAATGGAAAAACCAACAAATAATCATTGATCAAAATTGTCCAGACAGACATTTATAGCTGATTCCAATTAAAGACACTTGTAAACATGAAAGGTGCTTTTGCTGTGAATCAAAGAATGATTACAAAACTTTTTGTTTTTAATGTAAACAAATTGAGCGATCAATAATCGGGAACACATATTTGCTGAAATATTTTTGACAAAACTTCAAATATCAGCATTGTAAATTCAGCCTGATTTGCATGTATATTGTTTCGTGTTTCATATCAAAATATGATTTTTAAAAATAATTTAGTAAATAGATCAGATGATATGTTCAAATGATCAGGGAAAGATTTTTTTTGTTTCCGTAACCTTTTCCTTTCTTGGGTTACATAGAAACCTTTCCTTGCCTTGTTAATCAGTCCTGCCGAGCTCCACAATGCTGATTGATGAAACAGATAGCATCCAGCAGCAATCAGCATTGGGCCTAGCTGGACTAATTCACCAATCTCCGGAACTCTGCTTACTGCCTGACAGGAGTATCTGGTTAAAGGCAAAATAGAGTTTTGATGACTCAGAAATGAAGACAAAAAAATAAATACATGATGCTCCGAGGGCAATTTCACGATACTGCTTAGCATGTACAGAAACCTTTTGCTTAGCTGAAGCAGCTAGGTTCCCAGCAAAAAATGCTATCAGGTGTACACTGGCTGTTTTTGTTGTTGTTCACACTTTGAACTTAACAGATAAGTTTCCCGAGCACCAACTGAGCAGTTTCTCTATGAAGTTTGTCAAATCGGCAAATCTCGTGATATGCAATTTTACAGAAACATGCAACCTTTTGATAAGCTCGATGTGGTTTAGCTAATCAGAAATGGATTACCAACCAAAATGACATAAGGTTTTATACTCTCCGTGACTGGTTTCCTGCTTAGTGTGGGGCTGGATATCACAGATATTTGCCCGCAAGTGTTGTTCGCTTTACTGAAATTTGGTCAAGACGGTGGCGTTTGTTTCCACTTGAAAGCTCTGACGGGTCCTAAACTGTCCGCCACTGACAGTAATTTAGAGAGACTGTAAGCCATGTGAGTTGTGAGTGTGACATTGTAGTGTACGCGTGAACCGTTTCCCACAGTGGTGCACAAGTATAACAACCTGTCTAGTGTAGCATGCTTTGTTTGTATACGCTGTAGCTGTGTTGATGTTCCCTGGATTTATTGACCATTGGCAGAAAAAGGTTTCCTCCATAACAACACTAAGATTGAACAAAAATAAAAAGCTTAATCTGAAGAAGGACGAGGGGCTCTGTGATTGATTCCTTCCGATACTAAGGAAGAATCTGAAGTGTCGAAGGGGACGCTTCTAAAGATCTCTCGGGGCTCTTTCTATTTGCGAGAGAAATTTCAATTTGGACATATTCTCGTCGCCCTCCGAGTGTTGATGTTAACTCTTCAGATCACACCTTGACCCTTGAGTGGCTCCCAACCTAGTTCTGGGATTAGTGCACTTTAAAGTAAAATTGGTCAACGAAGTTGCGCTTTTGTGGAAGGGAACAAAAGTGGAAGAAAACAAAACTCAGTTGTCCCAAACCCTTAAAGGGACACGTTACCTTCAGATTGGATGCTTTGGGCTGTAAAAGCATTTGTTATGAAATGAACATAGTCGCATAGATGTTTTAAAAGTAGAATATAATTATTCACACAAATATCCCCATAAATTATATGGTTTTCCTAACACAGTCTGCCATATTGTGGAGTCAAAAATTTGCTTCTACAAAAAATGCAGTCAGTTTTAGTGCACAAAGTAAAAAGAAAACCACACAATTTGAAGGTATATTTGTGTAAATCGTTATATCTTACTTTTTAAATCATCTATCCAACCATATTCTTTTCATAACAAACGCTTTTTATAGCCCAAGGCACCCAATCCGTAGGCAACGTGTCTCTGTAACTATTTACTTTATATTTTTCTCCATCATTGTTCCCGACCTTGAGTGGTCCATTGAGTGGGACTAATTTGCCACCTAAAGAAATGATCCAAAGCTCTGAGTTATGGAGCGAATGTGTGTGTGTGTAATCAACCTTGCACTAGTAATTCATCCGTAGTGAGTTGTGACATTGTTGAAGGGCAAATACAAGACTACATGCAGTGATTTATGGGACATTCAGGAAAATGAACCCTTGAAGCAATGAAGATTTCAGTGATTCAGCCTAGGATTTCAGTGATTTTGTCATTGTTTTTAGTGATTCAGTAATTGAGAAGGATGGTGATTCAGTAATTGATTTCAGGGATTTAGTCATTTCAGTGAATCAGTCATTGTTTACAGTGATTCTGTCATTGATTTCAGCAATTCAGTCTTTGATTTCATTGAATCAGTCATTGATTTCAGTGATTCTGGCATTGACTTTATTGATTTTTGTTGGCATTGATGAGGAAAATAACCAAATTATTTTATAGATTATCACACTGCTCATTAGACCATGGGATGATTATGTAATTAACAAAGTCAGGGTGGTGTGCTAGAATGGGACCACAAGGGTACATTTTCTTGGACTTGCCCTGTACTGTAAACGCACTCTGTGATTTCTGTTCTGTGTATAAAATTTGTACGCACTCCAATTGTATGATACACCGTGCGTGCATAACATTTCATACTACTTAGAAATAGAAGCAGACTTCATCTTTCATTTCTAGTGTGCTGATTTCATGATGTGCTTTTCTAGTGTTGATTTTTCTTTTCTTAGGAAAGTTGCAACATTGGTTCACGAAAATATACGTTCACGTAGGAATCAAGCGGCTACGGCTGTGGCTATGGCTCTTGGTTGGATTGACAATGAGTAGGCCTGTCCAGCCATAGCCATTGCTGAAGCCATGAATTCAGACATGGCTACGGCTGTTGGCTGCATTGACAATGAATTGGACTGTCCAGCCATAGCCACTACCGAAGCCAAGAATTCAGACATGGCTATGGCTGTTGGTTGCTTTGGAAATGAATTGGACTGTCCAGCCATAGCCACTGCCAGAGCCATGAATTCAGACATGGCTATGGCTGTTGGTTGGTTTGACAATTAATTGAACTGTCCAGCCATAGCCTCACTGCTGAAGCCATAACTCAGACATGGCTATGGCTGTTGGCTGCATTGACAATGAATTGGACTGTCCAGCCATAGCCACTGCTGAAGCCATAACTCAGACATGGCTATGGCTGTTGGTTGCATTGACAATGAATTGGACTGTCCAGCCATAGCCACTGCTGAAGCCATGAATTTGGACATGGCTATGGCTGTTAGCTGCATTGACAATGAATTTGACTCTCCAGCCCTAGCCACTGCTGAAGTCATGAATTCAGACATGGCTATGGCTGTTGGTTGCATTGACAATGAATTGGACTGTCCAGCCATAGCCACTGCTGAAGCCATGAATTCGGACATGGCCTAGTTTGGTCGGATCTTCTTCCCCAGGCTGTGATTGGATACCGATGTTGTCTCTTCTCTTCATTGCAATATCATCATGCATAGTAGACGTTGCACTACTAACAAGAGAACAGGATAACATTATTTTTACCCATTCGTTTGAAATAACCATTCTTTTGTCTTTCTTTCCTTTCATTTCCATGTTGTTAGTTTTGTTGCATGATTTCCACTTCCCAATCAGTGGGTGCTACAACTGCATGAGATATCTCAGAGAAAGTATTTTCATGTCAATGTAGCTTTGTACTGTTGCTGTGGATGTCGTGTTGATATGCTGAAAAAAGTCAGTATAGGATTTTACCCACTGTGTGCTATTTTCTCGTAGGTTCACTAGGGACCCTTGAGTTTTCTGCATTATACGATGGTGTGAACAACGCCCTGCATTGTACCATCCACAAGGCATCCGGTCTGAAAGCCATGGACTCCAATGGTCTGTCGGACCCCTACGTCAAGCTTCACCTACTCCCTGGAGCAACCAAGGTATGGCAAATGTCTACAAGATCAAGTTGATTGTGGCGTGTCGTGGTCTAGCAGTCGAGTGCACTGGACCTAAGCTTTGGTGTTTTTGAGCAGCAGAGCGTGGGTTCAGGTCCTACTCTCTATACTTGTGTCCGAGTACACAAGACACCATGATTACTTCGTCCTTCGGATGGGGTGTAAAGCGATAGGTCCAGTTGTTGTGTAATGTAATAAAAGAACCCAGTTACACTTATCCCTAAGAGAAAGGGTTTGCCGTGGTGTTTCTGGCAGTGAGTGCTGAATATGCATATGTTGGCGGTTTCAATCATTTTGTTGGGGTGCCAGTCAGATCCCTTAATGTGTAACTGCCGAATGGCTTCCTGAAAGGCACCCCACCCCCCCCCCCCAATCAAAGATGTTGACAAAATAGGGAGACCGCCAACATAGGGCTAGATAGCTCTTGCATGGTCTGGCTTCAATATGGCCACCTCACCTTGAACCCTTTTCAAAGTGTTGTATGATGGCTGCTTTTCTTATAAATCATTCTGATCAATTGCCTCCAGATTTGATCATTGGGCACCAGGAGTGTAATTTATGACAGACATGGCATGTTATAAATGTACACTATTATCATTAAATATATGATGGAAAGCGTTTCTAAAAGCCACTCAATGTATGAACGGCTTGTTTTCTTTCCTTCCGTACAGTCCACCAAGCTGAGAACCAAGACAGTTCACAAGACTCTGGACCCCAAGTTCAACGAGACGCTGACGTACTACGGGATCACAGACGAGGATCTGTGCAAGAAGACCCTCAGGTATGTACATGTAGGTTGCATTGACGCAGTTTAAGTGCCTTGCCAAAGGACCTGCTGACTTGACTGACCACACTAGGACTTGTAAATTGATTCCCGTGCCACCATACCAGCGGCGTAGCCACTGGGGGCCTGGGGGGCACACCATTTTCCATTCCCCTCCCTGGTGTTCACCCCCTCCAGAAAAAAGCCAGATACATATAGTACCCTTAAAAAAAAGAGAAGAACATGGCCCCTGCCCCTCTGAAAAGCGGTACCCCCTCCCCTATGAAAAAAACCTGGCCACCCCGCTGCACCATACCCTGAGTGCCGTGCACCAGACTGACAGGCCTTGACCCCTCTACCCTTTTTCGAGGAGAACGATTGTCTAGTCGTCCATTTTCTTTCAGACTGTCTGTCCTGGATGAGGATAAGTTCGGCCACAACGACTTCATTGGCGAGTACCGCCTCCCGCTGCGGAAGCTGACTCCACACACCACTAAGAGCATGAGTGTGTACCTAGAGAAACAACTGCCGGTAAGCCAACGTCACTTTGCACGCCTGGAATTTTTCTAACTTTCGAGAGGGCAAGGCCATTTTCATTTTGCAAAGGGCGCATTCATTGGGAAAATTTAAAGTCTACGGGAAACTTTTTAAGGGGCACCAAGGCCTCTGTGGCCTGCATTTGAAAAAAAAATTCTTTAGAGCAAGGGAAGACCCTGGCTCACGCCCCAAGCTCTGTATTTGTTGTGATGTAGAGAGTCTGTAAATCCTTGACTCCCCAACACCAAGGAGGTGCAGGGGCTTCCCCCCTGTGAACCCCAAGATACAATTCCAGAGCATGTTACCCATTTTGTCACATACTATTTCTTTAGTGTAAACCCCACCCCACCCCCAACCTTCCATCTTCCCGCCCCTCCTTCCTCACCAATCTCCTCCACCCAATATAAATCCAGCTATTATTATTGCTATTATTAACAATACGTATGTAGCTATTTAATTGTTGCAATGATTACATCGGTGATAACATTTATCATCGTGGTTTTACCTTTGTACTGAGGTTTGACAAGCCCTGTGTACTTAGTGCTTTTCGAACCCTACTGTAAGAAATAAATAAAATTCAATCCACTGGCTACTCAGGGTTGAATGTAAACCAATATCCCCTGGTAGCTCTGTCAATGTATGCCTGTCACCTCTTTGCTTTTCCTTCTGTTTTCTTACTTGTTGTATTAAGTGAAATGATGATGATTTGTCACTTTTATATTGTTTTTCTGTTGACATTCATGATTTTAATATGTCATTTTGCTATTTGCTATCATGGTGTTTATCTTGCATACTCTTGTGATTTTCCCCGTGCATTGTCTTTTACAAATAATGTGTGCATAGAGTGTATTAATTGGGCTTTTTAATATTGATTTTCCTATGCTGAGCATACTGTGAATTTTAATGCATTTTCCAATTATATGTATTTATCTGTTTTTATAAGTGCTAAATGTTAATTCTCCCAATGCATTTTATTGTAAATGATTGTTGTGATTTATTTCCATGATCTAATCTACCCATACATGTGCCTGTATGTGTTCATGAACTGCTTCTTCGCCTTGTGTTTACCATAGTTCTATAATTGTGTTATGAGCAGTCATGATGTTTTTCCTACTTTGTGGTTGGTTTTTTGCCCTCAGAAAAGGTGGCATAGAGGTAAAATTGTAAAAGCACTGATTTTTGGCACCGTTTTAGAAATGAATGGTCGCAGTTTTAGTTTCATGCTGTATTTCCAACTGTTCTTATCCAAATATAATTTATGCATTGTTTACATTTCATATTGCCCTTTCATATATACATGTAGTTACTGTATATTAAAAACTAACCAATGAAAAGGTTCACAATTATTATTGTATTAGTAGGCCTATATGTATTTTCAAGGCCTAGATAAATGAGACCAGCTCTGGCAAGTTTTGAAACTTCTTGTCATTTTCTTCAATGCAAAAGTCATGAGATTTAGGTCAAACAGTGACCCCAAGGACAAATTAGGAATCTTTGTCACCATCATAATAGAGCATTTTCTATAGATTCCGATGGAAAAAGAATAACTCTAAAACGTTTTTGAGAAAATTTTCACAGTAATGCCGAAATCTCACTTTTAAAAAATTGGATCAAAGCTTAGGGTTTTGCCAGAGCCAGTCACTAATAATGATGAAGATCGAAAAAACTTCTCATCATTTCTTCAATTAACGTCCTCCTCGTCTTTTCCTCATCTGTAGCTGGAGAAGGATGATGAGTTGATCGGAGAGAGGGGCAAGATCTTAACGACCCTGAAGTACATCAAGAGCAAGCATCAGCTGGTGGTTGGGATCGTTAGGTGTGCCGGCCTCGCTGCCATGGACGCCAACGGATACTCCGATCCATACGTTAAAGTGTGAGTACCCTAACATCTATTTTTATGTTGATTTTTTTTTCCAAATTTAAACACAATCTCCAAGACTAAAGATTGCAGTTCCTCCTCACTAGAGGCTTGACTTGTCTTATCCCTGTTTGTGTCTTACCCATGTTCCTCCTCTACAGATACTTGAAGCCAGATGCTGGCAAGAAGACGAAGCACAAGACGTCCACCAAGAAGAGGACACTCAACCCTGAGTTTAATGAGGTAGGTCAACTGAATGTTCATCCAGAAGCTAAACTTTCATCTTTGCCAATGATCCCTCAGCAAAAATGTTGTCATCAACTACTTCTGTTTTGTGGTCAAAATGCTAGACCGATCCATTGAGCTCTGCCCCTTTATGCATTGACCAATCACAACCGTGAACGCACCCTAAAGCCGGTCAGGTTGGCGTAGTGGTATCTTTCCTCGCCTTCCACCTCTGGGGCCGAAGAGAACCAAATAACACTGAGTGTAAAAAAAAAGTAACAAATTGTGAGCAGCTGTAGCTGTTCTCTCATGCTTTTATTCACTTCTTTTTGGTCTTAAATTTTGTCAAGGTTGGTGGCATTAAAAAGGGTCTTAAAAAGTCTTAAATTTGACTTAAAGTTAAAGTATGCAGATACCCCGTCTCATGCTATGTCTTATTTTTGTTCACCTGTAGGAGTTTCACTATGAAGTGGCACACAGTGATCTAGCTAAGAAGACTCTAGAGATCACTGTATGGGACAAGGATCTAGGCAAACACAATGATTACATCGGTAAGTTACAATTCGTCAATTTTGCCCACAGCAGACAAACTTTCATGTTTGGAGAAAATCGGGTTTGAAGTTAAACTATTTTTGAAATCATTGTTTCGGAAACTGTTTGCCCTTTAAGCGTTGACATTTTTCAAAGCATGAAAGTGGAGACCCTAAACCATGCAAATATGTTGTTGTTTGAATCGCAGTAAGTTTATTTAATGAGTAATTAACTGTTTAACACGAGTTTCCCTTTGTGAAAATTGCGCAGGTGGTCTTCAGCTGGGCATCAACTGCAAAGGAGAGCGTCTACGTCACTGGTTTGAGACCCTCAAGAACACAGACAAGAGGTTTGAGCGCTGGCATACACTGTCTGATGAGATCTTTACGGACGACTGAGCAGTCAGTCTCCCCCCATCAGTGTTAAGTTTAGAATGTATCTCATGCAGTCAGCAGTTTTCTTTTTCTTAAATCTTACCTTAATGTATAATGTAGGATCAGTTTGAATGTTGTGATGATGGAGGGTTGTTTAGTCGTCCGTCATTAGGTGTAAGGTTGGGCTTTTTTTGTATGAACTGAGGACGTGGGTTCCCAGAATGGATCCTGAACGATACCATTACACAGGTGCCCACAGTGGACAGGTTTGCACTGTACACCAAAGTGTACAGGTCTGTACCCAGGTTGCCCTGTTCGAAGGTGCCCACAGTGTGCAGGTTTGCACTGTACACCAAAGTGTACTGGTGTGTTAAGTACATCTGTGTCCCCATTACACTGTCTACCAGTAATACTTCTTCTTGGGTTTAAGCAGATTCAGTATCGCTCAGCTAAGCAAACCATGCTTAGCATGGGATGAGGCATGCTGATTTTGTCACGGTTGAAATATGTGTATGTTGAGTTAACCCCATGCTGAATGATTCTGTGGGATGTAGTAACTGTAAGGTTTTTTTCTGAGATGCCTATGTGCTTAGGTTTTCTCTGTAGAACCAAGTGCCCCTATCGTTAAGGTGCCCACAGTAGGCAGGTTTGTATTGTACACCAAAGTGTACAGGTCTGTACCCCAGGTGTCCTCATCACAGAGGTGCCCACAGTGTGCAGGTTTGTGTGTACAGGTCTGTATCCAACGCGTCCCCATTCTAGAGGTGCCCACAGTGTGGAGGTTTGTTCTGCACACCAAAGTATTTCCTGTTGGACAGGTTCTGACAGGTGTCGGTCTGTACACTCAAGTGACCACATCACACAAGTGCCAACAGTGTGCATGTTTATTCTGTGCAAATGTGAAATACAGGTACATGCGCATGTACATCTGTGAAACAAGCTCGGATAGTTCAGGCATGGGTATTGGTCAAATAAAAAATAAAACAATTTCTTATGAAGAAGTAATCTAGGGTAGCCAGAGGCTGGCTTGGTGATGCCTAGACTGTCAAAAGTTGACTACAGAGACTCTCTTTGCTATGTTGCCCACTGTGGATGTGTAGACCTTTCTATTGCAACGTCACAACCCAAGTTTTTTGCCAACCAAGGTCGGGAAACTATGGGAAGCCATAAATGCAAAGTAAAAACAGATAGCCACAGTTTGTAACAATGTTACACAAAATATTCAAGAATAGTGAGTTGCATTTGTTTGAAACAAAGCAACCAATCACGGGATGTATTTTGTTTAATTGAAAGTTTGCAGAAATGTTGAATTTGGTCACGACATCTCTTAATATATTGAGTGTTTTTGCTATTCGGCCGTCCGTGCCAACCAGCATGGTTTGTTTCTAAACAATAGAAAGGGCCATAGAATGAGATCCATTGTAACCGGTCCTGATTTAATGAGTTAAAACAGCACCGTAAAACTCATTTGCTCTAAAAGCCACTAGTAGTAGACTGTCTCACAGGTGAAAAGCCCAAATTGGAATAAATATCCCAATTGGGAATGAGCGATAAATACTACAGTAGGTTTTTGCTTTCCTACCAACATTCACCCGAAGTCAAGGACTGTGTATGCAGTACTGCACGCACTCAACATGAAATATTGTATACCAAACAAACTCATACCTACACAAAATGTTGCTTCAATTAGGACTGCAGAAAGTTAATAAGCCTTGAGATTGTTGTTTTAATCGTAAAACTCACTTGCAGTAAAACTTAACGGCAGTCAAAATTTCTTGCAGTGGAACAGACCTGCAGTGAAACTCACTTGCACTGAAACTCAACTATATTGTATTGTGAAATCGCTTGCAGTGAAGCTCAATGTCTCATGAAAATAACTCGCTTACAGTTAAATTTGATTGCATTGAAACTCACTCATTATGTGCAGTAAACTCTCTTGCAGTGAAACTCGTCTGCAGTGAAAACTCACCTACAGTAAACTGTATTATGAAAATAACTCGCCTACAGTGCAACTCGCTTGCATTGAAACTCACCCATATGTAAAGTAAACTTTCTTGCAGTGAAACTCGTCTGCAGTGAAAACTCACCTATAGTAAACTGTATTATGAAAATAACTCGCCTACAGTGCAACTCGCTTGCGTTGAAACTTACCCATACGTACAGTAAACTCTCTTGCAGAGAAACTCACATGTTGTAAAACGCAAACTCACTTACAGTTAACTGTTTTCTGAAAAATAACTCGCCTACAGTCGTGCAACTCGTTGCATTAAAACTCAACCATATGTACAGTAAATCTCTTGCAGTGAGACCCGCCTGCAGTGAAATGCAAAACTCAACTACTCTTAACTGTTTTAGTAAAATACTGTAACTCACCTACAGTGCAACTCACTTGCATTGAAACTGACCTACAGTAAAAAAAAATTTTAAAAAGTGTGTTAAAACTCAGAGGTAATGAAACTCACTTCCAGTGAGTTTCATTTGCATTTATCGCACAAAGAAATAAACTGGTACCCATTCAAGACAGCTTAGCATGTAAAGTAGTACATGTTTTAGAAAATGTTGTATCTCTTGTGTTGATATGGAGATATGAGCTCAGAAGGTCTGAAGTCGCTTGAAAGATATTCCAATATTGTATTTTTTTTTTTTAATAAATGCAGATTTTAAATAATATTTGTAAAATATTTAAGTAGCTTTTTGTGGAGTAGTTTTAGCGTTAAATAGAAGTGCAATTTCGAGTAGAAGGCAGGGGGCAATTTATTTGACACTGTCTCCAATTTTAAGATTTTTTTATTGAATGTTTTGAAAGCAAACAATTAGATTACCTGTACATAAAAGGAGATCTTGTGGATTTTTTATACAATTTAGGGGGGAAAGTCCTCTCTGATTTAAAAATGTTTTTGTTGAATGCATCTTGGTCCAAATGTGGAATATCCAAAATGTTAAATATGTAAATAAGGTTTAAAAAATGTTCTGTAAAGTACGGACTGAGAGGTAGTCGTTCTAGCTGTAAATGTCCAGGTCTTTGACGATGTAAATAATTCAGCGAAATTAAAAGATTCATAAATCAATGATTTTGATTTGAAAGAATCTCCTTTAGAGACCCATCCCGCTATAAATGAGGATTGATTTTTGTTTTTTTAATAAATTCACTTGATGTTCCAATAATTTATTCACATTTTGTTGAAAAGAAATCTATCCACCTTTGAATTTTGATTTATTCTACAAATTGATACATTTCAATTTGGTTGATTATTCGTCAATTTTAATATAAAAACAAATTAAATATATAGATAAATATAAATACACTTTACCTCATTCAAGAATTTCTGTTCCTTCTTTGTAAACATTCAAAAAAATATCTATACATGTTAACGTTTACCAAATATATTTAATTACAAAATTTGACAATTGAAGAAGTTTTAAAACAAGTATATTGATAAAGTATTTAATTGATAGTTTATTAATTTATTGAAACAGACTCTTCAGATCTGCAATGCAGGTTTTAAATTTCATCGGCAAATTATTCATTCTTTCAGAGATGTTCAGATGTAAATCCACCTGTGACTTTCAATTTGTTCTACTACTTGATTTGAAATATTAATTTATTAATTTATTCAGAGGCAATTTAACACATATTAATGGTTTGTTGTTCAGACATTTACAACCACTTTTGATAACTAATATATGATTTATAGTTCCAATTAAAACTATGTCAAAATTTCACTGATAACTTTATTTATCTGAGAAAAAATGGAACTAGCTGTTTACCAACTGCTTAACCAAAATTAACCATGGTATATAAACGCAAGAAATTGTTAACGGTAATGTTTTTGTTCCCACCGGGGTTTTTCTCAAAGGCTGAAAGAACGAATCCGCGAGGGTCGAAACCTGAGGTAATTAAAAAAAAAAATCAACTCATTTATTTATCAAAAACAACAAAGAAACCTGATCTCTGAATATTTAAATTATTGAAACAAAAAGAGTTGACCCAATCGTTGATAAACTGAACAGAAGCCTATAGTTCTCCTTAATCGTTCGGAAATGTATAAAGGATGTTCTATTTCAACTCAAAAGTCAAAGAAGTAGATAGAACCAAATGTATTAAGTTCTTCAGTAAAAAATGCAAGTGACTACTGAAGTTTTAACAAGATATTGTATCTTGTGCCCAATTTATGAAGTTGTTAAAATTGCTAAGCAGTAAAAAAAATTTGCTGACTTACCCAGGTTACCAGCCAAAATGTACCATGTTACATTGGTTGCGGCTGTGGTTAGCCAGCGGATTCTGTCAATTTGTGCTTAGTTAGCAAAGTTGTTCAGCGATGTTTTGTGCTGAAACAGCTTCGTGAAATCTGCCACAGACTGCAGCTATTCTTGACAGGTTCCCTGTGTACACCTGTACGAATATTGTGCTTTTTTTCATGTAAGGGTCCATACCATTCCCTTCCAGCCCCTGTGTGGCCACACTGCCTTTGGTTCCGGCAGCCATTTTGGAACCGCTCGCATTCCATACAAGTCTTCAACACCTTAGTCAATGTAATTGTAATATTTTAAAAGAAAACCTTACATGGTTGCAAGATAATCATCTTGGCTAAGCCCGTAGTGATAGAACACATAGAATGCCAAGCTGGGTTGTCTGCGGTGCACGCCATCTTTGTCAGCCGTGAACATAAAGAGTATCAACACCACGTGACGTGCCGGGAAATTAACCAGAACAACCAATGTGAAACATGTATTCTGCCATACAGCTAGAATGGCAGCTCACAAGAATTGTCATAAATCAAAACAGAAACGCACATTCTCCGGGTTTATCTTCTATCGTTAAAGCCCTAATGGTAAATGATTTTTAAAACTTATATACATAGTTGATTGATAATCAGATACAGCATATATAAATACAGACATATATAATATATTTATCTAGCGAATCATTTACCTACATTTTCTTTATAGTATTCTTTATTTGTATCAGATTATTGTCAAATTCAGTGATTTTTTCACTTGTACTCTCTTAAAGTATTTTCCCTTCCCCCATGACAGTATCTATCTTGTTACTAAGGAGAGATACGTCACGGATGAAACCAAGGGTTCGGAACGAAATCGGGTAAAAACCAAAGCAGATTCGTAGTGTACTGTGTGTTAGTAGCCTTTTTAATTGTCACGAGACGGCACTGAGTTGTCCTCAGTGCCGCGCTGATGAAGCCCCGAAGACTGTCTAGTGTTGCGGCTGTGATGGCCGCTCGCATTGACAGAACAGCCTAGTGTTTTTTTGGAGGTGGGGTTTTTTTGTGGATGGGATTTTAAAGTTTGTCCGTTGGGTTACTTACCCTACAAGTTGATAACGACACAGTACTCCATGTTCAGTATAAAGTATACCGTTGATTAATTCGTCTTATAATGCCATGTTGTGAATTGATACATCGGGTGTCGCGTAATTGTGAACTTTGACCCATTTCCGGGTCAGGCTGACCAGGAAACTTGTCCCCCAAAAAATGTGATTCGGACTCGGATTCTGTGTCGGTTTGACCTATTTTGGGGGGTCAGTTTATTTTGTATGGCAATCTTCATGGCCATGTTGCGAGGTTCCATACAATGTCAGTATGAATACAGGTTTGAGTAAACCAGTATTTGTATGAAGCTTCTTCCAGTGACTTGGCGAGGATTTGGTAAAGGGGTATCCAAATTCGCTGGAAATTTAAAAAAACTGGGTGTCCAAATTGTTCACTTACAAAACATTTACATGTAAATGACAGATAACAGGGTGTCCAAATTGTTCACTTACAAAACATTTACATGTAAATGACAGAAAACAGGGTGTCCAAATTGTTCACTTACAAAACATTTACATGTAAATGACAGAAAACAGGGTGTCCAAATTGTTCACTTACAAAACATTTACATGTAAATGACAGATAACAGGGTGTCCAAATTGTTCACTTACAAAACATTTACATGTGAATGACAGATAACAGGGTGTCCAAATTGTTCACTTACAAAACATTTACATGTAAACGACAGATAAGACAGGGTGTCCACATTTAAACAAGGGTGTCCAAAAAAGACACCCAGACACCCCTCTGGCTAAGACCATGGCTCCTTCTGAGACTCGCCGATATACTCGCAAGAATCCACCTACACTAACAAAAAGCCACCGTATCCACTCCTGGCACAAAAATATACATAAACTGTAAATTGTTCTTAACAGGAACTAAGAGTTTTATAATGCGCCATAACTGTATATGGAAAACAATAATATGGGATAAAACCCTGGTGTTTTTAGTCTATCAAACAAGTTACAGATGAATAAACTATCACAAAAAGAAATTAGGCAAGTTCTTAGATTGACTTATTAATCTCTCTAGTTAAAATGTTTCATTTGAGTCAAGTATTTTACCCTTGACTTATCAAAAGATGAACTGATCTCTGTGATGTATGATAATTGTAGTCTCCCAATACTTTACCAAGAGGGGATGTTAATTTGTTTGTTAACAGTTTCGAAATAAACCTGCATTGTGTAAATGTACAAAAAGTACTCTCCATTGATGTTGTAATGTTATATGACAAGGGCGTATGTTGTAATTTAACAGAACTGCTAAGCATACAAATCTGCGCAGCCAGGAAAATTGGCTCAGCACAGACAGGTTACCAGCCGAAATACCATGTAATGTACACTTCTCGACACTGGTTGCCTTCCAATTTTCGCTTGGCACATTTTGGCAAGCTGCTTTACGTAATTGAGCCACAGGTCTCTTATCGTAAAAGCTGCTACATTAAAGCATTGCTGAGCGCGAATCTGTTTGTGTTTTGCAGAAAATCCGAAACCAGGCTCAAAAGCAATTTGTTATATCGCAAGATATTTTGGCTGATAACCAGATTTTGCTAAGCAAAATCTGTTTGTGCTCAGCAAATTTGCATTTGCAATTCGTAAATATACATGTACTCTAAAATTTACTTGGGTCGGGTCAGAATTGACCCCTAGTCTGGGTCCAAGGCTGGTGCCCTGACCCTTTTCTAATGTCAGGCTGACCCCAGAAACTGGTTTTAGAAAATAGGATGAGTTAGCTCGGATTCTGTGTCAGTCTGACCAATTTCTGAGTCATTTTGTCACAGATTCCAGGTCTCGCTGACCCAGAAGTGGGTAATGCCCCCCAATGGGACCTGGAACTTGGGTCATGGACCCGGAACTTGGGTCAAGGACCCGGAACTGACCCGGAACTGGGTCAAGGACCCGGAACTGGGTCAAGGGCCCGGAACTGGGTCAATTCAGACCCATGGGTGTTTAGAGCAATCGACAGGTTTTTTTTTTTTCATCTTAAGATTTGTTCCTTTTTTGTGAAATCATGGAGGTTAATGCCATTGGGTTTTCTGGGTCAAGAGTTTTCGATGCGCAAGTTTTTGTTTTATTCCAGCGAACTACCCTGTTCCCAATGCACAAAGGTCGACAGTCGACTTCTGGGTCTTAATTGACGTGGATCCGATTCTCAAAAGAGGTTTGATCCATTTCTGGGTCAGTTTGACCCATTTCTGGGTCAGTTTGACCCGGATTCTGTGTCTTAATGACCCAGAAATGGGTCATATTGGCGCCAAATCCAAGTTCACATCCCATTTTAACCTCTCTTCGGGTCAGCCTGACCCAGAAATAGGTCTCAGGCCCCTAGGACCAGGAATTCGGGTCAATTCTGTCCTGTTGGAGGTTTTATAGTGTAAGTAAAAATTGGCCCAAGCTGTTTCAGCTGTCACGGTAACATTGTTATTTTATTAAACTACAGCATAAAGCAATGCTTAAAAAAATTCTTAATAATAATGGCTCAATCAAATGTATTTTTGTATTAAGATATATTGAATATTCTATATTAATAGACTATAACTTATATTACATGATATAGATGGTATTTATATTATAGTGAGTGATACCGTTTTAGGATAATATGCGTACAATGGAAATGGTAACTTCATAGGTGTGCTGCTGGCAATTTATGCATTATTCGTATTTTTTTTGTAAACAGAAACTTGATCGAGGAATTTAATTTCGATTTAGTAGAAATATCTTATCGTAGCATTCAGCCATTTGCGAGTTAGAGTTTGTATATTCTCTGGTACATGTGACCACACAAATTTGGTTCGCCAGACTATAGGCAGTGTTGGTTCGTCACATGGTTCATCACGTGGTTCAGGGCGAGCTCCATTGGGCAAAACCTGGTAACCATTTTGCCTGTAATACATATTCATTCAGAGTTGTGTGTGGGTGCACGCCGTCTCTTGGGTTACATACAAAGCTTCCCGGTCAGATTTGACCCGGGGTCCCAGGAGGCAGGACACAGGAAACTGGTTAAAAAGATTGGATTTTTAGATCAGATTTGTTTGGTCATTTTCACACACATTCCGGGTCTTACTGACCAAGAAATGGGTTAATTCTGACTTTGATGTTTTCAGAGTGGTGGAGCCCAGTTCGAATCCCAGCTCGGACCTGGAGCCTTGCATTTGGATTGGGTTTTCAGTCCCTACCTGATTGCTTTTGGGTCCCCCCCCCCCCAGTTGGGGGTTTTCCCTCCCACGTCTAAACTCGTCTCTTATTCATTCTGGTATTATTGGCGCTAATTGTGCTGTTGGATGTGTAAATAAATAAACAAAGAAATATAAAAATAATAATTATACCAATATAATATGCCAAGAGCTTGATGCAGACTGTCATACCTATTAATCCAAATGACTGAGTTGTAGAGGTTGCTCGCCAATGCTCCGGTCCTGCTTGAACAGTAGTGATGATTTTATTGGTGACTACTCGCATTGATATCATGACTAAATTGCAAAAATAAACCTATTTTAAAAAAATGCTACGAATGATTAGCACTGGTAATTGTCAAATACTATTTTCCGCGCTGTATGGCTCAATCGGTCATCAGAGTCCAACAAAAAAATAGCGGGGAAAACCTGACATGTTTTCACCGATTTCAACATCGGGTTTTGGTCTGGAGAGATCAAAAGTAATGTTTTACTCATTTCTCAAAAATTATATAGCATTTCAGGCAAACATGTTTCAAAAAGGAAGTTTTTCATCGTGACCATCTTTATACCATGGTATAGTTTTGTGCAAATCTGTTTTGTGCAAAAATAATAAATAAATGAATTGTTCAGTCTTTTACCACCAATGTTATGCGCACCCTTTGATCGCACCTCCTTTTAAGGGCAAGGGGAACCTTACCATTTTTTTCTGAGCAGACTGTTATCAGAAACTATGAATTATTTTCCTGAGAAACTGTACCCCAAAAAATCATTTTGTGGATGTTAGTAATGTGTTATTTGGTTGTGTTGTGTGTTTGTAAGAAAACAGTCCAATTTGCAATACATTATTGGAAGAAGAAAAAACGTGGCCTTTCCAGTGTTCGGTGTAGAAAAAAATATATAATATTGTGAAATTTATTCCTGGTGTTTTTATCATCACAGTAGGAAGGTAGTCCACTTAAACCTATGAGTCTACCAGATCATGTGCCAATTAAAGTAACTCTTGTCTTATCGTTTTAAAAACTATGCTGTGAGATTTTTTAGAAGTCATACCCGTGTCTGACTCATCAGCAAAAAACAAAGACTTCACTGCTTCAAAATGATGTGAAGAAATTAACACCGTGTCTAAATATGTGGCAAGTTGTTCTGTGTATAATGAAATGTGACGAAGTTTGCATGAATTTAGTGAATACATTCCACCTATTTTCGTTACAATACTGTTTATTGTAGGATTATTACTATACCCGTGTTATAGAGTGCATTCATTTTCTACAGTGTATTGTGTAGGGTAATACGTTAATCACGAGTAATGGCATTGCGGTCATGAAATAGTGCAGTATCGAATAGTGCAGTATCGAATAATAAATCAAACAAATGCCGATAGACTGAGGTTGTAACTTTGAAGTTTTTATTATCACGTTTACTATGGATAAAACAAATCGTGTTCTGCCAGGGAGGAGAAATATAAGACTTGTTTTATGTCTCTGGTGAAACAAGTAGCTGTTATTTCTTTAGCTACTAAGAAATCCTGTTCGTTGATCTACTTCTCTGGTGCTTTTTCTGAAGCTCTTTGTCAGCTTGTGAAATGCTCTTCATTCTGCTGCCTTCTTCTTGGGCCTCGATATTTGGGCCGTGCTCTTTTATCAATGGCTCGTATAAGTAATACTAATAATATTGAAGTCTTATATAGCGCACGTATCCAACAATAAGGTGCTAAAGTTGTTGGAACAATGAGAGACATCTTTAAAGCCGGGTTGGGATTTTTGTTTTATGAATTATGAGACCCATTATAGGGGTTTACAAGGTGCTGCGGTGCCATCGGCAGCCACTGCCAGAAACACCGGGGCAAACCCCTTCACTTAAAATCTGCTTCCTCTTCTAACTCTGAGCAATGCTCCTGCCTCGTTCCCAAAGCAACCTTTTTAAGATTGTCAAACGTATGCCCTAAACAAAAACGAATAGACCTTGTCGATTTGTTGTTGTTTTCTCTTTTTCTTAAGTGACATGGTAGTTGTACATTCCAGGGCACACACGAAATAATTTTCACGGATATGACATAAAAGTTTGCTTATTAGATATAACTTTTCTCACCCCAAGGTTTTCCTCATCATTGAATTAGTAATAGTTGTAAAGTTCAGGGGAATCTTATCTATTTAGTTTTTCAAAAGTCACCATCTTGTTCTTATTTCTTAGAATGGTCGTCCACTTTAAAAAGTTGACTATTCCTCTGTCCTCCTTAATTAGTGTGAGTCAGATCCGTACAATACCAAAACACGAGCAGACTATCCTGCCACCAGAGCCTCGATTCCGTTACAATTATTTATAACGGGGAAAAACCAAAATGTCTGCTCCAATATTAAGGAACCTCATACACGCATTGAGTTCACAAATGAGACAAAATGTTGGTTTTTAGATAACATTTATTCCTATTATTAAACATACTTATAATTGCTGCAGTAATAAGTGTTTCCGAACTTAGATAAAACCAGGGTTCATGTTGAGGGACAGTGAGAGAATCCTGGTTCTTGGTATGGGGCTACGGCGGTGTAGACTCCTCCCATCCAAGCTTTTAGTCAAAATATCCAATGGGGATTTTTCCCCCGTGAAAGGTCCTTCTGTAAAAAATAAAAAACTGGTGGCATTTCTCATCACCGATTAGTTCAATAATTCAATCCCGTTATTTCTGAAATATTTGTCTAGATCCTATAATTCCCAACTGGTCTTATTAGCCAGAACAATCACTTGCAGTTCGGAGCGTGTGATTGACAGATGAGCCTATTATGCAAAACTGGATCCATGATTTTGGTTTGTGAATCAAAATCATGACGGTTACGATTATACAAAATCACTTAACGATGCCAAGATACAAGATGGTTCAAATCTCTCTCTCTTAAAGAAAACCAAAGCAATCCACAAATTCCATTAAGTTTTACCTAAACTAAGATCTTGTTCATTATATCCAGACCAGTAATACAACCGCATGGGAGTAGGGGGAGGGGAAAAGTCAAGGTCAACTGATGTCAAAGTTCACGTGATGATCTCACAAATTCATTGACCCTTGCGCGGCACCCCTTTTCTGAGTCTCCTAACTGATTTTTCTAAAAGCTTCTTGAGAAATGACCCGATGGTAACTAAGGGGGGCACCCTCCTCCCTTCCCACTCCAATAAGCTGCAGTACCGGTTACCCACCATGGCACTGAGTAAACTCAAGCTGGTGTTCGGACTAAAAACAATGGAATCGTGTGCGTTTGGGTGACTTCAAATTCCTTCACTCCAAAAGTATAATCGCTGTGAATGGCAATCTTTACTGGTTGAAAGAAAGCCACCGGTAGTTTCTGTCTGTCTGTTCGTAGTCATGGCGCGACAGAGCAAAAGTACCGGTTATATTACAAATATCATTCGCAGATGACAACTAAAAAATAATAAATTAGAGACAATGAAGTCTTCATCACACTCCTATGTGTGGTAAATACTGAGTACAATTTGTACAGATGAAGGGGACAAACATGGCAGGGATTTATGCTGACTCTACTTAGATAGAAGACAAAAAGGTCCACATCCAAAAGACAGAACTCCAAAACGTCTCTGGGTTTTTGAATTTCTCGGAGAGAAAATGAAAGAGTCCGCTGTGGGATCTATGGGAAGAGTAGATACCGGAATCTACTCTTGACTATTCAAGGATGAAGTTTTTGTGAGATTGCATCGTGGGCTGGCTCCAGGGCTGACCGGCTCAAGTCCAAGTCACGGCCGATGGTTAGGCGAGCAGTGTACTAGGAGGGGGTCTTAAATTCTAAAACTTTTTATTTTTTTGAAAAAGAACCTGAAAATACTATTTTTGCTTTTACCTACAGAGATAAAAAGATGTTAGAAATATGATGGGGGAGATTTCGTAGTTGTCTGATCTTGAAAAGAGTATGCCTACTCTTGTCAAGGTCATGTGATGAAATGAAAATTATGCGCAATAATTTCATTCCAAGTGTCAGCGTCTCAGCTTTGCCATCATTAGCTTCACACCAAGAAAGTTCAAAGATGCAATTTGGTTGTTTCTAGACGAAAGACCTGATAAGAAGATAAGTTATTTAAAATAACTACGTGAAGATGAATAAAACGTCTGTCGGAAGACGTTCAGTCAACAAAACGTTTATTGTTGACATGGGACCGGAGCATGCAGTATCTACATTTTGTTTTGGAAAAACAAAAGAAATGAAACTGTAGACACTGTAGGAAACTTAAAGGTGCGTTGATTATGTTGAATGTAGATTTAAATATTCAACTTCGATTGGCTTATATTAACTGTTCCTATTGAAATATGACACTCAAGCTCTAAAGTTGAATGCGGTTATGTATAAAAGGAAAACAGACAGATTGTTGATGTTGTTGCTATGCAAAGGCATCCAGATGTTCAGCTCAAGAAAGTCAACCACAAAGAGCAAATTATCAGGAAGTATTCTCAAAGATGAGGTCCGTGCTCGGGGTACGGCTAATGGTTTGCCTCGCTATGAATCTGGTACTGCCAGATTCTCATGCCATGAACCACAGCGAGGCAAAGAAAAAAAAACACCGCACCCCTAGAGATAAATCCGAAGGAGAATAAAACCCAATAATTTGACATTTATTTTACAATCGAGCTTTGACAAATGAAGACATTCAAGTTATCCGCCTGTTCCCCCCTTAACCGAGATCTCAACGAGAACAAGTTACTGGGCCAACCGATTTATGATTGAGAAAGGAGACTAGAAACAGCAAAGAAGAAGAAATGGACCTTCTTGGTGCTAGAAAACTGTGACAAAGCTGACAGGCGCTGCTAACCTAAGATGTACTTAACTTTTTTAAACGTCAAGTACAATAAATGTCTAATTTCTTAAACTACCTGAATAAATTTCAAATGAAACGACCTGCCGAAAAACTAATGGTCTTGAAATTTCCTAGTTTAAATTGAATTGAATCAGTTCACCTAGTTGCACTTTTTGTGCACTGATTTCCTATAGAAACTTAGTTTGCACTGATTTCCTATAGAAACTTAGTTTATTATACTTCAATCGTAATATGGACGGATTTGATCATTACACTGCGTTAAGTAACAACTGGTCTTAAACAAAATACCAGCCCAGAGCCAGCACCACTTTGCTGAGCGAGAGAAAAAGACAAGGAAAAAAGAAGCATCATCAGCATAAATAACTGCCATTCCTAAATGCAGCAGTATGTTTAATAAGTCCAGGACCGTTGTATGGAAGCGAAGTCTTGTAAAATGATGATTATCTAGTTGAAAAGAGGGACGCCCTGTTGGAAGAGCTCCATCTGGTGTGCGAGCATCTGCTCTTGTAATTCCGGAGGGATGCTGTTCAGGAACTTTAGTGATGAGAGGAAAATGGAAATGATGGCGGGAAGTTCAAAATAGGAAAGGACGGAATGGTGGCATATTCAAGTTAAATAACGAGTGAAGAGAGACATTGGAAGGAGTCTGGTGCAGGGAATTTACAACAATTGGGAAAAGATGGAAATTTGAAACATTTTCGAAGGGCTCTGCGCCCAAGGAAATTCAAAGGATTCAAAACACGATGACAAAGAAGATGGGAAAGGAGGGCTTTGGATTAATGAGGGCATTCCATGGGACGATTTTGGGAATATAAGCTATTACGCCATTAGATTTACACCATTAGAATGCATCTGATATAAACTTGCAGTTATGTTCTTCTGTTTGAAGTTAAAGTTATGTCAAAATGTTTTGTTTAGATTACAAAGTTGGAACAGTTATTCAGCAAATTGCTAATAGTACCGTGACTTCAACACATGCAAACTGTGGTTTATTAAACAAAATTCTCCCTGTTGTATTTCTTACCTCGTCTGAGTTGAGAACGACGAATCCTGGTCCTTCTCCTGGGACCATACCCAGGAGTTCAGGCATGTTGATATCGGCCTCAAGAGGCTCCTCGGCATCCTGAAAAAAAAACAAGGAAACAACAATTTCATAAAACTTTTTTTTTGTTTTTTCGTAATTTAAGAATTGAGGTTATTGCAGTGACCGTCGTTCTTTTGAATTTCTTCACCATCACAGTTTATACAGGTCCCTATCAATACCGGTTTATGTATATTTTTTGCGGAAATTGTACCCCTTTTCTCATGAATGGATTTTTTTTTCAACAAGTAACAGTGACATTATTTTGTAGTTTAAGAAAGATTGCGTTTGAAAATATTGAAAATAACTTTGTGACAAGAAGACATTTTTATTAGTATGATAAGTATTACAAATTCAAGTGAACCATCGAATAACAGTTTGATTCCAATATTATTTTGAAATCAATAATTTCAACCCCATGTTTTATCACCCCTTCAGTGAATTGTTTGAGATTTTGGGTTGTTTTTTTATTGTAAAGCTGTCATGTTCTTTTTACATCATCGACCGCGTTGAAGTTGTAGACCGCGGGGTGTGGTGCCTGGATCGTCCCGAGAAGTTCTCGGGCGTCGCTCAGAGCCTCCATGGGATTGTCCTGCAAAGAGGGAAGTAATGAAAGCAGTGGTCATGTTCCTTGTGTGTATTAACGTTCAATGAATCAAGATGAAGAATGTGCCAAACTACTTTTAGATTCAAGCTTCACGTTCACAGATGAAGAAAACAATGTTTGGGCTTAGTTCTAAGGTTTGCATGGTGGATTTTCAAAAGAAAATTAGTGTATAATTTGTATAATTTGTCATTGGCTGCCATTGCTCAAGTTTTGTCATTGCTCTACTACTCATCTTTCGCTGGGTGTAGGGAAGTGGGGGTCAGAAATGAAACTGGTTTCGAGAACTCGTTAAGGTTTCGGATCTGTTAGGTTTCGTTTGGTTGATAATAGCTTAAGTATAGATGTTATTAAACTTGGACCTTGATGAGTACAAGTCAGCAAAATGGTTGGTTGAAGTTGGCTTTTGTTTGTTAGGAGAACTGATTCATGAGCATAGAGTTGAGGGTAAGCCTAGGTTACTTGGACGAACCTTCAACTCCTGTCGAGCAATCTCAATGGCCTTCTCCTTGATCTTCCTCTGTCTGATCAGATCCTCAGAGATGGTGTCATCATGAAACGATCCACCGCGGAGGATATTGGCCACCTTGCGGGACAAACTGGGGTGAAGTGATGAGACAATAAACCAATCATTCATCATGAAGTACAACATTGTATTAATAAAACGAAGACACGAACAATATAGACCTGTAGACCCTTCTCACTATAGGTCTCCAGAAAAAACTTCTCCTGCTTGGGTTGTCAACAAAAAGTAACATGGAGCATCAGATCTTACAATGTCTATCTACATCGCTCAAATTTATGGCTACCGGTATTCTTAGTGAGGCAATTTGTTTTCCTTCTTCGCACAATGATAATAGTAAAAATACGAAATTAGACTCACCCACTATCGACGTCACTTTCCTTGATCTCACTAAAAGGAAACATTTGAAGTGGAAATACAATCAATGCAAACAAAATAATAATCATAATGATCAAAAATATATCTTGGAAAGCTTGATAATTACAGTTTTAGATTATAGAAACACTGGAGTCACATAAAGTAATAAATTGTCATCCATAGTTTTTCTCAACTTAGAGTAGACTAATAATTATTGTTTTTGACCCAGTCCTTATGTCTTGGCAGTTCCTTAAAATCATACAAGAATATAAAGGACGTCCTCTACGGTAACCTTGACAGTTCCTTAAATTTATAAAATAATAAAGTATGAAGTTTAAAAACATTGTAAATTTTGTATGAAAGATTGACAAAACGAAAACAAACGCAAAGTATTTGTTAATTTCCTGGACATTGATTCTTGATTTGACTTATTGCTTACATGATCTCCTCATCATGTTGATCCTGGGTCTTGTCTTCCTCTTGACGTCGATTAAGGTACCAGGTTGCACCCACAGCGATTGCTGCAGTAGCAGCCATCAATAAGTAACTGAGTTTACTGTAAAATACAAGTAGTAAACTTATTCACGTAAGCGTCTATAAAAGCCAGTTGGCATTTGGCAATTTTTTAAATGAAAGGAAAAAAATCTAAAATACAAGCATTTACCTCATGAAAATTAGTCATCCTTAATCATATCTCTCTATGTATTTTGGTTATTGGATTATTATTTTTTTCTTCTTTTTTTCACACACTATTACAACTCATTTTTCCCGCTCCTTTCAGATATTCATGCCCACCAGCAATCCATACTTTTTCACCAACTCCTGATTTCAGACGTAAAAAACAACAACGAAATTTCCTTCAACATAATTTTCCTATAGCGACCCCAACCACTATTCCAGTGCCAGCCACCCACCACCACCCATCGTCTACTCACTGATCTCCATTCCCTTGCCCAATACCCATCAACCCACCTAGACCCGATTCATTCATCCACCAATACCTAGTCTCCCTTGAACCTCAACTCACACCCCACTACTCAACTCACCCGTCTGCCAATTCCTACTTTCACAAACTCATATGCTAACTAATGCTGCTATCTACTGCCCTCATTCACGCACCAATCTACTCAGCAAGCCAACTCAGTCCCCTCACCGTCAAAGTCATCCAACATGTCCGCCAAAGTTAAACCATTCCACAAAAGGTTCAACTCATCTTATAAAAAACAAACTACCATCCATCTGAACACCACTAATTTGCCTCCACCACACATACACATACTACACACATTTGTATCAAACGTAATGTACAACCAAAATCTCAAGTTATTACTCCCATCAAAAAATCCAGCCATCATTTTCTCTTCAAACGATCTGCCTACAGTATCCACCGACCCCCCCCCCATCCACAACCTCTTCCTCCCGTTCATCATAACACCCGCACAAAATCATCTTTATTTATCTGTTCCTGCCCGATAATCATTAGAAAAGTACGTAATTTAGTAAATAAAAACTTGTATATCTATTAAAAGTCGAATTTACCCCATATCTGAGTCTTTCCGCAACAAAATTCACGCTGAGAAAAATTGGAAGATGCGTGTATTGGCTCTGAAAGCTAGCGATGGATGTGAAGATATGACGTAATTTTGCTTGGCTGCATTATATACACACACCAACTTGTTTCTAGGGACGAACAAGTTCGCGCGCTCATTGTCCTCTGCCATGTGATCGATGACGTACGAATAAATTAAACCTAGAAGCGCGCGTTCAAAATGAATAATTTGCCAACGTATCTCGGACGTCGCGTTGCGCACAGAATTTCGACTTAAAGCTTAAAATTTTAACATCATCGGTTTAGATTCATAAGAGCCTATGGACAAGATTTCAAACTTACCCTGTGTTTTGAAGCCGTTTTGGGTGCACCTACGTTTGGGCACAAAACTACTATATGTAAAAGCTTGACATTTTGTAGGCCCTCTCGACGGCCGTCAACGCCTTTGTTTCTTTGTATACCGGTACACTATCAAATCAAATTTCGTGACTTCTTTGTGATCGTGACACAATGACCGCGACCGTATGATGATGAGACTAGACTGTGAACGTAACCACCAACCCGTACCCGGCCCGTACTTGTGCGTGCGTCAGATGTACTCGCGGAACAGCAGTCGCGTGCGTATTAACCACCCCTTGCACAACGCGCAGCGCACTTACACGCACCTGTCCGTCAGCCACTTTGGGAGTCAAAAAGTATTGACTAATAACGCGCATTGTGCGGGGGTGCGTTCTGCGTTGCGAATGCACGCCTAATGCATAGATATAGAATACTAATGATGATGCACAACTCGTGCTGGCAAAGTGTTCTTTAAAAACGCTCCGCAGTCGAGAGTCACGTACATTAAAAAAAAATTTCTGCCCACGAAGGCATCAAACAATTCCACTATTTAGATTCTACTTTTGTCTCTATGATTAGATTCTACTTTCTTCAAATAAAGATAAGTACTGTGAACCTTTACAAGAATCAAACAAACTGATGGGCACATAATAATGATTATTACTACCCATGTTATAGAGTGCATTCATTTTCAACAGTGTATTGTGTAGGGTAATACGTTAGTCAGGAGTAACGACATTGCGGTCATGAAATAGTGCAGTAACGAATAGTGCAGTATCGAATAATAAATCAACCAAATGCCGATGCTAGAACTGAGTTTGTAACTTTGAAGTTTTTATAATCACGTTTCCTATGGATAAAACAAGTTGTGTTCTGTCAGGGAGGAGAAATTTAAGACTTGTTTTATGTCTCTGGTGAAAAAAAGTAGCTGATATGTCTTGACTAAGAAATCCTGCTCTTTGATGCATACTTCTCTAGTGCTTTTTTCTGAAGCTCTTTGTCAGCTTATGAAATGCTCTTCATTCTGCTGCCTTCTTCTTGGGCCTTGATATTTGGGCCGTGCTCTTCATCAAGGGTTCGTATTAATGATATTGTCTTATATAGCGCACGTATCCAACAATGAGGTGCTAAAGTTTCTTGATTAATGAGAGACACCTTTAAAGCCTGGTTTGGGTTTATTGTTTATGAATTATGAGACCCATTATAGGGGATTACAAGGTGCTGCGGTGTCATGCGCAGCCACTGCCAGAAACACCGGGGCAAACCTCTTCACTTAAAATCTGCTTCCTCTTCTTCTAACTCTCAGCAATTCTCCTGCCTCGTTCCCAAGGCAACTTTGTCATATTCTCAGAATGCCCTGAACAAAAAAGGATAGATCATGACGATTTGTTGTTGTTGTTGTTGTTTGTTTTGTTTTTGTTCTTTTTAAATGACATTGTAATTGTACACTCAGGGCATTTATAAGTCCACCCACAAGATAATTTTCACGGACAAGATCAAAGTTTGCTGATTTCTTATCACAAGGTTTTTCTAATCATTGAATTAATAGTAAAGTTAAGGAGAATCTTATCTATTCAATTTTTCAAAAGTCACCATCTTGTTCTTATTTCTTATAATGGTCGGGCGTCCGCTTTAAAATTTGACAATTCCTCCTTCCTCCTTGTTAATCAATGTGAGTCAGATATCTGCATTACCAAAAAATGAGCAGACTATCCTGCCACCAGAGCCTCGATTTGGTTACCATTATTTATAACGGGGGAAATCCAAAATGTCTGCTCCAATATAAAGGAACCTCACACACACAATGAATTCACAAATGAGACAATTTTTTTGTTTTTAGATAAAATTTATTCCTATTATTAAACATACTTATAATTGCTGCAGTAATAAGTGTTTCCGAACTTAGATAAAACCAGGGTTCATGTTGAGGAACAGTGAGAGAACCCTGGTTCTTGGTATGGGGCTACGGCGGTGTAGACTTCTCCCATCCAAGCTTTAAGTCAAAATATCCAATGGGGATTTTTCCCCCGTGAAAGGTCCTTCTGTAAAAAAATAAAAACTGGTGGCATTTCTCATCACCGATTAGTTCAAAAATTCAATCCCGTTAATATTTGTCTAGATCCTATGATTCCCAACTGGTCTTGGTAGCCAGAACAATCACTTGCAGTTCGGAGCGTGTGATTGACAGATGAGCCTAATATGCAAAACTGGATCCATGTTTTTGATTTGTGAATCAAAATCATGACGGTTACGATTATACAAAATCACTTTACGATGCCAAGAAACAAGATGGTTCAAATCTCTCTCTCTTAAAGAAAACCAAAGCAATCCACAAATTCCATTAAGTTTAAACTAAACTAAGATCTTGTTCAATATATCCAGACCAGTAATACAACCGCATGGGAGTAGGGGGAGGGGAAAAGTCAAGGTCAACTGATGTCAAAGTTCACATGATGATCTCACAAATTCATTGACCCTTGCGCGGCACCCCTTTTCTGAGTCTCTCAACTGATTTTTTCTACAAGCTTCTTGAGAAATGACCCGATGGTAACTAGGGGGGGGCACCCTCCTCCCTTCCCACTCCAATTAGCTGCAGTACTGGTTACCCACCATGGCACTGAGTAAACTCAAGTTGGTGTTCGGACTAAAAACAATGGAATCGTGTGCGTTTTGGTGACTTCAAATTCCTTCACTCCAAAAGTATAATCGCTGTGAATGGCAATCTTTACTGGTTGAAAGAAAGCCACCGGTAGTTTCTGCCTGTCTGTTCGTAGTCATGGCGCGACAGAGCAAAAGTACCGGTTATAATACAAATATCATTCGCAGATGACAACAAAAAATAATAAATTAGAGACAAGGAAGTCTCCATCACACTCCTATGTGTGGTAAATACTGAGTACAATTTGTACAGATGAAGGGGACAAACATGGCAGGGATTTATGCTGACTCTACTTAGATATAAGACAAAAAGGTCCACATCCAAAAGACAGAACTCCAAAACGTCTCTGGGTATTTTGAATTTCTTGGAGAGAAAATGAAAGAGTCCGTTGTGGGATTCATGGGAAGAGTAGATACCGGAATCTACTCTTGACTATTCAAGGATGAAGTTATTGTGAGATTGCATTGTGGGCTTGGCTCCAGGGCTGACCGGCTCAAGTCCAAGTCACGGCCGATGGTTAGGCGAGCAGCGTACTAGGAGGGGTCTTAAATTCTATAACTTTTTTTTTTGGAAAAAGAACCTGAAAATTCTATTTTTGCTTATACCTAGAGAGAGAAACAAAAGATGTTATAAAGATGGGGGAGATTTCGTAGTTGTCTAATCTTGAAAAGAGTAGGCCTACTCTTGTCAAGGTCACGTGATGAAATGAAAATTATGCGCAATAATTTTAATTCCAAGTGTCAGCGTCTCAGCTTTGCCATCATTAGCTTCACACCAAGAAAGTTGAAAGATGCAATTTGGTTGTTTCTAGACGAAAGACCTGATAAGAAGATAAGTTATTTAAAATAACTACGTGAAGATGAATAAAACGTCTGTCGGAAGACGTTCAGTCAACAACACGTTTATTGTTGACATGGGACCGGAGCATGCAGTATCTACATTTTGTTTTGGAAAAACAAAAGAATTGAAACTGTAGACACTGTAGGAAACTAAAAGGTGCGTTGATTATGTTGAATGTAGATCTTAAATATTCAACTTCGAAACGCAAAAAGGAAAAGCTAAGAAAATTTGAACAGAAGTCGATTGGCTCATACTAACTGTTTGTATTGAAATATGACACTCAAGCTCTAAAGTTGAATGCGGTTATGTATACAAGGAAAACAGACAGATTGTTGATGTTGTTGCTATGCAAAGGCATCCAGATGTTCATGCAGCTCAAGAAAGTCAACCACAAAGAGCAAATTATCAGGAAGTATTCTCAAAGATGAGGTCCGTGCTCGGGGTACGGCTAATGGTTTGCCTCGCTGTGAATCTGGTACTGCCAGATTCTCAATGCATGAACCACAGCGAGACAAAGAAAAAAAACACCGCACCCCTAGAGATAAATCCGAAGGAGAATAAAACCCAAGAATTTGACATTTATTTTACAATCGAGCTTTGACAAATGAAGACATTCAAGTTATCCGCCTGTTCCCCCTTAACCGAGATCTCAACGAGAACAAGTTACTGGGCCAACCGATTTATGATTGAGAAAGGAGACTAGAAACAGCAAAAAAGAGGAAATCGACCTTCTTGGTGCTAGAAAACTGACAAAGCTGACATGCGCTGCTAACCTAAGATGTACTTAACTTTTGTTAACGTCAAGTACAAATAAATATCTAATTTCTTAACCTACTACCTGAATAAATTTCAAATGAAACGACCTGCCGAAAAAACTATTGGTCTTAAAATTTCCTAGTTTAAATTGAATTGAATCAGTTCACCTAGTTGCACTTTTTGTGCACTGATTTCCTATAGAAACTTAGTTTATTATACTTCAATCGTAATATGGACGGATTTGATCATTACACTGCGTTAAGTAACAACTGATCTTAAACAAAATACCAGCCCAGAGCCAGCACCACTTTGCTGAGCGAGAGAAAAAGACAAGGAAAAAGAAGCATCATCAGCATAAATAACTACCATTCCTAAATGCAGCAGTATGTTTAACAAATCCAGGACCGTTGTATAGAAGCGAAGTCTTGTAAAATGATGATTATCTAGTTGAAAAGAGGGACGCCCTGTTGGAAGAGCTCCATCTGGTGTGCGAGCATCTGCTCTTGTAATTCCGGAGGGATGCTGTTCAGGAACTGTATGAGGGGAAAATGGAAATGATGGCGGGAAGTTCAAAATAGGAAAGGACGGAATGGTGGCATAGTCAAGTTAATTAACGAGCGAAGAGAGACATTGAAAGGAGTCTGGTGCAGGGTGTTTACAATAATTGGGAAAAGATGCGCCCAAGGAAATTCAAAGGATTCAAAACACGATGACAAAGAAGATGGGAAAGGAGGGCTTTGGATTAATGAGGGCATTTGATGGGACGATTGGGGGAATGCCATTACACCATTAGATTTACGCCCTTAGAATGCATCTGATATAAACTTGCAGTTATGTTCTTCTGTATGAAGTAAAAGTTACGTCAGAATGTTTATTTTCGATTACAAAGTTGAACAGTTATTCAGCGAAATGTTAATAGTACCGTGACTTCAACACATGCAAACTGATTTTATTATTGTTTTCTCCCTGTTGTATTTCTTACCTCGTCTGAGTTGAGAACGACGAATCCCGGTCCTTCTCCTGGGACCATACCCAGGAGTTCAGGCATGTTGATATCGGCCTCAAGAGGCTCCTTGGCATCCTGAAAAAGGGAAACAAATGTTCCAGAAACATTTATTTTGTTAATTTTTGTAATTTGAGAATTGGGTTCCTGGCAGTGATCATCGTTCTTTCAAATCTCTTCACCATCACAGCGTATATCAATACCGGTTTATGTATATTTTTTGGCGGAAATTGTACCCTTTTCTCGTGAATGGCCTTTTTTCAACAGGTAGCCTAACAGTGACATTATTTTGTAGTTCAAGAAAGATTGCTTTTGAAAATGTTGAAAATAACTTTGTGACAAGAGGACATTTTTATTAGTATGATAAGTATTACAAATCCAAGTGAACCATCGAATAACAAATTGATCCCAATATTATTTTGAAATCAATAAGTCCAACCCCATGTTTTATCACCCCTTCAGTGAATTGTTTAAGGTTTATTTTTCTAAGCTGTCATGTTCTTTTTACATCATCGACCGCGTTGAAGTTGTAGACCGCGGGGTGTGGTGCCTGGATCGTCCCGAGAAGTTCTCGGGCGTCGCTCAGAGCCTCCATGGGATTGTCCTGCAAAGAGGGAAGTAATGAAAGCAGTGGTCATGTTCCTTGTGTGTATTAATGTTCAAAGAATCAAGATGAAGAATGGGCCAGACTACTTTTAGTTTCAAGCCTCGCTTTCATAAAAGGAAAAACATGTTTGGGCTTAGATCTAAGGTTTGCATGATGGGTTTTCAAAAGAAATTGTCTGTAGAGTTTAGTTTGTTGGTTTATAATACACAGTTGTAAACAGTTGCTTTTGGGCTTTGGTCTTGTTTGTTTCACTTGAAAATTTAAAAAACTTGTATGACAATTTCGGATGTAGTTGGTTTGTTGTTCCTTTATATTTGCCACTGGATGTACATGTATACCTTCATTGTCTGCATTGATGTATAATTTGTCATTTGCTGCCATTGCTCAAGTTTTGTCATTGCTCTACTACTCATCTTTCGCTGGGTTTAGGGAAGTGGGGGTCAGAAATGAAACTGGTTTCGAGAACTCATTAAGGTTTTGGATCTGTTAGGTTTCGTTTGCTTGATAATAGCTTAATGTCTTGATAAAATTGGACCTTGATGTATACAAGTCAGCAAAATGGTTGGTTGAAGTTGGCTTTTGGTTGTAAGGGAGAAATGATTCATGAACATAGAGTTGTGGGTAAGCCTAGGTTACTAGGACCAACCTTCAACTCCTGTCGAGCAATCTCAATGGCCTTCTCCTTGATCTTCCTCTGTCTGATCAGATCCTCAGAGATGGTGTCATCATGAAACGATCCACCGCGGAGGATATCGGCCACCTTGCGGGACAAACTGGGGTGAAGTGATGAGACAATAAACCAATCATTCATCATGAAGTACAACATTGTATTAAAAAAACGAAGACACGAACAATATAGACCTATAGACCCTTCTCACTATAGGTCTCCAGAAAAAAACTTCTCCTGCTCGGGTTGTCAACAAAAAGTAACATGGAGCATCAGTTCTTACAATGTCTATCTACATCGCTCAAATTTATTGCTACCGGTATTCTTAGTGAGGCAATTTGTTTTCCTTCTTCGCACAATGATAATAGTAAAAACGAAATTAGACTCACCCACTATCGACGTCACTTTCCTTGATCTCACTAAAAGGAAACATTTGAAGTGGAAATACAATCAATGCAAACAAAATAATCATAATGATCAAAAATATCTCTTGGAAAGCTTGATAATTACAGTTTTAGATTATAGAAACACTGGAGTCACAGAAAGTAATAAATTGTCATCCTATATTTGTTCTCAACTTAGAGTAGACTAATAATTAATGTTGTTGACCCATTCCAACTGTCTTGGCAGTTCCTTAAAATCACACAAGAATATAAAGGACGTCCTCTACGGTAACCTTGACAGTTCCTTAGATTTATAAAATAATAAAGTATGAAGTTTAAAAACATTGTACATTTTGTATGAAAGATTGACAAAAAGGAAACAAAAGTATTTGTAAAGTTCTCGGACATGGATTCTTGATTTGACTTATTGCTTACATGATCTCCTCATCATGTTGATCCTGGGTCTTGTCTTCCTCTTGACGTCGATTAAGGTACCAGGTTGCACCCACGGTGATTGCTGCAGTAGCAGCCAACAACAAGTAACTGAGTTTACTGTAAAATGCAAGTAGTAAACTTATTCACGTTAGCGTCCATAAAAGCCAGTTGGCATTTGGCAATTTTAAAAATAAAAGGACAAAAAAAAAACCTTTTACCTCATGAAAAATAGTCTTCCTTAATATAGTCATAACTCTCTATGTGTTTTGGTTATTGGTTGTTTTTTCTTTTCTTTTTTTCTATTACTTTTTTTCACACACTTTTACAACTCATTTCCCCGCTCCCTTCATATATTCATGCCCACCAGCTATCCATACTTTTTCACCAACTCCTGATTTCAGACGTAAAAAAACCCCTGAAATGTCCTTCAACATAATTTTCCTATAGCGACCCGTACCACTATTCCAGTTTCAGCCACCCACCACACTCATCGTCTACTCACTGATCTCCATTCCCTTGCCCAATACCCATCAACCCACCTAGACCCGATTCATTCATCCTAGTCTCCCTTGAACCTCAACTCACACCCCACTACTCAACTCACCCTTCTGCCAATTCCTACTTTCACAAACTCATATGCTAACTAATGATGCTAACTACTTCCCTCATTCTTCCAGCAATCCAGCAAGCCTACTCAGTTCCCGCGCAAAGTCATCCAACATGTCCGCCAAAGTTAAACCATTCCACAAAGGTTCAACTCGTTTTATAAAAACAACAAACTACCATCCATCTGAACACCACTAATTTGCCTCCACCACACATACACATACTACACACATTTGTATCAAACGTAATGTACAACCAAAATCTCAAGTTATTACTCCAATCAAAAAATCCACCCATCATTTTCTCTTCAAACGATCCGCCTACAGTATCCACCGACCCCCCCCCCACCCACAACCTCTTCCTCCCGTTTATCATAACACCCGCACAAAATCATCTTTATTTATCTGTTCCTGCCTGATAATCATTAGAAAAGTATGTAATCTTAGTAAATAAAAACTTGTATATCTATTAAAAGTCAAATTTACCCCATATCTGAGTCTTTCCGCAACAAAATTCACGCTGAGAAAAATTGTAAGATGCGTGTATTGGCTCTGAAAGCTAGCGATGGATGTGAAGATATGACGTAATGTCGCTATGCTGCATTATACACACACCAACTTGTCTCCAAGGACGAACAATTTCGCGCGCTCATTGTCCTCTACCATGTGATCGATGACGTACGAATAAATTAAACCTATACAAGCGCGCGTTCAAATGAATAATTTGCCAACGTATTTCGGACGGTGCGTTTGCGCACAGAATTTCGACTTTCAAGTTTAAAAGTTTTAACATCATCGGTTTGGATTCATAAGAGCCTATGGAAAGGATTTTCAAACTTACCCTGCGTTTTGAAGCCGTTTGGGTGCACCTACGTTTGGGCACCAAACTGCTATATGCAAAAGTTTGACATTTTGTAGGCCCTCTCGACGGCCGTCAACGCCTTTGTTTCTTTGTATACCGGTACACTATCAAATCAAATTTCGTGACTTCTTTGTGATCGTGACACAATGACCGCGACCGCACGATGATGAGACTAGACTGTGAACAACCAACCCGTACTTGTGCGTCAGATGTACTCGCGGAACAGCAGTCGCGCGCGTATTAACCACCCCTTGCACAACGCGCAGCGCAATTACACACACCTGTCCGCCAGCAACTTTGGGAGTCAAAAGGTATTGACTTATAACGCGCATTGTGTGGGGGTGCGTTCTGCGTTGTGAATGCACGCCTTATGCATAGATATAGAATACTAATGATGTTGCACAACTCGTGCTGGCATGCAAAGTGTTCTTTAAAAACGCTCCGCAGTCGAGAGTCACGCACATTTAAAAAAATGTCTGCCCACGAAGGCATCAAACAATTCCACTATTTAGATTCTACTTTTGTCTCTATGATTAGATTCTACTTTCTTCAAATAAAGATAAGTACTGTGAACCTGTACAAGAGTCAAACAAACTGATGGGCACATAATAATGATTATTACTACCCGTGTTATAGAGTGCATTCATTTTCAACAGTGTATTGTGTAGGGTAATACGTTAGTCACGAGTAATGACATTGCGGTCATGAAATAGTGCAGTATAACGAATAGTGCAGTATCGAATAATAAATCAACCAAATGCCTATGCTATAAGACTGAATTTGTAACTTTAAAGTTTTTATAATCACGTTTCCTATGGAAAAAAACAATTTGTGTTCTGTCAGGGAGGAGAAATTTAAGACTTTTGTATGTCTCTGGTGAAACAAGTAGCTGTTATTTCTTGACTAAGAAATCCTGGTCTTTGATCTACTTCTTTGGTGCTTTTTCTGAAGCTCTTTGTCAGTTTGTGAAATGCTCTTCATTCTGCTGTCTTTTGGGCCTTGATATTTGGGCCGTGCTCTTTCATCAGGGGCTCGTATTAGTAATAATAACAATATTGAAGTCTTATATAGCGCACGTATCCAACAATAAGGTGCTAAAGTTGTTTGAACAATGAGAGACATCTTTAAAGCCGGGTTTGTGAATTCTTTAATGAATTATGAGACCCATTATAGGAGTTTACAAGGTGCTGCGGTGCCATCGGCAGCCACTGCCAGAATTACCGGGGCAAACCCCTTCACTTAAAATCTGCCTCCTCTTCTAACTCTGAGCAATGCTCCTGCCTCATTCCCAAGGCAACCTTTTTTAAAGGTTGTCATATTCTCAGAATGCCCTGAACAAAAACAGATAGACCATGTTGATTTTGTATTTTTTTTTATATATACTTTTTTATAATGACATTGTAGTTGTACATTCCAGGCATTTTCCAGGCCACCCACAAGACAATTTTCATGGATCACATAAAAGTTTGCTGATTAGATATCAAGTTTCTCACCCCAAGGTTTTTCTCATCATTACGTTAGTAGTAAAGTTCAGGACAATCGTATCTATTTAATTTTTAAAAAGTCACCATCTTGTTCTTAATTCTTAGAATGGTCGTCCACTTTAAAATTTGACAATTCCTCTGTCCTCCTTCTTAATCAGAGTCAGATCTCTGCATTACCAAAAACACGAGCAGAGCATCCTGCCATCAGAGCCTCGATTCCGTTACAATTATTTATAACGGGCGAAATCCAAAATGTCTGCACCAATATAAAGCAACCACACACACACAATGAATTCACAAATGAGACAAAATATTGGTTTTTAGATAAAATTTATTCCTATTATTAAACATACTTATAATTGCTGCAGTAATAAGTGTTTCCGAACTTAGATAAAACCAGGGTTCATGTTGAGGAACAGTGAGAGATCCCTGGTTCTTGGTATGGGGCTACGGCGGTGTAGATTTCTCCCATCCAAGCTTTTAGTCAAAATATCCAATGGGGATTTTCCCCCCGTGAAAGGTCCTTCTGTAAAAAATAAAAAACTGGTGGCATTTCTCATCACCGATTAGTTCAATAATTCAATTCCGTTATTTCTGAAATATTTGTCTAGATCCTATGATTCCCAACTGGTCTTATTAGCCAGAACAATCACTTGCAGTTCGGAGCGTGTGATTGACAGATGAGCCTATTATGCAAAACTGGATCCATGTTTTTGATTTGTGAATCAAAATCATGACGGTTACGATTATACAAAATCACTTAACGATGCCAAGAAACAAGATGGTTCAAATCTCTCTCTCTTAAAGAAAACCAAAGCAATCCACAAATTCCATTAAGTTTTAACTAAACTAAGATCTTGTTCATTATATCCAGACCAGTAATACAACCGCATGGGAGTAGGGGGAGGGGAAAAGTCAAGGTCAACTGATGTCAAAGTTCACGTGATGATCTCACAAATTCATTGACCCTTGCGCGGCACCCCTTTTCTGAGTCTCTCAACTGTTTTTTCTAAAAGCTTCTTGAGAAATGACCCGATGGTAACTAAGGGGAGCACCCTCCTCCCTTCCCACTCCAATTAGCTGCAGTACTGGTTACCCACCATGGCACTGAGTAAACTCAAGCTGGTGTTTGGACTAAAAACAATGGAATCGTGTGCGTTTTGGTGACTTAAAATTCCTTCACTCCAAAAGTATAATCGCTGTATAATCGCTGTGAATGGTTGAAAGAAAGCCACCGGTAGTTTCTGCCTGTCTGTTCGAAGTCGTGGCGCGACAGAGCAAAAGTACCGGTTATAATATAAATATCATTCGCAGATGACAAAAAAAATAATAATAAATTAGAGACAAGGAAGTCTCCATCACACTCCTATGTGTGGTAAATACTGAGTACAATTTGTACAGATGAAGGGGACAAACATGGCAGGGATTTATGCTGACTCTACTTAGATAGAAGACAAAAAGGTCCACATCCAAAAGACAGAACTCCAAAACGTCTCTGGGTATTTTGAATTTCTTGGAGAGAAAATGAAAGAGTCCGTTGTGGGATCTATGGGAAGAGTAGATACTGGAATCTACTCTTGACTATTCAAGGATGAAGTTATTGTGAGATTGCATCGTGGGCTTGGCTCCAGGGCTGACCGGCTCAAGTCCAAGTCACGGCCGATGGTTAGGCGAGCAGCGTACTAGGAGGGGGTCTTAAATTCTAAAACTTTTTATTTTTTTGAAAAAGAACCTGAAAATACTATTTGTACTTATATCTAGAGAGAGAGAAAAAGATGTTATAAAGATGGGGGAGATTTCGTAGTTATGTGATCTTGAAAAAGGCATGCCTACTCTTGTCAAGGTCATGTGATGAAATGAAAATTATGCGCAATAATTTTAATTCCAAGTGTCAGCGTCTCAGCTTTGCCATCATTAGCTTCACACCAAGAAAGTTGAAAGATGCAATTTGGTTGTTTCTAGACGAAAGACCTGATTAGAAGATAAGTTATTTAAAATAACTACGTGAAGATGAATAAAAACGTCAGTCGGAAGGCGTTCAGTCAACAAAACGTTTATTGTTGACATGGGACCGGAGCATGCAGTATCTACATTTTGTTTTGGAAAAACAAAAGAAATAAAACTGTAGACACTGTAGGAAACTAAAAGGTGCGTTGATTATGTTGAATGTAGATCTTAAACATTCAACTTCGAAACGCAAAAAGGAAAAGCTAAGAAAATTGGAACATAAGTCGATTGGCTCATACTAACTGTTTGTATTGAAATATGACACTCAAGCTCTAAAGTTGAATGCGGTTATGTATAAAAGGAAAACAGACAGATTGTTGATGTTGTTGCTATGCAAAGGCATCCAGATGTTCAGCTCAAGAAAGTCAACCACAAAAAGCAAATTATCAGGAAGTATTCTCAAAGATGAGGGCCGTGCTCGGGGTACGGCTAATGGTTTGCCTCGCTATGAATCTGGTACTGCCAGATTCTCATTCCATGAACCACAGCGAGGCAAAGAAGAAAAACACCGCACCCCTAGAGATAAATCCGAAGGAGAATAAAACCCAAGAATTTGACATTTATTTTACAATCGAGCTTTGACAAATGAAGACATTCAAGTTATCCGCCTGTTCCCCCCTTAACCGAGATCGCAACGAGAACAAGTTACTGGGCCAACCGATCTATGATTGAGAAAGGAGACTAGAAACAGCAATGAAGAAGAAATGGACCTTCTTGGTTCTAGAAAACTGTGACAAAGCTGACAAGCGCTGCTAACCTAAGATGTACTTAACTTTTTTTAACGTCAAGTACAAATAAATATCTAATTTCTTAACCTACTACCTGAATAAATTTCAAATGAAACGACCTGCCGAAAAAACTAATGGTCTTGAAATTTCCTAGTTTAAATTGAATTGAATCAGTTCACCTAGTTGCACTTTTTGTGCACTGATTTCCTATAGAAACTTAGTTTATTATACTTCAATCGAAACATGGACGGATTTGATCATAACACTGCGTTTAGTAACAACTGGTCTTAAACAAAATACCAGCCCAGAGCCAGCACCACTTTGCTGAGCGAGAGAAAAATACAAGGAAAAAAGAAGCATCATCAGCATAAATAACTGCCATTCCTAAATGCAGCAGTATGTTTAATAAGTCCAGGACCGTTGTATGGAAGCGAAGTCTTGTAAAATGATGATTATCTAGTTGAAAAGAGGGACGCCCTGTTGGAAGAGCTCCATCTGGTGTGCGAGCATCTGCTCTTGTAATTCCGGAGGGATGCTGTTCAGAAACTATAGTGATGAGGGGAAAATGGAAATGATGGCGGGAAGTTCAAAATAGGAAAGGACGGAATGGTGGCATAGCCAAGTTAAATAACGAGCGAAGAGAGACATTGAAAGGAGTCTGGGTGCAGGGAATTTACAACAATTTGGAAAAGATGGAAATTTGAAACATTTTCGAAGAGCTCTGTGACCAAGGAATTTCAAAGGATTCAAAACACGATGACAAAGAAGATGGGAAAAGAGGGCTTTGGATTAATGAGGGCATTTCATGGGACGATTGGGGGAATATAAACCATTACACCATTAGATTTACGCCCTTAGAATGCATCTGATACAAACTTGCAGTTATGTTCTTCTGTATGAAGTAAAAGTTATGTCAGAATGTTTTATTTCGATTACAAAGTTGAACAGTTATTCAGCGAAATGTTAATAGTACCTTGACTTCAACACATGCAAACTGTGATTTATTAATTGTTTCTCCCTGTTGTATTTCTTACCTCGTCTGAGTTGAGAACGACGAATCCCGGTCCTTCTCCTGGGACCATACCCAGGAGTTCAGGCATGTTGATATCGGCCTCAAGAGGCTCCTCGGCATCCTGAAAAAAGGAAACAATTAAAGTTTCAGAAACATTTTTTTGTTAATTTTCGCAATTTGAGAATTGGGTTCCTGGCAGTGATCATCGTTCTTTCAAATCTCTTCACCATCACAGCGTGAATCAATACCGGTTTATGTATAATTTTTTGCGGAAATTGTACCCTTTTCTCGTGAATGGCCTTTTTTCAACAGAGAGCCTACAGTGACATTATTTTGTAGTTTAAGAAAGATTGCTTTTGAAAATATTGAAAATAACTTTGTGACAAGAGGACATTTTTATTAGTATGATAAGTATTACAAATTCAAGTGAACCATCGAAAAACAGTTTGATCCCAATATTACTTTGAAATCAATAATTTCAACCCCATGTTTTATCACCCCTTCAGTGAATTGTTTGATATTTTGGGTTGTTTTTTTATTGTAAAGCTGTCATGTTCTTTTTACATCATCGACCGCGTTGAAGTTGTAGACCGCGGGGTGTGGTGCCTGGATCGTCCCGAGGAGTTCTCGGGCGTCGCTCAGAGCCTCCGTGGGATTGTCCTGCAAAGAGGGAAGTAATGAAAGCAGTGGTCATGTTCCTTGTGTGTATTAACGTTCAATGAATCAAGATGAAGAAGGGGCCAGACTACTTTTAGTTTCAAGCCTCACTTTCATAGAAGGAAAAACACGTTTGGGCTTAGTTCTAAAGTTTGCATGATGGATTTTCAAAAGGATAATTACTGTAAAGTTTAGTTTGTTGGTTTACACAGTCATTCACTTTTCTCACACTTGTTTGTTTCACTTGAAGTTTAAAAGAAAACTTGTATGACAATTTTGGATGTAGTTGGTTTGTTGTTCTAATTACCACTGGATGTATACCTTCATGGTCTGCATTGATAATTTGTATAATTTGTCATTGGCTCTACTCATTATCTTTCGCTGGGTGTATTGGAAATGGGGGTCAGATATGAAACTGGCCTCAGGACGCGTTGAGGTTTCGGATGTGTTAGGTTTCGTTTGGTTGATAATAGTTTATGTATAGGTGTTGATAAACTTGGACCTTGATGTATACAAGTCAGCAAAATGGTTGGTTGAAGTTGGTTGACTTCTTGGCTTTTGGTTGTTAGGGAGACCTGATTCATGAGCATAGAGTTGAGGGTAAGCCTAGGTTACTAGGACGAACCTTCAACTCCTGTCGAGCAATCTCAATGGCCTTCTCCTTGATCTTCCTCTGTCTGATCAAATCCTCAGAGATGGTGTCATCATGAAACGATCCACCGCGGAGGATATCGGCCACCTCACGGGACAAACTTGGGGTGAGGTGTTGAGACAATAAACCAATCATTCATCTTAAAGTACATCATTGTATTAAAAACAAACGAAGACACGAACAATATAGACCTATAGACGCACCCTTCTCACTATAGGTCTCCAGAAAAAAACTTCTCCTGCTTGGGTTGTCAAAAAAAAGTAACATGGAGCATCAGTTCTTACAATGTCTATCTACATCGCTCAAATTTATTGTTACCGGTATTCTTAGTGAGGCAATTTGTTTTCCTTCTTCGCACAATGATAATAGTAAAAACGAAATTAGACTCACCCACTATCGACGTCACTTTCCTTGATCTCACTAAAAGGAAACATTTGAAGTGGAAATACAATCAATGCAAACAAAATAATAATCATAATGATCAAAAATATATCTTGGAAAGCTTGATAATTACAGTTTTAGATTATAGAAACACTGGAGTCACAGAAAGTAATAAATTGTCATCCGGTATTTTTTCTCAACTTAGAGTAGACTAATAATTATTGTTGTTGACCCATTCCTACTGTCTTGGCAGTTCCTTAAAATCATACAAGAATGAAAAGGACGTCCTCTACGGTAACCATGACAGTTTCTTAAATTTATAAAATAATAAAGTAAACTATGAAGTTTAAAAAGATTGTACATTTTGTATGAAAGATTGACAAAACGAAAACAAACGCAAAGTATTTCGTAAATTTCCTGGACATTGATTCTTGATTTGACTTATTGCTTACATGATGTCCTCATCATGTTGATCCTGGGTCTTGTCTTCCTCTTGACGTCGATTGAGGTACCAGGTTGCACCCACAGTTATTGCTGCAGTAGCAGCCATCAACAAGTAACTGAGTTTACTGTAATTGCAAGTAGTAAACTTATTCACGTAAGCGTCCATAAAAGCCAGTTGGCATTTGGCAATTTTTAAAATGAAAGGAAAAAAATCTAAAATACAAGCATTTACCTCATGAAAATTAGTCATCCTTAATCATATCTCTCTATGTATTTTGGTTATTGGATTACTATTTTTTTCTTCTTTTTTTCACACACTATTACAACTCATTTTTCCCGCTCCTTTCATATATTCATGCCCACCAGCAATCCATACTTTTTTACCAACTCCTGATTTCAAACGTAAAAAACATCAACGAAATTTCCTTCAACATAATTTTCCCATAGCGACCCCAACCACTATTCCAGTTTCAGCCACCCACCACCACCCATCGTCTACTCACTGATCTCCATTCCCTTGCCCAATACCCATCAACCTATACTTAGGCCCGATTCATTCGTCCACCCATACCTAGTCTCCCTTGAACCTCAACTCACACCCTACTACTCAACACACCCGTCTGCCAATTCCTACTTTCACAAACTCATATGCTAACTAATGATGCTAACTACTTCCCTCATTCACGCACCAATCAACCCAGCAAGCCTACTCAGTCCCCTCACCCTCAAAGTCATCCAACATGTCCGCCAAAATCAAACCATTCCACAAAGGTTCAACTCATTTAAAAAAAAAAAAAAAAAAAAAACTACCATCCATCTGAATACCACTAATTTGCCTCCACCACACATACACATACCAGACACATTTGTATCAAACGTACAACCAAAGTCTCAAGTTATTAATCCCATAAAAAAAATCCACCCATCATTTTCTCTTCAAACAATCTGCCTACAGTATCCACCGACCCCCCCCCCCCCCCCCCACCCACAACCTCTTCCTCCCGTTTATCATAACACCCGCACAAAATCATCTTTATTTATCTGTTCCTGCCTGATAATCATTAGAAAAGTACGTAATCTTAGTAAATAAAAACTTGTATATCTATTAAAAGTCGAATTTACCCCATATCTGAGTCTTTCCGCAACAAAATTCACGCTGAGAAAAATTGTAAGATGCGTGTATTGGCTCTGAAAGCTAGCGATGGATGTGGCAGAATGACGTAATGTCGTTATGCTTCATAAACACACACACCAACTTGTTTCCAAGGACGAACAAGTTCGCGCGCTCATTGTCCTCTACCATGTGATCGATGACGTACGAATAAATTAAACCTATACAAGCACGCGTTCAAAATGAATAATTCGCCAACGGATCTCGGACGGTGCGTTTGCGCACAGAATTTCGACTTAAAGCTTAAAATTTTAACATCATCGGTTTGGATTCATAAGAGCCTATTGACAAGATTTCAAACTTACCCTGCGTTTTGAAGCCGTTTTGGGTGCACCTACGCTTGTGCACAAAACTACTATATGCAAAAGCTTGACATTTTGTAGGCCCTCTCGACGGCCGTCAACGACTTTATTTCTTTAGATACCGGTACACTATCAAATCAAATTTGGTGACTTTGTGATTGTGACACAATGCCCGTGACCGTATAAATTATGATGATGATGATGAGACTAGACTGTGAACATACCACCCGTGTGCGTCAGATACTCGCGGAACAGCAGTCGCGCGCGTATTTACCACCCTTGCACAACGCGCAGCGCAATTACACGCACCTAATTAACCCCTGTCCGCCAGCCACTTTGGGAGTCAAAAGGTATTGACTAACAACGCGCATTGTGCGGAGGTGCGTTCTGCGTTGTGAATGCACGCCTAATGATGATGCACAACTCGTGCTGGCAAAGTGTTCTTTAAAAACGCTCCGTATAGTTGAGTCACGCACATTATTGAAAAAATGTCTGCCCACGAAGGCATCAAACAATTCCACTATTTAGATTCTACTTTCTTCCCTATGATTAGATTCTACTTTCTTCAAATAAAGATAAGTAGGCCTACTGTGAACTTATACAAAAATCAAACAAACTGATGGGCACATAATAATGAGTGCAATGTCGTGTGTTTATTGGTCACAAGTTGTCATTGTTGTTTTTGGTTTTTGGTTTGAACTTACAATTTCACCACCCTACATTTCTTATAAGTTAAAGGTTACGCTTGAAAAATGAATACCAATTTACCATGAAAATCGAATTGACCTGAACACAAATGTAATTGGTACTAATTTTTAGTCTGCCTTAGTCTTCCTCCTGTGAGTGCATATAAAGAAAAATTGATTGCATTAAAACTAACCCCAGGCAACTTCTGAGCCTCCTCTATTGAGTTCCGAATTATATAGATGCATTGGCCAGGCAGGGAGCCCTGGAGTGTATATTTAGTCCATTGTCTGATACCCCTTCAGCCCCCATCAGGTTGGGCATCTCCGTTGCATACAACGTCAGCACAGTGCAACGGACACTGGCGTGCTACCAGTAGCCTAGTGTCCCTTTGGACTCCCTCTAGATGCACGATTCTAATCGTATTTACAGAAGATGAACTGCTCTCATACCAACACTAGTAGAAATAGGCGTAACTTTTATAAAAAGTAAACTTGAGAGAACCATTGTTGTTGTTTTTTAATGTGTAAATCTCTTTTAAGATTGGTGTAGATTCTAAAGAGAGCAGTTGGTAACAGTCTCGACGTTTCGAGCGCCCTGCTCGTCTTCAGGAGAACACGAGTGGTTGATACACTATTCGAAAGGCTGGGACCATAACCACCGGAGTCATTGGGGATTTTGTCCCCCGGTGTGTGTGTCCACCTCACGGTAAATTAACATGGACTGAAGGAAATTGGAAGAGGGTTATCAAACGAAGTTGTACACAATTCGCCGTATGGGGGACAGAATCTCCTGCCACACCGGCTCTTTTCAGAGCCAACACTCGTGCCTAAAGAGATTGTGAAACATTTACAATATGGCGCCCTCAAGTTTACACAGTTTTAGTTACTCCTTCACTCTAAAAACTCACAGTCAAAATTGATCTAGCGTCAGGATCCCAGGTTCAGTTCACGCTGACTCGGATAGTGGTTTATAAAATGGGATTGTAAATCTGAATCTGCGTCATTAAGACCCTTTTCTGGATCATTTTGACACAGATTCCGGGTCGTACTGATTCAGAACTGGGAAAGTGGTTTCAACAAAATGAGAGTTTAATTCAGATTCTGCGTCATTTTGATCAGACCTTTTCTGGGTGGTTTTGACACATATTCCGGGTCATACTGACCCGGAACTGGTTCATGCCCCACAGGATGGGATCCGGGTCAATTCTGATAGGAAGCTTTTAGAGTGTATTATTCACACCATGCAAAGCTTCAAAGATCACTAATAGTAAAAATGAAACGACAAATCGGACATGCATTAGCTATACAAAATTATAAAAATTTACAATTCCATGGCATACAGCTGACAGTCTAAATCTTGGCTAATCCACTATGTATCAGACTGCCCTTAAACTTCCTGTCGAAGAAATCCTTCTTTGATCAGTTTTGATGTTAATGGTTCACCTTCCTCCTCTAAACGGATAATCTCATCACACACGAAGCACCTTTTTTGTGTACTTTTCTAACTGCGGGCTTTTATCAACACTACTCCACCACTGATTCGCTGGAGGAATTTGATGCAGATTTTTTTTTTAATTCATTTAATATTCATTGGGCAACAAGAATGCTCGTCGGTCATGTGAATGATCAAAGTAAGACGGCAACTTCCGCTTTAATTGTGAGGAAATTTCGAAAGGATGACAGTCTGTCTCAAAGAAAGTAATACAAAAAGTAAATTTCAGGAGAATTTAAACCTCGGCAAAGGTTTTTCCAATACAATTACAGTCATGGAAATACGGCAGAACTGAAATTTTGTGACCACGCAGACATTAAGTCTAGAAGAGTTTTGGATGTACATGTACCAGTTATCAGAATATGAACATTTTGTTGTATTTAACAAAAGTTATACATATTGAAAATATCCGGGGCCGTGAGAGTGCGTCACAACTAGAGCAGCCTGCCTCACGTGGTCTGAAAGTAGAATCTGATTGGCTGCTTCGCGCCCCGTTGATATGGGACGTTCTATTAAGGCAGTAGGGTAGTCCGTGTGAAGCCAGTTGCCTGCAACTGCAAGATTAGGGAAACCGTATTCACTGGGGAATTTAACAGTCGGTCGGTATTTCTCTAGACCTTTTGCGTACGAGGGATATTTGTCCGACCCTCCCACGTGGTACGCAAGGACTTTAAAGCCCCTCTCGAAAATCTCCGGGAAGATTTCCCGGACTGAGGGCGCTATGAAGTTCCAGATTCTCTCATCGGGTACTTCTCCCTGTTGCCAGGCAAACATGTGGAACACGAAGACAGACCCGCCGCTCTGATTGGCCCAGAGAGCGTAGTCTTCCTTGAGCATGTGATACTGGGCAACGAACGTGATTGGCGGGAAGCTTGGCGTCTGCACGATGTCTGGTTTGTAACTCCCTTCAAGTTGTTTGTCGAACCACAGAGTGAGGATCTTGAACGGTGGAGCCAGGGGCAACTCCGTGAGGTGGTTCTTCAGTACTTTGTCCAGACGACCTCGGGTGATTTTATCCTCTGGCTTCAGTTTCTGGAGTGAGTTTTGGAGGATCGTCTTGGTGCTGTCGAGACCGGAGGCTAGCACCACGTGATCGAACCGTTCCGAAGGATGCTCGGTGTCGGTGACGATTCTTCCGTGCTTGTCGAAGACGAGGCTTCCTACTGAGGTTTCCAGTTCAATTCTGAGTGGAAGAAAACAGAGGGAGCTATACTTCAAAGCTGCAGCTTGGCGGGTTTGGCGGAAGGGACAAACTTTCAAACTTGCAAACGATATAGTATCCGAGTGGTTTCTTCCCTGCCTTTCAACTCTGTAACCCCGGTTCGAAATGCCGGACTGAAGCCTTGCATTTTTATTGGATTTTTAGTCTCTACCTGATTGCGTGGGTTTTCCCTACTTGGGTGTTTTTCCCTCCCACATCTTAAATCTAGCTACGTTTCTTCAACATCAGATACCTTCAGGCCTACGGGTCACAGTGCCAGTCGCTTTTGAGTGTTTCTTTGTTTCATTACCAGACCAAATGTCTTAAAACATGTCTTGACCAACACATTTCTTAACCATCCCTGGGCACAACAGTAAGCACAAAAGATTGCTTGAAACTTTTGCTTAGCAGAAGCGGTGTACAAGCCAAAATGTGTTTCAACTGGAAATTTGTAAAGCAACATGTTTTGCTTATAACGGCGTGGGGCCAAGTTGCTTTGATCTCCTATATACGGATGTTTCGACCTATTTGTTTCAGGCTGTTCGATAGTGCCGAGATCATGAATTATAGTGAATGCCTCACCTGACACCAAGAGATTTCAGTCGATCTGCCCAGGGAGTCACGATGGCCGCAGCTTGGTTCATCTTGGCCACGTCGCGGTAATCGGCCTGGGTGGGAAAAACAGACAGAGGTGAATCGATGAGAAGAGATTCACGACACGAACGTTTTGCAAAATAGTAAAGGAGTATCTTTTGATGTTTTTTTAGTTGAGAGTAAGTCTGATGAAACAATGGCATCAGCAATGAAGCTAAACACATTTTATTCAATATTGTTTGCCCTTTACCGATGTACATGTAATAAGGCAATTTATGTAAAAGCAGTATGTAGTGAGTTGTTGAGTGCCAATAAACCTCAGGAAGTTTCACCAATCAATCATTCAATCAATTTAATAAACCAATCAATCGATCAATCAATAAAAACAATTTGTATAGTGCAGGTAGCAAAAACATTACGTTTAAATGCGGTTTGACAAAGAAATTCATACATAAATTACACTAGTAAATGCCTTAGAAAACAAATGAGTTTTTAACTAGTCTCTCCTTGAAAATGTCAAAAGTTTTGATGCACGGCGGCCATATTGCCTTAAGTTTCCATGTGGGAACGTGGACAAAAAGTTTAGCTGAAGACCCTAAGTTGCGAGAGGATGACTGAAGTGGTATGAGATCGATGATGTATAGTGGAGCAAATCCAAGGAGAAGTTCGAAATGAATTCGATAAATATGACACAGTATCAAAATGGAGGAATCTGTTTTTAAGTGACTTGAGCCTAAAGTAGCTATTCTTCTTAACCTTAAGACTATTTTGTTAATTGAACCTGGTTAGGGTGTGGTTGTTTACCTGAGGGTTGCTGACGTAAAACATGTGCGAGAATTGAAACATTTCAGCGGCACTGAACGTTGTCTTGTCCTGGTAGCTGGCCTTCATCCCTGGCTCCAAAACGATGTCGTAGAAGCCACGGTGGATATCAAACATGTCCATGTACTCGTCTGTATTACGGAGATTAAAATGAGAGCTGAATTGCTTTGTATAGTTTCCTCCCGTGACCTCTCGTGATCTCCCGTGATCTTGTTTAATTCTCACTATCAACACAATATCGTGTACGGGAAGGGCCCAATTTCATAGAGTTGCTTTAACGGCCAATTTTGTGCTTAATGCGCGAGTTTCCATTTTCATAGCGCTGCTAACCGTAAGCACACGCAAAGGCATGCTAACCTTCCGGTGCTTACTGTATGAAAATGAATGACGTAACAATGCAAAGCCATGGAGAATGCGCAAGCTGGCCGCCCAATTTCCTTGCTAACCTGTGAAAGACGCTTACGCCTAAGCAAATTGTTCCCGCTATGCTAGCACGAAAATTTGCTTACCGTTAAGCAGCACTATTAAATTGGCCACAGAGCACTTAGCAAGAAAGCCAGACAACCGATGGCCCAGGAGACGGACAGAATATGGCAACCAAAGATAGGCAGGAGAGGAAGAGGAAGACAGAATGGGATAACATGAGATGAAATCACCACCACGATTATGAACACGGCAATATGGAGAAGAATGACAAGTTAGTGACAGAGGAGAACGGACTTTGCTGGAAGATGGCTTCATCAGCCATAAGGATGAATACAGCCTGATGATGATAACGGTGATGATACACCACGCAAAGCTTCAAATCTTATTATCCGTCTTATGTTGAAAAAGAAAAGAAAATTGGAAGTGAGGCTAACCTTATCTTCAAAAGGGGATTAACCTTAACCAAGAAGCTGACACACTTCAGAAGGCTTACAAGCTCTCCATCACAAGACACGAGATTTTGATAAAATTATGGGCTCATCCTTGAAGTTCTAAAGATCTTCTAAAAACCATACCACCGGATATCTCGTAATTCTGTTGAAAGTCATCGTCGATTTACTTATGTACCGATACCGTTGCAGGTATAGCCTTTCAAGAAAAATTATTACTCACCGAATGTGATGGCGTCCCACCTCTTGAAGTTGGTGTCGTGGTTGTAGTTGATGAAGTCCCAGGCACACCGCAGCCAGAAAAGGATCTCCAGGATGTTGAGGTTGGGACTGCGGTAGATTAGACCTGGAACACAGAGACAGAGATACCACAGTTGATTTCAAGCAACAAGAGGCGCTCTGAGAAATTATCTGAAAAGTGTTCTCAAAACATTCTGACAGGAGTCGCCTGTAATTTTTTTGTATAATGTGATTTTGTTTTCTCTCACTACAAAGGTATTTGATTGATTTGTGCCAAGTAGCATTTATCGATAATTAGAAAAGGTCGCATCGCCGCTTCCCAGGTTGTACCGCCAGCTTGTGGGTGTGATCCCTGCCATGGCTATTACGACAGTTACGTGTTGAAAAGGCTGCTGCCAGGCATCCCAGAACAAAGATATTGACGAAATAGGGAGACCGCCAATATCATGGGCTATTAAAAATAGGTAGGACGCTGGCATCTTAATCCGGAGGTCGCATTTTTTCAAGTCCCACTCTAGTCAATTTTTCTTTGTTTAGCTTTTGAAACTCATGTTTCTGCTCGTTCTTTTTGAAACAAAACAATCAACTCAAGTTTGTTTTATTCTGGGAGACGATTGACAGCTGTATCATTGACTTAAACTACCCTCACCTTCAAAGTATACTCACAAACATGTATCTCGTGTTTTGTTGTATTTTGTCAAGACCCTCAGGGGTTAGACATTCAACACTGCACGCTGAGCTTCCTCGGTCAATTAAAAACTGAAGATAGAGAGAGAGATAGAGAGAGATGGGGGTGGGGGAACAATGGACTATACCTGCAAGATTGAGCGGGAACATCCCGTGGCTGTACATCCTCTCCGGCTGGTAGTTCTTATACACCAGGTCATGGACCTCCCATCGCTGGAAGTTCTCTTCGACACCCAGGCGGCCGATGATGTCTCGTGCATTGTGAAAATTATGGAACCAGGCTGTTGGTTTTTAATAGGAATTGTGGAAATGAGAAATATTTGACAAGACCATCATGACGAAAAGAGCTGGTGCTTTTATTTATTCATCCTGGTTGTGAAGCCAAGGATTCTCAGAAAAGCAAACTTAGTCACTATACCAGCGAAGAATCCCATGGGAAAAAGACGAAGGAAGTTTCAGTTTTAGATGTGAGAGGAAATCCCAGTGAAAACCAGGGCACAATTTCATAGAGCTGCCTTAAAAATGCTAAGCACAATAAAATGTTGCTTACCAGAATAAGGTGACCAGCCAAACTACCATGTCACGTGTACAAATTGTGACTGGTATCCTGCTCATTTCTGCTTAGCAGGAAATTGTTAAGCATTATTTTCTGCTTAAGCAGCTCTATGAAACTGGGCCCAGGTAGGGACTGAAAACCCAATTCACATGGTGCCCTCGGCGCGATTTGAACCGGGGTCCTAGAGGTGGAAGGCCGAGAAAAGATACCCTTATGCCAACCAGACCAGCCCTAACAAACTTTCAACCTGGCCTCTAGGAGGGTATTTTGTTTTGCCATGTGACTGTCATGGCTTCGTACCTTCTAGGATTGTTGTAAAGGTATAGTCCAGTCAACAGTGAGGTCTGTACATACACTATAATTAATATTGTCAGAAAGTTTCATGAAATGGGTCTTTAGGTTGTTTTTGGAAGAGTAAATTAATTGCCATCCTGTTTTTCTTCAATAAAAAACATACACCAAACAAGTGAACACTCATTCAATTATCTTTGCTTCTAGTGTACATGTTCATCACCTTGCATTCCGCCATCGACCATGAAAGTCCGTCCGAGTTTGCGCACTGGTTTTGTCTGCATGTAGACGCCACCTAGAGCTGTGTCAGCTTCACGTATAGTAACCTGGTACCCGCGCTCAGCTAACTCCAAAGCTGCAGACATGCCGGCCAGACCTCCTCCTAAAGAATTGTAAAAAAGACAAACTGGTGTTTACAATGATAGAAATATATACGGGTACCAGTTTAGAACCACCGCACGGTTTCAATAGTTGCTGTATTTGTATTGTCATGTAATGGAGCTGTTGTATTTATATTTTGTGTTCTACAATACGCCTATAAGTTTGTGCATGGCTTACCGATCGAAACGTCGATTTGCTGAACCTCCAAAACTCATAAAAGACATTTTTCAAAATCGTACAATTTGTTATACCGACTATATTTACACCATGCAAGGTTACTTGCCTCTCAAGTTGACGGCCCCATACCTTTCCATTATCAAATTTGCCTTTGAGGCAGATCCAAGAAAAGTAACACGACGTCTCCATCCTCTGTCTATTTAGAATACTTTAAGATCGGTTTTTTTTTAAACTCACCAACAATTAGAACTTTCTTGACTACACCTTCTGCAAGCCGCTCTCGGTCATCCGGATTAACCGGTGGGATTATCCTTGGAGATTTAGGGATCCCGACCAACAAGGTCACCATAACCCCAACTAAAGAAGACACAAACACATACACAACAAATGTTATTGAGTTTGTACTGACAACTATTGGGGCAAACTTAGACAGAACAAAAACGCACAACTTACTTAACGTGTATACTATATGACACCACAACAAGAGTAGCAAAAATACTGAACTATTAGTTCGAGTCAAGCTGTATAAAAAGTGTAGTCGCAGTTTCTCAATTTGTTGCAATATTGGACATTTTCTGTATTTGCGTTGCCAGTGACTCCCCCTATCGGCGATTTTCAACCAGGTCGTCGCTAACCAATAACTTTCTTCCCATCTTATCTCAAACCGAAGAGTAAATCTTCAGCAACAATTTAAAACTGGACACTTCACAAAAGATGGTGAACATATCAAGAAAGTACCGCGATAATAGGGGAAACCATCCTGCATTTTTGTACAAATAATGAAGTAATGGTAATACCATAAGAGTGGGGACAGTAGAACAAAGGAATACAAAAGAGACCCCAAAAAATGCTGTCCTCACATTGGAATCCTTTGTATGTTTGTGTCCTCACATTTTTTCATGCGCTAAGTCTATGGAGAGTGTTAAGTTAGAGGGACAAAGGAAAGTCCTCACATCATAGATAGCAATAAATTTATGTATGTACTGGCGTACAGCAATTTCATAAATTTCAATTATTCACCACATTTTGAAGGTCACCTTTCAGGGGTGTATTTCAGCTTCGAAGTTAAACATTAACGCTGTTGTCAAACACGAGATGTTCGGCAAAGATGAACAGCTGTTTCTCGTCTGGATATTTTGCAACTCTGGCCTGTTATCGATATTGATGTGTGTCAGTCAACTACAGCTGACTAAAATGTGAGCATGAATAATTGATTCCAAATCTAACTCGACGCTTGTCAAGGTTTTAATGATTTTGGTCGTTTCTTGTGGTGTGTGTGTGAAGAATTGAATTACACAGAACATTTTCTGTTCTTAGCTCAAACAATGTTTGAGTGTTAGATACAGATTTTTTTTTAAAGCTTCCCGTACCCGCAAGTTTACTCTTTTATATTTACTTCTTTTTTGTCCATTCAAAGCTTCAAACACCACTTAAAAAGCTTCCTGTTTTTATTTAATTTAGAAAATATCAAAAATACCCCTTCATATTGAAGTCTGTTTGGTCGTTGTTTGTTGGTCTAATTGTTTGGGGCACAAAACACTCACATGTCACTAGAAGCTTCGCGGGAAAACAGAACTGACTTCAACAGCCTGCAACCCTAAAAATTGTTCAAACAGAATCATACTTCGTGCTTCTACGTGTTCGACGACTCGAGGTGTTCTTGAATTTATATCAAGAAGAAAAGCTTTGGGATGGAATAATTATGAAGAGACGTTATTCACTGCACTAATCTTCAACAATGAAACAATTATGTCCAACTTTGTGACTCATCAACTCACTTTTGGAGCAGTCTCCACGTTAAGTCGACGAATTAACTGGCAGCCCGAACATAGATATTGACAAACTACGGAGACCGCCAAGGGCTACATAACTCAGTTGGCAAAGCGCTGGCACGTTAATCTGGGGTCGCAGGTTCCAGTCCCGCTCTACAGTAAACTTTTCTTTGTGTCCCAAAAAATATTTTTTAAAGAAACGCAAAAACCATTTTACAACTTACCAAGGACAACGACGATGATAACCACGTACTTCATCCTATAATGTGAGTTCTGGGACACCGTAGTCTCAAGCCCGTCTCGAGTGTCGAGATTGTAGTCTCAGTGCCTACTCTGTTCTTTTTGCCGCACCTGCCAATGCAAAAAGTGTTGCCCTGGTGACTGAGGTCAAGGTCAAGATAGGGCAGCCACGCTGTTTACGTCTGGAGCGTAAGCTAAGCTCGTTGGCATCACTGTGCTCGTTTAGTGTAAGTCCTGCCGCAGACATTAAAGCAGTGCCTGATTTCATTGAGCTGCACAAAAAGTACAGTTAAGCCCATCAAAATGATGCTAAAAAAAACCAGAATAACCGTACAGCAAAAACACCGCGTGATATGTACCAAATGCAACTGGTAACCTGCTTATAGTTTTGCTTTTAGCAGGAACAAATGTAAAGCAATAATTGTGTTTCTGCTTAATCAGCTCTTTGAAATTGGGCCCAGCAGGAAACAAACAGAGAAAGTAGCAAGTTTCGCGGGTACTCGGATAGTTTGGGGACACCTTGGACTCACACGTACACACATGTGCATGCAGTTTAACGGGTTCCAACTCATTTTGAACACACGCTATGTTTGCGGTCGATTAAAGATTTAGTAGAATCAGAATGTAGACAGCAGAAACAATTATACACCTTGCAGACACACATTCTTCTTTTTGCATCCCCGTGGAGACATCTTTTGTTCTTTCCTTTGTCCCTGTAGTTAAGAACCTCCCATAGACTTTGTACACAAAATTCCTTGTGGAGCAACCCAGTCTTTAGAATTCCCCTATGGAGACCCTTTGTTTTCCCTTTTCTGTTTTGCTCTCGGTCTCCATAAGGTAGTGAAAATTAAATCATTATATCAGACAAGTGCATATGAGCGAGCTATGTCATTTAGATTTACAGGGTTTTTGGTGTTTTTTTATATTTTTTATATCGCCCAAGGATCGTTCACGTTTTAATTATATTCCTACGTGGAACTTACCTAACATTATGGGTACATGTATATGCTAATGTAAACCCTGAATCTAGCTGTCATCACCAGTAATTATTTTAAGAATAATTGTCCCTATTAGAAACACAGCCTCCTTCCAACCTTAACCCCATTATCCCCAATTATCAAGCTTCCGTCCACTTCCTTGACCATGCACTCAAGCCCATAAATCACCCATGTGGTAGGCCCACTGGATACCCCCATGGACCTGCACTGACCACCACTATTATCCGGTCAGTGACCAAGATTTACAAATCCTCTATATATTGTCCATACAGTTTAATTCTTAGTTCATTCTCTGCTTTTCTCGGTAGTCTGGTTAGCCCATGTGGCCCAATCCAGTTTTCTTTCGTCTAACCATCAGCCAGGAATAATACAATAAAATTCCAATACAGCCCAGTATACAGTACGTGTCTGCCTTCCTCTTTCTGTCGTCTACTGTATATCTGTAACATTTAGTTATCGGCCGCTCAAGTAGCACACAACAATATACTGTGTTACACTAACTTCAGCTACGGAAAGTATATGCGTCCCAACATCGCTCGTTTATAACACTAAAATGTCTACAGTGAGTCTCCTGCTGGCTGTGATTGTAATCACTGATGACGGTCTTTCCGAACAAGCTAATGGGTTCTACTCTCTGTGCAGGACGCAATCTAGCTTTAGAGTGCACTTACAGATACAGTGACTGTTTGAGCTTCTAGCTGTATTGTATAATTGTTTATAAAATATTCTGGCAAGTTAGGGGTTAGGCCTACACAGGCTTCAGACAACATTAAGTAAAGTATACCTTCCAAGTAAAAGACTGTGAAATATGCAGCACCTGATCATCATGCCACACGTCCACCCCGGTGAAGGAAGGCTATGGAGTGGGCTTAGTGTCCTTGCTCTTCGGTTTGACCATAGAGCAAGGTGTTCCTTGCTCTTTGATTTGACCCTATTAAGCGTAATCAAGCGACCGACCATGCACGTGTACATAAACACTGGATACATAATGTAACTACAACAAGTTAACTTTTTTAGATGAGTTCCCTTCTCATTTGTTTCCTCTCAAGATGGCCCTACTGTAATGTGATGAATGTAATGTGTATACAATGTACTCAGTAACCAGTTTTTGTAAATAATTATAATATAGCTGTGTAATAGTCTGATAGATATAACAAGGAAAGTATAGCGGTAGCAATTAAATACTTTCTAAATTACATTACAGAATGCATGAGCTTTCGTAGCAACAACTGATGGAGTATAGTTGTTGCTACGAAAGCTTATGCATTCTTTTTTAATGTACGTTAGTCTAAGTGCTACCACAACCTTTCTTGTAAATAATTATGTAATTATCTAATACCAGAAACGGATATTCACGGAGAGAATGCCAAGGTTCAATTGTAATAGTCTGGAGGTGGGGGGGGGGGGGGGAGAGTTGCCGGGGGAAATATTTGCAGAGTGATCGTTTTCCAGTATGCAGCTGAATTGACTAAAAGTGCAGATTTACTCAGCTGCGGTGGTATAGTGAATGGGGGTTTTAGTGACGATTGAAGTCATGTGGCGGGGGAGGGCTACCGCACTGGCGACGGAGTACCACTACAGCTTTAAAGTAGGGCCTATCTTCACCCATGCTGGGTCAATGGAATTCCATATAGCCAGCCTATAGTTCCAGTGAACTGTGCAGTAGACGGGAATAATATGTCGTCGTTTGTCTGGAAGTTACCTTTTGTCACACTAACAGAAGCTTCAAGTCGCCTTGATAAGCAACAACATGGGTCCTGACTGAATAAATATATAGTATTTACATTGTTTGTGTTGCTATAACGAGTTACCCCCAAAGATATTTTCTCCCGTTTGCATTTTTCTTAAACAAGCCCCTTGCCAGCGCTCTTGATGCGCCGAAGAGTTGTCAGTATCACCATAGTGATTTATATTGTGACATCACACTTTGCTTAGCAATTAAGATGGATTTGCACTTAAGATCAATCTTAACTGAACTCTTTGTGAAATCGAGCCCAGACGTGAATGTAAAAAGGAATATTATTGTCTGCGTGTAAACCGAAAAGTGTTTTTTAAATTATCACATCAAAGCTTATAAAATGTAGCATTTTATAATCTTAATTTTTAGGGCTTAAAAGTTCAGATTTAAAATGGGGGCATGGACTTCAATTGGGGCGGGTGGCACGTGCCCCCGTGCCCCCGTGGCCCCTTATAGTTAGGCCTACGCCATTGCCCGGTGAAAGTTTCATCGTGATTCTGTGGTCATGTTTAGTTGGGGGGTAAAGCGAGAAAAAAAACATCCTTGAAGTTTTGACATTCTGTGTTGGACGTTCAGATGATGTTTATTTCGAGTTTTAAAAAGATAATAAGTGTTTTGTGGGGTCGTACCATGCAATGCTATCTCGACTTGAATGTAGGCCTTTTAAAATCAAAAACATTTCTATTGCGGATCGCACTTCAGTGAGCTTTGAACAACATCATTATTTCCTCCTGTAAATATCACTTCATTTACCGATATTGTACTTTGGGCTTGAAAATACAAAAAAAAATCACGTTGACCTTCGAGCACTACTCGTTTTGTTCACTGACATGGGTGACACATTGTACTAAAGCCGAAGGTTTGCGAGTACACAAAATAATGTAAAATAATTTATAAAATACGTTGGGATGTGAAGTGTCATAACCCAACAATACAGACTGAACTGACCTGTAGGCCTACGGCGTGCTGTTTTAAGAAGTACAGAAGATGGACGCTATACATTCACTGATGATAGATAAATGAGACGATCCTCGGAAGCTATCTATGCGGCTATGACAGCACGTGGTGTTCGGACTGGTTGTGCAGCGTGGTTCTTTCTTAATTTATAACATCCGTTCTTTATGGTAATGTGGTTGTACATGTCCGTACGCCATGTGTGCGTGTGTTGTCCTTGCTCCCCCTGCTTGCTGTTGACGGGGAGCACAAGCGGTCGGCATTATTATGTACGGTGTCGTCGTGCTTTGTGTAGTACGGTGTCCTCGATGTTTACAGTAGTGAGGTCAACGACACAATAAACGTATAGACTCGGGCCTTGCAATGGTACTTATTATGATTACCGAACTTCAAGGGTGCACACCACTAAATAAACTTCCGTAGTATATCAGGCAAAATGCTAAATATTCAAAAATACTTTTAGAATACTTAGAATTCTCGGCTTTTTACAGTAAAGGGGATATTATCCATTGACTCTTGAAATTGTATCCCCCTTAATAATTTGATATGGGGAGTCCCAAGGCCCGTCGAGTTATTCTTCCTCCAAATAAAAACAGCCCTACCCTCGTTGAATTTCCAAACGTCCGAGCGTCAATCTTGAAAAAAAGGTGTCCCTATACACCTCTTGGGACATAAACCTTATTTTTTTCTTTCTTTCAGGGCCTAAATGTCATTCAAAACACCTCGAGTTGGAAGTCAACAACCCCTATGTCACAATTGGGCAATTTTTTTACACTGTGCTCCTTTTATTTGGGCTCTCAAAAACACTCGCTAAAGCAGGTACCTTTGCTGCAAGATGCAGATGATTAAAAAACTTCCAGATTCAAATTTTACTTAGAACTAAGGTACCACTCGGTAAATGAGTTTTTTCCTTTATGGTCAAATCAACCCGTTAAAAATTTAGGACGCCCTCTACGTACAGTGCTACCCAAAGCAATTTTTTAATGTAATTCCAAAACGGAATAATATTTGCACACGGTAACATACAACGTACAACCAGTGAGCAAGGATATTCACGCACGGGTATCTATGAGGCGCCAAGTGTAAATTTATTATTTAACGCAATTATTTACAAATAAATCATTATATAATATATAATTCATTATTTGACCATTATCTAAATTTTATTTACAAATAATCCAGTTTGCACCACACAATTATATGTATATAATTGTATGAACGCGTTCATTTTATGTATATAATCTTACACACCATTTCATTATTTACAAATAATGTTGACGGGTAGTTTTTTATATGTAAATAAATAATTTCGCTATTGCAATTATATATATATAATTGTTGGACGACTTTCATTATATACATATAATTTTGTGGATCATTATACTTTTATATAAATAATGATGACTGACAAATTTATATGTAAATAATTTGTTTTGCACCATGCACTTATATGTATATAAATGCTGGTCAGCTTTCATTATATACATATAATTTTTGTGGATCACTTTACTTACTGTGACTGACAAATTTTATTTGTAAATAATGGTTTTTGCACGACACAATTATATATATATAATGGAAACTGTTTTTACAACTACGTGAACGAGGCTATGATATACTAAATAATGACTGCGCGTCGCTTTCATTATATATAAATAATCGTGTTGTATGTAAATTGAGTGTTTAGCCACGCCCAGTAGTCTGAATATTCCAGTCATAACATCCGGCGGCGCGCGGGCGGGGGCTCGTCGCTAGGTCGAAGTCAGTCTGGTCCTTTTTGTGATCTGCACATTTTGGAGAAAAACATGTGTATGTAGCTTAACCGAACGTAGTTGCGATGATCGTAACCCTCTATCCTCCCGACGGTCGGGAGGATGGAGGGTTACGATCATCGCAACTAAACCGAACGCAGGTGATGGACACTAGGCCGGCCAGCCGCGAATAAACTAGTCTGACATTTTGAAGAAAATCACACCATATAAAATGGGAGTGATTAGGCCCTAATTAGTTGTCCTAATTAGCTGCAACGGAATATTTAGACGTATTATGACATGGTTTTTATGATTAAATACCAAAACTTAAATTTTTGTAATTAATGTGAGGTACATTTTGTTTTAAAGCTACTTTCTTCGTTATTTTCATAGTAAAGTTACCATTCAAAATGACGAAACATATACCATTTCAAATGAGGATAATTAGGCACTAATTAGTGGGCCTAATCAGATGTAACGGAATATTTAGATGCATTATCAAATGGTCTTTATGATTAAACACTAAAACCTGGCCGCCCTCGTGAATATGCGGCTGGAATTTCTGGCCGTAAATTGGGAATTCGCGGCTGGCATTCGCGGCTGGTATTCGCGGCTAGCTTCAGCTTGGTCAGTACTCACACTCTTAAAAAGACCGCGGTCTAGTGTCCATCACCTGCGTTCGGTTAAGCTACATACACATGTTTTTCTCAAAAATGTGCAGATCACAAAAAGGACCAGACTGACTTCGACCTAGCGACGAGCCCCCGCCCGCTTGCCGCCGGATGTTTTGACTGGAATATTCAGACTACTGGGCGTGGCTAAACACTCAATTTACATACAACACGATTATTTATATATAATGAAAGCGACACGCAGTCATTATTTAGTATATCATAGCCTCGTTCACGTAGTTGTAAAAACAGTTTCCATTATATATATATAATTGTGTCGTGCAAAAACCATTATTTACAAATAAAATTTGTCAGTCACAGTAAGTAAAGTGATCCACAAAAATTATATGTATATAATGAAAGCTGCCAAGCATTTATATACATATAAGTGCATGGTGCAAAACTAATTATTTACATATAAATTTGTCAGTCATCATTATTTATATAAAAGTATAATGATCCACAAAATTATATGTATATAATGAAAGTCGTCCAACAATTATATATATATAATTGCAATTGCGAAATTATTTATTTACATATAAAAAACTACCCGTCAACATTATTTGTAAATAATGAAATGGTGTGTAAGATTATATACATAAAATGAACATATAATTGTGTGGTGCAAACTGGATTATTTGTAAATAAAATTTAAATAATGGTCAAATAATGAATTATATATTATATAATGATTTATTTGTAAATAATTGCGTTAAATAATAAATTTACACTTGGCGCCTCATAGTAATCTTGGGTCAACACAAGGCAAGGACTTCGGCAAATAACAAAATAACGAAGGACTGTGGCTTTATTGTGTTAGTAATGTTAAACATTATGTTCGTTCTACCTGCCGCTATCAGCAGGAGTCAGTGAAGGTGGGCATGCAGCTGGAATGTATGCACAACTGCTTCAAATAATTGGATATTATATACAGTCGGTGCAAGGCTACTAAAATGAGCGAACAGGGATGTTCAAGCTAGGCGCGTGTAATTCAATTTTTGGAGCTTACACCAGCCAAAACAGCTCTTAACTTTTTTCTTTTTTTTAATAGTCAGCGGTTTATTACTTCATTATTATCGTCGTATTTGTTACAAACCTTTAAAGGTCATTATTTTCACCAATGTCGTCATGGAAAAACCTATTTTCCGGATTATTCATGCTCGATTATTCAAATTGAAAGCTTGAGTGAATTTGAAAAACAAAATGAAATTGAAGCAATTAGACGTAACACTGCATGAAGAACTTTGCTATATCTTTCCAATATTACTCCACCATCCACGGCAAATAGTTATAACTATCCCTTGGCTCGAATGGTTTTTTTTACTATCTTTACTGATTACTTTCGTCTGCTGTAGAACTTACGGTGTTCTCAAAAACGTAATTCTTCGCAAACAAATCGCTGTAGGAGACTTCGCTTATATCTGAGCTTTTGAAATAACTTTTTTTTATAACTTATTTATTTGAAAGTTCCATGGAAACATTTATGTAACTGTCCCTTTATTTCCACAGAGTCAATAGACTCTGACGGCGCTGTAACATCATCACAGGTATTTTTATAGTCGGAATTATTTCTATTTTTACTATTCCGATTGATTGTTCCAGTGAAGCGTACATTCTGCTTTTGTCAATAAACTACAAACTTGCTTTTAAAAAGGCGAAAGGGCATATGCAGGCAGAGGAAGAATGGGGACGAGGTTACAGGGGGGCATAGGAAACCATAGCAGCAGGGATGCATGAGCATTTCAGCCGCAGTGGACCGAGCGGGAAAAAAAACACTGCCTGAACATGCGCAACAATACTCCCTGCATGCCGCAGTATCACGTACCTGGGCAATGAGCGCACCAGTCCCATGTATGCAAACTCATTCATTATGAAACGGCAAGCTTGGCACAACGCTCGTCTACAAATCAGTTGTAAAAAAATGTACAGAGGTACTCTAATCGATATGCCGGTGTCGATCAGGATGTTCCCGCGCTAAAAAAAAACCAAACTCGTTTTAATCATTGAATACACAGAGTCGCACGAGATTTGACCATGATAGTGGATGGATATTGGTGACCACACACACGAATGGATAATTATTATAATGTCTAAAGTGGTCGGTGTGTGTGTTCGGTATCAACAGTTTACCAGCAGTTGCGAGATTTTGTAGATCAAGCGCTGTCACTCTGTGGGATGGTGTACCCGGGACTCTCTCTCTCTCTCTTTCTCTCTGATGAAAGGTTGAATCAGGGGTAATGTATGTTAATCACGGAGTGAAGTGTCTACTGCATGAGGAGCCGGATAGCACGGGCAGTCTTGAAGTGCCGGGGGAGACGGGTAATCTGTGAGGAGCTAGGACAGGAGAGAGCGGTCCGGAGATGACGGTGCGTTGATACAGAGACGGCTGTGAGAGATGTGATACACCGATAAGCAGTGAGGCCATTCATGTTAGTGTGGACGCGGTGTGAAGGGCAAGGGGGGGATGACGAACACGCGATGATGAAGGGGACACCAGACGATACTGTGTACATTGGGTTTCTACTCATCGTAGCAACCATCCCATTATGCGATCTCCGCACTTTTATGAACTGAGCGATTATAACCCGATACTGCTCTCATAAGTAATGCCACTTAAATCCAATACAGCGCAGCAGAGTCACCGCCAGCTGAGAAGTTCATCCCCCGGTGTAGCCACCGCACTCGTCTCCCGTGGCCCAACACTCGGCGCAGCTGTCATGCAAACCGCTTGCTATACTAAACAGCCTGTGAACAAGGAGGACGTAGTCCTCGAGAAAGCGGGCGTGGGTGATCGCAAACTGGCTCTGAAATTGGACCGCATTGACCGAGAATCCAAAGCTCATATGAAGATGAGGGAGAGGGAAGAGAAAGCGATGCGGCAGATGTGCAAGGACATTCGCAAGCACCGGGTGTTTGATGATTCGGCTGTGGGGAGGAAGGGAGGGGGAGCCGGTGGGGGTAACCGGCTCCTACCGCCGATCACCACGCCCGAGAGCAGCCCCAGGAATATCCGTCGAGTCCGAAGTACACCGAACTCGCCAACCGGTAAGAGAAAGACTTGTTTCAGTGCGACACCCGCACGTACCCCTACGTCAAGCAGTGATAGCCTTGCTATACCCGACTCTGATCAAGACAAATTGGGACTCCGCGTGATGTCGGCCGGGCCCGGACTTAGCCCGGTGGTTCTACACCACCGATCACGGTCGATATCAAATCTACCTGGTCCTGCTGGGATCTCGCAGGGCAGCCACGGCAACCCAGCCATCACATTCTACGCGTGTAAGGATGACAGGAGGCAACACTCCAACCCGGACGTAAGTCGTTTCTCGGTCCCTACCCCACCTCCCTCGTCGTGCTCTACCCCGACCAAGCAGCGACCGTGGGAGAGGGGACTTACCCCAGCAAGACGCGCTCGCTCTCCGGGGGAACTCGTCAAAGCCCAGGGGGTGAGTTATCTGACTGCCTCACAGAGTGGTCTGAGGCCCTCCAAATCCGAGGGAAACTTAACAGGTGCGGGACTTGAAAAATGCTCCGAGGATCCACGGTTCCAGAAGCTGGCTTCGTGTTTGGTTCCGAATGAGCGTGGAAGATGTTCCCGCTCCGATGAGAATCTCGAGAACCAAGACTCCGCTGGATCATCCTCTCTGGATTCTCTGAACCAGGAGATGGTAGCCATTAGGATTACCAGCAGCACACCCACCCTCCCCTCCCGGGAACCAAAACCCTTCACACATCCCTTACCGGGACACCTCAAGGAACCTCATGGGGACTCCTTACCACCTCTCAAGGCCCACAACCCCCGTGCCTCATCGCCTCGGATCCTCATCAACTCCACGGACGTCCCGAGCGCGGGACAGCAGGAGGCGGGAGTAATCTCCGAAGAGACGATCGACTTGAATCCGGATTTAGCAGGCGGCGGTGCCGGACCCGGTAGGGGTGTCGTCGTTCAAGACTCCGGCAGGCTGAATCCAGGAGATACGGCTAGGGTTATGTCACCCCCATTTTATAACAAGCATTCCATCCCTGACTGGTAACCATCGCTGACAGATCAAATAAACTTCTATAGGCACAACCACCAATGAAAATTTATTTTCATACGCATTATTTGAATTGAGACAAATTGATCACCTTTAGTTTAGGATATAATCTTCCTACGTCAACCTCCAGAAAAAAAACCTCAATCATTATTCGAAGTGGCTATAAAGATCAGTGGTTGCTGGAAACCACCTCTAAGCGGTCGCAATTACTTTGTTGCGTGAATCTATGGAGCTGTGTGTGCTCCAAGCACAGCAGCACTACTTTACCATGAACATCCGGCTCCTGCCACGGTGCTCTCATCCTATGGGCTTTGTGTCATACGTGATGAATATGGATGACAGCATTGCCAATTCTGACAATGAAACTGTGCCACCTAATTATGTTGCAAAAAAGCAAAAACGAAAAACACACAGTTTTTACCATCATGAATAAATGAAGAGCAGTAAGCCTATAAGGCCGTATCCCAAATTGGCGGCTACAGCTACGGCTACGGCTGTTCCTAAGGGTGTTGCTAAGGATGACCTATACTTCAATGCATGATGACGAGGCAATCCATCCGTAGCCGTAGCCGTAGCCGTAGCCGTAGCCGCCGATTCAGACGGCTACGGCTTCGGCCGTAATGTTAATCTACGAGACTGATGCTTTTACCACTAAACAAGATGGGTTTTTTTTTTTTTTTAAAGATGCAGCACCCGTTTTTTTGCCAAATTAACAGTGCAAACTATTGATGTGAAATATTAGATTGCTATTTTCCTTTTAATAGGCAAAGAAATGTTTTTACTCTCATTTGAGACACTGAATGAGGAAAACCTCTGGTAACCATGGCGATGATGAATAATTATTTAGTTAAGACATACAATTGAATTATTGTCTGGGGGTGGACATTTTTTTCACCGTTTAAAGGGGCACTCTGCCTTCGGATTTGAGCGCTTTGGGCTATACAGTTAGCGTTTATTTTGAAATAAATAAGGTTTGAGAGATAATTTAAAAGTAGAATATAATGATTCACATAATAATATTCCCGGACGTTGTGTGTTTTTTGTAGGTGTAATTTTATGACAAAACACAGTCCGCTGTTTTGTAGAACCCAGATGTTTGACTCCTCAAAATGGCGGACCGTGTTCCGCTGGTTGTGTTACAAGAGGCAAAATTAAGTTCTTTTAATCACTACTCACAAACTACAAAACAAACCTGTGAAAGTTTAAGCCCCTTCACTTTTGGGTTGTGACCAAAAATAACTGGTTTTTTTTATGTTTTCAACCATCGTTTTTTAGATCAAAACTAAATGTTTCACTCATTTCTCAAAAACTATAGCATTCCAGGCTAAATGTGTAATTGAAACTTGGCCGCCAATGCCATCTTTCTACGGTACCATTATGTTACGTGCAAATCTGTGAACATTTTATATTATCACTCTTACAAAATCATGTTAAGATCCTTCAATTTATCACATTTATTGTTTCAAGTAAAATTAAATGTGCTCAGTAACTGTCCAGTCCCCCCAACGGCGACGTGTGGACTGATAATACGCTGTATTTAAATAGCGTTTTATCACACCCACACGTTCGTATAAAACTCGCATTTATGTTACGGCAGGTGGATGTTGAGTTATGTTTAAATGGTGAGACTATAAAGCACATTGCAATTTGATGTGGCGCATCAACTTCTAACTAACGAAAGCTTGCTGGGTTGTTCACTGGACGCTTGGTACCTGCGGCTTTTACGTCCCAGCCAAAGGACGAAGCAATATCGTGGTCAAGTGTCTCGGACACAGGTGTCCCGACCAGGGCCCAATTTCATGAAGCTGTTAAGCAGAATATTCTGCTTAGCAAGTTTCTTCACTTAGCAAGAAATGAGCGGGGTACCAGTGGCAACAATGTAAACTTTATGGAATAATGGTTGGTAACCTGTTTCTGCTATTGAATACTTGAATACAAAAAAAACGCAAATGCCACACGGCTTAGGTGACCGTTCAAAGTGTTGTTTGTGGCGTCTATTTAGGAAGGTTTTGTATTTTAGTTTAAACTGGATTGTTGTTTTCTGCTGTAAAAAACAAAAACAACAACAACAACAAGAAACCCTAAAACACAGCTCATCTCGGGTATGGTACTTTCCATTGATGCATATTAAAATTCATATTTACCCGTAACAAAAAACTCAGCGTTGAAAGCCAATTAGACCACAGTTCACTATTTTTACAGCTTGTAAGAAGTTCTGTAACTAAGTGTGTATTGGTAAATTAAAAATACAATTTTTTAATTCAAAAATGGAACAAGCCTATATAAAAACTGACAAACTGGAACTTCCTTCTTTGTCTTCTCAGTTTATCGAAAAATACTATTAGCTTTTTGAAATAAAGCGTACACAATTTTTAAACAGATACACAAAGCTTCTTTACAATTTAAATAATTATTGTGTAGCTTTAGATTTATTTTCTCGTCAGCCACAATAAGTATTTTAGGTAAAGGTAGATAAATCCTAAAATTGCTGAAGACGATGTCCTTTATGTTCTTTCCAGTGTTTTCGCCGATGTTTTATTTAAATTGCCCACCTATTTCAAGAAAATAATCAGATAATGGGATTGAATGTTGCTGGTTTTTTTTTTTTTTTTAAGAATAGTGTTCGGTCATGGATATCCAGAACTTTAAATCTTTTATACAGGATTGGTAGAGCTGACAAAGTAGTCGCACAGACAGTGTTCATGTGTTGTGTAATCACATGAAACAGCAAGACTGAAAATGTGGGCATATAATCCGTTGTGTGCGTCAGGAGAAAATACTGGGGGGAGGGAAACATGCACAATATTGTCAGCAAGTAAACTTATTTTGTTAAATTTTGGTTGTAACATTCGGAACCAGCTGTTTAAGGTTTTCATAAATACAATTTTATGAATTCAAATTCAGAGGGAAACATTTTACCCCCAAAATGGTTCTAGTATGAACTTTATAATCAGTAAGCTTTCAGACTAAAATTAAACAATGTTGTTTTTTATTCTTAACAATCCTGATACCTTCAATATTCTTCAAAGAATTTGTAAATCCGGTTTTTGATACAGTGCCATAATATATGCTTTCTCAGAAATGACGTGAACCACGATTGAAATTTCCACGGGTTATTAATAATAATAATGTAGGTTTTGTTTTGCCGATTCAATTCTCCTCATCCAAAAGTTAAGACCTACCTTCCTTTAACAATCATAATGTCATAAGCCAACCTTGATTAAACCAATATTTAACGCTTAGTTTACCTTCAGTTTCGCCATGGCCGTTTTTTATTAAACACGAATAAGAGAAGAAACAAATTGTTCACCTAATTCCTGAGATAGAGTGCAACCTTGAGCTCAAGAAAAAAAATAGTTTATCTAGCTCTATAGCATTCAGCCACGTGACGTCATTGCATAATTATTAACCCTCTCGTGAATTTACCGCTACAATTTGCCGCCACAAATTATTTATATTTTTAAATTGACACGTACGGGACTTTCATGTCCAAAAAAAGCCATGGCAACCTTCGAACCAGGGCTTGAGCTTAGGCTTGAGCGTTGGCTTTGGATTTGGCTTTGGCTTTGGCTTGGGATTGGGCTTGGGCTTTGGCTTGGGCTTTGGCTTTGGCTTTGGCTTCGGCTTGGGCTCCGTCAGTCATTTAGAATATAAGTGCTTTCCTTCAGTCAGGAACACAGAGCCCGAGCTGGAGCCAAACCCAAGCTGAGGTTTCAAGAAATTAAAGCAACATTTTCTCAAAAGTGATAACATTTCCAGGAGAAAATACGTCTGTCTATAAAGGCAGGATATACTTTGGGCAAACCTGTGAAAATTTGGGCTCATTTGGTCATCGAAGTTGCAAGAATGAAAGAAAAGATTGAAAAAACCTTGTTGCATAGAATTTTGCGTGGTTTCAGATGCCTGAGAAACCGAAGCCTTCTCAGATTCAAAATTTGGGGTGAACAAATTCCCTCTTTCTACAAAACTACATCACTTCAAAGGGGGGTCGTTTGTAACAATGTACGGTTACTATCAACAACTCTTCAGTTCTCTTTACCAAGAACGTTATTATGGTCATTAACTTGTGGAGTAATTACCAAAAGTACACCCTGCCTCTAATAAATATATTTTATCTTATAAATGAATTCGGAAGTGACAGTACGTCACGTGATACGGTTAGGCCTAATACGTATGTACACTTACCCCCAAAGAAGTGGTCAGTCGAAAAAAACATGCTGTCATGTTAATTTAAAAATGAAATGAAAGGTACGAGCTTGGAAGAAAGTCGATCCACTTCCACTTTACATCCATCATATAGAGTAAATACAGTAAATCGATAAGCACCTCTGCAATCTGTCTCTTGAATAATACTATATAAAAAACAAATATGTAAATTTAAAATTCAACAGGATTGTAACTCAATCTCGAAGCCAGAGAGTACGGGAGCATATTCACAAACCATTGAACTTATGTGGGGGTTTTTGTTTTTTTCCCCCGAGCGTTATATGCCTACCGTTTTGTTTATTCCACAAAGTGGATTGCTAATATAAATCCAATTTGTAGAATCACTACATGTCTAGCACTGTGTTGACCCAGCGAACAGGAAGCCTTGCAGACAAAATCCTCCGGGGATATTTGATATTATGTACGGGTACCTCATTTAAAAAAAAGGGCATTTGAAACAGTTGAAGGAAAGGAAAAACATCTCCGTTGCAGGTTTGCGGTGGTTAGTCCGTGGAAATAATGAAATGCAAATAACGGTGTGTGGGCATTGAGTATGACTGAGTGGGAAGCAGGTATTGACGTTTCGATGTAGTTGGTCTTCATTTTTTTTTTCAGACACAACGTTGGTTTTTGACCGCTCTCGTTGTCTATATCCATCTCATCATTTTTACACATGCAAGAAGGGCTAATTAATGCCCGAGATAATAATATGAATCGTAGTGCCCTTTTGCCATAAGCGTTGATTATTTTGTGTTCTTTCGAAGAATTATTACAACATTTTCGAAAAGGTTTTATTTGCTCACACATGCAGTAAATGATGTATTGGTGTTTTATGTGTCATTAGTGAAATGAAATTCCAACCGGCTCCGTTCCACACGCTTTAAGGAGTGGCATACGTCATCACCCGAACACGTTTGGCCCTTGTGTATTGAACACAGTCGTTAATTTTCTCAGGGTGGGGGTAGGGCCCCACGTGGAAGAATTTCCGGGGTTAGATTCGGCTACGAACTTTGCTCGTTAACTTCTTTTAGAATAAAAACACCGATGGTTTTGAGAGTGCTTTTTCTCTTTAAACTGCTTTGGTATTCGAGCTACGGCGCCGTGGAGGGACGCAACATAAAATATTCATAACGCAGAAAGGTAACACGGGAATGCATCATTGCGCACAGACTGAACATGTATACATCGAATACTTGACTTTCACTGTAGAACCCGGGCACATGAGTCGCTGTGCAACACGTGTATCTCCCGCCATGTTTTGCTTCCATATTTATTCATTTATTTACTCTCTTTTTTAACCATGCACAGTGTCATCGCGTTGTTCTGAACAGTATGTTTGTTTATGCATTTCTTGTTTATCCTGGGGAAACCTTTCAGTGAAACACCCTTTTCCAAAGGTGTCCAGCAATTCCAAACAAAATTACGAAAACAAAATTGTAGGAGACAATACGTGTACAAAGACATTACAGAGAAAATAACCCAATTATTTCAGTGAGAGGCAAGGTTGACGACATCATTACATTACATGTTTGTAAGCAAATGTTGTGTACTCCGCCCAATAAGTTGTCCAAAGTCCCCCCGAAAATCCAAGTTCCCTATTGGGACCATGCAGCCAGTGCATAGCAAAAGTTGTTTATTTACCCTGTATGGGTTAGATCTCTGACTAAAAAAACATCCATCAATGGCCACCCCTCTAGGACTTCCAATAGGCATTGTACAGCAAATCTATAGTCTCTGCCAACGGCTAACATGGCTGAAATCATGTGTTCAAGACGGCTTGGTGGCTTGGAATTTGTGTTACTTGGTCTAAAAGGGTCTATTTCTGATGGCTTAGCTGAAAGGGATTTTTGTGCATCCCAAAAAATATTACACGCTGTTGTAAAATGTACTGATGGAAACAGTGCGTTGGTGTAAAGCGTGCGCGTAGGTTCCCGTAGCGCAATGCTTGGATTTAGGGCCCAGTTCACCTCTTAAAAGGACAACATTGATCAGTCTTGAGGTGAAAAGAAACATGCAAATGATTTCAATATTTTTCAAATATTTGTATTGTTATGTTTGCCCAGTTCACTGGGCAATTTCTACTGGCAAATTCGAGGCAACCAACAGTACTGCATGATAAAGGAACACTTTTGTTGCACAGGAGTTCATTTTTCTGACGAGGTCTTACAATCCTGATGGAAATAATATGAAAATTGAAATGTAAATGCCGTTTTTTGTGGGGTTTTTCTTTTTTGGCGATTGCCTAGAACTGGTTGCCTGTAAATTGCCTCGTGTGACATGGCCCTTGGGCTGCAGGCGGTTCACACTCTTAAAAACACCCACGTCAGAATTGGCCCAGATCCGGCTCCCGTGTGATGGGGACTGGCTTAATCCGAAATGTGTCAAACGGACGCAGAGTCCTAGTCAAAATCCAATTTCTTTAACTAGTTTCTGTGTCGGTCTGACCCATCTCTGGGTCAGACCGGGTCAATTCTGACAGGAGAGTTTTTTAGAGTTACAGAATTTGATTCGGATTGGGGAAAAGTGCGATGAGAAAGCACCTTGAAAGTTGGTTTTTGAGAAAAAGTTCATCCTGTAACACGGAAAAGGTATACCTCTTTGATTTGATCGTTTTCCGTGGTTTTACTCTGTCTCCCTCTTTTACTGCATTGCCACCATCTACTAAATAAGTTTTTCCATTTGAAATATGTCACTTGTGATTTATCCGTGAGGATTGTTCTGAGAGTATTGAATGGGCTACTTATGACAGCGTATAGTAGTCTGTACGTCCCTTTTCGAAAACACGGTTTTGGCTAGGCTTCGGCTTAAGGCTCACGCGTCAGTCAATTTGAAAACGGTGTGGAACTTCGAACAGGCGGACGGTGCCTAAGCCGGAGCCCAAACTCCTAAGCAATGGTTTCGAAAACACCCCATTTCAGTTTTGTTTATAATTGCAGCAATCTTCCCCAAACATAATTTAGGCTGTACGTTACCTTCATTCAAACAGCATATGTATTGTTGGTTTTGTCATCATGTCGTACAAGCAGATTTTGCCGAAATTAACGATGGCATACCTTTTATTGACTCAGAGTTCGTACCAACGTATAATTTCACCAACAACAACAACACCGATTCAGTACGGTACCGTAGCTTGATACTGTACCTTATCTTGATTCAAAGAAAGTAGGCAAACTAGAACTCGGCAGGAAGTGATGTTTGAAGCTTTGCATGGTGTGGAATTAAGAAGTATAACTAGTAAACCTACGGCTACAACCATGTTTGACATCTCTTTTGGGAGGAGTGTTGGCTCTGAAAAGAGCCGGTGTGGTCTCCTCTCGACGTTTCGAACAGTGTACTCTGCTCTGCTCTTTCTCCTGAAGACGAGCAGAGTATGCTGTTCAAAACTTCGAGCCCACCTGCTCTTCTCAGAGGCAACACTCCGCCATAAAGAGTTTTTACACAGGTTGTACCAGCAATGGTACTATTTATAGTTACTTCTTCGAATTCAGCAGTGATTAAACATTACTTTTTTTTTCTTTTTTTTTAAATACCAGTTGCATGGTTTCATTAATCCCCACCATTCAATCCAATAGCTTGATGTAAAGAGAGATGTTAAGCATCCCGGAAGCATGTCAGTTTCACCCAACATTATCTCACACAACCATTGTTTTTTCTTCTTCTCTCTCTCTCTCTTTTAAATGTCATTTCGGATTATGTTCGCTATGCATCAACCATGTTAATGCCTTATCTGTCCCTCGTCTCTGATTTATACTAACTATTAGTTGCATAGCGGTACCCGGTACGTGCCCGAAGCCCCGTGTCCATTCGGTTAATCATTAACCGACGAGACTCGTTCTCCGTAATAAAATGGCCTGTAATTATAGCACTAAACCGAAATAAATTATGAAAATGTCAGAAAATGTAGCATTCTAGTATACAGGAGACTTATATTTGCATTGCATAACATTATTAGGGAAAGGAACAGCGCTGTATTTCCCTATGTTACAGGAAATATATCGGCCTAATAGTTACACTTCAATAATATTTAATCAACTGAATACATTTATTTTAAAAGTCTACTTGTTCGGGGACAGAGAACTAAATTGCAGTGGGTATAAACGGATATAACAAAAGTTTAATTTCACCTGGGAATATGATATGGATTTTCATAATCTTCATGAAAGCTTGATTGCTCTAGTCTTGATGTGATTTTTTTCTAAAGGACTGGCGGGTGCATTCGGTGGGGATGGGCGGGGCGGGGAAGGGGGTACAAATAATTGAATGCCAAATATTTTTGTTTTATTTTTCCTTTTCAGCACCTTGTATTAACCCTTATAAAGTGCTGCGTAAATGGGTCTCGTAGTTCATAAACTTCAACACCTGTCTGAAAAAGTGCTTCTCGTTGTTCAAGCGCGTCGGGCACCTTATTGGTGTATATGCTCGCTATATAAGACTAAAATATCATTACTATTTTAAGGATTGTTGAATTTGCAGCGAATACACTCTTGCTATCAGCCCCTTTGATCTCGATTTCAACCCAAACTGTATTCAAAATGTTAAGATAAATGCAAACACTCACCGAGGACACATGGAAAGAAACTGTTGATGTCGACCACCTGTCCCGGTGCAAAGAAGGCTGGTAAATAATGCATCTCTCCTTCTGCTTTTTGTTAATTTAATTTTTTTTTTAGCTCAATGCAAAGGCCCGTAGTATTTGATCGAATGTTGCATTGTGTGTGTGTGAGTTTGTTTTCACATTCAAACCGGGGACCTATAACAAAAGAGGACAATAGGGTCCCCGGTTGGCTAAAGGTCCCCAGTTAGAAATTGTGTACAAAACCAATGGGAGCTGTTGCCAAAAAGTTAGAGTCCAAACAAAAGAGGGACAATAGGAAGTCCCCGATTGGAGGTGTTTACACACTTGTGTGCCCTTACACATGCCAACTTACGGGGTACTTTTAACATTGGAACAATGGACCCCACAAGGCAATTTCAATAGGAACAATAGGGCCCCACAAGGGAATTCTTTAGAAAAGGGAACAATAGAACAACAATAGCAGTACCCCACAAACCGGATCCGTAAGGTTGTGTGTGTGTGTGTGTGTGTATGTACCTTATGGAGACCAAGGGAAAAAAGGGGGGAAAGGGAAAATAAAAGGTCTCCACATGGAAATTCTAAAGCCCGGGGTGCTCCACAAGGAAATTTGTGTACAAAGTCTTTGGGAATCTGTTAAGTGCAGGGACGAATGAAAGAACAGAAGAGTGCAGAAGGTGTGTGTGCGTGGATGTGTTGTTAAAATACTGTATTATGGACGTTGCTCTCTGAGTCATTTCGGGAAAATCCACAGGCTACTCGGGTGGGATTCGTACCCCTGACCTCCCACTACAATCTACAGCAGATGTCCCACCAGACAACAGAGCGTTTTGCGGTACTCGCTTTATAATGTAGACGAAGTTGCACAACATTCTGGACAAAACTGAAGACATTTCAAAAGGTTTGGATAAATGCTGGGTTTTTTTATTGAAACCAATTCCGCATGGCCGGTGTAAGCGTTCTATGGCATTGTTGTGCCAATCATTTTTCTCGTTTTATAAACAACACACAACCAGATTCGCGTCACTTCATTGGTGAAACACACGTCACGTGTCGTCCTTTATTGCCATGCAGCATGTATACTGACGCTACGCTCCAAAATATAATATAGGAGTCCTATATGGACAGTTATAGGACGATTTGGACGCTTCACAGCGTCGTGTCCAAAATAGTCGATCCCCGCCCATTTGTCCAAACGAGGCAAGGTCGTGTCACGAAGGTTGGTGCCTACGTAAAGTCGTTTTTGTTTGTTTGTTTGTTTGGTTGGTTGCTTGGCTTTTGTTTGGGGTGTTTGTTGGGGTGTTAGTTTGTTTGTTGGGGTGTTGGGGTGTTTGTTTGTTTGTTGGGGTGTTTGTTTGTTGGGGTGTTGGGGTGTTTGTTTGTTTGTTGGGGTGTTGGGGTGTTTGTTTGTTGGGGTTGTTGGGGTGTTTGTTTGTTTTGGGTTTGTTTGGGTTTTTTGGAGGGGGTTCCTCAGATTGTTGGATGGACGAGTTTCAATGTCTATTTGGTGTTTTTGTTACTTTCAAATTACAAGAATCTACGTTTGAGTTGAATTAAACAAATATTGAGTGCAATTCATTCCTGCATTGTCGCACTACACAATTCGCCTCGTGGAATGGAATAGTCCAGGTTTTCGCCTCGTGATTATTATTCTGCGACAAGGCACTCACATGCATCCAATAGCTTTGTGTATTAATTAACAGGGATATGTACACCATTCAACGTTTAATAACAACACTAATAGAAAAATGGAAAATGAAGGTCACCTCCTCGGCAAAAAATTGTCATCGCCTTTCATTTTATAATGACACACACACACACTACTTAGCGGAGAGGTCCTTGGGTCTCCCGAGAGGAAACACAATGCTGGTCAAATGATAAAATGTTACCAGTAATTAAAATTGCATCGGTGGTCTATTGAAGCATCGATGTGGAAAAATATAATATGGTATAATAAAAAAAACACTACAGGATACAGGAGAAGGCAGACATGAAGAAGAAAGAAAAAAACAGAAAAAGGTATTTGGACTAATTCAAGTAAGCATAATTTTGCTGTGCGTGGCTTTTTTTTGTGCTTAAGCAACTCAATGGGCCCTGAATTAGGATAACGAAGTCACGGGCATGAAAACGAAAATGAATGCGATTGTATATAAAAAGGAACTCTAGTTTGAATGAATTATAGGAAAACATCCATGAATTGGATTGCGCAGTGAACCGGAATTTTCTCTTTTGCTGAAGCTGATCGGGAAAACCAAGTAAAATTTTTAACTAAAGAAAAACAGTACACGATGCAGATGATAAGGGTCTGGAGTTTGAAATGCATAGAACCTCTCACAGTAGAGTATCCACATTGCGCTGTGTCCCCTATTATTAATTATTCCCGTTCGAAGAGGACGGCCGGCGTCCTCGTGCGTCTGTCTTCATCTCCCTCTTGCCCCGAATTATCCCCACGAACACGGCCAATGGATCAGCCAAGGCTCTTCACGCTCCTCGGAGATTTACTTTCAAGATTGATTGTACATGCAATGTTTGTCTTGAATCGGTGGCAACCATGCCTGTGTAAATCCAGCGATTTATAAAGGCTTGAAATTGGGAACTTCGCTCCGTGGCGTGTATAATATTACATTGGAGTCTTACTATTTGGGGCTTGATGCGGTAAGAAATCAGTAGTCTTTTCTCAAGCTGATTTTTGATGATGCATGAGGAATTGGAACACACTGGATCCCTGTAGCTCACGTAGCGGGCCATCTTCGTTGGGTTCCTTGTATAATTACAGCTTCCTGGTGAACACTCGGAATAGGTGTACCTGTCTATTTGTATGGCAGTTAGTCTCGTCTCATAATGTATAAGAACTAACTTCGTGATAAAGACTTGTAGGTTCGTTGTTACACACATGTATGTTTCAATTTGAACTAGCCTTTTCAATGTGATAAGTAAACTGGAGAAGAGACTAGATTCGATTTAACATGACATTCCAATCTGACCCGATTAGCGTGTCGTGGTGACCCGAATCTAGTCTCTGCTCCAAAAGTTATATATGGACATAAATCTGACCGACTGAAGGCGGATCCAAGTCAGTTCTGACCAGACCGATCGGCCCTGCTCCTGCCTCGACTTTGTCAGTCAATTTTCAACTTTGATCCGAAAGAACGGTATCGAAATAGCCCATCAGGGCCAGGCCAGAGCATAAGGCTATGCTTAGGTTTAACGCCTAGGTGTCTTTATGACTAACGATCAGAATGACATTTATTGAGGCATTGATAGCATGTAATACTAACAATGTACTTCACAGATATACTTCACAGAATTTTTACAAGTATTTGTCTGGCTCGCAGAATGTATTGTTATCTGGCTAGCCGTTTAGAGCAGTCGTTTACTATAACGCTTAAGGAGTTACGCTAAAGCTAGGCCTAGCTTAACTTGTGTATGTGGATTGCCTCCGTATAGGGGAAAAAGCACTTGCCTCTGTCACAGAATGTTCATTTGGCAAGTCAGGCAGAGCTCAGACTTTACATGTGCCCCCTGATAGGCTCGGGTGTGCATCCATGTGATTCGCATCAACAGCATGAAAAGAGCATCTGCTTACAGCTCACAGATTGCAATTTTCTTCTGGTTAACCATACAGAGCAAGGGCTTACAATAACCACGTAAGGAACATAAAGCTAGAAGCTTTACAATCATGCTTTTTATATGCGGTTCGCCTTCGTGTAATGGAAAAGAGCACCAGCCTAACTCACAGAATGTGCCTTCTTCTGTAGCTAAGCAAAGTCTGGGCTTAGTTGCACATTAAGCAAGGTCCATAGTAGTTATGTATGGATAGGCTAAGTATAGGATTCGCCTTTACAATCATGAACCCGAAGGCCACGGCGCGCCATGGCGGCTCACAGAGTGTGCTGTGCTCTGATTTAACTTAACACAAAGTCATATGGGCAGCTGGAAACTCTTTTCTGTGTACACTGTCATTCGGGCTCACAGAATAATTTGAGCACCCATTAATGCTTGCAATATGCACTTCAGGCTCTCCCCGGGGTACGGGGCAATTATGGACGCAAGCCTATGTGGTTGGTTGTTCTCCCAAAGTGCGGCAATTATAAATCAACCCTGCTTAACATTCACTGTATGTACATTTTTTATCGGTGAGACTTTTTTGTATTGCATTTATTTCCCTGGTGATATTACGACGCCATTTTACAATATTTCAGCTCTATACCGTGCTCAGAATTTGATCAACAGTTTGTTTGCGGAGTTGTCAAACGAAGATAGATGAAAAGCAAACACTGACAAGGAACCGTTGGACGACAGGCGGAAACAGAAGTAAATGAAATTTGCCGACTCACGTTTCAGGAACCTCAGCATATTATAATTATTATTATATCAAGGGAGGGTAAACGAATGGGGAAGACCCAACAGAGAGGCGCAGTGCACGAACTGCACAGGTTTTAGCGTCCACACCATCATGAATGCAAACACAGAGGCATGACTGATTAATTATGACTGTCCGTTTTAACAAGTCAGCAAATAATTGACATACTCCTCTCCAGGTCCGGAGATGAATTACTGTTGTAGCTTGAAAAAATATAACAATCATCATCGCTGCGGCAGTGTTAAAGTCTCTTTTTCCCCTTTCTCCTGTGGAGAAAATTTTGTGTAAGAGTGGCGAGGGAAAGGGGGGGGGTAGCTGAAGACGAGATGAAAGACTGCGGAGCGATGTCTACTCACTTCTTCTGATTAATGGAAAGAGGCTGAAGGAGATTGCCAAGTGCAATCGATGATGAAAGATGGAAGATGACTGAGGGATCTCGGAGACTTGAGATCGGAAGAGACAGGCGATATCTCCATGGATCATGGTGGATTAAGCGAGGGATAGCCTGATCAAGATGTTTTTGTGTTTGTCCCGGGAAAACTAATACCCGGTGATGAAATCGAGGTATGGCAGTGTAAATAGACAGCCACCTTTTTATGCTTGTATCGTCAGTGTTGAGTTACCAGACCGGTAGATTTTGGGACACGACCAGTGGCAAGGGTGGAACGGTGTAGATGTTGACATTTAGACAACAACCAGTGAGTGATGAATTTGAGTTCGATGTTGTTCAAGAGCTTTAATCCCAATACACCTTTATCATGCTGCTACCGTGCACGTCGGTCAGTATCCCTGTGTAAATGTTGTCACTGATTCATAGAGAACGTAAGGGACCAGACTATTTTCCCTGCAGCCTCGGTTTGGCTTGTGTTGAAATGAATGGGAGAAACAAGATGGCTGTCGTGTGAAAATGGATACCGAAGGTTGCGCAAGGTAGAAAGGCCCCAAAATAATTTATGCGCAATAATATCTATATACAAGATAATGACATACTATGGGGATGCGATAAACATGGGGCGGCCCTATCCCCTAACTGCAACCTCGACCTATTGTAAGCGTCGAACCCAGAATTGGCCTGTATCGCTTCATCAAGTCGGCCAAGGGCAACGTATAGAGCAGAGTTCGAGACGACGACGTCAGCACTGCTAAAATGAGCCCGAAGCGCTCTCGAGGTTTTTGGCGGTTTATTAAACAGCATAGGTCTTTGCAGTAGCAATCTATGGCGGTTATTTTTGTAGGCCTATACACTGATAATGATCAAGGATTATTACAGTCGACTCTCGCTATAACAAAAATCTGGAACTATCCAAATAACCTCTTTATAAAAGAACGTTGTTGTAAGAGGACAGCACAACAAAGAAACTCAAAGCAGAAAATGAGATTCTGGACTTCAGAATGTACTCTTTGTAAGCAAAACCACTTTACAACAGTGCAATACAAGTTGTATTGGAAGACATGCCCTGTTCAAGCCGTAGCTGGCCCGTGACCAGTGGTGGAATGTTGCAGCAGTACAAGTTGTTTATAGGGAGATAATCCCCGCTCAAGCCGAGCATAGCCAAAAGCTTTTGTGTGTGTGTATACCTTAGACATGGGATCTCTACGGTAGTTTACAAAGATGAGCAAACTCGTAATAAATGTTGACAGGCCCAAAGTGTAGGTCTGTCTTCGTCAAAAGGATACTTCTCCGGCCCAGGCTGGAATTTGGCAAAGTCCGACTCTTGTTCCGGATCTCACTCCGTGTCCGGCTCTAACGCTAGATCCGGCTAAGCCTTTCGCTCCAGCTCCGGTCTACGGTTCGCTGGCTTAGGGCACCAATCACTATTCATGTACTTTACAAGGCATTTTGGCTGGTAAACCTTTTCCCACCCAGTCACGTTTTCCCCCTGTTTACGTACGGTACGTGTGCCTTTTGACCCCTTGCTGTGACGTCACACGCGCTAATACACATGGTCTGTCATTTGGGGAGACAGAATGCGCATACAAATAATTATGGTACACATCTAAACTGCTCAAACTTAAAACATTTGCACTGAAAGCGCGTGGAAAGTGACCCCCAAAATGGCGCAAGGAAAGATCTAAAGGTGTGATGACGTCATGTGAATTGGGTCAAGGCGGGTTTTTATGAAGCTCCAACCTCAACAGAGCCTTGGTCGCCAGCGTGAGTCGGTCAAATCCAAAACGGTGTTTTGCTTCGAGCTAGGCCTAGAGAGGAAACGCACCTGAAACCCCTCAGAATAAACATATCCATTTTATGTGCGATGTGATACAATCCAATCGAACGAGCACTTCGTGTCAACGTCATCTGCACACGAGCACCCCAAAACGGACACTAATTACTTCAAGTGTATGTTATTGCTAAACCATTCAACTCCGGCCAAACCAATATATTTTATCGACATCACAGAAAACGAACTAACAATAACAGCGGATGGGGAAATGTATGCAGCTAGCTCAGGCACGGTTTTGTAGAGCAACACTGGAAGCAATTTCCTTTTTATAGTCAATCCCCGCCCGGGATAAACATCATCGACAAGAGGAGAAATAAGAACACAAATCATACACCCGATTCATCCAACATTGTCAGCAATATTGTGGTTGGGCGAGGCTTTTATAAAGCAACTTGTGCCGTGGCGTACGTGACCATTGCTCTCTTTTTGTGATATTAGTTTTTTTTCCCCTCTTTTTTTTCGGACAATTATCTGAGCCGTTGGCTCGGGTAAAATGAGTTTGTTATCGGCAGCGCGTAATAATCTCCAGCCACCGCATTCACGACGGGTTTTTGTTTTTGTTAAGCTGTTGTGACATTTTCGTACGGCTGCCAGGAGACTCGAAGAGAATCAAAGAAGAGGGGTAAGGACAGAGAGATGGAGAGAAGAGCCAGAGTGATGGAGCCGTGATTGATTTGACTGGTGACTCGCCCGGGGTTATCAAACGCACCGACCCGGTAGCCTCTTGTCACGGTTCTCGCTTGGTGATGTAGTGTGTTTGGGAGCTACATAGTGTGCGGCTCGAGATGATTGGGGCTGCACTGAGAAAATTTACGGACAGAAGACGGTGTGCGAATGCGAAGTGACATTTATACATGAATCAGTTCGGTCTTTCATAACTATTACAGACAGTTATGTCACCTTAAAGCACGCGGATAACTTTTTTTGTATTTTGTCAAAAACTAATCAGAACTCAAATTAAAGTGACCTAATATACATGAAATAACAAACCTGTGAAAGTTTATGCTCAATCGGTCTTCGGATGGGTTTCACTGTTTTCAAACATCGAAATTTGGCCTCACGAGATAACAAAAAAAGTTGTTGTTGTTGTTGCTGTTGTTTTACTCATTTCTCAACTAAATCATTTCAAGGGAAATTTTCCAGCATGACATATATTTACAACTTGTAAGTCATGTGCAAATCTGTGGACACTACACAATGCAAAAACTGGGGTGTTAAAATTGGCACCATGAGTTTTGTCACATACATAACCCCTTCCCCCCAAAAAAGAAGAAAAAAAAGGGAAAAAAAGGAGAAACAAAAAGAATCACAGTTTACACGCTATGATGTTAATTTTGATTCTCTCTTCGGTATCTATAATGTGACAACACCCATGGTGTGAATTTTAACACCCCAGTCTTTGCAGTGTATGTATATTTTCACTTTTACCAATGTTGTTGGAATCAAGTGACCTCAGCTCCGACGGCCGTTTGATGCAGTGGAAACGTTGAAGAATATGCGAAGGGGGCCTTTCGGCTTCTGGCCCATAGCCCGCTACTGTCAGCCCGCTGCAGTCAGTTCGGACTCAGCCTTATTTGATTTACCTTTCTTATTAACGAAACATGGAACCGATGTTGCCACAGCTAGTTTACAATAATATAATAGGCAACCATCTTGCCCTTTCAGACAGTGTCTCCGATTCGCGGAAACACGACTGAAAGGGTAAACAAAAAAATGTTGACTTTGTTTTTGACATATGCAAATCAATGTTTCCGAAGAATTACTTCATGTTGGCAGTACGAGTTAGTGTAACATAATAAGTTGTTTCCTGCGTTTGTTTATACTCTCCTAGAGTGAGTGACATTTCAAAACGGATGTATACCCTCTGCGAGCACACGACGTATCCAAGATTCTGTCGAAAATAAAAAGGAGCAGATACGAGCACTGAAAGCTCAGGGGCTGAGTGGCGAGGTTGAAATTATGGCTCACTTAACGAATCCAGCGAATGGGTTAACGCACTACGCCGGACGTATCCATGGGGAGAACTCTGCCGTTACCATAATGGCTTTATATATATATATACGGACGGCCATGACAGAACGAGAAAAAAACAAATCTTGATTAAAAATAAATCCCGCGTCAATATTAAATCACCTGCACGTGCAAGTGCACAGTTCCAGAGTAGGGAGAATTATTACCGTCATTGAAATAAGGTTCTATTTTGAGCATCCACCTTGCAGCCTCGCTATCACGGGCAGCACGCCGTATCGATACCTCTCGTCGCTAAGGGCAAGGCATTCTGGGAAAGAAAAAAATGGCGCTGCGCGATCGTACACAACTGGGAACAAGGTTGTCTACCGCCGAAATCATAATGAGGGGTGACTTCATAGTCTGGTCCTTGGTTATTATTCACTAGCCAATCTGGACCACAGGGAACCAGACAAAATGGCGTCGGTACCGGTCACGATAGTTGTTCAATCCTGTTGTAACCGAAACTATTTTGGAACTAGGGCTTTTTGTCATAATAGATTGGTCCCATGCTAATATTTTACAGAAAAACCAATTGTATCGTCACAGGTTAATAGACCGTGGTCTGTGTGTTTTCTGGGGATGACTATGTTATTTGGTAATCTTTTGAGCCTTAAAAGTTCCGTTTGTACTGTAATGGCGTCTCGTGGCCGAGCCGTCATTCCCCGCACGGGACTCAAGCTCTAGTATTTCTCAGCAGAGTGTCTGGGTTCGAGTCCCGGTCGTGACACTTTTAAATGTGCCCTTCAGATGGGACGTAAAGCCGTAGTCCCATCAGGTGTTGCGTACGTAAAAGAACTTAGCGCTAAGAGAAGGGGTTTGCCCTATGTTTCTGGCAGTGGCAGCTGAATGCGCCACAGCACCTTGTACATCCTTACAAGATGTTACATAAATAGGTCTAATAATTCAGAAATCTCAACAACAAAAACCTGCCTTAATAATAATGTGCTTTGAGACGCCCGTAGACAATGCTCATTATAAAAACTAGTTGTTATTAATATTTACGACAAATCTCCGAACATTCATGTTCTGTGACTAAAGGGCTTAGTTTGGCCTACTTCAAAGATATCACAAAACATCAGAAAATATCCACAATACTCAGTTGTGGAAAAAAAGAAGCTTCTGACACGATGTAACATGCTATCGGAATAAAGTTAATAACTTAATTTTCGCCCAAAAACAACATTTTAAGATTTTGTTTTCTCTGAACAAATTTTAACGCAGATGATAATGTTTCAAAATGAAAAATTAATTACAAATATTGACGCACAATATGCCAAGGACGATGAACAAAATACATGTAAGGTGCAAAATTGTTTGCGCATGGCTGATGGATCACGTGAGATAATGTCAGGAACCCGAGAATAACTCATTTTTTGTTTTTCATTTACCAATTATCATTGGCGGTTTTGGGGTGCAATAAATTAAATGAAAGCTTATAACTTTTCTCGAATCTAGGAAGAATAGCTATTTAATATTGTTGGGGTCAAATTGGCCAAAAATCGGACTGCTCTATAATTTATTGTGTAAGAAGTTGTATCGACCATGAAGACGCAAATGTACCGGCCAATTTGAGAAAGACAATAGGCTCCTATAAGTACCAAACGTAATCGGACTCGTTTTAAAGAAGCAAGCTCAGAATTTGTCTCTGGTTTGTTGGAAACAACCTTTTTCCTGGTTAACACACCAAAACTTGTCCGTGTTACGAATCCACATGACTCTACATAATTATCTTGAGGTGACATGACAGGCGAGCGAGCAAACATTACCCTCTTTTTTACGTCCAAATATTTACTGTTTTAAGGCTAGACCGAAGTTATTAAATTTGTTGTTCACTCTGGCGAGGAGCATATCGTTGAAACGTATCGGGTTCCTTTACGTTGATGAAAAGATGCAAGGATTTTGTAATTTACATATTCACGAACATGATTCATCTGTTCCGTTAATGGATTTTACGCTTACGGCGTTTTTGTCGTTTGGGTTGTTTGCATAATGCGAAGAGAACGTAAAAGTTAACGTCTAATTTCTGCTCAACCCAGGACCGGGCTTATCTTGGACTCGTTTGTTTCACCCTGTTTTACATGGTTTCGTAACAGATTCCACAATCGCCACGAGAGGCTATGTTTGGTTGTTTTTTACCCATTTTTGATCAAACAATGTATTTTCCCCATATAGGCCTACTTTCCGATTGTTGTTGTCAAAATGCTGTAAAACTTTGCAAATTTGTTTATTGTGACACGACCAATAACATGATATTACATGTATAATCTATCACCGGGGGTCACCGTTGGGGGACTATAATTGTTAGTTTAGCTGCCCCCACCTTTGGGGGCAGCTGGGTGCAATGACGAGGCCTGATTCTTGTATTCTTTCTGGCCCATTAGCCCAAAAATTAGAGGCAAAGTATAATACCTTTATTTTTTGGGAACCCTCACGATTGTTGTTTTACTATACAAAATGTAGATACACACGTTAAAACTGACCTGAGAAAATTTCATTTCAAAAGGCGGTCGCGCCTTTGAGATATCGCCGAAAATCCGGAACGGTTATGTCCACGCAGGAAGAATAATCCGTAATTGGAATACACAATCTGAGAAATGCTTCTGACAGTTACGTTTCTCAAATTCAAATTTGGGGGCGGGATAAAAATTGATATCTTTTTCCATAACCACATTAATTCGAAGTGAAATGATTCTGAAAACGCTTTATACTACCGAAAGCTGCTGTAATTCTTACAACTAAGTTTTTATTGCCATTTTATTTTAAGATTTATTTCAAATATATACCTTCCCTTTAATAGATTTGAACCAAAAATGTAAAAGTTACAGAGAAACCTCACACGGTCAGTAAAGACACATGAGAACTGATGAATTGAAACAGGATGCCCTACCAACCTTAGTTTTCTGAAACGTAAGCCGTATTAATCAGTTATAACATTCACTAATCTCACTCTACATTATGTTGCGTGTATAGGATCATCGCGGCCAATTCTCTTCGACTCATGCTTCGCAGCGTAGCCTCCCATCCGAGGCGGCCCTTACTGAATTTAATTGCATTACACACCGCCAAGGCACATCGCCAACAACAACAGGTCAGTAAATAATTTGATAATAAAAAACGCTTTTAGTACGAGACCACAACAATGCCCGGAGCGTTAAGGCTTTACTCGACACGGCTTCAGTGTAAGGCTAAATCAAATCACGGCTTGAAAGGAGACTTACTAGTTTGAATTTAATTCAGCCGTGGAGGAGGGCCCTGGAGTACAGCCCCCCCCCTCCTGATTAATTTGCACAACGCAGACAGTTTTGAAGATAATGGATTTATGTCGTCCCCGAAAATGAGAATCGTTTTAGTAAGCTTTAAAAGTTATTGTGCATAGGCCTATGTAATTTGTCTCGATCGAGTCTGATCTGAAAGGGATTTTTTTACATTCTCGTCTTATTTTATTTTCGAAAAAATATCAATTTTCAATTTCTAATCTCATTGAAACAAACGTGCACTCTTAGAAAATAAAATATGTGATAATGCTTTTTTGCTTTTTTTCCTGGGGATTATCAAAATATTAAAAACTTTTTCGGCTGTTAGCCATACACCTGAAAAAAAATACTAAAAACAAGTCCAAACAGAGGGAGAAGAAAGAAGTCCTCAATTTACCTGATCGACAACCTTGTGTGCAGAGTGATGCCTATTGAGACCGGATGTTTAACATCGGGACGGACCTCGCTTCGCTTTCGTGTATACAAAAAAACAATGGGGACCTCATACAAATAATGAAGTCCAAACACAGAGAGAACAAAGAGAAGTCCTCGATTCACGGGGTCGATAAACTAGTTGTGTGTTGGGAGTGTACAATTACTCGATTACGGTAAGACTCAATTTGGGACCAGTCCCAACTAAAAAGACGATTCTTAAGTTGGGACAACTGCTTGTAGTTCAGGAATTGTAATACAACTTTACAATGTTGCCACCATCTTTGTCTTGTCCCCTGTCAACCATTTCTATCATGACTACTGGTTTTCAATATTCTACAAACGGACATGACTGTTTTTTTCCCTTCCAGCCTCGGTATGTAACATTGATTTGAAGGGGAGAAAAACAAGATGGCCGCATTGTGATAACGGCTCGGAGTTATATATAACTCTACGGATAAAGGTCCATAATGACGGGTCCCATCACGGCGCGCTTTAAATTATTGACGCGTGCTCGGAATAGCCAGTCCAACTCTTCGATTTCAGGAGGTTAACATGTTGCCCCTACAGTTATAATCAGATCCAGGCAAAGGGATGGGCCGATGGGACCTTAATATGCATCTGTATCTCTTGCTGCGTTAATGTTATCCGTAACTGTGGCACAAAAACAAAGAGTATTTCTGTTCACTTCTCCCACAGCCTTAAACTTGTGTTTACACTCCAAGAACTACCGAAGTGAGATCATAGTTGTTGTTGTTGTTGTTTTGTTTTGTTTGTTTGGTTTTTTTTTTGGGGGTGGGTTGTTTTTGTTTTTTTTAGGAATTCAGTGCTAAGAAGATTCAATTGATATCAAACACCGGAGCAAAAGTACCGAGCCGAGTATCGTTGGTTTAGGATTATCTATCGGTTCGTGTAGTGCAGTTTGTGTGGATTTCATAAAATTTCTTTTGCGTACTTAGGAGCTCCTTGTGAATCGAGTTTATTGATCAATAGTTTTAGACTCTTATCTTATTCAAGATAAAGTGTAGGATTTGCAGGGATCGAAAATTTGTTTTGTATAACTATAGTTTCTGAAAGCTGTAATTTGCATTCAGAGAATGATATAACAGTTTGCGGTAACACCAGGTCTACTTTGCTGTGTAGATTTTGTGTTCCTTGAGAACTTGTCTTGCTATTCAATCTACTGCCGCAGAGTAGATTTCGGAATTCGGGAGCTAGACTATAGTTCTGAAGAAACTGTCGTGCTTAAATACCTGGGAGGTAGGAAATTGGCGGGACTTCTACTTTCGCTCAGTGGACTTCTATTTTTTAATAAATGTTGGAACAAATCTAAACAACAGCGTATAGATATATATAACACATGGTGTTACCGCAAACTGAATATACATTGATATCTCATCCCCATGCAATGCCTCAAAATCAATGAGAACGATACTGTTGTACCAAGTTATACTAGCTGTTGTATGCCCGTTGCAAATTTCACTTGAAATCTGACTCAGGAAATAACCGATGATGACCGTGTACGGCAATTCCATGTACTGTTAGCATGACACGTATATTTAATAAATGGACTGCCGTTGGATTCAACTAAAAACCACCCTCTGAGCGAGGCTTATGCGGGGCACTTACGAGATTGTCACCGGCTGATGGGCAAAATACAAAGGTTAGTACGCGGGGGTTTATTGGCGCAATCCATGGGAACAAACACCGTGATGCTTGACCGGATGCTGGGTATCCAGGGACGAGCCCCGGGGGAGCATGGGTACCGCTACAGGTGACTTCAAGGGGTCTGTGCGCATCTCTGAGAAGTTTGTCAAATGTTTGTTGTTATTTATTTATTTTATTAGATGAAAACATATTAACTATATTACATTCTGATGTGTGATTTGAGGCAATGCAAAGTGCCAGTAGAGGTTCACGGTAACACAATATGTGATGTAGAGATTACTGTGTATAGGCCTATCCGTACTTGGTTTGCCGAGTTTTACCTACCTACCGCTGAGACTGAGAATACTGGGAGATTAACTAGCTCAGATTTTGCAGAATTTTTTTAAAATTTTGTAGATATACCCCCCCCCCTTCCCACAGCCACAACACACTATACAAACTTCCCAGGTCAATCCCGAGTCAGAATTAACCATAATTCCGGGTCCCATGGGGGTGACCCATTTCTGAGTCAGGCTGACCCGGAAAACTGTTGTTGTTTTTTTACAAAATGGGATTTAAAATCGGATTTTTGCGTCAGTTTGACCCATTGCTGGGACATTTTTATGCAGATTCTGGGTCATACTGACCCACAAACGGGTCATACTGACCCATAGGCGGGTCATACTGACCCATAAACGGGTCAGGCCCAAAGGGGCCTGAAATCTAGCTCAATTCTGACCCGGTTTTTTTTTTTAAATTGTTTTTGTAAGTTATGGGGGAGGGGAACTACTCGCATAACCAAAACGAAACTGAGGACCCAGACCTCAAAGACGTTCCGGTGAGAGGGATTCGAACCAAGGGTCCCCTACAAAGGTGGAGGGTGGGCAGGGGTGTGGGATTGGGGTTCTACTACTCCGACCTAGCGGTACCTCGTCATTAGAAAACCCCCTTCGCATCCAGTCCATGACGTCATCACGTGTGAATATTAAATCCCGAATAAGTGTACGTACCATAACAACATATTGCAATTTCAGCATAATGATCGCAAACGATTACATAGTGAAATTTCTTATAAACATGGTTGGGAGAAAACGATGTTAGTAAAAGTTGCTACAAGTTTTGTGTGTCTCTCCCAATTTCTACATAATACAACTTTATATCCAATTCACCGAAGGCACTCCACTCCATTAGTGCCATTCTCGGTGTTTATCCAAAATAAGGCATACTGAATAATTGTGTTTTTATCAAATCAAGATCATGCCGCTGGGATTAATATGTGTTTCCTTGGTAACTGACCGAAGTATGTTTGGCCTGTTGCCAACTTGAAAGAATATAACCACGCTCTTAGGGTCATTTCTAAAGGCAAACGGTATATTATGTTTTAGTGGATTAGCATACAACATTCTGATAAGCATCAAAAGAAAATCTAATAATTTGGGAACTGGTTCTCGGTAATGATCATGATTTTTGCTCCTAATCAGTTTAATTTGATTAATTTGATTTGTGAATTAATTGTCATCGGATCGTTCATTGGAAAACATCAGTCTATACAACTGTGAAAATTACCTCAACGTGGTCAAGGTGTCGGTCACCTTTTTCTCCCCAGAAAATTGCGAATTTTAACGGTTGTTTTGTAGCGATTGTTTTGTACGGTCATTATTATGTGCGTATTTCTATCTGCCTGATCGAAATAAGAACATTTCGACGGACAACATCATCTCGCACAGCAGTAATTCAGACTGAAATATTCCTCACGAAACTGCTTCTCTGCAGCCTGTCGAAGTTAAAAGTATTAAACTGGAAGTTGTATATGATTTATCATAGCTACGCCAGGCCCAAATATTCTCTAACTTGATGCATTTATGTTGACATATTGTATAATTAGCCTTCGCTACAAGGCTACATCAGCACGATTAATGGCTTTCGCACGCAAATTGTAGTCTTGCATTCATCATCAGGGCCCTTGAAATAAGACTAATTACCAATTAGTTCCCTTTTATGGCGCAATAATGCTTCGTGTCCTTCATGGAGAATTCACTAAAAGTGGGTCTTTCGTACAAGTAGCATAATAATCGGCCTAAATCGCTTTGAATTATTTAGAAGTGGGGGACGGACAAAAGTGGCGTGTTTACTCTTTTTTGTGCTTGTAGGTTTTTGTGTTTATGCTATTTCAGGCGGGAACTCGTGACTAAGCAAGTCCTTGTACCAGACACTATTCAAAATGTAGCTAGCAAACTGGCTTAGGCTGTCCCCAAATTGGTGGCTACAGCTACGGCTAAGACTGGATTACCGCGTCATGCGTTGCCGAAGTATGGGACTTCTTTAACAGTGGTTAGACTGCAGGACTTTCAATCACAAGGTTGTAGGTTCGAATCCTACCAAGCTAGCTGCTGATTTCACAATGACTAGAATAAGTATTATCGTATAGTAACTGAACCACAATTTCTTGATTTGTGCAACTCATAATCGTAGACTATAAACCAATGTTTGCATGAGAGAGAGAGAAAGATTGGCTGTTGCCAGCTTGGTGTTTACATCCCCCTGTGGGAGTTTGCCGAGTTCCCTTGACGGGAAGATCATCTAAACAAGAAACACCTAAGACCGTAACCGCAAGTTCGGATGCAGCCTTATTCCGGCTGTACTTGACCATTGAAAAAGCTGCAATTCCTATACCATGTCTGACATGGGGTGCGGGGGGGTATCCCCCCCCCCCGCCCCATGTTCCCATACTTTAACACACTATTTTCCTCTTGTACAGAAGTCCCCTCCCCCTAAAATCCTCTAAAGAATTCCTGAGATTCCTGTGACACAGTGAAGACACAATGGGGGTTACACCATGCCCCCCCCCCCAATCGAAAACTGTAGGTAAAAAGAGCCGTATTCAAAATTGCAAATTTTCCCCATCCAAGTGACGGTTTTGTTAGAGACGAGCTCGAGTTTTAGTCGATAAATGCTGCCGTTGTTTTTAACTCTCTTTCGGCGGACGAAAACACTTCAACGATGCCGGGGGGGGGGGGTAGAAAGCAAGGCTCCCATTGGACTGGTTCCCTGACTAGGGGCGTCGTAAAGGACGTCAGTATGTTCGGGCAAGGCTCCCATGTGAGGCAGTGCCGAGTACATAGATAAGTATGGATTGCACAGGGGAGCGAGGATGGGGCATCGGCAGACCGGTAGAGAGAAAGAGCATTGACGTCATGATGACGTCAATGACAGGAAGCTGAATAAGTTTGGGACCTTCTTGCTCATCCTCTGCACCAAATTTAAAGGTGAATTGATATTTACAACAGGCGTTTGGGGTGGTTGTAAAAACACACGATGCTTATGCACGTTTCGATAATGATTGTACAGGAGGTCTGTATGGGCTATGTTCCCGATAGTGACCCCAATTCACCAGTCCAATAATCTTGGTTCTGAGCTGTGTTTTCAGAGAGTTCTGACAACTTGCGATTAGAAGCCAAAAACCCACCTCTGCACACACAGGGTGCCAGACTAGACTGCACTTTGGGCTGTGCTCTTTGGACCGAAAATGGCGTCCAGCAACCACGTGTCCGAAGAGAGATGGGCCCAGTTTCATGGCTCTGCTTACCGCGTACCCTCGGCTAGAGGTCAATGGGCTCAATATTGGCTCAACCTGTGCACAGCGCGTTCAAAGGTGTGCGTTTTCCCATCCTTGGTTTGCCTCTAAGATGGCGGCGTGATGACGTCAGTGATGAGGTCTCTGTCACGGTTGCGCCATTGTGGAAGTCAATAATGTCCCCGTATGTCGTGTATAATGTAGCACGCATTTTTAGGCAACGCGGCGTTTACACTAGCATTATTGGCGTTCATTACTTGCATCTCGTAGGCCCTAATCCTCAAAAACAATGTCAAAGCTGGAGTTACAAAATCTCTTTTATTCAGAATTTAGCTCCACTGTAGAGTAAAACTGCCCTTATAAAAGCTGTAATACGGGAAATAGTATCGGAGAAAGAAAATGTGTATCTCCCATATAAATTATAACCACCACTGCTTGCTGCACTAATCTTGAAGCTGTCTGGTCATTACTCTATGTAGGGTCTTTCGATGATCGATTGTTCCTGAATAGAATCACAAGAGCTGTGGAAGTTTTCTGATGAGCATTTCGTGATTTCTCAGCCTGAGGGGCACAATGTCTTCAGATCTCTCACAATTTTGCTGTTTGGAATTGCCCCGTTTTATCCTTTTATAGAGAGTTGTTCATGCACTGAAACACCTGCAGTGTGTTGTATTTAGTGAGTAGTGGTTTTAACAATCCATAGATTTGACTCTTGAAATACAACCAGCGGAACATACCGTCCCCCATATTGTAGAAGCAAACATTTTGGTTCTACAAAATAGCAGACCGCGTTCTGTCATGAAATTACACGAAACCCAAACCATTTCAAGAGATATTTATGTGAATCATTGTAGCCTATACTTTTAGAATATCTTTCCACAACCATATATTCATTTTAAAACAAAATGCTTTTTTATAGCCCAAAGCGCCCAACCCGAAGGCAAAGGTGTCCCTTTAACAGTTTGGACTACGGAGCATGCGTTACCTGGATATCAAGTGGAGAAGGATATGCATTTTGATCTCTCTCGAATTGCAAGGTGTTTTTTTTTAGAAATGGTTTATGGCGGGCCACCGTTATTTAAGTTTGTCTTAATTTGTGATTAGAATTTCTCATGAGACGTGACTCGCATGGGCCTGGGGAGTATGCCGATGCAACGGAGATGTACATTAACGATAATTCAGAGGAGAATACATTATCCAACCGGTAGTTTGTGTAAAGCAGGATTCGTCTCTTAATGTCTTGAGCTTGAGAACGTTGCCCGATGTACCGTCGAATCCCAACCCCCTGAACAGACGGGAAAATGCGGCCGCTCGTCGATTAATGACTCCTGATCGATGAAATCCGAGATCCGGATATTTGTTTCCTTCTCGTTTATCACACTTTAATCTCGGAGTATCCGGGCTGCAGCTAATGGCCACAGTGTGTTTTTCCCCGCAAGCTTTTCTTTGAGACGCTGCCTGTTGGGGCCATGCACTCCCCCGTAAAGTCAGTGACGGGTCTGAAGTGTTTACTAAAGAAATAACCAACGATGAGCTCGAGAGGTGAGCTGACTTTATAGGGATGATATCAACTTATCGGTAGCTTTAGTGATTATGTCAGTGGTTTTTGCATAATGCGGCGTGTCATTTGAAATGACTGGACCATTTTGTAAAAAGACCTCGCCAACTATATATAGCCATTTTTATTTTTGTGTGTGTGGTTACTTTATATATTTATAGTGGCCCAATTGTTGTCATTTATTTTAGAGACAACAGTTTCATGTTCAGCCATTTGGCAAAAATCACACACTAAAAAGTACATACAGGGCCTAAGATTTTGTGTAAGTTAAAGTCTCGAGTGTATAGCCGCCATGCCTGCACGGGTGTCTTGTTGTCGCGGTTTCATTTAGAGACTTCATTGCTGCTTTTTTTAAAGCTACGTGTGAGGTGAATATTACTATGAGTGAACGTGCTTCGATTTCATTTCAACTTGCTGTGCAACTTGCTAAAAAAAAGGGAGCAAACCGGACTGTTCCCAATAAGAATCGAATGTAATTCAAAATCGAGAATGGAAGTCACTAGTCAAAAGTAAGAGAACGTGCCTCTCGACGTAAACTCCAGTGTCGAATCGTTCTGCAGTTTGTCACTGTACTCTACGAAAAAAACTATGCGTCTGTGAATCAAAATGGCGCCTATAAAGTCGATCGGAAAGCGCGCCGTAGAGACTCCGTTCACCTCCGTGCTTACTTTGGGTAATAATTACCCTTGACATTTTCTTTTCACGGACCCCCCCCCCCCAATTATCAACGACTCACTGTTTTGTAAGTGTCGTGCTGTAGAGAGGGGGAAAACAAATGACAGTGATGGCGCAGATGGATTTTTAACGCCAGCAGCAAACTTGGAATTGTCAAAATGGAGGGTAGGCCTTTCTCCTTAATGCGGTTCCCATTAGAGGTGTTGCGCAATGCCAGCGTAGCCATGACGCTGAGATTCCGTCGTTGCCTTGACGCCTCAGCTCTCCCATCGATCACAGCTGAAACAAGATATCGTAGAGAGAGTATGGCATGATACCATTTACGCGTAACTACCTCAGGCCAAATCCTTGGCAACGGTAAGCGAATTGTCGTGCTTACTTTAGCAGAACAATTTGCTTAAGCACAAGTGTACTTCATAGGTTAGCAAGAACAGTAGGTGCCCAGCTTGCGCGCTCACCGTGGATTTTCATTGTTACGTCTTTCAGTGCTTACAGTAAAGCGCCAGAAGGTTAGCATGTCTTGTCCCATGCTTACGGTTGGCAGTGCTATGACATTGAGATAGAAGTGCAGTGACATCGACCGTAAGCAGCTTTATGCAATTGAGCTGCTTAAAACAGAAAATATTGCTTAATAGTTTTCTGCTAAGCATGAAAATGAGCAGGATATCGGTTTCAGATTGTACAAGTGACACTGCTCTTTTATAGCATACATGTGACAGGAAACCAGCTCCTTGTTAGTATTCATTTCAACGTGAATAAAACAGACAGTTCCCGATTCATAATTTGCACAACACTAACTTTCTTGAGTGATTTACCACCGAATCTTTCCAACTCAATAAAACCTTCATCATAACACTCAACACCCTAATTGGGTTATGGGCATTCATTTTGTGCTTCTCCCATTTAAATCATTGTAACCAAACTGGGGCTGGACGGGCAAATAGTCTGGTCCATTTTTTTGTATAGATTTGAATCGGTATGCATTATTAATACTGCACGCAGGGGACTTGACCAAGATGGTGTCAGCTTGGTAAAGGTGTATATTGTGGTATTCGTTCCTAATCCCAAGAAAAGCATAATCAATTTGTCAGTGCAGTCCTCTGTCCAACAGAATCAACCGAAACATACAGTTGTATTTTGAAGGGTTGGGGATGACCGTAGTTGAGATCAGTTTGAGGACGGGGTTGAGACAGTGTTTGAAGGCGAATGCGTGGCGATTGGAGGGTTTGCCAGGATCGAGATAAATAGTCTTGAAATGGGCAAGTTTCTTATTCGTATGCCCAGGTACCCCAACAACGGGCGTGGCGATTGGATTGTGTGCCCGGATCGATAGCCTTGGACTAAAACGATAGGCAGGTTCCTTATTCGCAGGTTCGGATTCAACAAAGAAGGGAGTACCTGTTCGCTTGTAAAATGACACCGAAAGATTCTCCATGAACTGGTTATGTTTTCACTCTGAAACGAATTTGAACTAAGATTATTGCCAAATATAGTGCTTTACGGAGGAGTTATTGCAGGCCAATGTATGCTTGTATCTTGTGTTAGTGTTGTTATAGGCAATATGTCTGATGTTTGTGATCTTAAGGTCCAATTATCGTCCGTGGGCACAATTTTAATCAACAACTTCTTGAAGCAAAAACTAAGTAAAGGCATATTAAAAAAATACCTCACAATAGTCAAGAATACCTTACAATAAGCAACAATACTCTGCAATGAAACCCAAATCACTGCAGGGGGTGGTGGCCTGGTGCACGGCAGAATCCAATTTATCATAATGTGGATCCAAAGTTTGTTTGGAATTCAAAGCAGTCGACTGAAATGTGTAACTTGTTCCTTTTCAGCAGCCGCAGGGAATCAAGAAAATCAGTCTCGAAGTCACGGAGTGCACAAATTAGTTTCTGGATCAGAACATCACTCTTCAATTTGAAATCCATCATGAACGTTATAAAGCTATTACGACCGCGCGTTGTCGAGGGCGGGAGAGAGGGAAATGAGAGCGAGGGGGCTGGTTTATAGGTCGCATTGACAGATGAAACCTGATTGAGGTCTTTATCACAAAACTCACGTTCATTTTGTTTTCTTCAAGCTGTCCTCTACAATAAACTCATTTGTAAAAAATAATAATAATCACCTAGACATTAGTAATGTACTTAACGGTTTTGTACATCGGCAGGCGGTATCCACAAGTTTTACTAGTAATAGCTAGTAAACGGCAATGTTTGAATGTTTGCATGGTGTGGATAATGGGAAGTAACCACAAGTAAACTTGCGGGTAGGTGTGGATAATAGGAATAACCAACTAGTGAACTTGCTGGTAGGTGTGGATAATAGAAACTATAACTAGTAAACTTGCGGGTAGGTCTGGATAATAGGAAGTAACTATAACTAGTAATTAGGTGTGAATAATAGGAAATAACTATAACTAGTAAACTTGCAGGTAGGTGTGAATATTAGAAATTAACTATAACTAGTAAACTTGCGGGTTCAACCATGTGTAATTTTGGGAGGAGTGTCGGCTCGTGAAGAGCTGCGTGGTCTTGACGTTTCCAACGGTAAACTCTGCTTGTCTGTTCTACTGAAGATACGCAGAGAATACTGTTCGAAACGTCCAGACCACAACGGCTCTTTTCTGAGCCGACAACAAAGAGTTCTATGGTTGTACCCGCAAGTTTACTAGTTATAGTTAGTTCCTATAGTAATTTCCAGTTTCTTTATTGTCCACACCGCTCAAAGTTTCAAACGTCAGTTTCTTTTGCATATCGTCTTTGGATTTATACACAATCCTATTAACGCCCTTTGCAGTTTTAGAGACCACACGAAACAGCCAGCATGTGGTAATAACCTCACCAAATAGGTTGCCTTGTTTGAGTTTCATGAGGAATTTTTGTGCGCGTTCAAATTGTGCTTTTTAAAAATCAGAAATCGTAGCTGAATCTTCAGGGCCTTCGCTGACAAAACTTAATGAGGTGTTGAAATGATGGCATTTTCATCTTTTGGTAAACCCTTGGCGTTATAGATGGCAAGGAGCTTCTGGAAACAGTATCCTCAGCACAGTCATAGAGAAGTAGAAGTGTGTAGTTCCTTCATATCTGAAGAAAATAACAGCACTTTTTCCCTCAAACCTGACATAAACAGACCTGAATTCAGATCAAAGTTTGTAATTTCTCATCTCTGAATGTTGGGCGACAGTATTCTCTCCCGTGGCAGTTTCACCACAAATATTTCTCCCGAGTATCAGTTATCCAACCCCCCCCCCCCTCCCAATCATCACCAGCCAATGGATTAACCCTATTAAGTAGGTCAATTTAAATTGAGACATGTTTTCAGCAGAGAGACTTTTTATTTATAAAGTTCTTGCCATTTCTGGACCCCTTGAGACTGGACTTTCAACCGAGTTTAAAGCGTACCAGATATTGGGGCGGCATTTATGATGATAAAGTAGAATTCCTATCTCCACGGCCCGTGAGATGCGGGAGAGGTTTATGCTGTTAAGACCCTTACAGGTTTGTTGCCCACTAAATGGAGTTTAAAACAATATTAATTATTAATAAGTTAGTCAATATACTTGATAAATTGGGCATGATTACCCTTTGGTCAAATGAGAAAATTGATGACTCCTCGCCCAAACAAACAAATTGAATTTGCGAACTGGTCACTTCGGGTCAATACAATTTTAATATAAGGTAAGTACAAGGCCAAATGTAAAAAAGCAGCGATGAAAATGAACTTAGAACGGAGTGATGATGATGTATCCACAGTGTAAGCAAACAAACAAACAAACAAACAAACAATAACAACAAAACATTCGGGCAAAACAGTCGGGGAAATTACCCTAGCTCACAGCAAGACGAACAAAAATAGACGGAGAAAGAAAAAAATACTTTTTACCCGGTATTCGAAACCGGTCCATATGTTTTTATTTGTGTTGAATTTCGGGCAAATCAACCCCCTACCCCCCCCCATAACCCTGCCCCCCGCTAATGTCCCCCAAATTATAATATCTGGCTAGACGCCACTGTATATCCGACTGCCACTTGTTCACTCATTTTGGTCGTGGGTTCGAATCTCTCCCGAGTATTATGCCTGTGACTTTTTCACTGGACGAAGGAAAGTACTGAGTGTACAGTGCTTCACACACATCGGTGTAATGGTAATACCATAAGAGTGGGGACAGTAGAACAAAGGAATACAAAAGGGACAATGCTGTCCTCACATTGGAATCCTTTGTATTTTTGTGTCCTCACATTTTTTCGTGCGCTTAGTCTATGGAGAGAGTTAAGTTAAAGGGACAAAGGAAAGTCCTCACATGATAGCAGTAAATTGATGTATGTATGGGTAAAACCAAATCATATTCTTTATCCCCTATATGCAAATTTAACGTCTACTATTTGTTGGTGTAGTTATATAATGATCGAAGAGTGAAACAGTTGTGGTCGACGAGCACTTCTCCTGGTGATTCTTTATCGCGGAACAGTTCTTGACATAAATAGGGTAAATGTGTATTTGCCAGGAGGAGGGGTTAATGGCGATGTGTGGACGAGATACGGCGGTGTATATGGATCCCCACATCAGATCATGGACTGGCAAGATCAGACCATCGGGTAATTATAACCTTGTACTGATAGCATCGTATTGCTCTGGCACGTGCTTGGTGTCCTCAATGATAAAAAAAGAACGAAAGAAAGGTATAGGCCTACATAATATAGATTGGTTTGGTTTGTGCCCCGCCAGATGTTTGGCCCATGGGAATGACAGACTAATCACATCGTCGGCTTGTTTTACCAAATTAATGTTTGAAGGTAAGGGAAGAAGGGCCCGTTTCTTGTTTTTTTTCATGTGAGATGAAGAGACTGTGCTGTAAGGTCGTTTGAAGCTCCTCCTGGCAAATCGGGACACCAGCTGGTGATGTGGGTTGATGAATGTATAAGTTTGCTTCTTTGGTTTGGGTTTTTTTTTTAGTTGAAATCTTTCTTTGGTGCGCTGCCATTTTGTTTTTCTACCTCCATGGTTTGATTTTCCATTTGGTGCTCGATATGGGGGGGTGCATGGTCGTGTCTTCATTGTTTGCTTGGAATCTCAGGAATTCTTTAGAGGGTTATTCTTCTCCTTCTTCTTTTCTTGTATTACTTCGCAGTTAGTTCGCAGTTTAGAAGGCGGCCCGTTGTTTGCGGCTCATAAAATAAAATGGCGTTCGTCGACCAGACATCGGTGAGGTCACCAGTATTTGAATCTGAATCTGAATTATATAGTCGGCAAAGCATCCTAATGGAAACATCACACCAACTTTTAGACAATGTCGAAATTTCAGTTTTAGACGTGGGAGAAAAACCCCTATAGGGAAAACCCAACCAGTCAGATAGGGACTGAAAACCCAATCCACATGCAATAAGGCTCTAGTCCGGGTATCGAACCAGAGAAAGGCAAGGACAGAAACCACTGAGCCAACCTGACTGCCCTTAGACCCAAATGTTGCTTTCCATTCATTTTGAGACTTTACAAGCGACTGGACGGCTCTGTATACATTCTGTCAACATGTCTACCCGGGTAAGACTTTACTCTAGAACCTTATTTGACGGAGATAAAAGTGCTTGGCCAGTCATTTTTTTACCACAGGAAATGTTAAAGATAGACTACGGACAATGTCACCGTGGTGAGACTGCAGGACTTGCAATCATAAGGTTGTGGGTTCGAATTCGGCCAAGTTTACCGCTGCTTTCACACTGACTAAAATAAGTATTATCATCTAGTTACTGAATCACAATTTCTTGATTTGTGTAATTCATAATCATAGACGTTAAACCGATGTTTGTGTGAGAGAGATTGGCTGTTGCCAGCCTGGTGTTTATATATCCCCGTGTGGGGGCTTTCCCGAAGGCCCTTGTTGGGAAGTTCATCTAAGCAAATGTTAGTTTTTGTTAAAATCTTGTCCAAAAATTCAGACCAAGAACCAGTTAATTTTTATGTGTCAATTTATTTATTAAAAAAATATTGTTGTTGATAAGACAAAAAATAAGGCATGCAAATGAGTTTGGAGAAAAGAAATCAAACAAACAGAAGAAAAAACCATCTAGTTTTTAGTTCAGGTTGACAACTGATATTTCCAAAAAACAATTCGAAATATGTAGTAGAACCAGCATAACAATGTGATTTCATATAAGAAGAAGAACATTATTTTGAAACTTTGAGAAAAAGAAAAAAAGAAAAAAATCCATCAACAATTTTGTGTAATTGTCTGGAGTTGTTCTCCTCATCAATTTTATTGTGATTACAAACCACTGTTTACTCAGTGCTTTTTTAATCTTGCCAAAGGGTCTCAGTGCAATCGTTTTATACAAGCAGCCATATCATGGCTGTGAGCGGTCAAGTGCATTGGACTCAAGCTCTGGTATCTCTGATCAGCAGAGTGTTGGTTCAAGTCCCGGTCTTGACACTAGTGTCCTTAAGCAAGACACCTGACCATTACTGCTTCGCCCTTCGAATGGAGCGCAAAGCTGAAGGCCCCCTATATTGTGTAATGCACGAAAAAGAACCCAGTTACACTTAGTACTAAGAGAGCGGGTTTGCCCCGGTGTTTCTGGCAGAATCTTCCAAAGGGTCTCAGCGCAATTGCTTTATACAAGCAGGCATGTTGTGGCTAAAGTGCAACACAACTCGGTTTCATAACTCAAACAATTCAATAACTTGTCTTAAATGTTTCTCTTTGTACAAGCACCTCTACTAAATACTTTGTGGTACTGTGCTTGTTACAGGATTCAAAATGGCCACTCGTTATCATCGGATCAGGTCAACGAACTTGCAGTTAAGGCATCTTCTCTGAAAGGTGGGTTCGAATCCAACCCGAGGTATATCTATGGCTTTTTAACCTGGACAGTATTTTGAGTATAGAATAGATAGTTCCCAATAGGTGCCATCTTTAAGGGCAACTTGGGGTTTTGGCTTTGAGCTGACTCAAGTGTTGTAATTTTCTACGCAGCCGAGTGGTTCAACACCCAACGTGCAAGGAATTTAATCAAACTCCTGCATGGTGTGTACATGGTATTTACTCACAATGCATAGTTGGGACTTAGAAAATGATGTACCAGTTTCTGTTAAAGGCAAAGTATACCTTTGGTTTTTTGAACCGTTTAGATTGTTTTAATCCTATATAAATGTAGGTATATACAATAAAACAAACCTGTGAAAATTTCACTTCAAAAGGTGGTCGCGTTTTTGAGATATCACCGAAAAACCAGAGCAAATATTTTCTACGTAGGAAGAATGTTCCCTATAGGAATACACGATCTGAAAAGCGTTACGGGCGTAACGCTTCTCAGGTTCAAATTTTTGGGGATAAAAAGTGATATATTTTTCTATATCCGCAGTACTTCGAAGTGAAAAGTTTCTCAAAATGCATGATACTATCCAAAGCTGCTGTACTTCTTACCAAGTAAGTTTTTTTTGCCATTAACTTTCAGACCCTTTAAAAGTATGCATAACATTGGTAAGATTAAAAATAGAAATGTTCACATGTTCACTTTACATTTGATTGGCAGCATATTGCGCCACAGCACCTCGTAAACCATTACATGGTGCTATGTAAAGGAGTAGGTCTCATACTTCAAAAACGTTGCCCCAAACACCTTGCAGGAAAATACTGGATGTTGAAGCGCCTTGAGTGTCACTGAGTGACGGATATGTGCGCATTATAAATGTATATTATTATTATTATTATTATTATTATTACATGGTATTGAAGATGGGCGTGGTGGAAAACTTCACTTGAAATGTTTTTGCCTGAAATGCTCAAGTTTTCTGAGCAGTCACGCAGTCTCGCAAGTCCAAACTCCAATATTTGAAAATGGTGTGTGTTTTTTCACTATTTTCTTGCCACTCCAATGACCAATTGAGCTCAAACGTTCACAGGTGTGTTACTTCATGTGTATGTATAATTACATCAGTTAAACGTACTTCCCATTAGCGGACTTAATTCAGAGACAGGGGTCGTTCCACCAATCAGAGACTCTTGAACGCTTTCCCGTCTTGGACCCCCGTCATACTCCACTCGGCCCTCCACTCATTGGGCCCTAGTAGCGTATGACCTATGACCCAGCCGGCACTCTCTAACTGGGGGACGAATCGTGGGTATAGGTCCTCTGCCATGAGCCCAGCCAATCTGACCACGTCCCAGCTGTTTTCCTGTCCCGGTATCGGAGCAGCTGAAAGATCAAAATGTGACGTTTTACACTGAATGTGCTATAATTTTGAAAGTAATTGCCGAAATATCGGGTAGTAACGATGCCACTTTTGGGTGAGCAGAGAAAATTGACTTGAACGGGATCTGCACCTGCCACCTCTGGGTTAACATGCCAGAGGTCACAGGTTTAAATCTTGTTCAAGGCAGTTTTTCTTTGTGCACCCAAAAGTATACCCTGCCTTTAAAAGGAATAACTGGGAGTACCTTTTTGGACTTAACAGGAGCAGTAATAATGGGGCAGCAGCAATGGCAGCGCCCTCAAGTGCTGTTGTAAAAACGTACCTTTGTAATCTACGCTGGAATCGTCACAGTATACTGTCTCCCCCTGCAAAGAATAAAATTAAACATTTATAGTTGGTGTGAATCAATTATTACTATAGAGCAGATTAGCGGGATAATACAAATCTGACATTTTCATTGGGGGAGGAGGGGTAGGTGGGGGCAGCGAAATAATTTGGGGGCTTTATACTTTACCCCATCCCTCTTGCCCCCCGAAGATGAATGAATGGTTCAATACATTAAATAGACCCCCAACTATGACTTTGCCCCCCCGCAAGACGCCCCCAGATGAAAATATCTGGTTACACCACTGTAACCACTAGACCACTACCTTACACTGGATGCACTAAACTCATAGAACATACCTTTACAATAAAATACCGTCTGGATGTGTCTTGGTTCTCAGCATTGATGATAATCTCAGCCTGGAAACAAGCCTTGATGATGTCTTGACCGGTGCAGTCGCGGTGGAGTAGGATGTCGATGGACCCTAGACACAATGTGAACAATCGTTACTTTGAAGGTACGGAATCGGTTACTTGTTGCCTTTACAAAACAGTGTCCTGCTGGCCGTGCATGAATTCTTTGCATCGAGACAAAGGATCTTTCAGCCTCGGTGTGATAAGCACTGTATACTCAGTGCTTTCCCAAGCCGTGTGAAAAGACTATACAGGCATCCTACATGGGTGGGATTCGAAACCCACGACCCCTGCATTCTAGAGCAAATATTGAAACCACTAGACCAACGAGTGTGTCCGGTGATGAGAAGTGGTTATGGCATTTCTCTGAATGCGGGGGTCATGGGTTCGAATCCCACCCGAGCAATACGGTATATTTTTTTGTTCAGCAGGACTCAAGAAAGCACCGAGTATGCAATTCTTAACACACATCGGTGTATGGTAAAACCAAATTATAGTTCTTTATCCTTGAGGAAATTGTTATGATATTAAATTCTACTTCTGGAAATTTTCAGCCAGTTTTGTTTATCATCGGCAGAAATCTTGTGAAAATGCATTTTGATATTTTGTTTATTTCCAATCTCCCAATGGAACCCACTGTACAATTCAAACAAAATCTTCAGTCGCTTTTCTTACAAGTAAATGCATTACAGTGGAAACAAATGCATTACAGTGAAAATAAGCGCATTACAGTGAAGAAGATAAATGCATTTCAGTGAAAAAAAAAAGTCTAGTGTGAATGCGGCTCGAAATCCATCATACTGTTAAAATGAGGGCATGCTGGATGGGTGGACCCTACACCCCGCATCCCCCGCCCCCGTTTCACTTCATCCCATGTGCAGGCAGGCAACTGCAGTTTCTCCAAAGAAAAAGAGCAAAGTTCCAGGTGTTCCTGGTTTGATTGGCAGCATATTGCGCCACAGCACCTTGTGAACCATCACATGGTGCTATGTAAAGGAGTAGGTCTCATACTTCCAAAACTTTGTACTGTGTATGAAAAACACAGCTGAGAAACCAAAACATGAGGAAGTCAGCTGATCAGCTGAGAAGATGCACGCCTGCCTTTGATTTATAAATTCTGGAATGAGCCGTGACAGATGAAAAAAACATACCTGTTCCTCTGTTGAGCCCAAGCCAGTAGTTTTCATTGTTGTTGCTGGATGCGCATTGTTCCATATCTGACCAACTGGTTACATCAAAACAAAATAATCAAATTAGCTTTTGAAGAGTCAGAGAAACCCAGGGAGGGTTTTTTCAGACCTTTGTTTAAATGCTTGTTACGTAATCAGTTTTTAAAAGAGTAAAGTTTTTTCCATTCTCTGGTTTTCAATAAACACACATTATAAAAAACTGTGAAAATCTCATCAAATTATGCAGTCCTGTTTTAGTGAAAACGACAAAATATTGTATCTTCTGTCATGGATTCTGTACATTCAAATAGGGCTTATTTCGATTGCGGAGCAATTTAAATAAACTTACGGTGATTTTGTGGGGGTGTCAAAATAGTATTATCCCAACTTTGACAGTTCCTCAGACAAAATTATTTCCCCTAAGGATTGGTACTGGTATGAACTCATTCATCTGTGAGCCGTCACATTGAAAACTAATCATCTTATTTTCGATAATTGTAATTAATATCCATATAAATAGTCATTAGGAAATTTATCTTGAGAAGGCCGGTTGAGTGGTATTGAATGATCGGTGTTTCCTGAGGCTGCAATGAGCCAGTTCCATTTATCGTCCTGAGTGAATTAAAACTGGAGTGTATTGACTGTATTGTGGCAAATTGATTTACCACTTAGCCTGATTACTGAATGTTTGGTTTCATTTTCCAATTATAAAAAAAAAATAACCCTTACATCAAATTTGAAAGCAAATTTAGAAATGTTAATATGATTGGAGTGCTTTTCTTAACATAAGCATAATTTGGTTTAGGGTTTGTTTTTTCTTCAAAATATTTGAACAACCTGTTTTCTCCTGCTTGGGAGCTAAGTTCCAATCATGTGACTGATGGGAGGTACAAAATGCTTTCAAAAACTACAGTTTTGGTGTGTTTTGTTAAGGCATTCACATTTGAATGTTCACGTATTTTTCTTAAGGGCCTTGTCACACGAGGCAACTTTTCCAGGCAACTTGGAGGCAACCAACTGTAGTGCATGCTACCGGACCACTTCGGTAGCCCATGAGTCATGTTTCAAACAATGTCTTACGATCCTAAGGGCCATGTCACACGAGGCAATTTACAGGCAACCAGTTCCAGGCAATCTCCATGAAGAAAAGTCATTCACAATTCAATGTTCATATATTTTTCTTGGGGATCATAAGACATTGTTAGAAACATGACTCCTGTGCTACCAAAGTGGTCCTGTAGCATGCACTGCAGTTGGTTGCCTCCAGGTTGCCTGGAAAAGTTGCCTCAGGTGACAAGGCCCTTAAGAAAAATACATGAACATTCAAATGTGAATGCCTTTTCACCTTGCAGGTTGCCTGGAACTGGTTGCCTGTAAATTGCCTCGTGTGACAAGGCCCTTATACTTATAAAAAGCACTTTTTATATAGAGTTACTTTTTTTGTTAGGGTTGGGAAAAAGATACCAGGGCCCCATTTCATAGAGCTGCTTAAGCAGAAAAAAACGGCTCAAGCAATTTCAGCTTAGCGAAAATAAGCAGGATACCAGCCACAGGTTGTACATTTGAGGTGTTATCTTGGCTGGTAACCTTATTCTGGTCAGCATAATTCTTTTGTGCTTACAGCAACTATATGAAATTGGGCCCGGGCATTCAACGGTGATCAATCATGGTACCATAGAAAATAAATTTACCGCAGTGCGTGTGTGTTTTTCTACGCTCGCACACAAAATCAATACCTTTTACACAGCTGGCCGAATTGAACACCGAGGTTGACTTCCAGTGGTCTCGGCAGCCCTAGGAAAAAAACAAAACAAACAAACAGGCTCTTATTGATTGCTTCTTGGTAATGATTTGCCTATTGAAATAATTACCTTTTAGTGGTGTTTATTCTTTTTGCGTTTTTTTTTTTAGTTGTGGCAAACAAACGTAGTAACACTCAACTAAGCGTATTTACATAAATTATTGGTAAGTACTTAACAACAGTCTGATCCATGCACTGATCAATTACGACCGCGAGTACGCACCCACAAGTCAGACAAAGTAACATCCCATTCCAAGAAATATGTAGACAAGTCCTTGAAACTTGGATTGTTGGGTTGTATGTGGGGCCTGGTGCGAAGCAAAACACATGATGTCCCACATGATTTTTTGGAAATGAAACCAACCTAAAAAGTGCCTAATTGCACTGTAACCAGCAGGCCTTCAGATACATGTGAAGAGAAGATACATTTACATTTCTTGGCTTGTTTTATTAATGTAGCTTTGAATTGTTGATGCATATTACTTGACAGTATTTACATGTACTTTTGTATTGAAGCAAACATGAATATGCATACTATAAATATTAAATATATATTGAATAAATTATCTATTTGCATATAAGTATACATTCCTTTTTTTTTACACTAGTTCACAATTACCAGACTAAGTAACATTTGAAGAGAAGATACATTCTCCATTTGAAGAGAAGATGCATTTGAAGAGAAGATGCTGAGGGAATCTCAGTTTTTAGATGTGGGAGGAAAAACCCACGGAAATCAGGTAGGGACTGAAAACTCAATCCACATGCAAGGCTCCGGTCTGAGGTGGGATTCGAACCGGGGTCCACAGAGGTGAAAGGCAGGGTACAGAAACCACTGAGCCAACCTGAATCACCACATGGGCATCATTGATAGATAGTAATAATAATAATAATAATAATAGTGGCTTCTTATATAGCGCTCATATCTGTCACTCAGTGACTCTCAAGGCACTTCAACATTGATGTATGAGACCTACTCCTTTACATAGTACCAGGTAATGGTTTACAAGGTGCTGTGGCGCAATATGCTGCCAATCAAACCAGGAACACCGAGGCAAACCCCTTCTCTTTACGATAAGTGCACTGGGTTCTTTAATGTGCATTACACAACACACATGACCATTACGTTTGATCCGAAGAACGAAGCAATAATGGTTAAGTGTCTTGCTTAAGGACACAAGTGTCACGACTGGGACTCGAACCCACACTCTGCTGATCAGAAACACCAGAGCTTGTGTCCGGTGCTCTTATCCGCTCGGCCACGACATGCCACAGTACTATGGTGTTCTAAGCAAATTGATCAGTTAATTTCATTTTTGCCCTTTACCAATGTAAGATTACATGTAGTTACTTGCACAGTCTTTTCCAGTTTTAGAAGTTAAATGTTGGTTTCAAACATTGACGCTTACTCCTTAATACAGGTTCTCTTGCATTCGCCTCAGCGGGGCTTAGAATATGCCTGAACTCAGTGGTCAGGTACTCCTTCATGATGATGTGCAGACGAGCTTGATTGAGCGTGTTCATGACCACACAGGTTACGGCTCGGTAATTTGCGTACAGATGGAAGAATGTGAAGAGAAAGAACAGGAACCAAGTCAATCTGTGGAAGTAAAAAGACTCATAAGTTTCCCCTTTTTTTCTCAGAAATTTTGTATAATTTCGTAAAAGGCCGTCTGCAGAAATAAGGAAGTTAAAAAGTTTGACTCTTTTAAAAAAAACTTAACTTGCAGCCAAACACTGTCAATTGTCAAACACTATCAGCACTTTAAGGGACCTAACATACACATGAAATAATAATCATGTGAAAATTTAAGTTTATTGGTCATCAGAGTCACAATAAAGCAGTGAAAAAAAAAAAACCTCATGTTTTCACTGTCTTCAAATATTGAGTTTTGGTCTCACGAGATCAAGGCTAACTATTTTACTCATTTCTCAAAAACTACAGCATTTTAGGCAAAAATACTTTGAGGGAAGTGTGATGAGAAGCATTTATAGTCAAGTGTCTTTGGTAACTTTGCCCAAGAGCACAAGTATCACAACAGGGATTCGAACCCACACTCAGCCATTCGGCACTCTGGACCGCTCGGCCACGACACGCTATTCATTCTTGATTATTTAATATAGATACAAACAATACAATGTACTGTGAAAGTTTCAGCTTAAATTGTTGTTGAACTATCTTAAACCTTCCATAAAACAAAAAGAAAAAAAAACACATAAAGATTGGTTAGATCATGGCTTGACTTACAATGGGTTACCGGAAACCATTGGAGTTATCAAAAGACCCACCACTAAAGCCGCCAGGTTCACTAAAGTTTCCTGACAAGAAGAAAATTAGGGAAAAAAATGACCATCAACAAAAACGTAGAATAATGTTGGGAGCAGTATTGCAAAATATCTTTTTGTAAATAGTTCAAGGACTAAGCATTTTAAAGGATTGATACAGAAAGACAAATAACTTTTACCGGGGTGAAGTTCGCTGTTGACAAGAAGGTCTGAAACTCACTGCTAGGTGGTGTGTTAAAATTATAGCATTGCCAACTTTTGGTCATCCCTGGAGCTTTTGGGAACAGTTATCCTCAATACTAGAGAGGTTGATCAAACAGCATGATGTCTTTTTATCTTTTGGTCATCCCTGGAGCTTTTGGGAACAGTTATCCTCAATACTAGAGAGGTTGATCAAACGGCATGATGTCTTTTTATCTTTTGGTCATCCCTGGAGCTTTTGGGAACAGTTATCCTCAATACTAGAGAGGTTGATCAAACGGCATGATGTCTTTTTATCTTTTGGTCATCCCTGGAGCTTTTGGGAACAGTTATCCTCAATACTAGAGAGGTTGATCAAACGGCATGATGTCTTTTTATCTTTTGGTCATCCCTGGAGCTTTTGGGAACAGTTATCCTCAATACTAGAGAGGTTGATCAAACAGCATGATGTCTTTTTATCTTTTGGTCATCCCTGGAGCTTTTGGGAACAGTTATCCTCAATACTAGAGAGGTTGATCAAACGGCATGATGTCTTTTTATCTTTTGGTCATCCCTGGAGCTTTTGGGAACAGTTATCCTCAATACTAGAGAGGTTGATCAAACGGCATGATGTCTTTTTATCTTTTGGTCATCCCTGGAGCTTTTGGGAACAGTTATCCTCAATACTAGAGAGGTTGATCAAACGGCATGATGTCTTTTTATCTTTTGGTCATCCCTGGAGCTTTTGGGAACAGTTATCCTCAATACTAGAGAGGTTGATCAAACAGCATGATGTCTTTTTATCTTTTGGTCATCCCTGGAGCTTTTGGGAACAGTTATCCTCAATACTAGAGAGGTTGATCAAACGGCATGATTTCTTTTTATCTTCGAGCAAACTTGAATCCTCATATTTTGATTGGTCGACCCATGACAACAAGAGGTGTAATAAAAACCGCCCAAATCACACCCTGCGCATTGTGCTTTTTTAAGCTGAGTATACGCAAAACACACAGCTGTTCCAACACCGCGTAGTGCACTCAGCTGTGCGTCAAGTTGGCTTGAAGATAAGGTCATTTTCACACAACCACTCGTGGAAATAAGCACGCCTTTATCCATATCCACGCCTTTACCCATATCCAACTTGGCCTTCGGCCTCAATGGGTATGGGATGCATTTTATGGATAATTTCGTTGCATTCCACTCCAGCTTATGTCAGGAAAGTAATAATATCCAGAGATAATAGCACCTACTTTTTAATCACCAGGCAGACATAAAAAAGTCTGAATTCAGTAAAAAGTCTGAAATTTCTCATTCCTGCTTTTAATGTCAAAAACTTTGCCCTGAAACAAATAATGTATCATAGCTCAACATGTACATTCTGCATTCTAATTTTTTTTTTTTTTTGGTGCATATTTTCAGGTGTAGATATTTAAGCAAAATGATCTCTACTGACCTGACTACCATCCTTGGCGCTGACGTCGGCCATGTTGTTTCTTCTTGCCTGGTGCAATGTCAATGCTGCCCTCGTTGCCCCACCCGCCACACCAACGATAGACTATCAAAAAATGTGCAATACAAGGTTAGGTGATGCATTTCTGTCAGAGTTATGCAGGCAATTTTCTGTGCTTTTTTGTTGTTGTTTTTTATTAGTGTTATTGATTTATGGTTCTATTTGCTTCCCCCCACCTTTTTCTCTTTTTTTGGGGGGGGGGGTGAGTTGGCAGATAGATTTGTTGCTTCATGGCAAGGATTGCAATTGATTATATTTATCAAAAAGGACACTTAAGCCCGATGTTACATAACAAGTTTGTTCACCCGCAAAGAGGAAAGTGCCTTGACCAAAACAGATCACAAAACAGAACAACCGATAGTCAGTTATCACAAAAAAGAGTACCTATTTAACGGAGGCATTACCTTGAGTAGTCCAGAGATGCAGGCAATTGCGGTGAAGTAATATGGGAATAATGGTGAGACTAACTCAATGCAGATGGCTGCATCATTCAGAATATCAGCAAATAACCTGCATGGGATAACAGAGGCTACAGAATGAGATATACTCTAAAATACAGAACATATATCATTCAGAATATCAGCAAATAACCTGCATGGGATAACAGAGGCTACAGAATGAGATATCTTAAGAATACTGAGCACATGGCTGTATTATTCATTATACGAGTACCAGCAAATGACTGGCATTGGATTACATGGGATAGAGAATGGGATTTAGAGTAAAGAACACATGGCTGTATCATTTGGAACATCTCAAAAATATTCTGTAGAGGATAGGCTACATAATGAGATATACTGTTGGAATACAGAACACATGGCTGTACCTTTAAAAATATCAGTACAAAATCTGCACGGGATGGGATCACAGGGGCTAAAGAGCGAGATAAACTCTAGAACACAGAACAAGTGGCTTAATCATTAATGGAATACCTGCAAATACCCTGCTTGTGATCACTGGAGCTATAGAGTAAGATTTTGAGTCATTTACAACACCTGAAAATAACCTGGTTGGGATAACGGAAGCTACAGAATGAGACATATTCCAGATTGTACAGCTACAAAGCATCACAAACAGAACCTATCGTAAAAGGCCAATACCCTGTACCTACCTCCATCGCTTTGCATCACAGTCTAGACTTGATCTGTGGTGGGGAATAAAGAATACACCGACCTTAAAAGCTGTTCTCTTGATCACTGTTTCATATCTCAGACCAAAAAGTTTATGGCAGCACCTCTTACTTGGGTATGCAGAATTGACCTAAAAAACTTGAGACTATGAGCTATTATGATTTGAGACTTGACCTAAAAGACTAATGATAATCAAAATTTGTGAGGCCAATTATCCTTACTTACAGATGAGAAGCTGATATGTGAAGGAGGTGGCTACATCATGGTCAAGCAGCAGGCATGTAAAGTCACCTATTGATAGTCAGCCCAATGAACCCACTGTCACAGATTATAAGTGTTAGATTTTTCCGGTGGGAGGAAAACAAGGAGGCCTGGAGAAAAACCCTCCTGGTACAGCAGAGAACCAACGCTCAACTCTGCTCATAGCCTTAGCCGGGAATTGAACCAGGGCCACAGTGGTGAGAGGCAAGCACTTTACGCACGAGCAACCCATGCCACCCTCTTGACCTGCGAGACCGGAGACTTGACTTGAAAAACTTGTGGTCATTTATTGAAGACCCCACAATCTATTCTGCCAGGTCGAGAGCAGAACAAAGGTAAGAATTTGATGAACAAAACTGTTCACAGAAAGTGGGATTTTTATTTAAAGAGCTTATTCTATCACATCTCAATCTGACCCTTAAGTGACCCTAAAACTTTGTCTGCATGTGAGACTAGGTGGCGGCAGACTTACCAGGTAAATTTCCATTCATAGTTCTGAGCTTGTGCACATTTCCGAGAACAATGAATCTACCTGATAGGTCTGCTGCCACCTAGTGTCCACAAATCGTCGCTCGTACCACAAAGTGACCTAACTCGTACACAGTAAAAAAAAACGTGTTCGGAGAAAATCACGTTTGAAGTTGCACTACTTTTCAAACTGCTGTTTCGGAGTCTGCTTACTATTTTTATTTTATTTTTTTATGACGAAAATAAAGCTGAATACTTTATTCATACAGAACTATCAATGTGTTTTCATCCCTAAAACTATTTTAATAAGTAATTAATTCCTAAACAGATAGGTCACTTTGTGAAAATGAAAATTCGAGTTTTGCCCGCAGAGCGCTGTGTACAAACCAATGCGTAATAGAGACCTATCGAGATAGGTCACTTTGTGAAAATACTACGGTTCCCAGTTAGGTCACTTTGTGGTACGCAAATTCTCACCCACGCACGAACTGCGCGCGCTGTAGCGCATAGTTTACCATTGGTAAAGTGGCGTATCTAGATAGGTCACTTTGTGAAAAGACAAAATGGCAAGTCTAGTGATACGTCGTTTTGACTAGTTAGTGTAATTACGAAACTATTACGTATTAGGCACTGAAACTTGCTGAAAATGTTGACACAAATGAGTATGTCAATAATTAGGAAAAAAAAATGTTTGCAAAAATGTGTGATTTTAGTCAGTTAGGTCAGTTCGTGGTACGAGCGACGAAATGTCTCCCATCTTAGCTTACCCTTGATACCATGCGAACACAATACGACCGCACATCCCTGTTCCATCTGAAATATTACAAAACAAACAGCAGTTTATTATCGCAAAACGATAATTCCGGGGGGAACAACCAAAGAGTGTGTCACTGCACTCGTCAGTTCTTTTAAAACCAAAATCTTTCAAATCTAAATCCATCCTAAATTGTTTCCAGGGAAGCCTTGGTCTCAGTCCCATCTCATCCTATCAGGTTTTTTCCAGTAGGATGATTAATATATTAATCCGAATTGGAAAAAAAACCAGACAAAAGCAAAAAGCTATTTGAAATCTTCAATAGAGTTTTAAAGAACAGAAAAATCTTGCTTAGCAGATACCGGTTACCAGCCAAAACACCATTTAATGTATATTGTTAGTTACTGGTTCCCTTCCAAATTTTGCACAGTGGAAAAATTTTGCTTAGCACCATTTTCTGCTTAGCAGCTTGTATGAAATTGGGCCCCAGATCCAGTATCATGGAGCTGCTGAACAGAAAAATTGCTTATAGTGTTTACTTGCTAAGCAAAGAAAGATACCGGGGAACCAGTTCCGATAAGTATAGATCATGTGAATTTCAGCAGGAACCATCCATGATAAGCCAGTTTGAGCTGAGACCTTTCAACAGCCATGTGATGGTCGCTGCTGCAGCTGTGGCTGTTACATCACCCACTCCTACTCCCTTCAGCATGGCTTGGGTTGCTAGGGTTCCTGTGATACTGCTGCAGAATGCCTGAAGGAAAGGATAGATTGATGTCAAAGATCATTCCATCGTTAAGGATAAAGTATTCCATTAAAGGGACACATTGCCTTTTCTCTCCAAAAAATGTTTGCTCTTTTTTTTTGAATTTTTTTTTACAAAAACCTGATTTAAGAAAAAAGAAAGAAATTGCAAATGATACGGAGACTTTTGAGGGAGCTAGATGGCATCAGAGTTACCGGGTAATTCTTCATTGTTTACGACGGTCTGAGCTTACGCATATCTCCCAGACAAAAAATGTACTACCCTGGTAAGTCTGCTGCCACCTAGAGTCACTAGAATCTAGATTATTCTACCCTCCCAAGTTCAATATTTCAAATAACCACTTTTGATCAGTATGTTTCTTTAAAAAAATGTTTGATGCCAAAGCATTTAGAGCAGATTTCAGCTTGGCCACCCCTTTCCAGTTAGTTCCCCGCTGTTTTAGTGCCTCTAGTCGACCATCACTGCACCTGAATCGTGTCCCATATTTGGTACGCCAAGTAATCCTCGCTGACGCTCTCCGGGTACCCCTGCGGCAGAAACACAGTCTGAAAGAGACAAAAACATTCATTGAAACAAACATGAATCTGGTCATGTTGTATCATGGCCGAGCAATAGTCATCGGAATGAGGGCTCGAATGACACTTTTTGTGTCCTTGTGCTAGACACTTATTACTACCTGTATTATTTGATTCTCACTAAATTAAAATTTCCTATATTTTTTCTTTTTTAGTTACACAATAGAAAAACCGACGATCTTAGCTGAACAAAATGTCATCCTCATGGACGCACTTGGAAGGGATCGATTGACTGAGGAATTATAATACACTAATACTGATAATAATACAGCCATCAACTACGTGCTGTTCAGCACAAACCAAACCTGAAACAACCCAAACTACTTAAGGTTGTGATATTTCTGGAGGAATGCTTACTACATTTTGTAGCTGACCATTATTTCAATTAATCCGATTCTAGATTGAGGTCTACGATCAGGATCATCCTACCCTGATGTGATAGATACTGATACTGAAGCTTGTGGTTTATCAATCATTTCTCATTTTATTTTTTATTTTTCAATGTCACAAAATTATCGATAGCAACCGTTTTCCCCTTACCCTGAATGTCTGGGCAAATGAACTAAAAGCCAGGTTCCTTCCTTCTTTTGACACTTCAATCGTCCCATCTTGATTCCTCCTGTAGCTCACAGGAACACTCTGGGAACTGTAGGATTCTCGGCAGACGACAGTCTCCATAATTGTGACAACAAAATGGTTCCCACTAAATCTATCTGCTGCCCTCAAGTGTTGGTTTGTTTTTTTTGGGGGGGGGGGAACGTGGCAAAAATAAATATTTCCAACAATATTATCTGCTGCCCTCTCAAGATCTTGTTATTGAAGTTGACACTACTGCACACGCGTTATCACAGGAGCACGCATGGTGCCGGTGTGCGGGTAACCAGACTGAAGTCAGCACTAAATTTAGTACTGACTTCAGTCTGGTCCAACACATGTGGGGCAAAAAATGACACGCTGGTGACCGGTTTGCAATTGGTTTCTCGTTTGACGTTCGATAAGGTGGTTTCCGTTAGACAGAAAAGAGCCTCGCCCAATTTCATGGTTCTCCACATAATTCTACGTTTATGGAGCTCTGTAAAGTGCACAATTCGATGGGCCATAAAGCACAACATTCCTTGGTAAGCAGAGCCATGAAATTGGGCCCTGAATATCTTAAATTTACAGGGTCAGAACATTTTTGGAAGTCTGGTAAGTGCGCCGTACACCATGGCCGTATCATGGAGCTATAATATACAGCTAGTATATAGTAGTAATTCCAGATGCTAGCTCCGTGGCCGTACCCAGACTGTGATCTTTTGAAACGCACGCTTTCCCTATTCAGCCTGGTTTATCCAGGCCCTGACATAATAATACTAAAGCATGTTTATTGATAATTCCAGTACGCCAGTTCAAAAATACACATATAACATGGTCTTTTCGAAACGCAGGCTTTCCCCGTTCAGGCTTTGAAAAAACTAAAAGCCTGGTAATTCCAGTCCGCCGTTTCGAAAATACCCACACGAGGGTATTTTCGAAACGCAGGCTTTCCCTATTCAGGCTTTGAAAAAAAAAATTGTGAAAGCCTGGCAAGTCCAGTCCGCCGTTTCGAAAATACCCACATAAAAGGTATTTTCGAAACGCAGGCTTTCCCTGTTCAGGCTTTGAAAAAAAAATTGTTAAAGCCTGGCAAGTCCAGTCCGCCGTTTCGAAAATACCTACATAAAAGGTATTTTCGAAACGCAGGCTTTCCCAGACCAATACCAGTCCACCAATTTAATCGGGACGCCTATGGATTATGATCTGGGATGTAAGGAAGACATCTGTGAAAAAAAATAATAAGATTTCACGATTTTACAATGAAAACATTGCAACTGAAAACAAGACAATTACACGAGAATACAGGATTCCGTTCGCGCTGTCAATGACGGTCGTTGACAAGGTTTTTTGAAATCTGGTGCTAGCACCAAACTTGGTGCTGCCACTAAATTTGTGTTGACTTCAGTCTGGTGTGCGTGCGGGTATAAGGGTGTTATGAACAAGTTTGTGAGACAAGTGGGTAATTCACTTTGGTAAAACATGTAAGTATGATGTAATTCTGTCAAATAACTTAATAATTGAACATTGAATGATGAAATTGATGATAGCTGGATAGGGTCATAAATTTTATAGTTTAATTTAAACTTATAAAACGAACTAAAAAATAAAAAGAAGAGCTGTGCTTAACAAGCTTTTCTAATTTATAAAGCCTCAATCAAGTTTAGAATAACAATGAGAATGATTGATTATTTGTTTTAGAAGAATTATCATTTGCCATTTTGCTTTATGAATATCTGGATATGAAACCAAGGATGCCTAAAAACTTCAAAAGTGAAGTGTCTGTCGCTGAGGAAACTTCCATTGGTAGACAGGGGTGTTTGCATTATGAACCAGAAACACTGAGGTAAAAACCCTACACAACGGGGCCCAGTTTCATTGCTCTGCTTACCATAAGCAAAGAATCGGCGCTTACGGAAGCAGGGAATTCTTTGCTTACTACAAAGCATATTTCACGGGTTAGCAAATAATTTTTTCTTATGCGTGTGTGTACTCCCTGTTACTAGGCATTCTTCGCTTTACACAGCTAGCGCAGAAATTCCGTGCTTCCGCGTTAAGCAGAGAATGGTGATCACAAGCCCAGGATTCAGCGGTAAGCAGCACTCAGCAGAGCCATGAAATTGGGCCCAGTACACCTCCATATACTATAGTTCAAGTGTTCTTGGTTCTTTTCGTGCACTACCTATCCTCCCACAGAATCTACATGTAATATACAGCTTTACGTCACAACCGAAGAACACACTGGCAATGGTAAAGGGGAATTTTAAATTCACTCTCTGTGAACAACATATAGCTTGAATACTTGCATTAGACCCCTCAGCACAATGCATCTAGTTCCTTTAAGCAAGATGAAGTCTGTGATTGTGTTTTAATTGTTGGAATGGCATGCCCCTATGACAAGATTTATAATGAATAAAACAGAGAAATTCAATCACAGTTGGGCAGAAATGACGGAGTCTGCTATGTATTATATTAGTACTTTTTTTGTGTATAAAGGATTTAATGTGGCATGTACCTATTGTTAAGACTATCAGTGTTAATCATCGTTGATTGAAAAGTTAGTACAGTTCTGACCATTTCTTTCTGTTCTTATCCTAACAATCGCAAAACATGTTGTTTTCAATTTTCCCGTTTTCTCTTTCACATTGACAGACAGTCAGCCAAGGTGCAAACCAACACAATGGCTTCAGCAAACCTCCTCGCCAGGTTGACTATTGCAGGTTGTAACCATTCACAGAAACACTCCTCCGGCTTTCTAGCGACGACACAAAGATTTCAAGGAACGATCCCGTTACAATGGGGTGAGAAAAGATTCAGCTCCAAGACGGTGTTACAAAGACTACTGGGAGGTCGATATCAAGATGTCATGATCAACCGCAATAATCCCCAACTCCAGACTACAAGCAGCAGATGTTTTTCAATTCTCTCAAAGTGCACAAGAGTGAAAGCCAGATGCTTACAGTCCAACAATCTTCACAAGGTGTTAGTTTCGCAGACGGCAAAAACAAAGTATTCTCGGAGCGGTGATGAGGAAGAAATGCCTATCGTCTTTGTAAGCAAGCCTCCTCCACTAATCGGAAGGAAGACCCAGAGGAAAATGCAAAGCGCGGTGCCTACTGGTGCTCCGGTTGTCGTTCGATCAAGAACTAAGAAACCAACGAGGTTGGGTGTATGGGACAAAAAGGTAGTTGTAACGGATTTCTGATCTTTCAAGTTTAATTTCAGAAACTTTGCTGGTCTTATTTATTAAAGCACATGTACAACATTGGTAACTGTCAAAAGACCAGTCCATACTTTGTGTGACTTGACATAAAATAACAAACCTGTGGAAATTTATGCTCAATTGGTCATTGAAGTCACAAATAGTGAAACAAAAACAGTTTTCACTGTTTTAAAGCATTGAGTTTTGGTCTCGCAAGATCAAAACAAATTATTTTACTAATTTCTAAAAAGAATTAGCATCTCAATCAAAAATATTGCAAGGGAAGTTTTCCACCAGAACCATCTTTATGTCGTGTAAGTTATGTGCAAATCTTTCATACATTTTAGTTTCAATCTTAGCAATGTTGTGCACAGCCTTTAAAAAGAAAACAATGCAATTTCTCGTTCAGGTTTGTAGCAAATAACTGTCCTGTTTGAAATCTGAAATGGGGGTCTGGAAGTGGGATTTTAAGGAAGCTATTGCCTTTTTTGCCCTCATCTTGGCTTCATTCAAATGTTGCCGCTTTAAATCTGTTTTGCGTTCATGGAAGTGCCCATGTCTGTGTTTAAGACTAGGCCTAATTTCAGGACTTCAAAAACAGTCAGCTTTTTTTGTGTTTTCTTCATTAAATAAAATGAACCTTTTCAAAGAAAGTATAAAATTTATTGTCTTGATGTCAGGATTCGTGGCTGTGCACAGCGTTCTCAACAGCAGAGGAGTATCATCTGGAACACCTCAGCCTTGACCTGCAGTCTCAGGGACCCTTCAGGCCTATCATCATGCCACAGGGTGGGTCGTAGGTTAAAGGTCATATTGCCAAACAGCTGTTTGTGGCATGTTGTGGCTGAGTGGTCTAAGCACATTGAACACAGTTCTGGGCCAAATTTCATGGCTCTGCTTACCGCCGATTGCTGCGCTTGTGATCACCATTCTTAGCTTACAGGGCAAAGCCCTGAATTTCTGGGCGAGTTGTGTAAACAAAGTATGCCTACATGTAGTAACGTGGAGTATGCATGCGCACAAGGAAAAACTCCCTTCTAACCTGTGAAATATGCTTGACGTAAGCGCGGACTTCCCTACTACCTTAAGTGCCGATTTTTTTGCTTACATTGAGCAGAGCCATGAAAATGGGCCCTGGACCTGGTGGGTTTGAATCTGCCCTGTCGTGACACTTGTGTCTTTGGGCAAGATACTTGGCTATAATTGCTTCTCATTACCCTGGAGATAGTGGGTACCCTTGGGGGTAGAGTTCAGCAACCTGTGCGCCCATTTAGCAGCCGGTGCTGCATACTCCCAAGGAGTTGAGATGGTTTCAGGAATATCTTGTATTTCTGTATCAAGTTTCATAGTACACACATCCCAGTAGGTGACTCCAGCAAACACAAGTCACAGAAAGTCATCCAGTCAAGGCCATGACTAAGAATCATTGAAGGAATTTATAAAGTGCATTCAACTTCGGGGAATCTGCTAATACTTTAGAGACCATAGCGCCATCAAGCGGCTTGTACCAAAATCCCCATGAGCGCAAACAGCCTCAAGATTTGACCCACCTCCAGACAAACCAAAAAGGCCAAAGTAAAGGTTGTGTCTTGAACCGAAATTTTGCACTGTTTCCCATGTTAACATCTTAGTCACAGTTTCAAAACACCACATTTTTGTTTTGTAATGTATTATTTATGCAAACAAAAAAGTTGGTGGCCTGACGTTTCAACCCTAGCAGAGTGTTTCCCGCGAAGGCTAAAATGCCTTCGAGAAAGACTCTGCTACTAGGGTCGAAACGTCAGGCCACTTAGTATTTTTTCGACATTTATACCATAGGTCCTCTTGGTTGGTAAGCAGTTTGCAACAGCTAGTTCTATTTTTCCTTTAATATATAATTTATATCGGGCATTTTTATTGAAAACATTGAGTGAAACAAATCAACAGTATTAGCCATCTCTGGCATCTCTGGGTGTGGGCGTTTTGTGATGACTTTACACATAAATGAATCATCTCTAAATGGTTAAACATGAAGTTATTGTTAGTGTTTTGTTCCTTTCAATCAGATGCCCAAGACGTTCGTTTGATGGAGGTCATACCTTCAGATGCTGATGAAGATAAAAACGAACCGGCACAGGTTTTCTTCTTCCGCGAGGGATCTGTTGTATTTTGGAACGTTCCTGATTGTATGGTAGGTACATGTAAAGTCAATCCTTCTTATAAAAACATATTTTAGAAGAACAATTCGTGTTCCGCAACGCCTCAGCAAAACTGTTTTGTTTTTGTTTTTTTATCAAGGAATTTATGTCACTGCTCCCATACACAGGAATTACCCAGGGATGAGATTTCTCAGGATTTTTTCAATTCGTTCCTTCAAATGTAAAGCAGTCACTAAAGGGAGAAAACTAAATGTCCACATTGTTTTAATAACCTGTATTTCTGGTGATGCACAGTGTCTGTAAAACTCCTGGATTGTAACATACGGGAAGGTCTAGGTCTAGAAGCAGCGGAGCAACTGGAACGGGAGACCACGCGCGCGAGCCGAGTGTCGAAGCCACGAGGGCCTTGTTCAACTTGTTTGCATTTTTTGGTCATTGGAGTCACAAATAGTGAAACAAAAACAGTTTTCAGCAAGATGTTTTTATGTATAAGTTTGTAAACAACCAACTTCCTAAATCATTACACAATCTTTTTCTTTTTAACAGCACCGTATATGATTATAATACTAGGTCATCATCTAAATTACATGTTCCCCTATTTAGATCAACTCTTTCCCAACACACAATTTCTTTCACTGGACCAAAAAACTGGAATTATCTTCTACCATCAATTACTAATTGCCCCTCAATTAGCTCATTTAAATACCGACTAAAAACATTTTTACTAAATTCCCAACATAATTGATTGATTTGCTTTTTTATACTGGTAGTTGGCTTAGCCGTTACTTACTTACTTACTCATCTATGTTGTCTAATTCGTATTGTTTGTTTAATTATTAGTCCCTTTGTTTACTTCGCATACATGTTCTGCTCCAGCGTTATATATACCTTGTTTAACCATGGTTAAACCTTTATGTTATGTAGTTATCTACTGTAACGGTTAGTATTTATTTATTCGTCTATTTAGTGCTGTTATCCTGTTTTGTTGTGTATTGTTGTAACGGGCACATCCACCACAAGCCTCGGCTTTTAGGATGATGCCTCCATGTGAATGTGGAAATAAATGTTATATTGATTGAGTTTTCACTGTTTTAAAGCATTGAGTTTTGGTCATAACTTGTATGTAAACAAGTACCTGATGATACACACGACAAGACGTTTGCTATTTTGTATATTTGTTAATTTGCATAATGTGTTAATGTATGCTGACCTGCTGACCCCCGTCGTTTCTGATTGGTTTGGACTTTTGCTACCGTTTGGGTATAAAGAAAATATAAAGAATATAAAGAAAAACATTAGAAACCACAAACAAGTTGGAAAAGGTCCTCATGGCTTTGCCACTCACGTGGGTGGTCTCCACTTCCAGTCGCTTAGGATCGGGGCTCTACGAAACTGTCCAAGCCACGAAGGCCTTGACAAAAGGTTAGGGGGACCCAGACCGGCAAGCCATTTCCAGGAATTTTCACATTCAACAAATCTCATCCCTGATTACCAGACATTACAAGTAGATGTATTCTTCATGTGGAAACTAAGGCCAGATCTGAGTTGGCGGCTACAGCTACAGCTACGGCTATGACTGTTGCTAAGGGTTTTGCCAAGGACGTCCTATACTTCAATGCATGGTGACAAAGCGACCCAGCCGTAGCCGTAGCTGTAACTGCAATTTCGGACACGGCCTAAGAGTAGTATTTTTGGGATTTATTTCTGCAGTTAAAGAAGGTTTTGAATACGGTGAGCAAGCATGAATTCCGCCCTTATGAGGTTGCCCTGGTGACGTGGGAAAATGAACACATCAACTTCTCCTACGGCAGGTCAGTATAGAAAGAAAATTTAAAATTCTCAATTCAATTTATTTTCATTCTTACTTGGTACATTTTTGAAATATCAAGAATTTTTAAAGGGTGTGTACTACATTGGTAAGATTGAAAATAGAAATGTTTAAAGATTTGCTCATAACCTGCATGGTAAAATGACGGTCTCGCTGTTTTTGTCAAAATCTATATTGACTGAATAGTGTTACTGCCATAGATAGCTCAGTTTGTGGAAGTGCCGGCTCGTTAATCCGGAGGTTGCAGGTTCAAGTCCCGCTCTAGTCATTTTTGCTTTCTTCCACCAAAAATTTACTCAGCCAGTTTCCCTGGTGTTTTATTACGTGTCATTTTCTTTTAAAAATTGACAGTCAGGGTACTAAGTTGACGGAAGAGGCAATCATTCTGGATGAGAGCAAAGACACAGAGGCTGTGATGCTAGAAAAGTTTGCGTTCTCAAACGCAATGGCATTGTCAGGTAGGACAACACATCCCACTGTGATCATCTCTCAGTGACGGTTGTTTGCCATGAATTCAATCTGGGGCAGAGCTTTGCTAATTCCTTGAAGGAATTCGAGGTGAGAGGAGGAAGGGTTGTATTAGAGGAAGGTGCAGGCAGAGTTACCTATTTTAGGCTTTGTTACACAACCATGATAATATTGTGTATTTATTGTGTGCTTTTCGAGCCACATAGGACCCTCAAATCGCCTCTACGTAATTATGCCTGTTTATTTGTCCCCAAGCATTCCTCAAACCATTTCAACTCCTTAGGAGTATGCAGCACCGGCTGTCGAATGGGTGTACAGGTTGCTAATCATTCACATCAACAATCCCTACCCTCGCAGGTACCTCGTTTAATCCTGGGTGATGAGAAGCATTTACAGTTAAGTGTCTTGCTCACAGACACAAGTGTCATGACCGGGATTCGAACCCACACTCCTGTGACTTGGCCACCAGAATTTGAATACTCGGCCATTACATGTCAAGAAATCTTAATATTTATAGAAGTTAACTTTACATAGTTCTGATTTAATGAAGATTGGAGCTTCTCAAAGATGCTCAAAACTTCATGCTGCACTTTCCACTAAACTCTAAGGAAGCTTAATGGTGTCACTATGATGTGTAATATAAATCTAATGCTTTATTGTTACAGTAAAACTTGGCATATGGGAGACATACGTTGACAAATTTACAGACTCTTTGGAGAGTATTCCCGAGGTATGTATGCAACAGAAATAGTCAACTGTAAACTGTCTGCATTTTCGAGAAGCTTGTTCCACGAATCTAATTATCAGATTTCCCAAACTAAGTCTACACCCCTATCTTCAACTAATTTACATGTTACTGTTCAGTCCGTTTTCTGAAATGTGGCAAGCACAAAATAAGCCCCTTGCATATGACATCACATGCCCAAAATAGTGCCCTCACTGGGGTCAATGAAGACCTATCACTGGCTGAGAGTGTCAATTGGTTGACCTCAGCAATGGCGGCCAATGCAAGGGGTTAGTGAAAGGTTTCCAGAACTTGGAGTCTTAGTTGCTCCCCTAATCTTGGTTTGTCTTCCCTACCTGACCTACCTCAAGCTGACTCCATGTATCTAAATGTCGTAACCACCCATTATGGCTATTGAGCATTTTCTCTCATTGCACCAGTCTGATGAAACAAGCTAACCCAGCGACATCACAAACAATTACTCACTCAACATATTATTTCATACTCATTTTAAGAAACTTCTGTTTACTGCACGTTAACATTGCTTTTTGGGTGTAATTTTCTGTAAAGAGATAATAATAATAATAGTAATACACTGCTTTTATATAGCGCTTCACACAGATAGTCTCGAAGCGCTTTACAAGAAAAAAATATAAAAAATAAAAAATCAATACAAAGTATCTTTTTCTGTAGCGCCTTGAGTAATCTTTTATTAGAAAGTGCGCTTTATAAGTTTATATTATTATTATCATTATTATTGTTATTATTATTATTACCCCATATTAAGAGTCTCAAGCGCGGCCACCGCCTGACGATGTCCCGCGTGGAGGTGATGCAAAAGACGGGGGAGCTGTTCTCCCTCAGACATCAGATCAATCTCAGCTCTGACCTCCTCATCTCACCTGACTTCTACTGGGACAGGGATAACTTGGATGCATTGTACAATAAGACCTGTCAGTTCTACAGCATCGGGAGAAGGACAAGGGTAAAATATCCTTGAGTTTGTTTGGGTTTTTTTTATGGAGCATTGAGGCTGGCTTTGTGGTTTTTACCCTGTCTTTCATCTTTGTGGACCCCGGTTCAAGTTCTCCTTCGGACCAGAGCCTTGCATATGGATTGGGTTTCCAGTCCCTACCTGATAGAGTTGCATTCAGGTTACGAACATTCAGGTTGGCTTTGTGGTTTTTACCCTGTCTTTCATCTTTGTGGACCCGGTTCGAGTTCCCCTTCGGCGGACCAGAGCCTTGCGTGTGGGTTGGGTTTCCACCTACCTACCTGATGGAGTAGGATTTTTCCCAGTTTTGGGTTTTTTCCTCCTACATCTTACACTGAGATTTCTTTAACCATCTTCACTTCCCAGGTATCTTCAAGCCTATGGGTTGCATTGCAAGGCATCTTCAATGATCCCTTGGTTTCATCACCAGGGCCTAGTTTTATGGCTCTGCTTACCGTAAGCAAAGAATCTGCGCTTGCGGAAGCAGGGAGTTCCGCACTTACGTCAAGCGTATTTCACGGGTTAGCGGTGAATTTTTGCTTGTGCGCGTTTGTACTCCACGTTATGAATCATTCTTCGCTTACACAGCTAGTAGAGAAATTCGGCACTTGCACAGTAAGCGGAGAATGGTGATTGCAAGCGCAAAAGTTGGCGTTAAGCAGAGCCAGGAAATTGGGCCCAGAAAGATGTACATGTAGTAATAATTATTATCACTTTATTTTTGGGGCCTATTAAAGTTTGATTTTTTGTTTTACTTTCTCAAAACACCTGGGTCCAATTTCATAAAGCATGTAAGCACAAAAACTTGCTAAGCACATACAAATCTTGCTTAGCAGAAACAGGTTACCAGCCAACATTCCATAAAGTTTACTCTATTGCCACTGGTACCCTGCTCATTTCTTGCTAAGTAAAGAAATTTGCCAAGCAAAAATTTTCTGCTTAACAGCTTTATGAAATTGGGCCCTGCCAGGAACCCCAAGATGTGTCCCTTCTGGTCAAATCCAGTTTTATGAGTCGTTCTTGTCACACAGGTAACTAATGAGAAACTCAACCACTGCTCAGAACTTGTGGAACTCATGAGGACTCACCTGAGTGAACGTCACTCACTAAAACTGGAATGGATGATCATCCTTCTCATTGCTGTTGAGGTGAGCAAGGCGCCCGACTAAAAATGTATTCTTCCACCAAAATTATACAAGTCTAAGTTCTTGACTCTCTCTGTGAGTCCATACTTATTTAATTTTCTGCCTTGTAGAAAGAATGTATTTATGGTTACTTCTTTAAATTAATGTTTTGACTATGTATTGTTTGGAAATGTTCATGAGGTATGGAAATAAAGGTGAGTTTTGAATTGAATTGATTTGAATTTTGAATCGAATTGAAATTGAGTCATTTTTAAAGAAGACGTATTGCAACAGTGACATTTCAAGGAGTGATCGCTCAATTTGAATTCATCAGACGGGATCCAGTGTTGCTATGTCACATGGGTTTGGGGCAAGCTTTTGCCATAGCAACCTCGAAATCAGCAAAGACTGGTATCCTTGTGCCTCACACTTCATTGAGAATTGTGTATGGGGTACTTCCTCTCTTATGCAACGAAGAAAAGCTTGCCCCTATTACCATGTGATCAATGCAACACTGGATGTAGTCTGAGGAATTCAAGTGGAGCATTCACTTGTGACTGAACGAGGCATTGTACCAGACAAACATAAGCTGAAATGGATTGGCAGGCAGTCAGAAGTCATACAGCCATAGAGCCAGCGATCTACAATCCCGGCCTTATCTCGTTGGGGCCTCGCCCCCGGCCCCCTGATCAATGTTGGCTCTCATTGTGTGGTTTGCTCTCCAGCTGGGGTTAAATGTCACGCGGCCCAAGCAGTTTGGCCGGGATTGTAGCTCTGTTTAATAAGCCTCATGGGAAGCCACATTGTAAGGGGATCACCTAATGGGGATGCAACTTTTTCTTTGAATTTCTGGTTTACATACCACGAGCGAAACTGATTGGGTATTTACATGTTTACAACTTTGGGGCGGACAAAGATAAATTGACTAGAGCAGTATTTAAACCTGCAACCTCTGAATTTCTGTGCTAGCGCTCTTCCAACTACATAATCTATTTAGAATGTAGTATATCTAGTCAGGTAGTGTAGTTGTTAAGACTTCTGGAAAAACGAAGAAGTATTTTTTGAGTAAAATTCGATGTATTTTTTTTCTTTATTTTCATGTGTCAGGTTGTATTTGAAGTAGTCCATTACATTCAGAGGTATCTGGAGGACGGCAGCCAGGCTCTACCACCTGAGAGTGCTAGTGGCAATAACAAAGAAGTGCTGGATGGACGCAGGTGATATTCACTCCAAGTTCGGGGGGAGACTACGTCTGTTTTGATTTGTTGCTGCCAATAAAATGGGTATTGATCGTGTCACCAAACACCTTTGTTATATTCGCTGTATACAGTCGACTCTCATTAATACGAGGTCCGCCGGACTGGCCCGTTTTCTTCGTATTATCCGAACCTCGTCTTAAACGCAGCGCACTATTTACACGTACATGTATACACACATCGTCATGGTGCATGCACTACACGCGTGTCTAGGCTAGAACAGAGCGGTTTGATTCCTAGAATTCCAATACATTTTGTCATCATGGGGCCGCAAAAATACCTCATATTATCCGTGTTCTCGTTACGACCATGCTCGTATCTTCTGTTTTTTAAGACAAAGAAACACGCATGGGACAGTTCAGGACCGGTGAAATACCTCATAAAAACCGGCGTCTCGTATCTTCCGAGCTCGTATTAACAAGAGTCGACTGTATGTATTCAGTAATTAACATGATAACGGCTTTTGAATAAACACAAAACGTAATGTTCACTTTCTGAAAGGTTTTCTGCAGGTGTTTACTGTAGAAGAAATTGTGATGAGCAATGCTTTCAGCTGGACAGGTTTATATAGGGTGCGTTCGATTAGCCACCCCTGAAACACATGGGGAAGCTAATCGAATGCACCCATAATAATGGAGGAAGGAAGAGAACAAGTGGGTTCTGGACCCAGTTTCATCATAGAGCGACTTTAAGCACAAAGAGTAGCACAATCAAAGCGAAATTATGCTTACCAGAATAAGGTTACCGGTCAAAATACCATGTCACATTTTCAGTTTTTAACTGGTATTCTGCTCATTTCGGCTTAGCCGAAAGTTGTTAAGCAATATATTCTGCTTAAAAAGCTCTATGAAACTGTGTTTAAAAAAAAGTATACAAATTGCATGATCCAAATTTCAAAGTTAGTTTACTTTTGTATGAGTTCAAATAAAAGAAATGCTGCTGAAAAACTGTTGATATTTGTTTAAACAGTGTACTTTATTAACAACAAATACATTCTCTTTATAATCCTAAACATATTTTACAAAAAAAATACTTCTATTTACATGTTTCGTAGAGACATTACACAGCGAGTGAAATGCCCAGAATAGATTGACAATTTTTATTGTATACCCCGAATGTACAAATATTAGTTAGCTTTATAAGTGGTCAAGCAAATTTATCTCCCATTAGACAGGCCTGGAATTAAACTGAGGCCACAGCCTGTGTTGTCCCTGATGCCCCTTCAAAAGTTTCCCGAAGACGGAAGTGCCTTTTGCAAAATGAAAATGGCCTAACCATTTCAAAGATGAAATTCCAGGCCTACTTAAATATGCCATCTTGCCTCGCTTTGCCTCGAACACACCAACCCTCTTGTGACTTATTGAAGCCATTGTTTATGAACTACGTGCTAACCTCTGCAGTGAGCCAAGCTAAGCTAGTTCTAGAGTGGGTCAAAATTACCAAAATAGAGGAAGCTTATGCTTTATTGGACGGATGCACTAGTTGTCAAGATATGGCTGTTTTAGAAACTTTGATTTTGTACGTTGTTAACATCAATTATTACCTTTTATTTTAACACTTTTTTATTTTACAACTTTTTATGTGAACAAATAAGGATTGAAATTATTAACAAATTACGTTTTCAGTGAACTGGAACTTCGGCTTGTAATAATACGGAAGATGTAAACAAATTTGGACGGAATATTTGTTTGTTTAAAATTGGATAAGGTACCCAGCACACACAAAACCCCACATAATTTTACAAAAGGTAAAGTACTGAAATGCTTGCACAGTGTTATGAAAACAATCAATTCCGACAAAGTGATTGATCAATGTTTTTTTTTGTTTTTTTTTAACGAATGTTTCCAGTTAGAAGTGATCAAGGGCCAATTTCATGATCTCTGTAAAAACCACATCTTACTTTCTGGAGTAGTTTGCTCAACGTAATCAATTCTTAATACCCCCCTTCTTTAGTTTGCAAATACATGTATACAGGTTTGATGTACATGTATATAATGTTTGGCTGGCTCCCCACTCAATTTTGATCTTCAAAGATTTTTTGAAGAACAAATAATGTGTGTAATTTCCTCAAAATCAAAGACGAGTATTTATCTGTTTTTGAATGGTAATCCAAGGGTACAAATAGAAAGAGGGTAAAGCTCGGCAGTTATTTCTATCAATGAAGCTGGCCCTGATCATCATGAGGAGATACATATCAAATTAATGCTAAGCCGTCTCAGAATTTCATGATGTTGATGCTCTGTCTGAGGCCCATGCACTTGACGTTGTCAATGTGGATGGACTTTGACTTGACGTCGATGTCCTCCTCCAGTGTCTGCTGCTGCCGAATCAAGCCCTTCAGTTGGTCCTGGGCGCCGGCGAGCGTCTGCTGGAGTTGGGACACGCTGGAGTCGATCTCGGCCACCTCGTTGATGAGGCGGTACTGGACGGGGTCTCGGCACAGCTCCACGTTGGGTCTGTTTGTGCGGGCGTCCAGACGGGTCTGAGAGAGCATCATGGGACCCCTCTTGTCCTGAATGGCCTTGGTCAGCTTCTGGATGTTCTTCTCCATCTCTTGGATTTGACCAAAGATCTGCAGATCAAAGAAACAAAACCATAAAGTAAATAGTTAGAGTGAAGTGTCTCTTGAAGCAGTACACCAACCTCAAATTTCTAACAAAAGCACTAAAACTTAAAATATGATTTGTCAACCTAAGAGGAGCCTTGTGAAGTGATGTGTTCCTTCTGAAGAGGCTTTGACATGTCAGCGTGGGCAAGGAATTTGTACTCAAGAACAAAACTGAGTATGGAGAAGTGTAGGTTCAGGGAGGAACTGGGATTTAGATAAAGTAGAGCCTGGACTTTTTGCCATGGACTCTGCTTTGCCTTCAGGAGAATGTGAACCCGGTATTTGAGAAAGTACTCAGAGAATCCAGCAAACTCACTCTCTAACATTGAAAAGAACAAGTTACCTTAGAGAGGTGTGTCTCCAGTTCGCTCTTGGTTACTTCAGTCTCGTCGATGCGTTTCTGGAAGGCGAGGTTGGTGTCGCTGACCTGTTTCTTCATGTCGTCCTTGGTGGTGTCCAGCAAGCTGTCGATCAGGGCACGTAGATCTACAGCATTCTTGCGATCTCTCTCGGTCTTCAGGATGTTCTCGTTGGTGAATTTCTGCCAGTCTTCTGGGGTCACAGAGCTATGAAGAAAAAAAAAAACGACAAAAAATAAAGAGTAAGATAAAAGCAAGCCTTGTTTTTTTAGTCTTATTTGTGATTGATAAACTTTTCTCCTCGAAACTTAATTTTGAAACTCCCCCAGCCATTAGCTTGTTTTTCTCTCGCACTCTCCAAAATCAATTTGAGACATCATGTTCTCAAAACTTTCGCCCATTCAAATCATAAGTTCAATATTTACTCCATTTTATGCGTTGCCGTCTCACATGTTATTAGTTTTTGAAGAAAACAGTTTACAGCATCTTAAATGTGTCAGATTAAAGAGAAAAGGAAGAGTTTCAACTACAACTGAAGATGCGTTTCCTTAAATCAAATCTAGAACCCAGTCTGCACTGGCTAAACTTTGGATCCATGATTTTTGATAAACTTTAAGAAGAGCGACGGCATACGTACTTGCTCTCAATTTTTGCAGCCCCTGACTTGAAGGTGAGCTCCGGGTGATCGTCTCTGAGTTCCCTACAGTCCTGATCGATGTCCAGGGATGCAAACTTATCGGTCAGGTCCTTCTCAAGAGTGTAGCGGCGTGACCTCATGACCCTGATCTGCTCTGTCGTCTGGTCTAGGGTGCGCTGTAGTAGAGCCATGACACCTTGAATGGTCTCTCGCTCCTTTAGGAGATTCTTCTCCACGTCGTCATGGACGAGATCGATGGCTTCACGCCCCTCCCTAGACAAAAAGATTAAACGGTTTACAGTCAATCATTGGAGTCTGATGATTTGTGCAACTTTATTGAGGAAGACAGATTTGGTTTCGCTGTTTACATATGTTTATTATTCATCTGCCAAAGGTTTTTTTATGCAGCTGCTCTAAACCTTTGGAACAAAATTTCTTTATGAAATCTGTCATGCACTTTCTCTACCTGAATATGAAACATCGTTCAAAACTCGCTGTTAATATTCTTCTTCTGTTTTGTATTGATGGATTAATTGTTGCAAAGTGTAGTGACACCTTTTGCATAAGACACAACTACTCTGAATGGTGAGAATGTCTGTTTGATTTGGGCAGAGTGTAGTATGTAATGGAATGAAAAATATAATTAGCTATAGCCTCAAGTAGAAAAGTTAAAGGGTAGGGCAGACAACTTGCCTAAATCAACTCATATGCACATTGGGGAGCCGAGTTCAAAACCACAGTTACAAGTTTCTTGACTTATTTTGGCTTATACACAGACCGGGTTAATTTACCTGAACAGTAGACATTGATTGGCGATTGCTAGAGGCTCCCTGCAGGCTTCCAGTGCATTAGCTAGTCTAGTTTTGAAAGCGATTAACATGTCAATCTCTTTCTTGGTGTCGTCCAGTTTTCTATTGAGTTCCTCCTTCCAAAATGTGACATCATGGACTCTTTGATCTAAAAGAAGAAACAAAATCATAAATAAACCAACTATAAATTTGAAGTTTTGTGGGATGATTCATTCATCACCAATATATCAACATATTTTTAATGGTACTGTACACCAAACGTGTTTAAAAATATTTGAATAAACAATGCTATTTTCAAATTCAATTTGTGACTGAAAATTGACACAATGTTCAAATTCTCTCAGGGGTTGATTTCACAAAAGCTAAGATTTATCTTAGAATGTGTATATCAATAGTTAATTGCCAAGGAAAGGGTGACGTCACACTACAAATCGCTATGGCCACACATTGACAACTCATCTTAAATTAAGGTGAATCTTACTGTTTTGTTAAATCAGGCCCAGGGTGACAAATCTCCTTTAGAATTACTTTTCACAGCTGTGGGACAACACTGGGACAAAATGAACAATGACAAACATTGTCATTTTTTTTTTTTTTACTTTTAAAAAACAGCACAGCCTGGTTGTCTATAGTGGGAGGCAATGAAAAATCTTCACAGGAAGAAAACTAAAAAGTGTGATCCGTACCAAATTTCTTGTTGACATCTCTCTGTGTTCTCTTTGTCACCTCGTCCGTCTCATCGATAAGGCGATCACTTTCGTCGATGAGACGCTCGGCGCTTGCTCGTTGCTTCTCAGCATTGTTGAAGTTGGTCTTGTTGGAGTAGGCCCATTCTTGGTGAGTGAACTTTGGTGGGGCGCTGATCAGTTTAGCCATTGTGTAAGAAATGTCTTAGAATTGGACACTTGAATTATCTGAAAGAAGACAATGAAAAACAGAAGTTAAAGTCTGACCTGATAAAATAATGTAAAAGCGTAATTTGACACCGATTAAAATGTTAGTTCTAACGTTGGTTCTGGATGTAAGTCAATGACTGTTCACGGTACACTGTTTACAGGCGCTGCAGCGAGTACGCACATTTTTAAATTCCTATTACTAATTTTGTATTATTCTTTCAAGCGACCCGCCTCAGTAATGTTGCCCATGACTGAATGTGCGCTTATAAATTAGCTGCAGTGCCTGTAAACAGTGTAGTTACCGTGATTTACATCCAGAATGCGTCAGAACCAAACCGGACATGTGATGTGACCACAACCTACACACTGCGATGCCAGGTTGATACTGGGACCAGAAATCATCACGGCAGACTTGACATCTCTGACCGACGTGGATTAAAAACTATTGATTCAGAATCAGATTCCTAGAGCACACACAAAATGTTGGTGTGCACAATTAATTTGCCTGATGAATTTCGTGACATATTCATATTGAGAATCCAGTAAACGATTTTCAATCTTTCTTCTTCTTTTTTCTTTTTTGGGGGCATTTTTTGTGGCAAATTGAGGATTGCCTTGTGAGTTTTAGACATAATCTGCACTGCATTGACTGTGGACTTTGTGACACTTACGACACTGCACTGACTGGCTGAGTGGTTCTATTAAATTATTAAATTACAAAAAATTACATATAAAAAGAATAAGATTATCGTCTCAACATGTCGACTGAAACACGAAAGAACACGGTCTTACTTACCTCAACTCCAGGGAAATTACTTTCTTCCGGTATTCAGGATGCAAACTTGTAACTAAGAAATAGAGAACTGTGTGGTAAGAGTGGTTTTATGAAGGTTTGAATATCTAAAAAAATTAACCACGTATTTGGATGTGTTTACTTGATGGATGCTGGCTCTTGTAGTTGTATTACGTGTATCGGCTCAGTACACGAAAAAACCATGCGTGTGCGTGCATAGCAACGAGATCAGTCAATTATATAAAAAAGGGGTTGTTTACAGAACTTTAGTAATAAGAAAGCATCCAAAAACTATTTTGTTTCAGCATTTGTTTCAAATGTTGTTTTAAGTGTTTTTGTTCTTATTTTATTATAATAAAGACTTATTTTTATAGCTCATCTTTTGTAATTCTAAACTATTCAACAGAATAATCCCCTGCAAAAAATAATGGTATATGCCATTGTTACTGTTGCCAAAATAAATGAAATACCGCGCTCAGACGAGATTGTGCGATAAAATACGACAACTTACACAATAATGCATATTCATGACAAAAAGTGGGATGGTCTGACATCACACAGGTCATGTCATCCTCGGGATGACCTCTCATAGTCGTACCATTATCCGGATAAATCCGGGTACTGTACTGTACATGTACATTGTATGTGTTTCTTTAGAACACGAACAGTTCCGTTTTCGCTGGAAAATCAAACATTTTCAAGCTCACATGAAGTGAGACTGCATCTTGCTATTGAGACAAAAATACAAATTTGTATTTTACTACACAAAATCAACTCGTAAAGTCAGCAAAATGAGCACACGAATAAGAAATAGAGAATGCACCATCACCGGAGTCCCCTCATCGACGGTGTGTTCGGGAGTGAGCAACTCGTCGGGACTTTCAAGCCGATTGAACCCATCGTTTGGCCAGGCAAGGCCGCTGGCTTTGGCTGCTGCCGCACCAATACGCACTGGTGGCAAAACAACTCATCCTGCAAAGGCAATCATGGCAGGTAAATATGCCATTACTTTCTGTGATTTATGCCTTAATTTTCTGTGATTTTTTACGAGGTGTGGACGTTAGATTTTGTTTTAAACTTTTATATTACTGAAATACTGGTGGTGTTCGTGCAATACGTGCACTGTTCGTGCATGGAGGCTACCTCCATGGTTCGTGCAATACGTGCACGAACACCTCCTCTTGTTATTGTTGTGGGTTTTTTTTTTCTTCTCCATCTTCTTCTTCTTCTTCTTCCACGGAACTCTTCTCTACAGCATAACTCAAGATTGCAACTGAATTGAACCTTGAAACTCATCAGACATAAACCTTAAAATGAGGATGGCACAATTTTCATTACGTCATGATGACGTCATCAGCAATCAGGTGTCGAATTACAAATACAAGATTTTTAAAGTTGAAAACTGACCATTATTTGCTATTTGGCTGTATCTTCGTGAATTTTTAAGCTATGATTCTCATAAGTGAGCATCTGATAGATCAACATTTGAAAAGTTTACGCCAAAATCGTATGACCTTTACTTTCGGTCGTACCGAAAGGTCAAAGTCTGCAAAACTGAAAGTTTAGTTATTTATCTATTTATCATGTTTATTTATTTATTTACTTTCATTTTTATGCAATACAAAAGATGGATAATTATTACTACCACACTAGTACTAGTAGTAGTAGTACTCTAGAGTCTTACTCTAAGACCACTTTGGTGATAATGGTGGTGCAATTCACATTGTACATGACAGTGTTAACAAAATTGGAAAAAATTGTCCAATGTATACCAGTACCACCAGTGACAGTGGATACTCCTACCTAGTCCTAGAACTATGGCTATGAGGTTCATTCCGCTATCGTGATGAGCGGAGCGAACCTCAGTCATATAATTTTAGTACTCTAGAGTAACCAGTAGATTATACATGTAGTAGCCTTGGTCTACGACCCATGGCGGGATGGAGGGTTACGAATATCACAACTATTTTGTACTGTCAAATTGTTTATTTCTTTTCATAAAAAGTAAATAAATAAAAAAACGGAATTGTTACAACTTGTTTGCCTGTAATAGCATAGACCCAGTGACTGGGGCACTGAAGTGTATACTCCTTTATTGAAATTTTGATTTTTTTTAAGTTCAATGCACACCAATGCCAGTTACTGGGTCTGGCAAAATCCCATGTGTGCCTTTAACAGAATGGAGCTAGCATGGAGTGAAGCTTGCATTGCCAGCTAGAGGTGACGAGGGGGGGGGCTGTTTATGGATCAAACAAATTGTAACTTAGTTATTTTTAAAAATATAAGTCAAATGACCTCTAATCTTAATACATATTTAATTTGTCTGGCCATTTGTATGGCATGATTCAAATATCAGACGATTTGCACATTTCTTTACAATTTAATAATGAACATGCCAGTGTAGAGAGTCAATATTTATTTATTTAGTATTAATCACAATCACATCAGTGACAGAAATAACCCGTCAATGATTTACATGTTTTATTGTTTGTGACTTTATTTAACTTAGGGTAAGTTAACCTTTGGATTGTCCAGGTAAAAGAAATTTATAATGTTAGATTTGCATCAGGGATTTAAGCAATATTATTGGGTTTTACCCATACACCGATGTGTGTCTGTAAAGCACTGCATCTTGGCCTACTCAGTACTTTCCTGAGTCCTGTGAAAACAAACCCACAGGTATATTACTCGGGTCAGATTCGAACCCACAACCTTTACCATACTACTAAAGCAGATGTCTTACCACTAGTGCACTGAGATTACCCAGTGGCTAGAGGCAGTTTGAATCCTGTATTTTAGCAGCCGGTACCGCAACACTTTAATAGATGTCAAATTTGCATCAGGAATAAAAAAAATATCTTGGTTTTACCCATACACCAATGTGTGTGCAAAGTACATTTAATTTTCAACATGAAAGACCTATATCTTTTTCAAATCTACTAACTATCATCCTCTGGTCCCAGCCCAATGGGAACTAAACTTTGTACTGTATTGTTAATGCCTTACTTTTTCAAATTAATTGTTGCTTACAATGTAATCATAACGCAGATCCTATAGGACTATAAGAGCAACAACTATTGATAACGAGGTCAAGCAATGTTTGCGGTTGCACTCATGTAAAAAATCAGGTATCTGACTTCTCATGGTTTTTCCTGATTTCAGAATTTGTTTCAAAATCGCCTTGATACTTTTAAATTTTCTTGAAAGAATGTAGTGCAGTCACCACAGGGGCTTAGGAGCAATGCCTCATTTGCCTCCAAGAAGTATCAGTATTATGTGCATTTTGTATCTAGGGATATAAGAACTTTGGCAAAAAAAATTAAAACATCTTTAAAACTTTATCTATTGGCTAATGCAATTGGACGATACCACCACTTCTTGTTTTATTTAAAATACTTTTTTTTTACAAAATACCCAGTGAAAATCAATGAATTAGTTGAGTCATACTGCATCGCCATGATGAGATTAATTTGCACGCAGGCAGACACTCTTTGGATTGCAAGGTGGATGCAACCCTACACCAGAATCGTTACATGTGCTAAACCAACGTGATGTTTTACAACTGTAATGTACTGTACTGTAGTCGTTCAAATTAGTCTGCCAAAATGTGCAAATGGACGGGGCTGCGCTACATGTACGCCCACTCATTGAGGGAGAATTTGATTTTCAGTTAATCAAATAAGCCTGCTTATTTTGTTATGTAGTAAAGTTCGAAATTTGAAAAAACCTTCTGGAACAAGTAGGCCCTACAGTCATTCCAACAAATGTGTGTTTTTTATGATTTGCCCCAAAGAGGGGACTCCAAGGACAAACTAAGTTTAGTTATCCACTCTTTTAGATAGAGTCCTTTGAAAATGGGGAAAAATTACAGGTCTCTATCTTCACTTTAAAACAGTTGTTTTATACCCTTCAAGTGGAATTTTTGTCAAAATATTTTTAAAACATTCAATCATGTCCCATTTTCAGGCAGGGACTGAAAACCCAAACCACATTAAGGCTCCTGTTCGGGAGTCGAACAGGGGTCACAGCATCAGCGAAGGGCAGGGCAGAAACCACTGAGGCACCACCCTGAATGCCCCAGATGCTGTTTCAGTTCAGTACAAAGTCATACTTATTTCTATACTTTATGAAAGCAATGAGAAGTATCATAAAAGTATTAGAATCAACAAATAGGTCAAGAAAACAGAACATTGGTGTACACACACACTGTACCTTTAGTTTGCATGTAATTTGGTACTGTGCACTTTAACATGCATCGAACGTGTGACATGGTCGTGATCGGTAGAAATGGCAGGTTCTCAACCGTACATGTTAGTCTAGCCTTAAATATCAGTTGCCAGTCATGACCTCTGGCTGTCAATATGATAAAAATCTAATAATTAGCATATTTTTAGGATGATAAGATTCCCCTAGTAAATTAACTGCGGTAGGCCTAACCAGATTGAACTGCCTGGATGCATTTCTCCACTCATCCTTCTCAAACCCGGCAGGGTCTTCAATCAACACCCAGCAAGGAAATGAAATACAGTAGTGGCTCTATGCGAGAGACACAACAGACTTGAAGCGAGAAATCAGTTGAAAGTATTTTGGGCTGTGATTTAACCATAAAATTTACATAAAAATACTTAAGTATACAATGTGCATTGTGAGACATCGTTTAAACACTGAATAGTGAATAAATCTTCATGTCATTTTCTGCTGGTACATGTATGAGAATTGCATGTTAGGATCCAAACTTGTGTACAATTTGTATGAATTTTTTTAGTGACACTGTAAGGAATGAGAAAGAAGAAAATATTTTATGTAGTTTGTTAAAATGTCATACTTTCTCACACAGGCAGATTAATAATTTCATTGATTTTCCCTTCTAAATTTATTTTTATTGTTTTATTTTATTTGGGTTTTTTTTCTTCGAATTTTGGATCAAACCAAAAGCATGACCACCAATTGTAAATAACATTTAATAGAATTATTTTTAAACGCATGTAACTTACAACGCTGTATGATATGAAAAAGATAAGTTCGACATCAAAGTCTGAAGAGAGCACATCATGTTTTGCATAATATAGCCCCACAGACGGACTTTCCTATTTAGAGACTCTCTCATAACCCAAAAAACTACCAAGCAAATTGTTTGTTTATTTTTTAGGAAGAATCCAGTCTGTTTATTCATTACACAGCTGTGATATATTGATTTCATTTTGGCGTTCTCATACATGTACACAAACATGCATAATGTATGGTCAGCCCGGAGGAAAATTGTCATCAAAATGTAAACAAGAGAGTCGTATCAACTAATTATTTATGTGGAGAGAGGGAACTTGAGTTGGTGTACAGTATGTGCAAGCAAAAAAACATGTTAATGAACTTAACAAATTAACCATGGATGCTGATTTGAACTACGCTGTAAAGTTAATTAGCATGCATTGTAGAATTCTCCATTAATGTGCTTATCGTTTGCAAGTGCATACACAGAGCATGGCTTTGTACCCCCACATTAACAATAATAATTTAAAGTTAATACTGCGTCCTTCATACATAAATTTATCTGTACAGCTGGTTTCCTCATTTTTACTTAAAGTATTGCCATGCAAAAAAGAATAAGCACTACACAAAGTTTTGCATTTGGCCATCTTCTTTTTTCGCAAATAACTTTAACAAAGTTGCATTGTGTCTGTAAGTTTTGGATTTAAAAAGACATCACTGTGCTACTTAAATGCACAGCAGTCGGCAGTGCTTCAATTCAACTAAAAAAATGTATCCGTTCCACACAGTTTGACTTCCTGCAATTATTCAAATAATACACAGAGCACTCCGAGTCTAGCCTGCAGAAGACGTCAGCAGACGATACTCGAGTTTAATTCACTCAAGAAAATCAGGTTGATTACCTTAATAGTGTTATCTTAATTGAATGCTGATATTCTTCTGGCAGACAGAATGGAGATCTACAACAGCAAGTGTTTTTTTTGTGTCTGGCCTTGTGCACGTTCTTACACAATAAGCTTATAACGATTGCATTTTTTTAAAATATTTGTTCAACAATTAGAAAAGTGTTACTTGTTTTGCAATTGTTTTGTTTGTGTTTTTTTGTTTGTGAGGGGTGTTTAAAATTGTTTTTGTACATGCATGTAATCTTAAAATTTCAATCTTTTACTGATCTTGTTGGAAGTTTGTTTTGTTTTACTTTGTTGTGATTTAAGGGGACAAGAAGAAAATATTTATTAAATCGGTGATAATTCTTGTGAGGGGTCAAGTTGATAGATTGTTTTTTCTACAGTTAAAACAACTATGAGCATTTCACCAGATTTCTATGCCCGTCAAAATATTCATCATGAATTAGTTGGAAGACTTTAATTTCAACTGGCAGAAGAAAATACACAGTTTACATCAGGCGTATTTCACAGGTTAGCAAGGTATCATTGCTTTATTTTACGTCACTTCTTTTTACATTTTTTCACTGCACAGGTAGCAAATACATTGGTTGTTTACCCTGTTAGTGCAGAATTCCACAGAAAGCAGAGTCAAGAATTAGGGACCAGGGGTCGATTTTACAAAGCACTAAGATTCATCTTAAGATGAGTTGTCAGTATCACCATAGTGATTTGTATTGTGACATCACACTTTGCTTAGCGATTAGGAGTTATTTGGAGTTAAGATCAATCTTAACTCTTTGTGAAATCGAGCCCAGGTCAACAGAGGAAATAACCTTTGATACATACTGTAAATCTGTGCCTAGGATGAGTGTGTGTGTGTGTTTATATGTTGGCCAGATGCTAAAAGGCACACACCAGACACTGTACATGTACATGCCATGTGTACTGTAGATTGTAAAATTATGTGTACTTTGCATTGTTTAATTTTTTTGAGATTCTTTATTTTTATACATATATATATATTTGTTTGCATATAGGCCGAAATTTGCGCGTATCGGCCCAACGTGCTAGCTTGTACTTACTAGTTGAGTCTGGTGCTCCACCAGTACAATTCTGCTGGACGTGACATGTTTGAAATTTGAAAGTGTGTATAACTGGGGCTGAATTCTGTAGTGATCTAAAGTTGGGTTTTATGCAATTAGGGTGCCAGGCTGTTGAGATTTCTACCTCCATGATGTATGACAACAATAACGATAATTGTTATTGATGCTGGTATTCAACCGGATATCCTCTCTAACACTACTAGAACTACTGTACATGGGAAATCATTCACTGAAATCCTTCTCAATGATCATTCATGCCCTCTGTTTGTTTGCAGCACAGAGCTTGGCTGTGTGTATGTTTGCAGTGCCTGTTTAGCTACTAAACAGTCGCGCCCCTTCTGAATATTCATGAGCTATTTGTGGGTGTGTAGCTTTGTGCTGCTATGGATTGGCTAATAGAGGTGGCCTTCAACTTTCTTTTGTGTGGGCTCATTGATTCTGAGAGGGTTCTGAAGGGAACTGGGTCATTCAGTGATATGGGATACCAAGGGTGGTATCCTGTTGGGATCTGTGTACAATTCTGCAAGTCATGAAAGTCGGTTCTCTCACTGCTCAGGGACTTATGTGCATTGTATCATTTACACAGGTGGTTTTTTGAAAACTAAAACAAATATGGCAGCTTTGGAACATTTCCAAAAAGAAAAGTATTCAATGTAATTAGTAATATCACCAGAATTGTTTTCAAAGATTAATGTTTATGACACTGAGAATTACATTACACATACCATGTACAGTATTTACATTATTCCCAAATATAATGTACTGTAGTTGAACCATTGTTGAACAAAATTGACAAGAATTTAACCACAATGAAAATACTTTCCTCTTTTTTATTAAAGCAAAACTTATCATATTGGTCCATTTGATTTTATTTCTGATAACACATTTAAAGATGCACTCCAATGTTATTTTAGAGTTTTGTAACATTACTTTTATAACATGAATTTCTTCTTTCTTAATCGTCTTGTCTTAAAATTAACAGAATTAACCTGGAACTACATTGCACTTGGCCACTGTTTCCCTGGTCTTGGCCTTGACGTCCCTTCAAAAGTTTCTCATAAACTTTGAGATTTTCCGAAGGAGTACCCTTTGCAAAATCAAAATGGCCTTGCCCTTACAAGGATGAAATTCCAAGCCTGCAAATAAAAATTTGCCATCGCTGTAAACCTCAAATGCAGTATACAATTATGAGCATTGCCTTACTAGGTTAATTAGTTCACATTCAGCCTCAACAATGGTGTACAAAAGTTTGCTAAGACTCATCCCATTTTTGTCTAGCTGTCTTTCCTGCAATCTTTTATCTTTTTGAAATAAATTAATTTTCATTTTAGAGCCTAAAGGGTATGAACGCCGAACCCACTTTAGCAAATCGGTCTTAAACAGCTCCAGCTGTGTCCTTATCAGCAATTTAATACCTGGGCTAGCAGAGAATATTTGCTTGTGCACGTGCGTACTCAACGTTACTAGGCATTCTTCGCTTACACAGCTAGCGCAGAAATTTAGCGCTTGCACAGTAAGTGGAGAATGGTGATCGCAAGCGCAGAATTCGGCGGTAAGCAGAGCCATGACATTGGGCCTAGGTGTTTACAAACACCTTTCAACCAAGTGGTATTTATGAATACATTGTGTACACGTTTTGTATTAAGTTCCTTATATTTTATTTCATTAACAGGTGGCATTGCCGGAGGTATTGAGATCTGCGTCACATTCCCAACAGAGTATGTCAAGACCCAGCTCCAGCTAGACGAGCGGTCGGCCAAGCCCCTCTACCGGGGTCCCATTCACTGCGTCAAGCACACCGTACAACACCATGGATTCTTCGGGTTATACAGGGGGCTCAGTCCTCTACTCTACGGCTCAATACCAAAAGCTGCTATTAGGTAAGCCCCAAAAGCACACCTCAGGCCTGGCTCTGGTCTCAATTTCCCAAAGCACTAAGATCCATCTAAAGATGAGTTTCCAAAATCAACATAGTGATTTGTTTTGTGACATCTCATTGTGCTTAGCAACTAAGATTAATCTTAGCTCTCTGTGAAATCAGTAATTGGAGTTACAGGGAGGTCTTGGCCTTAGTGCCCCTTACAAAACTTTCTCATAAACGTTACGATTTTTCATAGGAAGTGCCCTTTGCAAAAAGAAAACGGCCTTGCCCTCTCAAAGATCTATGACACTTCCAGGCCTGCCAAAACCATATATCCTTGCCCCAGTCTGGTGCCAATTCAGTGGACAACTGGATGTCCAGCGGAATGTCCTAGAATGGGTCGTGTGTAACAACCAAATTCTCAAATTTAAAATTGGTAAAATAGTGCTGATAAAAGGCTCTTGTACGTACAATTTTTAAATGGATAATCATATAAACCATGACCAAATTTGTTGTCGCTTTACATTGTCTCTAACATGTCTAATAACTACTGTAAAAAGCATGCATCCTCCCATACCTGAAACAGAGTTTCCTCAACATCTTCTCCTCTCGTGACAGTGCAATACACTTTTGAGGTTCCTTGGTGTGTTTTTTTTATCAGTATGGTAACAGGCCTGATACGTCATGGAGACAAGGGAGGTAATTGCCTCCATGCCCCTGGTCATTGCCAATGGGTAACTTAACCATTTTAAGTCCAATGGGAACAGCCCAGGAAGTTTCCCTCCCAGGTAACTTACCCGACCTGAATGGGTAATGTAGTTTAACCGACCCGCGTCAGTTTAACCGAGCCGAAAAGTCCAGTGCGAACGCGATCTGGGTAAAAGCCGTCCCGGTAAAAAGCCACATCCGGTCCCCCGACCCGCCACACCACACGAAGTATACACGTATCATGTAAGTATTTACACGTCCCACGCACATGTAATTTACACGGGCGGAAGTTCGGTTGGTCAAAGGTCACGGCAATAGCACCCTCTTGTGTCTGTCCTAAGTTAGTCAGTTAGTTTTACCGGTTGTGTCGGTTAGTTTACCCACGTCATTAATCCAAGTGCGGACGCTGGTAAGTTTCACCTATTGGAATGTTAACCACGGTCTCGGTAAAATATTAATCCAATGCGAACACGGCTAAAGAACAAAGTGTCATGGCGTGTAGAAATCAACGGTTTGTGCAGAAATGGTGTACTGTATCGCAATTTTTCAAATATCTTGCACGAAAATGATCAGTGCAAAAGTGTTTGGTATCTTGGCAAGTACTTCTTTGGTGTGTACATGTACCATCCAGGCTATTTTAAGCGAGGTACAAAGTTTTGATGATTTCAAACTTGTGCAAATGTATGTTATTTTAGGATTTATGCAACTTTTTTTTACACAACAAAATATTACTCAGGTTGGTTCAGTGGTTTCCTCCCTGCCTGTCACCTCTGGTGGCACCAGTTTGAATCTCGGACCGGAGCCTTCATGTAGATTGGGTTTCTAGTCCCTCTACTTGTGTGTTTTCCTCCCACATCTAAAACTAACATTATCTTCGTTTTCTTCTCTACACGGGTATCTTTATGCCTACATGTCTTATTGCTTTAGTCACTTTTGAGGGTCCATCGGTTATTATTCGTGGCTAATGTGGCTGTGCGGTTTAGTTCATCGGACCCAAGCTCTGGTGTTGTCAGCAGCAGAGTGTGGGTTCGAATCCCAGTCATGACACTTGTGCCCTTGAGCAAGGCACTTAACCATAATTGCTTCGTGAAAAGTTGGGAAGTTAGTACACTCTGCTCTGCCAACCAGGCTCCTAGTGGTTGATACCCTTGCCTACATCCTTACGGACTGTGAAGGGGGTAACCCTGTTTCAGCCCCAGGAGTAGGTGGCAACGTGCCCCTGGTGACAGTTGATCTGGGTCGACAGTCCAAATCAGTTAATTGTAGCCCTCACCTTGAAGTGGTCGTCCGGCCTTGCGAGTTCGGCAATATCTCATCCAAAAAACAAAAACAAAAGACATAAGAATATTTCTCTTAATCCAACTCCCTTCTCTCCCACTTTTCAGGTTTGGTGCTAATGAATTCTTCAAGAATCAATGGAGGAGTAGACACAATGGCTCGCTGAGTAAAACTGGCAGTCTATTCTGCGGCCTGGGGGCTGGGGTAAGCGAAGCCATCTTGGCTGTCACTCCAATGGAGACGATCAAAGTGAAGTTCATCAACGACCAGACGTCGGCCAAGCCAAGATTCAAAGGCTTCTATCACGGAGTTAGGGAAATTGTTAGAGAGCAAGGTTTGTGTTTCTTTATCATCTTCAACGAAGAATCGGAGCCTGCAAAGTAGATTACAGATAGATTGCAATTCACTGTAGTCGGACATTATTACGGGCATCTTGAAACATGCAGTTGTGCGTTACGCATGAGAACGGCGTGCAGCACGCGCACATTTTACAAAACTCATTGCATGATTGGTTAGTGAACAACGCAGCTGCAATAAGAGTTTGAGCGCTTGACACAAGCCAAAATGCAATTTGCCTGTAAAGATGGCGTCTTTTGGGAACTACTTGTATCTGTATTGGAAATGGTGTTCATTCGTTCATTCACCATTTATCAGAGGAAAAATTATGAAAAATGTGGAATAGCTAACGTGTCGAGTGGTCTAAAGCCGGCCTCAGGTCGACCATGCGTCAACAAAAAACAGTCGGCGACTGACTTTTCAGGATCACACTGCGCCTGAGCTAAGACCATCGGGAACTTTTCAGCCGGCGATTATTTACGACCTGAGCGTAACTGCGATGATTTTAAGACAATCGGAAACAGTCGCCGCTCGAAAAAATTAACAGTCGCAAGAGTAGAACAATTTCAACTTGTACGACGTGATCCCGACGGTCGCTTGATTTCTCAGTTGTTGTGACCTGAGCATATTTTGTCTGCGCGCTGCCGACGATTTGTTGCGGGCGCAAGAACATCAGAGGTCAACCTGAGGCCGGCTTAAGGCAGCGGACTCAAGCTCTGGTGTTTCTAATCAGCAGATTGTGGGTTTGAGTTCCGGTTTCTTGACACTTGTGTCCTTAAGGAAGCCACTCAAGTGAATTTATAATTGCTTCGTCCTTCTAAGGGGATGTAAAGCTAGAGGTCCCTTGTGGTTAATTAGATCCCAGTTCTGCAGTTACATGTTAAAGGGAAGGTATACGTTTGGTAATGAGTCTGAAAATTAATGGCAATAAAAATTTACTTAAGAAGTACAGTAGCCTTGGATAGTATAATGCATTTTGAGAAACTTTTCACTTCGAAGTACTGCGGTTATGGAAAAATGTATCACTTTTTATCCCCAAAAATTTGAATCTGAGAAGCGTTACGGCTGTACAGTTTTCAGATGGTGTATTTCTATAGGGAATGTTCTTCCTGCGTGGAAATAATTTTCGGTGATATCTCAAAAAACGCGACCACCTTTTGAAGTGAAATTTTCACAGGTTAGTTTTATTGTATATACCTACATTTATTTAGGATTAAAACAATCAAACGGTTCCAAAAACCAAAGGCATACTTTGCCTTTAAGAGAAAGAGTTTGCCCTGGTGCAGAGCTGTATATTGAGAGAGTTGCGACAACTTGCGATTAGAAGCCATTTTGTGTCCCCAAACAAATGCATGGGCGAGCACACAGGGTGCCTGACTAGTCTGCCCATTGGGTTGTGCTGCATTTGGACCGAAAATGGTGTCCAGCAACCACGTGACCTAAGAAAACTGGTCCATCTGTGTTGCAAACTCCCAACAAGGTGCTACCATGTATCAATGGGTCTCATATTTCAAACACTTAGCATTCCTGTCTGAAACATAATAGTGTTTTGAGAAGCCAGTAGATAAAGTGCTATACTGATTATTTTTTACATGAGACGATCCTTATCTCTCCTTGTTTTCTCCCTGACACAAAAAGAATTGAGGAGATCTTTCCAAAACAGACTGTTATGGAACAAGAAATTCAGCTTTTAAATAAAAATGTCATGATTTTTTAAGTTTAAAGACTTATTCTTACATGCTTCATCTGTGCACACCATAATGTTTCAATGCTGGCTCTTTCCTGAGCCTAACAACGCTAAAGAGATTTTTATTGCATCTTCCAAAAATCATCATTGGTTTTGACAATTTTTATGTACAAAATTACAATTTTTGTAGCCACGATGTTATTGTGTCCTCAATGTTCTGTCTTCCAGGTTTCCGTGGCACTTACCAGGGCCTGACGGCAACCATCATGAAGCAAGGCAGCAACCAGGCCATCCGCTTCTTCGTCATGGACTCTCTACGGGAGTGGTACCGTGGCGGAGACCCCAACAAGTACATCAACCCGATGATCACCGCATTGATGGGCGGCTTCGCCGGGGCGGCTAGTGTGTTCGGTAACACCCCACTGGACGTCATTAAGACCAGAATGCAGGTAAGATTGAAGTTAAGGTTTGCGTTGACACTAGAGGGCGCTACCCAAGTTACTTGTCCGCTGTGCATGAGGACAGCAGTGGCGTAGCAATGGAATGTGACATGGCCTGTATGGTTACCTTATTAGTGGCGTGTCGTGGCCAAGCAGTGAAGGGCACCAGACTCTAGCTCTGGAGTCTGGTTCATGTCAAAATTTATTACATGTAGCTTTCTTACTAGTTCTCCTTTTTTTTTTTTTTTCTTTTTCATGTTGCTTGACATGCTTGATGGGCATGCTCATCATTCACTGCTTACTCCACCACCTCAAGCTAATATGGATTTTCTTGAGAATGCATGTGTACCACTACCTCATGGTTTTTTATCAATTTTTGCCTCGTCACATTTTAACTAGAGCTCTAGACATTGATAGCTCTATGATCGATGCTTGATCAGAGCATGTGACCATCGTGAGTAAAAAAGTGTGACTATTTTAACTGGCAGCATTGTGAAATTGGGCATTGTGCAGTGAAATTACAAGCATGTGCCAAGCCATGGCATCGTAACCAAAGACACACTGTTTTATACCCACCTTACTGATGTGAACCTTTCTCCAATGCAGGGCTGGCTCATAACACCTGCCCCGCTGCTTGAGTCAGCTCTAGGCAGGTGAAATAGTGAAAAGGTTGCCTTCCTGTTGCTGGCTTATTGATATTCTTCTTGGATATCTGCCGGCACACATTAAAATGCTGTCATTTGTAGAAAAAAATACACGTAGATTGCATCCTTGTTATTATTCTTTTTTATCAAACCACCTCTGCTTGCAACTGTAGACAATATCAAGGGATTGCTGAGTTTGTTTTGGTATAGGCCCTACTAACTAGAAAAATTGATATTTGTTTGTGCAGCTTTTGATAATACGATTTAGTGACGCTGGTGTATCCCATTACCTGGCAGGCAAAATATCTGCTGGCTGGTAATCTTTAAAGCTAGCAGTGTACTTCTCAGACTGTACCTTGTTTTTCTTGGAAGTTTTCTTTATTCCAGGTGGGAATATGTACAATGTACTTACAATTGTAGCGTGTTTCTTTTATGCAGGATCGAGTCTATTTATGTATAAATTATTCTGTCATTGCATGCTTGTATACTATTGAACGAAAAGACTTGAAAATATTGCCTGCATTATATTATATGTTGTTGTTTTCTTGAATTTGTTGATATTCTGATGTTGTCTTAACGATTTATTGCATGTTCAGGATTTTGCCGACAATAATTATTTGATGATTTTGCAAAGTGTAACCTGTCATTTGTGTGCTTTACAGATTCCATGATTTCCGTGTACTTCTCTGTAAGGTTTCGCTTTGTGTGAAGTACACACACATTGTGTGCACATATAATTCTGTGCTCTTTTCATAACAGCTCTGCATTTTTGTATTGCATATTTGTGTGTAGTTTCTCCGTCTATTGTGTCTACCTCTTCTACATGTACTGATAACCTAGACAGCATGAACAGGCCTTGAGCTAAAAGCTTTTTGTAAAGTAGCCCACTGGGCTAGTAAACTGGGCCCAATTTCACAGAGTTGCTTAAGCACAAAAATTTGCTAAGCACAATAAAATGTTGCTTACATGAATAAGGTTACCAGCCAAACTACCATGTCACGTGTACAATTTGTGACTGGTGTCCTGCTCATTTCTGCTTAGCAGGAAATTGTTAAGCATTATTTTCTGCTTAAGCAGCTCTATGAAATTGGGCCCTGCATTTTGATTGCCCCAGGGAGTTTAAGTAGCCCAGGGCCCAATTTCATGGAGCTGCTTAAGCAGAAAATGTTGCTTAACAATTGTCTGCTGAGCAGAAATGAACAGGGTACCAGTCACAAATTGTACATAAGACATGGTAGTTTGGCTGGTAACCTTATTCTGGTAAGCATAATTTGGTTGTGCTTAGCTACTTTTTGTGCTTAAGCAGCTCTATGAAATTGGGCCCAGGTTTTATACAAATATATTGTCATGAATGTATCTTTCTACATGTAATATGTGTTAAATGAAGGATCATAACCAGTTTAATGGTCAAATGAAGTTGCATTCACACACTCAAAAATAAATCACTTTTAAAAGATTGTTGTTAACATGTGAATAGCAGGAAATATGAGCATTATATTAACAAGTAGGTTGGGCAGTTTTTAGTAGGCCACAGGGCAAGTTGAGAACAGTGATTACTAGACAATGTACTCTGGGCTAGTGTAACGGGTGAGCCCTGATGAAATTATGTTGTTTTCTCTTCATTTATATCCAAATTATATGTTACTTTATACACTGTGTGCCATGTAAATATTTTTTTATAATAACACATTGAATATCTGCAATATGAATTGAGTATTGACATAAAATACAATGTAGGATAGTAAAGAGTTTGTTTTATCGATAAATTAAAACCATATGATCCCGATTCCTTCCAAAGACCTTTTGTTTGACTCTCTTCACTGTTTCTTTTAACAGGGGTTGGACGCACATAAGTATAAGAGCACCTGGGACTGCGCAGTGAAGATATGGAAATACGAAGGACCTAAAGCGTAAGTTTGCACTGGAAGCCCCTTTTCACATGAGAGCACAAAAACAGACATTCATGGTGACATTTTCACGTGCTTGGTGAAAATGGATACAAATGGAGCTTCATATGAAAAATCTCAGATGTTGATCACTGTCCAATAATCCTTGCTGAACCGTTACCCGATGTTGGTAACTTTTGTTAGAGGTCCTGATCAAGGTACAACGGATGAACATGATAATGTGGGAGGCCAATCATCCTAACTCGCAGCTTACAAGCTGAATTGCGAAGGATGCGGCTACAACGTTGTCAAGCCATAGGCATGCAAGGGCACCCCATAGGCAGCCAGTCACATCGACCCATAAATGATCACGGAACACAGCCAAAGATCGAAAGTGTTTTATTTTTTGGAGGGAGGAAAACCGGAGGGCCTGTAGAAAAACCCTCGTGGCATAGGAGAGAACCAACGCACAACTCTAACCACTGGAATAGGGTGGAAGTGCTTTACATTGTCTCGCGCATGTTCAAAATTTTGTTGGACTGCTATACCACTTTGGTCCCACTTACCTTACTTCAGTGCGTGAAGGGAACAGCGTCACGCACTTTAACAGGTGCTAATGTTCCAATACGCACAAGACTTGCTTTTGCACAAAATTACAACTTTGTTGAATTCTTTGGAATAAGTTTTTTTTTTTAATAAAGTGCACTGATACATGTGGTAGGAGGGTCAATGTCTACATTGGACTTATTGGAGCTCATTGGGGATGTTAATTGCCACCTCTTTGAATGCTTTCTCATTGTAGTTGATTTTCATTTATCTATTGTTTTGCAGATTCTACAAGGGGACCGTTCCCAGGCTGTCCAGGGTGTGTGTTGACGTAGCTCTAGTCTTTGTCATCTACGATGAGATTGTGAAAGTTCTGAATAAAGTGTGGCCGACAGAATGATTGGATCCCATCATCAGGGTTGTCTCTCATCTCGGATCCTACAGTCCTGGATTGAAACTATCGGGTCATCTGCTTGATGGATGACCACCTCCATGCCCCTGTCCATTGTTGGAAGTGTTCGTAGTAGATCAATCATACAATCCTTCAAACATCACACTAACATCCATACTCTACTGAGAAAAATATTCAACAAAATGTTGCCTATATTGACCTAATTCAACTGACGTTATCACATGACAAACTAGGCTGCGCCATTTTGGGAGTTGAATTCCCGGTGTGTTACTGTATAAAATTTAAAAAAGTAAAGTCTCTCCCGCGAGCCAATGGCTCATCAGGCCGGTGTTTATATTCAGTTTCGTTGGCATGAAACGACTGAGAATATTTCTATTCCCAGACAGGATGCCACTTTGTGGAAACACTTTGCACTCCAGTATGTTCACATGTTATAGTGTGACTTTGTATGGCTAAATGAAACGGTACCATGTCGTGTGTTTGTGCACAAGTTGTAGCAGTGAGGCACACAAGGTCTGTATTTAACCACAAAGTTTGTATTGAAACTTTGCATGGTGGAGATACAATCTTCTAAGGTATGCGTTAACACCGTGCACATGAAAATACTTTCTCTATGAGCTGCGGTGGTTCTGACAAGAAACGATGGTGTAACAACTCTAGTAAGTTGTTCAACTAAATGGCTTAATAACTTAAAAGAAATGCAAAACAAATACGCCCCAAAAAGTGTGTTCAAGGATTTATTAGGCGCCTTTAAACTTTGTATCAAAGCACCTTATGGGCCCTAAGCATTCCTGAAACCATCTCAACTCCTTTGGAGTATGCAGCACCAGCAGCCAAACTGGTATCCAGTTTGCTCAACAACAGTCTCTACCCTTGCAGGTACCCATTTACACCTGGATGATGAGAAGCAAATGGGGTAATTTGGGACACTAGGTGGCAGCAGACTTTACAGGTAAATTCCTTGTTTTCGGCAATGTGCACATGCTCAGAATTATGTAAACAATGGGAATTTACCTGGTAAGTCTGCTGCCACCTAGCGCTCCAAAGTCTCCCGTTATAGTTAAGTGTCTTGCTCAGGGACACTAACTGTAATGACCGGGATTCGAACCCACACTCTGATGACTCAGCCGTGTGCTGAGGAAGAAAACCCATGTGTCCGCTAGCATTGTGCGTAGTGTGCAATGCATGAAAATGAAAGTACATGCTAAGCAACTCACATAATTCATTGTATCTGTACTGCATACTGCGTTGTCCGTAAAATAAAAAAAAGTGCAACACTTGGCGTGTCTTATCGTTTTAAAGGATTGTGCATTAAGCATGACAGACTAATGGATTTCCGGCCTTAGCTGTTACACAAGACAAGCAGGCAGACACCCTTTTAGATTTGGCAACAAGATAAATTTATGGAACACTTAAATCAGCTTCAAGGATAAGGTTTTGGAGGATTGGGGGAGGGTGTAGAATGAGTTTTCTCCTAGATTGTAGGTCAGTACTTGGCTCTCCTGTTAAGAGGGCTTAGTACTTCCCATTAGAATGAAAATGATATTATTATAGATTTATTAACGCTGAATTGTTTTTATGACTAAAGTGACAGTTGTGTTCACTTGTTAGAGTGTATAAATTGCGACAGAATTTATAGTTTTGGTAACAGTTGGCATTGCTCAGCCATGTGAACTTGTAATGCATTTTTGTTTTATTTAGTATTATTTTTGTTTTATTTAGTTTGGGTTATTTTTGCAATGTAATTCATTAGTGGTTTATCATCAGGTCCTACACAAAAACCAAATAACAATTATTAGTTTAGTTTATTTTATTAAATCCTCTCCAGAGTTTTATGTTTGATAATAATAAATATTAATAGTTATGGGCTTTAATATAGCGCGGGTATCTGCCAATTTTGATGCTTATGATGGATCAACAATGTTAGCTCCTAGTCACTAGGCCATTCAATTTATTCCTTAAACCATCTCAGCTCCCTGGGGAGTATACAGCCTGTACTGCCAAATAATGTAGCGCACCAAGCTAAATCAATTACAAGAACCATCTCTGCCCTCACAGATACCCATTTACTCCTGGGTGAAGAGACGAAGCAGTTATAGTGTCTCGCTCAAGGACACAAGTGTCATGACCAGGTTCGAAGCTATGAAGTAGCCACCAGAACTTGAGTCCAGTGCAAGTAGACCGCTCGGCCATGACACGCTATGATGAAGGCATTGGTTGAAGATTGAGGGCGCCATACAACTGACGATGTACTTTAGTTGAATGACTCTTTCAGCAGTATTTTTGAAAACACGGAGCAAGACTGCCTTTCGTCTCTGTGACCATTGCTCTCTATATTTACCCTGATACATAACATCACGGGTACTGCGGCCATAACTTGATAAACCAGAGTCATTAAAATCTACTGCCAAATGTTGTTTTTTCTTTGATTACATGAGCTTGTACAAAGTGTAAGTTGCCTTATAATTATTGCAGTGAATTTAAAGAGAAGGGGTTCAGATGACTCTTGCATCTTGGTATTTTTTTTGTCTTCTTCCTTTCTTTTCTTGGACTTTAAGTCTTGGAAATTCTTTGTGAAAACTGACGTGTCACGCTTTTCTGTCTATGCATAAATTGCACACATTCCGTCTATAAACCATTGTACTTGACTGTGAAGATGGAGTTGTGGTGTGAGGCCCTTTGATTGTCAAAAAAACAGTAAACTGTTTTTTGTAACATTTTTTATCAAACCAGTTTTGTCAAGCCAATTCTAACACTGGGGAAGTTTTGTCAAGCCACTTCAAGGGCTTGGGCGGCAGGGGAGAGGGCTGCTTAAAGCTTAGTATTTTGACAGAAAGCAATATTTTTGTAAACAAGTCATCTTTATGCATCTTTGTGCCACATTTAATCTACCAGTGCAGTAGCCTCATCTCGTTTGCAAATTCCAAACTGATACAAACTGCTCTATTGTTTAACAGCGCCCTCTTGAGTTGTATTCTAAATAGTCTCATTGGTTGTGATTGATACAGTGCCACTGCATAATATACAAGTATGTAGTTTATAATCATAGCTGGACAAACAATAACCCAAGCCTCATGGCCTGTGATATTTCTTCTCCTCACATTTGATAGACTTTGAACTCTTGCTTTAATTATAGTAGCAATAACATAACTTGCTCATGTGTCACAGATCTTGTCTGCCATAAAAGACACACACACACAAAATAATCTCATTTGCAAATATGCACTTTACAAAATAGAGCCTGTGTACTTTGGCCATGGTGGCAATTGATTGCAGTTTTTACTCTGTTGCACATTGTGCATAAGGTTATGTCGTTATAACGCTTAATTAGTTTTGTCCATATCGAGCACCACGGTAGACTTTTTAGTGATTTACTTTTGGGGTTTTTTTTTAGTCCCGTTTCCCTGTACGTAAAAGCGCACAACAAGATGCAATAACTCTATTATGCAGAGTGGTTGCAGGTAGACGAGATCTCTGCAGCATCTCTTCTGTTATAAAATAATGATTTTTTTTTTGTTTCTGCAAAGTTATTCATTAGGTATTGACCCAATTCAGCTGACGTCGACAATCTCAATAAATCTTGGTTGTGCCATTCTGTGATTCAGATTTCCCCCATGCCTTACTGTGCAGTGTGCGTTTTAAGGCGACATGCACACGGTTTAGAAGTGAACCACATCTTTTCATGCAGTTTATAGTGGCCTATATAACTCCCACAATAGCAGACCTGGGCCCAATTTCATAGAGCTGCTTAAGCAGAAAATAATGCTTGACAATTTCCTGCTTAGCAGAAATGAGCAGGATACCAGTCACAAATTGTACACGTGACATGGTAGTTTGGCTGGTAACCTTATTTTGGTAAGCAAAGTTTTATTGTGCTTAGCAAATTTTGGTGCTTAAGCAGCTCTATGAAATTTGGCCCAGGGGGCAGACAGTTGCTATTTTTGTGGTCAGTACAGTGCGAGGAGTCGATGGCTCAACTTTTTTTGTTCAGACTAGATTTTTTTTCAGTCTCCATACTCCAAAGTTGTCTCCCCGAACTGTATTTATTTATTATTAGCTCTTTTCCTTGAACAATCTGAAGTCATGTGTTGCAGAAACCAGCCTCTTCCAAGTTCTTTCTAATTTTTAAATTTATAACAATTTAAGTGATTTTGAGTAGCAATGACAGTGTGTGTTAAATCGTGGCATTAAAGCTTAAAAACCTCATCTGAAATGTACTATTTAAGGGTGCCACTGAATTTCACAAAGCTGTTTAGGGGTAAGCAAGTTTTGTGTAACTGTGCTTAAGCAAAAGTGTGTTTTCATAAATGTTCAAGAAGATTTCAGGTCGCAATGGATTTGAATTGTTATGTCACTTGTCTGCTTACAAGAACTGCTGGCAAGTTAGTTAGCGTGCGGCATTGCCTCATGTTTTGCTTACGAATGTATGGTTAAGCAGTGGTCAAGTTAAAGAAATTCTGCTTATGGGTGCTCCATAAGCAGAAAGCATCTATGTACAGTATTATAATATTGCCTCCACATCCAGCTTTCACTCCGCTTATAGGTGCAAGACTTTCTTAGCACATTTTTGCTGCCCGATTGGTTTAACACTGTAATGGCGATTCAGGGCTTTCACGATTCACCAATAGAGGGCGCTCTGCACTTTAAGCAGTCTTTAATCGCCTGCTATGGTGAAGCGCTGTACATGTACAGTCTGCAGTACATCAGTGTACAGTAAACCAATTGGGCAGCAAAATTCATGAAGGACCTCTTGTGCCAAGACTTCTCCCGCAGGGTTTGCTGTTGAATTCTTAATGACCCTCTTGTGGCTCAAGTTACTGAAGCCAAAGAGTAACAATGGGCATATGGGTATTGCAGAACTTGTTATTATGCAGATAGTTCTAGAGCAGGTAAAACATAAATTATTTGAATGCACCAAACAGACTGATACATAAAGCTCCGCCCCTTTTATGTATAAACCTATCACGACTGCGAACACGCCCCCCCCCCCCCCAAAGTCCCAACAAAAGTCTTGGACTTGTTAAAATCCCATCACAACATGTAAACAAGTTTCAACCATTTGGACTGCCGCATCTCGTCTTTTTTTACGCGTGATGCAGTACAGAGCAAGACACATGTCGTACTCGTTATACCCACGTGGGTGTTGTTGATAGATAGTCACTGTGGTAGGCGTGGCTTAATGGATTGGTCCGCTGATCAGGCAAAGTGCAACCTGAAGGGATTGTAGGGCATTTTTTAAGAGAGTCCCTTAACTCATTCTCATCCTCGGAGATCTAGTGAAAAGACAGAAAAAAATGTTTTGTTTGTTGTGGTTTTACTTTACCCTTTGTAGACTGTAGCGGCCGCAAGCAGTTTGTACCAAACAGCCTATTCAGGACTTGACCTACTTTCACTTGCCCGAAAAGGTCAAAGCAAAGGGCATGCCCTGAAGTGACATTCACCAATGTTTCCCGTGTGAACGCGCTATATGTTATTTCTAACAGAAAAATCAAATGTCGATTTGGAGTTGTTATTATTTTTGACTTGAGATATTGGGCAAAACAAATCAACCATTTTGACCTGTCAATGGTCATAGAAAGGATTGGTTTCCGACGGTTAAAATCATTAGCATATTCAGGTTTGGTGGGGGTTCTTTATTTTCTTTTCTTTTTTATTTTTTATTTGAGGGGGGTTCTTTCTTTTTTTCTTATTCCTTTCTCTTTTTTTTCTTTTTTTTTTTTTTCCTTTTTTTTTTCTTTTCTTTTTTTTTTTTTTTTTGGGGGGGGGAGGGGTCCCCCATCAACTAAGAAAGCATTTTGCATAGAATTACATTATCATATAGACATTTAGAGTACTTTATTTAGATTCAAATTATTCAACATTATTCTTGACGAACGCACAAATGTTATTTGACACATAAAAACAAAAACAGCGTATCCTTTAAAAAATCTTTAGTACCAATTAAATTCAGTGGTTGAAGCGGAGGACAGAAACAAGTCAATATGAAACGTGTTTATTGTGTTGTGAATGTCTTGGAGGGCATTCAAATGTTATCAAATGCTGAGAAATGTCTTCTTGTTCTTTTTCTTCGAAGTTGTGGGTGGGTGGGTCAAAAGAAATAAGTGAAAAACGGGCGTTTAGTTTTTCAATTTAAGTAGGAGGAGAAAACGATGGTTCAAAGGGGACACAACTACTCAGCAGCTTCTTCTAGATCATGTTTGTCATGTCTGTGCTGTTTCATTGGTGATGGTCAACCTGGTTTCAACTTCCGCGTCTGATGTGGAGATGGCATGAATTTTCCTGTCTTCCGGTTTCAACGACAAAGTTGCAAGCTGGAAGCGGGGAAAAGTCATCATAATAAACTCCTGAGCTGGGAGAACATTGGGTCAGAAATTGTTGCCTCTTTTGAGACATTACTTTGTTCTTCAGTGGATAGGGTATATAAGTAGTCTGTCAATATTTAAAAATTCAAAATTAAGGATGGGTGGGATGGGTGATGGAAAAATATTTCGGAAAAAAAAGACACTGATTGTTCTGAATGGCCCCATTGAGTAGGTATTTACACTTAATTGTTTTTGGATCAAACTCAATGAAACCCAGGGATAGATTAATTGATTATCGTAATCATTATAGGTACTGTGTGATGATGATGTTCTTTGATTCATCATTATTATTATTGTGTTACTGGATGACTAAACTGAAAGATTTAATTTTATGTACAGTATTATTAGTTTTAGAACTTCATCAAAATTTGAAGAAGAAAAAAGGATATATTGTAGATTTGTTTTGTTTTATCGGTCTATTTAATCTGAACCAGGATTAACTGGTTGTAACCGAAATAATTTTAATTCTTTTAATAGATTTGAAAGTTAGCTGTTGAACTTAAGAATTATTAGACAAATTTATTGTTTTGGAAGAGAGAATTTAGAGCGTAGAATTTATGAACAGATCAGGCGCTAGAGTACATTTTTTTGTAGAATGTCATTACATATTTGACTGCTTGAACTAATTCAATACATGCTCTCATAGATTGAAATTCACTCCATTCGATTGAAACTAGTGACAAAATCATCTGCAGATGTCACTAGTTTCAATCGGTTAGAATTTCAATCTAAAACTTTAAAAGAGTGTGCAAGATTTCCGTAAGATCCTCATGGGTTTTTTTTCTGGCTCAAGACTACCAGGTCGTTAGTGCAGTTCTGGATTTGATGAAATTGCTCAATTGCATATTTTGTAACTCTTGATGATATCAAATTAATTGAACAAGAGTTGTTTCCAAAGTTAATTGTTTGTCAAAAAGAAAGTACCATTCTCTAAGTAAAACATTTATTTGTGGATTTTGATTGATTTTGTTTTTCAAATTTATATGAAGTTTTGGTTTAAGCCACCCTTTGATCGCCACGGATAAGAAATTGCAATTAACGACCTTATAGCACTGAGCCAACAAATAATATTTACATTTCTTTTCCAAGAACACAAGTGTCACAACCAGGATTCGAACCCACATTCTGATGACTCAAGTCATCAGAACTTGAGTTCAAGACAGCTCAGCCAAGACACCCTACAAATAGTTGATTTTGACTAGTTATCACCCGGAAGCTACTTTCCTCTTACCTTACACACCATGCTATGCGTCCAAACTTGTTTTAATGACATTTTACAAATATGTACTTTTAGCTTCATCTGAATAAGGAAGTTAATTATGTATTACCACATTCCTACAGGAGAGTTTATTCTTTTAGGTTGGTGGCTGGATATTCTCTAAAAAAAAAAACCAAGACAAAAATGTTTATATAAATTAAAGATGTTTAGTGGAAAATGCAAAACTTTGATTTATTTTTATTCACTCAACATAGAAATACCTCAGAAAATACGAAAAATTTGGACCATTATCAAAATTGTCTTGATGTGCAAGTGTTAATTACCCCCAAGAAGTTTTTACCTGTGAGCTTTTAAGGGGTCATTGGGGGAAGTGAGGTCCCATCGGGGTAGGAAGTATATCTATACCCCAATCAGGAATACTTTGGTTGGTGTTGTTACCTAATAATGCCCAGGTAGAACAGTTATCCCCCCCATCAGGAAGAGGATTCCAATCAGGGTATATTATATCTCAATTGGGCCAGTATTGTGTCGCACACTTACTTTGTGACTGCAGGAGATGTTGGTGCATGGATAATTCAACAATGCCAGATTCCATGGCCCGATTTCATAGAGCTGCTTAGGCACAAAAAAGGAGCTGAGCACAACAAAATTTTGCTTACCAGAGTAAGGTATCCAGCCAAAATACCATTCCACATGTACCATCTGTGACTGGTATCCTGCCTATTCTTGCTTAGCTAAAAACTGTTCAGCCATTGGCTGTTTAAGCAGCTCTGTGAAATTAGGCCCATGTCTCTGCTTACCATCAGCAAAAAAATCTGTCTAGCAGAAAGATCCACGCTTAGGGTAAACATATTTCACAGGTTAGCAATAATTTTTGCTAGTGCGTGTGCATACATTACACTACTAAGCATTCTTAGCTTGAAAAGCTAGCTCAAAACTTGGTGCTAAAACCCTTAATTGGTGAATTGTTACTGTAAGCGTAGAATTCTATAGTAAGCAGAGCCATGAAACTTGGCCCTGGCTATGAACAAAATATTTGGAGAAAGAAAAAAATTCATTTAAGTTGGATTTTCTCTAGTAAAAACAATATCTAGTAATTAACCACAATTACGGAAACTAACTGGGTAAATTTTTTAATAATTTGTTGTTGTATGAAGAAAACTTCATTGGTACTTGATCCGAAACTGACAAAATAAGGAGACCGCAAACATAGGGCTAGATATAGATAGCTCAGTTGGTAGAGCGCTGGCTGGCACGTTGATCCGGAGGTTGTAGGTTCAATTCCCACTCTGGTCAATTTGTCTTTGTTCAATAACTAACTTTTCCAAATAACTAAATTAATCAAATAACTTTTGTATTCTGTTAATCAAATCCTTATTTCTTCAAATTTATTGGGAAAACTTTACCTCCACCATGCAGTCAAATATAAATAATGATTAAGTGTTAAATAACTACGATAATTTTAAGCAATATGTTCTGGGTTGATTTTCATTTTTGTTAAGTCGACCTCGGTGAGGTTTTTTTTTTTTTTTTTTCTTTCTTTTTTCAATAAATTGTGGTGTCCCGCCAGTCCATGCCAAGTCACATTGTACTTGTGATGATTGTCATGGATGTATCATTATTAAAGGCGTTGTTCAACTGAACCCTCTAAGTTGGTAGCAATTTATCCCACCCTTTTAGACTGTACAACCCAGAGATATTTGAGAGAAATAAAAATGTGAGTGTTGGTGGATAACAGTTTAAAATAATTGACATAGTTTCTTTCTCACTTCTCTGTACATGCTTAATGCTTAAGTGTTGGATAGAAATTTGACCAGCGGTAAGACATCTGCTCTAGTATGGTAAAGGTCGTGGGTTCGAATCCGACCCGAGTAATTATACCTGTGGGTTTGTTTTCACAGGACTCGGGAAAGTACTGAGTAGGCCAAGATGCAGTGCTTTACAGACACACATCGGCGTATGGGTAAAACCCAATAATATTGTTTATCCCTGATGCAAATCTAAAATATAAATTTCTTTTACCTGGACAATCCAAAGGTTGCCCTAACTTGAATAAAGTCACAAACAATAAAACATGTAAATCATTGACGGGTTATATCTGTCACTGATGTGATTGTAAATCACAGGAATCAGGAAAGTATACAGTGCTTTACACACATCGGTGTACGGATAAAACCAAATAATATTCTTTATCCCCGATGCAAATTTAACATCTATTAATGTTGCGGTACCGGCTGGTAAAATATAGGATTCAAACTGCCTGTGGCTACCAGCAATCTTGGTTGTCTAGTGGTTTAGACATCTGCTGTAGAATTGCAAAGGTCATGGGATCAAATCCCATCCGAGTTAAATGCCTGCATTGTTGTTTTTACAAAGGAATCAGGAAAGTACTGAATATACATTTAGTGGGCTTCCGTGCCTGTTCGGTGTTTCCCTTTTGCACTACGTTGTATGTTGATGTTTGTGCAATAAAGGTAATAAAAATGAATTTAACAGACATTGGTGTATGGGTAAAACCAAATAAAATTCTTTATCTCTGATGCAAATTTACCATCTATTTAGAAATTGGACCAGTTTGCACTTCTGGTGATGGACATCTGTTTTTCTGAACATGTGATTTTTTTTTGTCTGTGTAATGTAAAACAAAGTACCAATTCGTGTTGGTCTTATACGTGTAGTATCTTGTGTGTGGGCATAGCCCTGGTAGGGTGTCGGTTTCTGTTACACTTTCTACTGTCGTAAGTGTAATGGAGACCGACATCCTACCAGAAATAGTGCGGATAGAAATTTTTGTATATATACAAACACTTTGTAATCTTCAGAATGAAATTATGACAAAGTGACTGAATTTGAGTCTGGGTGCCCTTGTTCTACTTGATTTTGAGCATTATTTGACAAACCGAGACTTAAAATGCCAACAAATAAAAATGGTTAAGGAAGTTGGGGGGGGGGGGGGTGAAGGTCACACATCCATGGTCACCCGGACTGAATTAAGGTGATTTTTTTACAACAATTTATACAAACATTTTTACCTGACTTCACAAGAACATGCGCACCAGAAAACAGGAATTCAATTGCAAAACAAAGAATATTTTATTGAAACAATCATGAAAAATATGATCGATATCAATACAATAGATATAATTTGTCCAAATATTTGCTTATAAGAGGAAATAGCTAATTCAATTGCAAAACAAAGATATCTTTAAGGAAGCTATCAATAAATTATCATCTTGTCAAATTTCCTACTGTTACATTGTATCGAGACATGATACAAAATTGTTCTTAAATTTGAGATTTTTTTATATATTTGTTTTAAGAAAAAATAATATACAATCATAGAAATATGAATGCGTCCACATAGTAAGATTGGAAATAGTTTCTTTTATTATAGCAATAAAAATTTTGTCTCATAGTTAGATCAGTGAATTATTGAAAGAATCGTGCAAAATATCACCACATCCATTACATTTCATTCATCAAGCATTATATTTCATTGCAGATTTTTTAAAACAAAAATTGCTGTTAAAATTGTTTTAGAGAGAATTATTTAAGACATTAAGAGAGATCGGTGTATTCCAGAATTTGTAATTTTTCCCAATAGATTTAATCATTTTCAAGATTTTATAAGAACTTTCTCACAGTATAAACCCTGATCACAAAATCTCAAACAACTTAGACACTGGACCAGGGGGCGTAGCGAGGGCGTTTTCCAATACCCAATTGGCAAGTTACATTTGAATAATGATGTCTGGCAAAATTGCCTTATATTACAAGTGAACCGTTCGCAATAGATGCCCCAAAAGTCAACTTCCAGCATTGAATTTGTCAAAATATCTAGACATTTAAACAATTAATAACCAAATAATTGTTCAATTAAACCTTCCAGCAATGAGGAATGATTACAATTCAATTACTTTATAATTAGCATAAAGAATATTGCAGATTTCGCAGTGATTTATTATATTTCTATGATTGCTCTCTTTTTTTTAATGCACATAAACACACACAACAGGGCTCAGTTTTGTCGGTGTTAAGCACCATGCAATTTGCTTAGTACAGACAAACCTTACTTAGCAGATTCAGATTACCAGCCAAAACATAATATAATTATATTGTGTCAAATGGGTGCCTGACTGGTACTCTGCTATTTTGTATACTATAATATCCACTTAGCGGTGCTTCCTGCTGAACTGCTCCATGAAAAATTCCATCCATAATCCAGATCATAGTTTCCATGGTTTCAGCAATATAAATCAAGGTTTTGATTAATTGAAACTTTCACTTGTTGGTAAGAAAACATTAAAACTTTTCAGCACTTTCAAATACTGTGATATCAACATAACCTCCTCAGTACTTTTCATTTGAAACTACCTGCTTTGTTCCTGTATTCTATGCATCCCAGTACAATTTTCAAATAATGTAGAAACCTTGCGAGTCCCTTCCCTCAGTAATTCTTGCTAAGCAAAAAATGTTGCCAGTTACTGGCAGTCTCTTATTTAAAGGAATGATACAGGATTGGTAGAGCTGAGAAAAAAAAAAGTCGCAGACAGTGTTTGTATTTTGTGGATCAACCGCATACATGAAACAACAAACATGTGAACATTTGGGCTTAATCTGATGTACGAGTCCGGAGAATTATGAAAAACCATGCAGCATTGTCCTTAATTTTGGGTGTAACAACTTGAAAATCAGCATGAACTTCATAGTCAGTAAAGCTTTCAGACTAAAATTTAAACAATGTTTTTCGTTCGTACCAATCCTATGCAATACCTTTCACCTCCCCATGTACAGACACGAGACTTAGTATGCAAAACATATTTTCTCCACCACTTCCATATACCTTAGAGCAAGTTCGGGCGGCTGACTAGAATCGACTAGACTTAACCATAGTCGATCTAGATGTCACTCGAACGCTGCACGATTGAACTAGCTAGTCCAACTGGATCAACCTAGCTCTGGAGCACTGTTCCTCTAAGTAACTAACAAAGTTACGTCACTTTGTCAAGATGGCGTTTTGATTAGGTGATCGAGAAGTTTTGTAAACCTTTCTAATCACACAAAAAATGGGTTTAATGATAAATGGGAGGTTTTTGCCAATTAAATATGTCAGTTATTAAGATAAAAATTATTAATTGCACTATATTATGCAAGTAATTTCTTTATGGCCATTACATTTTTGTTCTCTTCGATACGGCGTTGCCATGTTGGTTGCCACATTTGACGAATCAATCGACTAAATGCGTTTGAGTGGAACACTAGTTGTTGATATGGCTACTATACAAAATCAGCAAGGGAGGGGGAGGGGCAGGGGGGAATCGGGATGAATGTACAACTCCATTAAGGAGGGTTCCATGGGACTTTCAGTTCCTAACAGCGGTGGAATTTAATGGGGAAGATTTTCTTCAGATCTCTCAAAATGTTGCTGTTTGGAATTGCTCCTTATCCTTTTTGAGAGTTGTTCATGCACAAAAACACCTACTGTGTTTTGCAAATAGTGAGTAGTAATTTAAAAAACAACCAGAGGAACATGCAGTCCGCCATTTTGTGGAGTCAAAATGTTTGTTCTATACAAAATAGCAGATCGTGTTTTGTCAAGAAATTACACAAAAACCACACAATTTCAGGGGGTGATTATGTAAATTATTCTACTCTACTTTTAAAACTGTTTTTCCAACCATATTCATTTCAAAACAGTTGCGTTTTACAGCTAAAAGCACCCCCAATCCGAAGGCGCTGCCATGTGTTCAAAATGCCCAGGGGTTTTTCTTACTCTAGTGATGTCATTTGATCAGTTGCTCTCAACATGTTCCTGTATACACTATTATCAAACTGTAGCCATCTTGTTTGTTTGTTCGTTTGTTTTTTGTGGGATTTTTTTTCCACCAATTCTTTCACTTGCACCCAAACTGAGACTGTGTACACCGCGGGCGTGGCAAGGGCAATTTCTTTGGGAGGGTTTATGGAAGCTATCTTGAAGACTGTCTTTTATTAGGAGGTGGGGGTATAAGAGAACAAGCGGCACGGACTTGCCACCCACCACTTTACTATTTCATGAAAGGCTATTATGTTGCCCAGCACACAGAACCCCATTGTATTCAATAATGTTGAAGCATGGAGGAAGAACATTTTCTTCCTCCATGGTTGAAGCAACATTAGCAGCTGAGCTTGAGAAAAGAAAAATAATGATTTTTAGTTGGCAAAATGATTGGATGTCAGTGGAAGTGCCCTTGATCTAATTGATTTGGTGCAGCATTTGCCAACTGAGCCTCAACAATGCCGACCATGAACATTATTACGGGGCTGTAACCCCCGCCTCCCCGTCTCCCCGCCTCCCATCTCCTGCTGACAGCTTGGGCTAAACATAGATCAAAGCTTGTCATGTCGTTGCAGCTATATTAAGCCACATCAGGACAAGCTTGATCAGCAATAGCCTAAAGGCCTATGATTCAAAATAGGTCTAGCACGTTTGTCAGACCTTTCACCCCCACATTGAAAATGGCAGGAAAATGTTCTACAATGCAATTGGGAAAACATTTATTTAAATTGGAAGATCGCAGCAGAGTGCAGGAACACAGTTTTGATTCTTTTTATTGTTAATAAACATAAACTCAGTTTGCGAAAAATATTTGATTGCTCATTTTAAAAATTTAAAATTGCTTAACTCTAATTACTGCACATCCATGATGATCAACTTTTACAATACACTAATATTTCATTTCAGTCTTTGATCATCGTATTTGTCCTGTGTCTGCCTGGTAACCAGTAAAATGCAGCAATTTTCACAAGAATATTTTCAGTTTCTGTTAAATCATAACACCACAAATTAAGTACATTCATAAAAGGCAATAGATTTTGATATTGTGATGTTATATGGAAACACCTTAACCTAGTCTTGTGAAAAGTTTTCTGAAAAGGACATAGCAATTTTTTTGTCACTTTAATATTGAGCCTTTAAAAGTAACCTTTTAAATCTTTCACAGTAATACGACTATTGTTAATAACAGGCATATTTGACCCTTGGGAAAAAAAGCGGGGAAATGTTGAGTACACGATCCAGGTTTTTTTCAAAACTGTGGGGCGTTCTGGACCAAATTTGTTTAATGTTTGGCCAAAGTACACTAAATTGAAACAACATCTTCGGAATGTTTTCTACTTAATGTTTATCTTGGTTTTAAAAGCTCTACCGTGCAATCTGGAGCATTCTTTGTGGTTTTCTCGTGGTTTTAATTGCGTATCGGGCTGCAATTTGCGCATATTGGCACGCAATTGTTGCTTATCGGCCAGATACGCTATCTTGTACATGGGGAGAACCCTGAAGTTCAGGCTGTTTAGCAGCAGTTTTGCTGATTTTCTGAGTGCTGAACAAATCAGAAATCAGATTAAAGTAGGAAATAAATCACCCCATGCCTGTAATAATAATAATAATAAAAATAATACAAAGCAATAGTTGACCAGAAAAGCCATTCTAAGGTCGAGTCTGAATCAAGTGGCTCCGGCTCTGGCAGTGCATGGCCATTGGCTGCAAACACAACACTGAAGAATAGGACTTCTAAGCGATGTAGCCATAGTCGCTCCTGAAGCTGTCAATTCAGACACTGCCCATGGCCACTCTCCGAGTCGGAGATGACAGTGCCGATAAATGCCAGCAAAATCAAAATCATTAGAGTCAAGGACTTCAGAGAGGTAAAGATTGATTTGTCCTTTAGGACCTGCGTTGGGACATGTCCTGAATTTGTTATAAGTTATTAACAAAAATTCACTTAAAAATACCTTTTTTTTTAAATGATTTAAACTGCACACATAATAATAAGTACTTTCATGGGTATCAAATCAGCTGTACATACAAATAAACAAGTCTTATATTTTAGATTCTTTTTTGGATAATTTAAAGATAGAACTGTATATTTTGTTATAATTTACATTATAAATCAAATAATTTACATATTTAAACAGAATTATACATTTTTTAAATATTTACAAAGCAGCAAACACGATTTCAATCCAAACAAAACAAATTATTTACAAAAACAACTGAAGATTTAAGCAAAACAGATCAGTGGTTTTGTTGATAGCGCCCTCTGTCGAGTTCAATATGAAGAGGTCAAGAAAAAAGTGAGCAAGTCTACTTTTGCAATTCTGCACCATGTAGTAGAAAGACACCTCAACTTGACCCAACGTCAGATTTTCTTCTCGACCAAATCCATCCCATCATACAATGCAAAACTTTGGAACACTAGGTGGCAGCAGACATACAAGGTAAACCCTTTGTATGTGGCGCAGGGCTGGAAATTTACACTGGACCACAGGCCCGAGGCCAGTGATTTAAGCCTCGGGCCAGTAACCTCACAACCAAACAAGTCCAGTGTTTTTTTGAATAATAACACCGCAATGTGTAAATATATCTTATTTTAATCGAAAAATGTTCAAGTGTTGACTCCGAGTCTGATAAATATCACGAATATCCTTAAATTCTGTTGAGTATCAAAGTATTAGTACAAATGTGCTTGTTCAAATAAAAACAGTTTATATCTTAAACTGTGTTGGTAGGGTTTTTTTTCTTCTCATTTTGATTCTGGTCTTGTAACAAATGTTCTGGTCCAGTAAATACTTTGAGTTACAAGTCATGCAGTCTTGTGGATTTTTCCCCTCCAAATTCCAGCCCAGGTGTCGATTTCACAAAGATAGTCCTAACTTAGGACATATTTAGTCCTAGGAGTTATTAAAAACTTAAGGCTAGTCCTAAGTTAGGACGAGTAACTCATCCTTACTCGAAATAAGACTAGTCTTAACTCTTTGTGAAATCCACCCCTGGTGCACATTCTCATCAAACTACAGCATACAATGAGATTTGACCTGGTAAGCCTGCTGCCACCAAGTGTTATAATTAATCTTTTTCCCTTGACCTTTTTACCTAAAGGTGACCTCAGTCCTCCAACATCCTCCACACCCATTGTTTGGACTTGGACTTGGATAAGATTGGAGTGCCTGACCCAGTGATAAGCAATTGTTATTTGGCCCTACACCCCTCAGTCCTTCTGAACCCTTCATTTTGGCACAGAGAAATACAGAAGAATCTGGGAGGGGTAAAGCTTAAGTCTCCCAATGCACCCATGCATCTGCAACAGTGACTTGAAAACAACAGAGGGCGGTTCAACTGACAAAATAATTAAAGCTATAACAAAATGATACCCTGCAAAATAAATGTGGTTAAATTCCAAAAAGGACCAAGTGATGCGTAAATGTGACATACATGTATTGCAATTCAAAGGTTTCCCTTTGAGAGTGATAGAAAAAGACACATGAAAGACTTTAGTAAACCACTTTACTCTAAACAACTTTGTTATGTTTATTTTGTTATTTGGATGTAGCCATTTTAGTTACGAAAAACCCAATTAACTTATTCAGATTTGGTTTGGAAACAACACAGACCAAGTTTGTTACGTATTTGGTTGTTTTCTGGTGACAAGCACACCTAACAAAAGAAGATGAGATCTTGAATTATTTACTGTGCGTAACAGTCCACCTGTGAGACTGATTAAACAAAAATGTGGTCTTTCTAATTGAACACCACAAAACCTCCTTAACCTTTTTTCTGGAAAGAAGTAAAGCAGTCACCATAGGGAGAAAGAAATAACCCACATTGTGTCAAAATGCTTAATATTGTACTCCCGGTAATACAAAGAGTCTGCAAACCTCCTGAATTGTAATATTATCTGAGAGGTTCAGAGTCCAGAATAAGGGGGAACCCAGGCCAGCAAGCAATTTGTCAGGATTTTTTCACAATCTTCCAATCTCAACCCTGGTACACACAAACGCCCATTGAAAGGACAGCCTTATTCATGTACATGTAATACACATAAAGGTCAAAATTGTCAGCATACTATGTACAAAAGTCTACATCTAATGTTATCAAATCGGTTTTCTGATTCAATATCTTTCCTTGGATTTAATAGTTCACAATAGTCCGATGTCTGCTTTGTCCACTCCAAGCAAGCGATTAAAGAAGTTCAACTGTCAGATGCACAATTGGCACCAGGCAAAGAAGCTTAAAAATACCATTAAAAGAAAACTGAATGAAATGCTTTTAAACATTTCATACAATTGTGCATTTTACCACAATTTCAAATTGGATAGGAATTTCACTCTATTTTGATTGTGTTTTTACTATTTCATTGTGAGTGACAGAAGTCTATTCCCTCTGCCTCGCAACCATGGGCAGCGCGCCGTATCGATACCTCTCGTCGCTAAACCCCTGGGAGGGAAACACTGAAAATCAATGCTGATTGGCCAACCAAAATGTACTGCTTTGCGTGCATGCTTGTTAAAAACATTCGAACGCTTGTAGGGCTCTCAATACGCGCATGTAAAAATGCACGTATTATTTAGTCACCCTAAACTGCATACAGTTAGACGAATCACAAGATCGAAAAAGAATGAGAGGGGGCCAGTTGCTCCATGACTTGATGCGTCCTTTGACAGCGCGCTCTGCGTAGTCTCTAACACAGAATGGATCAACCACAGGACTAATTAAAATATCCAATATATTTGGATATTTTAAAGTCACACTTCCAGGGGTTACAATCGAGCAAGGCATTCTGGGAAAGAAAACAAAATGGCGCGTCGAGATCGTACACCACTGGGAACGAGGTTGTCTATTCCCTAGACTCATATATAATGTATACAATGCCCGAAATAAAGAGAGTCCCCCAAATGTTCCTATACCCAAACATACTCTTCCCCTCTTGTACAGCAGTACCCCCCTCTCTACCCTGAAACACCTCTAAAGAATTTCTGAGAATCCCAGAGCACAATGAAGACACAATGGGAGTGGTCCACCGTGCTGCATATCAAACACTAAACAACAACAAAATAGTAAGCCAAAAAAGCACTTTGATCTAAAATATTCGTGTTGTCATACATCAATTTTGAGAGCCGCTTTTTACGCGGTGAAACTTTTGGTGACAAAAAGTAGCTGTATTAAAATAAAAAAACCTGTCAGAATCGGAGACTAAAGGTGTCATCGGGATTGTTCATCTACATTGTATCTGGTTATGCGGACAAGATTCGGAATCTATTGATTTATTGCGTTATTGATTGTGCACAATCCTCTTCCGGGCAGATGGTATTTGCTCCTCGTACATGTATATAGTGTACATGTGTTTAATAGTAGGAAGGGTCAGGGTGTGTGGATAATGGGTACGATTGACTATGGGGCATCTCGCTCCACTGAGAAGATTACAGCAAGGGTAAATCGAGAGTGGGCGGGGGGATGGGGAGAGTGGTGGGTGGACCTGAAATCATGAGGCCTTATGGGCAATTACCAATGTTAGCCGCAAGCTTTAAGAGTTTTGTGAAACCAAGCACAATTAAACTCTCCTTACATTTTCATTCAATGAATGTATTGACAACTTAAAGAGTACAAACAACATATAAAGCTGTTAAGCAGAAAACGGTGCTCAGTCAATTTATCTGCCTAGCAATATGTAGCAGGGAACCAGTCACAAACAATACACTTACAGAGAGTTGTGGCTTGGAACCTGTTTCTGCTAAGCGTTTTCTTTTTCTGCGCTGAGCAATTTTGTTGTGCTTGCAAACCTTCAAGAAATTGAGCACTGGTCTTGGAAGAACATGTACATGTGTTCCAAATGTCTGATAGCAAAAGAAAATTGAAGCTAAGTTGGTATTGCACGGAAGTGACACATTACTAAGCTCACTTAATTGCATTTCAAGCCCAACATTCCAATCCCTCACCTAGAGATCAGGGCCCAATATCATGGTTTTGCTTACCGCAGAACTATGCGCTTACGCGTGATTCTGCAGACTTTAAGCGCAGAATTCCACGGTAAGCATGTACATGAAATTGGACCCAGGTAAGTAATAATAGTCAACCCTCAAGACAAAATAATGGATCAGTTGAGTACATTATAATGACAGAATGTTTTGGGGTTGGTTTTTTTTATGGGAAGTTTGAGCCCAAATTGCTTGCGTTATTTATTTATTTATTTGTTTTGCCAGGCATGATGCCATTATAGTTTGTTCTCTTCCAAAATGAGTTTAGGACCATTAAGTACACATGCAGCGTCCTTGTGCTGTGTTTAGACAGTTACAGCAGAACGTGCTCAGTGCAACTCATAAAGCCACTAATTGATCGTGGCTATCTCTGTAATTCTGTAATTATGCTGGATTTGCCTTTAGACATTTCCATGGTAGCTTCAGCTCAATTCGAGGCCATTTCTGCATGCTATTCTCCGTTATTAAGTAAGCTTTCAAACCCTAAATTATACCCCCATGCAAATAACCTCATAAACTATAATGAGCCATTTGGGAGAAACTTGTCATTATTATTTCATCACATCATCCAACCACCAATAACAAGATCATAATGGCGAATAGGGAATGAGAGGAAATGTTTGTTCAGTTTTAGGTGTGGGAGAAAAACCTCCATCAGGTCCAAGGTGGGATTCGAACCGGGGGTCCACAGAGGTGAAAGGCAGGGAAGGAAACCACTGAGCCAGCCTGTGCTCATCTGTACTTATTTTAAGCAGCACACTTTATATGTATACCTGTATAGTTCGAACCCCCCCCCCCCCCAATCCTACCATACTTTTTTTGTGACTACATGGCAGATGGTACCATAGAGAAAGGAGTACAACCTGTGTACACACTGCAGTGTTCTCCCCAAGGTTATTCAAGAACTGTTGGGCATTCAGATCCAAATTTTGCCAATTTCACCAAAGCACTCTGAATTTAAACAAGGTCCTCAGAAGTAAAAGCTCTATACTGTGCAATCTGGGGCCATTTTAAATGGTTTCATTTTAGGATTTTTGTGAATTTTATCTTTTTGTGTGTGTGTGTGTATCCGCCACAATTTAGGTGTATCGGCCTGCATTTAGCTTGTATCGGCAAGATACACTAGTGTGTGTTTGTTTTAGAAATCCAATCAGCCAATTACAGGGATGTGATAGGTTGTTGGGAAAAAAATCAGAACTGTGTGCGCAAAGCGCAAAAGCTTGCGAGCACCAAAGCAAATGCAAGTGCAAATCCTACTTATTTACATTTATTTTTGGTTTTAAAAGCCTTACTCTGCAATCTGGAGCATTCTATTTGTTTTTATCTTCATATTTTTATGAATTTGATCTTATTTTTTTTTTTTTTAATTGGGGGTGGGGGGGCTTGGGTAAAAAAAAAATTATTTTCATGGAAAAATACGGAGAAATCACATCCCTGCAATTACTCCTGAATTTGTGCGATCATTGCATAGGTTTATAAATGATACTACAAACATCGGTTGAGAAAAATTCTTAGCTGTTTACAAGTATTCGGAAACGGAGGTCAAGTCTTTTCCTCTGGTTTTCTTTGTTGATTTGTTAAGCTTACTTTCATATATTTCATGGCAAAATTGTACTTTTCCCAACAATAAGATATAATTTTTATAGCCGCAAACTTCGTTAAACTGAAGTGTATGAGGAAACAGAATCAGGCACACGTAGAACTCAATATGATTGGGACCAACTGGGTCCCTGAAGTTTGAATGCGCACAAGACTTGCACAGTCTATCGGGAGGGGGAGAGGGGGGTCAAACACCCCTGCTCGCTATACTCTCGCTTATGCTCTCTATAACATAAATTATCTTGTCTTTGATTGATGGTACACATGTTACATGCAATTACTTTCACTGCAGTTATCGATCACAGCCCGCCTCATTCATCAAGGCAGCATGAACGCCTTGTGCAAACGCTTCTCCCCGCGGCTATTAGACCCTGCGTACAAGATTGAACATTAATGAACAATGTCTAAGAAAACGGAACAAATAATTGAGCAGCGTCCCTGCGATGACTGGATATAGAGCAAACAGGCCAACAATGGTTGAAGGAGGTTCTGTGATGTTAGCACAGTGGACGAGATAGAACCACTGTGTCAATACATAAAATGATCTCGATACTCCACTTTGTTTGCTTTTCCTACGGAGTATTGTTTGAATTAGATCACCGTTAGATGGAACTTCAAGGTAAAATAGAGCCCACTTTCAATTCATTATTGAGTAGCTTTGTGCAGCGACAGTTCCCCAAAACTTGATCAATACTCTGAGTATTTGAAGAGGAAAGGTTATTCATTTTTAAAAATCGCATTTCCTGAGGTTATGTCAAGAGAAATATTGTTTTGGGTCAAGCATTTTGAAAAAATATAGCGGAAATTTAATTACCTAGGTTTCTTTTTTAGTGTTGTGCCAGTGAAGAAGTGTAATAAAGTATTTTAGAAAATAACAATTAAAAATAAATGTATTGAATTATAAGTAGTAAGCTTAATTGCAAACCATAAACCTAAAAATAAACAATTTACAAATAATTTAAAACTAGAACACATCACAACGAGTGAATAGCCATAAAACAAAAAAGGAAGGGAAAAAAACGCCCCAAAAATTAACAAATAAATTAAACCAAACCCTTAAGAAAAGATAAGAGATGCAATTACAATAATTTGCGTTGTCAATTTTGAAAAAGTAATGATTTGCGTAGAGGTGCTTTAGGCTTGTATAGCACAAGCTATTTTTTGACCTTTCTCGTGAAAAATAAGTGAGATTGTACTTTATGCTATCAAACAATGACAATGAATTCCTTAAGAACAGCATACAACTGAAGGACATTTCCAGACACAGCAAGACTCTGTGACTGGTTTTCCAATTCTCAATAGCACAGCTGAGAAACCAAATAACGAAGACATCAGCTGACCAGCTGACAGGTGGTTTGCCTGTTGTAAAAATACTGGGGGTTCCCTGACGATTTCTGTTAATATTTTTACTTTTATTTTGAGAGCTGTTGGACATCTGAGACAAGTTCATACAACGTCTGACTCCTCAAAATAATGTCTGTATGCTTCACAATTATTATACAATGTCAAATAATGCCATATGGATTAATTTGCAGCATTTGAAGTCGTTTTGTTTTTTCTTCTGTGGATTCTGAATGAGGGATTTTGGCCTGAAATGCTAGCATTTTCTATAATAGACAATTCCCTTCAGTATGCCTCCTCTAAAAAAAAACCTATAACTTGACGCTAATTTGTCGTCAGACTTGTTGGCAAGTGTTCTTGTAAAAGGTTTCTCCTAAACACGATCAGAGCATACAGATCGAAACGTTAGGCTTGTTATGTTATTCTCAGAACCACCACAGCTCATCGGAGACTTGTTACATGGTGTCTCAACAAACCTCACTTGATTGTATCATCACCATGCAAGGTTTCAAATCCTACAAAAGCAGACGTGTTTCTTTTAGTCAACAATGTTGTGTTTACATTGCCCTTTAACACGCAGTCATGCAACTGCAGTTTGTCAAAAGAAAAGAGGTGCAAGTGTCAATTTCCAGGCACAGCTTTTTTTTCTGTGTTTTTCAATTTTCAATGGCACAACTGAGAAACGCAAATCCAGGAAATCAGGAGATCAGCTGAGAAGTTGAAAGCCTGAATACTCATGTAGGGATCACATAAATGTGGGTGTATTTGTTTTTAAAATCTAGCTTGTGTGACAGCGTAACCATTCAGATACCGTTGTGGTCAAACTGCAGTGTGTGTGTGCAGTGTGGCCTGACACACGCCAACTTACTGGGTACTTTTAACAATGGAACAATGCTACCCACAAGGTTTTCTTTGTTCTAGTGGTACCCCACAGAGAATTTCTTCAGGAAAGGGAATTTAATAGAACAACAATGGAAGTACCCCGTAACTGCCGTATGTGTGTTTGCAAAGTGTAGACATTATAATGCCTACACTGTGTTGCTTGGCTTTATTCTGATGGGTCCAAGGTTCAATGTCTGAACTGACCTAAATCCACAATGAGTAGCTCTTTCGTTGTTTATATAAAGTATTGTTAGGGTTACATTATATTGAATGAAAGCGGAGCTCTGTTGTTAGTACATGTACTTCAAAAGGTAGACTTACACGAACGTGTTACTATGCTGCTGATTCCTAAATATACCTAAAGTCCACTGTCCGGATTAAGCATTTTCGGCTACGGCTGCAATGACAGCACTTAGAAATATGGCTCTTTGGCAATCCGGCTATAGCCAATGCCGATGCCATCAATGTGGAAACGGCCGAACATTATGGCAGAATGCTTTGCGGTGCTTGCACATGAAGAGTAACTGTGATTTGCGGTGGCTCTAAAAAAGATTAAAAAGTACCGAAATTGTTACACCATAGGGTCCCAATTTCTTGGCACTGCTTAACCGTGGAATTTTGCGCTTACAGCCATAGAATCCTGGGCCCAATTTCATAGAGCTGCTTAAGCACAAAAAGTAGCTAAGCACAAACAAATTATGCTTACCAGAATAAGGTTACCAGCCAAACTACCATGTCCCATGTACAATTTGTGACTGGTACCCTGCTCATTTCTGCTTAGCAAACAATTGTTAAGCAATATTTTCTGCTTAAGCAGCTCTATGAAATTGGGCCCTGTGCTTTACAGGGTGCCATAAGCACAGGATTGTGTGGTTAGCAGAGCCATGAAATTGGGCCCAGGTCTCTTCAGAGCCACCACAACTCATATAAGAGAGATAGATTTCATGTACATGGTGTTACCGTAAACCTTTCACCAGATTTTACCTTCACCATGCAAAGTTTCAAATGCTAAATAACTGTTCAGTTGCAACATTGTAGGAATTTTCTTTCTTTGGCCAGCACACAACACTTTCTTCTAGTGTTATTCTGTGAGGTTTTTTCTGGCAATGATTACATTGTATCAAGAGAAAATCAGCTGACCAGCTGAAAAGTTGAGTGTCTGCCTTCCTCATACATGGACACCCTAAGAATTGTTCTGTATGCGAAAAAGGTTAATTCAATCTAACAGGAATGAGATTTGAGTTAAATGTGAACATTCCTGAAAACTGGCCTGCGTGTCCAGGGGTGGATTTCACAAAGAGTTAAGACTATAGTCTTATCTCAAGTTAGGACGAGTTACTCGTCCTAACTTAGGACTAGCCTTAAGTTTTTAATAACTCCTAGAACTAGTCCTAAGTTAGGACTATCTTTGTGAAATCGACCCCTGGTTCCCCTTATTCTAAACCCGGAATCTCTCAGATGTTACATACATGTACAGTTCAGGAGGTTTACAGACTCTGTGCATTGCCAGAAATACACAACTACAGGTTTGGGCACAATGTGGAGCATTCCTTTCTCCCTTTGGTGACTGCTTTACTTCTTTCAAGAAAATTTAATAATGGCTCGATGAGATTTTGAAAACAAATCCTGAAATCAGGCAAAAATCCTGAGAAATCACACTCCTTCTTTAAAATTCTTGAATGCTGATTCTCAATAAGTACAACAGAAAAAACACTTTGGCAAAGCACAGTTTTGGGTCAAAGGCAGCTGTACATTTGGTTATTTTATGTGTCAACTGTGATTTAAAAAATGAAAGATTGAGAACTTCTACAGTGTCAATTTAGCTTGTGTGGTGATCCTTTAGTTTCTAAACTCACTTTGTGTTCATAAAAAAAAACAGCATAAAATTAAATGTAAAAACAAGTTTTTAAACTTTTCTTAAAGCTGATTTTCATTTCAATAGGGACAGATTCTCAATTTTGCTTCTTCTCTGGGCAAATAAACAACAAGAATTTGCCCAAGATTTGAGTGGTAAAATAATGCATTCATTTAATGACCAAAAATATTGTCATTCCCGGCAAACATATGAAGTCAAAAAAAGACATCTGCCATCTTTAAAATAACCTCCCAGCAGTAATCTTCCAAGGAATTGGGTTAATCTTAATCTAACCTCACTCCCTCTTGAATATGGGTCTTAATGCAATGTAATGTAATTTAAATTGTCTTGCCGTGCCTTTGCCCTAACATGACATTCGAGTAAAAGGACTGGATTTCAGTCCAAAATTTACACTGAGAGATGAGATTGTAACTGGGGCAGGGAGATTGATTTTCAGTTATTGTGTTAAGGTTGACATTTATGGTACACAATTTATTGGCGCTGCAGTCCAGCGGAGCACGTTGCACATAAAAGATATTAATCAAATATTATTCCCACTACAAATCATCGAAACTCAGATGAGGTAATTTTTGCTGAAGTAGAAATTTAGGTTCAGGGTGAACAACGGTGATTTTGCATTATGAAAGGATTGTTTTTTGACATATTTGCAGAAGTTTTTTATTTCTATAATAATAATAATAATAATAATAATAATAATAATAATAGCACAATCAGAAAGGGAATAAAATTGTACTGAAGACACTGTATAAACCATCCCAGCTTACCAACACTGACGTAGATCTGGTTACCTCATCTCCTTGTGGATTTACGGATTGAACATTTGTTGACAAGTCTCTTGCTCGGTCTCTTGGTCAAGACCGGGACAATATCTGGGCTTACGGAGACCAGCTCCTCCCCGCTCTGAAGTCTGTGAAACTCGGTTTCTTCATGGTGGAGGCTGTTCACTTTGTTGAGGCCGAGGCCCTCAATGCTGGTTTGATTTCTAAGGTATCCCAGGTTGCAGATTGCTTTGTACTGATCGGGGATCTCCATCAAGACGTGAAGAGCGAATGCAGCCTCGGCGTACTTCGCCTTGCTGCACACCTGGTGGAAGTTCACGAATTGGAAGTTGTCGAATCTGCGCATGGGAAGGTTGTCGTCGAAGTGCTCCATGGCGTACCAGGGACCGTCTCCGAGTCCCACTACAACAATGCTGATGGGAAAATCGGAGGCTCTGACGATGGCATCAGCGTTCTTGTCACTGTTGTCCAACTGTCCGTCGGTGAGGATCATCAGAAGGTGATACGTCGGTTTCTCTTTAACGGTATCGATAGCTTTATCGATAATGGGTACTAAACTTGTTGGGCCGCTTCTCTGAGTGATCGGGCATGCCCTGTTGTAGCAGTCTAGGACGTCTTCGAACCCATAGCAAGGCTCGCCATCCGGTTTTAACGAGAAGACGGATGTGTCTTTACTTGTGACATCCCCAAAGCCGTAGACAGGGATGAGGTGATCAGAGTCAAAACGCTCCAGGGTAGCACCAATAATTGTCAAGACCCTCTGGTAAGGGTTGAACGTTCTCCCGTTCGTCACATCGTGAAGACACCTGGAGGCAAACACGCTCCGTCCCTGCCACTCGTTGCTGGCACTGAAATCGACGCCGATGATGAGCTCGCTCCTCTCCAGGCCGGCCATCTTGATAGCCTCAGCCACCTGGTCGAACGTGTTGAACCTGTCCACAAACGACATGAACGTCGGGCACTGGTTGAAGGTGAGGCCCAGCTTCTCGAAGATGCTGGTCTCGTTGAATTTCATCTCCCGCTTCTGGGTGTGCTTCGGCTGCTGCTGCTGTCCCGTGGGAGGCTGGTACATCTGGTGGAGAACCAGATACACCAAGATGGCGATGACAAATAGCACCAATGCCATGGCGACAATATGAGGCTGTCATTAAGGCGAAGTAGCAGAGCTGGAGGTACACGTACATCAGAATGCTGCTGTGGATCGCTCAACTCGTCTCCTGTCTACCTAAGGAAAGTAACAACAAAACGGAGTTTCAGAAACAAGTGGCTCAAGTTTTAATTGGCTAGAAAGAAGAATGCCATTGTAACCCTTGAAAAGTGGGTATACTGACCCAACTCACCAGACGTTATCATCACAATAATCCTGGTTAAGCCTTTTTGGGAGTCAATGTCCCTGTGTGTTTATACAGTGTAGGCAATGCAGCATTTACACTCTTACACTACTCCATGTATTACGCACAATTTGACTCCCAAAATGTCCAGTGTAGCAAACATAACAGTAGCAACAAATGACAATGGTGCAAGGAGTCAATACTTGAAGTGATTGCTTAGACCAGACTTTGTTAAAGTAGTCAATGATGGAGAGTTATAAAAAGGCTTCTAAACCAGACCGTTACTTTACACAAACTTTTACAAGCTTTTCACACAAGCTGCACTAGATAACCCTCCACATTCCAAGAGTGCCATGATAAACCCAAACTATTTAAGTATGTTTGCAGTACATTATCATGACAAACAGTCATAGAAATGTACTCAAGCAAGTAAGAAGACTTTGAAGTTCTCACACTATAGTTGTCAGACCATGTTGTGTTCATCTTGAATTTATTATCAAATACAGTTCCCTATACATGCAAGTTTCAACTCAGTAAGGCTTTAAAGTGACGGCAAGAAAAAACACTTTACAAAACTGCTATTTTTTGACAACTTGAAATAAGATCAGGAACGCCTCACTACAAAAGTGTGTACAATGATACTTTGGCTGGTTCTCCTCTGTAAAAACTCAACAAGTTTATAAGCTTGATTAAGTCCCAGCATAGAGCAAGATTAGGACAGTTTTATGGACCTAAAGCATACACTGATTTAATCTTAAACTAAAACAACTAGTCAACATGTATGCATTTAAAGGCGAAATATACCTTTGGTTTTTGGAACCGTTTGATTGTTTTAATCCTATATAAATGTAGATACAATAAAACTAACCTCTGAAAATTTCACTTCAAAAGGTGGTCGCGTTTTTGAGATATCACGGAAAAACCGGAGCAAATACTTCCACGCATGAAGAATTATTCCCTATAGGAATACACGATCTGAAAAGTGTTACGGCCGTAACGCTTCTCAGATTCAAATTTTGGGGGATAAAAAGTGAACTATTTTTCCATAACCGCAGTACTTCAAAGTGAAAAGTTTCTCAAAATGCATGATACTATCCAAAGCTACTGTACTTCTCACCAAGTAAGTTTTTATTGCCATTAATTTCCAGAGTCTTTACCAAACGTATACCTTCCCTAAATAAAGGGAAGGTATACGTTTGGTAAAGACTCTTAAAACTCATGGAAATAAAAACTTATTGATTAGAAGCTTTAAACAAGGAAACCAGTTGCAGACAGTGTTATTTGTTTCCGATAACGGTATGTTGGCTGGTAACCTCTTCCGGGTTAGCACAACTTGTTTGTGCTTTGCAAACTTTTGTGGTTCTTATAATTAAAGGCAGCTCCCATACATAAAGCTGTTTAAGCAGAATATAGTTAGCAATGTTTATTTTGCTTAGCAAAAATTAGCAAGGAACAAGTCTCAAGTAATGTACATAACATACTATTTGGGATGGTAACCTGTTTCTGCTTAGCAAGATCTGTCTGTGTTATGAAAATAAGTATGCTTAACAGCTCTGTGAAATTCGGCCCGGGTCCTAACTTCATACAGTTGCTTTACTTAGGTTTTAAAATCCAAAATCGAATCAAATCTGCTAGGTAAAAAACATTGTTGCGGTTCCACTCAAAACAACATACATCACAAGTCATTTTGTTCAGTAATCTGTTTTTACTCAGCAAGATTTTTCAAGTGCTAAGCGAATCCATGCGTGCCTAAACACAAACATCTCGTTGAAACCGGGCCCCGATTAAAATACTTTAATTCACAACTGATATGCATTATACTCTCCACTCCCACCCCCCCCCCTCGACTCCTGAGAATCTGCGCCTGACGTACGGCTGGGGACCGTGGTCTCCACCACGCAAATACCACAAACCCCAGTCTGACGGAGGTCCCCGGGCATCGGAGGCAACCCAACTTGCCATTAATTCAGTGCCTTAAGGCCACATGTATAATATTTCTCCAGCCAGTTAAATACTACTGTGTGTACATTATGCATGGTCTCGTTTGGATTGAACAGAGTGCGCCGTGTAACACACATTCTCGTGATGGAATGAAACACGGGGGTGAACAGTCCCGATATGTATATATTCTACGTGACACGCCACGGTAGATGACAATCGAGGGCTCCTCCAATGAATAAACTTGATTAATCAATTTCTCCTGAATGGCCTTTGTCGGTTATGGTGTGCCGTCCATTGAACATGTATAGGTCCGTTCATACCAGGAGTGAATTTAATTGGATGAGAACATCCTGTTATTCTAATATGGATGGGCTCGTCAGTCAATTCAATTCAATTCAATTCAAAGTGTCATTTATATCCACATTATACATTCATAATAAGAAGATACCATGACCTGGGCCCAATATTAAAGAGCTACTTAACGGCCGATTTTGTGCTTATACTGCGCAATTTCAATTTCATAGCCCTGCTAACCGTAAGCACACGAAAAGACATGCTAACCTTCCGGTGCTTACTGTATGAAAATGAATGACGTACATGTAACAATGCAAATCCATGGTTACGCGCGAGGTGGCTGCCTAATTTTCTTGCTAACCTGTGAAATACGCTTACGCTTAAGCAAATTTGTCTGCTATAGTAAGCACGAAAATTTGCTTACCGTTAAGCAGCGCTAGGAAATTGAGCTAGATAATGCAGTAAGCAATGTTCCCTCAAAAGCAGGGCTTGTCAAGGAAAAGCCTTTATACAGAACAAGAACTAACGATAAACAACCAAAGGCTAACTAAATCCAAAGGCAACTGAACAATGTGTATAGGCCATGTGACCTTTGTTTACAAAAAAGAGTGACTGTGTACATTCCAAGGCCTTTCTGGCAGGCGAGACCGTACACTGGTCATATGAGGAATTCTACATTTTGCATTAATTTCTACATTAGTTTAGGAGTTTTTAAACTATACAGCTTGTGAAATTGTACAGCTCTATAAATTATACAGACACTTTTTGAGATGTGCCCCTGTCATTATATAAAAAGTTGATAACGATCAGACAGTGCAATCTCCACAAAATGTAAGACTTCATGTTTTCCTTTATTCATGAGCTGTGTTCAAACCGCGCCTGCAGGAAGTCCAGGCTCTGTGGCTCTTTTTAAAAAACATGTGATGTCACAGGTTACAAAAGCAAGATTTATAAAGCAAGGTTTGAAGGGTTTTCCTTGCTCGAGAGGATTTCAAGAGCCTTCACAAAGATGACTCCTGAAAATCTCCCAAGAAATGATAATCATGCCTCGGAAACAAACACCATCACAACGAGAGAGCAATGAGTTTATAGCATCTTGCTGTAGAAAGGCAGGTATGATGATGGGAGTGTGCATCTGAATTCGCCATATTTTTTACCACGTGAGGGCGTATGTGGATAAATTTCACATGATGAAAAACAAGTAAACAAACAGGGTTTTTTCACTGTTTTATCGCTATTTTTTATGTATTTCTTCATTGGTGCAAGAAAACTACAAACAGGCAATTATAATAAGCTAAAACTGCTATTGTGATGCAAGACATTCACTGATGACAGCGCCCTCATGCGGTCAAAAATATGGTCAATTGATGATAGGAATATTGCACGCAGTCATCAGAGAATGCCATGAGGAAGCTATCTGGCTAAAGATCCATCGCAGATTTGTCTTTTGACAAAATTAAGGTAAAATAACCAGCAATGGCAGCCATTTTGACAATCTTGAAAATTGCTGGTTTATAGTCTACCTATAATTTTTCTAAGGACAAATCCGCAATGACCAAATAGCCAAATATCTTGTTCATGGCATACTCTGAGTGTGTGCTAAATTCCATGCTGGTACTGTCATCAAAGGTACAATTTCAAAACAATATTTCCCCTATCTGCCCCAAAATAGTTTTACCCAAAAAAATCTGACACACTTTTGTTTTGTTATTATCAAGTAGCAATACATACCATAGTTCTTTAATATATAGGACTTCGCTCTCAATCAAATACAGATTATAATTATATCATAAATTTGAGTAAGCTGACAAGCACTTAGGGCTTGAATACGAAGGAGAAACGCTCGTTTCAGAGGACAGACTTGTCAAATTACATTTAAACGATGTAAATCATTAGAGATGGTTGAATCATGCTCAAAAGTATTTCTGTCCATATTTATTTATGTGTCTTTCGTTTTCCCCAAGACCCACAAATGAAATCAAAATAATGCTGAATCTCACTAAATACATTTGACACTCAACCCTCGCGTTGATCATTCTTTTGAAAGATGAGATGGTAATAATTAGGTCAGACATGAGACTTGATGTAGCTCAAGTACATGTGAGAGTTGTTCATCACCCGCTGACTGTTAGTCCGTGACTGTATCTTAACGAGCATTTGCGGATCAGAGTTGAAAGAAATGACAATGACTCTGTAACTGTGAATATTGGAGCAGGCCCAATACTTCATTCTTTAAAGGGCAAGGTGGTTTTTCACCAATTAAAGGGCCTGTATATGTTTGGTCATCACTGCTTGAAATTAATGGCAATAAAAACTTACTTGGTTAGGAGTACAGCAGCTTTCGGTAGTATAAAGCATTTTGAGAATCATTTCACTTTGAAGTAATGTGGTTATGGAAAAAGATACCAATTTTTTTATCCCCCAAAATTTGAATCTGAAAAACGTTATTGTCAGTAACGTTTCTCAGATTGTGTATTCCAATTACGGATTTTTCGTCCTGCGTGGACATAACCGCTCCGGATAACTGCTACTGTTTGTGCTTAAGCAGTTCTATGAAAACTGAGCCATGATACCTCCCAGAGGCTGGCAACAGATCCCTTGCATTAGTGCCATCATGGATATCAATCAATGAAAAGAGTATGTGTGTGTGTACGCACTACGCACAACTCTTGGCCAAATTATATGGCCTACATGGGTTTCTTTGATCTCAGCGAAGTCCCTGTTTAAGCTTCTGAAGTCATATGCAAGGGGGTCTATTGCCTTCTTGCCCCTTAAAGGCAGGCTATACTTTGGTAATTGTCAAAGACCAGTATCCTCACTTGATGTATCCCAACGTATGCATAAAATAACAAACTTGTAAAAATTTGGGCTCAATTGGTCATCAAAGTTGCAAGAAAATAATGACCGAAAAAAAAAACACCCTTGTTGCATAAAATTGTGTGTTTTCACATGCCTGAGAAAGGCTTCATGCCTGAAGCATTTCTCAGATTGAAATTTTTGTGTGAAAATTTCCATTTTTCTCTAAAACTACATTACTTCAAAGGGGGTCGTTTCTAACAATGTTGTATAGTATCAACAGCTCCAGTGCTCTTTACCAAGTAAGTTATTGTGGTCATTCATTTTTGGAGTAGCTACCAAAGGTATCACTGCCTTTAAAATGTTCAAGAAAAAATATTAAATTCCTTCATCATAGACGTACTCTTTAACCAAGGGGGAACAAAACCTTGCTCTCACAAAAAGCAAAGCATCAGGCTTGATTGATACTGCTTCATAATTCCATTTAATTGCTGAGCAATAAATCAGTGTGGAACAGTCACTAACAGTATTTCAGCCAGAAAGCTGCATGTAGTCCCAACTATAGGCGGCAGTTTATGAATACTGCTCCCTGTGTTTATCACTGTATTTGGGTCATACATTGTAACCACAGAATTCTGAGGTAGGCAGTTCCAAGAAACTTGGCCCTGTTTTTGTGCTAAGCATGGTTGTTAGTGCTAAGCAAGTTTGCGTGCTTGAACAGCTCATTGAAATTAGCCCCTTGACTTTGAGGATCAGTCCAGACGAAGTAACCCTATACACTACTCACTGTAAATCCAGACTAAAGTCGATGTATGCGTGTACATGTTTGTGCGGATGTGCAAGTACACGTGTGTATAATGCACAAACTTGTGTACTGCCGATATATGCTAATCTGAATGTCAATGTTTGCACGTCCACCCCCCCCCCCCCCCCCGCAAATGTCAAACTGTGTTCAATGAGCATATATCCAATTCTGCGTCCTTGGGGGAGGGGGGAAAGAGAGGTAGGGGAGCTTGTTAGAATGACCACCACGCTATACCTCATCACTAATGCAAGGTGAACACAGATCTATCGAAGCTCTATCCTTTTCTCAGCCCCCCCCCCCCCACCCCCACCAAATCAAATCAAATTAAATTCACTTCACTTTGCCCCTGAATAACCTTCCACTGGCATTTTCCGTGTGAAGTCGCCACAGCGCCGCATCCTCAGCAGCAGCATGGGCTGGAAACAAGTCGTCTTCACAGCTAGGCTCCGTTTGTGTCAACTTGCAGCGGGCAACATTTTCTTGACAAAGTGGAAGACATCGATGTACAAGTATTACCGGGAGAAAAAGCAAGCACGTTTAAAAAGTGACATGCAAATACTTCTCCCTGCTCATCTTCTTGTATTTTAGGACACAAAATGTTACAGCGCTGTCTTTCCACAATGAGCAACCAGTTCATAAGAGATCATTTTGATTGCAATATTTTCTTAATATGTACGGGGCTACAAATTGACACTGGACCGCAGGCCCGAGGCCAGTGTTTGTAGCACCAGGCCGGTAAACAAATTCACAATTTGGAAAAGTCCGGCGGACTTGTATTTTAAATTGAATAATAATACTTCACTGCACAGTATTTTGGTTTTCGTCTTGTAAAAGAAATTATGGTACAGTGAAAAGTTTTGAGCTACAAGCCCGGCGTTCTTGTGGATTTACCCCTTAAATTAGAGCCCTGATTAGTGTGCATTTGCTCGTCTCTTTTCAGGCATATTCTTATTCACACTTTCTTGCATTGAATTATTATTTAATCAGGTACAAAGAACAAAGTGCTGAATCACAAAAATAACTTAACTCTTAATTCAGTAAAATACACTTTTTAAGTTCAAAGCATTCTCAATACAAGAAGTTTGTGTTTAAGTTTTACAAACTGCAGTCTTGGAGTTATAACAGCGCATAATGGCTGAGCAGAGTAGCGCATCGGACTCAAGTTCTGCATTAGAATGTGGGTTTCAATCTTAACTTTAATTGCTTCCCATCACCCAGGAGTAGATGGGTACCTGTGAGGGTAGTAGATTGTTAATGTGAATGATTAGCAACCAGTGCGCCTGTTTGGCTGCCGGAGCTGCATACCCCAAAGGAGTTTAGGAATGCTTCCAGAATGCTTACTGCTGAGTGAACAGGAGGTAGTAATAGTGTAAGGCACTTTGATACAACAGATTTAAAAATTGCCTGATCCGGGCTGATGTTTCATTTTTTTTAAGGGCAAGGGCACTAAGGCGTTTTCTCTTTGGTATAGGGCACTAGGAGGAAATTGTGAATTTGTATTGAATTTTTCAAGGGACACCACAAGGCCATGAAGGCAATGACCAGGGGCAACGGATGCACTTGCCTCCGTGAAGTATCAGGCCTACTAAACATTATGACGATAGAATTTGTATACAGTGACAGAAATAATACAATTAATACTAGCTGCTTGAGTCATTTGTACAGTACCGCATACTGACAGACAACGAAACGCAAACATTATCATTTCAATGTGACACGGAATATTGATTGAACCTCGTTATTGATTTTGAATAAATCCACTCATAGCACAAAGTTGTGTTGCATGACAACCCAACGTTAATGTTCAACCCCTACAATGACTGCATATTGGTACGAATTGTAACTACATAAAGTACACTTCATTGCAGAAGATTTATGCAGGAAAATAATTTGAATTTTCGTCACGAGAAGATGCATCCTCATCTGCTCAATCTTTTTCGCTTCATCAGATTCGTGTCAAGGTTGGGAAACAATTCCCCCTAGTACTGCAACTTATGCTGTTTTGGATGACTGAATAGGGGATGCTAACCACGTTTTACGTTGGCCCAGTTTCATAGCCCTGCTTAAAAAAAAAAAATTGCTAAGCACAACAAAACTATGCTTACCAAAATAAGGTTGCCAGCTAAAATTCTACTTTACCAAATGTAACTGATATCCTGCTTAGTTTTGCTTACAAGAAAATCGTTAAGCAATATTTTCTTCTTAAGTAGCTCTATGAAATTGCGCCCTGGACCCAATTTCATATAGATGTTGAGCAGAAAATTCTGCTTAGCAAATTTCTTTACTTAGCAAGAAATGAGTGGGGTACCAGTGGCAACAATGTAATTTGTATGGAATGTTGGTTGGTAACCTGTTTCTGCTTAGCAAAATTTTCCCGTGCTTAGCAGGTTTCTGTGCTTACAGGCTTTACAGTACTTCACAATAGCTGAATATGCAGTGCTTAAAATACACATCAGTGTAAGGGTAAAGAACTGAATAACAAAGTTCAGTTATCTATTGCGATGTTTGCAGGAATTTATTTCTCTATGATGCAGTAAAATTTACATAAAAGACGTGAGGGATATCACTCGGGTGGGATTCGAACCCACCAGTGATATGCCTATGGGGGTTTTTTTTTCACAGAACTCAGGAAACTACTGAGTATACCGTGCTTTTAAAAGAAACATCAGTTAATCTGTTTAACTAACCTATTACTGTATTTACAAGAGTTTATTTCTCTATGATGCAATAAAATTTACATAAACAAACTAGAAATGAATGTACTGTAGGAAGTTCTGGTGCTGCACCAGCTGTGTCTATTGTCAGACAATGTGTACTTTAATACCATAGTGAAATTACATTGATGCTTTATGCATTGCGTTCGTATATTGGACCTGCATCAGGTTTACATAATCCAATAATATCATTCTGAACAGTGTGTGTCACATCAAAGGGAGTGGGTGACATTTATCTTTCCATATTTTCTTGTTTTGACTTCATTCAATGGGGGAAAAAAACTCATTCAAAATGAATGTAATATAGCTTTTTAATTTGAAACATTGAAATGATGGTACCAAATGTTGTAAGAAATTATCTCCTTATTTTCTTGTTTTGATTTTATATTTAGTGGGAAAAAATTGAATTCAAGATGAATGTAATATAGCTTTTTAATTTGAAACATTGACATGATGGTACCAATTGTTGTAAGAATTATTTCCTTAATTTCTTGTTTGATTTCATGCAGTGGGAAAAAATTGAATTCAAGATGAATGTAATAGCTTTTTAAATTTGAAACATTGAAATGATAGGTACCAAATGTTGTAAGAATTATCTCCTTTAAATTTCCTGTTTTGATTTTATTCAGTAGGGAAACAAATTGAATTCAAGATGAATGTAATAGCTTTTTAATTTGAAACATTGATGTGATGGTACCAAATGTTGTAAGAATTATCTCCTTAATTTCCTGTTTTGATTTCATTCAGTTGGAAAAAAATTGAATTCAAGATGAATGTAATAACTTTTTAATTTGAAACATTAAATTGATTGATACCAATTGTTTTTAAAATTATTTCTTGACTTTCTCGTTTTGGTTTCATTCAATGGGGAAAAAAACCTCATTCAAGATGACTGTAATACCTTTTAATTTTGAAACATCAAATTAATCGTTACCAATTGTAAGAATAATTGTTATATTGTTGCCGCACCCGCTGGTAAAATATAGGATTCAAACAGCCTCTTGCTACAACTACTAGGCAATCTTGGTGGTCTAGTGGTAAGACACCTGCTCTAGAACGGCCAAGGTCATGGGTTTGAATCCCACCTGAGCAATATGCCTGTGCGTTTGTTCACAGGCAGGCCTTGAGCTTCGCTCTTGAAGGGGCACGGCAATATTCCTCTGGTAAGGGGCACTCTATATGAGGAAAATCTAGATTTGTGTTGGAACTTTGCAAAGGGCACCACAGCAAAAGCACAGGGCACCACGGCAATTGCTGTGGGTGCCGTGGGTTATTTCGAGGCCTGCACAGGCAAAGTACTGAGTACAGTGCTGTACACACACCGGTGTATGGGCAAAACCCAAGTAAAATTCTTTATCACCGATGCAAATTTCAAAATGAAGTGTTTAACCGGAAAATTATGCTTGAATCCGATATTACTTTGATGTATTTTCTTCTGCAAGGTAACAAAAATAAGCGGAATTATTTACAAAAACTTGAAAAACCATTGTATCGATACCTTGTGCAGGTCTCACAGTTACATTGCTGGCTAATACTATGTGTGCGACTGAGTCGGGGGGGGGGGGGGGGGACAAGTTTGTTCAAACAGAGGGCAAACTTGCTGAAGTTGCTAAAGGGTGACTTCGTATTTGAGGCAAGATGACAAGATGACTTTGCTAGGGGGCAAGATGACTGGCTTCCATAACAAAAATCAATTTAGAAAGATTAATTAGTTTTAGAGCAGGTGTACTTACTTGTGCCCGTGCGGTGTAAACTGAACATCTGCTCTTGAAATCACTGCATCCTTGCTAAACCTGTGAAGAATTCTCGCTGTGTGAGAGAAGAAGAATGTAATAAAAGAAAGAAAGATAATTTCACATTGCAATAACTACGCACATGGATGTGTGGAGATCAGATGAACTCTAATACACCAAATCTACATTTGAGTAAACTTAGAAGGGATCAGCAGATTTCCCAAAGGGGTTGGGGGTAGATCTCCTTTCCCCTGTATGCTTCATCGTCGGGCAGACAAGTTTGCTGTCATTACTGAACGCTACCCCCCCCCCCCCAGCATCGTTCTTATAGTCAGGAGTATATATATAAGTGGATTTCCTTTTGCGCTGCGCGGCACGGTACCTATCATTGTGCTCTCTATGTAGTACTGAGACCGAAGTCATTCATGCAGCATTCATGCATGCACATGATAGGCCTATCCCAATAGCCGCCTTTCACACGTATACAATTTACTTCATGCTCTCGCATTACAGATTTGGTTCCTACCGTAGATCAGAAACTCATTCATAGGACCGGTAGTGCAGCGAACACAGTACGAGGGAATGCAATTTCACGTTATAAACTCATGGTTTCAAAACCCAGAATCACCCATAATATCCTTCTGTTGTATAAATTATCAAGAGAGAAAGAGATGAATTATACGAGCGGCATGTTCAATAGACAGGTCATAGGTGAACTGCATGTATGGTGCCGACGGTCTTCACACTTAAACAGTCTGCAGTGTAAATGCCTGGCTGTCACTTAACATGAGACGAGTGTAGAACAAGAGAGTGTAGATTTTGTTTCTCGTGACTTCGTACTTTCACTCTCAGCAAACTAAGATTTAATCTTAAGATTTGGATTTAGTTTTGGTTTTTATCGACGTTGCACTGATCACACACCTCGTCATGGTGCCAGTTCCTGCTGAAGTTTTGTCAGTCACTTCAGACTTTCAATGATATTCAAATCAAAATGGCATTTAGTTTGACATTTTTTTGACCGATGAAATATTCCTGTTTGGAATGTAACGACTCATTAGTTGTTGAAATCCAATGATGTCATGTTTCAAATTTCAGTCTGAAAAAGTCAGGAATGAACCAAAACATCCCCGTACAAAATTGATAGACCCCAAAAATCAGGTGTTTTGGATGTTGACAAATTTTGCACTGGGAGGGTATCGAATACAAAGGCAATTTGCACCATTTTAACGCGAGGTTAGAGTCTTGTAATTCTAGTCACCACTTAAATGAGGACTCTATCTATTGGAAAATGAGTATACCATAAAATTGAATTTGACATTTCCCTTCCTCTTTAACCTAGATTTTGCATTCATGTGTTTAATGTGGATAATGACTTGCCCATATGCATTTTATTTGCATTTGTCGTGACTTAACTGCATTAATATATTTGGGGAAAAAAACATATGTTCTTGTTTCATGTATGGCATGACCTGTGTAAGTCCCCATACAGGTAACTTATGGGGTAAAAGGTGTACAATGTAAACTATGCATCAGGCATGAGACATGTATTTGGAAAAAAGTAGGAACACTCTATCGAATACAAGGACTGACCGCCTTCTTAATCAAAAAAAATCTGATTTTCCCTCCAAGGATGAAAAAAAAAATGGAAACCAGACTAAAGTAGAAAAAAAACATCATGCCTGTGCCTGATTTGTGCACGCTACATTGTCTTCAGAATTGTACAATGTGTATGCCATCACACATGACCTTCTGTCATGTCTGTCTAACAATAAGTACCCGTCTTCAAGAAAATGCCGATCTCGTCATTTCAGATGTGGAACAAAACACACGGCAAGATCACTCATCCACGCAGGCCTTGCATCGGCTGCATTCACCACTCCATTAGCAAGAATGTATCGGGCTGAATCTCCATGGCCCCCAATGTCTAATGAAACGAAGGGGGAACTCTTATGGGCCGTGTCATCATTGCTCAATGGGGCGGGCGTCTTCAATGACTGGGGGGTATTGGCCAATATCAAATATTAAAATGGAACCCCTTGATTTTTAATGAAGGGTGCTTTTTAGATGGAGAGCGTCAACACTGCTAAGTAAAGTGTTCACTGGTGCTAAGGCAATTAAAACTGTCTGTCTTTAAGCACTTTATAAGACACATGCCTTTTATTCCAATCTTTTTCCTTTTTTCAATTTATAACTAAATAATTGCAATAAAACTTTGTGAAAAGCTCCGCTCACCCTCAAAATGTTTAGGGTTTTTTGGGCGAGATGAATGGTGATAAAGATTTTCTTTGAAAACTGCTTTTTTTCAAATGACATTACCGCAGTTTTGTTCACCTAAGTAGACATGCATGGTTTCAAGAATGGTGTAATTTCAAATTGACCGTTTAACAACAAAATACACTGGTGCCCGCTGCTCTGCCCTCCCTCTGCTGCCGCTTCCCAGATAGTATCGTAAACTTGGGTGAGATCCCTGGCTATATAGCAGTTACTGGTTGAATTGGCTTCTGACGGCACCCTGAACAAAGATACTAAACAAAAATAGGGAGACCGCCAACATAGGGCTAGGTTAGCTCAGTTGGTAGAGCGCTGGCACGTTAATCTGGAGGTCACAGTCCCACTTTAGTCAACTTTTCTATGTTGCAACCCCAAATTATTTTAAAATTTACCCAGTCAGTTTCCCTTGTGGTTTATATATTACTAGAAATATATTATTGTTTTCTTTGTAATGAACTCATAACTTCCAATCAACACTCTTGGTTGGGAAACAAACCTATGATATCCCATAGAGCAAGTTTTGCTCTATGGATATCCCAAGTGCAGTGTAGTGCATCAAACCCATACACTACAGTTGACATTAACAGGGAAACCTGCTATGTATTCAAAACCACGCTGGGCACACACACACAGGGCTGGTTTAATATCGATGTGCCAATCAACTGTGCGTAGAATGTTTACTGAAGGACTGAAATGGAAGACAGCCCCGCTACACACACCAAAGCAGGCTTATAAGGATCCTAATTAAGCATTGCTGAAAACGCTTGACAAATAAGTTCCGCACGAGTGTCAAGTTTGTTCAAGAACCTCCGTGAGGGTGATCGTGTGAGGTATTTTTGTATAATATTGTTACAACGTAGATGCATTAGTGCTCTTTATCATTAGATTACCCATGGTTTAACCACCCTCCATACCATGGTCTCACTTAAGCTGTAAGGTTAAACATGAGGCAAACTGAATGATATGTTTGTGGTTATAATTTAAGCAAAGGACAGTGATGTACAGTGTAAAATACCTGGCTTTTTAAATGAAAGAGCAGTAGCTGTTCTTTTGTGCTGTAAGGGAAATTTGCTTGGTGTTGTGCCACGTGTAAAAATGTGTCCCCCAGTGACACACCAACATCAAATTCAGAGTTCTCGAACTTTAAAAGTTCAAGGTTGGCGGGGGGGGGGGGGGGGGGGGGGGTCTATGCGAGCGTAGAGCAGGATGCTCTACGGCGTAGGGTCCGGAGCCCGCCTAAGGCCTGCAACTCCTTCGTGGTAAAATTCCTGGAGCCGCACCCGTGGGTACCCATACGATAAACTAGGTGGTGGCAAGGTACCCACACGAATTACACCTACAAGTAGTGAAAAACATTGTACCCACATGAAATGTATCCGTTGAGGGAACTGATGAGGTACCCAGTGAAGTAAACCATACCCTTAGCCCACATATAACAGATGGCTGACAAATGAATTATGAAATTAATTTTAGGTAGCTACTGAACTGTAGCCTATGTAACAACCTTTCTAAACTGTGATTCAAACAACCTTTTGCGATGCTATGCCAAATTTCATAATAACTGATGCTTAGCAAATTTTCCTACTAAGTAAACATAACTAGGGAACCAGTCACAAACAATATACATCACATGGTATTTCAGCTGGTAACCTGTTTCTGCTAGACAATAAAGTTTTTCTTTGCAATAGCGTTTGAAATTGAGCCCAGCATTAGTGCCTACTTGCCAATATCATTCATGTGACTGCAAACTTGTACAATAATATGTACATTGAATGCAGAATAAAAAATGTCCTCCAGATGGAACAAAGTCCTTGGTAATTGTGCTCGGAAATGTCACCCATCTAAACGAGCCTAATCAATTTAATTCACAATGATTTACACAAATTACTATCATACATGATGTATTAAGTGCTCTTTTATATCACTTGAATGTCTTTAGAGAGCAAGTCAAATAATTTGACCACGTTCTTAAATGTCACACTGGGAAACCAATAGTCTATTTTTTCTCTCCCCCCCCCCCCCCCCGAACGACATTCCTTGCCAATTACTTTGCAGTTTACGAAAAGTAAATTTCCTGCCGTATCCAATTACAGCAATTCCCGGGTGATCTGCATACAAAATGTCAACACACAAACAAGATTATATTTAATACCGGAACGCAAATGGGATAATTTCAGTATAAACGTTACATTCAGATTAGGTCAAACGGATTTTCTGAGTCGGTGAAAGATTATAGTGCATGAGAAGTGGATGGAGAGTTGCCAAAATATCGCATCAAACATGGGAAATATCAGAAAAGACCCCCACCCCCCTTAAAACATTTTTGGGGTGAAATTTTTTTTTTATTAGAGCGTGATTTGCAGCCGCTCTATTTTGTCAAATTTTCTTTGTATACCCCAAAATTTATTTATAATTACCAAGTCAGTTTCCCTTGTGGTTTATTAATTGACATTGAAAATACTTACGAGTACATGTATTTTTGTGATGTTGTCATTTTGTCATTGTGTTGTCATTTGTCATTTTGTCAGTTGTGTTGTCATTTTGCCATTGTGAAAGACTCTGCTAGGGTCAAAGTTTCAGACCATTAACACTTTGTGCATTTATACCACAGGTCCTTTTGGTAAGCATTAGACAATAGCTAACTCCTTTTTTTCATTTTTTTCATTTAAAATCACGTGGGGGAGGGTAAATAAAACATGTAGACACCCGATGAATAAAACAAATCAGGTAAAAAGTTGTGTGCCAAATTTCCAGTATCGACTCAACGCCAAACATCCAGTATTTCTACCCACGCTAAAAAAAAATTTTTTTTTTTTTAAAGGTACCAACAGCACACTAGGTATCTGTGACCAAGTTTTTTAATTCAGCAGAAAAGGCATTCCAGACATAGGATAGTGAGTCGGATTGGATATCAGATAGAATGGCTGAAGAATTCCAACCAAGTCAAGTGGCGACTTCAACCGGCTCTGATTAGCCTTCCTTGATAATCTTGGCAAACTTGCAGCAATCCCATACTTGTTTGTGAATGATAATGGCGACCGCACCTTTCAGAAACTAAAAGCAAAACTAAATCTACTTTGTGGGTTTTGAAGCATTGTATGGTGAGGTATCCTGATGATGACTAGAGCAGGCTGATCGAAACATTGAGACTAATTAGAAACTCACTCCACGGCAGTGAAGTTAACGAGTGAAAGTAGTAGAAGTCACAGCCGATTTCCTACCTTCTGCCCATAATAAGCAGGACTGTTCTTTTCAGAACTACATGTAAGTGGTCTCCCTATTTCCGAAATCCACTCTGCGGCAGTAGAATAATTGGCAAGACAAGTTCTCAAGGTGTCACTAAAAAAGTAACTTTTTAAATCTGGCAGACAGGTAATTGGGCACTTTTTTTGCAAAGTTAGATTTTATTGGTGACTGTAAAAGCACTTAGGACATTGTATTCTGTCATTTTGTGTACTAGGCAGTAAAACAGTCTCTTAAAAAAAATATTTAACCACCCAAAAAAATGTCCAGAATTTTGAGAATCTAATTTGTAGTAATAAAAAAAGAGGATTAATTTGAATTGAATTGTAATTAATTCCCAAACTGAAACAAACCCCAACACCCTGGGGAGAGCAACATCAGTATTATACATAAAGATAGTGAAAAAGGTCATATCAGGTTAACATAAAGTGTTAATATAGAACAAAACACAATACTTTAACCTAACCATGAGTTTGGGTTTTCCTTTAAAAAAGTAAATAAAAAGATATATTTGGCCTAGCATAATTAATAATACATAGCTTCATAAGAATGGTCCATCAACAACTCCAAACAATCTCCCCTACCTAGAAATTCAATTTTAAGTTACAGTAAACCTTTCCCAGCTAAATAACGCAACCAAATATTTTTAGCAAAAGTACAAAACGACAAAAGGTTCAGGCCTGAAATTACACAGGGGCCACTGAGGACATAATCTCTGTTGCCCATGGTCTTGGCCTTGATGCCCCTTCAAAAGTTTCCCATAGACTTTAAGATTTTTCCCCAATGGAAGTGGTGCTTCCCTTTGCAAAATGCAAATGGCTTTGCCCTCTCAAAGATGAAATTCCACACCTACAGGTTATAAGTAGTGAAGATCCTAGTGTGGGATTGTGTTGCCACTCAGCAAGTTGATTTCAAAATCCCTGTAACCCATCCTTCAAAACCGAAATTCACAAGTAAGATTTTTTGTAAGGTCAGTCCTTGAGTTTTATTTTTGAGAGGGCAAGGCCATTTTCATTTTGCAAAGGGTTTTTCCATTAGAACATCTTAAAGTCTATGGGACACTTCTGAAGGGGCAGCAAGGCCAAGACCAAGGCAATGGAGGCCATGGCCTCTGTTTAACTTCAGGCCTTCAGCTAAACTGTCAATACAGCAGTTTCTAATATTAGTGAAGTAAATCACGTACCAGCCTTTAAGATTTTGAGGATTGTCATTCAATACATGCGCATCCCAGAGTTGAACAGAACTTACAAGTGCAGAGACCTACACTGCCAGCTAAGCACAGTCAGACATCATGTCACAGTCTATCACGCTGTGACGGAAATGAGAACGAGACAATTGACGACGTCGAGACGATGATGATGATGCTGCCAAACAACATCCCGGAGCAACTCATCACCAAGTGATGTCATCAACGTTTCCTTCTATCTCCTTCAATCAAGTGTGATGGCCCCACGCTCCCAGCAATGGCACATGGAGACAACGGGCGGCAGGGGGGGGGGGGACCCTGTCTGGTTGTATTTTCTCTCTCTTGCCTTCTTTTTGGAATTCTAACTTGTAGTTGGTGTTTGATGATAAGCCGGAGGGGCGGCAGTGCTGTTTGATGTAGGTGGGCTCGACATGGGGTAATTAAGGTCTACAAGATATGAATCTATTGAACATGTTGTTTGCTAATCCGTTATGATCTTTCTACACACATGCACTGCTGTTAAAATGAAGTAAGGAATACATGGTCAAAATAATTTCCGACTTATAAAGGGTTTTACATTATGAGTGCCCTGCTACTCATTGATTTTAGTTCAGTTTATTTTTGTTAAGCAAGTTTGCCCAAAACAAGATTAATTGTACAGTTGAGAACACATCCCCTCCTCTTTTTCAAATTTTCTGTGTAAGCATGCTGTTGATACTTCATGATATTTATTTGCATTCTTGTATTGATTTTGTATTATTTTGCTAGTTGTTAATCTGTTTTTCATATTCTTAAAGATTTTGCAATTTGGCCCTTGGCCGTGATGGAATGTTTCCTAATTAACCGATTCAATTCAATTCAATTCACTTCAATAAAAGCCACTCTTGGTGAGGGGCTACAAGAAGAAGATATTGAACATAACTCAGAAAAGCCTAAAGTAAGAATTCATATAAAAACGTAATCTAATTCTTTGCAATTTGGAAAAAGTTCTGCTCCACTTGTAGTACTATACATAAGGCTGAAAGGGTGTACATATAACAATTGCAAAATTGAAAAAATAAACATTCGCAGATTTGCACATATAACTTAAATTAAGATGGTCATGGTGGAAAACTTCCCTAGAAATATTTCTGCCCAAATTTTGCTACCATTTTTGAGAAATAATTAAAACAATTAGGTTTTTTTTCACTAGTTCAAAACTGATGTTTGAAAACTGTATAAACTGTTTGGGGGTTTTTTTTAGTTTGTTTTTTCCTCATTATTTTTTAGTGACCTGAATGACGAATTGAGCTTAAACTTGTTTGCGATAAAACAAGGCAAGATAATCATTTATAAGATTGACTAGGAACTGAAATGGCAAGGAAGGCATCATATTAAAAATGCAAAATATCCAACCTGTAATTATCTCATGGACGCGCTCTTCGTTCACGGTTTGAATTTTTCTGAGCAATACTTTTATACTGATGGGACTTGGGGATACTGCATTGTACTGTTTTATGAACAAATGTTTCATTGATATCTTTCAACTTGAGATTCTATTGTATTTTATATTTGTACTGCACACAAAATCACTTTTGACCTTTAGATAACTTGATTTAGTTTACGGCTGCGAATATAAATAATATTAATAATAATAAAAAGCTTTTATATAGTGCCAAAATCCGCCTAAAAAGACGCTCAAGGTGCTTAACGGAAAAAAAGATGTAAAATAAGAAGCCATATACTTTTTGAGGCTTTGCATGGTGAGGTATCAATATATTCGGTTTGCGGTAACACCATGTGTATATATACACATGGTGTTACCGCAAACCGAATAAATATTTAATAAGAAGCCAATAAACATACCGAAATATATAAAACAACTGTAAATAGAAACAGGAATTCCATGAACCCAATTCCATGAACCCTTAAAAAAACATAAAACTACAAAAAAACTAGAAGCCTAAGAAGAAGGAATATAAGAATAACCGTTAACCAAACAGTAACACACTTCATGGATGCAGACAATGCATAATAAATAAAACCAGAAATACAAACATTGTAAGGTTCATTTCTAAATGATCATACTTGTCTGCAGTCTCAACATCCCCTCTATAGCACGTACTGGAAATAATGTCCAACGCTCCGTCATTCACTGGTAACCTTCCTAGATAGGAAACCTTTATATGACGAACCACCAGCCTCTTTGATTTTCTATTGATCCCATCAGTTGTCCATCACATCTGATACTTTGTAACCATGGCACCTCGCTCCCTCATCATTCAATAGACCCTACTTCTCCTTCTTCGCCTCCCTTTTTAAACTCCTCTTTGACGTTCTAATCACATTTCGTTTCCTTTCTTCAGTCCGTCCATTAAGTCTCGTTAACGTGCAATGCATTAATTAAATAACACAAAGACCTCCATGCTGTGAGCGAGTTGCCAATTTTTACATGCTGCCATCAGAAGACTTCAATTTGCATATTTCGAATAATTTAAAGTGCAGTCTAAGGATTTGGTTCTGATTTCACAAAATAAAAACAAGATGATGCGTACAAATTTTGAAAAGGCGAGCTTATTCTATTTGTAATTACTTCCTGTGCACTAATGGAACCTAGCGCTCACTTTTTTTTAGAGCCACAGTATGCGCAAGTTTAATTAACACAATCTGAGTTTGCTACAGACAAAATTCTACTGCAACTTTATAAAGAAAATATAATCTCTTTTACATCATTATTTTATAACCGTTATCGGTTATTTGATGTTGGGGAGTGCAAGTTGCCTTTTTTTACTTTTATAAACAAATTAACTTTACTTCTCAAGCCAGATGCAGTTAATGACAAAAACCTACAAGTTGTCATGATTTAACTTGAATTACTGTAGCCCGGGGCTCGAAGTTAACACTGGACCACAGGTCCGCGAGGCCAGTGATTTTAGCCTCGGGCCAGTAAACTCATAACCGGATGAGCCCGGTGGTCTTGTGTTTTTCTATTGAGTAATAAATAGGGTAACTCATTGTTTAATATTTTTGTGAAAAAAATGTTGACTATGAGTCTGATAAATATATTTCACTTTTCTTCAGCATCTAAGTACTGTACATGTACATGTACTACACAAAGACAAATGAGAGATTTTCTCTTAGTGCTTGTTCAACTCATTTTGATTCTGGTCTTGTAAAAATAAATTCTGGTCCAGTAAAAACTTTGAGCTGCAAGCCCTGCAGTCTTGTGGATATTTCCCCTAAATTCGAGCCCTGTTAGCCGGTGTACTGCACAGCACAGGTTTATGAATCAAACAGCTTCCTTTGAAGCTGAATATTTTCTCTCTCTGTTAGTGTAAAATGAATGATGATTGATTAATCGTGATTATCTGACATTTTACAGGACAGCACATCATATCCAATGGAAAAGACTGTTTCATAGAATGTATTACAGGTCAGCGTAGCATATGTACAAGGTGCAAACAAACACATCGCATCTTTATTTGAGCCCTTCTCACGCACCATTGTGAGAGAAAAAACTGCAATATCATGCAGGCCAGGAATTACACTAAGACCATAGCCTCTGCTGCCCTGGGCCCAATTTCATAGAGCTGCTTAAGCACAAAAAGTAGCTAAGCACAACAAAATTATGCTTACCAGAATAAGGTGACCAGCCAAACTACCATGTCACGTTTACAATTTGTGACTGGTATCCTGCTTATTTGTGCTACGCAAGAAATGAAATTGGGCCTTGGTCTTGGTCTTTCTGCCCCTTTTAAAAGTTTCCCAAAGACTTCAAGTTTTTCCATCTTGAATCCCAAGTCATGAAATCACGATTCATAAAGGATTAAAACATAATTTGACAACCAGAAACAGGAATACCCAGTTTCTGTGACGTCACAAGAACTGGTAGATTTCCTTCGACTGATCATTACACTGCAAAGATAGAAATCCAATATCAAAATGTAAACCATGGTCTCAAGTGTTTGTAAATGTTTGGCTTGACCCAAAAGCCCCACACAAAAGCCAGGGTCAAAATACAATGTTTACAAACTCTATAGTAATTACAAGTTGAGTCTAAACTTGCCTCAGCTTGCCACTCCAGACGCCTCAAACTACTAATGAGTAAAATTATCAAAGATTTTGTTTATTTATTTATTTATTGTTTACCTTAAAGGCAAAGTATACCTTTGGGGTTTTTTTAAACTGTTTAATTGTTTAAATCATATGTAAATTTAGCTATGTACAATAAAACTGTGAAATGTTCACTTCAAAGGGTGGTAGCATTTTTAAGATGTTGCTGAAAATCTTAAGCGATTATGTACCTGCAGGAAGAATAATCCGATATTGGAATACACAATCTAAAAAATGTTTCATGCAGAAACGTTTCTTAGATTGAAATGTTTTTGAATCCCTCTCTGTAAAACCACATTCCTCAGAAGAAAACGTTTCTCAAAATGCTATACATTAACAACAGCCTGCAGTGCTCCTTGCCAAGTAAGTTTCCATGGTCCTTATTTTTTGGAAATTCCCCCCCCCCCAAAAACCCTCCCTTTAAAGATTCAAACTAATTTTCACCTTTTTAGATTCTTACAATAGACCTTATGCACATGACGTCATTTCAGTAGGGCGCCCTCGCCTAGAGGTCAAAAGGAGGTTGTTCATTGGCCAATCCTGTGCGCTGCGCGTACAAATCTGTGCGCTTCCATTGTTTCGTCATCATTTTACCTCTAAGATGGCGGCTGGATGACGTCAATGCATAAGGTCTATAAAACTTAAAAGGGATTGTCATGCTTCCGAGGGTACATCCAACCAATGTATACTAAATACTTTCCAATAATGTTTTTTGTTTCCTTGTTTTTTGGGTTGGTGGGGGTTTTTTTTAGGGGAGTTTTTAATCTAGATTTTAATCAACAAAGACATTGATCAGAACAACCTTCATTATTACTCAAAACTTGCCAATGGGAAGCCTTACATACCACTTCAAACTCGATTCATTTACTATTAGTGGTTGGGTTTGCACTTCGATGCTGTGTCAGACATAATGGTTGCCAAGTCAACAAGCCAAAGAGGAAGCCATAAAAGTTTAATACCATAAATAATTCAGTAGCAGGTGTACAATTGCACTCTTGGGAGAGATAAAAAAGACTGCTTTATTCATGTACGATTGAAATTAGTCCAGGTTTTGATGTGCTGCTAACGAAATGTGAACCTCATTACCTAGTATTTTATTTGTTTGTCGGCCCACGGGTGGTCCTCTGTGGAACAATAGCATCAAGGAAGGGCATTGTGTTTGTTTTTTCCTTGCTCTGTGTATTGCTTTTTCTACAGGGCCCCCAGGGAGAACAGTGTTTTCACACTGATGGGGCTACCCTGTATAAATAATACTTAATAATCATAATAATAATAATAATAAAACAGGCCTATCATATTTTCCTTCCTCCATTGTACAATGTACAAGCTACATACATTGGAATCGCATGGCAAGCCACGGAGGCTATGGGCCCAAGTAGCCCCTGGTCTTGGCCCTGGCGCAAATTTCCAAATATTCCCACCCATGAGACTCTTCCACACTGCAAGAATCTCTAAGGAATATTCAGATAAAAAAGTTTGGTTTACATTTTCACACTTGAATTTGTAACCATTGGCAAACTCATGGGAGTAAGATTTTACAGCTAGATAACTCTGGGGTTACTGAGTGTTCATTCCTGTGCATCCCACTGAATAGCGAGAAAACAGCGCGCTGGCAGAGCGTTCGACTCATTAATATTTTGTAGGCCCTCAAAATACTCTCTATTCTAGACAGATTAAAAGGGGTACAGTGTAAAAATTTGGCCCAACTGTGACCTGGGGGTTGTTGACTTTCAACTTGAGGTACTTTAGAGGCCTACATGTAGGCCCTGAAAAAAATGTTCCTATCTGTACACAAAGTCAACAACGGAAGAAAACATTAAATCTAATATTTTATGGAAATTGCACTCTCTGATTTTTTTATCAACTTTTGATATGAAGAAAGGGGGCCAATCTCAAAACTTATTTAAAGCTGTTTTTTTCATAACTCTTGAATTTAGGTGGAAATTAATGTAAAATGTAGAATCTTGCCTGCCAGAAAATGCGCTGGAACGTGCAAGGTAACTCTTTTTTTGTGAACAAATGTTGCACAGTGACTACATGCAATGACAATGGAAGTAGTAGGAGGCAATTTCCTGATGACCTACGAGTGCCATTTAGCATTAAGTGTATTTGTGTAGTTCAAAGCCGGCCTATACACTAAGGGCAAAAATTGCAAGGCACAGCCCCAAAGGAAACTCCTTGACATTTCGGATTCCACCGGAAGTGAATGATCGGTAAAACCATGAAAAGGGAAATGCATTTTCCCTTCCTCTACACAATTCCTCTTAGAAAGGAAAAATGGATTGCTTTCACTTCAACAAGAGGTGTGTATTAAAGGAATGTGGCCGAGCGGTCTAGAGCATCAAACTCAGGTTCTGATGGTCAAGGCATCAGAGTGTGTGGGTTTGATATTTTTGCGTTCTTGGGCAAGACACATTTAAAGTTACTCTAATTGCTTCTGATCGCCCAGGAGTGAATGGGTACCTGAGAGGATAGAGATTGTTGATACATGTATTGAATGATTTGCAACTGGTGCTGCATACTCCAAAAGAGTTGTGATGGTTTCAGGCATGCTTAAGGCCCAATGAACAGGGGTTGTGTGTGATAGTGTAAGGTGTGTTGATGCAAGTAAGTTTTTTATGGTCATCAATTTTTGGAGCAATTACTAAAGGTACATGTACGCAATAGCCCTGCGATCTTACGGATTTTCTCCCAAAGTCTAGCCCTGCTTGTCCATTCCATAAACACTAAAATCATTTGTAATAGGGCCCTTAATTGTATGATTAAGGCTATTGTATTAAACTGACAGCTGCTGAATTCTTTCACTGGTACAGAGTTCACTACCAGTAGTAATGACCTCCAATCATGCTATAAATGTAATGTTTACACTCAGTTGACAGGCAATTTTTGTTAATTCTGGCATTGTGACAGAAATAGAACAAAACAGCTGGATCAAGGGATGCACTTTAACTCCAACTTTTTAACATTATTTAACACAGAGAAAAAAACAACACCACCAATTTTGACAAAATGGTCTTCCAGGCCCTAGCACTTGATGCTTTTTGTAAAGTAGCCCACCGAGCCAGTAAACTGTGGGTTTTACTTGCCCCCCAGGAAGTTTCCATAGCACAGAGTTCAAACATCTTTCTGATGTATTAGGGCAATTCCACGGTAACGGAATTACAAATCAGAGATTTTTGGCTCATAATTGTTCATCCTATACACTAGCCTTATGACCTAACTAGTTCTTAACACTTTTATAAGCTGCAGAGGTGCCCATGCTATCATTAGGAAAGGAAATGTTTTAAACTCTCTCACTTGTGGAAAGAAGCAAGACCTAAATATGATTTTCAGTTTCTTGAAATATAATATACTGTCTGTTAGAAACATTTGGATTTATTTTGGATTTGTTATGTTATAAATTTGCTGTTTTCGCCTGTTCTCATGTGGAATTGCCCATTAACGATAGCGATCACAATCAGTTTAATGGTAATGAATACATTTTCACACACTCAAAAATGAATTGATTATTTACATACTGAAAAGGCAGACATATGGGCATTATACACAAGTAGGTTGCACAATTTTCTGTAGCCCATATGGCAAGTTGAGAAGTGGTGTTTACTAAAGCCCCTAGCATTTTTTATTAGACATTGTACGCTGGGCTAGTGTTAAGGGTGAGCCCTGTCTGAGGCAGTTTGATCAAGTTATTTTCTGTGCATAGCAGGCAGACAGGAGATATTGTGTGATCACATAGCTTAGACGGAACGACCTGGGATCCATGTCTTTCCTTTCCAAACCTAGAATGTCAGCCACAGTTCTGAAAAGATGTTCCGTCCCGACTTGACAATTGTCCAAACTATACTATAGTTGGGACTGGTCCCAACTTGAGTGTTAAAGTTGGGGCGTCCCAACTATAGTTGGAATCGCCCATAGAGCTCAACAGGATAACGTGATGTGATCGATCATGCCCAAGGCAAGGTTTGGAAGATGCCCTTTGGTTGAATCATGGAGGTAGACTACCTCCATATGGTTGAATGATAGTATCGCTCATAATGGACCGCTAACTACGCGTATTATTACTGTCTAGGGTTCTGACAGCGGCCACATGCCGGGTGATGTTTTCAGTCTCAAAGTCTCCCTTCTCTTGGAAAACCAAAATTCAAATTAATCTCAAATGTTCTCAAGTAGTATTTAAGTGGTATTTAAGTGATTAATTGATAACTTTATACTTTTTACTTTATACTATTTATTGATCTTAGTTTATTCATGGAGGGGTGGGGTGGTGCTCTGTGTTTACTGCGATCCAAACTGTAGTTGGGGCGCCCCAACTTTAACACTCAGTAGTTGGGACCATTGTCAAGTTGAAGCGGAACAAAGACCTTGATGTGTGTGTATGTTTACATTGCTATGAGTTCGGATTAACCTTGAGTGTGACCAGATTCTAGGTCAACTCATAACCAAATCAATACATCTAGGCAGTTGAAATTAATTTACTGTAGATTCTTAAAACTAGTCTACCACATCAGCCTGAACATAAATGCACAACAAAATAATTTCAATTTTGTATTTCGTTTCTTTGATCAATTTCTACATTTACCTTTTGATAATATTTAACTAGTTTTTATATAGCGCTTAATCCGAGGGACGTCTCAAAGCAGAGAATGATTTTATCCAGCGATTTCGCTTTAGCGAAATAGTTAGACTGGGCAAGTTTTGTGCACAATGATTGCCAATTATTGAGCAGCAATGGCTTTTGAGTAGCAACTGATGCAGTTTGTGTAGCATTTTGCTATGCTAGCCTATGCAAGGGAAATCGTTCACAACAAAGTACTTATTATTTTTTTCTGAGACAGGTTTTTGAAGTTATTCTGCTTGACAAAGCAGCAATTAGACACTTTGGAGTAAAATCTGCTCTGGCAGTACATTTTTTAAAAAAAAATTACATTGAAAAAGCAGACAATAATTTTCGAATTTAGTCTTACCAAAATGTCTTGATCTTTCATTCAAATTTTAAGCAATTGTTAAAAAGGTAACTTACAGGCCTGTTTACTAATATTCTAATCACAAAATTGTTGATAGTAACAAGCAGGGATCAAACTTTTTGGGGCTTGTTGGGATGAAGGGCCGAGCCAAGGTCAATACAGTTGTGTTAAAGTTGTTGCTACATGTAGCTTGGTATGTGTGAGGTACTAACTCAACTGTTGTACACAAGTTCCCACAACCGTGACAAAGTAAAGTCTCCAAACAGTATGCCAGATGATCACTTTATCTGGTGCAGCAAACTTAATAAATAAAACTAAAAAGTAAGTTCTGAGCAGCATAGACATGATTGATAGAGGCCTGCGCCTACATGTTCTGACGATCACACCACCCATGACCGACCACGATGTACAGGACGCACTACGGCCGTCTTGAGCTGAGACAAGTTCGGAGCTGTAAAGTGTAAACACTCACTCGGCCGGTCGTTGTGAAACTTTTCCATCATCAAACAGTCCGATTCGGCAATCCGCAACGCACATACTTCGCAAAACCTTGCAAGAATTGAGATGAGACACTTACCCTCGCTTCCATGCAATAGTCTCTTGATCGTGACATCTCAAAGTCAGCACAGTATTCAGTAACATTCTCAGCCAAGGAAAAAACGGGACTCCCCGTCCTGGAGATTCAGACCGATCGCAGCGTTATGTCACACACAAATCAGCTTCATGAATGGTTCATCAATCAAAGGGAAACCGACTATTTGTTAGCGTCTGCATGACGGAATGGACCGTGTGTTAACTGCACGTATTCCCAATACTACAGGTACACATGGGAACCACAATAATAACAATCAAACCATCGCGGCAAGTGATCGATTGAAAAAAGCGACCAGCCGGTGACGACCAACAGCGCCACCAATGTAGGCTTCCAAAACGCACCGACGAACCCCGGGCAATCTTGTCTTTATAATATTTTCCCCAAAAGTGGCCAGGCCTCACGACTCTGTGAAACTTTTTCTGTATTTTGTAAATAGTAAAGACAATTTTGTTCATCGGTAATTAAATTACACTATAATTAAAATATATTCAGCCTCTGATCTTAGCAATCTGGGTCATTCCCATCAATCAAAAACCTATCTGACTTCACAACGATTCCGATTTTAATTGGTTCTTGCACCAATGATATTGGGATTTTAGGGAGGTGTGTTCTTTGAGAAGAGCTGGTCTGGTCTCGTCGTTTCGAACAGAATACTTTGCTCGTCTTCGGGAGAATTCTGGCCTTGATGATGTTGATGATGTTTTTGTAGGGCTGAGGATTGATTATTGATTTATTAATTTATTGCAATATTATCTTTATACAGGATATAAAGATCAGCAAAAAGTTGTTTTACATCATATTAATAGCCAACATAAAACCAACATAAAACAACACGAGAAATAACCTACTTAAAACTATTTAATACTACATGTACTTTAATTTACTTTAATTTACTTAATCTTTAACAAAAAACACACACAAACACTAAATTTCCCTGCACTCGTGAACTTTATTATGTCTCCCACAATTATGTGCGGGGTATTGGTGTGGCAGAGCCGTAGTGAGAGACTTGTGACTTGAGAGGGATCAGAAAGTAGGGGTCATGCATGCTCTCCAACCCCGGACATAGTTCCAATGGGAACGAAGCCTTGCAAAAAGGTGTATATACATATTAATGCAAAGGCAATTTTTGGGGTGTTTCAGGGGCTCAATAATGATTAACTTTTTATCAGTTTTATTTTATATATTTTGTTTCTGAAATGGGTGTAATGCTGTGGGCAGAATTATTGTCCACACCTGAATTTGCTTAAAACCCTCCGTGTCACCATCAGAATCTACGCACACGCTTACACCTTCGTACTGTGTCCATTTTTATGTAACTTTGGCGGGAGGTGAACATAGTCCCTTTCAAATGGTCTGAACCATCAGATAAGAGTCTTTAGACTCAATAAAACAAACTCCAACCCTTAAGCCATATATGGAAGGCGCTGGTGAAGACATGACAATAGCCCAAGGCTACGAAATTTTGTTTGCAATTTCTGTGGGAATTCTAAAGGGAGCATAAGTTATTGATGGATTTTTTGTAGTAAAAACTAATCAACCCAGAGTAATTTGATATTTCCATGCTATTTGGCTATGTCTCAATCAGGAATTGCTTAATTGTTTAGTGGAGTAAAGTGTGATGAACCAAATGTCTTAACAAACAGCCTGCTGACACGGTCCTGGTCCAGTGGCTTCACCGCTAACCAGCTATGTGGCTCTGGCTTCGTTCGTTGCAATCTAAAAAGTGCGGTCAAAGAAATTATTTTAATATTCTGAACGGGCTTCTTTTTTTTTTTTTTTAGAGTGTATCAAGCTCTCATAAGTGATGGCGATAGCGAACCAGGGTCGAAGCCTTGGTTGGGAAAAATTCTTGTAAGAGTCATCTGGAGTATTTCCAGCGGCTAGCAGACGCCTGTGTTACCACTGCACCATCCATGTCAAGAATAGAGTTGGAAAGAGTGTGGGGTGGATTGTGTCCTCCCATACAGCGAGTTTGGTCGACTGATAGCGCCCTCTTGTGATTCAACTTCCTTCAGAATTAACTATAGGGTGAAACACACACTGGGGGACTAAGTCCCCAATGACACAGGCAGTGAGGCCATCAGTTACACCTCACAACTAACGGACCTCCTGTTTTAACCTAATACTAGATATTTACTTGAAAGTAGTGTATTGTATTTCTGTTCTGCATGTAGAGCCAACCACTACAGTGTCGCGAGAGAGGGGCGGGGCTCTGCGTTGAAGCCCGAAATTGATTGGTGGGCGGGCCGCCACGTTACGGCCATTTAGATGGCCGACAGAGTTAGTTTTCTCAAACAGGGAACGGGTCCCCAGATAGTCTGATGACGTAATTTGTTCAGAATCTGAATCCTGATCCGAGCTGACGTCATTTTGTGAGTGCGATTTTGCGTAATCAAGTTCTTTGTTGTCTCTCTTGGTACACAGAAGTGCCGTCGAGTGGTTGACTCTTCCTCTCGGCCTGTGCCGGCCTCTGGCGTTAGTGGCGCTGTCCTTTTTGTTGGCGACCTCCGCCGTGGAGCTCCTAAAATTCAAAAAGTTTTCTCGCCAAAGTTTGTCCCAGGTACTCTGTCGAGTAGCGTCATGTTTACCGAGATATGTGACTGGTTGCTGCCCAAGGCTTTGAGGCTTCACCCGTGCATCGCATGATGGGGCTATGCCAGCTGAGTTATGTCTTAAGTAACTGGTGTAAGATGATGAGTACCAGTGGTTACTTTCCGACTGGGAGACACTAGACCCGGTCCCAGCACTGTTTCTTGAGATCCGACCAAGTTTACCACGCACTGCTTCTGTGCGCAGTTCGCCTATGATGTTTAAAAACGACCCTTCTGTGCTGGCGTCCGCCATTTTATATTTAGCTGCCGTAACGCTGTCCACTTTGCTATCCAGCTTTCTGTCCACAATTGCTTGGAGCTTTTGATTTGCTGGAAGTGAAGTACGGTAATCTGTTTTGCATCTGTTGTCAGCGTCTTGCGAATGGTCGCTTCTGGCACCAGTTTTGGATAGCACAACCGATCGTTTGCCTCTGCAACGAAAGAACATGACAAATTTAACATTGTTTTAGGTTAGAATTATCATTGAAATTCGACGTTAGGTAAAGCTTTTAACCCTGGCACCGACGTCACACGCGGCTACCGTCTGTCCACGGTCTGCAATTTATAGAGTCGTGTAAAGATAATAAAGCCATGCTCAGAATCTAGAGACTTCGGCTACAAAAACCTTCTCGGATAAATCACGTGATCAGATTTTTTTATGCCCGAAAACGGCAAAAAATTTTTTTGGTCCTTTAAGGACCGTTCTGCTCTACTCCTGGAAGACCTTCAGAGTCATGTTGAAAGCCAAAATAGCCCAACGAAGCCGGCGTGTCCCTTTAACTGATGTTGCCAGAGTTGTATATCAAAACCTCACACTCCATTATTGACTCATTCTCCCAATGGAGTTTATACCCTATACTGTATTATTATTGGTGGTTGTTTGTAGATGGTTCATGCTTCGTGATAGGAGCCCGTGATTTGAAGGTTAAGTAGGCCGGGGCTGTTTAAACAGAGAGCCGTAACTTTACGCTGGATGCTTGCCTGGTTACCGGGTAACGCTGTAGTGACGTGTTATTGCTTGATCCGATTTACATGATTGAGTGAGGCATCAGACGATTTATTGCGCAAATTATTATTTTTGATATTCAATGTCCGACTATTATATGCATAAATCAAGTGATATCATATGTGGTGGATGATGTTCGATATTATATTATCAGGGTGTATTATAACACAAGACCTGGGCCCAATGTCATAGAGCTGTTGAGCAAAAAGTATTGCTTAACAATTATCTGCTAAAAAGCAGAAATGAGCTGGATACCAGTCACAAATGGTATATGTTTAATCGTATTTTGGCTGGTCACTTTATTCTGCAAAGCATAATTTTATTGTGCTTAGCTTCTAATTGTGCTTAAGAAGCTCTATGAAATTGGGCCCTGTTTTTTATAGTAAATATCTTAGTGCGGTCCGGACGTCCAAAACAAAATGGCAAACGCCACTAACGATCTCGCATGCAGTCGATGTTAGGAAACTACGTGGTGCAATTTCCATGCAATACATGAGACGAAAAGGTGGAGTTTAAAAAACCGACATGAATATTTTATAAGCTTTGCAGGAACAAAACAGCGTAAAAAGCGCTCGACGGTTCAGAATTTAGTCATGTGCGTGAAATTGCTTTTTTTTTTTATTGCACCTCTTCATTCTCTGGAGGTCAGCTAAATTAATGCATAAATAAAACATTATGCGATTCCTTCAAGGTGTTTGCTCTCAGGTACTCCCGTGGTTACTATTTTTAGTGTAGGCCTATTAATAGGCTACGCGTAATGAAGAATCCATCGAATTCCTTATAGAACATACTCAAAACCTGCAAAAACTGGGCTGTTAAAATTGACACCATGGGTGTTGTCTCTTATAGATACCGATAAGAGAATCAAAATTAGCACCATATAGGGTGTTATAAAACTAATGTCTGCAAAAAAAATACCAATTACATTGGTAGTATTTTTGATTTTCAGTGAAGGGTTCCACAGGGGACAATACTTGGCCAACAAACCTACCGGACCAAAGGGAGCCCTTTGACGGGGAGGGTTCCCTTGGAATTGAACGCGTGATGCAACACGACGAAGACCTCAGCGGGTGCCTGCTGCATGGTCCTGCCCGTGTCCATCACCGTATGCTGGCGGCGATATTGCTCCATGTAGCTGGCGGTGTCCGCGTAATGACGGAAGACATAGTCGATCGGTCTGCTGTCACGTGACGTCATCTCGTAGAGTCTTGACGGGAAGGGTTTCCTGGGGAGCCGGGGGAGAACAGCCCCTCCTCCCTTCCCATCCGCCGTCTTGTCACCGCCGTCAAAAACGCGCCCCCAGCCGGTGATGAGACGGCCGTGTCGTTGCGTCCTCGATGCGACATCGCAAATGCAGGGCATCGACTTGGTGGACAACTTGAGAAGCGAGTTTGAATGTATCAGAGTAGCGGACATGTTGGATGGGTCTTGCATGCGACTCTGCTTGATCGTCATCGTGTCCTTATAACATCAATGTTGAGTCCGTGTCAAGAAAAGTTTGCTCACAAACTTTAAAATACCAGTGACTCTTGGCCACATAAGGCTATTAGCACTGTACATACAGCAGGGCGAGCAGACTGGGTAGAGATAGTCATTTTATAGCTGCTCATAATAAGGTGATAAACACACCATGCTTGATAAAGACATTCCTCTGTTGTTTTACACGGCTGGAACAACTCGATAACATCACAGTTGATTACAGGTCACTTTTTTCAGCGTCCATTAGTTAAAACATTTCCTAAATCGCACTCGAGAGAGTTAATGGTGTGAGCTGAGTTGCTAACATGTAGTCCCCCAACAAATATTAGCTTATATATAATTTGGAAGCACTGTTACAGTCACCTGCCGGTAAAATCATGTTCTACCGTGTCAACGACTCAACAATATCTGATTTTAGAACTGACAACAGCCAGTATTATTGTCACTGCTGAAATACGTTCAGGTGGCGACCTTTCATCTCCGTGTAGTCGACGATTGCCGCTTTTTCGTTCCCCGAAGTTCGCGCCAAATACTTCCCGTATCCAGAAGCCGTACCTGCGGTATACGTTCGCAATGAGCTCTTCGGTGCGTCCCACAGGACTATCAAAGGACTTGCATGGCTTCAGAATTGATTTTTGACACCTGTCTACTCAAATTAACCCGTAACCCTGGCAACATTTCCTGTTGTACATTGTTTTTTTAGTTGTAGCAGTTTCCATCGGCGTCGACGCCTTCCTCGTTCTTTTACCGGAAATACTCTCCGGTTGAAATCGATTTCGGAAGGATCGCTCCTCGAATCTCCACTAAAGTGAGCCGTCAATGCTAATAATAGTACACATCTATTGTGTGGTAAACTGTCTGTATTAAATTTGTTTATCAACTTTATTGTTGTCAATGACATGAGTGCAATTACCGACCCCGGGTTGGTCAGACTCATTGCAGGGGTCAGGCGAAGGTCAAACTTTGGGGCGCATTGGCCTCTCAAAGTAGTTGACTCTTTTAGAGAGGAAGGTCGGTTCGTATTGACATTCATCGTGAGAATTACCAAAGGCTTTTTCCAAACCGGTCTCCGGGCTCCGATCGTTGCTGGAAACAGCGTGCAAAATGTACGCTGATCCACCATTGATGACACATTGATGACGGAGCCCAAGCTGGGGCCGGAGCCCAAATCGAGGTTTGGAGAAGCGGCCCTAAAACTTTCAAGATGCAGAACAATTGTAAACGAACCCTGAGATAGTCATAGCACTGACTGTAATTCTACTGGAGTGTAGAAAATGCAACAAAATAAATGGTTGTCATCAGCAAGGAGAACAACAATAATTGTGAAAGTTTCATTTCTCAAAGTCTCATAACGGTATTCGAGTACAACACTCAGGTTGCACCCTAGTACTACTCGAGTACAAGCCTACCAAATACGAGAACTACAGCACCGATTTCTTCATCGTCTTCTCTATACAGGTATCTTCAAGCCTACTGCTTTCAGTACTTGGCACGTTTGGGGGTTCATTGGTTTCATTACCAGAAAGATTTAACAGAAATAAATGAAACAAAATAAGTGAATAAACAATTTGTTGTGAATATTTTTTCGACGAGTCCTTGTGAATGCTGATACCGATAACACCCAGATTTAGTTAATTGGGATCTTCGCTCGTCATTCCCGGGGGCAAGACTGTGATGCCCCCGCCAAAACATGGACCGTCACAGTACTAATAAGCGGGTGGCCTTCCGCCCTCCTGAACTTAAACAATTCATGCAATGATGCAATGATGATGCCCACTAAGATAAAAATAGCAATCGAGTTCAGAAAAAAAACGATCGATTAAACAATTAACTCCGGGAGGCAGAAATATAATGCATTATTGAGGGGTGCCCTTGGGAGAGACAAATAAAATATACAAGTTATGTTTTACTGATAATTATTGCATGGATTGTTCTATCGATTTTGTTTTATGATGATGCGGAATTAGTGGGCAAGACCGATGGAGATGAGCTTGAAGCAGAATAATTATTAACCCGTGCTGACATCAAAGTTCGTGGCTCGTGGATAACGACAGACTACCGGAGTATTTGAACGTGTCAGACACCTGCCAGATACACCTTTGACCTAGCATGTCAATACTGTGTGTGAAACTACACTCATCGTGCTTATTATATTATCACCATCAGTCTGGACGTGTATTCTGGACATAACAAACGTATGGCTATCCAATCAAACCATCGGGTTTGAAACACCGGTTCCTGTCTTTATCCTTTACTGAGCAAGACAGCGGACCCGTTGAAATAGTTGTATGGAATTTGACCAATAGGGGGCGCTGTAGGTTTTACAGATTGTGCCCCAGTATGCATCACACAAAGCTCCCCATATCAAAAATTAATGTCACGATTCAAAAATACCTGTTTAATTGTTTGAAAGTCTCTCAGCCTATATTGAAATCAAATTGAATGTATTTGCTGATAACTGGACTTAAATCTTGTAATATTTTTAGCAGGCTAGCCATTGATCATTTTGAGCTAAGCTCATCCAAAGTGAAAACACCCATAAATGAGTAAACTGGCAATCTCTGGGAAAAGGGCACCCGCCTTCACAAAAATACGGCAATCTGTGTACCCCAAAATGCCCATGCTGAAAGTCAACAACCTCACGGGCTCAATACTGGACCATTTTGATTTAACACAACCCTTATAAGCCATGCACTTCAAATCTTTGATGTACAGAAAAAATGTGTGGGTTTACATTATACCTTTATTCATTATGAAGCTTGGTGCATGATTTCCTCTCTATATTTAAGTGTGGTGCAGCACCCCTCGGTGTAGTTCGGTAGCAGATAGTTGTACAGTTTAGTAGGAAACTGAGCACCACAGCCGAGGTCTGCCGTTTGATGATTTTTGTTTGCTTGTTTTTGATTTTTTGTTTTTGTTTTGTTTTTTCCGCCAGACGAGTTTGTCAACGTCAGAAAAGGGTCTTTATGCAGCTGCTCCAAACCTTTGGTACAATCTTCCTTTCCCACTTCGTGACACCATCAACAAAAAATCACATCCTACGCTTTCAGGCACTTTTCAGGTGTCCGTTTTATATTTTGCGTGTAATACGTGTTTTTTGAGAACACAATCATGTTTAAATCGCCCAAACTATTGGATATAGACCCTTGTGACTAAATAAAATAAATTCAAGCAAAATTTCCATTGAGATCAGCCCACATGTGTCTCTAAGCCATTTGTTTGAATGAAACCCTCGTGTTTGATGAGTCAGCAAAAACATCATAATTTCTTACATTTCTTACATTTCCCAAGGGAATACCGGGAGAACTGGTCATTGGTGGATTTTCTTTTTGGTGTGAAATCAACCCCGATGGTAACAAGACAATTGGCATGCTATTTGGCTAGGTGTAGTTGAGGAACCTTAAATTTTTTACATACAAATAAAATAAAACGGCGGAGTAATTACTTTTTAATTAAAAACGGACACCTGAAAAGTGCCTGATGGCTTCATCGAGGGTTAAAGATCACCTTTTCTCAGACTTATTCCTTATAGGCTATTTATTTCATTCTCATTCCTTTTGTATTGTTGATTGCTGTATTATTAATTTGTTGGAAAGCATTGCGGTACTTTTTTTTGCGTTAGAACGCTATACAGTGCTTGGATTATCATGATATTATTAATAAATTATTATTATTATGATTATGATTTATGGGATTTTCAGGCGGAAATGTTGTGTCCCCAAGGCATGAATCTGTAATAGTCACGGAACATACATTCTAAATAATTGCTGGTGTAACATGATAGTTTTTATAGCGAAGAGACATTTTGCTCACGGGTTGGAACATGGTAGTTACTTATTAAGATCAATGTTAGTGTGACACAATATGTATTGCAGATATCGGTATTAGGTTTGGTCTTTTTACCTAATGAATCCCATCTAAACAGATGTCATTACGTCATTCTGACGTAACGTTTTTTGAAAATCAAACCGATGAAAACCAAACCGAGACTTTTATTAATTTCATTATTTATTTTTGCCAATAGTTCTTCACCCTGAAAGTTCAATGCCCACGTGACATTCTTCTTTTCAGCAGTAGGGGACCTATCCTCTTAAATAGCTTTTGTTCCACATACTCTGCTCAGTGTTTTGTATTTTAGGTTTTTTTTTAATGCTGTTAAAAGGCCGCAAGAATTTCCCTTGGTGTGGTGGGACAATTAAGTTTGGTCTATATGGTGTGTGTCCACACAACCCCCCCCCCCCCCCCCACCGCACCACCTTCAGTGAAAATTAGAATTTCATTTTTAAAATCGCTCGCAATGAGCGTGGCTTATTCCTGCATCACGATAATAGATCTGTACAGCGATAATTTACACCCATCAATCTAAAAGTCATAGGCGCCTACACAATTAGTTCATTTTGAAAAGTGATTTTAACAGACGAGTTCCAAGTTATTATTCCCCCCCCCCCACTTTTTTGTATCGATCGCGGTGATATTTACGTTCTCTTACGCCGCTTGATACACCAGACCTGCATTCCGAAGTTCAACCCTAAATTATTCAATTTTTTCCGGTAATATATTATACGCCATTACTCAGCGGATTATTAATTTTTCATGGCGACTGCAATTTCGAGTGGGTGTGGGGCGAGTCAATACATACTGGGGCTTGTGTCAACCTTGCTTCCGGTCGATCGGTACTGTGCCTGGGGTTTCTGAAGACTCCGAGATCAATTTTGTTGAGCTGCTTACCAGAAATAGGTTACCAGGCAAAAAACACCACGTCATTATGCACACTTTGTGATTGGTTTCCTTCGCTAGTTTGGCTTAGCGGAAATAGTTTGTTATGCAATTGTCTGTTTGAATGCACTTAGCAGTCGGGTCACGTGGTTTTTAGGATCCGATGAATAACAGAAAAATGATTGATTTTTTTTATGTAAGCACAGACAAAACTTGCTTAGCAGAAAGTGATGAGAAGAATTAGGTTACCAGCCAAAATTCCACAACGGTTATGTTGTTGTGACTGGCGTCCCCGTCTTTTTTGTTTGTATTATTATTATTTTTTTTTTTTGGTATAAATAAACACATCGATATAAAAGAGGAAGAGAAAAAAACACGAAATTGAAAACACTTTGCTTTCGCCTCACATTTTTAGCCTAAAATCCCGATTTCACCCCAAACCAACAAGTTAACGTTCGACAACAGGTTTGCCGGTCATAAACAGACCCCCCCCCCCCCCGCCTCTCCTCAAAAAGTTAGTCTTTGTTTCTGTACTTTGTGTGGAACACACTTTTTAAAAGTTCTCTTTCACACTCGATCCACGCAACTGTGTGTTTCTATTTTTAGCCATTATTGTCGAAGGTTCAAGCCATGCGCACGTGACGGCGGTATACTACAGACCGGGGCAGATTCTACATAGCTTCGTTGCCTGTTGCAGAACATCACAGATCTATAATAAATTTCATAACAAGAGCAGTTGCTACACACACCGTATCGACGAATCGATCGACAGGCCCGGAGAGCAGGCGGCGGTATCGATTTAGCTTTTAACAGCAGATCTTACAACGACACCACGATTAATTGTTAGTGGATACAAAGGTGAAGAGGCGAGAGCGGCATCCGCCCAGCCCTGACCAGAACATTTTTAAATCCGAGTGTGAATTTTGGAATTCTGTTTATTACGCTGCCAGGAGAAGTTAACACTCATCTCTGGAACTCCCCGTCGGTGTGACTAAAAAAAATGCCGGAACCCACGACGGACACGGACTCCCTTGGGGAAGTCATCCCCCCACGGAGGGGGTCTGGGACGTCCCAGAAGTCCAGCAACAGCAGTGAGGGGTCCGAGAAGAACATCAAGATGGGGGACACGGAGGTGGTGTTTGTGGAGCAGCTGCACCAGAAGTATGAGTGTGTCTTCTGCACCCAGGTGCTGAGGTACCCGGTGCAGTTCGAGGAGTGCGGGCATCGTTGCTGCACGTCTTGCCTTCCCAGTCTTCTCCGGTAGGTCCACAGAGATTCAAAATGGCAAACAAAACACAATATTATTCCCTCCGAACAAGCCCTTAACGGGCCTCGTAAGTTAAGAGTTTTTGTCATAAGGTTGTAAATACCCTCTTGTTATTGTTGTTGTTGTTGTTGTTGTTGTTTTTGTTTTTATTTTGTTTGTTGTTTTTGTTGTTGTTTTATTTGTTGTTTTGGTTGTTTTGTTTTGGGCTGGGGTTTCATGAGGGTTCAGAAACAGGTTTTTTACTCTCTCTTATTTCTTTTATTTATTTATATATTTATTTATTTATATATTTATTTATTTATTTATTTATTTATTTATTTATTTATTTATTTATTTATTTATTTATTTATTTATGTACCTATAGTATTTATTGTAAATACTTTTGATTTTTGCCAATAAATGGTCTCTACCCTGAGTCTTCAATGTCCACATATTAATTTTTGGTTTTTTTAAGTGGCCCCTCAGTTTGCTTTAGACGTGATTCTGTTCATCTTGCTTCCTGTAACTATTTGTTAAACTTATTTGAAGATTACTTTGAGAAAACGTTTCCCTCGCAGTCTTATCTATGTTTTCTCTAATTGTTGTTCTATTTTTACATTTGTTCTTTGTTGTGTTCCTGTTTGTATCTCTGTTATATATAAAATCTTGATTGCTCTTGTTTTTCTTTGTCCATTCTTGATTTATTCATTAATAGCCTAATTTCCTCAAAACACCAAACGACATATCACATGGAGAAAAGAAAGCTCCGCGAGATAATTTCGTCGTTTTGTCCATATGGTTTTGAATAATTCACAACACAGTAACAGGGTATCATTTGAAGTCTTTAGTTTTTATCGTAGAAGTATAGTTTTTTTTTAATAGCTAGCACGATGTGGAGTGAAGATTAGGAATTGTTCCTTGTCTTGACAGCCTTTTTAAAACTAATTCGCAAGACCTTATTACGGTGCAGCCATTTTATTGTTTCTCCCATATGCAAACCAATATATCACCAAACCGAGGCTGGAAAGAAAATATTCAGGTTCCTATTTAGCATAACAGAAATCAGTAATATTCATGATTGATATGGTCGACAGAGAACAAGACAAAGATGGCGGTAAAATACCGGTATCTCCTTACGATATATATAGTACATGCACCCATTCTTTCGACCTTAAGTACAAAAAAAAATGATACCATGGAACACCAGGCAGCTGATATACCGGGTAATGGGAAACGTCTTTCTATGAAAAGATCATTAGGTTTTAATAGCATTAAGCATGATGGATAATGACGTCGACTGTTCTTTGAAAAATGGAATTACTAAATAAATTTCCCTTAAACCATATTAGCCTTCAAAGCCTATACGGCCAACTTCAGTAACTCCCACACGCCATTATCTGCACTTTTCGTGACTCAACATACTTGAAATAAGTGAATGTTATACGAAGGGGCACATAATTGTCTTTGGATTGGGCGCTTTGGGCTACAAAAAGCGTTTGTTGTGAAGCAAAACATGGCTGGAAGGATGTTTTAAAGTGGAACATAGGCCCTAATGATTCACACAAAGATCTCTCGAAATTGCGTGGTTTTCCTTTTACTGCGTGAAGTAACACGATCCGTAATGTTATGGAGTCCAACCATTTGGCGGACTGTTTGTTCACGAAGTAAAAGGAAAACCACCGATTTCAAGGGATACATCATGATATTCTACTTTCTTTCTTTTTAACCCCAAAAATATATTTTCAATCATAGGCCTATTAATTTCACAACAAACTCTTTTATCAGAAGACAATGTATCCCTTTTTAATGCTCAATCGATCATCAGAGTCACCGAGAAATTAGTGGAAAATACGAGTTTTTCGTTATGCATGGGTCACTCTCTTGAAACATTGGATTTCGGGATCAAAATGTCTAACTCCATAAGATTCCAGGCAAAAAATAATGATATTTCCAGGGAAGATTTTCCATCTTGACCATCTAACAGGCCTTAGCCAAAGTTATGTGCAAAAACTGTGAGAATTTACATTTTCACGCTTGCCAATGCTGGGCCCACCCATTCATAGCAACGTGGATCAGTCTTTTGATGTGGTGATGAATCTGTCATCACACACGTCAATGGTAACATTTTGATGACATGAACTGCGTTTGCTCAAAGATAATGCAATTGTCAATTGAGGAAGGACACAGTAATACAGTAAAGGGATAAACCAATTGGAGGCCGTGGACGGGAAAATATTCTGGCATATCCTTGTGAACCAAACATTGGTATCTGTACAATGCTATAATTACGCATACTGTAATAGGTCTGTATTGGAAAACTACGGAGCTCTGGGAATGCCATTCAACTTGTTCAGATCCTGAGATAATTTACTGCAGGGTCATCATAAATGTAAGATGATGACACCCTGAGATGATTTATTTCGGGAAGTGGAATGTCGTCTTCCAGATACATTTTTATCTCGAGATAACAACATCCTGAAAGTAGGATGTTGTCTTCCCAAGATATTTATATACCTCTTGATAACTTTATTTGAAAAGACAGGAAAGTACAGCGACATTTTGGCAAGGTTTTTTTCCTCGCCGAAATGCTGCTGTACTTTTTGACGGGCAGCCGGCCATTCGTGCTATAGTGACAGTACAACGGCTGCTTGCGTATAATGCACTTTCTATTAATTGTGCTGTTCTCCATTCATAACAATATTCATCTCCATTGTGAACTCTGGATGAGATGGCAGGAGAATCCTCCACAATTCTCCGTGAAAAGATCAATTTGTTTTCGATCAATCTTGACATTAAGGAGCATGTGTCCAATTATATTTGGTTAGTTATTTATTGATTTTGGTATTAGTACTTGTGTACATCAACCAGCAGTAAAACAATCATGGGCCTTATAACAATGTTGGCGCACATCTCATGCAACCGATCAAGAGAAAAGAACCAACAACAGTGTGACACAAAAGTCATGGTCAGAACAAATGAAGGGAAAAAAACTAGCGAAACAATTTGGACTTTAATTCACTCTTGAAGATGTCCAAAGATGTTGTTTTGACGGAGTGTGATTGAAGGGAGCTTGTTTGAAAATGGCAGGTGCAGCATACGCAATGGCACGCTGACCATCGCGAGAGGTTCTATATTTTAGTTAAGATAACATGAAGTTGAAGATCTTTAAACCCGACCAGTCAGATGAGCCCAGAATGTAGATTCTGGGTAGAAGTATAGGCACTGACAGCAAAATCGAGTATACATTTTTACAGCATTTTTGGTGAGTTCATCTAAAACGTGAATTGAATGACGCACTGCCGAAGTCAAACATCAGAAATACAATTATATCTTAAGGCATCGCCCGCGGTTTATATGTTATAATCATGAATTTGATGTACAACAATAATTTGGAGAGGAAACAAATGCCAGACGCTTGTTAAATCCTTAAAAGTATATAACCCATATGTTAGAGTTTGTCTACAGCTTTGGAAAAGGCATATATAAACTTCGATTTTTTTTTTAACTCATGCAGTTTTTCAAAATAACATATATTTTAATAGTTATCGTACCGATCTCTTTTTCCATTCCGTGATTCATTCCTTTTCAATCGACCCTGACCCTCCTCCCTTCCCTGACCCACAGCCGACCCTTCTTAAACCCTTCCCACCCTCCCCTGTCCTCCCCTCCAATACGCTTTCACCCGTCCCTTTCCTTATTTGTCTCTCTTGTATGTTTTTTTCCCAAACATTTGTTAACTCTTTCTGTTAATTCACACTTCTGTTTGGAATGTTTTTTCTAATATTTTTTAAATGTAACAATTTTCTTTGTAACTTCGGGATGTCGTTTCTCCTGTCGATCAGTGTTTATTGTGTTTTAAACCGAATAAATACTGCTCGTTTAATAAATCAAATTACAAAATAAATGTAAATACTCAATCTAAACATCATTTGGAAAAGAAAAAAACAACAATTGTACCAAATATCGCGAGATATGTCTGTGAAATGTTGCCATGGGGAATAATTAGCATTTTTGTACTAAAAGCATTGAATGCAGCCTCGTGATGTGATCGCCCACCTTTAATTAATGGAATAAGCTCGTTCTTAATCTGCTGATGGAACTAATGCTGCTTTTTACGTCCATTGGATATAAGTCCTAGTCGCACAATATTGTATGGTTTGTTTGTTTGTTTTGGGGGGTTTTCGGTGGGGGGGGGCAAATTATTAATTTATGACAAAAACAAGCATTGAAGTCAGCAGACTGCATTGCACAGTGCTCATGTTGATTGTGGACATTAAAAACACAGTTTTGTACGGAAAGTATTATCGTCTCCTCAGAACTATCACAGTGCAATTTGTGTGGGTTTCATAAAATTGCTTTTGCATATTTTGGAGCTCCTGGTAAATAGAGTTTATTTATCAAGAGTGGTCTTCACTGTATTTCTTCGGCTAAAAGAAACATTCATTTTCTAAGTGAAACATTTATTTGTTGGTTTTGAATTTGTTTCCTTCAAATTTATACGCATTTTTCATTTAAATTTAACCTTTTGATCTTTCATATATGTAATTGCGACCTCATAGTTCTGAGCAGACGATATATGCTAAGCTGATGAGTAGTTACATAAAGGCTCTAAATATATTTTTTTTAAATAGTAAAAACCATAGATATAAACTTCAGCAGATCATAACACAATATATTACAAAACAGCAGGACTTGAAGTACCAGGGTACAATTTCTTAGAGCTGCTTAATCACCGAACTCTGCTAAGCACAAACAAACATTTCACTCAACAGAAATGCCCTATCGACCAAAATACAATGAAATATCGCTGTTTTTAGATGGCACCCACCAAATGTATGGTAGAGTTATCATATCTCAAAATGACTTATGGGCGCATGGCATATTGTATAATAATTATAAACAATACAAAAATACGCCGATGGCAGAATTAAAAGCAAACAGTGCTGACAGTAAACTTAGTCCGGTGGCTTAGGACAATTTTTTGGCAAAATCGTGACACGCTGGATTAAAGCATCAACATTTGTACAGTTATTCTATATGTCTCATAGAATCATTCTAGAGGAGGGTGCCCGGTTTGGGTGATCTAGGTCAAGGCCAGGCTGAGGTCAAAGTTCATGTGATATTATAATACTGCCTATTAATTGTTCACCAATAGCGGGCCGCTTTCGCATATCATTAAAACTTATAAAAAATGACCGTGCAGCTTCTATTTCAGACACTCAGGCAGAGCTATGTGGATAAAGTTGATCCCTTTAGTTTACTGACCTGGAGATGACAGACCGGGCACCCCCCTCTAATATGCTTCTATGGGACCCCTAAAACAAGTGTGCAAAGTTTGGTGCTTATAATCCGGCGTGTCACGATTTTTTCATTAAGCCACCGGACTAACTGCAAAAACTTGGTTGTTAAGTGACATCATGGGCGTTGTCACATATAGATAGGTACCGAAGAGAGAACCAGCATTACATCATAGGGTGTTAAAATAACACCAATGTAAGTGTTTTGAGAGAAATAAGTGTTATTTTAACACCATATGGTGTAAAATGTTTTGGGGGTTTTTTTGGGGGGAGGGTATCTATATGTAACAACACCTATGGTGTCAATTTTAACATCCCAGTGTTTTTGCAGTGTATATTTTTCACGGCCCCTACTTTTTTAGAATTTTAGGTTTCGGGAACCAAATGTACGCTAAATCTATGTTTTAAAGGCAGGGTATACTTTTGGTGATTGTCGAAGACCAGTATCTTCACTTGGTGTATCCCAACATTATGCATAAAATAACTAAACTGTGAAAAGTTGGACTCAATTGGTCATCGAAGTTGCAAGAAAAGAATGAAAGAAAAACACACTTTGTTGCATAGAATTGTGTGTTTTCAGATGCCTGGGAGAGGTTTCATGGTCATTGATTTTTTGAGTAATTGATGGCAAGTTTGGTACAACAAGAGAAGTCCGTAAATCATAGCGTTGATAAAATGAATAATATAATAAATGCCTGCGAGTGGAAATTTGTTGAATGCATAAACCCTTAATTTCCCAAACATGAACTTACTTGTGTCAGTTTACTGCGTCTCTGATAACCTTCGGGAGTTGTCTTTACATTTCACACGTCAGTTGCTTTATTATGCGTTCACACAATGATGTAATAAGGTCGTCAATTTCAAGAAATAGGAAATTACTTTCATCAATAAATTTGTACCGAGCCGTAGAGTGGAAGTACGGAGCCCGAGAAGTGACATGCCGAATGCTTTTTTCTCGTTGTTTTCGCCGAAATCATTTTTACATAGTTTGCTTTCTTGTCGAAATATTTTTAATTTTCCAAATTGTATTTACTGGCCGAAATAAATTTCAACATTTCGTTTTTCTCGCCGAAATAAATTCCTTAATTTTGTTTTCTCGTGGACATATTTTTATTTTTTGCGAGAAAACGAAACTTTTGAAATTATATTTGCGAGAAAACGAAAGTTTGAAAAATATTCAACGGGAAAACAAAATTGTGAAAACAATTTCTTGAGAGAAAATGAAACTTGGAAAAATTATTTTGGCGAGAAACGAAGAACAAAAACATTGAGGGTTTTTGGCCGGTGTCACTTCCCGGGTTCCGTATGGAAGAGCGCCAGTCGAGCGTGAAAGTTTGTCCGATAGTTATTAAGCACGGTTCGTCTGCCGCATTATGCTGCTTAAGCCCTTCATTGTGTATACAGGAAATTACGAGAACGCTATCCAAGCTAAATGAACTTGAAGTCTGGTGGTGCACTGTAGCAAAACGGTTGCCATGGGAATAGTTCAATAACTAAGGCCCTATTGTTTGTTTCCATATAGATTATACCATTGTTTAGTCATGAGACAGTTTAAAACAACGAGCGCATGGTTGGAGACAAAAGACCGACCACAAAAGGTTTTTTGCAAAATGTGGTTTATGAATCATTTTAGACAAGGACAACATTTTTAATGGCTTTTAAAGAAATATTCTTAATGAGCAGTCAGTTGAATTTTTCCAAACGTCATTCCGTGATAATGGTAAATAGTCAAAATTTAGACATTTAAAATTGAAATTAAACGATAAAACCTTTCTTAAGTGCAAACTTTTTTGAGATTATTTGAAAGCAACAAGTCTTTTATTTGCTGAAAGATGGAAAATAGAGCAACAATTTATAAGAGCAACAACTGGCAAATGTGAAATTTTTCAATTAAATGTGAAGGTGTTCTTAGTGAAAATCAGCCCTTATGTACTTTAGCAACAAAAAAGGGTGTTAACTTATTAGGCTACATAATTTTGAAGTTCTGTTTTATGATTTATTTTGTACAAAATATGGTAAAGAAGGTGTTGTACAAAGTGCTGAATATCAATCTTGAGACGGAATAGTATATTCGAACTTTCCCCCCAATTATTGCGTAAATGTGCAGGAAACAAATTGGCACACGTCAACTATAGGCAAAAACGTGACTTCCTCGTGGGACTTGTAAATATTAATTGTTATCTTAATTGGCGTGGAGAAGTGCATTCACACAAAACCGTCCGGCCATAAAGAATGTTATTATAAAGGAACACGGTTAACCTTCGTAATTTTGATTGAAAAATTAGTAAAAATGATTTAGTGTGTAATTAAAATGTTAATATAGCCCTATTTCCAGACACAGATATAAGTAAATAAACCAATGCAACTGCTTAAAATGTTATCGAGAAAATGTTTTAGTTCTACGTTGGTGTCTAATTAAATTGTTCATGTTTTCATTTTTGGAGTCAAGATGTTGCATTTAACCCAATTATGTTGACACGGCAGTAAGATTGTTGATTTAAAGACATATACTTTGTGAGAAACATTGTCAAAATAAGTGTTATAGGAAGATCAATTTGTATTTTATTTTTCCCCCTTCTCCTTCATACAGAGTGGCTCCAAGATGTCCTCTAGATCAATCGCCAGTTTCAAGGGACAGTGTAAGTATTCTTGATGTTGCAAAAAAAACAGTTAGTGGCCTGACGTTTCGACCCTAGCAGAGTCTTTCTCGAAGGCTAAATGACAAGACTACAAACATAAACAGGTATACTGATGTAACAAAAGCAGTCAAGTGGAAATAGATGATAAAGATGAAAACACACAGAGCAGTGTAAAAAAGGGGGTTTGGGGGGAAGGGGCTGGTTGACCACAAGAGGTGGGGGACGCAAAGGACAATTCTTGATGTTCACACTTTTCCAAGATCAAGGCATTTTATACAACAATGTTATCCCTGTTCATCAGGCAGACTTAGACAACTCCTCAAACTTTCTGACTCCCGTCACTCCAAAAACGTCCGGGTCGGAGTTGACCTGGATCCGGATGACCCTTAGGGGCCTGACCCATTTCAGTGGGTCAGTTTGACCCGGAATGCGTGTCAAAATTACCGAAAACGGGTCAAAAGTACGCTGAATCTGGGTTCAATTCCTATTTTGTAACCACCGTCCAAGTCAGCCTGACCCTGAAATGGGTCAAGCCCCCCCCCCCCCACGTAATCCTGCGCGTCCTGGAGTCCTGCGCGTCCTGGAGTCCTGCGCGTACAACGCCATGGCGCTGCATGTTTTATAGGGCTATAGATAATCCAACACAAAACTGTCTCCACCCTCTCCCACGGTTTCCAACAGAACGACTGCGCAATCAATGTTAACATGTCATCAAGTGAGCTTATACTAGTTAACTATGTCATTTCAGCTGATGGCAAAGACGTGCAAAGACTTCATGCTGTGACCCATCTATACACGGCTAAATTTGTATTTATTTTTTAGTAAATGATAACATAGTTACTAAGCCCTTTTATTGAAGTTGTAATGTTGTGACATTACCAGTACCCTACCGCAAAGGGGTTTATTTTGAGTTATGCACTACACTGGCGTTGGACGGCGATGCAGCCACCTTCGCCCTGGGATGCAACGGAGGGGTCCAACTTAGGCCCAATTTCATAGAGCTGCTTAAGCAGACAATATTGCTTAAAATGTTTTTGCTTAGCAGGAATGAGCAGGATACCAGTCATAAAGTGTACATGTGATATGGCAGTTTGGCTGGTAACCTTATTCTGATGAGCTGAAGCAGCTCTATTGGGCCCTGAGCTATAGCCACCCTGGTCTCTTTTTTTGTAATGTAGATCACTGTAATAAAACTAAAGGCCCTAACTAAAGAGCGTTGGAAAGGTGAGAGTTTAGCCCTTGCGGAATTTCAAATAGACAAAGGAATCAAACAGTTTTGAAAAGCCTTTTCTTTTGGATGATTTCGGCTTCAATATTGTGACATTCTTGTGTTGAAAAGTGCGTGGTCGCGGTCGCCCGTGTGAGCGCCACAGCATAAACATTAATGTTCCTTGTAAAATGTCCAAACTTGCTGGAACTGTCCTTACTGGGTTTCGTTCAGTGGCTCCGGTAAAGACTACGGTAAAAACTCTGAAATATTCATCACAGATTTCGAGGAAGAAAAGCCTCGATCGACTAAAGCACTTAATTGAGTGAAATATGCTTACTACCAGAGAAAAACCGGCACAAGTAATTTTTTTCAAACGCAAAAGTACGGTGATACAAAATGCAAAATCATCATAAACGGCACTTCCCTATGGAGGACCCCTTGTTTGTTGATGTGTCGATACCCACTGTAGGTCAAGTGACTTGGAGAGCGCAATCAGCCCACTATACACCTGGTTAAGGGAAGCATTCATAGAGTCAGGTGCCTTGTGTAATGGACTTATTACAGGTGTCAGCATGAGCGGGAATCGAACCCACACTCTCTAACGACTCAGCAATCAGATCTCAGTTTCGCTGTTAACATTTTTTTTTTGAGCCGAGATTTGACACCCGTATTGGATTGTCTATCCCTCAACCACCACAGGTGTACGTGGACACTGCCTTCGGACGGGAAATTGGCGAGCTGGCCGTGAAGTGCCCAAATCACACGAGAGGCTGCGGCTGGAACGGAGTTCTCAACGATAATAAGGTAAGAAATCCCCGTTTTTATAAGGAACTTTCAAATATTGTGAATATTTTGCGGCAAAATTGACTCCTCTCGGTTTACATTTGCGACAGTATACTCACGTTTTGTTGTTATAAGAGTGTAAGGGGCCATTCAGAATAGTCAAATGTTTAAAAAAAAATCGATAAAATAATCTATGGCTTCATAACATAATCTATACACTGAAGAATAAAGTACTGCCTCAAATGAACCAGATATTTTAGACCAAAGGTCTCCAACATCAGTAGTTTTCAATATTTTGTTCTGGCTCAAACAAATAACTTTGTAGTTTATCAGAAATTAAATTGATGATCTTGGCCAGCCGGGTACTTTTTCTTCTTCGTTTTCAATTGTTAATTTACCTTTATTATTATTATTATTATTTATTTTTTTTATAACTGAATTGCGATGTTCAGTTATTTCTTGTGACCCACCCACCCACAATTTCGGGTGGGGGGTGTCGAAATGTTTTAACATTGACTATTTTAAATTGCCCCTAAGCATAACTGTTTTTGGTTATCTATAGTGCTTAAGCAGCTCATATGGCTCAGCTGGTCCTGCGCTATAAATAGATTTGTCAGCTGATACAGAGATGAAGTTCAACATTTGGGTTATATGGCAGCAAAATATTATAAAATGAGCCACACCCACCAACTGTTAGTAATATAGACTCTTTACTCAGCTTTAACAACCTGTTGATCTGCGAACATCTATATTGGGTATTTTACACATGCATGCATAAGTGATGTCACTGAACTGGTTATTTGAGCGTAACATTGCAAACGAGCCATACAAAAAGCATAGAAAGGACCCATCTATGATAAAAGAGACACCATTCGCCGTATAGATACATAGTATTCAATATTCAAGAGCCATGCATTATGCACTTTATTGGAGTAGGAAGTCGACCAGGGATGGGTGAAAATATATATCCGACCTGGTTTTCAGCCCTGTGTGGTAATTCACAAGCTGCAACAACATGACAATAATTATCAGGATAAGCCCCGTTCACACTAGGTCTTATTTATATATCTCCCAGAAAATAGTTATTCCCCCATTCTGGAGTAAGCCGGATTAGCGCGATAACCCATGGCCAAGGGTGAGCTTACTTTGTCTTTCCCGGGAAAATCGCACCGAGATCCCCGGGGAATCTCCTGATGGGGTTGTATTTCCTGGGAATGGATTTCTGTAGGTGTGAAAAGGTCTACTTAGTGTCCATCTTTTGAATGACATTCGTTGTCAAGATGCTGAAACTCTAATTTGTTCCTGGCGTATAACCAGCGAATCACTGTGTGCCAATCCTTAAAACTACCACACGATGCAAAGTATAGAACAACACAAAATAGAGGATTGTAATTTCGTACAAGTGTTGTTTTAGTGTACTCCATATTACTTGTGATAATAACAAGTAAGGTTTAATACAGAACAAAAGACCTCAAAAATGTTAACGAACTTTTCCCCAAACCATCCTTAAACCCCGAGTCTCCAGTTTCTCCTGTCGGGATGGGACAGTGAGTAGACGATATACCGTTCGAAACGTCGATACCACGGTGGCTCTTTTCAGAGAGCTGGCCAATAGACCTTCCAAAAGAGATTCTGGCCTAACCCGCAAGTTTACTAGTTATACAGTTATTTCCTGTCATTATTAACTAGTTATAGCTGCTTGCTTAATATTTCTACTATAGTTATAGCTACTTCCTGTCATGTTGGTATACTATTTTGCTATATTTTTTTGAGCAGTTTAATAGTCACTTCTTGTCATTTCTTCCTAGTTATGGTTACATTCTGCATGTTTACTAGTGATAGGTATTTCTGACACGTTGTACTTATTATAGTTTCTTCCTATCATTTATCACTAGTTATAGTTACTTCCTATTATTTCTAAACCATTACTTACAAATGATTGGGTTTTTTTTTTTTTTTTTTTACTCGGTCTTTTCATCAGACTCACTTTCAGCAATGCATGTACAACGAGGTAGACTGTCCCAACTCGTGCGGGGCCCACTTCGAGAAGCGATTCCTCGAGGCCCACGTCAACGACGACTGCACCAAAAGGATGGTAACCTGCGAGTTCTGCGACAAGAAAATCTTCTACAAGGACGAGATTGCTCACATGAACGCCTGTAAAAAGTTCCCGGTGCCCTGTCCGAATGGTTGCAAACTGACTGATATACCGCGGGAGAAGGTGAGGAACCAGGGGCCGATTACACAAAGAGATGAGTTGTCAGTATTACCATTGTGATTTGTATTGTGACATCACACTTTGCTTAGCAACTAAGATCAATTGGCAGTTAAGATCAATCTATAAGCTCTTTGTGAAATCGGCCCAGGGCCCAATTTCATAAAGCCTGTAAGCACAAAAACTTGTTAAGCACAGACAAATCTTGCTTAGCAGGTTACCAGCCAACATTCCATAAAGTTTACATTGTTGCCACCGGTACCCCGCTCACTGTTTGCAAAAGTATAGAAATTTGCCAAGCGGAATTTTCTGCCAAACAGCTTTATGAAATTGGGCCCTGGGCCCATTTTCACAAGGTTGCTTAAAACCTTTAGTGAGGGAGGAACCCCAGGAATAACACAAAATGCGAAGGTTCCACTAGTTGTTGACTCCCTCACAGTAAACCAAAATGTTTGATCGGCAGTGGGGAGGGGCGTTGGAAACCAAAGAACCACCGTCAAGACATCTGGAAGGATACAAAGAACAGATGGCTCATTTTTTTATCAGAGGGTTCAGACTAGATCTGGCTGTACGGTATGTCTGTACAATTTTGTGCAAGAAGTATATGAGCGAAAACAATACTTGTCAGCCCATCAAAAAACCTACACAACTCTGGGATCTGTTGTCTTGCTGACAGCCTGTGCTAGATTCTGTTGTTTTCACCCCCCCCCGACCAATCAAATGTTTTGGCTTACTGTGGAGAGCCATAGTGGAACCTTCTTCACATTTGTGTAACTCCTGGGCTTACTCCGTCACTTAAAGGTTTAAATATTCACTTTGAATGCAGTGGAATTGCTGCCCCAGAGTTACCTTTTGCCTCATAATGACATGGCCCTAAAAAGGCCATGCCGGACGGGGCAATTTCTACAGGCAACTTGGGGTCAACCACTGCACTGCATGCAAAAAAGAACAATTTGGTACCTCAACAAGCACTCTCTTAACTGTCCCAAGAATATTATGTGTAAATTAAAATGGAAACATATGTTTTTTTCTTCTTGAGTTTCCTGGAACTGAGTGCCTATACATTGCCCCGCGTTACATGGCCCTCATGTTCAATCGAGGTTGGTGATCAGACTGAGACAATGTCCATGAGTTAAATTTGAAGAGTGTTGACAATTTGATACTAAACCGTGTTTTTTCTTGCAGGTCAAAGATCACGTAGAGAACGACTGCCCCAAGGCGAAGATACCATGTCCATTTCAAACTATGGGATGCGACTTTAAGGTAACTAAAGACATATGTTTAAAATGGCTTAGTCACCCCTCTCCTTCATAATAAAAATCATCCATACAAAATAAAAGAGCTCCAAAGCTACCTGCAAGTTTTTGAATGTGCATGCTGAAGGAATACGTTGCACACGTAAATTTTCTCGTCTGTGGCCCAATTTCATAAAGCCTTTGAGCACAAAAAAATTGCTAAGCACAGAACAAGCTTGCTTAGCAGAATTAGGTTACCAGCCAACATTCCGTAAAGTTTACATTGTTAGCATTGGTACCCCGCTCATTTCTTGCTAATTAAAGAAATTTGCTAAGCAGAATTTTCTGCTTTACAGCTTTACGAAATTGGACCGTGATGACCCGAAAACCTCTAAGCAAAATAAAGTGGTTTTGTTTTAATGCATGTACAGCAAACACCCGTCTTCCACCTTGATCACCACGTTAAGAAGCTACCGGGTACAATGAGTCGATATGGGGAAACATGCCACTCCCATTGATGAAGTCATATTTGTTTACAAATATTTTTGCTTTTGGTGGAGTTAAGAGAAAAATTTACAAAAAGGTTTGACTACAATCGAATGAGACTCCTTCCCTATGAAGTCACAAGACCCAAACAGCGCCCTCACTGAGGTCAATGAAGACCTATCATTGGCTGAGAGTTGCGAATTTTAGGGAGTCAATTTCCATGATGCGCAGTGGTGTAGACGCCGCATTGCCTATAAAATTGGCGCAACCCAGATTATTGTGATGATGACGTCATCAGGGCTCAATTTTATAGAGCCGCTTAACATAAATTTTTTTATTACTAAGCAAAAATAGCAGGAAACCAGTCACAGATGTGCGTGTGAAACGGTACTTTGACTGGTAACCTTATTCAGGTAAGCATTTTATTGTGCTCAGCTACTTTTTGTGCTTATGCAATTGCCTCTTTACTTCTCTCCCCTTCATTTCCCTTACCAAACAAAGAGGGGCAAGATTTTCAAATATTCAGTTGTTCTATCTTTCATACAAACAGGGTGAACGACAAAAGATGCAGAAGCACGTACAAGACGAGCCGGTGGAGCACCTGACCTACGTAGGGGAGTCCATGTTGAAACACGCCACACTGCTGGAGAAACACAAGGAGATGCTTGTCGATCACAAGGTAACCAATGCGCCGTGTCTACCTTTCGGTACACGGGGAGTAAAACTAGCCCTGACCTCTCGGTGCTCGGAGCTCTTCATGCTCAGAGAAGCATTTCTGCTGTCAAGGATATCCTGCTGTCATTTTTTATTTCCAACGGGGTAGAAATGGCTCAAATACTCCAGAAGTAATGTATCCATTCGTTTTACACTGAAGCAGGAAATAGTGCTTACATTTTCTGCTGAGCAAACAATACGCAGGATACCATTTATAGATAATACTACAAAAATAGCCGTGTTAGTCTGATAGATAAAAGAAGGAAGGTAGTGGTAGCACTTTGATAAGTTAGTCTTTAAGTGCTACCACTACCTTCCTCATTTACAGATAGTACACGTGCCATGATATTTTGCCTGGTAACCTTATTCTGGTGATGAGCAAGATTTTGTTGTGCTTAGCTCCTTTTTGTGCTAAAGCATCTCTATGAAAATGGGCCCCATGACTCGAATTTTACACGGGACCGCAGGCCTGAGGCCAATGATAGCGTTGGGCAGGTAAACTCTCGATTGGTCAAGTGTTGGTCAAGTTTTTCAATTTAGCCTTACGCTAAATTCTTAGCTTGTAATTCAAAACCCTTCAAAAATGCACTTGTTTTTTTTTTTTTTTTTTATTATGTGGCAGCTTTGAAGATGCATCTGTTTAACTTAGCTTAACAACTTGCCTATCGGTCCAATATACCTGCCCAATATGTGGCAGTGGGTATCCGCCCCCAAAAAATAAATAAATAAATAAATTCTCCTCTTGTACAGAGGTACCCAACCCCCTAAAATTCTCTAAAGAATTTCTGAGATTCCCAGAACACAATGAAGGCAGAATAGGGGGGGGGGAGACACCATGCCACATATCGAGCATGTTATCGATCTAAGACACTACTGAGAAACAATGAAACTGTTGAGGTATTGTTATTGAGTTCGCGCCCTCTTCACGTGTCAAGATCGCAACTTGGAAATTTGTGATTTTCTAATTTTCCTTTTCAGGACTCTCTGAGCACGTGCGTGCAGAAGGTGCGCGATCTTGAGATGCTGTACGGCTCTCAGCTCGTCTGGAAAATCGACCGCTACGCCGAGAGGATGCAGGAGGCAAAGACCAACAAGAAAGTGACCATCTTCAGCCCGCCATTCCTGACCAGTCGCCATGGTTACAAGATGACGGTGTCGGCGTGTCTGAACGGCGACGGGAAAGGTAAACACGGTGGGGTTAGTTATTTATGGAGGGGGGCGGGGCGAGCGATGCCGGTTGGTATTGATTAATCAGTCTAAATGCTGATTGTATTTCGTGATAGCTCATGCCCGGTGGAGCATGACAAGCTCTAAAAATGAGCAATTAACAATCACACAAATTAAGTGCATTTGTTTTTATTCAAACGCAGACAGGGCATAATTATAGACCCTCTAATTGCATACAACGTCACACGCCAAAAACAGTCCCCTCATTGAGATCAATGAAGAGGTATCACTGCCTTAGAGTCGTACACGGCGCGCGTACATGCGCGGAGGTTTCCATTCAGCCTCGCTATCACGGGCAGCGCGCCCGTTTGATACCTCTTGTCACTAACACCGGTAGGGATGTGATGAAAAACATCGCTGATTGGCTCACAAAAGGGACTTTGCGCGCACGGATTGTTGGTCTACACTTTACAAAATATATAGTCGGTACGCGCGCAATAACCGAGTGACAGAATTTGGTCGCTATAAACTAGACCAGCATGCACCTCCTCATTCCACGGCTAACGGCGAAGCAGTCCATGGTTACCCATAGACTTTGGTCCGTGTTTAGATTACATTCATTTTCAGATGGTGTGGCTGGCTCCTTCCATGGAAATTGCACAAAAGTTGTCTCCAAAGGTTTATGCAAATATAATAGACCCTAGTCAACTTTAAGTACAAACAAATAATGCAGTGAAATTAGGCCGTATTCTTATTATTTCAGAGAAAAATGAAATCCCAAGATATAATTTACACTGAATAATGTTACCATTGCACTGTTTTCAACCAAAACGACCAACAAGCACTTACAGTTTAAGCTTTCATTTGGATAACTAGATAATAGGGGGCCTACTTCGTAATTTTAAACCAACCCAAGTCTAAGTTTTAGGTACGTTGTGTGTCCATGATGCACCTCTTACTTATCCCCAACCTCTGTCTCTTCTTCTTAAAAAAAAAACCAGCCAAGGGTCATTTCATGTCCGTCTTCGCCTGCATCTGCAAGGGTGAGTTCGACGCCCTCCTCCCGTTCCCCTTCTCCCACCGGATCACCTTCACCATGATCGACCAGTGCCAGGACCCGTCGGCAAGGCGTAACATCTCCTACACCATCAAGCCCAACCCCTGCAAGGAGAACAAGCCGTTCCTCGGCAGGCCCATCGGTGACCGTAACGCCAGCTTCGGCACGCAGAAGTTCATCCCGTTGAACACGCTCAAGACGCTGGACTACATCCGGGATGACACCATGTTCATTAAGGTTCACGTGGATTACGATAACATGATACTTTTGTAGACAAATAATATTTTCTAGAAGGGTTGTAAATTCTTGATAACATTAAATAAAACCGAGGCCAGAATGTAATTTGCTCATGTCAGCCGTGAAGGAAGGAAGACCATTTCCCCCTTACCGTTGTAAGTGAGCGCTGGTAACATTAATAAGTTATGGAACATTTTATTTATTTCTCCAAAATGTGCAAGGCTCTTGGAGAGTCAAAGTCCTAGACTGGACCATCTCACATATCTAAGGACGGGTCAGGTGCCAGAGTTGTGTAGGTTTTTAACAGTTTGTTTAGGGGCTGGAAATATTTTCACTCATGTACTTGGCGCACAAAATTCTAACCAAATCAACCCTCTGATAAAGTGGAGCCATCTGTTCTTTGTAGCAGGCTTCACGTCTTGATGAAAGTGACAGCCTGCGCTAGATTCAGCTTGACCCATTTCTGGGTCATTTTGACACAGATTATGGGTCAAACTGACCCAGAAATAGGTCAGGCTCACACGAGACCCGGAATCTCGGTCAATTCTGACCCGGCATCACGTTTTAGAGTGTGGTATAGCAACGCGAAGTGTTGGTTGATAATAAGTGAAAAACGAACAGGGATGATCCACATGCACCTTCTTTGCCTTGCCCACAAAAGAAACTCTTTTGAGTCTGACTGAGACTTAAAACTTGAATTGCCATCATCAATCAAAGACTGCTCTTGAATCCATCGTTAAGTAAACTGATCGTGTATATAAGCATATAGTGTACATTTTTATTATTGCTTTTGGCAAACGAGTATAGGCCTATAGTCCTTATGCATATATGACGTCATTTGAGTAGGGCGCCCTCGTCTAGCGGTCAAAAGAAGGCTGTTCACTGGCCCATTATGTGGGCCGCGCGTACAAGTCTGCGCGTTTCCATTGTTTGTATCGTCGTCGGTTTACCTCTAAGATGGCGTCTGGATGACGTCAATGCTCAAGATTTATTGTGTACAAATTTATGTAAATATTGTGAATGCCAAGAAAGGGCCAATATATTGTAGTTGTATTTTGGGTGTGAATGTGGGAAATATTCACATATTGTGGTTTTACTCTGTGGTGAACACATGAAGTGGAGTTTTATTAGATATTGATTGGGCTTTTTTTTCTACATTATGAATAATACTATTGTGTGTTTAGTGAGACATGTCATTTATGTTGTTTAAATAACATTTGAAACTAATTATGCATAATTCATAATTAACATAATAATAGAAAGCTGTCAACGAACCATTAATGCGCTGACTGTTGATATTAGCACCGAGCAAAGCCTTAGCGCTATGATTAATTATTGAAGGCAAGGTATTAATTTTGATAATTGTCAACGGCCAATATTCTCGATACCATACGGCCTTTTGTACCAGTGTGTATGCTAATGGTAACGCGTAATATTTGTGTGTTACAGGGGTCGGTAAGTGAATGCAGAAAGAAGATAACGGAATTGTTCTTGAGTTGGCTGTATCAGATAATTTTATTTCAATCCTGGGCTGGTTACTTGGAGAACAACGAGAAATAGAAGAAATTGAAGAACAGATTGGATTGGGCCACAGTGCAGTATGTTGCACAGTGGGCTAACCAAATAAACTGAAGAGAACAGCATAGAATAAACCAAGGATGAAGCTATAAGGACATTATATAGGGAATTGGAAAAAATGATCTGGTCACTGACCAGATAATGGTGGTGGTCAGTGCAAGGTCCACGGGGTCAAGTGTGCTTACCACAGGGGTGGTTTATGGGCCCCGAGTGCCATTTGGGATGGAGGGTGGATAATTGGAGGTTAATTGAGTTAATGGGGTCAAGGTTGGAAGGAGGCTGTGTTTCTGGGATCTATAATAAAATAAATTAATAAAAGAAATACTGGTATTTAATACTGGTAATGACAGCTGGATTCAGGACTTTACATTCAATCCAGTTTTTCTTCATGTTCTTCTACTTCTCTTTGTTCTAGCCAGCCCGGGATTGAAATAAAAGGTGTCTGGTACAGCCAGCTCATTACCGTTTCCGTTATAATTATCTTCTTTCTGCATTCACTTATCGGCCCATATTACGTGTTACCCTATACACATACATTATAATTTAATCCTGTGACAGTTCGGGCTCAATTTGTCATCGATATTTACGTAAATACCTGCGATCTGTGTCCAACTTTACGTAAATATTTGCGACACAGACAATAATCACAAATTATTTACGTAAATGTTTACGTGGACATATGCGATTTGGGGCAAAAACGTGAATATTTACGTAAATATATATGTTTGATGTCCCTTCAGGGCCACCATACATACAACTGTTAGCTGCTGTGTGCCTCCATGCGTGTAGCCAGGGATCACAAGCGGCATTTAGGTAATCACCCTAAAAGGGGTTGCGTATGGTGGCCCTGAAGGGACATCAAACATATATATTTACGAGAATATTTGCGTAAATATTCGCGTTTTTTGCCCCGATTCGCATATATTCACGTAAATATTCACGTAAAAAATTGAGGCTGAGGGCCAGATCGTGAATATTTACGTAAATATTGACGATTTGTGCCCCAAATCACAAATATTTACGTAAATATTGACGTGAATATTTGCGAATCGGGGCAAAAAAACGTGAATATTCACATAAACATTTACGTGAATATTCACGATTTGTCCCTTAATCTCAAATATTTACGTGAATATTTACGTGAATATTTGCGATATGTGCCCCATTCACAAATATTTACGTAAATATTTACGTGAATATTTGCGATATGTTCCCCCAATCGCAAATATTTACGTAAATATTCACGTGAATATTTGCGATTTGGGCCCCAATCGCAAACCCAGTCACCCGTGAATATTTGGTTTCTTTCCAGCTAGCCGCATATTGGGCCGAAATTTCTATCTGCGGATTCCGTGGCCAGCCAACCGCGTATTCAGGACAATTGGAATCCATGCAGTTCAAGGCGGTAACAATTCTGTTTCCCCTTCTTTCTAGTTTGAGCGATTTAAAATTGACCAACGCATTCGATAACGTATGATAGAACATTGCGTGTGTTTTAGCAGTTAACTATTTACTACTTAATGATCCGAGTTCACCGACTCCGAATTTATGTGTGCCCGTCAGTGGTATGGTCTATCAGTATGGAATTTTAAAAAAAATTATCTTTTAAACAACGTTAAGGGTACATGTACTTAATTTTAGGTGAGAGCAATTTTTTCAACAGTTGTGTACAATGGTCTGGATGATGAGGTCTTAACTGTGGTGTTTAATTACTCACTAATTGATCAGCCGAATAATCTAATTCTACCTTCAAGTCCGCTTAGTGAACAAATTATACCGACAAAGAAAACTTTTTTTTTTTAATGTTCAAAATAGAGAATTAGAAAGAAGGGGAGACAGATATATTACCTCCTTGTACTGCATGGATTATAATTGTCCTGAATACGCGGCTGGAAATTTCGACCCAGTGCGCGGCTAGCTGGAAAGAAACCAAATATTCACGGATGACTGGGTTTGCGACTTGGGCACAAATCGTGAATATTTACGTAAATATTTACGTAAATATTTGCGAATGGGGGTACAAATCGCAAATATTTACGTAAATATTTACGTAAATATTCACGATTTTCGCCTCAATCACAAATTTTTACGAGAATATATACGTGAATATTTGCAAATTGGGGCAAAAGCCGTAAATATTTACATAAATATTCACGTAAACATTTATGTTTGATGTCCCTTCAGGGCCACCATAGTTGCGACTTTTTTCGTTTTGTTTCAAATATCAAGTTATAAACCACCCAAGCGAACTGACTGTATATGGGTAAATTTGAAATAGTTTGGGGTTGAACAAAGAAGAATAGATTAGAGCGGGATTTGAACCATATTTATACACGTTTTCCCAACGTTTGAGCAGTTTGCGTGCCTTTAGCGTTATTCTAAAACGTATTGTCTCACAGTGTTAAGAAGCTCTTAAATTTGGAGGCCTTGAAACAAACTGAGGCTAGGCATACCTCCAGTGTCATACAATGCAACCCCCAACTGATTTAGTTAAAACCATTTTGTGAGCCCCGTGTCCTCATACATGAGCCACAAGTTGTTCATTGTTTTTCAGGGTCAACACAAGGCTCATTTTCATGGCACCAAATATTCCCCCTATATCCCCTGTAATTGTAACAGTGTCAACAGGTGGTCAATTTCACTTCAAAGCTCACTCCCATTTCTTGTAAATTACACCCCACACATTCCTAGGCTATGACCTCAAGGTCCCCCAATACACTGACCATCTACACTCGCCGTCTGCACCGGCACACGCTCACCCGAACAGTTGTATAATTGACCAGGGGTCGATTTCACAAAGCGCTAAGATTCATCTTTAAGACGATTTGTCAGTATTGCCATAGTGATTTGTATTGTGAAATCAGACTTTGCTTGGCAATTAAGATCGATTTGCACTTAAAATCAATCTTAACTCTTTGTGAAATTGAGCCCAGGAAAGTTGAGGAAGACATTAATTCCCTCACTTTATTTCTTGCGTTACAACAGCAACACACACATCCACCAATCCTCTGGAGTAGACCGTTCGCAGCCATCTGTTTTCTGTATCAAGCGGTGCCGCTGCGCACTGTTGTCTGGCAGGCACTCTAAGCAGCTCCGTTGTTTCTAGCAAAACCTACCCCTCCCCCACCAATAAATTAAAGGTCACTGTAACCAGAGGACATGGAACAAATTTGTGTAATTTTCGGCAGACGTAACTATGTAAGTGTTTTGAATTAACAGGCATTCGCAGTCAACGCGTGAACAGATCTTGTGTAAATCAAATGTATATTGTTACAATTTAAAACGAAATAAAACAAGAAAGGTTGAACTTGAAAATTGAGCGTTTCATTCATTATTTTGATGATGTCACAATCGGAGTATATCACTTGTTCAGGGAAATGGCTTAGAAAGCTCATGGAGGTAGAATTACCTCCATGGAAAGCTGTGTAGCCGCCAAGCTACTGGAACCGGAGACCACACGCACGTGTGTCAAAGGCACTCGTGCCTTTTCCAACCTGTCATCAGCAATAAGTTTTTCTTTATTTCTTGATTTTTGCTGCAAATTAGACCTAAGAGCAGAATTCCAAAACGAATCATAAGCGATGGGGGTCAGCACATTGAATTGTTGTGCATTGTGATCGGGTTTACCTTTCAGCGCTTATACTCATTTGCATAGAAAAACAGTATGAATAATTTATGTTTGAATCTTCATGAAGAATTCAACAACACAAAACACAAACTCAAGTTGAACCACTCCCCCTGACCTAACCACCGGTTAACTTTCCATGTTTACTAAATAAATTGCGCGTCATATTATGACCTTTTAGGAAACGATGTCATGTCAAGTGCTCATCCCTACCATGCAATGGTCGCCTTTTTTTAGCTCAGTTGACCATTGAAAATAAAAATAACTACTCTCGAAAGTAAAGATGAAATCTCTTAAAAATAAAAATAACTACTTTTTACACACAAAAACTGCTCTCCAAAAATAGAATAGCGATAGCACCAACGGGCTTTCGCGTGATGTACAAAAAATTATCTGATTGCTAATTTTTTTGTTTATGTCCGCAGTGTATTCTGAAATAGCGCCCTCTTCTTGTGGAGTTGTGCGCAGCGCCGATAAAAGGCCAGGCCAAAAGGCGGTTTGCGTGGCTGACTAGATAGACCTAATGAAGACAACAATAACTACGACCCAGTAGGCTTGAGCATCAGGTTGTAAATTGAAACAAAACCCCTAAGCCACGAGAAGAAAACAAATCCCTGAAAATCATAGCACTATTTTGTTTTTCAATGGTGACCTGCGAATTTGAGAAAAATGTGTGTTTGTTGGACGGTGTTTTTGTTGTAAAGCCACGCCGTGGATTGAATTGGAATTATTCTTTCAGGAGCTGGTCATTAACTTTTATGAAAAATACACATCGCCAGTCGTCCTTGTAATGATAATAATAGTAAACATAATATAACATTATTAATAATAAGTAATTTATCATATCTTGCACAAACATAACTGGAAGAAATGTCGATGTGCATTAGAAAAGGTCGAGAGATGGCAAGTTGAAAAAGAAGTGATTTGAGGTTGGATTAGGAATTGCCGGTAGACACTAGTAGGAGCTGTTCTAGTAAAAAAAAAGGGGCATTCTTCAAGCTCATCTGTTTTAGCAACGCACCGTCGCATCGAAAAAGTGAACAATTTTTTTAGATCTCTGTGGTTGTGCTTCTACTCTTAATTTCTTTTTGGTTGTTTATGATGCAAAGTGATTATTAATTAGTTATTTCAATTCGATCTAACAACACATAATGAGTATAAGTGTCAGCAATTTCAGTGTTCTCCACAGACTTTTTTGGGGGGAGGGCGGCATGACGTCATCAAAATGGCGCCCGTCGATATGACGTCATCAAAATGGCGCCCGTTGGTATATGACGTCATCGGACGTGAAAGCAAAAGACATTTGAGATATTCCTTTTCGTAAAAATAATGTTATTAACCCCCGAGCCCCGACACTATCTAAGGAGAATGATTGACATTTATTAAGGTCCAAACAACCTTATTGTAAAACTACTACAACTAATTCAAACCTACAATTTGTTATACATTTTGCTTTGTGCGCAGCGCCAAAAACATACACACAGGATATGCTGCACAGTGTAGGGTTTCAATATTTTTAGAAAGCTGGCTATTCGTTGTAAAGAAACATTAAAAAAATTGCATTGTTTGACGATCTTATCCCCTAATTTCTGCCCTAAATAATACTTTTTCCATTGACAACCATTTTCATGGATTCATTTTTTTAGGATCGGTTGTTAAGAACTTCGTTTGGAATAAAATCATCGAGATTCAACGACCGGTCGACAACGCAAATTGAGAAAATTCTATGAACTTTGCCACACATCGCCCTCTATCGTATGGAATTCCATATCTGCCATTGTCCGTCGTCCGTCGTGCGTCGTGCGTCGTGCGTCGTCCGTCGTCCGTCGCCCGCCGCCCGTCGCCCGTCGTCCGTCGTCCGTCGTGCGTCGTCCGTCGTCCGTCGCCCGTCGCCCGTCGCCCATCGCCCGTCGTCCGTCGTGCGTCGTGCGTCGCCCGTCGCCCGTCGCCCGTCGCCCGTCGCCCGTCGCCCGTCGCCCGTCGCCCGTCGCCCGTCGCCCGTCGCCCGTCGCCCGTCGCCCGTCGCCCGTCGCCCGTCGCCTGTTTTTAGATTTTGTCACGCTTGCGCTGAGCGCCATTTAGCTTACTTTGACTTTTACCCTTTGACCTTTCACATGCTCGATCGATCTGCTGCATGGATGAAACTACTCATTTACAACCAGATATGTACTCCGTTCTCCAGCTGCGGCACCGGACTCCACTTGCCAGGAGCAATATCCTTTCAATTTTTGTAAAGAATGGCATCGGTAAAGTAACTTATATGGAAAATAATAACCTTGTCGTGTTAAATAAGTATTGTAAATAAATAAATAAAATGCAGCGGTAGATTGTACTTCTTGAGTTTTACTTCTAGGCTAGGCCTCTCCTAATTATTGTGCACAACCATGACAACAGGCCTTGTAAGTTTTCTTGTAATATTTCTGTCTGTTACACCATGGAGGTAGGAATATCACAAACCAGACCCCCGGATATACCAAAGTAACGTTGAACTGATGCAGTAAATACTCATAATGTTAGATTCCTTAATAGTTTCCACGAGATGAACTTATTCAGCATTATTTTGATGCCGGATACACATCCCCCTGGCACAAAATATGAAAAATAAAAAATAAACTATTTTTTCTGAAATTCAAACCAAGTGTTATTTTTGGCCCCACAGCACAATTCAGGCTAAGCTATTAAGAAAAAAATTGTGCTGTCTAGCTTTAGTGAAAATTTTAGTTCATCACAGTGTCACATTTGAATCATCACAGTGTCCTATGGTGTTCCATATCTGCCGTCGCCCGTCGCCCGTCGCCCGTCGCCCGTCGCCCGTCGCGCGTCGCCCGTCGCCCGTCGCCCGTCGCCCGTCGCCCGTCGCCCGTCGCCCGTCGTGCGTCGTCCGAAATATTTATAAAACAGTTATAAAGTGGATTGTACTTGTAGCCTAAATATATGACCTGCAAGGGCTTTAGGACACTGTGATGATTCAAATGTGACACTGTGATGAACTAAAATTTTCACTAAAGCTAGACAGCACAATTTTTTTCTTAATAGCTTTTTCTTAATAACGGGCGACGGGCGACGGGCGACGGGCGACGGGCGACGGGCGACGGGCGACGGGCGACGGGCGACGGGCGAAGGGCGACGGGCGACGGACGACGCACGACGAACGACGGACGACGGGCGACGGGCGACGGGCGACGGACGACGCACGACGCACGACGCACGACGCACGACGGACGACGGACGACGGACAATGGCAGATTTGAATTCCATAGTGTCCTAAAGCCCTTGCAGGTCATTTATTTAGGCTACAAGTACAATCCACTTTATAACTGTTTTATAAATATTTCGGACGACGCACGACGGGCGACGGACGACGGGCGACGGACGACGGGCGACGGGCGACGCGCGACGGGCGACGGGCGACGCGCGACAGGCGACGGACGACGGGCGACGGGCGACGGGCGACGGGCGACGGGCGACGGGCGACGAAAAATGGCATATATGGAACTGGCAAATGGCAGAAATGGGATACAATAAAGAGCAAGAGGCGACGGACGACGGGCGACGGACGACGGGCGACGCACGACGGGCGACGGGCGACGCGCGACGGGCGACGGGCGACGGGCGACGGCAGATATGGAACACCATACTATCGGGTAAAGTTGTTGTTTGAATAGCCTTATCCATGGCTGTATATATTGTACCAATCTGCAGGCTGGCGTGCGGCACACTGTGCGGCAATTCTTTACTTGGCCCGTGAACGTGTACTGCGTTGGAGACTAGCCAAGCTCTCTTATGAATATGGTAATTACAACAGCCATCAACGGCCAATCACACCGTGCGGAATGTTGGTTAGCTTGGACTTTTGACCCTGCTGTTGCGGACTATACACTTGTACGTTTAGGGGCCCGGGCCGATGCACGTGTAGCCTTTAGTCAAGGCGCACCGCGGCACCCCAGCCTAGTTATCACGTACGAAAAAAGACTAGCGCGAGCGGCGAAGCCGCGAAGCGCCTTTACCAACTCGTTTTGGGGCTTTTTGTTTTTCTTTACTTTTTGCTACCGATTTTGGTGGGAGAAATGTAATGCATAATGCATTAGCGTGATGAGTTGTTGGCCAATAAGAAAACACAATTACTTGCATGACGTCACAAGAACGACATTCGATGCAACTTTTAGTTGCCGGTGATTGGGTACAAGAAATTGCAATGTAAATATTTCATGATCATGAATAATTGATTAGCTAAACGAGTTGGTAAAGGCGCTTCGCGGCTTCGCCGCTCGCGCTAGTCTTTTTTTCGTGCGTGATACCTGGGCTGGGGTGCCGCGGTGCGCCTTGACTAAAGGCTAACGCACGTGCGGTGGATACTTGGCAGTCAGAACCATGTGGTTATGTGCGTCGTGCATCGTGCGTCGTGCATAGTGTACGTTGTACAGTATACTGAAATGAATGATCACGATTCCAATGCTGCGGTTTGGAAGTTGGTCATGGCTCGTCGGCTACTCGTTTGATCGTACTAAGTGAGGTCGAAAAATAGTCTGTGTGTGAAGGAAGCTTCGGCGCTGCCATTTAAGTTGCTTTCGTTCCATGATTTGTCATTTTTTGGCAGGGCGGCCAATTATTTTAGCAGGCGGCCACTTCTTTGGCAGGGCGGCCTTAAACTTTGGGAGGGCGGCCCGCCGCCCTCCCGAAACCTATGTGTGGAGAACACTGGGCAGCAATATTATAACAAAATCAGATGTAAAGCAAAATAAATTATTCATTGGACACGTCATAAGAATATACTACTAATTTATAAGACATTTTGGTTGGGCGAATAAATCATAATCGAAGATCATACCAATTTGTTTACTTAAAAAAAATAACACTATTAAAATAAGCCCGCTTTCTAATCCAATCAGAAGCGGAGGGGTGGCGCGCATTATACACTGGTGTTCATTCCTATGTACAGTGTACACTGAGCAGCTTGGAACATACCAGGGAGTGTAAATCACGCATGCGCTCTTCTTGCTTTGAGGATATGCACGTTTTTTACGCTCATGAAAAAAAGTTAGGAAAGTAAAGACCACAACAGACCTTGAAAAAGGTGAGCTAAATTTCTGCTTTTGCATTAATATTTTCTTTTGCTGTTCATGTGTTTCTATTGCTGATATAACGTAGACTTGTATAATGTAAGTTTTATTTTGTGCCATGCATTCAGTAACAGGTTTTTAAAAAGTGTTTCTCCGTCGTGAGTCTGTGCAAAAATATTGACTGTCTGACATGTAGCAGCACTCCATGTGACTGTTGAGTCGAGCGAGTGCCAAGTTGTGGTAACTTGGATTTGAACATTTGACCTGCTGTGTGCTGGCTGGCTTGCTGTTGAATGAGACATGGGGGGGCATAGTAACCACGGGTTGTTGTTAACAAGTGACCATTGTTCCAACCTCGACTATACCAAAACTAGTCTTTTGAAACATTGAAATAATGAACAATAACATGTTTAAATTGTTTGTTTTAAAATGTATACCCATTTTTTGAGTGAATAACATTAACAAATTTAAATTGTAACTAGACATTAATATTTCCTTTGCTGTTCACGTGTTTCTATTGCTGATATAACGTAGACTTGTATAATGTAAGTTTTATTTTGTGCCATGCATTCAGTAACAGGTTTTTAAAAAGTGTTTCTCCGTCGTGAGTCTGTGCAAACAAGGTGTTCGGTGTAGGCATGTCCGAGTTAGCGTAAACATGTCTTAGTACGAAATATTGATATATGTAAACTGAATGGTGGCTCTAAAGATTTGCAAATTTGAAAAAAGAAACATTGATAAATTAAAATACTGATGACGTCATATGATTTCAAAACTTATTTTTTATCGAGACTTTAATAACCCCATTAACCTTTTCCCTATGTGTTATAAGCAATGTATACTCGGTACTTTTTCAAAAACAAGAGGTGTTCCGGGCAGACTGCCCGAACACCTAAAAGTGAACACACTTGAAATTGCATGTTTGGCCCTAGCCCAGGTTGGACTCCTCCGTTGCATACAACGTGACGGAGTCCAGGTCAAAGGTCCTGTACCATTGCGAAAAAATTTACAACATCAGTTTTTCATATTTATACCTGCATGACCTGAATCCCCCCTAATGGCATTGTCGGTCGCTTCGTACCCAAGTCACTTTGTACCCAAGTCACTTCGTACCCAAGTCACTTCGTACCCAAGTCACTTCGTACCCAAGTCACTTCATACCTCAATTGTCCTCCTATTCCTAATGGAGGAAGCTGAAACTTCGATCACATATTCCTTGTGTCCGGAACTCCCAACCTGCTGGGTTCAGAATTGTTAATTTTAACCTTGGGTGACATTTGGAAAATAAAATGGAAATTGACGTCTCTGTTGCAACTTTCTGTACTGACTCCTTTTGTGATGTGTGCCCATAGCAAGTTAGTCACATTCTTTCTAGTCTGGTGCAAGATTCCTCTCATTTTGATTTGTCATAAGTTTCCTCGCAAGAGGCCGCTGTCATCCACGAACCGCCTGCAAAATGATAGTGCCATCTCGCTGGGGAATTTTGTGACAAATCAAAACGAAGTGTACACATAACACAAGAGAAAGTGCTATTCAATTTTTAGTACACATACAATTTATGTTTAATTATTAGCATTTTTTAAAAAATTTTAATTGCGGATCATATTCCCCGAAACCAAGTAACAGACAAAAACAACACTGCATGGTGTTGCATTCCCCTATTTTATTAATGCACTACAATTTCTCCCAATTTTAATTTTTTTATTTTTTAAGTTGGTGATGTTTGAATAGCCTTAATCCAAGGCTGTATAATGTACTAATCTGCAAGTGTGCGGCACACTGTACGGCAATTCTTTACTCGGCTCGTGAATGTGTACTGCGTTGGAGACAACCCGAGCTCTCTTATGAATATGGTAATTACAACAGCCATCAACGGCCAATCACAGCGTGTGGAATGTTGGTTATCTTTGACTTTTGACCCTGCTGTTGTGGATGCGCTATAAATGGACTACCGGCGAGTGACCGAACGTTGCCGGGCCCGGGCCAATGCACATGCGGTGGATACTCGGCAGTCAGGACCATGTGGTTCTGTGCTTCGTGTTTAAACGTTTGTATACTTAAATGAACGATCGCGATTCCAATGCTGCGGTTTAGAAGTCGGCATGTTTTGTTGGCTACTCATTTGATCGTATTATTAAGTGCAGGCGAAAAATAGTCTGTGTGTAAAGGAAGTTTATACCAGTGTTTGGCGCTGCTGTTGAAGTTGCTTTCATTCTGTGATTTGTCATTTTTTTTGGCAGGGCAGCCAGTTCTTTGGCAGGGCGACCTTAAAAACTTTAACCCATGTGTGGAGAACACTGAGTGAGGAATTGATATAATTGACTTTATGTCCAGGGATTTGTTGGAATGCCATGTGTTCTGTATCAACTGATGAAGGTCATTTCCTGTGAGCCACTGTGCCTTTCTAGAACTTGCATCAAATGCCCAGTGTAGTGGTTAAAGGGATTATAATCTACCTCCATGGTTGACCCATAGAGAAAGGTCCTTTCTCTATGGTTGACCACAGAAGCATAGAGAAAGGCTCCAAGTAATGGAGGCCTTGGTTATGTAACCCTGACTGTGAATAAACAGGGGGGTAAACAGCCTTGCTTTTGTTGTGCACCTGTTGCTTATTGTACAAGTTGCAAGAATCAATTGTCTTCTTTTGAGTAGTGTTCAGTGTGAGTGGGGGAGTGTTTAGCCTATTACCCAGTTCATTCACTCTCTTCTCTTCACCTCTCCCCCACTATGGATCTATGAATTAAAAATCAGGCATGGATGAAGGGAATTTGCCATGATAGGGGGTCAGTCAGTCAGTTAGTCCTGACAAACAGATTCTTTAGGCCGAACAAAATGATAGTTGTGTTTCCGGTTACCCGACCGTCCCTAGAAAATCACGCCGACCCTGTATCTTTTTATTCCAAAAACGATATAAAATAAAATCTTATGGTGCCGACCCTAAACCTCATTTTTGTGCACATCGTCGAATTTTGTGAAGTAACTTAATTGCCATATTAAATTCTTGCCAAAGTATTAATTATTTAACTTAAAATGTAGGTTTTTTTAAGGAAATCTACCGGTAAATTCAAGATATCCAGCTCGTTTTCTGTCGATAAAGTCTCTGGTATTTACTAGCTGCGATCATTAATTTCAGTATACGAACGTTAAAACACGCATGCACGTTGTTAGTCTGGCTCTCTCCTCGATGTCCCATACTACAATACGTAGGCGAGTAGGGAAACACACAACTCAATTTTCCAGGGGTTAGAAGACGCGCGGTGGAGTCTAATCACAACCTTTTTCTTGTAATATACTATACAAAATTGTAACCTTGTACTCAAAAACACATCGCTCTCGCCGCACAATTTTCCCCAATTGCGTCGTCGACCGATCGTTCCACCGATCGTTCCACCAATCGTTCAATCAAAAATGTATTGCAAAAGAAGCAATTTTAAACAAGCGATCCTTTATTCACGAATCCATAGAAATGGTTGTTGATGAAAACAGTTTTATTAAGGGCAGAAATTAGGGGAAAAGATCGTTCAAAAACGCAAGTTTGCGAATTTCACTTCCGTTTTGGGGGGGTTTTTTACAATTTTTTTAGCTTCAATAATTGTATGCACCTTTGAGTGTTTAGATTAAAATAAGTATCAATCATGGTCGAGATTTTTTGAAAGTTTGACCGACCTGCACATAAGGCATATCTGAATAGGCCTACAACAACTGCAATGTATCACAAAGCACAATTCCTGTCTGTAGCATTTTTTATTTCCTTAAATTTAATATTTTGCATCAAACTACTGGTAGTGGTAGGCTAGGTATTGTAACAGCTGTGACCTCATCTTATATTTGTGAGTGACCTTTGACCCTGCTTTTTGCTGCCTCTACCCCACCCCCGCCCGCCCATTTTTTCCGCCACTGAAAAAATCCTGGGCAGAACCCATGTATTCACAAACCATCAAATCAGTGAATAGACAGTGCTGATAGGTACTATTGACATTTACAACAACAAATTTGACATGGTCAGTCTTTCAATTGAGTGCGCAAAATAAAAAAATATCAGAACATTAGCCTACCCTATTTTTCGGAGCCATAAAAACTTAAGCCCCCAAAAAGTTATTGCCTACCTACCTACCCTATTCCCCTGCCACAGTGTAATAGGAAACACAGGTATTCTTTCGTTCGGCCTTACTTGTGTCGGACTGGAAGCATGTGTAATTTTTAGGAATGTCATATACAGGAAATTAACGTGCAAGGGCAAAAATATTTTTAACATTCATTCCGACCCTAAGTTTTGGAGCAAAAAAATATTTTAACAAAATAAAATGTGGTTATGTCCCTACCTACCCTAATTTTTTGGTCAGTGTAATAGGAAACACATATATTATTTTGTTTGGCCTTAAGGAAAACAATTTAGAACTCACACAAAGTAGTATTAGTAAGTGGCCTGTTCTTTCGACCCTAGTAGAGACTTTCTCTCTAAGGCTAATGACAACTCAACACACATTTGCGAACATGTAGGGCTTATACTATTACTGGTGTAACAAAAGCATTCATGTGGAAAGAGATGACAGAGGAAAAAAGCAGGGGATGAACAAAGAGGAGGGTGATATGGGAGGTGGGTAGGGGAGGGGCTTGTTTGACCACACAATGTGCACACCCAGAAATGCAGTTCATTGACCAAGGAGAATATTAATCTACATTGCAATTGTTTGTCAATATGTTGCGATGATTTTGTAAGGAAAACACAATTTTTGACTGCCAGGATTGGATTTGTACTAAGGCTGTGCATCCACAGGTGTTTTTATTCCCGGGTACCCGAGGTGAATACCGGTCGGGTACCCGGGTATCCGGGTGGAAGCCCGGAAGTTATTGCAAACAAAACATGCCCCGTCCGGCCGTTCGTAAACAGTTTTGCACACACGTGAAAAAGTATCATAAAACTGTGATCTGCGATTCCTTTATGATTAGAATGAGACAATGTACATTTTAAGGTATTTGTATCCAGTTTATATAAGCAAAATGATAAAACAAGATGACTTACTAAACATTACCTAATTAAAAAAACGATGTATTTCGTTATTTAAATCATGCACCGCTGTCGTAATCAATTGCACTACTACAATTGTTGTTCCATTTTTACTGCCTGTAAATTGTTGTTCCATCTCTATACTTGAAGGAACTTCTTCAACAATATAATATTCCAGATAAGTCCCCTGTCCGATCCCTCTGCCTTTGCGTGCAAGCATCCCAACACATATGAGCGGCTTGACAACCATTTTTAAGTCACAAAAATACCACACATCTTCATGCACGAAGCAGTGTGTGTGAAGCATGCAACCACCGCACACAACAACACAGTTGTTCGTGTACATATGTACAGTCGACTCTCGTTAATCAGGGTCCGCCGGACTGGCCCGTTTTCCTCGTATTATCCGAACCTCATCTTAAACGCAGCTCACTATTTACACGTACATGTATACACACGTCGTCATGGTGCATGTACTACACACGTGTCTAGGCTAGAACTGAGTGGTTTGCTTCCTAGTACAGTTCTTGCGAGCATCCTGTACACAAAAATATCAATGATAAATGCATTTTTGTTGACTATGATCATAGAATTTTAATATTGTGTATAACTCAAGATAAAAATCATAGCAAAGTCATGTCAAACTTGACGTTCATGTGACCATGATGTGACAGAATCGATACTGCGTAGCGCCTATGCTGAACGTTGTTTTCGCTGGTAGCCGTCAGCGTGTTAGCGAAGTAGCACATATCAAGCATAAGTTACCAGCTAAATGTTTCTGGTTTTCGGATCGGACAGAACCATGTAGCCGGTCCGATCCGATAAATAGTTTGGCAACATGAATTTTGTTCAGATCTCGCTACAAAAGTATGAAAAACAATACATTTTGTCATCATGGGGCCGCAAAAATACCTCTTATTATCCGTGTTCTCGTTACGGCCATGCTCATGGCCATGGGACAGTTCTGGACCGGTGAAATACCCTCGTATTAACCGGCGTCTCGTGTCTTCCGAGCTCGTATTAATGAGAGTCGACTGCACATTGTACAGCTATTGGTTCTATAGAGTCTGGCTCGGGAGTTTTTACAATGCTTTACTGATGGGATGTGGCAGCGAACAGACGCTGAGAGAATTTTGTCTTCAACTAACTTGTGCAAGCATTGAAACAGCTTGAAATAAAAAATGACAACACACAACAAAAAGTTGTGTTATCGATCGTGATCGAGGCCAAGATCTAACAAAACATTTGATAAAGGTGTAGTGTTTTTAGTTTACGTCCGGAGACAATAAAAAGAGGCTTGACACCTTGTTTGGGGTTGCTCACTGGCAGGCTCACAATTTATTCTGTAGACTGCTTTACTCAACATTCAAAGAAAACCTAGTACAAAAAAATAGATTCATAAACCCTATAAGTTCTTATGTCAAGTAACAAACAATGTTAAAGATTACTCTCCCCTAGGTAACCATCCAGCTTAGTTCACATCAATGTACTATAAGTATGCATATTGTTTAGGTCAATTAGGTCAATGTGCTATTTATTTATCACAATTGTTACCCATTATCACCCAAAATAACATTCTAAAATACTACTCACCAACCGATCCTCCTTTCTAGTTACTGATCATTACAATGGCTCCATGAGTGGGTCTCCTCACTTGCTTCCTCCACCCAAAAAGTTGGATTTACTCTCTCATCACTTCCCAAGCGTGTAAACTTTTAGAAACCAACACAGAAAAAGAACACAACAAATCAGTGACAGTCCGACTACCATTAAAGTACAACGGCGCCCTCTATCGGTTAACAAAATCATTCAACCAAATCCTTCTGTTATCACAACAAAATGCCCATGGGTATATTACAATTTTTGATTCATCACATTGGCATAAAGAATTTGCGGGAATGGATTATTATTTGAGAAACAAGTTGACAAAATGTTTTGTTCTGAAGTTGTTTGAAAGCTTGACCGACCTGCACATTAAGCGTATCTGAATACAATAACTGCAAGATATGTATCACAAACAGGGATGTGATTTCTCCGTTTTTAACCGGAATTCTGTTTTGGTTTTGGGGTTTTTTGCCCTTTATGCGGTATGGTATTTCGGTATTTCTAAAACAGCTCTCTGTATTTTCGGTATTGAACAAATACCGTGACTACTCTGCAGTTTTGTAGTCGAGTCACCTGTGTCGAGTCCGAGTCCGAGTCACGAGTCATTAGGTCCGAGTCCGAGTCCGAGTCCCGAGTCACTTGGTCCGAGTCCGAGTCCGAGTCACGAGTCACTTGGTCCAAGTCCGAGTCCGAGTCACGAGTCACTTGTTTAAATATTGATGGCAAACCAAATGTTGTAAAATAAGCATTGGAAATGACAAAATAAAACACATTTAATTTAAACAAAGTTCTGTACCTGCAGTTACAATTTTATTTGAGGTTTAACTCCTTGCCCCTTATCCAGAATATCTTTTAAGGATTTAAAATGATTTTTTTTCTCTTCAAAATAACCAATTATGTACTGATTTATTTATTTCAGAAAGGTTAATAGCCAACAAATTTAAAGAAACTTTCTCTAAACCATAAACCTTGTTGGCTACCTACCTTTCTGAAATAAATAAATTAGTATATAATTGGTTATTTTGAAGAGAAAAAAATCATTTTAAATCCTTAAATTCTTAAAAACTTAATCCTTAAAGACACTGGACACCTTTGGTAATTGTCAAAGAAACGATACGGGGCGGAACGGCGGATGCCATGATTAAAAAAGTTTCCTGACCAAGCTTCGCGTGTGCGTGTTGACCATGTGTGGAAACTGGTTCAAATAACACACAGCCATCACAGTGCAATAATGCAAGCAGTGTTTTACAGGTACCAGACATGCCATTTCCCTGGTAATATGCACAATTGCTTCACGCAAGCAGTGGCTATGGTGTTAACGTTGACAGATAACCAGCATTAATATTGGTGTCGTGCATCTCAGTGTTATTGTGCGTATTGAACATACGAATCGAACATACACGCGCTGTATGTACAGTGCCATCTACTACACAATACTACTACAATAATCACGAACACTATTACTCGCAACACCATACTACAGTGTACTTCTTGTGCTAAGACGTTAATATTCCTCCATCCATGTGCACTCCGGGAATGACAATCGGATCATCGGAATCGTTTTTAATATTGAAAAAAGGTATTGTTTGTGAAAATACGTGACCCGCAAGTCACGAGTCCTCGGGGACAAGTCCGAGTCACGATAGTCGAGTCCGAGTCCGAGTCCGAGTCTTTTGCAGACGTGACTCGAGTCAAGTCCGAGTCACCGAAATTGGGACTCGAGACGGACTCGAGTCCGAGTCCTGGACTCGAGTCATACAACACTGCTACTCTGTAATACCGAATAACTGCCCAAGCTTAGTCACAGTACATGGCCGGAAAACCAAACTACATGTATTGCGATTTTGATGTACACAACGCACACAGTCACAGACATTCGCTCCGAACCAGGGACAGCAACACACAAGAACGTGTCGCATCATTTCCAATGAATTGGTTGGTAGTCTTTGTTATCTTGTTACTTTGCATGAAGGCAAAGGCAAGAGCCTTTGTACGCTCCCGGGAGCTTTCATAACAATGCGATAGAATGAGAGCATGCCATTCATCAGAGAATTCAAGTATTAAGTGCATTAACCCTTTCAGTCCCATATACTTTGTACACAGCTAACCCCCATATCCCGCATACTTTTCAAACACATACTTTTATTGTGTGTTTTCATTAAAAAAATCATTAAAAAATTACCATAAAGTATTTTGTTACAATATTTTGGGATAATGTTTATCGGGTATTTGTCTTTATTTCTGGATAGGTTTCGTTGACCTCTGTGACCTCATTGACCTTTAACTTCCTGCGAAAGCGGAAGTTGTAAACAAAATATAAATGCTTTTAAATTTTTGTCATTTTGGCTTATGTTTTTCAGTATTAGTTTCGATATAATACAAAAAATTATAGTTTACATGCAATACAAGTTTTATGACATTATTGTAGCTTGGTGTGTCGATAAATTCTGTAGCTAGAACGGTTTTCCTTTGCGTTGTTGTTCATGATCTCTGGCCACGTACGCATATGCTGATGGCGGCCGCCATCTTGAAACTTTGTTTACTTTCGTTCAGATGAACTACTCAAACTTTGACGAAGTTATTAAATGGTTTAAGCTCTGATCAACTGCCAGAAAATCTATGTATGGACATTTCTAAAGACATCTGCAATACTGTGGACATTTCTAAGGCCAAAGAATCTGTGAAAATTTGGAAACAAAAATAGCAAAAAAACAGAGGGCCACACGGCTATGTCGTGCATCGCTCGTGACACATGTGTGGAAATGCAAACTTGTTATGTGTGTACAGTTCCGCAAACGATAGAAAATACTTCCAAAAACCAATCAAAACAACACATTTTTCTGATTAATATTAAATATACACACCTGAATTAATAGTATAGTATTTGCTAAGTCACTAGTAGTCAAGAAAGGAAATCACAGAGGGAAAACGAGCTACATTTTGAAGAAAATCTGTACGTCAATTTTTTTTCGCTTTGGACTTCGCGCAGACTCAACCATGGAACGGAAGGTGTAAAAAGTCCCGGATGCAGTCTGCTATACCTCTCTAAACTATACCAACAGAGGGCGAATTTCATCGTGTAGTTGGTGCTGTATTTTTGTTTTCATAGTGCATTTGGTGCGAGCGTGACAGCAGTTATTGTGCGGCGACTGCGCAACCCGGGATATCCCGGGAGCGGGATCTGAGTGCGCGCTACGTAAACCGGGATATCCCGGGTGCGGGACTGAAAGGGATAAACGATAAAAATAAAACAACTTGTGTAAATTATTTGATAATTTATTAATTTTTGATTTGATCAGTGCATGCTCTCTATAAAGTAAATCCCTAAATGTTGCCACCGGTGCACACACAAAATCTGTATACAACATAACTTGCTGTGGTTCGCACGTGATCAGCATGGTTGGCGGCACAGTACACAGTTCGTCGAAAATTTTAGCTTCAGTGTTCTCCACAAAAGTTTAAGGCCGCCCTGCCAAAGAAGTGGCCGCCCTGCTAAAATAATTGGCCGCCCTGCCAAAAAATGACAAATCACGGAACGAAAGCAACTTAAATGGCAGCGCCGAAGCTTCCTTCACACACAGACTATTTTTCGCCCTCACTTAATACGATCAAACGAGTAGCCGACGAGCCATGGCCAACTTCTAAACCGCAGCATTGAATTGCGATCGTTCATTTCAGTATACAACGTACACTATGCACGATGCACGATGCACGACGCACATACATGTAACCACATGGTTCTGACTGCCGAGTGTCCACCGCACGTGCATCGGCCCGGGCCCCACAATGTGTATACATGTAGTCTGCAACAGCAGGGTCCAAAGTCCAAGCTAACCAGCATTCCGCACGCTGTGATTGGCCGTTGATGGCCGCTGTAATTACCATATTCATAAGAGAGCTTGGCTAGTCTCCAACGCAGTACACGTTCACGGGCCAAGTAAAGAATTGCCGCACGCCTGCAGATTGGTACAACATGTACAGCCTTGGATTAAGGCTGTTCAAACAACAACAACCTTTGCCGATGAGGGCGATGCGGGGCAAAGTTCATGGAATTTCCTCAACTTGCGTTGTCGACCGGTCGTTGAATTAATCTCGATGATTTTATTCCAAACGAAGTTCTAAACAACCGATCCTAAAAAAATGAATCCATGAAAATGATTGTTGATGGAAAAAGTATTATTTAGGGCAGAAATTAGGGGATAAGATCGTCCAAAAATGAAATTTTTTAAACATTTCTTTACAACGCATAGCCAGCTTTCTAAAAATAATAAAACCCCACACTGTGCGGCATATCCTGTGTGTATGTTTTCGGCGCGGCGCACAAAGCAAAATGTATAACAAATTGTTGGTTTGAATTAGTTGTAGTAGTTTTACAATGAGGTTGTTTGGACCGAAATAGATGTCAATCATTCTCCTTAGATAGTGTCGGGGCTAGGGGGTTAATAACATTATTTTTACGAAAAGGAATATCTCAAATGTCATATACCAACGGGCGCCATTTTGATGACGTCATATCTACGGGCGCCATTTTGATGACGTCATGCCGCCCTCCCCCAAAAAAAGGTCTGTGGAGAACACTGAGCTTGTAACCTAAAAACTGCACAATGCTGTAGGTTATAATTAAATCAAATGCAGGAAGCCCTAGATGAACAAGTGGGTTAATTCCAGTTTAAATGTAAGACTGGTCAGTCAATCCACTTGAAGTAAGCTTACCATGGATCTGTGCATGGCAATTGTTTCCTGTTGATAAGTGTACTCTGGGTATTCCCCTTGTGTGTGTTGCAATGAACTTGATTGGCAATACAGGGGTGTGTTTCTCATTTTGTGTAGAGCAGTTGTTTCAGTAAGTTGATTATTTATTGTAGATGAATTTATTTGGTAGATTGATCACCTTCTTGACACCTTCCTTTTGTTTTCTCCTCCCCACAGAGCTAGAAGCTCAACTTCCCCACCATGGCAGATCAGCAGTCTAGCGGCCGGGCCCGTGGACGTTCCCGAGGACGTGGGCGTGCCTCCACGGGACAGCAGCAAGCCCAACCCCGACGCCCCGGTGAGCCGGTACCTGCCCCGCGAATGCCCCCAGCTGAACCGGACCCATTGCCCACCCCTGGGAGAGGCCGGGCTCGGGGAGGATCATCCCAAGTCCCTGGATCAGGGGGTATGTTTTGAAAACGGATCTTACACAACTGTTTTGGATTCATCTGTGCAAATCTGTCAGAATCAATGGCCGAGTGGTCTAGTGCATCGGACTAAAAATTTGATGGCTGAATCCTCAGACAGGGTTTGCCCTCAACTGTTTCAATGATTGGCCCCGGGGGACCAGTCAACTTGTCATTTCAATAGTCCGCCAGCGTTTTCACTGGTCAATTTAAATTTTGTATGGTACTTGAGCTTGAAACCATACGAAGGATCATTGTACAGTCAGTGGTTTAATAATAGCATTGGAAGCAATGAGCTAGCCAGCAGGACCGCTTGGACAGAATTTGGACTTGTCCTCAAGAGTTAACAACTGGCATTTGGCCAGCGGACCACTGTTAAGGGAGAACGCTTTCAGAGTGTGGGCTCAGTTCCCAGTCGTGACACTTATGTCCTGGAGCATGGCATTTAACCATAATGGTTTATAAAGGGTATCGTGAGAGGGCTGAGACAGTATTGTGTTGGATTAACATAAGCAGCCTTGGTTGTATGCTCTCCAGGGAGTTGAGGAATGGTCTAAGGATGCCTGATGACAGTGTTTTAGCTAGCGAGCCGTGCAGCCGTGTTTTGCACGGCCAGTTTTCTGAAAACACGGCCCATTTTTTCAAGCACGGCTTGGTGGCTGTAATCCAGGCCGTGCACTGCTTTTGTCTAAAATCTATAAAATATGTGCTGTAATATTTCCCATTTTAAAACAACCATAAGAAAAATGTATTGAAAAAAATAAATAATATAAAAGAAAGAAAGACAGAAAACCATTGTCGACTCCGATCCCCCCAAGACGCAAGTCCCTGCATGTGAAATTTAAACGGGTACCTTGGGTTTTGTAAGTATTATTTATGTGGATCCGTAGCACCCCGTGGCAGAATGAACAGAGGGAACCATACCTTTCCTTCATGTAAGTAAACTTCCACGGTCTTTGTTATACGACGAAACACAGAGGGAATTCGGAAAGATGAAGTCGAAGAAACGCGAAAAAAAACAGTTTTATCTCATACAAACCGCTGGGATAAAACACTGAATTAACATCCAGATTCCATGAAAACAGAACACCTTACATTTTGGAGAGTTTTTTTTATCACTGGTTCCGACTCAATTAATTCATGTTTTCGATCTCCACGATCGGACGATGCGATCTCTAAAAGCTGTTGCCTCGATTTTTAATTCCGATTCGTTCAATGACATCGCTACACAACCATACACGTTACATAAACACATGTATTTTTCAGTGCACCTGACGTTTCCCAACCTGGTGATTTCTCACCGAGGGAATTTCCCCTGCAGGTTCGTAACCACTGCAACTCGCCGTTCCTTCGGCCCCTAACGATAAAGTATACCGCACAAGGAACGGTAGCGGCGGATAGAACATCCGCGGGATCGAGGTGGTAGATACTACTTTGGGATGGCAGCACTGCGCAAAGCATTACGTCATAAATATTCACACCATTTGGCCAATTGGAAAGCGGTCAATCGGAAAGCAGCCAATCAGCCTGCGCCAAGCGTGTTCGTCGGCCTGTGTCTTATTTCAGCGATTCTCTCGATGAAGAGAGACCACCATGGCTAGATGGGAAGACGTAAACTGACAAGTCAGTTTCCTTCCCTATGTTCATTAAATCCGCAATCTTTTTTTTTTTTGCACATTCAAGATTCGTACTGTGAATTTGAAAATGCGGCATCCAAACCCAATAGGGTTGAGCGGATCGGCACCGGCACCATCAACGTCTTCCTTTTAAATAAAATATCACGATAATCACGATAATTTGACATATCCAAAACCGATGTCGATATCGTATCGTAACGTGGAGAAACTCATTTAGGTCGGGCGACATTAAGGGCTCGGGCTACATTTAGGTGCCGCACAACCGATCGTGTGTTTCGCACGTGCGCTGTTCAATACATAGACTTGACATAGTCCCTGCTGTTATGGCATGGTTGCATTGAAACATAAAAAAAGATCTCTCTCTCTCTCTCGAAAAATTCAAACATGTTAAAATAATTGGACTATACAAAACATTTTATTTAGAACATTAAAAACAGCAACCAACCATTTTTAGGTAGTCTTCAATTTGCAAAAAGATTAAAATAAATTGTGAAATTTAAGGACATAAAAGTGTAGGCAGTAAACTTGTAGTTGTAGACAATAATATGGGATTACAAATATATTAGTTTTTTAACTCTTGCTTTTAAATGAGATTGATATTCCAAACAAATTCTTATCTGGCATGTCTGAACAGGGTTTAAATGAGCCAACTAAACTCAACAATTACAGAGGAAATACTTTTAAGTTGTGTGTGTATAATTTCTTGCCATTTTACATTTTAAAGCCAAGGCTTTAAAATATGAAGTAAAAACAATGAAGCCTTGCCTATCATTGAAAATTTGTGTTGATTGGTAATCACAGGTTTGTTATCGAAATAAACAAACGCGAGTTGCCTGTACCTACATACACTGAGTAATGTCTCATTTAAAAAAAAAATTGTGGTCTGTGCTCTGTGTGGATTTTTGGTGAAAAAAAGTTGCACACCCTGTTTTTTGATTTGCACACCCACTTTTCAAATCCTAGCTAAAACACTGCCTGATGAACTGGGATAATTATAAATGCTGTAGTGCACCACAGTCTAGCTACACATGTACTTTTCATTAAAAAAAACTTTTTTATGAGATATCGCCCAACTCACAAGGCCGGACGGCCACTTAAAGGTGAGGGCTACACCTAACTGATTTGGGCTGTCAACCCAGATCAACTGTCACCAGGGGCACGTTGCCACCTACTCCTGGGGCTGAAACGGGGTCACCCCCTTCACAGTCCGTATTAAAGGATGTAGGCAAGGTTATCATCCACTAGGAGCCTGGTTGGCAGAGCAGAGTGCACTTCCTTCCCCACTTTTTACGAAGCAATTATGGTCAAGTGCCTTGCTCAAGAACACAAGTGTCATTACCAGGATTCGAACCCACACTCTGCTGTGCTGACATCACCAGAGCTTGGGTCCGATGAACTAAACCGCTCGGCCACGACACGCAATATGCGAACCAAGTAGTATTTTTTATTATATTGACCTTAAACATTTTGGGTTTTTTCCTATTCAGCACCAGTGGTTTCAGAGGGGCCAAAAGAGCCACCTACCGGCCAGATGGCCGCACTAAGCATGGGTGCAGCAGGCGAAGGAGGATTGGGTGGAGTCAGCAGGCGGAGTCAGCAATCACGCCCAACATACGGTGATCCAAAGACTCGCCCAAAGCACGTCATCAGCAAAGAAGGTGTTGTAGTACACTAAAATAAACATTGAGAGTTTTTGTTCCCAATTTTTGTTACTATTTTCATGAAGGGACAGGCAGGCATGTTAAAAATCACGCTTTTTACATTTTGTAGTTTTTTTAGTTGCCTTTTAATAAGATTTTAAGCCACTCTTAGGCAATTAGGTCAAATTGAATTTGCATTTTCACAAAGAGATGGGCTTGTCAGCATGTGCATATGTGACATGCCCACCCTTGACAATGTAAAAACATACAATATGTATGCATAACTAGGTCATCATGATTAGTTGAAATTGGTGTTTTTGGAAAGGGAATCGCAAAAGCAATCCAAATCTGCCATTATTTTTCATGTAGGAACATGTTGAGGCTTGATGACCTTTTGACCTTGAATTTTGACCTTGTGTATCACGTGATCTGGAGATGAACTTCAGTGAAAATTGACCCCCATATGTTTCCTCCATAATATCAAACAAAATTGAGATATGATATTATTTTTTTGTTTTCAAGCTCTTCTCAAAGTTCTGACAGCCTATTGCAGGGCTTGAATTTGACACTGGACCACAGGCCCGAGGCCAGTAGTTTTAAGTGGTGGGCCAGTAAACTCATGACTGGACAAGTCCAGCAGTCTTGTGTTTTTCAGTTGAATGAATAATAGAACCACACTGTGTAACATCTTAAACAAAAACAAGCTATGTTCAAATCTTGAGTCTGATAAACACCTTTCAATTCTACTGAATAATGAAGTACATGTATGTAATACCCATAAAGACAAATGAGATAATTCTTCTCTTATACAGTATATTGTAGTTCTTGTTCAAAATAAAAAACAGTCTGCATGTTAAGCTATTCTGGTCTTGTAAAAACAATTCTGGTCCAGGAAACAATTTTGAGCAACAAGCCCTTCGGTCTTGTGTATTTTCCCCCAAATTTCAAGCCCTGTATTGTTGCTGAAAAAGGGGTACGTTGTGTGCCTGGAAGAAGCGCATAGAGCCATGCACCCTTCTTCCACGCCCTCGATGACGTGAAATGAGATGACAAGGAGGGAAATAATAGTGCATTTTTAGAAAGATGGTGTTTGTCGACAAAAGTCATTTTCAAATAAATTATGAGGGCATAACCAGCGTGTGATGCTTTAGCTTGAAAAGCAGTAAATAATTTAGAGTTAAAGACTTTTGTGTTTGTTGTTTTTGTTTTATTGAAAAGGATCTTCGGGCACCAAAGTGGATGTCTATACTAACTGCTTTCGGATGAAGGCAGAGGACAGGTGGCTTCTGTACCAGTATCATGTGGACTTCAACCCAATGATTGAGAACCCTAGAGCCCGCCAGGCAATCCTGCGGTTTCACTCGGAGCTCTTGGGTACTCCCCTGGCCTTTGACGGGATGACTCTGTTCTTGTTGAGAAATCTTGAACAACCTGTAAGTGATTTTGTTTTTTTGTTTTTTACTTCGGCCGTGTTCGAATTAGTGGCTTTGGATGTGGCTTGATGATCATGTGAACAGTCGTTGAAGAAAAGAAGACATGTAGCAATGCTTTAGCCATAGCCGCCATTTTTTTTTTTCTTCTTTTTTTTCATTTCTCTGTGGTACTACTTCAGGGTTCTCCCCATGTAAACGCGAGTGTTTCAGGCTGACACACGCAAATTGCAAATTGCGTGCAGTTACATGCAAATGACCTTTTCAGTCAAATATATCAAGACATGAAAATCTCACCTGCTGGTATATTCTAAAGCTACAGCAATGATAAGACCATTTAGAAAAGATCAGCTATATCATTGTCTAATTCTCTGTGCCTGTCTATTAAATATTTTGCTTACTGTAGCCAGTCTTTGCAGCTGCAAACAACTTGAAAAAACTGACCCTTCTTTCAACAAGGAAAACTCTGGGTTTTGTCCTTAATTTTTTTCAGTGACTTCCGATTGGGACCAGTTAGCTAGTCCGCCAGCTATATCACTTGACCTTCCTCATCCTGAGGGTTTCTTGCAACATTGTCATTTGCATTTGACTTGAGTTTGAAACCGTATGAACAATCAGTGTAGTCCGGTGGTTGGCGCTGAGCTTTTGGAAGCAGGGCACTAGCCGGGCAGGACCACTAGCCGGGCAGGACCACGTGGACAGAATTTAGACTGGTCCTCGGAACTTCCATTTGGCATTTGGCCAGCGGACCACTGTTGATGGAGAACGCTGACCCTGCCACCCAAAGTGTTTTTCTCCCCTGACAAAACAAGACATTGAAGTTTAAAAGGAGAGCAAGACGGTTTGAGTCAGCCTCACTACCGTGGGCAGCGTGCTGTATCGATACCTCTGAACAGGGCTCGAATTTGGGGGAAATATCCACAAGACCTCGGGGCTTGTAGCTCAAAATTTTTACTGGACAAGAATTCATTTTACAAGACCAGAATCAGAACAAGCACTAAGAGAAAATCTATCTCATTTGTGTTACGTGTAGTACTTGATACTGAAAGAATTGAAAAATGTTCAACAGTTCAACAGACACGGTCATCATTTGTTCACAAACAAAATGTTACACTTTGAGTTGGCCTATTGGGCCCTATTCTTTAATAGAAAAACACAAGACATCCGGGCTTGTCTGGTTATGAGTTTACTGGCCCAATGCTAAAATCATTGGCCTCGGGCCTGTGGTCCAGTGTTAATTTCAAGCCCTGCTGAAAAACAACGCTGAATTGGCTAACCAAAAGTGGCCGCTCTGCGCACACTCGTTTGAAAAACTTTCAAGTGTTTGAAGGGCGCTTGTATGATGGCGCTTAAGTGCGCGCAAAATGCACGTATTTTTACGCAATCCACTTCAAATGAATGACGTTTTTACATAGTCACCCTAAACTGCATACAGTTAATAGACATATCACGAGATCAAAGAAGAATGTGAGGGAACCGATTGCTCTATGACTTGATACCTCTTTTAATTGGGCGCTCTGTGTACACTTCTAACACAGAATGGATCAACCACAGGACTAGTTAAAATATCCATCATATTTGGACATTTTCAAAGTCACACTTCCAGGGGTTACGATCAAGCAAGGCATTCTGGGTAAAAACGATGCGGCAAGATCGTATGCCACTGGCAATGTGGTCGAGTCTAAATGAACAAAATTTGTATCAATTTGTCGTCCCATTCAGGTGACAAAGTTAGTGACAAAGCGTAAAGATTCTGATGCCACCGTGGAAGTCACAGTGACCCGCACCAACGAGCTGGCTCCAACATCACCAATTTGTATTCAAGTGTACAATATTATCTTCCGCAAGTGAGTTAACTTCCTCTGTTATCCCCCTGCAAGTACTACCATTTTATTGTTCACTTCTACATAAGGGCTTGCAGGAGTTCACTTGTGGGATCTTTTCAACAATGGAACGATGGACCCCACAAGGGAATTCTTTGTTCAAGCTGGACCCCACAAGAGAGTTCTTTTGAAAAGGGATTAATAGAACAAAAATAGCAGGACCCCACAAACCCAATCTGTAAGGTTGTGTGTGTGTTTGAGAGCATGTCTACCCGTTGAAACCGAGGACTTTACAAAAGGGATCTGGGTGTTTGGGCTTTCATGTACAAAACCAGTGGGGACCTCGCTAAAAAACAAAACGATGGGAGAACAAAGAGAAGTCCTCAAATTTACGGGGTTCACAAACATGTGTGGGCATACTCATGGGTCCTTGTGGGGTCCAAAACACAATGGAACAATGGACCCAACAAGGTATTATTATTATTATAATTATTATTATTATTATTATTATCATTATTATTATCATTATCAGAAAACCACTAGTGGCCGTCCCATGTGTGATTTGCCATTATGTAAACGATTTATTTTCTGACAATTTTTGTCTTGCCCGCAGGATCCTAGCCTTTGTTGGAATGGAACAGATTGGCCGTCATTACTACAACCCCAAGACTCCAATAATGATCCAGCAGCATGGGTAAGTTTATTAAGTGCTGCCTAAGTTGTCTTTTAAGAGGAAGCAGGGATGTGATTTCTTCAGGTTTTTCCTTGAAATCCGTTTTTTTTTGTTGTTTTGGGGTGGTTTTTTTTTTTTACACCCCCGCCCAAAAATACCCAAACAAAATTATTTTTCTTTTTAAATTGAGATCAAATTCATAAAAAAATGCAAATAGAGTGCAGAGTAGGGCTTTTAAAACCAAATATAATCGTATATAAGTAGGCTTCGGGCTCGCAATCTTTCGCACTCACAAGCTTTCGGTCCTTGCGCTCGCAGTTCAGGGTTTTTTTTTTTCAACAGCCTGTCACATCCCATATTTACTCATTTTCCAATTTAATTAGAGTCCTCATGTGAGTTGAACGTTAAAATGGTGCAAATTGCCGCTGTATTTGATACCTTCTAGTGCAAAATTTGTCAACATCCAAAACACCTGATGACTCTATTCAGAAAAAATGGGTCGCTACATATTTGTACAGGGATGTTTTTTCTCAAAACTGACTTTTTCGGAGCACAATTTGAAACATGACATTGCATTTCAGATGAAATAATTTTGCAGGATGCTTGTTTGGATAGAATAATTAATTTGGGGTTGAACAGTAAAATTTGCTAGAGCGGGATTTGAACCAACGACCTACAGGTTAACGTGCCGGCGCTCTACCAACTGAGCTATCTACAGATTGTATGTGTTGTGACGTGGTATTTTGGCTTGTAATCTTACTCTGGTAAGCATAATTTTGATGTGCTTAGTAAGTAGGTTTCAGTCTTGATACTTGGTCAACGTGTGGAAAAGCATACCTATAAACATAAACGCAATGACGGGGACATCTGATCCATCTACCTCTTCACAGGTTGCAAATGTGGCCTGGGTTTATCACCTCCATACTTCAGTACGAGAAGGATGTCCTGCTGATGGCGGACGTCTCCCACAAGATCCTACGCTTGGACACTGTGCTGGACCTGATGACCGATCTGTACAACAAGAAGCCCAATACATTCCAGGACGAGGTCACTCGGCTCCTTATTGGAGAAATTGTCCTCACGAGGTAAGACAAGTGCACCTTTCAGAATCAGAATTCAACTGGATATTCAACACCAGTGCGATTTGGGACTCTTTTTCAGTACATCGCTGCAAAATATAGGGGGTGCATTCGGACCCAAATTGATTACCTGCAGCCTGTCTCACGTGTGGAATTGGGGAGTTGTGGAATTTTGTGGAACGCACACATGGGAATTAAATATCTCCAATAATTAATTGCAAAAAAGTGTGGTAGGGGAAACAGACTCAACTGCAGGACTTGCTCAGTTGTTAGGTTACGGGCTAAATAAACATTTTAAAATGGATTTAAAGCTAGATGTAATTTTATGGCTGTGCTCACCGCTGAATTCTGCACTTGCGATCATCCTTCTTTGCTTACAGGGCATCCCTGTGCTAGCTGTGTAAGCGAAGAATGCCTAGTAATGTGGAGTAGTCATGCGCACAACAAGCAAACATTCCCTGCTAACACGCGAAATATGCTTGATGTAAGCACGGAATTCCATGTTACCTTAAGCGCCGATTCTTTGCTAACGGTAAGCAGAGCCATGAAATTTGGCCACGGTGTGCTTGGAATGGAGGGTTAGTTGTTACCATTGATGATGCTAGTGGGGGGATTAGGGTCCAATGTTCAAAGCTGTTGTGCAGTAATTTACACCCTGCTGGTTTCATTTGGCTTTCAATTTTCAGCTACAACAACAAGACATACCGTGTCGATGACATTGACTGGAGCAAGAACCCGTCCCACACCTTTGCCAAGTTTGACGGCACCCAAATAAGCTATGCACAGTACTACCTGGATGCATACGAGCGCAAAATTGTGGACATGACCCAGCCCCTTCTGATCAGCCGTCCAAAGAAGAAGGTAAAAATTCCCGGGCTTTTTTACTTCTTTAAACAAACAAAATCATTTTTTATGAAAGCAAGAAATAAGGCGAACCTTTCAGGTGGTAACTTGCTTCCTCGAAGCAATTTTGTTCTTGCCAGGGAAGTTTTTGCTACGTAAAGAAATCTGACCCTTTTTAAAGAAATTTTCTTTTAATGCTACTCCTTTGGTGTATTTACTTAAACATTGAATGTTAGCTTCCTTTGAAAGTTATTTAACGGTAAGGTCATAGATTGGTAAATACTCCAAAACTTAATGACCATAAAAACTTACTTGGTGAGAAGCACTGCAGCTTTTGATGGTAAAAACTATTTTGAGAACTGATTTCCTTTGAATAAAATGGTGCCAATATCTTTTTAAGACATTTTAATCTGAGAAACGATTCATAGGATGAATAGATTCTTAGTTTTCTGAGGGTTGGTGTCTGTTTCGGAAAGCTGCAGCCAGAGATGTGGTTGGTCCTAGCTGTCTCCTCGCTAAACCTGGATGGATGTGACGTTCATTTAAAAACACAGTTTTCTCAGCAAGTAGTGACTGTATTTAGCTGAAACTTCCACAACTTCTTTATAATGTTGCCTATAACTCAACGCTACGTTGGCAAAAACCAATCTATGTCATACCTTTAATTAATCTTTTTAAATTTTGTATTAAACATTTTTATAGCCTAACATTTCGACCCTTGCAGAGTCTTTCTAAAGAGGCAAACATTTACAAGATCATAGATTTGAATTTTATTAGATTTTTTCCCCTAACACCGATGTGCATTAAGCACTGTATACTCAGTGCTCTCCCGAGCTCTGTGCAATAAATCCATTATTTCACAGAGTTCGGGAGAGCACTCAGTATACAGTGCTTAATACACGGGGAAAAAATCTAATAAAATTCTTTATCCCCGATGTAATTGTTAACATTTATTAAATCATAGATTTGTTAAGACACAAGTATTTGCCTGAGTGTAGAATGCTGTGCCTTGCAGAAACAGACAACCAGCTGAATCGTCTTGTATTGCATCTTGATTTGAGGCAGTTCCTTGGCAAGTGTTGCCCTTTGGAAAGACCCTGCAAGGGTAAAAAAAATGTCAGCAGCGGTCTCCCTTAACAGTGGTCCGCTGGCCAAATGCCAGTCAAAACACATGAGGACCAGTCAGAGTTCTCTCTAAGTAATAATAGTAATAATAATGACGTTTTCTATAGTGCCGGTATCCACAAAAGTGCTCATGGCGCTTGCTCCAAAAAATAAATTCCTCTGTGGATGTCTTCCAGTGCTGCACAAGCAAGAAAGGGTGAAAATGGGATGCTGCCTAATATAAAAAACAGCAGCAGAATAAGCAGTAATCCCAATCTCCGCGAAATTAGGAAAAATGTTCCTTAAAAAGATGTGTTTTCAAGGCTGTTTTGAAATTGTCTGTTGTCTGGATGGCTCTGATGGAATTTGGTGGACCGTTCTAGACCTTCCCAGCAGCTACCTGAAAAGAACGGGATCCCCGTGAATTGTTCACAGCATATTCCACAAGGAGGAGTTTGTCAGCTGTGGTCCGGAAAAGCATCCTTATTTCATTTGAAATATGGACCACTGAAAGAGCTAATGGACCAGTGAAACAGTCACTAAAACAATTTAAGGACCAACTCTAGTCAGGGCCAGGCTATTAAAAAATCCTTTGGCATTGTTTAAAGTCTCGTTATTTCTTCTCCTTTTGGCATTTGACCTTGCAACTTCTTCTCCTTTTGGCATTTGACCTTGCAACATCTCAACAAACGCACAAAAACCCTAAAGAAACTCTGAATATTTCTTTAGGACGAGCGTCGTGGAATGACCGGTCCGATACATCTCATCCCGGAGCTGTGCATGCTGACCGGCCTGAGCGATGCCGTACGCAGCGACTTCCACGTCATGAAGGACATTGCTACTCACACGCGTATTTCCCCTGCGGATCGTGTGAAAACTCTCCGCTCTTTCATCACTGGCTTCCCCAAGTAAGTTCTGTCTGATGCTCTTATCCAATTTTAAATAATTTTTGATGCATTGCATGGTGAGGTATCAATGTGTATTCGGTTTGCGGTAACACCATGTTTAATATCTACTTTGCTGTGTAGAATTGTTCTTTATAAACTAGGTCTTGCTTTTTTCTACTGCTGCGAAGTAGATTTCGGAAATTCGCGAGACTACTTAGCTCTCAAAAGAACTATTTTGCTAATTAACTACTACCTGGGCCCAATTTCTTAGAGCTGCTTAAGCACAAAAAGTAGCTAAGCACAACAAAATTATGCTTACCAGAATAAGGTTACCAGCCAAACTACCATGTCACATGCACTATTTGTGACTGGTAGCCTGCCAATTTTTGCTTAGCAAAATTTGTAAGCAAAATTGGCTGCTTAAGCAGCTGTATGAAATTGGGCCCTGGGCGGATAGTTGGAAATCGGCCGAGTACATTATTCCTGGAGGCAAACTGAAATAAAGAAAGGGACGTAAAGGACTCTCAATACTGGCAGCTACCGCTTGGGTAGTTAGAAACCCAAAAGTAGTTTTGAAGTGTAAAATTCAAGCACAGGAGTTTGGAAGGAGATGGATGACGCATCAGATTTGACTTTTTATAGTGTGCAGATACCCTGGAAGCATGTGGTTTCCATTGGTAGCGACATACCAGTTGTCTGTGAATCTGCTAGTGTTTTAGGGGGTTTCACTCAAGACCAAGAGGAGACCAGTTATTTTCAGGTTTTGGAGTGTTTTTTTTTTTTTTTCTTTTATAGTTATTTGTTTTTGTGTACAACCACACCTCTGCTTTGAATGAAATTGTGATTTCTTACCAACACAGGAACAAGGAAGCGAAGCAGTACTGTGATAAATGGAAGATCTCCTTCGAGCCTGAACCAGTTAAAATCACAGCTCGTGTGCTTCCAGCGGAGACTATTCAACAAGGGAAGGTCATGGTGAGTTCTGTCTTATAGTCTGTAAGTCTCATGACAATAAGGTCACCACTGAGCTTCTGGGCACCTTTGAGCCGTCAGGTGTGGGAGATTAATGGGGGTGCAATTTTGAGTTTGTTGTTTTGGGGTTTTGTTTTGTTTTGGGGGTTTTTTTTCGCATCACTTTTTTCCACCCCCAAAAACATATTGGTGGAATGGTAACATTTACATGTAGTACTAACGATGTAATATTAAAATTAAAATAAAATTGCGAATTTACGTGGACTGTGTTATGCATGCCGTGTCGGCTGTTATAAACAAACGGGTAATTTTTTAAATCGGGATATAAGTGCTTTGTTGCTAAGCGCGAAAACTGACCTTGTGTCGCATGGATTTATGTGACGTTGCCTAAAGTCGCACAGGTAATGACACCCTAGTTTTGCACGGTTTGGGTACCGTACTACTACTCAATGTAGTGGCTTGCTCGAGTGTGTACGTGAAGGTTCACAGCAATAGCCTTTTCTTGCATGTTCTTTATGGTCAAACTTGAAGCAGAAAGTAAGTTTGGCTTTAAAAGAAAATTTGTGGTTTTGGGGGGGTTTTTTGGGAGTGTTTTCAACTATTTTTTTTTCAATTATTTTTAGGACACTTGGTGCACTGGACTTGATTGAAATTTAATTTTTGAATGTTTTACGTCCTAAATTAATAAGCAATCAAGTGAGAAAGGTTCATGTTAGTTGGTGAAACCGAAATAAAAAAGCAAGACAGACGATTTCTCGTTTTCACAAAGTGACACATTCCAATGTAACACAGCACTACATGTGTGTCACTCGGTAAATAAAAAATCGTGTGGTCCACCTCTACACCTTCAAGGGTTGTGAATGGGGTTTTTTTTGGTTTATTTCCTTCACATTTGTGTTTGGTGCGCGCCATGCGTTACAATGGTTAATGGAACATTGGTGTCAGTTTGTGAAAACAAAAATTGTCACTTTCGTACAAAGGATACAATGCATTATTATTATTATACAAAGCATCGTCATTTCAAAAGTAAAAATCTTTAAGCTGTGAAACTCCAAATTGTGAAACTTCAAATTGTGAAACTTCAAATTGTAGGCCTTGAGGAATGTTGTTTAAATATGTGTTACAAAAAAAAGATGGGTTTGTACACAAGATGTCAATTTATGATGTCAGTGACGCTTTGTTTAAACATAACTGAATGATGATACTTGCAATGCGTAATATCTGAACGCTGGCCACAGTGCATGGAAATGTGCACCGCCTAATAATAGTGGCATCAATGGTCACTTGGGTCCATGTTGAGTAAACCCTGTTTGTTCTCCTGGTTGCACATAGATTAACTACAAGCCAGCCGATGCTGAATGGAGCCGAGAGCTACGTGGGAACAAACTGACAACCACGGTCAATCTTAACGACTGGATGCTCGTCTACACGAGCAGAGACCAAGGCAATGCCATGGACTTCAAACAGACCCTCCCTAGAGTGGCCGGTCCGATGGGGATCACCGTCAGAGATCCGAAAATGTAAGAGTTCTGACCCACTAAGCAGAGCTGCCAACTCTCCCCCGGATTCTGCCGAAAGTGCCCTGAAAATTAAACCGATCTTTCCATTACCTGATCTGACAATCTCACTGATCATGGAAACTCTTTCCCTATTATGTTGAATGGAATTCTAAACATCTCTCTGATTGTTGTACAAAATCTCCCTGATTGCAAGATGCAAATGGTGGCAGCTCTGCACTAGGCTATGCAAAGTAGGTTAACATTTTTGGGGATCCTTTCCACGTAAATGCTATAATCCTTCTTTCCCTAGGCCTTTGTTACCCATTGGTGACCTCAATCCTTCAATATCCTCCTCTCCTGTCACTCCACACCAAATCGGTGTTGAATCTGCGCAAAACTTGCATGGTTGTTTTGCACTGTCATTGGATATGGGGACGGCAGTGTTTGTAAACAATTCATTTTTTCTCAAGTCAAGTTGCAAGTCATCTTTGCTCAAGTCAAGTCAAAGTCACAAGTCACTTTTTGATCCAGTCAAGTCACAAGTCACATAATGGCTCGAAATAAGCCCACTACTATAATGTTGTTACGAACTTAAACACAATAAAAAAAAACTGTTATCCTTATGAAGACTTGATTTTGCCACATTTATTTCACATAATAATTGAATTGTCGTAAAATCAATTCTATTCATAACTCTCAAGTCATTTTTGCGCAAGTTGAGTCAATTTCTTTAGCTCGGGGGTGCCAGTCAAAAGCCATGCAATCGTTAACTGCCGCGTAGCCAGGGGACAGCCAACATGGGGCTGGATAGCCCAGTTGGTAAAGCGCTGGCCATTAATCTGGAAGTGGTTGGTTCAAATCCCGCTCTAGTCATTTTTTCTTTGTTCAATCCCAAATCAACCCAACCAGTTTCCCTTGTGGTTTATTACTTGATAGCTTTATAATCAATAAGCTTTTAGACTAAAATTAAACAATGATTTTTTTATTTTTTTTTATCCTTACCAATCATTTTTAATGCTTTTAATTATTATTTTGTTTTTAGTAATAAAATTATTTTGCTGTTTTGTTTTGTGTGTGTTTTTTTAAAGGATCACTTTGAGAGACGATCGATCTGACACCTACGTGAATGGGATCAGGAACAACTTGACCAAGTCAACACAGCTGGTAAGTGAAAATTCAATTCGGTTGTACATTAGTGACCTTTAACCCTATTGGGCTGGTTAAATCTACCCAATTTTTCGGACTGCTGTACTATTTCTTAGGGATGGGATATCTAATTGTTTAAATCCTCTTCGAGATTGCCTTAATGGTTAAATGTAGCCAACAGTAAAAAGAAAACCAAGCTCACAGTTTAAAAAAATAATTGAAAAAGTGGGACCTTCCTTTCCTTGAAAATGTTAGCCCCAGTGTGTGTGTGTGTGCAATCATTGAGCAATAACTCAAAAACATGGAATATCAACTCCAAACTTGGTGTGTGGACTGGTCATTGGATCCCCTAGAAGTCTATTGTTTTTGGACCCCCCTTGTCAAATGTCAAGGTCATTATGGCTAAAACGAGAGAAATGTTGTCCAAGCAATTACTCAAGAAGGATTTGGCATATTAACTCCAAACTTGGTGTATGGATTGGCCTTGGGTTCCAATGTCAAAATGGCATGGTCATCATGGCTAAAACAAAAGAATTGTGGTCCAAGAGATAACTCAAGAATAGGATTAATCTCAGCAGGATTTTGTGTTTTGTCAACACACCATTCTTATTTCTTTCTTTTTAAAATCTACCATCAAAATTGGTCAGAAAAATATTTTCATCGGACTTCTGCCCACAGCTGTCCTGCTGAACGGGTGGTTGGCCAGCCAAAGCCATTCAAAACTCCCCTAGGGCCCCCAGTGGATGGCTGGACAGCTCGCTCGATGAGACACTGGTCCCATTGTTTATCCTTAATCGGAAAGAGTAATTTTGCTGGGAACCAGTAACAAACTGCTGTAACCCGTTTATGCTGTAAGCGGAATATTTTTGCCACAAAAAAATTGAGGACTGCACAACTAATCAGTTGGGAAAGATTGGGTGAAAACCACTGCAAAGACCATTATATTTTAAGGTATTATGGTTAGTAAAGCTTTGGGACTTATGTCTCAACTTATGATTTTGTTTTTCGTTTTGTTGTAAATGTTATCTGTTGTGTGTGCGTTTGATTTAGGTGGTCTGCATCTTGTCCACCAATCGTAAGGATCGTTACGATGCCGTCAAGAAGTTCTGCTGCAATGAGTCACCGGTGCCCAGTCAGTGTATCGTAAGTCGTACGCTCAGCAAGAAGCAAATGTTGATGTCCGTCTGCACCAAGATCTGCATGCAGATCAACTGCAAGCTAGGCGGGGAGCTGTGGTGCGTGGATGTACCGGTAAGTCTAAAACGGCGTAAACGCTGTACCGCCCCTCTTGCATCGATGCCGCATCGTCAATTTTGTTCAAGATGATCTTCAAAAGCAGTCAGAACAAGGGTTGATTTGGTATGAACTCAGACCAAAAACACCTATACTTCTGGTCATAGCTCTAGTGCCCTTTGAAATGTTCAAGCACAACCTTTCCCCCCCCCCCCCACATACCTTTCTTATGAAGGATCAGCTGCCTTGCCCTCACAAGAACAAAGTATCAGGCCGGCAATATAACCCCATGCATTGTTCCCGCCGTCAAAGACTAATTTACTCACGGTTTCTTGTATTGTTTTCAGCTGTCCAAAATGATGGTGGTTGGCATAGACTCTTACCATGACTCCTCTTCTAAAGGGCGATCTGTCGGAGGCTTCGTGGCAACCATGAACAAATCTTTGACCAGGTAAACACATGAAACTAGCAAGAGCCAAAACCAATCTTGGGGCCAACAAAGAAATACTGACAAGAATGGGATTTTAGCCCACCACCTCTGGATAAACGTGCCGGCGCTCTACCAACTGAGCTATCTGGCCCCCCGATGTTGGTGGTCTCTTTATTTTGTCAATACCGTTTAGTTGAAGGGTGGGGTGCCAGTCAGAAGCCGTTCAACCTGACTGTATTTTCAAATGGCCACATCTTTCTCAAACACAAGATTGTGTTCATGTATATTTGGTTTGTGGTTACAGCATTTAATATTCTTCTCTTTTGTTTGCTTTGTAGAACTGTTCTTATAAGAACTTTTCCTGCGGTTTATCTACTGCTGCGGAGTAGATTAGTAATAAGGGTAATATTGCATTCAAATAAGAACCTGCCCTTATTCTCGGATCTACTCCATAATAGTAGGTGATAAATAGCTGAAACTAATTTCTCAAAAGAACAATCTGCACTGCAAAGTAGATCCTATCATGTGGTTTTAACCGCAAACCAATCATACATCGATGCCTCACCATGCGATTCCCTCAAAAACACAGCGTTGGTTTTGCACTCACAATAAGCATTAAAAGTTGCTGTAGTTGATGAGCCAATAAAACCTGGGTTTTAGAGTGTATTAGATTCTTGTTAATGTAGTGTTAGCAAAATTTCTTGTGAAATCTCCTGCGTCGTTGCAGCCCAATGAGCACCGCTAATTTGACTGTCATGTTTACTGTTTTAGATACTACTCCCGATGCACATTCCAGCACAGTGGACAGGAGCTCATTGATGGTCTTAAGGTCTGCATGAAAGGTATGGACTTGTGGATAATAAACAGGGTGTAACTTCAAAGAGCTGCGGGTCGCTATTCTGAAAAAATTTGTTCTTTTTAGAGCTTCTGGAGTAATCAATTTCCCCCTTAAAAATAGCGTTGCTTCAATCAAACCCTGACTGGACAGAGGAAAGACAAAGGTGCTTTGTAATAAGCACCGGGATTTGATGTTGTCCTGTGAAAAATTATGAGTTGGCTCTCACCATGATTTGCAGAACCTCGGCCGTGAGCCACAGCTGCCAATCTGCCATGGTATGGTGGAATACAATGGTAAACAATGGTGGCTGCCTGTCCACTCTTGTGTGCCACATTTGTACAACAGGACAAAGGTTTGGAATTCGGGGTTAGTAGTAACTCCCGGAAAAGGGATAATACAAGGCATGTTTTCCAGTACCTGGTGTCCCTTTTCATACAGGTCAAAGGAAGTGTAGTGCGTTAGGTGCCTACCTGTGCACTCTACACAGTGGAAAGTCCAAGTGGATACTTCCGGCAGCCGTTCGGCTGCTAGCAAAAAATTTGAACTTCTGTCAGCCGTGTGGCTTCCAGTAAAAAATTGAGGGCGATAAGAAGTTGTTCTGGTCATAATACACTGTTTGCCAAAATAATGTTCGCCAAAATAATTTTGCTTTCTAGAAAATGCCAAAATGCCTTGTGACATGAACTGAATAGCCGTGAACTGTACAGCCATAGCTGTAGTTGGAAGTCACTGATTCGAACATGGCTTAAACTCCATTATGAACAACAGTGAAGATTTAATAACTTGTGTGTGTGTGTGTGTTTGTTTTTTGTTTTGTTTTGGGGGTTTTTTTTGGGGGGGGGGTATTTTTGCTGAATGGAAGTTCGAACAAGGTTTCGACAGAGTGTTTTTATGAAGGTATTTAAAGGGAGGAAAAGTTCTCAGGAAAACTTGTAGTACACAACTCTCAAGTTGGCAAGCAAGGAGCGTTTAGATTTGGGGGGAAACCAGTCATTTTTCATTTTGCTTTTTCTCCTGTCACTTTGTAGCCGCACTCAATATGTACCATGAAATTAACGGGGCTCTTCCTGAGCGGATAATCATCTATCGGGATGGTGTCGGAGACGGCCAGCTAGCCGCAGTTGTTGAACACGAACTCCCCCAGATTTTAGACACATTGACAGCACTTGGGTCAGACTACGAGTAAGTTTTAATGTACTTTGTTAGTTACTTTTTCAACAGCTGTCTGCTGGCCAAATGCCAGTTAGAAATAGTGGAACAAATGGCGAGTAGATTGCTTCAGTGGCGAGTAGATTGCTTCAGTGGTCGGTAGAATTATTCAGTGGCCAGTAGATTGCTTCAGAGGCCAGTAGATTGCTTCAATGGCTGGTAGATTGCTTCAGTGGTCAGTAAATTGCTTCAGTGGTCAGTAGATTGCTTCAGTGGTCAGTAGAATTATTCAGTGGCCAGTAAATGATCCAGTGGCCAGAAGATTTCTTCAGTGGCCAGTAGATTGCTTCAGTGTTCAGTAGAATGATTTGGTGGACAGTAGAATGATCCAGAGGCCAGTAGAATGATCCAGTGACCAGTAGATTCCTTCAGTGACCAGTAGATTCCTTCAGTGGCCAGTAGATTCCTTCAGTGGTCAGTAGAATTATTCAGTGGCCAGTAAATGATCCAGTGGCCAGAAGATTTCTTCTGTGGCCAGTAGAATGATTTGGTGGACAGTAGAATGATCCAGAGGCCAGTAGGATGATCAAGTGACCAGTAGATTCCTTCAGTGGCCAGTAGATTGCTTCAGTGGCCAGTAGATTGCTTCAGTGGCCAGTAGATTGCTTCAGAGGCCAGTAGATTGCTTCAATGGCTGGTAGATTCTGAAAAATTACATCTTTCTCTAAAACTTCATTTTTTTTCAAAGGGTGTCATTTCTCCCGGTGTTTTATACTAACATCTCTCTGGTGCTCTTTACCATTAGTTTTTGGAGAAATAACCATTATTATTATTTTCTTCTTCTTTATTTTTTTTACGCACAGTCCCAAGGTAGTGGTGATCGTAGTGAAGAAGCGCATCAACAACCGCTTCTTTATGCAAAGCCGATCCGGGCTTTCTAACCCTCCCCCTGGAACTTGCATCGACACTGTGGTGACGAGGCCATACTTGTGAGTATAGCAGAACTGCCTACCTGCCAACTGTCCTCATTTCCAGATTTTAAAACGCCTGAAAACCGGGATGTCCCGATATTAAGGCAAACACGGCAGTCTGATTCAGACATCATCTGAAATAGAGGGTGCTGGAACACAAGCCAGAGGTCGTGGTAAGCTGCTGCAGGTCTAAAGGAGTCCAAATCCAGGCCCTGGCAGGCAAGGGGCCTGGGCAGTTTGACCCTTGACTAGTGCTTGACGGTGTAAACAATTTTGACTGGCGATATATCATCAGGAATTATTGCCACGATAAATCGAAATTGGAAGTACTCGATAGAATTGGATTACAATGAGATAATCAAATGCAGAAAAAACAGCTTTCCAGAGAGGAAATGAGCAAACAAATAAACAAACAAGACATGACTGTAAATGGAAACACTGCCGAGACAAATTTACTTAATGAACACAGAACAGCTTACATTTTTGTGTGCTTTTTATGGCTGAGTCCGACTCAATTGTTTTACCTTATCTTCTTTCAGCTATGACTTCTTCTTGGTCAGTCAGTCCGTCCGCCAAGGCACCGTCACCCCTACTAGTTACAATGTCATCTGGGACACCTGGGGTCTGAAACCAGATCATGTGCAACGACTCACCTACAAACTGACCCATCTCTACTTCAACTGGCCGGTAAGTTTTTCGTCTGTATACACCTTTTCTGGTCCAAGGCAATTGCACCTTTTGTTTGTACATTTGTTTTTAATGTTTGCTTTGTGCATAGACCATGTCACATTGTTTACCAAAGGAGTGATCTTGTACACTCCAGGGCATTTCCAGCAGGCATGACACTGCAACGGTTGAAAATGAAAATGACAATTTTTCATTTTGTAGCATGAGAGTACCACAAAGTTTTTGAATTGAAATCAACAAATCAAAAAAACAGTTGAACAATTTTTTGAAATGTGCCCTCTTTCTTCACATTAAAAGTTGATTTTTGAAATGAAAAATAAACCTTGACATGTTGGTTATTGTTATTAGTGTGATTAGGAATTTATCATGTATTAGGTCCTGAAACTTGTTGCAAATGTTCACAGCTTTGAATGCGTCAGTAATTTACCCCAAAAACCTGATGTGTAAATTGTTTTTAAAATTTTGACACATTTCTCACTTCGAAGAAACGACAACAAACTATACAAATTGAGCTTTTCCACTTATGTCTACTAACATGAACTTCTGTGTAGTTATCTGACATTTTCAGACTTAAAAAATAAGATTTAAAAAAAGATAACGCACATCAGCATTAAAATTGCTCTCTCTCTCTCTTGCACCCACCAGGGTACAATTCGGGTACCAGCGCCTTGCCTGTATGCCCACAAGCTCTCCTTCTTGGTCGGCCAGAGTCTCCACAAGGCACCCCATCTAGACCTCGCTGATAGACTCTACTTCCTATAGCGGGGGGGTGGGGTAAGTACCACGCAGAGAACCCACCGACACGCAGGCGTCTGAAACACAATACCTCAGAAGTCCTGTTTTATGGAAAGTTGGAAACATTCAATCTACGAAGCAAGATTGTCGGGGGACATCCTTGCAGCTGATTAGAAGCATTGAAGTAGGCTTTGGTTGGTTGATTAAAAGTAACTCAATGCACAGAGGAGTGTTCCGTTTAGATTTCGTCATAGCTATTACTGGTGTACGCCTCGTCAGTGTTATTCTATCCCACCCTAAAGAGAAGGATGCACCCCCCCCCCTTAGATCCAGGTTTTACCTCGACCCTAAAGTGACCTTTTTGATTATAAATTTGTGTTTCTATATTCTCTCGTTAGTTCATCCAAGAGAGAGATGCAATATTGTTTTTGGTTAGTTTATAACAGTCGGTCTTTCATGAGCTTGTTGGAGCAAGCCTGGAGTTTCACCTTGTTCCACAGAGTTGTCTTGGCCTCGTTTTGTTCCCTTTTTTAAAACTTTGTTTTATTGCTTCCCCCCCCCCCCAAAAAAAAGGGGGGGTTCATTCGACATTCAAACTTTTTTTTTGAGACAGAAATTCCATGCGTTGATGAAAACCGTTCAAAGCAAAGTGCTGTTTTATGATGACATTGCTGCAAAACTCTAATGTTTGTATTTCTCAATAGGGTTGGGTTTTGGGGTTAGGGTAAGGGGAAAATAGCCTCTAATGTTTAGACATATCATCACATCGATATCATGACTGATGTTTTTCGGGTTTCTTTGCTTTTAACTCCACTTTCCTTTTTGCCAAGAGCTGTCTGATTTTAGTGTGAGGCTTCCACACATAAAGTTTTTGGGGAACCTTTGAAAGTTGCTTGTTAGTGTCAAAAGGGAAGAGAGAAACTTTTGTTGGAAGTCTGTCGAAGGGAAACTTTTGCTTGAATGCCAATAAGAAGAAAAAGAAAAACTTCTTCATTTTTTTGTTTTGGAAATTTATTGGTGGAATACGCCAGGAAACAAATTGTTGTTTTTTTCACTTAACATTCTCTGCGTCAAACTGCAGTACCGTTCTTTCGTGAATTTGTTTCACCAGTACTTGAGGGGGAAAAAAGTTCTCTTGAAAATTTTACATCTAGTTTTTAAGAAGGTTGTGCAAGTATTTTTCCACAAAAGAAATCTGTTGAATACTTTAATAATTATTTTTTAAAAAGTGATATTTTTGGTAGGACAATTTTAATAAGAAAGTTACGCGCACCGTTTTTTTGCGAAATAGTTTTGATGCCAATTGAAAGTTGTTAAAGTGTTCTGCGTTTCTGTGGGTTTTTTTTTTTCAGATCAAACCTGTTCTAGATGTTATTGTTCAAATGTTTGCCATTAAAAGAAAGGTGATAACCAGTTAATCTTGAATCAATCAATCAGTTAATCCCAAGAAAGTTTCAGAGTTTTCAAAGAGAAGAACTAAGTGTTCAACGTATAGTTGTGGTTAATTTTTCCATCTACAAAGAAAACGCCTCAGTAATGTGCAAAAGACGGAACTTGCTGGTGAACATTTTATTGCAGATTGTTTTTCAAGATGATATTGTTTCCGATCAGCTTTGAAATAGTCATTTGATCCTTAACAAAAAGTTCAGTTGTAACTAACGCTGCACTTTTTGGTGTTTTGTCGGCCAGTTATCTACTTTTTTGCTCTCCTGGTTTGTTTAATTGTGTTTTAGTTTTAAAAAAATAACATGTAGAGCATGATTTTATTTTGTTACTGACTTTATAAAACTTTCTTTCCTTTATCAAACTGCATGAAGTTAGTGTTATTTTACTGTTCTAGTAAACCATACCTGTAAATACGTTTGTAGAAGTGTAGGCTTTTGTTTTTCTTAACACAGTAAGGTTTTTTCCTTTTGCATTTTTTCTCTCTTCAGTATATTATTTTTTAGATATAAATACATAAATCTACTCATCTCCATCCACCTTGTTAAAGAAGAATGCCAAGTTGGCTTGATTTACGAGCTGAAGAGAGCGATCTCATACCGAAACACGGTTCCTGGGCCTTTACTTTATGGGGGCTAAAAGTACCCTAATCTCAAAACAGAAATCCATTTTGAAGTTGAATTTTAAATTGTTTGTTCCCAAGATTCCATGGCCAAAATGGAACACTACATGCAAGTTTAGATATGGGCGATTCAAAGTGCAAATGCACCCTCAACAGTTTACATAGGAGAGGCCAAGTTGGCAGTGTATCATAGGGGAAAAGGTGGACAAGTGTCTGGTCTCTGTGCTGTGCGCGATGACCAGGTTGTGTTTGTTCTTGGTTGGTTTGCAATGCAGAAAAAAAAGCAGCAAGTTCGTATTTTTCTGCTGAGTTGAAGGCATAAATTGGTTTTTGTTCGTAATGCTGGTGAATGTTTTTCACATACTTGTCGGCCATTTCAAGGCGCCTTTGGCTCACTTGGTTGCAACTTGTTGGTTTTTTTTTTCTTTTTCTTTTAGTCAACCACTTTTTGGAAAAATTGCCTCTCCTTAATAAACTGTAGAGGGCAGACTTGTGAATCTTTCGTACTAAGTGATTTCAAAAATGTTCCGTGTAGAGATTTCCAAAGCATTCCATCTGTAGTGTTAGCCATAGGGGTGTCTGGGTGTATTTTGGACACTGTTTTTAATTTAAGCACCATGCTTAATCTGTCATCATGCTTAATTAGGCCCTTTTCCAATCCTCTTTTGTTGTTGTCAACTCTGGCTCGGACTCTGTCAATGTACACTTTCGGTACGGGACTTCAAAGCAGGCAGACGGTGCGGGAGCCCTGAGGCGTGGATTTAAACAAAGCAATAAAATACAGGAGTTATGGCGTCCTATGTGTCCAAATAGGCGGCTGCGGCTAAGGGGCGATGCTCAGGGAAGCCTTAGCTTCCAACTCATCGGTGGCGTCTGCTCTTATTTCTCAGTTTGGGTCATTCGTGTAAATGTAGTCAATAGCTCACTCTGTAATGGTGCCCATGCCAACTATTTTTGTTGTTATAATGATATGACAAGGCTCGCCAAACTGACCCTATAGTGACAACTCACAGGCTGAAGACTGTAGTATAACCAGACTATTTTTGTACAACTAAGTCACTTTTGTGTTTGTTGATTTGTGCTAGGGTATTTTTTTAAAGAGCTTCACTCACTCCTCAAAATTTATGGTAATTTATCGATTTTATATTATTTTAGTACAAACAATAACAGGTTGGTTTTTTATAGTGCCATAAAGATACAATGTCTCACTGCCATTTTACATATGTAATTAACTCGTTGATTGCCGCCTACGAGTATATTCGTAGTAACAGGTGTAACGAATTCTGCCACTACGAGTATACTCGTAGAGAATGAAAGGCTTTTGTATTGTGGATTGAATACACTGGCATCACTGAGAACGCAACAAATACGTTTCTGGCAGTGGTGAGGACACATCCTGAGAATTTGTATTACAACATGTAGACACCAACAATGTCTTACCTACTTGGTATGCACGCATGCGCACCACACTTGGCAAATGGGAACGCCCTACGAATCTATGACTGGCAGTCAACGTGTTAAACACGTGTACCTTTCTGTTAACAGAGTTAAAGCATCAGTTATGTAAGCTGGTTCGTGTCTCTGTACACTTTATGAACAAAGATAATGCGTAGCGCTGGTAATGTTGGTTACACAATTTGGGGGGAATATGCTTAGTTTAATACTTGAACTAAATGTCAGCAGGCATAGACTGTTATCTAGCTGCCATCATCTTTGTCACATTCCTCGTATCCAATAACAGTAATGAATGCTAATATTCGTTGTACAAAAAAGGAACCAGCCTATTTCTCCTTCCAGCCTCAGTTTGGTTACATGGGAAAATGGGAAAACATCAAGATGGCTGCACCATGATAATGGTCTATTGGTTTAGTTGGTAAGACTGCTGCATCTTGACTACTGTCCCTTTTTTTGAGTCCAGACAAGCAGGGTCTAATTTTTTCCTCGAAATTATTTTGACCCACCCACCCCAAATTTCGATTTTTAAATATTGAATGGCTTCATAATATTCATCCCACCCACAATTTCGAGGGGAAAAAATCGAATTTCTTTCAACACTGACTATTCTGAATAGCCCCTGAGGGGTTTTGCAGACAAATATTTACACTCTTGTTTCGATTGCTGCAATGGAAATAAGCTACGGTGTAGAAATTTACCAGGGCCCAGTTTTATAGAGATGCTTACAGGGGGGCTGTGTCGTCCGGGATCAAAGCAGGCCTGTTGCTGTACATTGAAATATGGGTCTCACCCAGTTACTGCTCTTTCTCTCTCCGTAGATGTATGGATGGAGGGCGTGTGCATGCAGTAACAGGGTCAAGGTGAAGAGTTCAAGTACAGCCACATATCTGGGCCCAATTTCATAGAGCTGCTTAAGCAGAAAATAATGCTTAACAATTTCCTGCTAAGCAGAAACGAGCAGGATACCAGTCACAAATTGTACACGTGACATGGTAGTTTGGCTGGTAACCTTAATCTGGTCAGCAAAATTGTATTGTGCTTAGCAAGTTTTTGTGCTTAAGCAGCTCTATGAAATTGGGCCCTGGGCCCAAGTTCATAGATCTGCTTAAGCACAAAAAGTAGCTAAGTACAACCAAATTATGCTTACCAGAAGAAGGTTACCAGCCAAATTACCATGTCACATGTACAATTTGTGACGGGTATCCTGCTCATTTCTGCTTAGCAGACAATTGTTAAGCAATATTTTCTGCTTAAGCAGCTCTATGAAACTGGGCCCTGCTTTGATCATGACGACGCAGCCCCCTCTAAATACCAATCACCCTTTGGACCTCGCAGTTTAGCGATATCAGTATTGTGCCTTTTGTTTAATAAACATGCTCATAAAAATGTAAATAAGACTTTTAATTTATATAACATCACTTTCGTGCAGACTTGAGGGGAGTGGCGATGAGTTTTGAGGGAAGTGTGTTAAAAACGTTTATCATTATTTCTGCTGATTTTACACAAGAAGTTTTCACCAGCATTGTATTCTGTCATCGAATCTGCCGAATCTCTTCGCTTTTTATATATGCCTCTTTTATTAACTGAGTGACAAATGTGTTTTCTGTATTTTTGCAAATTACCACCAGGGACCAACATGTACTTTATTTAAATGCATTTTAATGTTTCACGGGTATGAACCAGGCTTAACATAACAATTAGCCTTTCCCATAAAATGTGCCAACTACGTTCACGCATGCGTACAGACGCTGTTGGTTGTCAAACGCCAGAGAGTTGTGCACTAGACAGACGTACAAACGAGTATGGATCATGCCCCCCAGCAACGGCACTATGTTTCCTCATTTTGCCAACTGGTGTTGGTGCGCACGCGCGACGTGCAATTTACTTATTCGTGGGAAGCGGTGGTTGGAGCTCTTTGCTTATTCATATGTTTGTATAAAGTACTGCTTGTTTCAAGAGTTTTTTTCCGAAGGCTTCATTAAAAAAAGCCAATTTGATAAAAAACAACAACCTTGGTTTGTAATGTGTCTCACCATTTTCTCGGTATTCATTATTTTGCGTAAAAAGAAACCCGACTGTTGCAGCATTACAGCCTGCCCCGCGGGGGAGAGAGGTGGGGGCGGGGGATTAGACAATGTATTTCGCAATTTAGTTCTGTGTTGAACTCTCCACTTTGCAGATTATTATTAATAATGGTTTATTCATTCATTCGAATAAAAAAATACCACAAAAAGGCTGACAGCATTCAAATATACAAAGCTAACAGTTTAGAAATAATATTTTTTGAAAAAAAAACCAGGTAAAAGCATACATCAGTAGACACACACAAAGGATTCATTAACAAACTTGCATGTTAAAAAAATGTAAAAACATGTTTTAAAAATGGAAGACAACACCCTACTTCAACTTCTGGCAGGAGCTGACATGCGCCACAAAAACAAAAATTATTAGAGAAATTTCCTAGAAACCTGATGTCATTTCATACTTCTGGCTAGTGAGGGCAGCGTGGGTTTTCTGCAGCGCTCAGTGTTGCACTTGCATCTAGGTATGTTATTAGCCAGGTGTTGAAGCAGCTCTAAGTTAAATAAAGTGTTAGTTTTCTCTCGAGACGAAATTTTGTTGAGCATCCAAACTTACGCATAAGCAGGTTATGACGTCGAGATTCTTAAGTATGAATATTCAGACTAGTAAGAGCATGTGAGTAGGTTTTGTATCCATTAGCCTCAAATAACACGAAGGGCTCGTTTCTGCACACGTTCTAATGTATTAGTTTGCTCCTTGCTTATTGAAGTGTGCCATACTTGGCAGGCATACTCAAGATAGGGTGATGGGGGGGGGGGGGGGTAACTTGCACCTGCCGAGAATGCATTGACAATTAATCTGCGAAGATCGAAACGAGAGGCCATAAAATTACACTTGCATTACTAAAATACATTGTTTGTGGCCTGGGGTTTCGAACCCAGTAGCAGAGTTGAGTAGGACTCAAGAAAGACACTGGTGGGGTCCAATAAGTGTGCTTTTTACCGAAAGTAATTTTGGTTGGTAAACAGTTTGCAACAAGGTAATTCTATTTTCTCATAATAGGACTCGGTAATCTAGCATTTGAAGTTGTTATTCATACATGATTGGTAATGATAAAAGTTTAAATTGAGTTTGAAAGCTTACTTTCACACAAGAACTTTTTTTCAGATGAAATATTATTTCCCTCTGAAATGAAGTTGTATTCGAGAAAAAAATGTCTCTGCAAACCAAACAACATGCAATAGCTGATTTATGTTGTTACAAACAAAATTAAGTACAATATGTTCACAATGCCCAGTGAAAATTGTGCGTGATTGTTTTTTCACTATTTTCTCCCGACTCGCACAACGCACGTACTAAACGGCTACTTTCATAGGTTTGCCATTGATATCGTTGATGACACAAAACATGAACACTGTCTTACCAGTCCTGTAATTATACCGGATGCAATTAATACTTACCGTCCGGTGTTCATCGATCGTCGTTTCCTGCTTTCCCCCTTTTAAGAAAATTATAATTATTCTGGAGAATTAGCGAGAAGGAAAGGACAATCTTAATAGATAACAAGGAAAATTGTGACTCGGTGGGTCTCTCTCAGTGTTTGGGACATCCACACTCGGACCTCGGCTTTCCTAGGATATTATGTCTATAGTACAAAGACCGAGCGCTGTTTGAAGTGACCAAATTCATGAGCATTCTTAAAATTACTAATGCACCAGTACAGTATTATACATGTCGTGGATTACCCCCCCCCCCGCCCTTGCCACTCGGTGGACGTCGTCCTAACTTGCGGATACCGCAATTAAAGGGACACGTTGCATTGGATTGGGCGATTTGGGCTATAAAAAGCGTTTGTTGTGAACTGAATTTAAATGGATATGGTTGGACAGATGTTTTAAAAGTAAAATATAATGATCCACACAAATATGCCCTATGGCATACAATTTTTTGGTTGTCCTTATACTTCGTGAGCTAACACGGTCCGCCATTTTGTGGATTCAACTTTTTTTACTCCACAAAATGGCAGACGGAGTAAGTTGAAAAAGTAAAAGGAAACCCACGCAATTTCGAGGTATATTTGTGTGGATCATTATATTCTACTTTTAAAACGTCTTTCTAACCATATCATTTTCAATTAATTTTATAACAAACGCTTTTCATGATCGAGCCCATAAAGTCGCACAATCCAAGGCAACGTGTCCCTTCATTGCGTATTGTTTGACTGCGAACCCCAGTAATAGTATCGTGGAACTAGCACAGTTAATTGTTTTAGCTCCGTCCCTTTTCTCTGCGTTAAGTACACCAGATTTATTATACAATCCATGTACGTGAAGTTACTTAGATTTTTATCAATCGTGGAGCGTAGAACAGCAGCTGTATGAAAGTGGGCCATGATGGCACGATGACGTCATTGTAAAGACCCATTAAATGGGCAAATGAAAATAATTTATGTTGAACAAAATTCGGCTCCTTTTAAATGCGTTATGTGTGTTTTCTAAGGGAAAGCTGCTGTTAGTTTTTCCCAAAATGTTTGTTTTTCTTCATTGGCCACAATATTGGAGAAAGGATTGGAAGGAACCCAGCCGCCGTTCACTAAAACAAGGTTTACCTATAAAAAATCTAAAATAGACAATATTCAGTTTTTGTGACATCACAAAAACTAAACGGTCGGGTTTTGTGGATAGCAGTTATATTAAAAGTTCAACGCCATATAATCCGTAAATAAGGCCATACAAAGCATTAAATACACCAAGTTATGATGTATGCTTTATTTAACTTCCGGTTTTGACAGGAAGTGGGGTCATATCAGGTCACAAACAAATAAAAAGAACATTTCATATGTCAAACTCTCACAGTCAATGTGGAACATTGAAAAATACGTTATGTCCGGATAAGAAATAAGCTCATGACGTCATGATAACCTATAATGACGTCTTCAGTTTTTCCCAAATAAGGCTTAATCACAGTTTCTTATGTTCAAAATTCAAATCTTTAGAACTATTCCTTATTCATTTTTATATAAGTATATGCTTAATTTGAACCCAATTTTTAAATTAGAACAGGTTTCCGGTAAAAAAGAAAAAAAGATATTTTTAAACTTGGTCATAGGCACTCATGAAGAGTTTCAAGTCCGTACGACCTTAACATTTTGCAAAATCTTGCAGACAAGGCTCAATGTGAAGGAAGAAGAGGGGACAAAACAGTACAATAACAAATAGGTTTTCGGATGTTGGCTGAACACCTACAAAAAAAACCACACCAGAACAATAGCAATAGGTGTTCGGCTGAAGCCGAACACCTAAAAACCAAAGCACGTCATATCCAATTATTATGCGCAGATTCACGGCTTTCAGAACCTTGTCGTAAGAGAACATACGTGAGGAAGAGTTTACACCATTCATCAGTAGTAGACATCATCATTAAGACAAAAACCGAACGTGCAAATGCACCCGATGTCAATCACGCCGAGTGCGAAGAAGACGCCGTTGAGCTCAAGCCAAAGTCTGTGGATAACGAGCCCTCTCTGACAGTTGATATCTTTCATAATGAATCACCGTACGCAAACTGCTCGTTTTGTTATCACATAACAACTACCCTGTGTTTTTCTTCACTGATACTGATCTTTGGCGACGACTACAAATGTAGGCCTATGTGTATATTTTTGGGTTTTTTTAAATATAAAACCTCTGTTCGAGGACTACCGTTTCTGCCAAGTGTGCTGTTATTTTGTATAACAACACCATGCTTTTCGAAGACGCAAATGTAACGACGGGGTGGGCCATGACGGATATTAAAAGCGCCACTGAAAAAGCTGGGTACGGTATCGTGGCTTCGCTGGGTGTCATTGGGAACAGCATCGTCTGTTACGTTTTCATTCGGAGGCCGTCGCCCTACAACCGCTGCAGTTACTTCATATTCCACTTAGCGGTGGCCGACTTGATGGCTTGCTTCCTGGCTATACCGTACCACCTCCTCCCGTTGAACTTGACGTTTCACGACAACAGGGTGTTCGGTGAGCTGGTCTGCCGAGTGCTCCTCTCCAAGTACCCGATGTGGGTGTGCATCTCGGCGTCCGTGAACACGCTCATCGTGCTCACCGTGGAGCGATACGTCGCCGTTGTCCACCCGATGAAATACGGCGCCGTTTTCAAACGAGTCAACAGTCGTAGGCTAACAACCTGCTGCTGGGCCATAGGGGCTGTGGGGTGTGGCTATTTCATGTTTATCTACGGCCTGACTGTAGGGGGTCAGTGTGTGAAGCACCCCTTCACGCTCCTCTACAGGCGCTTCATTGGAGTATGTGTGTTTACCTGCTTCTTCATCGCCCCTCTTGGGACAATGTTTGGAGCCCATTTCCTGATAATCAAGACCCTCCGGAATCAAGCCAAAACCTTCGAACAACACTCCCTTGGGGATGGGGGTAAGTGGCACGATGATCGAAGAATAGACCGTGCAAGTCTCGCGCGTATTCGAACATTTTTGGGACCACTGTGGTCCCGCGTACATTGCTTTAACGCGTGAAAGAAACAAACTCACGCACTTTAACGGATCCCAAATATTCGAATACGCGCGAGACTTGCACAGTCTATAGGGACCTCTATGAACATTTACGATCAACAAATGCTTATACATGCACCATGCATTATGAATACAACAGACCCGTCTTTGGCATTAACCAACCCACGCCAATGCCATGTGTAAGCTAGAGCTAGGCCAAGAATATCATAATGTAAGACTTGTTCATCCCCATATTATTATTTTGGTGCTATACCCCCATCCAGTGACGCTGTATCTCCTGAAGACGAGCAGAGTATACTGTTCGAAACGTCGAGACCAAACCGGCTCTTTTCAGAGCCAACACTCCCTCAAAGAGTTTTTACACATGGTTGTACCCGCAAGTTTACTATTTATACATGTATTTATATTTATAGTTACTCTTATCTGACGCTGTATCTGTTGACTTTTCGATGATTTGGAAACTGTATTTGTGATTGATCCCAAATAATTATGATAACTGTGCTGGACTTTTTCCATTTGTGTTATTTTAACGGGGAAGTGGTGGGGAAATAGTTCAACCGAAATGTTATGACCCCTTTTTAACCATGTTGGTCGAGTGAACGGGGTGGGGGGTCGAGATAAAGGATTTTTTTCCAGAATCATTTGGGTATAGCAGCATGGGCCTTTACAAACTGTGCGCTACGTAATAGGCTGACCATAATCTTGCGAAAAGTCGAAAAGGTTTTCGATCAAAAGCGTCAAAAGGCCCATAACTTAAAATCCGTCAGACAGCAGTGTTCACTGGTTTCGAAAAGCTCATGATACCATGAATCCAGACCAACAGTCTTACGATCCTGTTGGTAAGTTGATGTGTCGTTTTGGAGCCGGAAATAGTGCAATGTAAATGAATGTAATACATTACAATGTTCATTCACATTCGTTTTATAACGCTGATGCACTTCCGGCTCTGAAACGTCACTTGACACAGGGTACTGATACTTACAGGCTGTATCAGAGTTTGGCCTTAACTTTTTTTAGTGACTGGCCAGCAGGACCAGTTAGCTTGTCATTTCCACTAGTCCATCAACTTTTTTTACTGGCCCATTTTTCAAATGAAATAGGAAATGCTTTTCAACACTGAACTAGCCAGTCGGACCACTTATAGAGTGAATTGTGACGGTTAAGTCGCCAATTCGGAAGCAGCCTTCTTCCCTCCCTTGCTTATTTCCTGACCAATCTTAAAGGCCCCGTTCCCACTGGACCCCGCATTGATCGCGCAATTCGAGAAAAGGGCGATCAGACCCCGCAATTTCTCGAAAAGGGCGATCAAAGGGCGATCAAGCGTAAGTGGGAACGCGAGGGCGATCAGGATCAGACCCCGCAATTTTGATCCACCTCGGGAGTAGGATTAAAGCGGGATCTGATCGCCCTTGTGGATTAATGGGCGATCAAAAGTCTAGTGGGAACGCAAAGGGCGATCAGACCCCGCAATTTGAGGGCGAACATCCGGTACGGTAGGCCCGAATGGCGCGAGTGTTTATTTGAGAAAATGTTTCTTCTAGTAGTACCTGTCGACTTGTTGGTGATGGTCTTCAGTGATTGCCGTTTCGAACATGAGGGCATACATGACGAATTTTCGTCGCAGAAAAAGTAACCGTCGCTCATTTCTCCGACGTCTACAATGTCTTCGATGTCGAGAACGAAGCTCAAAAAAAGCTGATATTCTAATACTATTCTGAAGACGTAGATGATGGCGCAACAAAATAAATGGCACAAAAAAGTCCATCATGTCGGTCAACAGTAGTCAGTATACAGTAGGGCCTACATGTACTATCATGACAAAAAAATGGCGACTGCCGCGCGCGCGTAGTAGAGGAGCCACCCAACACTGTGTGGTCGCCATAAATACGTTGCGCCTGCGCACTGCCCACTTGGTCGACCTGCGTTGGTGAACTTTGAATCCACTTCCGTTCCCAAAAGGGAGATCAATGCGCGATCATACTCTAGTGGGAACGCGACCGCGATTCACGTCTGCGACTAATCCTTTTGCGGGGTCAGGATCTCGTAATTGTGGATCCAGTGGGAACGCGGTCTTAAACAATCACTTTTAGGTTTTTTTATAGGTGGGGGAAATGTTGAGGATGATGATGCCATTTTACTCTAAGGTTCAATACTTATATCTTAATGTTTCCCTTGACATCAAAATCAAACAAAGGCTGGAGTGGATAATGGCATTTCATTTTACATAATTCCAGCAGTGTATAGGACTCATAAATCTAAGTCAACGAAGGTTCTCTATAAGGACGGTCCTTATTATTTGTGTAATGATAGTAAGTTATTAGTAACAACTTGACCAATGTAATTATTGTTTCCTCACTTTCCAAACAGAAATACAAACGGTTGGGAAAACCGAAAAGGCTCCGTGGCAGATGAAGAAAGCCCGTAAGATCCAACGACTGCTTTTCGTCGTGTTTCTGACGTACACACTGTGCTGGGCACCCAACCAGATCCTCTTCCTCGTCTACAGTGTTGGGAGAGACGTCGACTTCAGTTCGTGGTACTACCATTGGTCTGTGGTGATCACCCTGGCCAACTCCAGCCTCAACCCCTTCATCTACGCCGTCGGGAGTAAACGGTTCCGGGACGGGTTCATCAAGAGCTTCCATCGGTTCTCCCACGGGTTGAAGGGACCCACCAAGGTTCAGCACATTGCCATTTGAACGAAAACTGTGTGATCAAAACGAAATGGTCACAGTCTTTGGTCGCGGAGCAGTCTGCAATGCCGTTTGCGGGGGACACCATCCAGCTGTGTGGGCTCGATTTCACAAAGCACGAACTCAAAACTATTCCTGTGTAACTTGTATACTAGTCACCACAGTTCATTTACCAACCCGCAAGAAAAAGCAAAACAGACATTTTCAATTTTTTCACTAAGTGGCACATTCCAATGTGCAACACTACTCGTGTGTGTCACTTCGTATTAAAACGGAAGTCCGAATGCAACTTGTCACATTTTTGTGAAGTTTTAGGCCTATTACATAACTACCGTCATTTAAAAAAAGTACAGCTCTTGACATTTTTAAACTTCATGAAATTGTAGGCCTTGACAAAACAGAAAACTGAAAACAAAAATTGTTCACAATGCGTCCGTTCGCGGCATGAGTGGCGTTTTGTTCGTTTATAAAAACTATATTATAAGAATTTTATTTTTAGCTGTTATAAAACTTATATCTTTGTTTTTATGATAATAGTTATGACATGTTTATTTTCAATTTCAAGAACATCCTCTTTCGAAAAAAAGGTTGACTTTTGGAAAGCATTGTCATAACAAATCTAGGGCAAGAGTTTTGTAAGTTTTGTAGGTTTTGCTCAGCCGCAATCAAAGCCATGTGATTGCAAATCTGTCCTGCGCTATTCTCCCTGCCACGTGCAGAGTTTTGCACCGAGGAGAGCGAGTCACACGTTTGTGAAATGATGTAAACCGAAGACACCCATAAGTGTTCTCCCATTGTTTTGATTTAAGGTGGTGGCTTTTGTTTTAGCGACGTCCCCATTGGTTTTTGTACACAAAAGCATACCGAGGACTGTTCCCGGTGTGTCATTTTCTCGGATCCCATTTTTGTTGAAGTCCTCGGTATGAATGTTTAGACATGTACACCACACACCAGCCTAGGAGCACACTTATACACACGGAGTCCAATCAGACGGACTGCGTGCGTGTGTGGGGGATGGGAGGGGGACGACTGTCGCTCTACACGGTTATGGCCGTTTTCGACGAACATGCTGCTTGGGCTCGACTCAATGAAGCATTGCATTTTACGTTGTACAATGTGTTTATGGAAGGGTGTTTTTTTTTTTTAAGTTGGATTAATTTAAATAAACGTGCAGTTCGTCATAACTGTGTGCATCATGCAGGAACTGACATGAATTCATTGACTTCAAAATGTCTGTTCATTAAAAATAAAATGGTAGACTCTGGTCCGGTGTAAAAACCATAGTTCGGTTCCGGTTAAGGCAATGTTCGAAGTTCTGTATCGAAAAGTGTACGGGCCGGGGCATGTACCCCTCCCCGCCCCTTTTTGCAGTTCCCCGCCCCGGGTCCCCAACGAAAATATCCAGATATAGAGTGCCTTCTAAAAAGTAAAGGGAAGGTTTTTAAAAGTAAGAACGACACGACGACCACCACCATTAAAAGACATGGCTCCTGACCGCCCCCGGAAAGCGACCCCGCCCCGATCCGCCCCCGCCAGTGAATCAACTCCTGTCTACGTCCACTGATTAGCAATATAGACCTTTATCATGGTGCGGCCATCTTGATTTTCTCCTATTCAGCTCAATGTAACCAAACCGAGGCTGGAAGGAAAAATAATCTGGTACCTTTTTTTGTACAGTGAATATTAGCATCCAATACTGTTACTGGATAAAGGGAACATGACCAAGATGGCGGCAGCATGATAAAGGTCTATATACCGTGTAGGAGCCACTCATTAAGATTGTTTGCGGCCACCCCACCCCCATTTACAAACGGTTTCAGTAGGCTTGGCCTAAATTATCTCACTGGCGGCCACCAGAATGCGGCCACAACAGGGATGATGGCCCGCCCGTGTCAGAGGCAAATCTGTCCCCCGGAAAGTTCTGTCCCCGTGGGAAATTAACATGGGCTGAAGGATAATGATTCTAAAGAGGGCGTGATCAGAGAATAGTTCACCGTATGTGGGGAAGGTGCAGATTCTCCGAGGGGTGGGGAACAAGGATCTCCTACCCCGACCCCCATCGTGTCACGTAGACCCCTACATGGCATGACATCATTGACACCAGAGGGCCTCCGTAGAGGTTCATTCCAATGCGTTTATAACCACAGATGGTTTGCACTGGTTGGTATATACTGTACATGTGTGCGTTGATGATCTCGGCACACACAGTACACGGCGGCATGTTCGAAAAAGAAGTTATTTGAACTTTCGCCATGACTAACGTGACAAGAAACAACTTTGAAGAGCTACTCCCAGAAATTATCTCCAGTATTGAAGCGAGTGAGTTTGTTGGTAAGTCAGAAGATACTACACGACATGACACGGCTCGGTAAATGTATTTGTAGTTAGGTATTTCATGGAGCCCTCCAATGGGTATTTGCAGTGCAGTTGAGAGTGCAGTTGAGAGTGTAGCTTTTGGCGTTGCATCTATTTCGTGAAAATTTAAACACTCTACCTCGACCCATGGAGGTAGAATCTAATCTACCTCCATGCTCGACCATAGTCCATGATGCTCCAAAGCACTACTAAAACTTGGGCGCTCCTCTTTTTTAAAAACTCTTTCTGATTCTGAAGTCGAGCCCCGCCCCCCACCCCCTGCGTAGACAAATTTGTTAAAATCTTCTTTTTTTTTCTTTGGAAAATTTCTGCATCCTGGATTCCTGCAACCACTTTGTAACTTGTAAGGGTTTACATGTACGTAGGTGATTTTTAATGGATGTTGTTGGACTTCGTTTCCCTTTTTAAAATGTTCCTCTTTGGCCTTTTTTGTCTCTTTATAAGGAGTTGGTTGCTAAAACGCAAAATTTTGACCTTTACCCAAAAAGGAAAACTCAACAAGCGCACATTTCATTACGCTGACGGAACTCTCACTCATGCACTTGTGCGTAAATGAATTAAAATGGAGTGTAGCAAGCAGCGTTGTCAAGGCCACCATGTCCATACCATATAGACACTGATGTCATGATAGACCCGAAAATTGCTTCTTTTTTCATGATTTTGACACTTTACTTTGTAACAGTTCAAAGTGCCTGTGCCGCTCTGTATACATTCTGTCAACCCTTCTGGACAGGTAAAGGATATAATTTGACCTAAATTAAGGGAGGTAAAGTGGTGGCAGGATGCGGAGTTTTAGCCTAAACTTTTTGAGAAGCATTTGTGACGTTAATATGAATCGTGGAAATGCCTGTTTGAAATAAACAATGCAACCTGTTTACACAGGGCAGATTCAACATGGCGCAGTTATGGAAGTGAAAAGGTCTAATACTTAATTATTATAATTTATGGTAGTGGATATAATATACTCCGCATCGGGTATCTTAATATTAATAATAGTAAACACTACATTTACAGTTTAAATCGTATTAGTTTTACAGTATAGCGCCCTCTTTGACACAACACGAGTAGCCGAAATTTTGTGACTTATAGTATGAGGTTTAAAAATACCTACAGTCCCAGTTGTGTACCGCGTGGAATATTACATAATACATTGGGCCGAGGCTTTCAGAGCGGAAATGTGCGAGGATCGAGTCCCACTTTAAAAATTTTTTTTTTATCATCACCAAAATTAAGTTACTCTTCTTTTACTAATGTAATATTGCATTGGATATTAAAAAGCTGCTTTTTTTCCTCTAATTTGTGGCTCCCGTAGATTGTTTTTTAAGGGAAATAAAATCTTAATTTTATAGACGGTTGATTCTCATTTCGTGACAATGAACGTCATCGGGTCAGTGTTCGCGTTGAACCAGACTTAACAATTATCATGAGAAAATTTTGAAGTCCCAATTAAGCACATGTTCAGTGCTGTTCCATGAAAATATCGCATTGCTAAAAAGATAACCAGATGCCAGGTATATACCCAACTGCCTAAATTTAATCACAGCGACATGGTCATGAGAAAGTGTGTTTGGTAATGATGAGGATAGAGAGATTTTTTAAGGTCAATCAATAGATCTATAAATGCTTATGACATCATTTGAGTAGTGCATCGTCGGCCAAAGGTAAACAAAAAAAAGGTTGCCTATCGAGCCACCTCTAATAAGAATGCGGTTTGATGAGGTCAATGCATTTTGTTCATTCAACTTTCTTCAAGACCTGTGGGCTGTGTGGCTGCAGTAACCATCTCTTAGTCACGGCCCTTAGCTGAAAGACTTTTTATTGTCATAGAGAGTAACCATCAATCCTCCGAACAAACCATAGATTAAAATTTTGCAAATTTTGTCACCATTTTCACAAAGAGTCGCATATCCTAAAATGTCAAATTATTAATTACTACAGGAATGGGCCTTTATCCCAATAACTGCGATTTGTGTTTCACGAAGAGCCACAGGCCCCCAAATTGCATTGTTATACATTGCAACAGAAGTAAAATGTATGTCAAATCGTTTTTTGTGTTTCATAAAGAGCCACGTATGTGAGTATGCGTGTGATCAAGTGACATACGTACGCGCCCCTTTCCTATGTAAAAACACGTTAAGCAGTTGTATGTTTTTAAAGTAGGACATCTCACTTTTTAGGTTTCACGAAGAGACACGTATCTTTGACCAATTATTATGGTAGTTAGCCAATATATTTAAAGAAATTAGTTAGCCAATGGAGAGGTTAAACTTACATACATGTAGTATACAGAATCAGATGAGAGATCTTTTAATGCCAACCGTGGCTTTAGTTTTGCAGATTTTGCAGTTTTAAGCCAAGCAGAGTGCAAAATGTAAACCTCAATCAGGCGTTTGGACATAAGTGGCTCTTCGTGAAAAGGGTGACGATTTGTTTGACCGTTTTTTTTCTCTCAACATTTTGAACCTACCCATTTGGGCCCTGTTGACTGTTTCATTTCGTGTTTGTTTGTGTATCTCAGCTATTGATACGGAGTTCACTGGATTACATTTTGAACGTGACAGCTACAACAGCCTGTTTGATACAACCCAAGAAAGATACAAGAAACTGAGGCAGACAGCCAGTCAGTTTACCGTATGCCAACTAGGTGAGCTGGGTCTAATTTTCATGGCTCTTTACCGCTGAATTCTGTGCTTGCGATCACCATTCTCCACTTACAGGGCAAGCACCGATTTTCTGCGCTAGCTGTGTAAGTGAAGAATGCCTAGTAAAGTGGAGTACCCACAAGCAAAATTTCCCTGCTAACCTGTGAAATGATGCTTGACGTAATCGTGAAATTCCCTGCTTCCAAAAACGCTGATTCTTTGCTTACAGCAGGGCTTGCCCTTAACTTTGTGACTGATGGGGGGGGGGGACATTTAGCTTGTCATTTTACCAGTCTGCCCACTTTTTCATTAGTCAATAATTCATATTAATTGGACAATCTTAAAGTCTATGGGAAACTTTTGAAAGGGCACCAAGACCAAGACCAGGGGCAACAGAGGCCATGGCCTCGGTGTAATTCAAGGCCTGGGGTTGGGTTCCTGAGAAAGCACACTGATAAATAAGAGTTTTTTTGCATCAAGAACGGTGTAAAAGCGTGACTAATTGCAACCACAGTCTCACGATTATTTTACATCAATTTGATCAATCTGGAAATGTAGTGAAGACAAAGACATGTGACTGGTTGTGTTGTAAAACTTCTTTTTATTATATGGCGCTTTTTTTTTTCCAGGTCTCTCGGCATTTGTCAAAGTTCCAAATTCGCAGAAGTGAGTCAATTAATTTTTGATATGAGGCGTTGCATGGTGGGGTTTTAATGGGCAGTTCCACGCCAAGTGGGACAAAGTACCCAACATTTCAAATTTAGAGTTTTCTAACAAAGTTGGTATCAAATTATAGCAGAAAATCTACATTTTCAGGATATGTACTCCAATAAAAAATTTGTTGACCTGAAATTATGTGTTTTGGGGGATAGGACCTAAATATTGAAACCAATAACATAAGATGCTTTCAAATCTGAGCTTTTTTTTAATCAAACAAATGCAACTATTCCCCCCAAAAACATTTTTCACTCCAGTAACAAAAAACATAAATTTTTAGTTTTAAAAGTAGGACAAAATAGGAAACCGAGATCAATGACATTTTCTCTCCAAATCAACTTAACGAAGGCCTAATAAAACCATTCATTTAAAAAATTTATTTGCTCATTGTCTAGTAATTATAACTAAGTGAATTAGGTCACTTTGTTACTAATTTGGTAACGGAGTGACGGTAATGGAGTGACATCCCATTAAAAACTACATAAATCTGCATATTTCTGCAGTTACAGTGAATGTGCAGTGTACAACTACGTAAAACCCTTGGCTTATACCAAGTACTCACTACTAAGTTTTCAGGATTTTATACTTTCAAGTAACAAACTACCAGGGAAACTGACTGGGTATATTTATAATAATTTTGGTTGAACAAAGACAAACTTACTAGAGCGGGACTTGAACCTGCAACTTCCAGATTAACGAGCCGACCCTCGACCACTAATTGAGCTATGTAGCATGTACGTTGGGGGTTTCCCTATTTGTCTATATATCTTTGTTTCGGGTTGCCAGTCAGAAGCCATTCAACCTATCTGCCATATAGCAAGGGATCACATCTAAACGATACAACCTGGGAAGTGGCAGCAGAGGGACCACCTTAGGAGGGATGGGACTTTAAGGTGATCTCTCTGCTGCTGCTTCTTCTCAGGTTGTATCGTAAACTTGGGTGTGATCCCTGGCAGGGTGTGATCCCCCAGCAGTTACAGGTTGAATGGCTTCTGACTGGCAACCCCGAACAAAGGTATTGACAAAGACTGCTAACATTAGGGCTAGATAGCTCAGTTGGTAGAGCGCTGGTACATTAATCTGATGGTCGCAGGGGCTCGCAGGTTCAAGTCTCACATTAGTAAATTTTTCTTTGTTCAACCCGAGGTTTTCATCTTTTTTTTCAACTGGTGTTTTTGTTCTGGGATGCAGGTATGCGGCACACACTTATAACATCTACCTTTTCCCAAGGAGCTGCCCCGTCATAGATGCAAGGTTTACCTGTCAGGTATGCACAAACTTTCAACCACATGCCTTACTGCATGTACAATGTACTGTCACTCATTGCCAGCAGAGTTTTCATTTTTCAAATATTGATGTGATAATCGTATCATATAAGCACTGTGTGCTTTCCGACTCCTGCAGGGGAAAAAAAATCCACAGGCTATGTGCTCGACCCCATCGTTCTAGAGCAGAGGTCTTAACGGCAAGATCACCGTGTGTGCTGAGTGTCGAGAGTGCAGTTTGAACCCTAAGTGTGTCCAATTAGTTACAGAGTTTTCATTGTAGTGACTGTAAATTCGGTTGCATGTATGTATCAGTCATGACCATGGCCTGGCTTCTACCTTTTTGGGATCAAGCCACAAGGCAGTCATGTCCCCCAACACTCCACCCATCTCCCCCAGGCCAGGCCGGGTACTGCACAGAGACAATAATGAGAGACTTTTGGGGACACTAGGTGGCAGCAGACTTACCAGGTGAATTCATAGTTCTCTGTAATGTGCGCTTGCTCAGAACTACGTAAACAATGAAAATTTTCTTTCGCTGGTCTCAAGTCAATATAATGCTTGTGATTTTCGAATGTAACATTCGGGTTGCACGGGTGGTTGTTGCGTAGAAAGTGCTCACCTCTCACGATTGGCCCTGGCTCGAGTCCCGACTAGGGCCATAGGTGAGTAGACTTGGGCCTCGGTTCTTTCCTGTACCACAAGGGCTTTTCTCCAGGCCCTCTGGTTTTCCTTCCTCTGGACAAAAAAAATATCAAACACTTTTGATCTGGCTGTGCTTCATAGACATGAGGGTCAATGTGGCTGGCTGCCAAAGGTGGCCTGTACATGCCTGCATCTCATCCACAGTCTAGCCGGGTCCTTCGCAATTCAGGCTCTCAGCTGCGAGTAGGGATGATTAGCCTCACAAATTATTATTATTATTATTTTATTTTATTTAAGCGTGTTTGTTCTCTTTTTAAATATTTTGTAGGCATCCAGTATCCAGTTCCTGTGTCAGTACGGTTTTGACTTCAACAAGGTAATATTTTATTTCTCATTAGTATTTGTGTCTGACCCCCACCTCCATGTCCATCTCCTCCACCGGGAAGCAAGCTGTGCTTAAGGTGTTAGTCAACGATGTGGAAATAAAGGGTCCAAAAATCTACAGCGTCGCTCGTGTACAAAATGTTCACTTCTATGAGTTAAACATGCAGCGTTAACGAAAAAACGACTGTGGCTAACACACTGCTTGTCATAAAGAAATGCACATTCATTCAGCCTCACCTTAAGGCCAATCAGTATCTATTGTATCGGCGTATTTACCACACGTGGCAATTTATGACAGACACCTGGGAGACTATCAACTGCAGTTTAAAGGTATCGTGTAGGATTGGTAGAGCCGACATAACGGTCGCAGACAGTGTTCATGTTTTGTGTAATGAACCATATCGTCACCGTTTTCAAGAAGAGGCAATTCTTCCAAAATAGCATTTTGGCAAATTGGTGTTTTTACATATTTGGGGTGTTATTGGTGACATCAACATTTTCCCCATGTTTCAAGTGCTGAATCGTTATATTTTTTCTAATTACACTAATTGGCACAAGGGCCATTTTACAAAATTTACGGTTTTGGGTTTTCACGAGCAGCGACATTTCGATTTGCCATTTTTTACATTGAAGTACATAGCGCTGGCACGGTGCCAAAAACGCCTTACAGGAAAGCTCCATTAAAAAAAGAGGCTCAATTGAAACATCCTTTTCATCTGACAGTTCACGCCTGTTATCTCCCAGTAATTCCTTTTCCAAACAGTGGACATAATTGGATCATGCACAAACCAGTAGGGCTGCTGACTGCCCCAGGCAGATTAACTGCTCCAGGCAGATTAACTGCTCCAGGCAGATTAACTGCTCATCCATTAAGTTTAATGAACCAAGTAATTCAATGTAAACGCAACTAATGGGTGAAAAGGATGAATAGATTTCGAGTTTTGTTGCCAAAACTCAGAAATTCTTTAATGGAGCTTTCCCGTAATGAATACACAACACGTTGCGTTCGCGCAGTTTTCTCAAAGAGAAACTTGTGCTAAACAGTTAATTACTCATTAATTAAACTTACTGTGATTAAAATAACAACATATTTGCATGGTTTAGGATCTCCCTTTTCATGCTTGGAAAAATGTCAATGTTTAAATGGCAGACAGTGTCCGAAACAATGATTTCAACAATAGTTCAACTTCAAACGCGTTTTTTTTTCCAAACATAAAAGTTTGGCTGAAGGGGACAAAATTGCTTCTTTGTGAAAATGGTGACGATATACATAAAATAAAAGCCCTGTGAATATTTGGGCTTAATCCGTTGTATGAGTCGGTAGAAAGTATGTAAACACACATACGTAATTAGCGCTGGAATCCCTGCGCAATGATAAAGAAAAACATAAGCTGCCGTTTAGAGTGAGAACAAGGCTCTGTTTCGGCTTCGTTTTTTGGTACGAGGTTGAAAAACCGTGCTTCGATCCCACGGTATACTGTATATCAAGTACTGCAGTACCGTGCCAGTATTGTTATGCTACCTGGTGAATTCAAAGCGGGGTGCTTGCGTAAAGAGCCTTGGACAAGGCTATTAAAGGGAGGGTATTCCTTTGGTAATTACTCCAAAAATTAATGACCATAAAAACTGACTTGGTAAAGAGCACTGGAGAGCTGTTGATATTATAAAACATTGTTAGAAGTAATGTGGTTTCAGAAAAAGAGGTAATTACTTTGCACAACAAATTGAGTCTGAGAAAAGCTTTTTTAGGCATGAAGCAATTTTATGCAGCAAGGGTGTTTTTTTCCTGCCATTATTTTCTTGCAATACCAATTGCGCCCAATGTTCACAGGTTTGTTATTTTGTGCGTTTGTTGGGGCACACCAATTGAGGATACTGGTCTTTGACAATTACCAAAAGTAAACCCTGCCTTTACTATTTATGCTTTTTTTCCCAAGAACCAGACTATGAACCTTTGAAAATTAACAGCACCATAAATAGGAACATGTTTGTTGGTGTTCGGCCTTATGCCTTGCATTATGTTGGTTTCATGCGCATACCAGCTACTTTAAATTGATACATTGTTAGCGCATTCATGCGTACGCGAGGTATGTACGTGCACGTGGCTCAATCTCTCTCCCTGCTCAAAAACGATGCGCACAAAGAAAACAGTTGATTTGATAATTCCCCAACCTCGTTACCATGGGCAGTGTGCCGTATCTATACCTTTGCGTGCACGCTTGTTGAAAACATTAGAGCGCTTGTCGGGCACTTAGTACGCGCGTGTAAAAATGCACGTGTTTTGGGCATTTTAGGCCGATTTGGGGGTATGAAAAACTGGTTTTTAGGTAATATTTATAACTCCATCCTACCAAAATGCAAAATTATTTCATAAAACCTTTTATTTCACTACAAAGTATCATCCTTGGCTTTACTTGAGAAAAAAAATTATTGCTATAAATTTCACCCTTGTGCTATTTTTTGCAACATGCATTACAGCATGTTTTTAGAACTTGCAAAATCGAAATTTTTGGCCCTCAAAATGTCAACTTGCCAGGGGTCTCAGAAAATTTTCCTTTCGGCTGTTATTAGAGCCAACATTGGTCTTTTCATATCTGGTGAGAAAAACTTGGGCAATTGTATCCTGTTGTGTCAGTACTGCCTCAAAAATTGAGTTTTTTCCCAAAACAGCAAAATTGCATTTTGAAGTTTTTTCCTCAGCTTGAATTAATAGCATAAAAAAAGAACACTTTCATCAATCTGGCACCTTTTCCTAAGCACTCTGTAGGCTTGTGGATTACCCCACATTGATCAGGATTTTTGTGCTGACTGTAATCTCAGCCTTTACCCCCCCCCCCCCCCCCCCGAAGCATTTTATTATATTCCATTAAATATTTAATATTTTACATTTCTTATTTTTTATAACATTCTATTTAGTGTATTTGAACAAAGAGAGACCAATACTTTTTGTAAACTGAAGGCAAGCATACTGTTTCATCAGAACCAAACAGTCCCCTTTGAACAGATTAGACCTACTCCTCAAAAACACATCTTGCATTGCTTGCAAGTGGTATATTCAAAGTGTTGTGAACAGTGCCCCTTTGTTGAAAGTCACACATTTGGGAATTCCCCCTGCACATGCAACAAGATTAAGAATGTCTGTGCTGTTAGTTTCCAGCAAGAGTATCATGAAAGAGTTATTAAAAATGCATTGTCTTTTCAAAAAAAAAAAAATCTATACATGTTAATTGCTAAAAAATTGTAGTACCTTGACAGAATTGAAAAGGACTAGAGCCTGGACTGTGTAATGATTTTGTCAAAAAACTGTTGGCTTGTTTTTGTGACATTGATTTGATGCTCCAGTCAGAATTTGGTGTTGAATCTGCTGTTCATGTTTAAAGAGGTCCATGCAAGACAAAGGCCAGGCTGTGAAAGTTGGAAACAACAAAGTGAAAGTTCCGAAGATGATGATGTGCCTGAATCAGAGCTTTTTCCCTGTCCCGAAGAAGGCTGCATCGATTCCTACAAGACTTTGTGTGACTTGAATCACCATTTGCTATGTGGCAATCACACAAGATTGTTAGACAAGTACACACATGTTGAGGCAGGAGTCATCCCATGTATAGCAGCAAAAACCAATCCCAGCTCAGGGCAAAGAACAACTGCCTGCAGGTTGGGCAATGCAGAAATGTCCACAGTCCAAACACTTCAACAAAAACAAAAGGATTTCCTAAATGAAAAGTTTAATCTGGGTGAAGTAAGTGGAAACAAATGTGACCCTGCTATTGTTGCAAAAGAAATACGCATCAAGAAAGATACATAAGGAATCAGTATGCTCACTGCAGCAGAGCTCTTGACGGCACAACAGATTTCAAGCTATTTTAGCCGAATTGCATCAAAGGTTAGAGCACTGGCACCAACAGTTGAGGAGGACAGAGATAGAGATCAAAGAGAACAACTCCTGGTTTCTGTTCTTGAGGCAGTTGGTCTGGAGCATCCAACCATGTCCAACACATTCAATATTTGTGAACTCATAAGCTCTGGGAAATTAAACAGTCTCGGCTTCAAAGTGTTGAAAACAGTTTGCCACGATCTTAACATTGATACACAAGACTCGCAAGATAAGCTTAAGAGATCACTTTATGAAGCAAAATTGAAAGAAGTTGTAAATGCTTGCACCTGCTCAACATAAATCAGTAAGATGCTATTAGCAGTGACAAGAGTTTAATAAGCCTATATGTCTCAGAGAACGATCACCGAAAACCATTATCAAACAGTACTGGCTGAATTGCCTGTTTATATTAAATTAACCTACTGCTTTTTATTATTTGCAACAGTGCAACTATAATAAAACTCTGCCCCCCGATGAGGGAATTGCTAAAAAAATGATGAATAGCCAGTTAGATACTTGGGTTGATTTTGGCTCATTACTAAAGCTTTTTTTGTTTTGTTTTGATTTTGTTTATTGTGGACACATATATTAAGTATTTACGTGAAATTACACTTACATGTAAGGGGCCATTTATTTGCTAGTTATACCTCAAGTAAACACACCCACACATGACCAGTCTGTAGCCAATCAGAGTGCATAAACTCGCCCGAGGTAATGAAGGGTTAAAGACAAGGTATTATTTTTCAGGGTATTTTTATGATGTTGGAAATGTTGTTTATTACAGCTGTTTCATGAGGGAGTTACTTACGTCAGTAGGGAGGAAGCCAAGGAGTTAAGGCAACAAGCCGAGAAGCAAGAAACCATTCTTACAAGGTCTGGCGTAACGTACTAACAAGTACCCAATTAATTTTATTTTTTGTTCATATTGTTTTCATGAAGTCATTTCATAACCAGACAATGTACTCGATGAAGGTATTACAAGCAGTCCAGAAAACCCAATTACGAAATGGATGTGGGCAGACATGGGGTGTGTTTTTTTCGCGGTCATAACCAATAACTGTTTCGGTTGGACTTGCCATTGGTTAATCACTGGCCAATGACCGAAACAGTTATTTGTTACGACTGCGAAAACATACCCCCTGAATGGGGAGGGTCTCAATGGTTTATTGCCTATGACCAGTGGCAAAAACAAGTGGGGTGGGGGCATCACCTCGTTAATACTTATAAGGTGTTACATGAGACGCCCGTAGATAAAGTGCTGTATAATACTAGTTATTATCGCTGTTATTCTTATTGGGTCATTTTGCACCAACTCGCCTAGGAGTGGACCGTGAGCGACTCAGATTTCTTTCTCAATTTTTTTTTTAAAGAAGCCTCTATAAGTAGTATACATGTAATTTGGTTTTACCATTTACACCGATGTGTGTTAAGTACTGTATACTCGGTACTTTCCAGAGTTCTGTGAAAAAAATCCACAGGCAAATCACTTGGGTGGGAATTGAACCAGACCTTTGCATTGCTAGAACAGATGTCTTTCCACTAGACCACCGAGCTAGCCTGATGGCTAGTGGCAGGTCCGAATCCCTAGCAGGGCGTGCCGCAACAACTTACTAGATGTTAATTTTTGAATTGTGGATAAGTAATATAATTTGGTTTTACCCTTACACCGATTTTGCATTAAGTACTGTATACTCAGTACTTTCCCAAGTTCTGTTAAAAAAAATTCACAGGCAAATTACTCGGGTGGGATTCAAACCCATTACTTTTGCATTTCTAGAGCAGATGTCTCACCACTGGACCACCGAGCTAGCCCGATGGCTACAGGCAGGTCCGAATCCTTAGCAGCGGGTACCCCAACAATTTAAAGGATGTTAATTTTTGCAACAGGGATGAGTAATACATTGGGTTAAAACCAAATGATGTGCACCTTGCGAAAATGGAGAAAAACATTACAGGTCTCCAAATTTATGTTAAGATGGTGTACAATATTGTTTAAATTGGAACTCAAATGCAAAATTTTTAACATGACATCATTGAAAGTCAACTTTAAATGGGTTTGTACATTCCAGATGGGTATACAAAGTCATAAAAAGGTCAAAATATTAAATGCCATTTTGATTGAATTTCATGGAAAATTTGGGAACAAATACATTTTTGACCAAACAAAAATGTACAGACCATCATTGGATGTTTTTGTTTGCTAACAAATTTCGCACAGGAAGGATATCAAATACAACATCGGCATATTACACCAATTTCACATGAGGTCGGTGACTTTTTGGATTGTTTTTTTTTTTCCACTTTTATAAGGACTTTCTATCTTTTTTGAAAAAGAGTGCATCACAAAACTGAATTTGTCCTTGGAGTAACTGTAATGGTAGGAAGGGAAAACTAATTTCAGTTCTGTAAATGACTTGATTGCAGTAATGTGGATGTTTATTTGATGAAGAGTTTTTCGTCACGGTTGTCAGAGTGGTTGCCCGGTGCCAAAGATGGGGACCAGATCAGCATGGCCAAGGTTCCTGACGGTAAGTTTAGACACAAGGTAGGGTCGTACTTGTGTTATGACTCTGGGGGAAAAACAATGTGCAATTTCTAGCCGAAAGTTTACTTGTTATAAAGATAGTAATGGTACACACATGTAGTTAGCATCCTGCAAAATGATTTCGTCTGAAGTGCCCCTGTTGATTGGAGATCAATAAAAGTGTGTCAAAAAAATTGAATCTCCGAAAGCTCGCCTCTGGAGATTCAAACTCCTGTGGTGTCCGTTTGTGAATGCTGCGTCTGGAGATGCAGTTGGTACCCGTGTCTTCTCGCTAAACGTGGATGGGTTCGGCGTTCGTGATAGAAGTATCGTGACGGATATCGAGCCCTGTATTTCGCCATGCAATTCTCTGGAACCATATAGAGACTTGGAGGGCAACTCTCATTCTAGTTTAAACAGGCATGATAATGTTCCTACTTTATTCTGATTTACTTTTTTTTTCTCTTCTTCTTTTTTCCATTCTTTTACTGATTTTTTTTTGGCGGAATTTGTTTACAGACTGTACAAAACAGTATCGTGGCAACAAAAAGTGTTTTAAGCACAAAAATAGCTAAACGCAACAAAATTGCACACTAGAATAAGGTCACCAGCCAAGATACCATGTCGAATGAACCATATGGACTGGTATCCCGCTAAAATGGTTGGTAACAGCTGGAAATTGTTAATTAAAGCAATCATTTCTGCTGATTAAGCAGCTCTATGAAATTGAGCCCACGTCTTGAATGACATATGGGGAAAATGTGTAGCTAATGAGTGCCCCTTTCTGGCATTCTTGATGAGAAATCAACTTGGGAGAAACCATTCAAAGACTTGATTAAAAACAACCTGTTGACAAACGGCCTGCAGTAATTGGAGGGAGAAACCATTGGTCCAATTAAAACGGTGTTCTAACCTATTCAAAATATTTTGCCTCGGTTGATTTTTAATCGAAATGAAGTGATGCAACCCACTTAATTTGAAGGTTACGTTCATTAATTGGTAAGTTCTCGAAAAAATGAATGACCATGAAAACTTACTATTGTGTGACGCACTGCAACTTTTGAGAGTAAACAGAATTCTGAGAAAGGATTTCTTTGAAGTTTAATGGTTTGGATAATTTCTTCCTCCAAAACATGTGAATCTGAGAAACGATTCATGCATGAATCGTTTCTCAGATTTCTGAGGGCTGGTGTCCGTGCGTGAATGCTTTGGCCGGAGATGCAGTTGGTACCTCGCTTATCACCTCGCTTTCCGTGGATGGTTTTGACGTTGATGTGAAAATACCATGACAGCTTCTGGCTGTTTTCTCAGCAAGTAGACACTGTATTCAGCTGAAACTTTCACATGTGACTTTGATTGTATCTTTCTTGACAGTTTGGCCTATATATCAGCTTTACGTTGACAAAACTACCTGTAGGAAGGGGCACGATCCTGGTACATGTGTAGACTGTACAAGGAACCTTGCAAAATGGTTTTAACGTTTGTACAATTTCTTTTCTTAAATCATTCTTTTTTTCTTTTCCTTTTTATCGCAGTTCTGAGGTGGCTCATGGCCAGCCTCGTTATCTTTTACAAAATTAATACACCAGTTCTTAAGGAGTACTCAAGACAAGGTTTTAAATACCGTGTCTGCTTTACTTTACTTTACTTACGTTTATTTAATGCTAGGCGTCAGTTTAAAAGTATTAGAAATAAACTTTAAGCTACTAGGCTGTAGTAGAAACTGACGTGTGATTTTGGTTTCTTTTCTTTTTCTATTTTTCCCATCAGATATTTTGTCAATTCAGGTGCAAGCATTGTTGCGAAACTGTTTCCCAACAATTTGGACCTCCAAGGTCAACACAGGAGAGGTATATACACAAATGCTTGCATTATTTGTTATTTTGTTATATCCTAACCACTGCAGCGTGCACTTGCAACGTTTTATTCACAGTTTTTACTTTTAACTTACTGTTTTATTTGAACAACCTCTAAGTAACAGACCTTGCAATGGAAATATCTCAGACTTTGTGAAGGGGGTTTGAATGCAACAGGTCAGGTTTGACTGCATGCCAAGAAAGATAGTTCTTTCATATTAATTTGTGTGTTGTATATCCTTCATTTAGATTTTGGTAACAAAGGTTACCCCAGAGCAGAGGGCAGACTTACTGGCCGCAGAGCCTCAATGGACAGAAAGGTATGTGAAGCCTGTTAAAGTTCAACCTGTATTCATTCAAATTGTTCATGTGATCGCATATGGCAGCCAATATAAGTATTGTTACAAATCCCACTTCTGCCACCAAATCCCACTTCTGCCACCAAATCCATCTTCTGCCTGATTATTAAAAAAAGGGAGGGGGTTCTGCTTCCAATTACATGCAGTTTCAAATTAGGGTTGGTAGGTGAGGATTTTATTTATTTATTTACTTTTTCAATAAACTCTGTTATGAGTTTTTGCATGAAGTGCCTGGTTTTGGCACGAGGCATCACAAACGTTATGAAATAGACCCCCTGCATGTAACTTAAACAGTGCCCTCACTGATGTTGTCAATGACCTATCATTGGCTGAGAGTTGTGCGCGGTGCGTACAGGCTTGCAAGTTGCCATTGTTGGACCTCGGCAATGGTGACCAATACAAGGGGATCTGTATGTTACCTGATGTACATTATCCCACCAATATGGCTGTTATTTCCCCTGCAGGTTACTTGATAAAATTGACGGCTTTTCAAAGGTCTTTGAGTGTCTATCCGAGAGTAACAAGGTAAATTTAAAGGGTTTTTGTTGTGGACTTTTTTCTTCTTCTTTTCCCCTCCTTTTTTTCAAACACCAGTAGTGACATTAGTCAGCTCAACCAATACTTTTATTTTCATTATTTTTCATGATTGTGATTAAATGAGACCTCTCTTCCTGTGTAAAGATGTTTCTGCTGCTACTGATGTTTTGCTACATTTACAAATATGTACATATATGCACAACAACATGATCGTACACCAGCCTGAATTACAAGGATTTGTTTTCCTACCTAAATACTTTGTTGCGATTCAAATTATTTGCTTGTTATTATTATTTTGGCTCATGTGACCATCCAAATGTTGAGTTTGACATACACTATTTTTCTGAGGAGTCGCTATGTTCAGACTGTGCAAGTCTTGTGGGCATTCAAACTTCTGTCACCAAGTTGGTCTTCACCATGTATTGAGTTTTGTGTGTGCTGGATTCAGTTTCTTCAAATACTTTATTTTAAAGGCAGGGTATACTTTTGGCAGCAGCGTAACTAAGGTAATTTTTTAGGGAGGGGGCACAAGGGGGGGCACTTTTTTGCTGGCAAATCAATTATAGGTTCCATTTGCACATTTTTTAAAAACGGGATCTTGATCTATGCAATGGCGGGTTCCAAATGGGGGGGGGCACTGATATCAATTGGGGGGCACGTGCCCCCCTCCCTTAGTTACGCCACTGACTTTTGGTATTTGTCAAAACCAGTATCCTCATTTGGTGTATCCCAACATATGCATAAAATAACAAATCTGTGGAAATTTTTGCTCAATTGGTCATCTAACTTGCAAAAAAATATATGGAAAGAGAAAAAAGAAAAAAAGGAAGCCCTTGTTGCATAGAATTGTGTGCTTTCAGATGCCTGAGAAAGGCTTCATGCCTGAAGCCTTTCAAAGAGAGATATGGGTGAAAATTCCCCGTCTTTCTTTAAAACTACTAATCACTTCAAAGGGTTTCACCATAACAAAGTTTTATAACAGCTCTCCAGTGCTCTTTACCAAGTCATTATTTTTTGGAGTAACTACCAAAGATATACCCTCCCTTTAACAAAGTTTTTCATGGCTATAAAAGTTAGACCACATTGTTGGGAAAGTAAAATAAAAATTTAATTAACCAACAAAGAAAACCTGAGAATAAGACTTGACCTTCGCTTCTGGCTACTTGGTTAAAGGAAGAATTGTTCCCTCTGACATGAAGGCACTCAACAATTTCATTTAAAGTATACGCTGAAAGGGTAAGGTCATCGTTTGGTAATGACTCTGAGAAAAAATTTTGTTCGTTCGTTTGTGTGATAAAAAAAAAAGAATTGTTGTAATTTCCATCCAAAAGCTAACTTATCAAGTAATAAACCACAAGGGAAACTGACTGGGTAACTTTTTTATAATTTGGGTTTGAACAAAGAAAAATTGACTGGAGCGGGACTTGAACCAATGACCTCCGGATTAACGTACCGGGGCTCTACCAACTGAGCTATCCAGCCCTGTAGCCAGGGATCACACCCAAGTTTACGATACAACCTGGGAAGCGGCAGCCATGGGATCACCTTAAGGGGATGCGACTTTTTAATCATAAATATCAAGTAATAAACCACAAGGGAAACTGACTGGGTAACTTTTTTATAATTTGGGTTTGAACAAAGAAAAATTGACTGGAAGACACTCCAGTCAATTTTTTTATTTATTTATTTATTTTTTTCTTGATTCAAACCCAAATTATACAAAAGCCAACTTGTTATAAAGATGGTAATGTTTGTAAGCATCCTGCGAAATTATTTTGTCTGAAAAGCCCCCGTTGATTGGAAATCAATAAAAAACATTTGAATCTGAGAAACGATTCATGCATGTATCGTTTTCTCAGATTTCTGAGGGTTGGTGACCACTAGCAAATGCTTTGGCTACAGATGCGGTCGGTACCCGCTGTCACCTCGCTAAACAAGGATGGACTTTCAAGTTTGTGTGAAAGTACCATGACATGTTTTGTTGCTGTTTTTCTCAGCAAGTAGACACTGTATTCAGTTGAAACTTTCACTTGCGTCTTTTTTGGGGGTATCTTTCCTTATAGTTTTGCCTATAAATAAACATTACAGTGACAACAACCAGTTTATGCGCCTACCTTTATCAATGTTTTGTTTTTGTTTCATGTTTTATTTAAATTTGGTTTCCAACATGGACTTTCAGCCACTGATTGGTCACAACCTCCTCATCGATCTTCTCTTCCTTCATGCGAAGTTCTACAAGCCACTACCTGGTGAGACAATCATTTTCCTCGAAGGATCACTCAAATTCGTCATATTTTTGACCGCATGAGGGCGTACGTGGACCAATTTCACATGATGAAAACAAGTTAACAAACGGTTTTTTTTCTTCATTTTTGTGATTATTATGTTTATGTATTTCGTCATTGATGCAAGAAAACTACATACAGGCAGTTAAAATAAGATGAAACTGTAATTGTGATGCGAAGACATTACCTGATAAAAGCGCCCTCATGCGGTCAAAATTATGGTCAATTGCCTCTTGTTTTTTCCATAATGTTGTAGGAAAAGAAAATGAAAGTCCTGCACAATTTTTTGCTTGCTCGTATTAAGTTTGGGCTAATTGAAATTATAAGTTACCTGTCTGCCCTTGCTGGTCTCATTTCCAGACGGGACTTATTCTGCATTTAGTTCATTAAGCTCCACCTCTTCATGGCCAGTCACAACCACAACTGCCTGTCCAAAAGTTGTGACCAAAATGCAAAATGCAGAAATTGTTAAAATTGTTTTGACACTAGCAGAGTCTCTTTTGAAGACGACACAAAACACACGCATGCCAGTACTTGGGCGTGTCTCATCAGTCAAGCGTGTTCTAAGCGCAAAGGAACATTTTCGTGGGCATCTGATCGTGCTCTAGCAGACGGCCTGAACATTCTGCTGGACCGCAACTTTGTGCCAAGTTACGAGAACAATCCTAAACAATCGCAAGTTAGCATTTAGAACATTCCAATGAAACTTTTCGGCCATCCAACTGACCCATCCATGTAAGCTCATTGGAATACTCAACCGATTCATTTCGAATATTCCTAGCGCTCAGACTTTTGAGAATCTCCCTCATTGTAATAGAAACAGTCGGGTGGAAACAATATTACACACAGAAAAAGTAGTCCCATGTCATGGGTAATGCGATTTGGAAGGAAATGCTGCCAAACCCTTTTCATTTTGTGGTTGTTTTTTTTGCAGAGAAGTTGGAAGGCTTCAAGAGGAATATTCATGAACTGTTTCCCCACATCTTCGATACCAAACATCTCGTCAGCAAGATGAGAAAGGTAAGATGAGTGACTTTTACCCTCTCATCAGGGGTTCCCGATGGGTATTCATGGGTACCCCCATGGATGCTGAGAGGCCCACCCGCATATCCCAAGGATTTTGTTTCTACCCTACTGGAGAAAGCACCGGTCGCATAGCACTCATCACACACTGGTGTAGGGTAAAATCATGGAGCTAAAACCAAAATAACAATCAGAAAACTTTGATTGAACTCTTTGGAGATCTCGAAGGCAGGTGATATGCATCTGTTTTGTCTGGACCATAATGCCCAAAAGCTTTTGCAGATGCCAGCAACATTCACAGTCCTTAATAGATTGGTAATCACTCAAAAAATGAATGACCATTAAAACTTATTTAGTGAGAAGCATGAATCATTCCTCAGAGTTTTTAAGGTTAGTGGATGGATTTGACGATCTCGTGAAAATTTGTTGAGTTTTTGTTGTTGCTGTTTTTCAGCAAGTAGACACTGTATTCAGCTGAAACTTTCATATGTGACTTTTATTGTATCTTTCTTTATAAGTTTGCCTGTAAATCAGTATTGCATTGAAAACCAATATGACCCACCCTACCTTAAATAATAGCCATTGTAATTTATTTGATGAACTGAATTTGGGGCAAAACAGCAGGGAAAAGAAAAGAAAATGGACAAACTTTAAGCAAAAGGTTTAGAAATTGGAAACTTTTGACAAATCAACCCCTCTCCCCGTTTTAACCAATGACTCCCCATACGCCCTTAGACATTGATGTGGTATCCACACACTGGTTCTTTTTATTTTTTCGGCTCTTTGTTACTTAAGGTTTCTCGTCTCTAGTATTGTGCTTCAATCTGGTCTCGATCTTTCCTTTTTAATTTTTTTAAATATATTTATTTATTTAAAGAAAAATTTCCCCATTTCATCTCGTCTGGTTGGTGTTTCTGCTTATATTTGACAATTGGGGGTCTTAGTTACGGTGGATGTTGTATATATACATTTTATTAGTTCTGTTACTTGCCATCTTTTGTATTACTTTTCACTACAATTTTAGATTTATGTGTATTATAGTATATAATTTTGTACTCTTTTAAATGAGCAAGGTCTGGGAGGGCACATCTTTTTTGATGACAGTTTTTTGACTTTTGCCTTTCCCTGGACGTCCTCTGCTTGTAAGAATTATTGTATTGTCCAAAGAATTAAAATAAATAAATAAATAAATATCTAACAGTGTAGGACTATTGAGAGATCTTGAAAGTATAGGAACATTAAGAGCTTGGTGTACCTTCCCTCGCATCTCTTTAAGAATCTAGAGGAAAAAGGTTTGTCGTTGACCTCCACAAGCCTAGAGGTGGTCTACAGGAGCTTGGACAGTCATAGAGGAAAGTATCTTGTGCTGTACTCTCCTCATATAGTGCTTGCTGACGACGGCTCAAGATACCGTGAGTGCCTGTCCTCTTTGCTTTTTTTTCTTCATGTTACCTAAGCCTGTGATGCTTCCATTTGTTATCGCTTGATTTTCAAGTCTTGCCTGGTCTCAAAGTTCTCTTGGAAGAAATGGAACTTGGGGGGAATGAAGAAGAAACCTATGGTGTATTTCCCAGGCCTGGAATCTTTGAGAGGGCAAGGCTATTTTCATTTTACAAAGGGCACTTCCATTGGAAAATCTTAACGTCTATGGGAAACTTCTGAAATGGCACCAAGGCCAAGACCAGGGGCAACAGAGGCCATGGCCTCGGTGTAATTCCAGGCTTGTGTCGTTGTGACAGTGCAAAAACAATGTGTCTCTGGGCATACATGTAGCTATTTTGTGTGTACATTCGGGCTATTCTAAGCGAGATGCGACATTTTGACAATTTCACACTTGCGCATGTCGTAAGTGCTATTTTAGGAAATGCAATGTTTTTGCACTGCCACGATTGCGAGGATGTATAACAAAGAGCCATTCGAACAGCTTTTTTTTTTCACGTACTTAATCTCTGCCATTTCAACAATAACAATAAAAATAATTTAAAAATAATTTTTTTTATGTTATTAGTTAGTCTTTAAGTGCTACCACTATCTTCCTTGTTGCATCTCTTTGGAACTCCTTGCCTGGTGCATGTTTCTCTCCATCCTACAATCTAGACTGTTTTAAGAGGAATATAAATTCCTACCTTCAGTTCCCCGGAGTTATTTGTATCTTGAATCTTGTTTTTGTTGTAGCCCCATTACCAAGAGTGGCTTTAGCCTTGTTTTGGTTGAACTTGCATTTAATGTTTTTTAAAATGTACATTTAGTTTTTATTTTGTCTCTGCCTTACACCGATAGCACTTTATCTTCAAGTAAACTTAAACCCTAGATACTGATTGGTCTGATATAAACCTAAACACACTCCATATCACACCCCGCGTATTGCGCTGTTCTAACTTCCGCATATCGTGCTATTTCAAGCTAAGTATGGATGCACAATTTACTGCTGTTCCAACACCATGTAGTGCAAATCTGCCTGTCAAGTTTGCTGGAAGATAAATTTGTTATCAGACGCCTGCTCATGGAATGCACTGAAATATTTGTTATCAGACGCCTGCTCATGGAATGCACTGAAATATTTGTTATCAGACGCCTGCTCATGGAATGCACTGAAATATTTGTTATCAGACGCCTGCTCATGGAATGCACTGAAATATTTGTTATCAGACGCCTGCTCATGGAATGCACTGAAATATTTGTTATCAGACGCCTGCTCATGGAATGCACTGAAATATTTGTTATCAGACGCCTGCTCATGGAATGCACTGAAATATTTGTTATCAGACGCCTGCTCATGGAATGCACTGAAATATTTGTTATCAGACGCCTGCTCATGGAATGCACTGAAATATAATGCTATATTTCTCCATATTCCCGTCTCACTTGTGGTAACTAATAGTGAATAAATAACCACAGTTCTGTGAATACAAAACCACAGGCATATCACGTTTACGTTTACGTTGATTGACTCGGCAGGATCCATAAGTTTGGACGTAATGCTAAGGGTGGTTGATTGGTGCTCAAGCAGTAGAAATACAAGTGTCTCCAGGCTAACAAAAGGGCCTGAAGGAAAAAAAGTGCTATACGTGTACATTATATAAACGAACAGTGGCAATACAACTGTGCAGGACTTCAGACAGTGGTGCAAGTAAAAACAGCTTTTACTGCTCAAAGATTAGCAGCTACTGCTTCCCGGAAAGCCATCACAGATGGAGCAGTGAGGCACTTGGCTGGGATTTGACATCAATTATTTAATGTACGTTACTTATGGTACTGATGTCATATCCGCATATTGTGGTAGTTTTACTCATTGCACCATGATCTTTCTACTCATGAAGAGTCTGTATTTGTTCTGCTGCATTAGATGAGAAGGAACTCTTCCATGAAGCTGGATTTGATGCCTACCTAGCTGGCTACAGTGAGTACATACGTTACCAAACCCATCGAAATCCGACTGCATTGTTTTTGTTGGATTCTGTTGGACTGAGGACTGCACTAAGTAAACTGACTGCTTTCCATTGAATCAGGCATGCCACCATTCAATTCAATTCAATTGACCATATTTTTGACCGCATGGGGGCGCTGTCATCAGGGAATGTCTTGCATCACAATAGCAGTTTTAGCTTATTATAATTGCCTGTTTGTAGTTTTCTTGCACCAATGAAGAAATACATAAAAAATAGCGCTAACAAAGTGAAAAAACCCTGTTTGTTTACTTGTTTTTCATCATGTGAAATTTATCCACATGGTCAAAAATACGGCGAATTCAGATACACATTTATTTCCATATTCGATGAAAAGTAACGACAAGTACATGTAATAAATAGAGTATGGGGCTGTTTTGATAAGCAGAAGCTTGTAAAAAAAACCAGCCAGACATACAAACAAACAAATAATTAAACAAACAAAACAAACAGACAGACACGCCAACAAAAGGACAGATGAACATAAGACATGACAGCTACTCTGACACAAGATACATAGTATAGATCAGAGATAATACAACAAATTACAACCATAATCAAAGTCCAGCAGCTCAAATGTTTACTTACCAATATTGGATTTTTGTTAGAGTGCGAGATAGCGCTCTAGTAACAAGTAGACTTCTATCACTACCAGGGGCCTATTTCATAGTACTGCTTAGCGGTAAGCAAATTTCCATGGTAACTTTGGCGCGCTCAACATAGATGTGCATTGTTACGTCATGCATTTTCATACAGTAAGCACCGGAAGGTTAGCATGCTTTTTCTTGTACTTCCACTTGTGTGTTCCTGAGCAAGACACTTGGCTGTATTTGCTCCACTTCACCAAGGTGTATTTTAACGACTGAGGGCAGAAATGTCTTTTTGTAGCACAGACTGCATACACCAAGGTAGCCGAGATTGTTAAAAGAATTATTTAATTTACCCAAAGACCAGGGTAAAAAGTCATGTTCAGGAGCCATGAGCGTAAAATATGTTGATACCGCCCCAATATAAATGCCATTTATTATATGTATCGGAGAAATACTGTAGCAGCAAACGGCCTTTAGGAAATAACTTGTTGTACTTTTCCCCCACTGTTAGTTTTCTTGAGAATGGCTCACTACATAGCGGCTAAGGATAACAGGTAAGATCACTTTCATTTGTCCATTTTCATAGAGCCACTGCCCAAGTTTCCTTTATTTGAAAGCACTGTTTGGCGCCACTGCCCAAGTTTCCTTTATTTGAAAGCACTGTTTGGCGCCACTGCCCAAGTTTCCTTCATTTGAAAGCACTGTTTGGCGCCACCACCCAAGTTTCCTTTATTTGAAAGCACTGTTTTGGCTCCACTGCCCAAGTTTCCTTTATTTGAAAGCACTGTTTGGCGCCACTGCCCAAGTTTCCTTCATTTGAAAGCACTGTTTGGCGCCACTGCCTAAGTTTCCTTTATTTGAAAGCACTGTTTGGCGCCACTGCCCAAGTTTCCTTTATTTGAAAGCACTGTTTGGCGCCACCGCCCAAGTTTCCTTTATTTAAAAGCACTGTTTGGCGCCACCGTCCAAGTTTCCTTGAGAAAAGTGCCTGGCACAGCAAGATTTTGTACTCATCATTTGGTATACACTCCAGTCTGTGGCTGCCTCGTCCTCAATTTGTAATGGGGGGGGGTGCATTTTTGGGGTCGCCTCCTTCACCTGTTCTCTTTCCAATGCTGCTATTCTCAGCTCTCCCACACTTCAACCACTCCACTTTGTCACATTGTCGATCCAGCGCAGCTTAGGGCGACCTCTGCCATGACCTGCACCCGTAGGCAGACCGTCCATACCTCTCAGGTAGACCTCCCTGTCTCATCACATGAGCGCATCACTTGGGCTTCCGCTCGTAGAGTCGTGCTGTGTGTTGCATTTTCACAGCTGAGAAACAAAACAGGAGGGATTCAGCTGAAAAAGCTACATGCCTGATTGCGAAACTGAAGAGTGGAACCTCAACTGAACGGTGTGTTTTTTTCTGCTTGATCTCTCCTGCATGTTTTAGTGCTTTGGAATCTACTCCGTTGCCGTTCAGCAGTTACCTGCCGGCTTTGGCTGAGTATGAGAATAAGGTCAACTTGATGAGAGGATATTTACCCTACCTTGTAAGTTCAGCTTTTTCCTTCTGTATACACTTTTAATATCAGTGTGGCCATCAATGTCTAGTACCTTGTGTGCGTATTAACAATGTTAGTTGTAATTATCATTTCATATATAGGGAACATCCTAAGAAGTTTAAGATCTTATTTAAGATTGAGGCAAATGCAAAATTCAGTTTAAATTTTACCTGGTTTATATTTTCATAGTGTACTTTTTAAATGCTATTGCATGTGTGCTTGTATCTTTTTTGACAGTATTGTGGTGGTCTTTTTTTTCCTTGATTTCTTTCTTGCTTATTTTTACCGGTGTGTTTTGTCTTAAACTTTTCTTGTTTAATTTTCTTACTGGAATTGTTTATATTGTTATGCGCACTCAAAAAGGGTGGTCCTGGAGAGAGCGCATATAAATTCAATAAGTTATTATTATTATTATTATTAACTTGTTTTTGCTGCTGTCACTCTAGTAATTTTTCTTTGTTTACCCCCAAATTAAAGATAAAATTGTTGACTTTATTTCTGTTCTCATACAAGTATGAACATAAATGAACTTCTGAATTGAAATGTTGTGCTTTTAACCTTGGCTGTAGCAATTAAGAAATTTAAAAAATCCTTTTTTGTTTTTTGTTTAGAATTTAGCAGGGAATGATCCAGCCTCACTTCGTCCAAAGCTTCTTTATGTCAGTGCAAAAGGGCGCTCTCCTCTTTATGCAACGGAGGCAAGTTTAATTTGTTGTGATCAAATTCATCCCCCAAAAATGTGGTTCAATTTCTCCTATCCTGTACTGGAAAATGTTTACATAATTTTGTACCTTTTTTGTTTGTGCTAATGAGCCAAAGTTTTTTTGTTTTTGCAGGAAGTATGTGTTTGGCATGGCGTGTCAAACGTTACCACAGTACTTTGTCAATTTCAAAGCTTATTCTCAGTTAAGAATTTGAGTCAGAAAGTGACATTTTCTACCTTGGTTTTTGTGTGTGGGTTTCTTTTTTTCAGTTAACAGCCAAGCTGGAAGCATTAACGTCAGCTGACATCAAGGTGGTTGACAGAAGACATGCCTTGGTTGCGACTGCAACCTATGGAGGGTATGAACAATACTGAATGTCTTTTTATCTCAGGATTCTTTTCACAGAGAGGAAATTGAGGTCGGGGGAGCCTACCTCATACATTTCACTTCGATTTCTCTTGTTGTCAAATTATTAACAAGTTGTTGTGAATTAAAACGGCGCATTCTGTGAATACTGTTAACTGAATGTGGGGTTTACACTTCCATGCCATTTGTTTTGGGCGGCTGTGTGTTTTTGTGTACTCAGAGTTTCTACCGATCCTTAAAAAGTATTAAAAAGTGTTCATGTGAACTATGCAAACTTAAGGCCTTTACAAAAATTGACAAGTATTTACTTCGGTTATTTGAGGTCTTAAAAAAATGGATGAAGTGTGTAATGAAATTTGTAATGAGCTTGTATAAAACCAAATTACACTGTGTGTAAAAAAGTAACGTAAGGTGTGAATCGGTAAAGCTGTTTCTCCTCTGCATTATTCACTTATTTTGGGTCTTAAATTTTGTTAGGGGTAGCATTAAAAGGGTCATAAAAATTCTCAAATTTGACTTTATAAAGTGTGCATTTATTTGTATGTGTTTTTGTTTACCAGTTCAGTTGTTGGTGGATAGAGGGAGAAACGATGGAGGGCAAGGGGGAATAAATTTGTAATTGTTATAAAAAATCCTTATAAATATTGTCAAATATCATCTTTGTTGGAGTTTTTTTTTAATTTGAAAACCCTGGGCCCAATTTTATAAAGCACAAAAAAATGCTTAGCACTGAAAAATCTTGCCAAGCAGAAGTAGGTTACCAGCCAAAATACCATGTTTTGTACATCATTTTTGACTGGTTCCCTGCTTATTTTTGCTTAGTAGAAACCTTTTTCATGCATCATTTTCTGCTGGACAGCTCTATGAGATTGGGCCCAGGCTACTGGAAGATACCTACATACTTAGGCAGTGTCTGCATTGGCTGCCACAACTATGGCTTCGGCTGGATTTCCACGTCATCATGCATTGAAGTATAGTGTGTCCTTGGCAACATCCTCGGCAAAAGTCGTAGCCGTAGCTGTAGCTGCCAGTTTGGATATGGCCTAAGCTTTATTTCTACCACTCTATGTAATTCCTTAGTATATACACATTATATTACCTAATATAAATTAGTCAGTTTTTGTTTTACATTTTGTAGTGTTTCTCAGATTTAGGAAACACAGTTTAGGCTAACAACGTATATATGAACACAGTAAAACCAAGATTCTTGGCAGATATTTCATACTTTTGGCAAGTGATTTTAAATTATTATTATTTTTATTTTTCTAGGAGCAAGGATATCATGAGGGCTTTCGAGAATGACAAAGCAATGCGCATAGCTTACTATAACGTCTTCCAACATTCCAAACCCCTCCGCTATGGCCTGTGGTAAGTTGACATCCATTAAATCCATAATCCACCCAAATAACAATTACAAGTCTTGGTGCAAGACATTCTTATGTTATTGTTAGTGAAACAAGCACTCAACACTACATGAGTTGCCCATTGACGTTCAACTCTAAATCCATTGACATTTTTAAGCGTAAAGACTTCTTTTTTATCTTGCTTTTATATAATTGTACCTGTTTGTTGATTTTTTATAGTTGCACGTACTTTTTCATTACTTTTTATCTACTGTTTTTTAGTTCTTGTGATGTAATATGCAGTTGATCATTTTTATAGAAATGGCGCAATAGACCTTATGCATTGACTTCATCCATCCGCCATCTTAGAGGTAAAACGGTGACGAAACAATCCAAACGCGCAGATGTGTACGCACAGTGCACAGGATTGGCCAATGAACAACCTCCTTTTGACCTCTAGGTGAGGGCGCCCTACTGAAATGACGTCATGTGCATAAGGTCTATACAAATCTCTAATTATTATTATTACATACCTGGCATGACAATTGCAACATTAGAAGGTGTACGCTGGAAGCCATAAGGAATAAGTTGGGTTTTCTCAACAGTTCCTCCTGTTTGATTTGTGTTTTTTAGGGGTGCAGTGGCAGCGTTGGGGGCTGTGTGTGTGTGGACACTACTTGGAGACAATCCCAAGAAAATTTAAATGAAGAAATTCTATGGCAGCGGAACACTTTGCGGTGAAGGTCAGGAAATGGTTAGTCTGTAGTTTAAGTGATGGACTGCTTTTGAAAAACATCCGTGGTGTTGTTTAAGTTGGTGTATGTGGAGAGATGAGAAATTTCAGACTTTAATCTGAATTCAGACCTTAATCTGAATTCAGACCTTTTTTTGAAAAAAAAAAAGGGTTTGCTTGAATCTTTTTCCATTTATGAGGAAAGCCTGCTCTTCGATCTACTTCTCTTGTGCTCAGGATACTGTTTCCTAAGCTCCTTGAAATTTACAACTCACTGGTCACCAAAAGGTAGAACTGACGTCAATTCAGCAACCCTCTTTTAATTTGGATCCTAGTTGCAGGACCCTGTAAAACAACCTTGTCTGTGTATTCCTGTTCAATTCTAAGTGTCGTGCAAGGCTGATTGATGGACTTATATTCAGATCCCTATGGAGACAGAGGGCAAACAAATGGTTTCCATTATGGAAGTTCTAAAAACAGGTTTCCAAAAGAAACGTGTACAAAGTCTACGGAAAGATGTTATGTACAAGGACAAAGGAACAACCCAACAAAGTCTCCACAGGGATGAATTTTTAAGAATGTGCGTAAGGATGTGGGGGACATGATGTTACTAAGTGTATTGCCATCTGCAGCATGTAACTGCTGTGATAAGGATATAGGGTGCATGTACAAATAAATGGTATGTAATCTGGAGACACTTGTGTAAAAATTGCACTGGAGTTTGTTTTGTTTTGCTTGACAAAGGCAGAAACAGTATTCCAGGCATTCTTATTTAATCTGCTTGTTTATTCAATAAATACCTGTTTATTTCGTCCAACTGTGAACTGTGATTTTAAAATATTTTGTGCATAAATAGCAAGTTATTTAGTTTTACATCTATTGTCATTGAATATTTTAACACAGTGGATTTACAAAGTAGGTAAAATAAAAATGTAAATACCTTTTCAACTAAAATGTGGTTAATCACTCTTTTGCATGCCAGGGGCGGAAATAGACTATTAGCCAAAACTAATTTCTAAAGTTCTAAACCACGTGCATGTGTAGTTGACAGTCCCAAAATTTTTAAAAACAGGTACATGTACGTGTAAACGTGCTTTTAAACTTCGGCTCGCACCTGGGCCCAATGTCATGGCGCTGCTTTACTGCAGAATTATGCGTTTACGGCACCCTGTAAAGCGCGTACTTCTGCGGGCCATTGCCGGGCGTAAGCGCAGATTGCCATGGTTAGCGTCGCCTTGAAATTCACACAGGAAGTTCACTGCATGCTCCTGTAGACGAGAGGATATTTTGGTAAATCTCTGATAAGTGGGGGGGGGGACCAGACCACACTGTCCTTAACAGAGCTTTTTCCACTGCTGCCTCTGATCTATGGAACGGTCTTCCTGTCCCCATTAAAAACGCTAAGACTGTTTTGTCCTTCAAAAAGGGTCTCAAGATGTATCTGTAGCTGGTTGTCCCCATTACTTTCTCCTTTAAGCGCTTTGCATCCTGTGGTATTTTGGCACTACATAAATCCAGTTGTTATTAGTAATATAAAAATGAGGTAAACTAGCTGGCACACAAAGTACAGTTTCTACATGTTTCTGGTGTTGTCAGAAAGAACTTGATCAGGCTTTTCCTTGCGGGAAGGAGGGGGGCTTCATATGTCGCTCAATATTAGTAATATTACAATTGTTAGATCTTATACTCGATGAATTCTCTTGCGATTAAACCTTCTACTGTGGGTGACATTTGCTCCTGAGTTTTAATCAATCATTTGTGACCATTCCACTACGCTGTACATGGGTGGACCCACTGTGCACATGTGTGTACCGTACTTTTCATATGTATTCACCATATCATATCGATTGCAGACTGGCATGGTTTATAAGTGCATCTATCAATCATTCAAAAACCATGTAGATGATATTGAAAGGTCAAATAGTAGGAGGGTTGATGAGGTAATTAGGTTGTCTTCATTTAAGATTTGTGTAGCTGACAAGAAATACAATAGAGAGGACCACTTTACAGCCGTCACATTAGAAGTGTTTCCAAAGATTGTAATTTTATTGAAGTACCTGAAACCAAACCAAAAATGTTCCATCGTGATTGGACATGCAGGCTTAGACTGAAAAGGGGAAACTTGAGTCGATTACAATACATTTTGTTAATAACCTACAAATTTCAATCAAATAATGGACGGGAAAAAAAAAATAAAAATCTTCCACCTAATTTTAATGGTAAAAAAAAATAATAATAATAATAAACTTGCATTATTTTCAGTATTTACACGTCTAGCCATTCACATGATGGTACACTTTTTGGGTGTTTCAGGTGGTTAAACACAAATTACAACCATTGGGAAAAACTGCTACGGTTACGTATGCAGTTGTCCCCTTTATTGTAAGTGTCAGTTTTATTCTTGTCGTACAGCTACAGGTATTGATTAGAGCACTAGCTTGCCCAGAGGCTCCCCATCCATGTTTTCTTAAATAGGGGCTCCAAGGTTGAGTTTTGTGATGCACTCATTTTTCATTAGATAAAGTCTGTAACAAAGTGGGGGAAAAAAGTCTATAACCTCATGTCAAAATGGTGTAAATTTTCTTTATTTTATACTCTTTCTCATTCCTGTACATTCCAAAGAGGAATTTTTTGCACCAGTCAAAAAGTTCAAAGTCAATGCCATTTTAATTGAGTATCATCGAAATTCGAGTATAACTAAAACAAAATTCCTGCACAATATTATTGTCCTATATTAAAACGAGACGTTATTGGACGTTTTGGGGGTTTTTTTTGGACAAAGTTCACACTGGAAGGATATCAAATACAATGACATTATTTACACCATTTTAACGTGCAAAAAAATAGAGACTTGCAAAAAAATAGTTAGTGGCCTGACGTTTCGACCCTAGCAGAGTCTTTCTCGAAGGCTAAATGACAAGACTGCAAACATAAACAGGTACATGTAATGTATACTGATGTAACAGAGGTTTAGAGACTTGTAATATTTTTTCCACATTCATAAGGAATCTACCTATCAGAAAATAAATGAATCACAAAACCTGAACTGAACCTTCGGAGCACCTGATTAACTTTGAGGCCCTCTAAGTCCTTTCTGCTCTGAACACTTTTATAAACCAAATCGCCTTTTCATTTGTTTTGTTTTTAAATGTAACCTATTTTTTTGTACAATTGAGGCAATATTTTTTTAAGATAATATTTTGTTGAGCACAAGCAACATACTAAGAATGAAGTTGTATTTTCAAATCTGCATCTGAAATAAAATAAAAATGTAACAAAATATAAATTGACAATTCCTGCCGTATGAAGCAAAGTTTGTCTTCAGCTTTTTAATCATCAACATTTTAAATGTACACTTATTTCATTGAGTAATCATAAAGTTACATTCCCTGTTCTGTTTTTTCCTTTTTTTCTTCTTCAGATTACAAAATAATTAGGCTAGGCTTGTAGGGATTCCTTGCATAGGCCGTCATCGCCGAGGACAAACAATTGAAACGCGCACGCGTGTGTTTGGCCACGCACAACTCTCAGCCAATAGCAGGTATTCCTTTGACCTCAGTGAGGGCGCTGTTTGAGCATGTGACATCATGTGCAAGGGGGTCTACCGGGGAAGGGAGAAAAATAGGAGCATTTACCGCCGTTGACGTTTCAATATTTTGTAGTTTACAGGACGACCGTAATTATAAGCCAGTTATCCCTTAACACTCTGCATGCACTGACCCCTTAACTGGCTCTACCCTCGTTGCCAGTCTCGCCTTGATTTAAGCTATTAAAATAATCCACAATGTATAAATTTAGCAAAAAAAGAGATACATTGCAATTTGCAGAAATCTTAAACCACAAATATTAATATCACCCATAACCATTTATAAGGCCCCTTGGAATTTGGCCTCGGAATTTGGCCTAAAATTCTTCCTGTAATAAAGTTAATCCCTCAGACAGTAAGTCAACAGTCAAACCCTCAAACACGGTAGTAGTATCTAGGCTTACCCCCATACTTGGGCAAGGTTGATTTGACAGTGTGTCCAACTTGGGCATAATAAAGGATGGATATGAGGCAGTATTAGTCATCAAATCAAAACATACTCCATAAACAGCAGCGCACCACCCCCCCCCCCCCCCACCCTGCATTTAAATTCAGCTGCTTCAAAGCTTCTTGTTGCCCTTCTTCTGCTTGGCCTGGAACTTGGTGAGAACGACCTTTGAGGTTGTGGAAAAGTTTCCCAGAAAAAGGACAAAGAAGATGATGGCTGCAGCTGGCACCTGTTCAAATAACAGAGAATCCAATTAGTACGAACGATGTTGTCACATTTTCTTTTACTAACTGGATTAATTTAGTCTCAATCAGGATTCAGGAATCTGTTTACTTGGCCCAATGATTTCTCTCCCTGTCTTATTTACATGTCTGCGGACCGTAGTTCGAATCCCGCCAGAGTGAAAGCCTTGCACTTAAAAAAGGGTTTTCAGTCTCTTAACTTATGGCTGGGGTTTCCTTCCACATTCTTATATAGCACTTTTCACACCTATAGGTGCCCCAAAGCACTCCTTAATTTTCCTGCATGTATGCAAAGCTATGTTTGGAAATATAATACCCATTATGCATGTATATTTATACATGTAGCACCTAGTCCCGGCGTACAAGTTGTTGTGGCGCAATTTTAGTGCAGCCAACCCTGCCAGAAACACTGGGGCGAACCCCTTCTCTTAAGGATAAGTGTACTGGGTTCTTTGTACGTGCAACACAAGGGATCTATGGCTTCACGCCCCATCCAAAGGACAAAGCAATAATGGTTAAGTGTCTTGCTTAAAGACACAAGTGTCAAGACCCGGTCTTTAACTCACATTCTTGAGAACAGAAACACCAGAGCTGGAGTCCGGTGTGCTTGACCGCTTGGCCACAACACGCCATCTTTGTTATCCTCTTTATAATTTTCACTGCAGAGAGCAATACCCAGCCATGACCAAATAACACACGACATGTGACATAAATTTGTCCTCCAAACGAAATCAGATAGTTTTAAAAACAAGAGAGCAGAATGATCTTATTTACTTACCATCCATTCGTTTGTTTCCGGGTGGAAGGAAAGTTGAAACAGGAAGATGGCATTGTAAAATTGGAACAGCTGATGAAAAAAAAATAGGCAAAACGGGATTTGGTTAACTCATGTAATTAATGGATTCAGGTTGGCTCGGTGGTTTCTGTTCCCTGCCTTTCACTTCTGTAGACTCCGGTTCGAATCCCACCTCAGACCGGAGCCTTGCATGTGGACTGGGTTTTCAGTCCCTACCTGATTGCCTTGGTTTTCCCACTTGGGGATTTTCCTCCCACATCTAAAACAACATTTCTTCATCTTCTTAATTTATCCTGTTTTTGGTGCTTGTGCTAAAACACACTAATGTAAGTAATTGAAACAGAGCCTGTACTGTGTAGACCTAATGTGTTTCATAACAAACTGTGATTAACTATTTGTCTAAAGTGGAATTTCACTTGCAAAAAACACCATGTTATTTTTATAAATTACCTTAACCCTCCGTGACACCATCGCTCTCTTATTGAGTAACAGTTTTTAATTAAAAAGTAATTAGTCCGCCATTTTTTTTTTCAAAAAATCTTTAAAAATTCAAAGTTCCACAACTGCACCTAGCCAAATAGCATGCCAAATGTCTTATCACTACCCGGGGTTTGTTTTTAACTAACACAATCCAACACGCTAAAATCAAACTGTTACTCAATAAGTAAGGCATGGCGAAATGGTGTGATTTTTTTTTGATGGTGTCACGCAGAGTTAAACATATCTATTTTAGTTTATAATCTTCATGACATACAACCTGTAGAGCGAGAAAACGCACACCACGCTTGTCAACCCGGTAAATCAAGGATTTCTAATTGTTCACCCATTGTTTGGACGCGTTTTTTTAAAGCGACGTCTCCATTGCTTTTGTACACGAAATCAAAGTGAGGACATCTCGGCTATGTCAAAATACCCAGATCCCTCTTGTGTAAAGACCCTGGGGTCAACGGGTAGACAAGCTCGTTACACACTGACAATAAACACGCTTAAATTCTCTTCATGCGGTCCACAAATACATTGTGGTTTTCAGCCCGCTATCCTTGTCAACAGCACTTTGCTAATTATAGTTAATAACCGAGTAACATATACACTAATGTACACACCAGCCGTCGATTTCACCAAACTCTTCCTAACTTAGGATTAATCTTAGGACTTAGGATGAGTCCCAGCCTTGCACTGTAACATGCAAACCTTAAGATTAATCCTAAGTTAGGACTAGTTACTCGTCCTAACTCGAGATAGGATAAGTCCTAGCGTTTCGTGAAATCGGCTGCAGGGCCCCACACCAGCAGGGCTTGAAATTTGGGGGAAAATACACAAGACCGAAGGGCTTGTTGCTCAGAATTGTTTCCTGGACCAGAATTGTTTTTACAAGACCAGAATAGCTTAACATGCAGACTGTTTTTATTTTGAACAAGAACTACAATATACTGTATAAGAGAAGATTGATCTCATTTGTCTTTATGGGTATTACATACATGTACTTCATTATTCAGTAGAATTGAAAGGTGTTTATCAGACTCAAGATTTGAACATAGCTTGTTTTTGTTTAAGATGTTACACAGTGTGGTTTTATTATTCATTCAATTGAAAAACACAAGACTGCTGGACTTGTCCAGTCATGAGTTTACTGGCCCTCCACTTAAAACTACTGGCCTCACGCCTGTGGACAAGTGTCAATATTCAAGCCCTGACCAGGGCCCAATTCCATAGAGCTGCATAAGCAGAAAATATTGCTTAAGAAATCTGACTTTTTATGTCTGCTTGGGGGAAAGTGTAGCTGTGATTTTCTTCAGCTATGAAGCAATTCTGCTCGTCTATCTACTTCTCTAGTGCCGATTGACCTATTGATCTTGTGCTAAGAATACTGTTCCCAGAAGCTCCTTGAAATATATAACTCCAGGGGTTACCAAATGGTGAAAATGCCATCATTTCAACATAACTCCTTAAATTTGGATCCTAGTTTCAGACCTTTTTGTCAGCAGTGACTTTCCTCTGACATGTGAAATGGTATTTTGGCTGGTAACCTATTTCTGCTAACCAAAACTGTTTTATACTAAGCTACTTTTTGTGCTTGGAATTTGGCCCAGATGGTTTTATTAGGTACCATTGTTTCATAACTGCATAGAAAGCCAAGTGAAGTGCTCTTGTTTGACATTGGGTTGCTGACAGCGGCTTCCTGTCACGTGGGAACAATTGTCAAAGAGCTGCTGGGTGAGCAGCTTGCCATTGCGAATGAGTTAACTGTTAAGGAGTAGAAATACTTACGTATCCAATGAAAAGAAACGGTAAGAGGAAGGTGAGCCCTCGCCACATCCAAGCTTGAAAACCCTCTGAACAAAATAGCATAAGAAGAACCAAATATCAGCCCAACCAGTAAAGTCCAATTATTATTTGGTTTTGTCACATTTTACAACATTAATTTCACAGTGCACAAAAAAAGGAGGTATAGCTCTATATTGTTCCAATTCAACTAAGTGCCTCTTGCTAAGGACCTCTTGCTAAGTACATCTTGCTAAGGACCTCTTGCTAACTTTACTACACGTAACCCCAAAACAAACTACTATTCCTACTGGTGTGTCATGGCCCAGCGGTCAAGTGCACTGGAGATCAGCAGTGTGTTGGTTCGAGTCCCGGTTATTGACACTTGTTTCCTTAAGCAAGACACTTAATCATTGTTTCATCCTTTGGATGGGTCGTAAAGCCGTAGGTCCCATGTATTGTGTTAAAGAACCCAGTACACTTATTATTAAGAGAAGGGGATTACCCCTGTGTTTTCTGGTATGGCTGGCTGCAGATTGTGCCACAGCACCCTGTAAACTGTTACATGGTGCTATGTAAATAAATGGGTCTTATATTTCAAACATAGCTCCGCAAACCTTGTAAAAAAAATACTGAGTGCTTTGAGACGCCATCGGGTGTGATAAAGTGCTATAAGAACTGTGTATTGTTAAAGGGACACACCGGCTTACTGTTTTCCTAATATAGTGATGTGGAATGACAGACAACAATTTTTAGATGGTTCGTGTAAAAAAAAAATCATCAAAATATCACGTAATTAACGAAAAATGTGAAGAAAAAAAAAATGCGGTCAAAGGTCAGCTTATACGCTTTTCCAGCCGTTGCAACTGTCAAGTTTACGTACAATGTTGCGCAATGTTGTAAGTAGACTGGAGCTCTGTTTATGTATAAATTATAAAAATGGCGAGGCATGAGGATCCAGACTTCCTATCCATCAAGCACAAATTCACGTGTAAATAAAAAAACAGACATGAACGGACGTCAGTCCATAGAGCATGGGTTCCTTGCTCTATGGTCAGTCCTAGTCGAAATCCGCTCGCGGTCGTAACCAATAACTGTTTCGGTTGAACTTGCCATTGAAACAGTTATTGGTTACGACCGCGAAAACGCACCCCAACCTGTATTCTGTGTACGACGACGTACTATATTCTGTGTACTTGCAATGGAGAACGTTTCTTCGACATCCAAGGATCGGTACAAAAAACATCGCAAGGAAAAACACCCAGAAGGTGGTCCAACGAAAAGTAAAAAGTAAAAAAAACAAACACGATAAATCCAAAGGGAAAGCCAGCAAAAGCAGCAATTGTGTGTGTGTGTGTGGGGGGGGGGGGGGGGGGGGGGGGGGTTGGACACTGCAGCTATCATAGAAGTAGACCAGCTGTATGGGATATTATTCTCCGTCGTCGTCCCGCGTGTGTAGTGCAGGCAACACGTTGCAATAGTTAGGGGATAATAGCTAGGGTATCAGACTAAAAATCTCCTTAAAAAAACGTAATTGTTGGTCTGGCTCCCTACCCCTCCGACAAGCTCCCAAGCTCACGGCTAGACCGGCAAGCCCGGGCTTGTCTCTCTGGCCCCACGAGACACGGCACAGGCTGTACGGGATATGCCCCAAGGTTTACGTTCCGCTAGCTCCCACGCTGGTGCGCCGTAAAACACGCTTCGGTTGCACGGACTCTCTGAATGCGAATCTTACGTTCGATTTTTCATCATTATTTACAAATTGTATCAATAATCTGAAAACATAGTCTTTTTTGTCAAATACTCATGAACAATATTAAAAAAAACAGATTTCAATTTGGTTCAGTAATTTACTTTTATACGGCTGGAAGTAAAACTATCACCGAAGATCACGTGATTTATCCGAACCACTTTTTTGGTTCGGATAAATCACGTGACCTTCGTTTTTTGAAAAATGCTCAAAAACGGCAAAATTTGATGGTTTCTTTTAGGAACCGTTCTTCTCCATTCCTGGAAGACCTTTGAAGTCATATGTTAGCCTATTTTGTAGCCCAAATAGCCCAACGAAGCCGGTGTGCCCCTTTAATAAAGAATCTTTGCTGAAACAAGTAGGCCTATCATACCACAAAGAAATCACAGTTATCACCAAGACACAACACTTACCACAAATGAGCTAAGCTTACCACAAGTGATTCATTCCTTTACATAAACACTGCCCTCGACCCAGAGAGCTTCGCTTAGCATGAACGATCCACGCTTACCGAACACACACTTATACCATGTACAAACAAAGTGTGCTTACCTACTGTAATGTACATATCACCTTTCTCCCCCAATGCCCTAAGTCGATAGAGACAACCACTTTGGTAGTAATACTGCAGCACTTGTACACAATCTGCAAAAGAGAAACAAATAGTCTATGATGTATTGCGGTGGTCCAAAACTTACATAAGAGCATTATCAACTCAATACGCCACAACAGTGGCATTTTTAGGCACACCCCGTGCTTATGCGGAAAGTAGAGCCACAACCCTAAGTGCTTGGATGAGAGTGGTAGACTGGAGAAGCCACCAGCTAAGCTCAATTGCAATGGAATTTGGGCCACTGTTGGAAGAGATAAAGTTCTCAACCTCGGTCAGTTTCTGCAGTGGCAATCTGTGGCTTTGATCGACCATACATACAAATACAATGACAGGAATGTATGGCGTGGGTTACTTCACCGTTTTGTGCATAGCACATGGAAGTTTTTGAGGCATCGTGGAGTATGCACCTATAGAAGGGTTAATGTGTAAAACACTGCACACTGCCCAAGATATTCAGATTTGAAGCAATTCATAGACCATTACAGAGCCGAACATCACCGAGCAGGACTGAGCAGTCACGAAGCTCAGTATTCGATTGGCCACCCAGAGTCTACCCAAACTTTTAACCCTTACTCCCTAGGTCCGCTGGCCTACAGGTGACCTCAATTCTCCACTATCCTCCACACCTACACAAGTCATTTCACACCAACTTGTTTAGACTTAAAATAAAATTTATAATATAAGTAATGATCACTGCATACAATATATGTTTTCTTGAAGAGTTCTCTCTTTCTTGTTTTTCTTTTTTTGAAAGGTTCTAAAACAATTCTTAATCATTCATTAGTATTTTTTGGTGTCATTTTAGACTTTCCTAATTTTCTTGTATGTCTTTATTTTGTATTTCTGATTTTTTACTATTTATTGTATTTTCACGTCTTTTTAAGCACGAGGGCCAAGACAGTTTCTATTGTATACTGGTAATGTAAACAGATAGCAATAAACCAAATCAATCAATCAATCAATCAATCTTAACATTTATAAAACCTTCACCATATTTTCACATTTTCCATAACCCTTGGTGAAGTAAATCCCAACTTACTTAGATACAGAGAAAATGCCATGAAGCGATTCCTGAACATGGCGTAGGACACCCCAGCTGGCCATATCAGCAGAATGCCACACAGTACCACAGAGAGATAGTGATGTATCACCCACCAACCCTTTATCCTGAAACAGAGAGAGAAAAAAACACATTTTGTGAGATGTTCCAACCTTTAACTTCCTCTGCATTTTCGGCCAACAGTCCTCCTGGGGACCCCTGGCTCAAAACGCCACGAGCAGGCCTGGAATTACATGGGGGCCATGGTGTCTGTTGCCCTGGGCCCAATTTCATAGAGCTGCTTAAGCAGAAAATAATGCTTAACAATTTCCTGCTAAGCAGAAATGAGCAGGATACCAGTCACACATTGTACACGTGACATGGTAGTTTGGCTGGTAACCTTATTCTGGTAAGCAAAATTGTATTGTGCTTAGCAAATTTTTGTGCTTAAGCAGCTCTATGAAATTGGGCCCTGGTCTTTGTGCCTTTTCAAAGGTTTACCATAGACGGTTTTTCCAGCCGAAGTGCCTTTTGCTAAATCAACATGGCCGGACCTGAAACAGCGCTCTCGCCGAGGTCAAAGGAAGACCCCTCATTGGCTGAGAGTTGTGCGTGGGGCTGTACACACGCCCGTGTCTCCATTGTTTGACCTATGCAAGGCTTCTATTCTAATAACCTTTTGTGACGTTGCCAAGTCTGTTCCTCGTAACCAAGCTTGGTTGTTCTGGGTGTGCATGGTTCGGAATGCCCTTTTAATTATCAACTCGTTTAGGTCAAGTGTTTTCTCCACTAATCTGTCGTACTTCTATGCCGGAAAAGAACGAAATTCACTTCTCAAAAGATCAACGAGTGACAAACTTTCTTGGTATTAGCTTGGGTCTTGCTACGTTAGCTTGGGTCTTGTTATGTTGGCTTGGGTCTTGTTATGTTGGCTTGGGTCTTGCTACGTTGGCTTGTGTCTTGTTATGTTGGCTTGGGTCTTGTTACGTTGGCTTGGGTCTTGTTATGTTGGCTTGGGTCTTGTATGTTTGCTTGGGTCTTGTTATGTTGGCTTGGGTCTTGTATGTTTGCTTGGGTCTTGTTATGTTGGCTTGGGTCTTGTATGTTGGCTTGGGTCTTGTTACGTTGGCTTGGGTCTTGTTATGTTGGCTTGGGTCTTGTTACGTTAGTTCAGGTCTTGTTACGTTGGGTCTTGTTATGTGAAAATATTGTTTTGTTCCACTGAAGGTTCTGAGCTGCAAGTTGTCTTTTGACATGCTTTCCTCTGAAATTCAAGTCTTACTTTCAGGCACTGAATTTGGGAAGGATATGAGAGGATTCTGGAGCAGCTCAGGCCTGGATTTTCATCTTTGAGGGCGCAAAGCCATTTTCATTTTTTTTTGCAAAGGGCACTGATGGAAAATCTTAAACTCTATGTGGACATTTTGAAGGGACACAAAGGCCAAGACCAGGGCAACAGACACCATGCAGGCAGCCAGGATAAACAAAGATTGATCGTAATAAGAATTGTATTGTCTCAGCATCAGAGCGACACTGAGACCACGCCCCCCATTCTTCTCTAAGCTTCCCTGTACGAGTCTTCACAAACCTTGAGCCGTTGTGTCGGAGGATGCTTTCACGTATGACCAGAGTGCAGTAATACCAGACGAGCAGGAAATGAAACATAGCATCACAAAGTCTACGGACAAATCAAACAGTTGCATGAGCAAGTCGGAAAAACACGCTCAAAGAACAAGAATATATTTTGAAAAATAGTTCCTCACCCATTCCTAATCCCTAATAAAAAAAACCCACCTCAACACCCTTAGTAAAACTGGGGTAGAATGGTACAATTTTCTTTCACTTTTAGTCTGCTCTGTGACATTATTTAGGGGTGTTGAAATCTTCCCCTAAAGCGACCACTACATTGATTAACAAATTGTTTGGTGGCAAGACTGTTGGCAGACCAATGCATTTTCAACGTAACTCTTCAAAGAAATGCTTGTCCTTACAACCAAAAACATGACAAATGAACAAATTAGTTCAGGCATGTTATAGTTCCTACTTTAATCTTGCAACCCTTTCTGTATGTTGAATTTTATTTGTTATAAGCTTCTCGATTTTGTTATTTTTGTCAGCTCTGTGCTTTACATCAATCCAGTCTATGCTTTATTGCACTTAGCTTGATTTACACATAATTATTTGTTTTGTTCAGCTTTGTGGATTTAATATTCGTTATCAGTTATATTTTTTAACGGGTTTTTTTTTTAAGCAAAAGCGAAAGCAAAAGCGGATTATTTGGATCGACTACAACAACAAAAATTAATTTTGTCCCTCAGCATGTGGTCTAGCCTACAGGAAGGACAGAGATAAGCTAATTGGTACAATGTAACTAGGCAACAAAGGCATAAGGCACACTTAGAATGTACCGATTTGGCTTCCTGGTGCTCGGCCAGTTTGTGTTCTTGTCAACGAATACACACTGAACTGATTAACAGTTAGGAAACCAACTCAAACTAATGAGCTCTTTAATTATCATAGCTTCTAGAATGTCCATCAAATAAGGGCTCCTTACTACACATGTTTTTACTTTTCACTTTTCTAATTGGTTTCCTTAAAAAAAATTGTAACGATTTAGTTTAGGATTATTAACTATCTAACAAAGAAGTTTATCAATTTCAATTTAGTTGTTATTTTCTACAATTGTCGCAATTATAAGCCCTTGGGAATTTCCACAGAATCAGCCCCAAAACATAAGCCTGTTTTATATTTATTATGCAGCGTGACCCCCCTGACCTTGATGAGTTTATTCCCAGGTCGGCTGTATGGTCAAAACTAAGTATGAGAATTAATGGACTCTTCCAGTACACAATGGCGCACATTCCCTCCAAAATATAAAGGACACAGTACAGGCTTGGTAATTTGATTGGTCTGAACCTGAAAGTCCACTCATTATATGGTTCACACAAGCAGTCAGGGTTCTCCCCATGCACAATTTGGACGTATCGTGCTGATACGCGCAAATTGTGTGCCGATACGCACACATTTCCGCTGCTACGCAAAAAAGATTAATAACTATTTCTTCTTTCTTTTTTCCACAAAAAATATGAAGAGAAACCTATATTGAATGCTCTAGATTGCACAGTAGGGCTTTTGAAACCAAGAAAAACACCAAGTAGAGAACAATTCAAAAACCTTGTTTCAATTCAGCGTGCTTCGGCCAAACATCCAAAAATTTGAGTCGAGAAAGCCCCACAGTTTTGAAAAATCCTGGGGAGAACCCGGTTAGTGTCAGCACCAATCCTCCAGAGAAATGTTTCTGTCTCAATTAATTATAATTTTGGGTTGAACAAAGACAAATTTACTATTGCAGGACTTAATCTTCAAGTCCCGCTCTAGTCAATTTTTCTTTGTTCAACCCAACATTATTGGGAATTCACCCAGTCAGTTTCCCTTGTGGATTATTACTGATTTTATAACAACTGGTTCTTATATAGGCCCCTTGCACAACACTCAGCACACTCACACGCGTCTATCCTGTCCGCCATTTTGGAAGTCAAAATCGTGCACAAACATGCACAAAAGATTTGACTCCCCCAAAATGGAAACGGTAGACGCGCATTGTTTGGAGGTGCGTTCCGCGTTGTGCAAGGGAGTCTGTGGAAATCAATAGACCCCCCCCCCCCTCTTGCATAACGCGAAACGCTACAGGTACGCTGAGGTCACGCGCACGTTTTTACTCACAAAGAACAGCTATCGTCCAATGATCTACCTCCTTTTGGCCTCAGGGATGGCGCTTTTTGAGAGTGTGGCGTCATATGCAAAGGCTCTTTAGCACAATTTACAATATCGTATAGGTGCTTTACATTAGTGCTCCAGTTATTGAGTCAATAACATTCTATTAATCTGTTTCAGCTCCCTGGGGAGTATACAGCCCTGGGCTGCCGTTGGACAACACTTTATGGAATACAGACCCAAAGTGATTGAGGATTTTAGTTTTGTCATTACCTAGAGTCTATGAAGAATGTTGTGAAGAATGAGAAGACCAACATGATGATGGTCATGTAGAGTTTGAAGCGTTCATATTCTTCCTTGTAGTCAAACCTACGGATGGAAAACAAGTAACAAATTAGGCGAGGTTGAACACATTCAATTGATGCATTGCAATAGATATTTCCCAATAGACGCCATCTTTACGGGCAAATTGCATTTTGGCTTGCAGGCGCGTCAAGCGCTTTAATTATTAACGCAGCCGCGCTGTTTACTAACCAATCATGCAATGAGTTTTGTGAAATGTGCGCGTGCTGCACGCCGTTCTCACGCAAAACGCAAGTTGTGTGTTCCAAATTGCCCGTAAAGATGGCCGACTTACGTCATATTGCAACCTATCTATAACGTTTTCAAGTAAAAATGTATGGATACAACTTATGCAGAGCTCCCAACATCCAGATTTCATGTTAGGTGGTCTGCCTGATTTGTTGAATCTGATTTATTTCTGACTTTTTTGTTTTGTTTTGCACTCGGAAAAGGCAGCAAAGTTGTTCTTAAATAGCCTGAAAAGTCTACAAAGCCACAGACAATAATGTTAAGGTAGGTCTTCCCATGTAAGCATCAACACTTTCTACTTTTTTTTCCCCAATTCCCAATATTATGCCCGCTTCAGCCTAAACAAAGTTTTTGCGAGTTTTATTTCAACACGCAAATCGTTTCTTTTGTTTTTTGGTTGTTAAGGCTACAGCATTTTGTGAATAAATAACATTTATTTCACTTTTGTGTCATACATTTATCATAAAACTATTCTCCGATACATTCACCAAAATACTTGTTTGTCAAGAAAAATAATGTCTGTATCAAGGCATCTTTGAAATGGGTTAACTGCGAGGGTTTCTGTGGAGGGTGAATACTCACTTCTCTGCTTTGCTCAGGAGAGACACGCTGACTTGACCAAGCGCCAGCTTCAGAAAACCTCTGTGGACAAACATGTTTCAAATTGTCATCAGAAGTCAAGCAAAAATTTGCTGAAGATGTACCCATTCTAGATTACGAGGATGTACAGTTGTTGATGGTTCAGGTGGCATTGGGTAGCTAGTGCGTAAAGCGCTTGCCTCCCACCAATATGGCTCTGGTTCGATTCCCGGCTAGGGCCATATGTGAGTGGACTTGTGCTTTGGCTCTCTACTATCCACCAAGGATTTTTCTCCAGGCCCTCTGGTTTTCCTCCTATTGGAAAACTCAAACACTTTGTGTTCATATATGGGTTGATGTGGCTGGCTGCCTAAGGCGCCCTTGCATGCCTGCGGCTCAAACACATTGCAGCCGCATCCTTCGCAATTCAGCTTCTCAGCTGCCAGTAACGATCATTAGCTTCCCAAAATAATAATAATAATAATAATAATAATAAAACTTGTAAAGCGCTGGTATCTAGAAGACTATTCACTGCGCTATAGGACCAAGGGAAAAATTTAATGGTAGGCTTGATCGAAGAGATAGGTTTTGAGATTAGATTTGAATGAAAGAATGTCAGGTTGTGATCTAAGGGTGAGTGGCAAGCTGTTCCATAGGCAGGGGGCTGCAACTGAGAAACTTCTATCACCGTAAGCCTTCAGCCTTGAAGATGGAACAACAAGCAAGTTTGCATCACTTGACCTTAATTGACGCACAGGCTTGTACGGTGACAGAAGTTTCTGCAGGTATCATTGTTATTCTTCTTCTGAGTGAACACGCACACCATGCTGTCTTGATCAAATCTTCTTGATCAATTATGAAACAGACTTTTGCCTATGCACATTTTCCTGCTCAAGTAAGCACACAAATTTGCTTACCGGTAAACAGCTTTATGAAATTGGGCCCTAGCCTCAAGCCTCATTCAACAAAGCCATTCAAATGATTATTCAGAAATAGGACAGCTAGGATTGTCCTCCCCTTTATCTCTCTCTCTCTCTCTGACCTCTGACCCATACTCCCTCTTGCACAGTGACTTACTCCGATGGTCTTGGCAGTGATTCGTGAATCTCATCACAGACTTTCTGTTTCTCTGCAACATGTCGCTGTAACTCCTCCAACCTCGGCCTGTCTTCTACCCCCAGATCCTTGCTGTGGCTTAAAAATGGACAAAACACGAGTCAATCAAATCCATATGTGTAATTAAACCGAAAGCAGCAACCTTCATGCCTTATATCAAACAGGGGTTAGGGAGCATCACAAAAGCCTCGGCGCAAGAGCATTCATGCGATTAATTCTGAATGGCCCCTTATCTTTGATTGAAATACTTTGGGGTTACTTGTGGGGGTTTTTTTCAATTGAAATACTTACGATTTGAGGGACTGGCTAATTTGCTTGTATTTCTTCTTCTGGTGAGTCACCATTGACATGCAAGTCTTCTGCAGCGAACGCAGCGTATCTAGTGTCTTCTTAAATTCTTTGCTTTGCTCCTGTGTAAAAGGATAGATGGGTAATCGATAAAATGCAAAAGCTACACATCCAGGCAGCCAGAGTTTGTTATACTTCGTTTCAAATGAAAGTTGGTAAATATACTGTTCATTATTTAGTACACTTCATGAAACATTCCTCAATCAGCGCCTCAGTAAATCTTGGTGTAAGACATTGTTGTTCGTTATGACTCAACTATCACGATTCTCCCTATCCACATACGTCACAAGAACGATCAGCTGATGATAGCAGGTGCTGTTACGAAAACCTGACCTACTGGCGTCCGGGTTTGTGGCTTCCAGAGAATGCCCTTTAATGGTGGAATTGGTGTGGTGGTATGTATGTAGTGTTGAGTGTGCATGGTTTTACTAACAACAACGTTAGAACATACTGAACCAAGAACATGTCTCAGTCTTATTGTTGACTTTAGTTGCGCTCTGGTTTCACTGAGGGCCCCTGAACTGAACTGAAGTGACAATTTCTTAGGAATATATTTTGAGCTAGAAGTTTTCTTCCTAAATACCCTTATAAAAAAAATATTATATAGTGTGTATGAAAACTAATTTTAGTAATTGACATCCATATATAGTAAATTTTATTGGATAGTTAGTTTCTTCTGTAAACATTTAACATGTCCTCTCTTCTTATCTGGACAACTGATGGCGCTGTCACCTGGTCACAGTGCAGTGATATCATTTTAATTTTATTAACATTTAATACTTTTATTATTTTTAACTTTTAAGACAAGTGACTTTTACTTTTTTTAGTGACACTTGTTTTATTTCCCTCTGTTGACAAAATGAAATTGGCAACCCCATAATTTGATTGATACAAGAATTTGTGAGAAAGTTAGCGCTTTGTAGTTTGAGCCATGAACTAAACACACTACACAAATCAATGTTTCTTATGCCTGTCTGGCTTTTGGAGAAGAAGGGGCGAGGTGTTGCGTAACCCAGTGGCAGTCGTTCCCTTTTTGAAACAATCACCGTGAGGGCGCTACTCACAAAATCTGGTTACCGTTTTTATCTCGGTAATTGACTGCAGCTAGCTGCGTCTCAGTCACATTCAACCTGTCACTCAGTGTCATTGGGATCTCAATCTAATAAACTCTCCTGCTACAAACAGTTACGCTTATTTATTACTTTCATATTACCTTCAAAGAAACGTACTCCACGTTCATGTCATCGAGCTCTTCAGCTAGAGATGAAATAATGGAATTATCCATTATTCTTATCGGAAGGAATTCTAGAATTGGTGTCGTTCTATTTGTACACAATTTACTGTTGGTGACACGACATTTAGTCTGTTGATGTAGTACAGCTGTAGTTCATGCTCTATTGATCATTTACGTGTAATATTCCCGATAAGCTGGAAACTAGACTATAAAAGGTCGCGAACTTTGATTACCTAGATTTCCTCGTGCGCTTTTATGAAATACTACAGATAATAATTTGTAAGAATGTAAAAGAATTTGTTCATATTTTGTATTATTAGAAAATAAAATGAGCATTGGTAGTAATTAAAAGACGAAATTATTGTGTTACTGAAGAGTATATTATTTATAAATATGTTGAGAAGACAGTTTAAAAAACAATTTAGTTGAGAGCCGAACATCAAAAGCTCACACACACGGCACACATGTGCGCATTACTAAACTCAATTTTTAGCGGACGATACTACGGCACCAAAGTTTAAAATATAACAGTCTTAAAATGGCATTTGCCATCGCAAGAATATTCTCAAATGTGGCTGGCAGAATGGTTACACAATGTAGACATACCACGCCAGCTACAGTAGCCTCAAAATGTCTACTGTCAATTCAGAAAGAGTGTCAAATGAGTCGGCCTTTCACGAGATCCATCTGGTATCTTTGCAATCACTCCAGCCGGGACAGCAACTCGTCGGGAGGGGGAGATCTTAGCCATGTACTGGCCAAGGCAACCAGGCTGAGAGAACCAGGCAAACTGTGTAGCTGTGGCTGTGCTGGGATGCATACAAAGGGTAAGGACTATGATAAGAATTTGAAATATAGTTCAGATTAAAAATCATCAAACATATATTTTTTTTTGGGGGGGGGGGGCAGTAAAAAACTAGTAAAAAAGTAAATGGTGTTTGAAGCTTTGCATGGTGTGGAGGATAAGAGTAACTATAAATATAAATATAAATAGTAAACTTGCGGGTACAACCATGTGTAAAAACTCTTTGAGGGAGTGTTGGCTCTGAAAAGAGCCGGTTTGGTCTCGACGTTTCGAACAGTATACTCTGCTCGTCTTCTCCTGAAGACGAGCAGAGTATACTGGGTAGTACAAGTGGCATGTGATTTGCAACTTTAGTTTCTACACTGCACTGCACTGCACTGTTAATGTAAAAGCGCCCTCTGTTGTCAAAAGGTAAATTTTCTAAAAAGTGCAATATTTATTTGTTGAAAGGCATAGAAAGTTTTTAACAATTATTTGCTTAGTTAAATGTTAATAATGACCAATTCATAACAAGCTTTCATTTACATAAATTAAAATGTTAGAAAATAATCAAACAATAATTAAACAAGGCCCAAGTACAGCCGTAAAGACAGAACAAGAAAACTTACCCTTGACATAATGGTACGGTCCAAGTACGTTGTGAAGGCAACATGGCGGCCAATACTACTTCGTAGTAAAGATTCGTGTTTTATGGACTAAAAACACAGTTTCCTTACCAGATTGGAGGTAATTTAAACGAGTAGGACTCTTATTCACACATTTAATAACTTGTTTCGCCTCAAACATGATTTTTTAGTGGTTTTTTTAACGAGTTGTCGTCAGTTGTCGACTTTTAGTATGACCGGAAGAGGTGAGGGTCTTTTAGTTTTACACTTATTTACAGTCATATTTTATGTTTTGTCAATTTGTAATGTAAATTTCATGTTATAGTGGCAGGCCTGGAATGTCATCTTTTTAGAGGGCAAGGCCATTTTCATGTTGCAAAAGGAATTTCCCTGGCATTGGAATATCTTAAAGGGTATGGGAAACTTTTGTAGGGGCACCAAGGCCAAAACCAGGGCAGCAAATGCTGTGACACCATGGAATCACATGCCTACATGTGCATGTAGGAAATTCCTTTTTTTCTCTCTCTCTCTCTCCCAACTGCCCTAGTGCCAATAATGCAATGTTGATCAATGTATGTCAGGATCTCTCCGATAGCACTCTGCACTAATGACGTCACTTTTGAAGAAAAAAAACATGGGTTTTACACAAACATTCCACCATGAATCACATTCGCTTTCATCGTTTTTTATTCATAGCAACAAAACTTATCTTATCTACCCAGATATTTTTAGTCATAAGGATTGAAAAAGTTGCAGTCAGATTATTCCTTAAAGATATACGTACATGTGTGCTTTCTCCCCCAAACAGGTGATGAGGAGTTGGCAGATTATTTGGAAAATGAGATAAAGTTGGAAAAAGACAGCCGGCAGTTTCCGACCATTCCGAAAATCCCAGACTTTAAACTGACACAAGAAGGCGCTGTGGCAACCCTGACAAAAGTCCATGATGGAGAAACGTAAGTGAAAAGTACCGATGAGTTAAGGAGGGATGTAGTTGCCAGCTTAAAAATTGCAAAAATCTTTATTTATTATTTATTTATTTTCAGAAAAGTTGCTTTCACTGATAATGACCAAAGTGTTATTTTATTTACCAAGATGAGTTGTTTTGGTTCTCATGTCGAGTGATTAAGAAAAGTGACTGTTGATCGGCATTAGGCTAAATACATTCAAATGGAGTATCCCAGTTGACAACAAAATTGTTAACCTTAAAATAAAATGTATATGACATACATGTACTGATAAATCTTTGTTTTTACTGATGCCTTGAATGTCACTGGTGCATCAGGCTTGATACTTTTTTTTTGTAAGGGCAAGGCAGTTTCTCCTTGGTAAAGGGCGCCCTCAATGAGGAAATTGTAGATTTGTTCTGGAACATTCCAAAGGGCAGTCCGGCACCGAGGTATTCGCTCGTCCCCAGCGCCTTGCCTTAAAACCAAAGGCGCTGGGATGGGCAAACGTATCAAGCACGCTCATTGGTTAATGCTCAGTCCCATCATGCATCACACTCACACTGCAAGCACTGCACGCATGACCTACTTCCTGAACAAGAATCTGTGCAAGCTGATTAGCCCATCCCAGCGGTCCTGGATAAGGCCGCTGGGGCCGAGCGAAACCGAGGTAATGACCGTGGGGCTTGGAGGCAATTGCCTCCGTAAGGAACCGGGCCTGAGGTAGTCAACTGATATGTTGTAGTTTTGCTTCCATGTCCTTGGTCATTGTCCTGGTGCCTTGAGTATCGAGGAGGCTATGACGGGTGATGCCACTGTGATTGTCACAGCAGGGAACGATTTGGTCCCAAATTTTTGCATAGCAAAACTGCTATGCAATTTTTTTTTGCATAGCAATCTCAAAATATTGCATAGCAGGGAACGATTTGGTCCCAAATTTTTGCATAGCAAAACTGCTATGCAATTTTTTTTTTTGCATAGCAATCTCAAAATATTGCATAGCAGTCCATAAATTTTGTATAGCAAATTTTAAAATGCCTAAATATTGTTGACAATTTAACCCTGTGACACAGGTTTATTTGTGTGTTTTTTAAGGCTTAATTTCAGGCCAAGGCTACTTTCAGAATGTCTATAATTAAAGAATAAGACCTCCAAAACTTAATATGAAAAAGGCCTATTCCCTTAAGTTTTTTTTCACTAGAGACAACTTAAATGTTGGGTTGCCCGCAAGTTTTTCCACTAGCCTACGTGTATTATTAAATGCACACAATTTTCGTAGCGTCAAAAAAAAAAAAAAAAAAAAAAACTTTACGAAAAAAATGATTTTTTTTAACGATCTTATCCCCTATTTTCTGCCCTAAATAGTACTTGTTTTCATCAACAACCATTTTCATGGATTTGTAATTTGAGAATCGGTTTTATAGAACTTCTTTTGCAATGAAATCTTCGTGTTAACGGTCGATCGACGACGCACATTGAGAAAAAAATCAATGAACTTTGCCCTGCAACGCCCTCTATCGGCAAAGTTGTCGATGCTTGAATAGCCTGAACCCAACGCTGTGTATAGTACAGAATCCACGGGCGTGCGACGCGTTGTGCAGCAATTCTTTACTCGACTCGTCAAGTTGGAGGCTAGCCAAGCTTCCTTATGAATATGGATTTATTGACAGGCCAATCACAGCATGCGCAATGTTGGTTAGGATGGACTTTGGACCTGCTGTTGTACTGAACAATAATACACCATGTGTTGTGTGCGTGCGGGTGAACGTTGGCTACTCACATGTGGTTAAGGGAAGTGCGTGCGTGTTTACTATGAATTGAACGATCGCGATCGCGGTCACATTAAATCTAGCAAATATCAAGACTTGCTAAACCATTTTATGAACTTAAAAATAATCTCTCTTTGGGATTTTACAACTGTACCCCTCATTTGTTGTGAAAAGGAACAATTTTTTGACTAGCCTGGCGGGCTACTAAGGGAAGGGTTTTGACTCGCACGCCGCTGTTTTCACTCGCATTTGGCGACCGCTAATTTCGAACCCTACCGATGCTGCTTCCATCGACCCATCATGTGTGGGGGAATGTGGATCACAGCGCGGCGTCGTGCGCGATATGATTGTTTCCCTTGCTCTAGTCTTAGGTTGTCGGATGTCACGCTAAATAAAAGGCAATTCCTCAAACACCCACCGCCACAGCTTAGGTAAATGTGAATCCGAAACCTTGTGGGTGTAAACTTATTTTTATAACTATACAATTTAGTAAAACTTGCATCGCAAATTGCATCGCAAATTGTGCGATGCACTTTGTAAAATTGCATCGCAAATCGTTCCAATTGCATCGCAAAATGCGATGCGATACAAGGGAAATCGTTCACTGCATAGCAATCCATACATTTTGTATAGCAAATTTAAAAATGCCTAAATATTGTTAACAGCTTAACCCAGTGACACAGGTTTATTTTTGCGTTTTTTTAAGGCTTAATTTCAGGCCAAGGCTACTTTCAGAATGTCTTTAATTAAAGAATAAGACACTCCAAAACTTAATATGAAATAGGCCTATTCCCTTAACTTTTTTTTCACTAGAGACAACTAAAATTTTGGGTTGCCCGCAAGTTTTTCCACTAGCCCACGTGTCTTATTAAATGCACACAATTTTCGTAGCGTCAAAAAAAAACCAAAAAAAACAAACGAAAATTTGGGGGTTTTTGACGATCTTATCCCCTATTTTCTGCCGTAAATAGTACTTGTTTTCATCAACAACCATTTTCATGGATTTGTGATTTGAGAATCGGTTTTATAGAACTTCTTTTGCAATGAAATCTTCGTGTAAACGATCGATCGATGACGCACATTGAGAACAAATTCAATAAACTTTGCCCTGCAATGTCCTCTATTGGCAAAAGTTGTTGATGCTTGAATAGCCTCAACCCAACACTGTGTATAGTACAGAATCCGCGGGCGTGCGCCACGTTGTGCAGCATTTCTTTACTCGACTCGTGAACGTGTATCAAGTTGGAGGCTAGCCAAGCTTCCTTATGAATATGGATTTATTGACAGGCCAATCACAGCATGCGCAATGTTGGTTAGGATGGACTTTGGACCTGCTCTTGTACTGTACAATACACCATGTGTTGTGTGCGTGCGTGCGGGCGAGCGAATGTTGGATACTCACTACCATTACCATGTGGTTAAGTGCGTGCGTGTTTTACTATGAATTGAACGATCGCGATCGCAGCCACATTAATCTAGCAAATATCAAGACTTGCTAAACCATTTTACTAACTTAAAAATAATCTCTCTTTGGGATTTTACAACTGTACCCCTCATTTATTGTGAAAAGGAACAATTTTTTGACTCGCCTGGCGGGCTACTAAGGGAAGGGTTTTGACTCGCCCGCCGCTGTTTTCACTCGCATTTGGCGACCGCTAATTTCGAACCCTGCCGATGCTGCTTCCATCATGTGTGGGGGAATGTTGATCACAGCGCGGCGTCGTGCGCGATACGATTGTTTCCCTTGCTCTAGTCTTAGGTTGTCGGACGTCATGCTAAACAAAAGGCAATTCCTCAAACCCACCGCCACAGCTTAGGTAAATGTGAATCCGAAACCTTGTGGCTGTAAACTTATTTTTATAACTCAACAACTTTGTAACACTTGCATCGCAAATTGCATCGCAAATTGTGCGATGCACTTTGTGAAATTGCATCGCAAATCGCTCCAATTGCATCGCAAAATGCGATGCGATACAAGGGAAATCGCTCACTGCACAGTTTTGCTTTTCACGACCTAGACCTGCCTGAAAGGTTCATTGAAAGTTGTGTATTTTTTCATTGGGGTTCCCTTGATATAAGAACGGTGGATTCTAGAGTGAAGTTCAAGACTTCGTATTTTTTGCTAAATAATTCTTTTAAACTTTTTTTCCTTGCAGGGTGAAAGTTACCTTTAATTTAAATCATTCTGTTGAAGAAGAGCCCCAGAGTGAAGAGGCGGAGCAAGAAGGTGGTGCAGCATCTCGGGTAGTTACATTATTCTCCTTTTTGGAATTGGTGCCGGAAGTGTTTTTGGGGGATGGATGCCGGAAATGTGTTTTGTGATCGATGCCAGAAAAGTGTTTTGGGAATTAGTAAGATAAGATGTTTGTGAGAAATCTTAATGTTTTTTGAAAGAGTTCCTTTCGTTTCTGGTTGGTCAAAACTTTTATTAGTATTGGGCAACTTGTATATATTGATCATTTCCTTTTCTAGTTTTTAAAAATGTAATTATATTGAACTTCTCCATAAATATTTCTGTATTGCTTTAACATTGTTTTTCTGTTCTGTATCTGTTATGAACAGATGGGTGATTTTATTGAACATATGCAAACGTGTATTGATAAAATGTTGATTAATTCTGAGCAGATTGTAGACTTACACATCAGCCTAAATAAATGTTTCCTCTTAACCCAGATCTTTCCATTATTTCTATCAAATCATAAAAAGGGCTTACAATTTGTATAGTTGCCATAAATCTGTATATATTTTTTTAACTTGTTGATATTGGAGGAAAGAACTTGTTTGTATTTGCATAATTGTTCGAGTACATGACAATTTGTCCGTATATATTCTTAAAGTTAACTGTAATCTGTATTTTGGAAGTCACTTTGTTTACTGTTTACAAGATTGACAGTTTGTGTTGATGAGTATGGATTTTAAAGTGTAGATTCACACAAATCTACACTTTATGTGAGGAGTCTGTTTTCTAACCTCAAACAATTTCCACCAAACTGTTCTCTTCATCTGTTCATTTATGTCCTGTTGATGTACTTTGTAAAATGGCTTTCATACAAATTGCTTGTTTTTCTTACAAAATTAGTTTTGTATTCCTCGCAGTGTTCTTGCTTCAAATTTTCCCTAATTTGAAAAAATAAACAGATCTGACTTTGTTTTCTCCACAAAGTGAATTATGTTCACAACTTTAGGTCTTTTCCAATTGAAAAGTTTTCTGCAGGTTTGTTACAAGTCTAGGCTATTGATCAAACGAATCTAATGTTACATTAGATTCAAAGAAATAAACTACACATTCCTCAATAGTTGTAACTGCATCGGGATAAAGAATATTATTTAGGTTTTTTACCTTCATGACAGTGCTTGTCACACATCAGTGTAGTTTTTCGTTGTTGTTTTTTTTTAACTAGTTGCAGATATCAGGATAGTCGCAGATAGTTTGACAGTGTTTAACTGGATAATGAATTTCACAATTCGCCCAGGCCTAAAAGTAACACTGTCATAGAAATAGTTGAACTGTAGAATAAAGATAATCTATGAAATATGAGAAAAGTTAGGCTTTCAGCTGAATTTAGACTTTTTCAAGTCTGCCTTGTAAAAAAAAAAAAATGCTGTGTATTTATCAAAATTAAATAAGCCGGGCTGTTTGATGTACTTCTCTAGCACTGAGAATACTGTTCCTAAAAGCTCCTTGGAATCTATTTTTCCAGGGGTTATCAAAAGGTGGGATGCCATCATTTTAACATACCTCCTAAGATCTTGATCCCAGTATCAGACTTTTTGGTCTGCAGTGACTCTGATCTCTGTTTGTCGATAATGCAAGGTATGTCTTGGTTTTTTTTCTTCCCAGCTACGATCGTATCCAGAGTTCAATGTAGAGATCACCAAGGATACCCAGAGCTCCTTGTCCATCGGTTGCCGTTTCGATGTGAGTGAGGATCTTGATGAGGAGGGGGCGGAACCAGGGAGCGAGGACCTCTTCATCATCGATGAGGTCAGCATACACGAGGGGAAGATGGATGAGGGAACATTCAGTGTCGGCTCAGAGGTCATGGATGGTGTAAGTTGTATCTTATTGTCGCACGCTCACTTTTGCTCATAGAAGACATTTTTGCTCAATTTCATGGCACTGCCTACTACCACAGCGACAGTCTGTGCTTGTGGTCCATGTACAGGGCCTTGTCAGCGCAGAACTCTGTGGTAAGCAGTGCCATGAAATTGGGCCTTGGTGGCACAACTAAATGCCACAAATACAAACAATGAAATTATTTGGTTTCTTTACCCATACACCAATGTGTATGTATGGGTTTTTTGAGAATATCATTGTGGCAAAGAAACCTTAACTAAACAATGCCAAGACAACAAAGCTTCTCATAGACAGCACTGGGATCTATTGTTCTTTTTCAAGAAAGTATGAAATTCATTCAATGTGAATTGCAAAACCTTGGCCGTGAGCCACGGTCGATAATGGGTCCCATGGCCAGAATCTAGGCTGGAGTCTTGGTTCACTCGGACTTGCCTCCCATTGGGCCGAATAAATTTTATAAGGGTGGCAGCCTCTCGATCTCTCGTAATCCTTTTCTTATAACAAAAGGACAAACATTTGGAATCAGGGATTACACAGTAACCTTCAGAAAGAAGAGATTTAAAGCATGATTTCCAGTACCAACTGGCCCTCTGTGTACAGGAGAAACGAAGCATTGCATGGTAAGTGCATGCACTGTTTGTGCACTCAAAACAATGGAATGTCAAGGGTGTGAACGTTTGGGTTTTCTGAGTTCATACAATTTGCCAGTTTTTTAGATCTCCGTTGTGCAGTCCATAAGAGTACTGCCTGTTATTGTGTCACCTGCAGCGACCTGGTTCCAAATTGTATTTAGCTTGTATTTGATTCTCACAATTTCCTCCTCTGTTTATGTTGTTTAATCTCCACAGAATCTTTACAACTTCCTGTTGAACTCTTTAGAGGAGCGAGGCATCAACGATGAGTTTGTGGAGAAGCTCTCGGACCTCGCCAGCGCCCTGGAACACAAGCTCTACATCGACTTCCTTCAGAAGCTCCAGGGGATCGCCAAATTCTAAGGCAAGCTGACAAGCCTGTGAACCCTTGTGCTTTTTTTTTATTATCATCATTGAACAGTTCCAAAGCCAAAGAAACACGGGCCATGTTTGGAAAGCTTGTCCACTGTTTTATTGTACATTTGAGCCTTTACAAAAATATATTGGTAGCACCAGCAGGCATTTTGCTTATGGAATGATAACGCTTTGCTTCGGTACTGATCCATATAGAGTCCGTTTATAGATTTGCTGCATACCAGGCTGGTGTATTGCTATCAAGAAGATTTTTAAGTTGCAACAAGAAACTCTAACGGTCATGAAATTAAACCGGGCTCTAATTTGGTTTTTAAAAAGGTTTTACTTGAACGCAATAAAGCAGTCATGTGAAAATGTGGGCAAGCTAGTAGTACGGCTACATTGGAAAACACAAGTCCGCCGGACTTGTCCGGAAGAGACCCATTGCTAAAATCTCTGGCCTCAGGACTGCGTTTAAGTGCAGGATTTGAGCCCGGTTGGACCCTGGTGATGCAGATTGGTTACTCTTCTTGATGGGGTATAGCACAAGTTATGGTTTGCCAAAACTTGTTCCCGGTCACTGGCCAGCTGGACTAGGGAGACTAGTCTGCTAGAATTTCAACTGGTCCATGTCTAAAAGGTATCTTTTCAATTGTGCTTATTTGTATCAGACTCGATTTTCAAAGTGTTTTTTTTTTTTAACAACTGACCGTTGCTGTCATTGGTTTATATGTGACTATGGGCAATGAACAAACCAGCAGGGTTACTTCGGACCAACTTTCACTGGTCCCCTATTGTTTTAACTGGTAAACCAGCAGGGCCACTTCGGACCAACTTTCACTGGTCCTCTGTTATTTTAACTGGTATTTTGTTATTGGACAACACCCTGTTACCATCGGTGCACACTCCTGCCTTACTGGCTCTTTCCACAGAATACCACAGGAGACTGTGGAGACCAAGTCCACAGTACAGAAGTCATAGGGTTCCCACATACTAACATACAAAAGGTATGTTACATTGTGGCAGTCTGTGGTGCCTGTTAATGGGAGGGTTACTGGCGAACACTTCAAATTATTCAACATAATAACACAAGAGTCAAGTCATCCTATTGTTTTAACAATAGACCCTTTTAATTTTTGTACATCTTATCTTATAAAAAAATATTGTTACATTTTTTGAATTAAATGCAGTTTTGTTTCTCAGAAACTTTGAATTTAAGACAACGAATGTTTCATCATTTTTGTAAGGTGAAACAAATTTAGCAAGAAAACATGATATATATTACACACGTGCAGTTCTCATTGTAGTTGTCTTTCATTAGATTTCGATCTCAAAATCGTCATAATAATAATAACAGATTTTAAAATGAACGACAAAATGGATTAACTTGTAAACATTAATAAATCAGAACATTTAAGTTGATCATTGTCAGAATAAAGAAAGAGCAAAAATATGATTTAAACATAATGTTATTGCAGAGTTGTTGTTTCTTTAATTTAATTTCAGTGAATTCATAAAAGCTAAGTGTAGGTGCTCATCCCCAAAACAAATAGGCAACTTTAAAATTGAAATCCTACTTGGTACAGTGTTGGTACTTGCGGTAATCTATGCTTCATCTATTTCCAACGGAAATACCATTTTCAAGGGTAAGAAGAATACATATCAGAAACTTCTTATCGGAGAGAAATTTAGCAAAGTTGTGTAGAAAAGCACTACAAGCCATTTAACCAGGCTCATATTTGGATTCCAACAAAACCACCAGACATCCAGTTTTCCATAAAGGATTCTGAAAACACTGTGTATACAGCACCATTGTAACTGTACAATGGTGAGAGACAAAGTTTAACATTATTTTATATATTCCCATTGCAAGGAATACGGTTAAATTTTCACAAATCATGTGTTTGTAATTTAATAGCTATACATACTCCCATGTGCTATGCACACATAAGTGAAATAATCCATGCCACACCTTCCTGTCATTGTATTTCTACGTATGGTCAATCAGTGCCACAGGATGATACAGACGGACCACTTTGGTCCCGCGTGCATTGCTTTTACTCGCACACTTAAACGGGTGCCAATTGTCAAAAGAGTGCGAGATTTGCACTGGCTATTGTATAAATTGAGCACAGCTGGTGGCTTCCCCAGTTTACCCCTCTCATTGAAGCATTTTGGGCAATGGCTTTGCTCTCTACATCAGCATGGGCCTCAAAATGCCTCTGATGTGGCATTGTGAGGTATGGGTTGGTTGCCTCAAGAAAAACACTGATAGTAGAAGACTGATCACTTGTGTCAAATCTTCAGTTCTCAAGATTTTTCTCAAGTTTCTTTACATTTCTTTGAAAGCGAGATGGTTTGAAAGATTATACTCTTCCAAAAACCATTCTTTAAACCCCACCATTTTTAATATAATTAACCGGTCGTCACTCGCCAGGCACTCCTCTGTTACAGAACTAACTTAACTCCATAGTTGGCATTCATGTATGCTCAAGTTACATTTGAGTATTCTACAAGCACAGCACTCAAACCTTAAGAAAATCTTCTCAAGACCACAGGTCTTTTAAACTCAACGTTTACACTGGATAGGGAAATTGCACTTGAAATAGATAAAGTACTAATCAATTAATCTTTTTTTCTTAAGTGTTGGGGAAAACACTGGACATTTGCACTTTAAGGTAGGGCCATACTTTGGTAATGATCCCGAAAAGAAATTGTGTATTTTTTTATCCGACAGCCGACTGGTAATGTTATTAATCATCCTGCAAAATTATTTCACCTGAAGTGTCCTCGTTGATTAGAAATCAATAAAAGTACGTCACATATTTTGAATATCGAAAGATTGCCCTGCAAGCAACTTTTGGGAATTTCTGTGGTGTCTGTTTCAATGATGCCCTCAATATCGCTAAACATATCGCTGAACATGGATGGATTCGATGTTCATGATGGTTTTCTAAATAAGTAAGCGCTGTATTCAACTGAAACTTTCGCTCGTGAAGTTGATTGTATCTTTCCTGGCAACCTTTGCCAATAAATCAGCATTACGTTGACAAAAACCAAACGACGACACTACCTTTAGTAATTGTTTCTGGCCCAATGCTAAAATGACTGCAGCCGATTTCACGAAACGCTAGGATTAATCCTATCTCGAGTTAGGACGAGTAACTAGTCCTAACTTAGGATTAATCTTAAGGTTTACATGTTACAGTGCAAGGCTGGGACTCGTCCTAAGTCCTAAGATTAATCCTAAGTTAGGAAGAGTTTGGTGAAATCGACGGCTGGACTCTGGCTGGTGTGCAATGTCCAGTGTGTATTTGAAGCCCTGCTTTTAGTAATCAACCTCATGGTCTTTTGTTATATTCAATATTATACCCTTAAAACATCTTGCACAATGAAAACCTCTAAAGTTTTTATATACGGTATAAAATATATTTGATGAAACATTCATTGAATACTGTTGACGTTGTTTCTACTGCTTATTGCACTTTGATTTGATGTGATTGGGAAGAATTTAAAAATGTGAGGTTGATGAACGGAAAGGACGGAGGACAGATTGCCCTCTTGCCCCTAAAAAGAGATTATCTTGTGAGAGAAAATGCTCAAACAACACAGTGAGCCATGCAAGCATGGCAAGTTGGATTTAGAATAATGTCTGGTACCATGACTTCATTGGTCACGAGTGAACTCTCATGCTGAATTCCAGACTAAAGACAGTGTTGCTATGCCACAAACTTTTGTGTTCAACCTGGTTCCTCCTATCAGAATGTTTGAGCGTGAAACCAGGCTTTCTGCTTCTTCTCAGCCACACACTGATTTTGAATATTCACTTTCAGATGGACGGAAATTGTTACAAATTTCAGGTAGAGGGAATACTTTTACAAGTTATTATAGGTACATAAATGTGAAATGAATTGTTTGTATTTATAATGTAGCCAGTGGCACCTTCTTCACCATAGCTTTAAACTGCGTATCTCTAATATCAGCATTTTGTGTAGTGTCGGCGAAATTGGCCTTAAGTAGTGTGATAAAGTCTAACCTCATTCTCAGGGATGATTAATCTCGCCAGGCCATTTTGTTTTTCCTGTACTGCTTGCTCATAACCCCTGGTATTGGTTAATTAAAATGTGCCAGTATAAATGGCTGCGATTTGAAAGCTCGTTATCTCATCTACATGTTTATGTATTTGATAAGCAAATAAACTAATTTTTTAGCTTTGTTGGCAAGGAGCATCACAAAAAAATCCCCAAAGCAATGTGTTACTGGGTATCTTGTTATAGAATGAGGGTAACCAAATTTGCTGAAAATTGAAAAAACAGTGTCAGAAATGTTTACTCGTAAATGACGATTAAAGGACGTTTCATAATAGAAACATTTTTTAACACGAGACCTTGACTAACATTACATCGATGTTGAAAAATAGCAAATTCCAGTCATGTGAAAGCTATCATCGTTAAGTAATAACCAAAGACCCTTGTTATTTTTTAACAGAGATCCCGACCTCCAAAAATATCAACCACCTTAAAATCACCACGATATGTAGTGTGAAATGAAAACATAACCAAGGACCCTTGCTATGGCAGTGTCATTATTCTCACTGAGCGTGTCACTAGTAGAAGAAAGTGTCCAGTGAATAAGCAAGCGTGACTTTACCCCCCCCAAAAAAAAAAACCCAAACAAACAAACAAACAAACAAACAAAACAAGGGATGTTGGTAAATTTGTGTTTTAAGAAGTCGTATGAAGCTTGTTAAGAAATCACACCCATTACCGAGGACATTCGTTACTGGTGCTCGTGTGAATGGGCCTAAAGAAAGTGTTCGTTTTAAAAAAAAAAAAATTCTGGGTGATATCTCAGGTAGCAATCTTAATCTTCTCTCAAAATGATGGTTTAAGAAATATATTTGAACTTCTATTTTTAATGCAGTAGCTTTTCTTGAAGATTGTCAGTAAAACATGCAAAAGGACTCATGCAAAAAGCCTCTTAATAAGGAAAACAACAAAGTTTATCTTTATAACATTTGCCAAATTTTTGGTGCACTCAAAAGTACACTGATCAGTGGAAAATGCAGTTTCATAATTCGGGAAAGTAAGGGAGAAGGTGGATGGGTCATGCTTTACACACACAGACGAGATGTTTTGAATTGTTGGCAAAATACACAAACGTTTCCTTACAGTAAATATTCATAATGTTACCACAGTCCAAATGTCTGTTGAGTGCATTCAAGCATAGCTGCCCGGGTACCCTACGTTGTTTCAGAACTGGTGCCAAGTTCACTTCTGTGTGTAGTGTGTAGTATTTGAACAACTCTGTGGGGTGTAAGAATTTAAATGTCAACCTTTTATACATTTTTCCTCGAACCTGGACTATTATTGGCAAAAGGATTAAGAACCTTACAGCTTGTTGTCACGACAGTGTTAATGCTGTCACCCAGAATACAAGGGGAATGAGTAGAGACCACCCCACCCCCCCCCCCCCCGCCCAGTTTGTCATTCTGTTTTACTACATGTATTTGATGTCAACTCTTGCCTGAAGCTTTATTTTGGCAAGGGCACGATGGCATTTTATCTTTGGTAAACGGAACCTTTATGAAGAAATTTATGAGGAAATTGTAAATTTCTATTGGGACATTTCAAGGGGCACCAAGGCCAGGGGCAATGGAGACAAGTTGCCTCTGTGAAGTATAAGGCCTGGATTTATATTCATAGCAAAAGTCAAGTTTTCAGAACTTATAAGTATTTCTGAAATAAGTGGCGTTCGATGACTTGGTGTGGCTATGTGTTACCTCTATGGTGTCACCTCTATGGTGTCACTGTGTGGAATGCTTGTGTTTGAAACTACCACTCTAAAATGATGACACTGAAGTGTTGACTCAACTGTCTCCATTGCCCCCTTGGAGTTTCATGCCCCTTGTGGATTATCTCGTTGGCAGATTCATTCACCATAGTTTGCTTTTAAGTATTTTCCGAAGTAAATTGTGTTGGATGACTTAGTATGGCTAAGTGTATAAAGGGATACTGTGTCACTTGTGTGGGATACTTGTCTTTGAAACTGCATTGTGTGTACCACTCTGGGATGACTTAATTGCCTCATTTGTCTCTGCCCTCTGTGAAGACGGTATCAGACATGTTTGATTATCTCGTTGGCAAATTCATTCACTGGGCTGAGGTCACCATAGTTTGCTTTCAAGTTCTTTCTGAAGTAAGTTGTGTTGGATGACTTAGTATGGCTAAGTGTACGAAGGGATGTTGTGTCACTCTGTGTGGAATACTTGTCTTTGAAACTGCCACTCTGCATTGGGCTCCATTGCCTCCATGAAGACGCTCCTCCGGCCCGATGGATTATCTCACTGGCAAATTCATTCTCTGGGCTGAGGTCTCCATACTGTAGTTTGTGTCTTTTATGTCAGTTCACGTGACAGAAGTTTTGTCTGTATTTATGAGGGAAAGACAGCAGGATGTTGACAAAAATTGTTGCAATCACCGACTTGGCTAAAGTTCTATGAGATTGTGCACATGGCTCCTTTGCAAAAGCGTCTCCTTGTATTGTCTGTGTCCTCGGCAACCACCTAAAGAACAAACAATAAGAGAGTAGTGGTTTCATTGGTCAACAATCAAATATTATAATCCAAAGTAAAACAAAACAAATATTACCAGTAGTAGAGCTGATTACCAGTAGTAGAGCTGCCAAACTCTACCTGATTCTGCAGAAAGTTCCCTGAGAATAAACCAATCTTTCCATGGTCTGATGAACAGATTTGAAACTCTCTCGGATTGTTGAAACTCTGTCCTGATTATGTTGATTGTAGTTCTAAATATCTCCCTGAAAGTTGTACACAATCTCCCTGAATACAGGATGCAAATGTTGGCAGCTCTGCAGTAGTGGCTTTTTGTATCTAGTGCTCTGAGCTGTCACAGAATGACGTTCATGGTGCTGGAGCATTATTACCCCTGGACCATTTATTTCATTCCTTAAAAGTTGCATGGCCCAATTTTTTGCGGAAAGAATTTGTTAAAGATTTTTTTTCTCAGAAATTTTTTTTTAAATGATGCTGCTTCCAAATGAAATAACACGGTTTGCATATGCCATGGACAGTTCACAAAATACATGTACTGATTTTCGCCGAAAGATATTTTGTAAAACAAATTTCTCAGAATGAATTTTTACAAATGAAAAACATAACAACTTTTGTACATGCCTTGGACAGTGCACAAAATACATGTAACTTGCCAAATTGTTTGCACACAGCTAAAGGACACAAGATCATGTTGGGGTTCCAACAATAATTCATTTGTAGTTTTTAATTATCTACCTCTGATCAAATTATCAGATTTTTTCGTGAAATACCTTTGAATGATCGGGGAAAACTTATAACATTTTTGAATCTATGAAAATAGCTATTTAAAACTTATAAATCTAAATTTTGGGGTCAAATCAGCCAAAAACTTGACCTAGCATCTTTAAATCATCTCTGCTCCCTGCGGAGTATACAGCCTGTGCTGCTAAGTATGCAGAGCACCAGGCTTAATCAATTGCAAGAACCATCACTACCCTCCCAGGTACCCATTTACCCCTGGGTGAAGAGAAGCAATTGTAGCTAAGTGTCTTGACTGCAGTTTGAACCTACACCTTTAGCCAACAGGGCTCAGTCAAAAAGGAGCAGGATACCGGTCACTAAATTTCACATGTGACATGGTGCTTTGGCTGGTACCTTTATTCTGGTATTAAAAGCAGTACTTATTTTGTGCTTAGGCCACGTTTTGTGCTCAAGCAGCTCTATGGAATTGGGCCCTGCAGAACTTGAGTCCAGTGTACTACAATACTCGGCCATGACACGCACAGAACATTTATTATAACCATAGGCAGTCTGATGCATTAAAAAGCTGGAGTACAATACAAAAGGATTAATCAGTTGTCGCAATCTTATGTACTCCAATCATGCACAGCTCAATACCAAGGAAAAAGCAAACACTGGATGCACCAAGCTTCATCATCATTCAGATTGTAAGGCAAAAATCGTATGCATGCAAATGTGTACAGTCAAAGGGGAGTAGTATTCAAAAAGTAATCAGTGGCTATGTTATATGCAGCTTATGCTTCGAACAAAAGGAGAAATACAAGTCGTTCAATCAGTTGGCACAATCCTTTCAGTGCATTGAAAACAAATAGAAGGGAATAAGCAAGTTTTATTATGCGGCGCAACGTAGCGAAACAATTGAATGCAGTCCGATTTACAAAACATCCCTCAGGATGAATACAAAATGCATATTAGGTTTGCGCAATCCATTGTATCATTCTTAACACCCTCCTGAAATTGGAAATGTGTGTGACTGTTCGCAGGTTTGGTCATTTTCGATGAGGTGTGCATGATTCCCGAATGATAATGTCATCAGAAATATTTTGTTTCTACTGAATTCAGAAATAGCATAACCTAATTGTAGAAGTGGCTACTTCAAACTCTCTTTATGGGGGAAAAGATTTTGTCTATCTACTGTTTTTGTAATTATTATTATTTTTTTTTTCATAATTAGGTGTGGGTGGATCAAAGTAAATAACTGAAAACAGAAACTCAATTTTCATTAAAGAATTTAAATAAAACCCTTGACAGCCTCTTTCAGACCGTCTTACTGTACAGTTCACCTCATTCCAATGGTAGATAGAGAACGTTGTGGAAAGTTTTTGCATGCTTGGCAATTTCCTGTTTTTTGTGAACTGACAAAGTTGCTTTTTTTTCTGACTGTTTAGTCCTTAAAAACTAATGCTGGAAGCCTGGAAAAAGCCATTGAATTGTCCTTAGCTGAGAGAGTATTTACCTAAAATATCTGCTTCAGTTGAGGCATTGCTTTTTGATCTTCAGTAGGATGTGTTGAATAGTTAGTGAGTGAAATTTGGGGTGGGTGGATGGGACAAAACAATTTATTTGTTTTGTTTGTTTTTTGGGTCAAGTTTTTTACGCATTGATTAATCTGAATGGTCTCTTTCGATAAGGATATAATAAACTTTGTAAATATGAACCGTTTTAGTTGCAATACTGGATTATCATTGTGCAATTACCAATACACAAAGTAGGCCTATAAATCTAGTGTAATTTAAAGGTACTAGCACTAGACAGATTTGGTAGAGCTGTAACAAAGAACTCGCAGACAGTGTTAATGTTTTGTGTGATCAACTGTAATTATAACAAACCTGTGAAAATTTGGGCTTAATCCTTTGTCAGGCGAAAATAGTGAAAAAATCTTCAGCATGTGAACACATTGTCCTTAACAACCAAAATCAGCTGTTGCATTTCTTTTAGGTTTTCAAATACCGTTTCCTCGAATATGACTTCATTTCAGAGGAAAATATTTCACAGGAAAAAAAATGGTTTCTAGTATGAACTTCATTAACAGTGAGTTTTCAGACTAAAGTTAAAGAACAATGTTTTTTATCCATACCAATCCTGTATAATACCTTTGAGACTGCATGTTTACCATTTCAAATCCAGCATACTTACCGGTGTCTTAATTTCCTTCCGTCTTCCGTCTGACCAAGCAAGCTTGGACCTCCCTCCCTCCCTCGTCTCCAGCATCTCCAGGCTACCCTCCTCCAGCACTCTCAGCTCGGGCTCGCTCCCATCCTTCACACTATTGCTCGCGTAACCATCCGGGGGCGAATCCATTCCCGAGTTGTCATAACTTGCTCTGTCCCACGAGGGCGCTATTGCTTTAGACTGGATCCTGTTCTTCTTGTTCAGTTTGTGACTCCGATGGCTACCGGGGCTTAACTTTCGCCCGTAGTGTTTTCTGTGTACCGGGGTACCGGGAAGACTGATTTCATGTTTGTCCAAAACGCTAAGAGGTTCATCACTGGTGTCCGCATTGACATGTAAATGTGCAGTGTCGAGGTGTAGCATTGTTCCCTGTTGACTGGTACCATCCTGGGTGGTCGTTGGAGAGTGCTGAGGGAAGTAGCAAGTGCACTTTTCTATTGTTGCAGTGTGAATCTTGGGAGTGTCTTGTTCTAGTTTGACCTGTGAGAATGGCACTGGATGACCTCCGCATGTGCATAGATTTTCGTGCAGTGGCTGGAAAAATAAGGAAATCAAGAATTATGATAATGTTATTGACAAAACTTTCTTGTATATGGGGAACCATAAACATGTAGGTGAATCAAATGTTTCAAAAAGTAATGCAAAAATTGTAACCTGATTTTATACTTTTATACTGAAACAGATTCATCAGGATTGCTCAAAATCATCAATGTGAAAATAGGTGCTATTGTACGAATCCAAGAAAATATTTTGAACAGTTTCTTTGATTTTATGTTTCTGTGAAAAAGTCACAAATGTTTTGGTTGTTGATGTACTTCTATGAAGAAGCTTGGCAGCTTCAAAGGTTTGGCTGTGCTGTTTGGCTGGTGCTGTTCTTAAACCTAACCTCCGAGTCCTCCAGTCAACTGCATGTTTTGTTTTTGTTTAGACAATTTTATTGGACTGCACTGGTAAATCAATTAACATGGGGTCAGGAATATCATCATCGGAGTTTGAGTGAGGATTTTGTTAGAGTGGGAAAGGATCCTAGGGAGACGGGGTCAATCCGACAACCTTTTGCAATTCTTTGTATTAAACTGGACATAATTTCTTAGCCCAGCTTACCACAAAATTCCACGCTTACCTTGCCATGTAAAGCAGAATTTGGTGAAGAGCAGATAAACAGTGCCCGGGGCCCAACTTTATAAAGCTGCTTTAAGCAGAAATGTATGCTTTACATCTTTCTTTCTTACCACTTGCAACAATGTAAACTTCATTGAAATTTCGCTGGTAACCTGTTTCTTCTAAGCAAGATTTGTTTGCACTTAGTAAGTTTTTGTTCTTACAGGCTTTATGACATTGGGGCCCAGATCTTTACATGTAGTACTGGGATTTTCAACCTCACCTTTAGTTTACAGTTTAAAATATCAGTGCTCCCAGTGCTTCATGGCTTCAGTGCTTCGTGGGTTCGAATCCCACCCGAGGAATATGCCTGAGGATTTATTTTTCTCAGGACTCGGGGAAAGTACTGAGTATTCAGTGTCTAACACACCAGTGTATGGGTAAAACCAAATAATATTCTTTATCCCAATGCGAATTTAACGTCTATTAAATCTTTACGGTACCCGCTGCTAAAATATAGGATTCGAACTGCCTCTAGCTACGGGCAATCTTGGTGGTCTAGTGGTAAGACATCTGCTCCAGATGTTGAGATTTTGAATCCCACCCAATATGTCTGTGGGTTTTTTTCACTGGACTCGGGAAACTACTGAGTATACATACAGTAAGCTGTACACACATCGTTGTATGGGTAAAAACCAAATGATATTGTTACCTTTAGTGTTATTAATATATCTAATGGGAAGGTGTTGGGATCATCAACGACATCAAGGTAGTCTTGGAAAAGGAGTTGGGTCTGCTCGTGGCAATCGTGGCCGGCGTCACCACTCAGATAGGCAATGAGGTAGATTGTCTGCCAGCCGTTGGTCACATACCCTGATTTTTAGACAGTTAACACAAAATAATCAAAGTGAAAGGTTGGTATTTAAGGAATTATACAGGATTGGTAAGGACAAAAAACATCCGTGTCATGGCTCGAATTTTTACACTGGACCGCAAGCCCAAGGCCAGTGATTTTAGTCTGGAGGTCTTGTGTTTTTTGTCAATTGTACTTGTTCAAGTAAAAAAAAGTACATGTTAAACTTCGTAGAAAGTTTTTTCTCATTCAGATTTTGGTCTTGAAAAATGGTCCTGTAAAATTTGTTAGCTACAAGCCCTGCAGTCTTGTGGAATTTTACCCCAAATTCGAGCTCTGCTTGTTTAATTTTAGTCTGAAAGCGAGAAGTTCATACTAGAGCCATTTTTTTTTTCCTCTGTGAAATATTTCCCTCTGTTATGAAGTCATGCGAGAAAACCGTATCTGAAAACCTATTTTAAAAAAACACAACAGCTGATTTCAATGCTTGTGTCCTTGAGCAATTCCGTATAATTGCTTTTATTCTTTGGATGGGAGGTAAAGCTGGGGATCCCGTGTACTATAGGATAGTTCCTTTTATCACATTATGGAGAACAGGACTTGTACTCAGCCTAACAGTAACCTGTCACCGATTAAATTTGTACAGAAAATCAATGCAATATGAATGCTACGCGCCCCCTCACTCGGGCGTTATAGATAATACAAATTTTTTATGATCTTACGCTTCTGCTTGAAGCGTCAGAACATTTTAAGTTTTGGGGGCTCGAATTTTATCTTTCACTTTGTCACAGTCACTTCTTTGATGAGCACATACAAAATGTCCTCAGGGTCTGGTGTACCCGCTTTTTGTGGGTCTGGTGTACCCCCATGTTTAGACCCCCATGTTAGGGTCTGGTGTACCCACATTTTTAGATCAGGTGTCCCCGCCGTTTTGTATTCAGTGTTCTGTTTGCCCAAACAATCAGTGTCTGGCACAAAATAAAAACAGTTGATTTTGACGTGACATTAATTCACAACATCTGTGTATTTTTTGTTGTTGTTGGAGTCGAGTATTGCACGTAGTGCACGTAAAAGAACCCAGAACACTTAGCATGGAAGAGTAGGGGTTTATCGTGTTCCTGGTTCCCCCCCTTGTCTACCGGTTTATTCAGGCTTCTGAGTTTCAGTGCTTATGTTCGCTTCCTCGGTTTCATTACCCGAAATTAATCATAATAATAACAATTCACGTGTACACAATTATGCCCTGCGAGCTCCTGTTGGGCATTCACCTTTGCAACACTGCGGCAAAAAATAGACAGTTCAACCATGGCTAACCCCTTGGAACTGCTGTCGCTACTCTGGTATGATGCACCATTTGGTAGTCAAATCACGTATCGTGGTCTAGTGATCTACATGCAGTTCTTGTGCCAAGTATGGCATAATTTGACAGGCAAAATGATGGTACGGGACTTCAGCGGAAGTCTGCTTGGTTTATGTATTGAGGCCCTTTGCATTTAGAATCGCCAAATTATGCCACTTCAGATATATGTACAGTGTAGGATGGCTTTGTTTTCTTATTTTGTGAGGAAATACATTTTTATTGAATGTATTTTTAAAAGAATTGTTTTAAAAAATACTATAACTTAAAATTGAAGGGTTTGAACTTAATGGTCAAGTCATTTGAGGCAATTTCATAGATCTGCCAATTTCATAGGCCTACAGTCCAGAGAGATTAGAATCTCTTCAAGTGTCTCTTAACAATACAAGGTTTTCAGGTTCGACTCAACACCAAACTGCTTGAAATGGTAATTATGTCCACAAACCTAGGTTTTCAATGTCTGGTTGGGCATCCGGGCTGACAATGTCATAGGTGACTATCCCTCCATTCAGAGTTCTGCTAAGTGTGAGCGCTTGGATGGAGTCCACCACCAGACCGGTATCTATAAGATCAACCTTCCAGCTGATTGATGCCTCACGGTGACCAGACTTTCTTGTCAGATAAACCTGCAGAATTTGAAAGCACAAAAGAAAGAAACAAACTAAGAAATAAAGAATGAATCTGACAGCTTTCAAACTGAAGGCCATTGCAAACCTTGCCATGTTTCATGAAGCCGAAATGTTTATTTAATAAGCGAAATGTATCACTGAGCTTATGCAGGGGTTCAAATTTGGGAGGAAAATCCACAAGACCAAAACAGCCTGGACTTGTAAGCTCAAAATGGTTTACTGAACCACAATTTTTTAAAATAGAAAACAGAATAACAAGAGCCTTGATAAACGGCATACTAGTCATTGCATAGATTAAGATCTTTTTCAAGAAAAATGCAATTGCAACCTGCAGTTTTGATTGGCCAGAAGTTTACAAAAAAACACTGCTAAAAAGGATTCTTGAAGTAAGAAAAAAATCTTATTGTTTTTCTTAAAATAAGATTTTTTTTCTTATTTCAAGAATACCATTTTTTAGCAGTAAAATTGTGCACCCTCTCATGCCCTACTAAAAAAGTGACTTTCTTTTTGCTGCTAAAATATTTAAATCTGACAATACCTTCACGGGAAAAAGTAGAATATTCCCCCCTTTTGATCATGATGATCATCATCATAATCGAGGCTTTTGAACCCTTTGATCTGCCGTGGAGGAAGATGAATTACAAAGATATGACCGAATACGTACATATCGTACATATCGTCTGAAACATGGTCAAGGTCAAGGTGAAGATGCTAAATGGGTAATCCAATGTGATCATGCTATTGTGCATGCCCTACAACCTTCAAAAGGATGCTTTCATGTTGTGCAGCCACTGCCAGATTCTACGGTTAAACTGAATCCTGCCATGGCTTTTCACGGAGATTGAACAATATCCCCCGGTAGATATCATCATACGCAAAGTTCTTTTGATGTTTGGTATGATCTCAGTACTTAGCGATAGAGAAATCCATTGCAGGGGCTTGCAATAATGCCAGTGTAGGCTGTGTGTGATCTGACTCAGAATAATGTAGTTTTAGTTGTGGTTCGTTACGACTGCAAATTGTGAGTGTAGTCAGGATTACCAGAATGCAGTGGTTAGAGTAGTTCATTATTCAGCAGTAATCGGTGCATTCCAATAGACCTTTACAGGCCGGTTCTAAATTCCACAAAGCACTAAGATTCATCTTAAGATGAGTTCTCAATATCTCCATAGTGATTTGTGTTATGACATCACACTTTGCTCAGTAATTAAGATTGATACGCATCTTACGGTCAATCTCAGATCAAATCAAGCCCTGGAGTTTCATCTTTGAGAGGGAAAGGCAATTTTCATTTTGCAAAGGGCGCTTCTATCGGAAAATCTGAAAAGTCTATTGGAAACTTTGGAGGGGCACCAAGGCCAAGACCAGGGGCAATAGAGACATGGCCTATGTGGCCTCCATGTAATTCCAGGCCAAACACTGCAGCCATCTTTGTTGGATTCCCTAGGGTGTACACAATTACACTGATAGTCTGAAGTCTTAGCTAGTTATAAAAAGAAAAGACACCAGACTGTTTTCCTTCTAGCCTCAATTTGGTTACACTGGTTTGAATGTTAAAAAAACAAGCTGCTACATGATAAAGGTCTATATTATTGAACACTTGAGAAATAATCTGCTGAAGGTTTAAAAAGGTCATGGGTTTTGGTTTTGTTTTTGTTATTTTATTATGTGCATGGCATGTGTTTAACTTTGACATTTTCAACAATTGGCCAAGTTGATTATGTTACTGTTAGCTTTGACATTAGTATTACAGCCATCTCTGCTGATAACACTGTCGGCAAACTTTCAGTTTGTTGGATTATGCTAGCAGATAACAGATTATTACACTTTGAATTAACACACATTATCAAACACCTGTGTGACATTTTCCTCCACAAGGTCATCGCGTTTTCAACTATTTTTATTTTATTTATTCTGTTTTGGGGTTCAATTCAATTCGATTCAAATAACATTTATTTCTATAACGCAAAACCCAAGTTGATTTGTTTTTGTCATTTGCAGTATTCATGTATTATTTTGACTTGGTAAATCGATATTTTAAAAACCTGTACGTTATAAGATATTTTTCTCGCACATGGCAGTATTTCAGGTGGTATCATTTCAGAGGAGAATTAGTCGTGGCGTTAAGTTTCTAAAAAGCAAGCGTTTAGAATAAAAATTAATCAATTTGTTATCATTACGAATCATGTGATAAAGTAGTTTATTCGAGGCTAATTGATCAATCAGTTTGAGCCAATTTGGTTCCCCGTGACTGCTTCCTCCAGTTACCATGCACTTAACTTTTCAGCACCTGACTTTCTTCTTCTTCTTCTTTTTCAAATAAAACAGTTTCAAAAATAGTTCAGAAAAAACACTGTACAAAGCTTTTTGTGCTGGGCCATTTACCCTTTTGTTTTCCCCTTTTCTTCTTTTTTGCAAATTTACAAAGTTCGCCGCCTTATTTCACTGAGTTACAAAACATGTATATATATGTATCCTTTATGCTAGTGTTATATGACTCTGACTTGCCACCGTGGTTAAGTGGTTAGATAGTCTTGATTGGCGACGCTGTTTTTTGTATTAGCCACCGGTAGAGGGCGCTACATTAACTGTTTGGGAGACTGACTCAGAAGGACTGGGCAAGTCTACAAATCTGGATCAAAACATTTTGATCCAGATGTTCGTGTGATACAGATATCTCTTCTCCAGTAATTCGTGTTGCGATATCGCACTACGTTAAACAAAATGAACGTCGCCAATCAAGACTAGTGGTTAGACTGCTGGACTTGCCATCACAAGGATGTGGGCTTGAATCCGGCCAAGCTAACCTCTGATTTCCCAATGACTAGAATAAGTATTGTCGTCTAGTTACTGAATCACAACTTATTGATTTGTGTAATTCATAATCATAGACGTTAAACCAATGTTTGCATGAGAGAGATTGGCTGTTGCCAGCCTGGTGTTTGTATCCCTTTGTGGAAGCTTGGCGAGTTCCTTGTTGGGAAGATCATCTAAACAAACAAACAAGCAAACAAATAAACAGACACAGGGCTTTGACTTTTGAATTTCTGGAGGACTTGAGTACAATACTCTTTACCCTGTGTCAGTCAAGCGAGGGCATAGGAAGGGCATATGGGAGCAGATTTGGAAGCCAATTTGCCAACTGGCATTTCATTTCTGGGGGTGTATATGTAGTTCTGATACTTCAGTATATGGAATCAAGTTTACTACTTGCCAACAGTGAATATTCTGCACTACGTCAAGAAAGACTAGTACGCCCAGCATGCCACTGAACCCTGCTGTGTTCAATAATGTCATAGGCAGTGAAGCACTTTTGCAATTTATTGTGCTAAAGGAAAAGCATGATGGGCAAATTGAGTGAATTTGAGTCAGGGTGCCCTTGTTCTACTTGATTTAGAGCTTCGTTCTGGCAACTGAGGCTCAAAATGTCGACTGAGAACTGATGGAGGGTATCACAGCCCCTGTCATTTCCCTCGCCGTGGCACCCCTGGTCCCAATTTCATAAAGTTGTTAAGCAGAAAATACAGCTCATCAATTTTTTGCGCTAAGCAAAAAATGAGTTGGGAATCAGTGGCAACGATGTAAACTTCATGAAGTTTTGGCTGGTAATGTGTTTTAGCTAAGCAAGATTTGTCTGTGCTAAGCAAATTTTTGTGCTTAGCAGCTCTATGAAATTGGGCCCAGGTCTCTGCAGTACATCTGCTCGTGTGTTCCGTCATCTTCCACTCAGCCGATGAAGGCTCTTAGCTTAAATCCGTATAGTTACATGCATCCCTGGATGAACATTGTCACATGTTTACAAAAGATGCTATTAATGCATATCCCGATTGAAATGTCAACAAAACTGCAGGGCATCTTCTAATTGAACTCAAATATGATTCAAAGAACAATCGCTTATAAATTACTTGAGAAGGACGTGGGATGATAGCACATGTGTGTGTGTAATTTGTCCCCACCACTTAAATCGAGCTCGTGTATGCTGAGTACTTGGGTATCATTTTATTCTTAGTGATGACACGAGAGGTTTGCTCAAGTGTTCACATCTGACACCTTATCTGCCACTTGAATCTGTATGCATAGATATCACATTCGTTAATTATCATTGCATTCATAAATTGACCTGCATACATTTTTAGAAGGCGACGAGACACCCATCAATTATGCTTCGATTACAAATCTAATGCTGCCATCTATAGCATCTTGCAATCAGGAAGATTTTGTACAACAATCGGGGAGATGTTTAGATTCACATTCAACATAATAGGGACAAAGTTTCCATAATCAGGGAGATTGCTAAATTTGTTCATCAGAAAGATTGCTTTATTTTCAGGGAACTTTCTGCAGCATCGGGGAGAGTTGGCAGCACTGCAAATCTAGTGAGTTTGCTCAGCACGGCTTAGGCTTACAAGCAAGTCACTATGTGCATGACGTGAAAACTCTTTCCTGGTGCCCGTTTATGGATTCCTAATTGGTCAAAGAAGGAACCATTGATTAATTGTACCTTTGTGAATGCTTCTATGGAGTCTGATTGTGAGTATAGTTTTCATGCAAAAATTTAAGTCATTTTTTGTCAGTGCACTGCAAATGCTACCTGTTTGTCTCAATTAAAACATAATTAGTTGCCCAATTGTACATGGTTAGTGACTAATGCTCACCCGGCTGCCGTTTACTACAAATTGCAATGCTGTGACATCTTGAATGGAGTGACTGTATTATAGCAAGTCTGGAATCATCTTTGATTTGTTGTATAGTCACAGACATAACTCCATCTTGAACTAAACATTCAAGTTAGTCTTTAAACTTCAAGTTCCTTTCATTGCCATTTCCGCAGTGCCGTATCGCTCCTGTTTGTATAAATTTAATTTAACTTATAAATTTTGTTTCATATTTTTATGAGCTTTTATGTTCACCCATTTACTAACATCATAACCAAATAAACAAGGGTCTTAATGGAAATTTGCTGATTCAACATTTTTTTATTCTAGAAATCATTGACAACGGCACGTTTCCTGGCTCGTATGCGCTGTCTACCAAACTACCTTAATATTCTCTTCTCATGAATTAACCACGTATAGTGACATCAGTCACTGTATACATTTCCCTTGGGGAGATGTTATGTATAATAACATACATATCTTTCTTTTTCTTTTGAGGTATTTTTGAAACAGATTTGCCCATTGTGGCCATGTAGTCAAATTGAACAATGCTCGTTTATAGTGCATAACACATGACGTATGCGCTGGCCATGACAGTGTGAGACAATTACCCACCAACTTAATTGAGTTATAATGATGTATATGCTTTTAGTGTTTCAAAGAGAGACAGAGCTGAAACATGCTGTCTGCCAAACCTCCCCTCTGGTTAAAAAAAACCTAACTCTGGCAAGTGAGTGGCAAGTGATCGTGTGTTTTGTTCAATCACAATCAGTCCATGTTTGCACACGACAAAATTTGTTGCACAATTCTCTCTGGTAATTTTCCCCAGATTTTGTCATCAAACATAGACAGGTGCACTAATGGAAACTCGGATGCGTTAATAATATATAATAATTACAGGAGCATGCAAACAGAACCTCAGCTCGATATTCTAACTGAAGATCCCAAAGAGCGTAATTATTAATAAGTAAGATGTGGAGTTGTTAGACCACCACCGGTTGTTTACAGAACTACTACAAAATCATAATTGCTGGACTTTGCCTTTAACAAATTGTGAACCTTGATCAAAGAAACTTAAAGGGAGCTCTGTGTTTTTAAGAGAGAAAATTAATTCCCATCCACTACTTTTAAGAGAGGAAATTAATTCCCATCCACTACTTTTATAGCGGAAATTAGTTCCCATCCTCTACTTTTATAGCGGAAATTAGTTCCCATCCACTACTATTAAGAGAAAAAATTAATTCCCATCCTCTACTTTTAAGAGAGGAAATTAATTCCCATCCACTACTTTTAAGAGAGGAAATTAGTTCCCATCCACTACTATTAAGAGAAAAAATTAATTCCCATCCACTACTTTTAAGACAGGAAATTAATTCCCATCCACTACTTTTAAGACAGGAAATTAATTCCCATCCACTACTTTTAAGGCAGGAAATTAATTCCCTTTTCATGAGGAAATTAATTCCCATCCACTACTTTTATGAGAGGAAACGAATTCCCATCACTACTTTTCAATACAAACACCATTTCCATCCAACTGTGAAAACTTCTATTCATAAATTGGCTAGTCACTTTTTTAGTTCAAGCAAACACATTTTGTTCACGAATTTGGGGTGCTTATTTCGATTGTGGCAAGCTGAGATTTGTTAGTTTTTCAAACGCTATTTCCTCGACTTCTACAGTATTTCAGACATCAATACTTCCCTGTGTAGGATTAGATATCTTGAACTTTAGAATAAGTGAGCTTTCAGACTAGAAATTAAAAACACTTGAAGTCAATTTAAATTCAGTTCGTGTTATCCTGTACACAGTGCTAAAGATCCAGCATGACCCTTTCAAATAGAACTTCATTTTCCTGGAAGAATACAATACTAACCCCGGGATAATCGCGCTTACACCGCCTGCTACTTCGAAGAAAGGGCCTATTGCTATTTCCCGGAAAATGGCTATCTTAAAGGGTCTGTATACGTTTGGTAATGATTCTGAAAAGTAATGGCAAAAAAAACTGACTTGGTATAATAAGTACAGCAGCTTTGAAATAAGTACAGCAGCTACGAAGTGAAACATTTCACTTCGTAGTACTGCGGTTATGGAAAAAGATATCACTTTTTATCCCCCAAAATTTGAAGAGAAACGTTACTGTCATTAACGTTTCTCAGATTGTATTCCTATTAGGGATTATTCTTCGTGTGGACATAACGCTCGCTCCGGGTTTTCAGGAAAACGCTACCACCTTTTGAAATTGAATTTTCACAGGTTAGTTTTATTGTATTTATCTGCATTTAATTAGGATTAAAACAATCAAACGGTTGCAAAAACCAAAGGTATACTTCGCCTTTAATAAAGTGAGAAATGCTAGCTCAACCAAATTTTCCTAGGACTTTCGCAGGAAATTCTTCTAGTGTGAATAACGCTTTATATCAAATGGATAAAATAAAAAAGTATAAACGTGTACTCAGGTTTTACAACCAGTGTTTTTATATCTCAGTCCGTACTCATACAGGTTACCTATAAGGTAGGCCTTTCCCAAATGATTCTCCTCAATTGAAACTTGACATTTTCTCTCCCTCTTCTCTCCATCCATGTTTCTACAGATTTTCTCTTTCTTATTCTTTTTTGGGTTCTTTAATTTGCTGCAGTGACCTTTTGAGGAATTCTTTGATTTCATCGGCTGAAAGACACACACAAACAAATTAACAATGTGGGCACTAATTTCCCCAGCCCTTACCATCTCTTCTTCCTGGACATGTCTGTCGATATTGACGGCAGCGTAGACGCCATTGTCCCATCCTTGAATAGCGGCCGTTGCAGACCCGAGCCTGTAGTACGCATCGTCCCAGCTGTGGTAGCGAAGCTGGAATACCTTTCGTTCTATCTCACTCGCTGTCAGCGTGAAGATGTGACTCTTTGGCAGAAGCTACAGAAATATTTTTTTAAAATTACATAATGTAATGACATATCGTTGTTTGGGGGAGAAGACTAAAAGTAAGTCAAAATTTCATCGCCCGATTTTTCACACAGTAAGATTTTTAAAATACCCTTTTCACTCTATCAAAACGAATGTGGGCAGATGATGCTGTTTCAAACATAAAACATAAACTACTTTTAATTTGTGTGTGCCAGTCACAATGCACTGGCAAATAATTGTTATAATAAAATTTAAATAAGGACAGCAATCCCGAAGTTGGTATTTCGCAGGACAATTAAAACTAACCCCTGCAATTTTTTTTCACTTGTATCATTTTGACCGAACAATTCGGTATTTTGTAAAAATTCGGATGTAGTCTATTTCTTTGAAATTTTGAGGCATAAATGACCAAGAACAGGAGATAAAACCTACCCCAAATTAATTCACGGAAATCCTGCACTTTTTAGTGCCTTTGTAAAAAAAAAATCACTCATGTGCGTTGCTCATTCACTGAATCTAAACGCAAAGAATGTTTCAGCTCTGCTTTAAGTGGTTTGTTGACGTTTCCAATTAACTCGGATTAAATTTCAATTAGCGAAAAAAAAAACCAACTGCAGTTTTACGGCTACATGAAATTCCCACAATAGCACATATAATGGAATGTAAATGTAAATCCATCTTGAGTGTATGATGTGGCGTATAAACCAGTGATGAAATCGCATGGGACATTACTTCTGCATGAATGTATGATCGTTTTTGGCGCACTCTGTAATTCTATCAAAATTGTAGCTGGCTGCATGGGGGGGGGGGGGGGGTTGGCGTGTCACCTTTGATTTGCTTTAACAGGATGGTAACACCGACAAAATCTTCCATTACCGGCCGAGGATACTCTGCTCGTGTATAGATTAAGAGATAACGCACGACATAAAGGGGTATACAGTGCTGGCTGGCAAAAAAATAAAATAAATAAATAAAATGAGGTTGATTTTCTTATTACCTTGTTTTCCCTCTCGAGAATAATTATGTGGGCCTACCGTTCTAACTCAACAAATAACTTGCTCATCCAATTGTATGTAATTTGATTTGTGGTCAGTTGGTTAGTTTAATCTAGGCCCCAATATACACAGCTATACCTTGTGAGGTAATAATCGGAAGAGTTCATTCATATATAATCGTCCTCTATTGATACACCATACAACTATACGTCACCCAATAATTGTTATGAATTTAAGAGAGCACTGAAAACAAAACCACTGAAGCATTTTTTATTTTATTTTATTTTATTTTTTTGCTCACAGTGTGACAATCATTTCAGACGGGGACATTTTATGTAGGACAATATTGATATCATGGTAGTTTAAAAAGTAAGCTGAATTTTTTTTTTTTAATGTTCATAGGGACTATAGGCCTACTTTCAAGTTTATACAATAACCAATTGCCACGGCTACAATGTTTACCAGCTGATGAGAGGCGAGTTTTATGAGGCTTGTTATAAACTGTAAAATCCTATTGAGAATTTTTTTTTTGCTGGGCAGAGAAATTGAGAAGTAGCCGGAAACCAGTCAATGTACAAGGTGAGGGCAGAATTTTGGCTGGTCCCTTTTGATGGAAGTAAGATTATTGTTAGTGCTTCAGCTCTAACGAAATTTGGCCAGACAGCAATTTTGAACATAATGTCATGGTTGCTGTATATTTTTTTATGAAGTTTCAATTCGCTTCGAAAAATGGGTTATGTTGTACATTGATGAACATGTCTCACTCAGTTATAACTTCAACACGCGCGCCCTTCTTCCATATCGAATGGCACGCGCACGCCCTTCCTCCTCCGTATCAAAATTGCACGCGGACGCCCTTCCTCCTCCGTATCAAAATTGCACGCGCGCGCGTGCATGAACTTGTGAGATTTAGACCTTTCTTTTGCAACGTCACAGCCCGAGTTTTTTCCATCTTAGGTTGGAAAACTACGGGAAGCCACAAATTACAGATAGCCAATGTTATACATTCAAAATTATAGTGGTTGGGGAAACGCAACCAATCATGGGATATTTTTTTAATTGACACTTTGCAGAAATGTTGAATTTGGTCACAACATCTGTTAACACATGATTGTTTGCAGCCGTTTATGCCAACAACCAGCGCTAGAAAGCAACAAAAGAAATTTCTATAAATACATGTACAACCACAGCCTGCTGCCTTGATCATGACGACACAAACCCCTTTAAAGTAATTTTTTTTATTTTATCTTGTGTGCCGTGAATCATGTAATATTCTTTAAAGTCTATTGATCGTTCGCATCGTTTAAAGTGTAGAATTAATGTACACATCAAACATTTGTAATTTTTCTCCCGCACCTTTTACATGTTTTAAATCACGGGCTGCGGGATTATACAACACTTTCATCGGCTGACAAAGCAAATTCCTCCCATATTCTGCAGAGTTGCAATTATTCAGTCTGCGTGGCTATATAAAGTCAGCAATTTCGTGACATTATATCATCCACTCCATCACGATTATGCATAGTCTAGAGAATCATCAATACTGAACAAATCAATGTGAATATTGAAACAGACAATATTGTTAGGAGGCCCTTATCGCAGACCGCGGGCTATTAGTATTTTTTATTTATTTTTTAAAAATATTTTTAATAACGTCATATTATTTTCCAATCAATTATTTTTAAGTTATACGTTTAAAGACAAAATTAATGCATGGTTTAGTCCCTCCAATTAAAACAAATGAAAAGGACGTTTGAAAATTCGTTTTCATCGATACGAAAAAAGAGAGAGCTTGTGACAGGACCCGTCTAGTAAAATATTATTTTGTCTTTCTCTTCGAGAAATATATTCAATGTGATCATCCTTTTTCTTAATTGCTACCATGCACAGGCGATGTTTGTATCAAACACACCATGGGGCTCACCCATCGGAAAATGTATTCATTACAACAGGGTTGGCTATAGGAAATAAACTCTTGCCATTTTTGGTGACAACCTCGAATGTCCATAAAAGAACTTACATGTACACATTTTGTTTAGAGATATATACATGTAATTGAAGCTTTGTTCCTTGAAAGTTCGTTAACATAATCCCTTCTCATCATGCTTATGCTCATGGGAGCACTGCTGTTGTATGTCTTTTAACTTCTGATGCGTCACTCTTCTGTAAAACGTGAGCTTCATTTTGTAAGTAATTTTTGTTTTACAAAGTAGCTTAAAAAAAGACTTTCGGGAATTTGATCTTTTAAGCCTCTCGACAATAATAGTGCATGTAAATCGTTGGTCACCAAAGGACAATGCACGCTATTCCTTGTTCCGAGCGTAGAACGATTTCTTTCTTATGTAAATCACTCCAAGCATCAGTGACGTAACTAAAGGGGCGCCATGCACTCTCTTAAAATTTTAGACTGAAATTCAATCTGTTCGATTGAAACTAGTGACAAAATCATCTGCAGTTGTCACTGGTGAATTTCAATCTAAAACTTTAGGGCACCCTCGATGTCCGTGCCCCCCCCCCCACGCGGTTGCCCTCCATTTGGAATCTGCACTTTTTTTAGATTAACAAATTCCAGACTAAAGTACACATTATAATAGGCCTAAGCTTTTATGCAGTAATTTCTTTGTTTTAGGCAGACAAGTTTCTTGTATATTTTATACCAGTCCTCCATTATCTTACAGAAATTGAAAGTTACAAGAACGCTAAAAAGGGGTTTGTGTAAGAAAAATGCAAACAAGACTAGTTTTAAGTGGCGAAAAGTGAGCCCTTCTGCCCCCTATGTTCCCCTCATCTCTGCCGAACATAGGTTTCGAATAGCCTGAACGCACAGGGTGGGTCTATACGTCACACAAGGCAATAGGCAGCAGACCAGTGGTTTATTACAAATTAATTTAATAATTAAACAAACGAATCCGTTAACCATTTTGATAGGTCAACGACAAACTCACCTCGTCTTCTACTTTTTTCGAGGAGACAGAATCTGAGCAGAGAAAATGAGATAGTCCAACAAAACTAGTTTTACGTTTTGAAAGCACAAAGTAAGCGATCAAAGTAGTATTCGTAACTTTGTGATGGGCCCCAGACTTATTAATAAATGCAAAGATGACGGTGTTACGGGGCAGGATATAATCTGGTTTATATTGATCGTCGCGAGCTGGGTTGGATGGCAAGCAGTGAAGGCAGATATAGTTAATTCTATACAATCCATGAATGCAACAAGTTTTGTATGAACATTTGGTTAAGACTGCACCAGTAAAACGGGAACAAAATCACAAAGTTAACGTTCACTGGGGACTAGGAATAAATAAAAATCACAGTGGCGATTCATGATACTGCTTACCACGGGATTTTGCACACGGTGGCCATGGAATTCCACGGCAAGAAGTGATGAGGTCACTCACTTTGAAAGAATACTATAGGATTATTAGGTTCAATGTAGCCTCGACTTTTAGACCAGCCTACTTTTTAACTGTTTTCTCTCTCATTTAAAAGTTACCTCTTGGTCGGAGTTTCATGGAGTCAACACCAGCTCTGTTCGGAAAGTCGTTTCTCCTCTTTCCTTTCATTACTTGGCTTTTCTAGTTATAGAAGAAGTCATCCCCAGAGCTCGCTGATGACAGTCTGAAAAATAACACATGCGTAACATCTTTATTCAATCTTATGCACTAAATTAATTTACTTCCGTGGGCAACGTAATCCGTGCTGCAACAATGAGCTGAAAAATACAAGGGAAGTAGAAACTGGGGCACTAAAGCTGGCCCATGTCAAGCGTAACTGGGTTTTTTTGTTATGGGTTATTGCGTCCAAAACGGCATGACAATAGGCATGCAGTCTAACATTTACAATCGGTCATACCCTTTATTGCCAATTCTATTGGAAATGTTTCTGTCGTTGTTCAATTTGTCTTGGCAACGTATTGAGTTGCCGTTAAAGTGTTCTAAATATTATACATGTGTGTATAGTTATAATATAACTATATACACATGTATAATATTTAGAACACTTTGATTTCTGCCTTGTGCTTGGTTTAGAGCGCGTCACGTGATAAGGTTGATTTTTACTGAGATAGTTAATACCCTTAGCAACCAAGCGTAAGCCCATAGCAACCAATGTTTGTACCCTGTCATAGCAACCAGCAATGGCGTAACCAGATCTATATTTTCATTGTGCGGGGGGGGGGTGGGGAGCAAAGAGAAATTGTTTAAATTATTGTTGATGTTTTTTTCAAGTTAGTATTTATACCCGTGTTGTATTTAAGTTATTTAGTTATTTCGTAATTTTTCTTTTCTTGTACCTATTTATTTATTGTTTTCCGTGTGTGTTTTGTTTAGTTTTTCACAAGTAACCCCCCCCCCCCCCCCCACCCATTCTCTCGATATTACCATGGGGGAGATACACATGACACATTATCGAGCACCAAATGTGGCCGTCTGCGCGGGACCAGCGAACACGGCAACAAAAAGTGTGATTTGCGCCCCTTACGTTTCTCTCTTAATACACTGTACATGTACATGTACATGCACATGTACACAACTTGTGCAATTTGTGTTGCAAAAAAAAAACCCATGAAAGTGCGGCAATGTGTGCTTCTGACACTGGCGGACTATTTAAAAATTTTAGTGCGCCTCCCCCCCCCCCCCCCCCTCTCCATGACAAGTGTTATGGCTACAAATGCGGAAACATGTCTTTCTCGATTGCCACTTCAGTAATCGTGTTTTTAGCATGCTTGATACTTTGGTCAAATAAAAGTAGGAAGTTTTCTTCGTGAGCGAAAAGCCTGCTTATAATTATAAAATAGCTTTTTAGACTTTACTTACATCTAATTCAATTTATGGGATGGCCAAAAAAAGGAAAATATCATAAAAACCAATATACATAGTCATACCTCTTTATATTGTATTTTTTTAGTGGGAAGGTTTTCCTTATCCTTTCTCTAGGGAACATTAAGTTTTTGCAATTGCTTATGTACATGTATACTCACTTTTTAAATCAAAGATCTGTCCACTTTGTTTCAAATAAATAGTAATATCTATTTTATAAAGTATTAAATTTATGACGTATCGATGTGTTCTAGCTAGTATGAGTTGGTACAAATTTATTAATGATACTGTAGTATAGGCTAATGGCGTATGGAACTCGACTTAAAATTAAAAACAGACAGCAGTAATCTCTTTTTGGAAGATTTGGTGGCTCTGAAAAGAGCCGGTTGGTTTTGTGGCGTACAAATACACCGTCTATTTGGAGGTGGTGTACTTGGTGACGGCCTTGGTTCCTTCGCTGACGGCGTGCTTGGCCAGCTCACCGGGCAGGAGGAGACGGACTGCGGTCTGGACCTCACGGCTGGTGATGGTGGACTTCTTGTTGTAGTGGGCCAGGCGGGAAGCCTCGGCGGCAATACGCTCAAAGATGTCGTTGACGAAGCTGTTCATGATGCTCATGGCACGGCTGGAGATGCCGGTGTCGGGGTGAACCTGCTTCATCACCTTGTAAATGTAGATGCCATAGCTCTCCTTTCTCTTTCTGCGTCTCTTCTTGTCGCTACGGGGAGCTCCCTTGGCCTTACCGGCCTTCTTCTGTCCCTTTCCGCTTGGCTTAGGAGGCATGATGAATTCTTGGTTGTCGATTAAAAATCGGAATGGTGAATTTTGAAGTATCGCAGTATTTATAGTTTTCAATATGCAAATGATTATCCAAAACTGGTTTACCCTCGCCCGCCTTAAATGTGCCGCACTAAAAGGACCAAAAATGATTGGCTGTTTGGCACTTCAGCGCCTAGGTGAGAACGCACGATCATTGGCTACGCGTTGCACACGGAGCAAATCTATAGATATTAGTGCGGACGTCGTACAGATCACTTTTCCAACAGATAGGATGGCGGCTTATTCTACGAATTGATATCATTGGTTGACAGAAAATTCGGTGAAACCAAGGTTGAAACCATTGGTGAAGCCCATAAAAGCCTTCAAACCGCGGTTAAATTCAATTTTCTGAATTTGCTTGTTGCGTTTCAACATCAACAGAACTAATAATCATGTCTGGACGTGGAAAAGGAGGAAAGGCACGCGCCAAGGCCAAGAGCCGATCTGCAAGAGCTGGACTACAGTTCCCCGTAGGCCGTGTCCACCGCTTCCTTCGTAAGGGCAACTACGCCGAGAGAGTTGGAGCCGGTGCCCCGGTCTACTTGGCAGCCGTCATGGAGTACTTGGCCGCTGAGATCCTCGAGTTGGCCGGTAACGCCGCCCGTGACAACAAGAAGACAAGAATCAACCCCCGTCACTTGCAGCTCGCCATCCGCAACGACGAAGAGTTGAACAAGCTTCTCAGTGGAGTCACCATCGCCCAGGGTGGTGTACTGCCCAACATCCAGGCCGTTCTTCTGCCCAAGAAGACCGCCAAGGCCGCCAAATAAGCGCTGAATACTCAGCTTCAAACCAACCGGCTCTTTTCAGAGCCACCACATTTTCAAAAAAGAGATACATTCCTGTCTGCTCATAAGTGTTTGTGTCGGTGTCACTTACTTATTTAATTTCATTAAAATAAAGTGATTTGATTAAGTTAAAGTGTTACTACTGTAGTATTTAGTACTACTCTATACGTAGTACTACAAAGAGACATGTTTTACTATATTTTCTAATATGACTACATGTATATGGGTGGGATCCTTATACTTAAGTTTAAATTATAATTACATTAAGATTCTACAGCAACCCTAGCAAAAGGGTTAAAGTAGCAGGGAGTTATTGCGATGCTTGGTATTATGATTATGAAGTTGAACTACTCATAGCCAAAGGGTGTAGACCGTCGGCCGTCCAGTCGTATCTTACAGTCTTGTTCTCTTCAACAGAGGGTTTACTCAGTAACCACTTAAAAACGAAGATAATAATACCAAATTGCAATTTTTGCTTGTTCCCACGCTCAAATGTTGCACATTATTTCGTAAATTGACGACAAAAATCGCCCTAATTTGTGCAACGATATACGGTAACTGAGTCAGGCGCGAGTAGGTTGTCAAATGAAATTTGGTCTCTCATCAGGCAACTGACCAATCAAAATTGGTCTTATGGAAGCGTGCGGATGTACGAAGGAACGCGCTGCGACGTATTATGTAGAAGCGAAGCGCATTTGCACAATTTGGAGATTGTGCTGCTCATTCTGCATTCCAAGACTGGTCACTTAATTTGAAATTGAGCAAAATTGTGTGCAATCTCGATATTGTGCAGATCTATAAAATGCGCTCTACATAAACAAATTGTCACGCAGCTGGATCGTCATGTGGGCAACATGTCAGAAAAAGACAGCGAGAAGCAGTCTAATTTACGGTGTTATGCCCATTTGTGTGATGTTCATGAAGCCTTTACACCTATAACTGAAACATAGTGGACAAAATTCAGACAATGTGTGCAGATTTGGAAGGAACTTGACGGAAAATCAGCTGAAATAGCGAGGTGTTTCTTGCAATATAGTGGCGGTGATGGTGCAGCTTGCGCTGCCACTAAGTTAGTACCTAACGCAACGATGGTGGTTTTCCCCCTTTTCATCGGTAGGGTTACTAATATATAATCACGGATGCTACAAAACAAAGACGGGATGTACTTGCCAGGCAGAAGCGAGATAAGGAACATGTGCCTGCTGCTGAAGGTTAGAGAATTGTTTCAAGTTATATATTGAACATTTATTTTTGACATTTGTGACTGCATGATTAGTTACTTACTATTGGTTGGAGTACTCAACAGACTTCTACTAGAAAAAAAGTCGTCTCTTACTCTTATTATTTAGACTTTGTCTGAGATTGGGTGGCTAGCTGCGAAACTGTACCACAGTAGCTATTGTATTCGCTACCAACATTTCTATTTTTAAAAGTTTTATAGAGCTGGGCGGTGAGTCGAAATAAATTGGTCCACATGTTCAACATGTTGTTTCAACTGGTTATGATGTACACAATCGCACCATTACGATGGGTAGAAAAAATTTTGCCCTGGCTTCATCCTTCAATGTAAATGTCACCAAAAAAAATTTTTTAAAAGAAAGACAAAAAAAAACCAAGAGGTGTTCATGCACGTATTGCACGGACACACTATAATAAAGTATAAAGAACATGTTGGGCATTCAGACCCATATTTGTGCACAGTACTGTTTGTGGCCCTGATGTCTAAGGTTCATGACCAAGACTCAAGAGCTACGTTTATCAGCTACACTAAGTCTTGGGTAGGTGCAGTAATCAGTAACCCTCCTCCCAGTCCCAGTGGCCTTTGCACGAAGGAGTGTCCACATTTGCAAGATTTTCAACATTTTTACAAATACAAAAAAATTCATAAAAAGGGAACAAAAATTGTCTCCATGAGTGGGGAATTAATTATAGCACCGAATAAGTTATTTAAAGGGACACACCGGCTTACTGTTTACCTAATATTGTGATGTGGAATGACAGACAACAATTATTAAATGGTTGTTGTAAAAAAAAAATCATCAAAATATCACGTAATTAACGAAAAATGTGAAAAAAACAAAAACGCGGTCAAAGGTCAGCTTATACGCTTTTCCAGCCGTTGCAACTGTCAAATTTACGTGAAGGCAATGATGCGCGATGTTGTAAGTAGACTGGTGCTCTGTTTATGTATCAATTATAACAATGGCGAGGCATGAGGATACAGACTTCATATCCATCAAGCACAAATTCACGTGTAAATAAAAAAACAGACATGAACCACTGATCTATATACTGTCAGTATAATAGAGATCAGTGACATAAACGGACGTCAGTCCATAGAGCAAGGTTCCTTGCTCTACTTGCTCTATGGTCAGTCCTAGTCGAAGTCCGCTCGCGGTCGTAACCAATAACTGTTTCGGTTGAACTTGCCATTGAAACAGTTATTGGTTATGACCGCGAAAACTAACCCCAACCTGTATTCTGTGTACGACGACGTACTATATTCTGTGTCTTGCAATAATGGAGAACGTTTCTTCGACATACAAGGATCGGTACAAAAAACATCGCAAGGAAAAACACCCAGAAGGTGGTCCAACGAAAAGTAAAAAGTAAAAAATAACCACACGATAAATCCAAAGGGAAAGCCAGCAAAAGCAGCAATTTGGGGGGGGGGGTGGACATTGTGCAGCAATCATAGAAGTAGACCAGCTGTATGGGATAAATATTCCCCGTCGTCGTCCCGCGTGTGTAGCGCAGGCAACACGTTGCAATAGTTAGGGGATAATAGCTAGGGGTATCAGACTAAAACCCTCCTACAAAAACCGTAATTGTTGGTCTGGCTCCCTACCCCTCCGACAAGCTCCCACGCTCACGGCTAGACCGGCAAGCTGGGGAGTTCATGCCCCGGGGCTTGTCTCTCTGGCCCCACGAGACATGGCACCGGCTGTACGGGATATGCCCCAAGGTTTACGTTCCGCTAGCTCCCACGCTGGTGCGCCGTAAAACACGCTTCGGTTGCACGGACTCTCTGAATGCGAATCTTACGTTCGATTTTTCATCATTATTTACAAATTGTATCAATAATCTGAATACATAGTCTTTTTTGTCAAATACTCATGAATAATTTTTTAAAAACAGGTTTAAATTTGGTTCAGTAATTTACTTGTATACGGCTGGAAGTAAAACTAACTCCGAAAATCACGTGATTTATCCGAACCACTTTTTTGGTTCGGATAAATCACGTGACCTTCGTTTTTTGAAAAATGCTCAAAAACGGCAAAATTTGATGGTTTCTTTTAGGAACCGTTCTTCTCCATTCCTGGAAGACCTTTGAAGGCATATGTTAGCCTATTTTGTAGCCCAAATAGCCCAACGAAGCCGGTGTGCCCCTTTAATTCCTCGACAGATCAACAAACAAATTCACCAGAGACTGCCGAGCCTGCATATCTTTCGAGTTGCCAGTTTGAAATAAATTGCTTGTAGTGACTTCCATAAAATGGTTCCCACCTTTGTATTTTTAAAACTGGTTTGCTTGTTTTTGTTTAAAAAGTATTATTATTTACATTTTAGAAAAATCATTGAAGAGGGACTTAATTTTGTTTTGTATTTTTTTTCCCCACCAGATCTCAGTGAATCTTCTCACATCAGAGAGGAAGACTCGGAGCCTGCTCAAAAGAGAATTTGAATGCTCCAGTCAAGTTCTTCAATGAAGAAAAAGGGAACCTTATCATCTGCTCATATTTTACCGAGAGTTTGCATCATTTGCCATGAAACTCGGTATTCAAACGCTTTTTCCAGCCCAAATCGCACATTCCACATTTAACCATGAATAATGTGTGTACAACCCTGCACCCCCCTTAGAAAAAAAGAAAGAAAAAAAGTTGAAGTAAATAAATAAAATAAAATACAGGTAATCAACTTATGCATGTATGTGTTTGGTTGGGTAAAATGGTGGCTGTAGGGCTCTTGTCTGTTTTTGGAAAAAAGGGGGGAGGAGCAGGTGATACTGATGGCTACATGTACAAGATATTTTTTATTTTAGTAGTTCTAATACCTGTACATGTACTATGTAATTACGCAAATTCTCTAAATTGGCAGTGCATGTGACAGGACCATCAATTTAAAACTAAGTTTCTTTTCAGAACCACATTAATTGAAAGTTGCATGTGCAATGTTATGATCAACAAACAGTAGTAATTAAATGAGATTTAAAGGTTTGTGATGAGAAGTAATCAGGTGAAGTGTTTCTTGTAACAAAACACTGTGGTCTGTTCTGAACTTAGGAGTTCTGAAAAGAACCTGGATGCATCACAGTACAAAATAGAAACAAAAAAATCACTCATTTGCTTGCCACAAATAAGCATACCTTTCAGTATGATTATGGTTAGCTTTTTTAATGAAATGACAATGGTCCAGTAAGCAACAACTCTGCTACTTACAGGTTTTGTAAAATTGGGCCCAGACTGTCTGACTAGAAATTGATAATCTAATCTGAGATCATTCTCCATCACCAATCAACTTTCCTAGCACATCACTATTTTTAAATACTTATTTTAACTTTTTATATTTTTTTACAACTACCATAGAGCATCTTCATGTATATATTATTTTAAAATGGAAAATATTGAAAAGGACATTAACGTTGCATTTACATTTCAATTCTTTATCTTATCACACTTCATTAATAATCGATACACACATTTTGTATTATTCAAAGTGTTGAAATAAAAGGTTAACATTTGTTAAATGAGCATTCCTTTGTCTTTATGCACACAAACCATGACCATTATGACATGATATTATGTAGTTCTTTTTGTAAATTATGAGTTTGTTATTCATACAGGGGACTGTTTTAAACTCATACAGAGCTGTGGTGTGAAATTTAAACAAAATTTTAATGCACAAAGGAATTTTTTTTTTAAACAGATGATAACAACATTTGTAGGACATATTTTCTACAGAAAATGATTTATAGGGACAGGAAAATTCAAGTACAAAAACTAATAATTTATTTAATTCAGCATTTATATTTTTGATTATACAAGTTGAATTGACATTCAATAAATTCAAAGATGGAAATATCTGAGGTTTGTCTCTTTTTCTAAGGGCTGTTTTGACATACTTTGTGGGTTAAAAAGTATATCAAAAACTCCAGTTATTTTACAATCAACATGAAATAGTTTGCTTATTTATTTGGCAAGACTGAACCCCCTCCCCCAGTCGGGTTGTTTATACTTGTGATGTACCCCATTCCTGTTATACCTGAATTGTTAATTGCCTGAAAATAGTGTGTTAGAGATTCAACAATTTCACAATGGATCAACTGGCCTATGGGTCATTCCGTGTCAAATCAACACGCTTTTGGACCTGACCGTCACAGATTGAAATGAAATTTGGTGTGCTGATTAGACTCCCTGAGAAACCCCCAGAACTCAAATTTTATGTAAATTGGTTCATTATTTTTTGAGATATGGGTTAACGAACTTTTGACTAATTAGCATGACCTGCTATGTTTGGACAATCATATCTCCAAAAGTAAAGCACTTACAGAGATAAAATTTACATCATTTTAAAGCTCTTGAAATGGCCCATATTTGATAAAATAAAATCAAAATTTTACCGCATACCACAAAAAAATTACGCAAAAATTTGACCTTTGACCTTGATTTGCGAAAATGCGCATTTTTCAAAATGCGCAATTTTTTTAAAAATATTAGCTTAAGATGTAAGCAACAATAATCAGAAAGATTTGGGATGGGCGCTCTTACAGTTTTTGAGTTATAATTATTTGAACAGTGGCTAGCAAGGACAAAACCATAAAATGTATGCATTGTACATGTACATAATGTACATGTACAGTGTAATGTGTAGTAATGTGCACAAACATGTACATTAGAAACCCATAGAAAATCATATTAATATTAATTTACCAAATCTTCTTCCTTGCTTTATACTTGAAGGTTTCGCTCTATCAGAGTTTTTGTTGCAGATTTCATTTTTTTTACATGTTTGACCATTCTACCTCCATGGTTTGACAGACATCTTGTAAACACGACCTGTTTCTGTTACAGGTTCCACAACTGTTAGTGTATCCTGACAGTAAATGATAAGTGTATTTGGGTGATAGGGGAACTTGAAAGATGGAGATGGTCCATGTGGATGAAGGAAACTCAGTGTCACTTCTTGAGATGCTGGGAGGGTCTCCTTGACACATGCAAGCCACCAATGGCTGTCATATATCACTGTAACATACCCCTTAAATCCTGCAGATTGGATAGTTTGACTCTGTAGGCATACTTGTTCCTCCCTGGAGTGTGGGGAGGAGGAAAATTCTCGAACTATCACTTTGTTCTTAGATGTGGGACAAAATGCATGAAGTTTTTGTGTGCCAGGAATGGTTCATGCAGATTGGAATCTCTCTTTGAGGATGTCCGCTTCATTTCTGCTCTGCTCATCTCACTTTCATCATCACTGAACTGTTTTCCTGTAGCAGTTTCCAGTCTCTGCTTTATTGTTGTCTCTATTCTCTTAACTTTGTTTTCCATGTAACTTCCGTGAGCTTTTTTCTTACTTATGATATAGGAGATACACCAATAATTGTTAAAGACTCATTGATAATGTTTATGTCGGTATTTGGTTGCACAAAAACATCTAGATGTGCAGATGACGTTGATGGTCCCTGAACTTCTGGATCACTGCTAGAACTTTCAGATGTGAGAATATTTTTTCAGGCGACAGTTGAGATATCTTCTTACCAGTGCATAAACTGTGTGCTCCAGTAAGATGAAGACTTGAATGCTCCAATACAAACCTTTCTGTTACCTGCCTTAAGCCAGCTATTTTCTTCTTGCTGTGAGATTTAAATGGGTCACAACATGCTCTGCTCTTCATACATTGTATGTTTCCTTCCAGAACCAGTTGATACGTCATGCTCTTCAGAAGACATTTTTATCCAAGTCTGATCAATATCCAGCCAATTGACTTTTAAAGCACTAAAGATGTGAATATATCAAAAACCTGGCAATACACTGACCCCATGCATGCATGCATAAGGTTAGAGCAACACTGGTGACACCTTGATCACATTCTGTTGTTGTGTCAATCTGTTTATGGTTGTATCACTGTTTGTACAAAGTTTATGGTTGTGACCAGCAATTAAATGCTGTCCCCGATGCTAATAAAGGGGATGAAAGGGATAATCTCATGAATCATGTTATGAATTAGACTTTTGGGCTCCATGGTATTACCAGGGTGACATGGTTTTTAATGTACGTGTCAAATTACTACACATTACACTGTACATGTACATTATGTACATGTACAATGCATACATTTTATGGTTTTGTCCTTGCTAGCCACTATTCAAATAATTATAACTCAAAAACTGTAAGAGCGCCCATCCCAAATCTTTCTGATTATTGTTGCTTACATCTTAAGCTAACATTTAAAAAAAAATTGCGCATTTTGAAAAATGCGCATTTTCGCAAATCAAGGTCAAAGGTCAAATTTTTGCGTAATTTTTTTGTGGTATGCGGTAAATTTTTGATTTTATTTTATCAAATGTGGGCCATTTCAAGAGCTTTAAAATGATGTAAATTTTATCTCTGTAAGTGCTTTACTTTTGGAGATATGATTGTCCAAACATAGCAGGTCATGCTAATTAGTCAAAAGTTCGTTAACCCATATCTCAAAAAATAATGAACCGATTTACATAAAATTTGAGTTCTGGGGGTTTCTCAGGGAGTCTAATCAGCACACCAAATTTCATTTCAATCTGTGACGGTCAGGTCCAAAAGCGTGTTGAATTGACACGGAATGACCCCTATAGCATATTCCTCACCACATAAACACCAAGTACAGTTGAAAAGTGGTGTTCCAATAGTTGATATAAGCATACAAACTTTTAGAAATGTTGTTAGCATACATGATCTAAAGGTTTCCACGCATAATGTTATTTTTGGGGGGGGTAAACTGTGCCTAGCTGGAGAAAGCCTCTCTTTTTTTGGTCAATTGAGGGCGCTGTTTTTCTTATGTTTTTCTTTATGTTCAAAAATGTGAAATTTTATCCGTGAATTACACATTAATGTGCAACATTTGAGCGTGGGAACAATTGGATTCTTGCTTAGACACATATTATCTACAACTGGGCTAAATTTCATGCAAACCCTCTCCGGAGAGAACAAGAATCGTTTTCTAGAAGGATTTCAGAGCCACGGCCCATAGTCTAGTGATGGTATTACTATTATACATTACTACGTTGTATAGGCATACAGTGTTTATAAGATTTCCATGGAGGAATGGTAGGTCTATTCTAACTCTACCTGCGTGTGGTGAGACGTTTCACACAATCAGACTACAGTATTCGATTTGCCAAACCGCCAGAATGGACTCTCAAACACCTTCACAAAACTTAAAATTGTCTGTATTATCTTTGGTTTAAATTGTTTAATACAAACTTCATTATTAAACCTAAAGCCTAGGCCCCTATTTGTATTTCTACTCATGGGAGGATCGATAGGCCTTCATCTTCCAAATTGGGTAGTATTCCCAGTACTACTAGCCACCTAACTAGTACTGTAGGTCTCTTCATCTACCTCCATGGTCTCTTCGACCTCAAACACCAACGCTGCGACTGTAAGGACTGTAGAAGTAGGGATATACAGTAGTAGTAATTTTTATATAATCCATGTAGCTCTAAATTATTGTCTTTTCTGTTTCAGTGTTTTGTTCGTTTTTAGTTTTGTTTTATCATTTGCTTATTACATCAGTCACCCATTCCTCGTATCCATGATGCACTAGATAGATGCGTTGTTTATAATCCATGGTTGAACGTTTGGGCTTTATTAGGGCCTAAGACTTGACAACGAACGTTGAAAGATTGGGCTTTTATAATATTATGATTATGCGCGTGTCTTGAACAAACGAGCAACCTTGGTTGCAAGTAAAGCCGTCAAATTAAACGCTAATTAGTACTGGCCCGAATACCTTTGATGGCCAGTCCACTCGGGCACTTCTCATTAGTTACCACTATACTAAAAGATCAATAGCCTAATAAGAGTGACCACAGCAACAGTTCTGATTGATTGACCCGTTTTTATTTTTTCAGGGGGGTGCAGGGTTTCTTTTATCGACTGTGCTGCATGATTGTTTAGCGCATCAAGGATAGGTAATATAAATGCAGCGTATGTATATCATAACAATAGGCTACACATTGTTTATGATACATCATGTGGAGACAAAGCCTGGGGTTAACTTCCGGTGTTTCTGCATGCACGATTCCTCATGCAGTTCACTTATGAGGCATCCTTGGTTTCATTACCAGGAATACATAATATTAATAAGACTAAATTCACTACCAAAGTCACCAATTGTATTCATGTTTCATCAACAACTTATTTACCATTATTTTACATTGTCCTAAAAAAAAATTGCGAAAAAGGAGAGGGAATTAAATGCTTCATATTCTGATGTCCCTTATTTCGAACGTCGACGGCTCCATTTGCCAGTGGTCATTTTCAAGTAGGCCTTTATGCTAAAGATCATAAGCAAAACTTCCCATCTTGTTACGGATGCTAATGCAACATGGCAACATTGCAATTTCAAAATGAACTGAAGGATGAAGTTGATGCCATTCTAAACGTCTGTACATTATGGTTTAACACATAGCACATCACTGTTTCCGTGCGAAGTGATTTTTGACTGAAATAACATACACGGGGTCATGGCCTCCATTGTCTTGCTTGTTCATGGAACTGATATACCCCCAGTCCAAAGTACCCCCGTGCAGTCTTTGAGATTTTACGAAGTGCAATTTACAAAATGAAAATGGCCGAGAGCCGGCTCCCAAAGATGTAATTTCGTCATGCCTGAATGAAGAAAACACGCACTTTTACAACGTGCATAATTAATAATAAAATCCTGTACGACCATTGAAAACGATTCCGATTATAGATATAGGGGCCTAGAATAATGTCAGATTAAATTTGTAAAGAAAGTAACATTTTAAGTATGGTTTAATCAATTTCGTGATCACTAACATCGAATTAGAAGTTCTTATTAAACAGGTCAAGGAATGTAAAGAATGTTTTGTTTTGTATTTTGTTCGGTGATTATGCACAGCACGACATTATTTCCACTTTGTTCTATAGTAATCGTTTTAGTCCTATTTACATTAATATTTTTCCCAGGCCTTAAAATGAGTTGGACCTTGGACCAACCACGGGGGCTGTCATTTTAATGATCGATTTATCAAGAATCATAACACAGGTGATCCATATCGCACGGTACTTCATCAAGGGTTAAATATAAGAGGATATCGATCCTTCCCACAGTGATATGACAATGGTGAACAATCCGCATCAGGGCATCTGTGTGTGATGGATTCCTTGCTGGTGTAAAACCCACTTACCCAAAATGGGTTTCTCAATGAACAATACAGGCAATTTTACGTGTTGCTGCTGGTGAGCATAAAGCTAAAACAAAAAGTGCCTTCAAAATCGTAAATGTTGCTGTTTGGAATTGCACCACGTCATTTTTAAGAGTTGTTCATGCACAAGCACGCATATACAGTGTTTCGGAGACCTAGGCCTTTTGTGTTTATATTTGTCTCTAGAAATACAACCCGCCATTTTATGGAGTCGAAAATTTGTCCAGGCAATGATGGCCGACTGTGTTTTGTCATGAAATTAAACAAAAACCCACACAATTTCAAGGGATGCTTATGTGAATCATTATATTCTCCTTATAAAATGTATTTCCAGCCATAGCTCAAAGCGCCCAATCTGAAGGCACCTCAATGCATAACTCACGAAAAGACAATGTCAATGTGCCTAAAATACGCATGCAAGCTTGACCCCCACCCCACCCTCCTCCCATTCACACCTAATTGAGACATTAATGCTGTGTGATGCAGCACTTCATGAGCTGAAACTCGGTGTGGTGAACGCTCATATTTGTATGGAAGGTGTGGTTCATATTAAAACATATCTCCAATACTCAGCCAGATCGCAGGAGCCAAGAACATCACCCAAAACTAACTGATGAAGGACCAGCGTTGTACTCACCTAAATATACATTAAGTCGAGTAGGCCTATCAAGTACTGCCGAGTATATATGAGGTGGCCGAGTTGACTCAATGGGGGAGTATACGAGTATCAAGTATAGCTTACGGGTATAACAACACTGTGGAGGACTTTCAGTCATGTTGTATTTAATTTTGAAAAAAAAAATTACAGCCTTGTGTCAGGTAATGCTATATCAGTGTCTCTAAATCATAAGAGTACGGGGCACTATGTTTTATTGAAAATATTGTATGTAGTTGCACTCCAGACTTGGTGATTAAACCCTTCATCCTCGACTGTCATTGTCTGCTGTGATGGGAAGACGTCATCCATCCGGACGTTCTTGTCTTTTAAGATGCTTTCCATCAAAAGTGGTCGTTAAGTCTGAAATTAGCGTTTTGTCTTCCGCTGTGAGCTCCTGCATGAGAGCCAGACTGGATCAGGCAAGGACGAGTCCGTGTACAATTCCAGCTGTGGCTGTGAGTTGGTTGTTTTGAACTTCGAAGAGAGCATCCTTTCTATTGCAACGTCATAGCCTGAGTTTTTGCCAACAAATGTTGGATATGGGAAGCCAAAAATGCAAATCAAAAAACAGACAGCCACATTTTGTTTAAATTTTACACCAAATATTCAAAAATGGGGTTGATCTTGTTGAAAACAATCATTGGATGTATTACTATGCCTATATAGGCCTGTGGGGTGGTTTTTTTATTGAAAGTTTTCAGAATGTTGAATTTAGTAGCATCTTTTAATAACTGATGCAGAGATAGACTTTCTTTGAAACCTGCACGTTCGTTCAAATTGAAGCAACATTATAATCAAAATTAATGTATGACTGGCAGGCGTATTTTACTCAAGTTGAAATCCTGCATAATTATGCAGCATTCAGTGAAATAAGAACATTTCTTATTAATGACTCTGTCAAAAAGTGTACGTATTGAAACGGTTTGCCTAAGAGCACTGAGCTATCGATCAAACATTTTGCATGTTCGACCATATTCTTTCTGGGCATGGTCTGGGCACACTCAGTGTTAACTGGTAGTCTGCCTCGGGGTCTTCGCTCTACAGCACTCACAAACAGGAAACAATGGAAATTCCGATCGCACGCACGTTTCCTTCCATGAGATTGGCTTATAAAGTTCACAGAGTGAGTTGAGAGTGTTGCCATGAGATTTTATTACATCGCATTTTAAATTTGATATTCATGATAGTATTTTTTTTTATATATATTTCTATCCCATGGGGGCTGAACGGGGCCCAAAGGTTTTGAGCAGAGGGCTCAGCACCCCCCCCCCCCCACGGACACCCGAACACTGGCAGTCAACATTCTTGAGGCATATTTTGCAGTGATTCAATCGCAAGTCAACCCTGCATCATGCTGTACCTGATGTTTAGAGTCGTCCATATACCCGCGCGATATTCCGAGCTCCACTGGGGCACCACGGTGATCGTGATCAGCCATTTTGGGACTTAAGTGTGGGAAAGGAAGGCCTAAGAGTTAGATATTTCAAAGGGGAGTTATTTTGTTGTGAATCATAAACGGCTGCGCAATTCGTAAAGAGAAATCAAAATCCGTGTATAGATGCCGAGAGGGAGGGGGTAGAATGGGGGATTTTTAGGCCCAACCTATAGCTCGAGCCATCCCCAGGTTGCTGGACCGCAGACGGGAATCGAACCCTCGTTCCAGTAGAGCCTTATCCCTTATTCGTGTTTGTGGTAGAGCTGATGTAATGAATGTATATTTTAATACAGGGGGATCTGCGTGTTAAGTTTTTACCGGGCACACCGATGTGTGTTATAATAAGCACTGTAATAAACGTATTTGTGGCCATCATTGACCATGTCATGCAGATTATGATTGGACTAAAAAAAAGAGTTAATTCTGCGAACAGTTTCCTTTTGAAATTGCCGATGGGGCGTAATGCCTGGCGTTGCCAAGGTTGCGTATGATACAAAATTGCCAGTTGAAGCATGTGTCACTGCTAATTTGTGAGCTCTGCCGGCGTTGTGCCGGGAACTCACGCTTGAAATTCACAAATTGCTTCTTCGACAGTCCAAAGAAACGAAGTGCAAACAATGATGAAGGAGTGAACATCAGAGTGTATGAAAGCACATGGACATAATGTCTGCAGTTTGTACATAGGCTGATCATGGAGGAAGATTTTCTTCCTCCATGGGCTGATGAACATTCCGTGAACAGAGTGGATTGTTGGGCTTTTTAAAATGAAATTCCATGTATACATGTATATGCCCTATACTAGGCCTATTGTTTTTCGCATGAAATATAATCAGAAAACCATACCTGCATATACAAAATGTCATCCAAATAAAGGTGGTCGGACACGTTTGTCAAAAACGAGTTTGGACGTGGGCCTGCAATGGCAAACGTTTTGAGTGTGATTTTACACGTGGACGTTTCTCTGTCAGCATCAGAGGACATTCTAAAGTACATGTACGAACAATTCAAGTCTCAAGGGTTCACCTTTATAACATTTCACTTTTCAGACAGTCTGCTTGACGGCTTTCAAAGATGACAGCTGCCGCATTTCACTTTCAATTTATTCTCGAGACGGTGAATCTCTGATGGAAGACCTGGACATGTATTTTCTGAAACACCTGTCCAAAACATCTCATGATTAAACAAGCCGTAAGGAGCTTTGAATTGTGACTCAAAAGTTCCTTTAAAAATAATCAAACCAAATAAATGAGTTCGTGACGCTTCAATGTTGAATTTTAACGGCGATGGGGCCATGATCCGTTAGCAGAGGACACGCCTATACCCAGAAAATACGATTTTGTAAATAAAAAATTAAAAATTAAAAACTACGAAAGCCTTTTTCTTGGTAACTTTCGGTAGAGAAGTTATTTTTATTTTGAGGGCAGCTGGAAAATATAAATAGCTGCTCTTGAAAAATTAAAATAACTGCTATTCAAAATAACTGCATGCATGCTCTTATACCGAAAGTTACTAAAAAAATAAACTGCACGTCCAGTATGCATGATGACCTTTAGGAAACGAGACCGTGTCAAGCATTCACCCCCATCAGAAGCTCACTGGTTATCGACCACCTGATCTGCTCTTGAAAATAAAAATAGCTGCAAAAATAAATAATAAACAAACTGTTCTCCAAAATAAAAAATAACATGCATGCTCTCAAAAATAAAAAAAGCGATGGCACATAACGGGCTTCGGTATACAAAATGGACGTCTAAAATTGTTTAAGCTGTCTGTCCCGGGATTCAGCCAGAAAATAACCCTTAATGTTTTGTTTCTTAAAATCAGTTGTTCATGTTCGATTCATAATCATGAAACAATAGCTGATTTATCTTCCTTCGTAATTCGGATAACGCAACAATCATGCATTTTGAAGAGTTGTGCCAGTTTTATTAGTGAGTATTGTTATTGTGTCCTTTCCTTTCGTGTAAAATCCAAGAGAAAGTTCTGTTTCTATTGAATTCGAAAACCTGCTCCTTTGAAAAATGCTTAACTGGTGCTCATTTTGGGGGGTTTCTTTTCACGGTTATGACTGGTTTAAAGAACTAATTCAGTCGAGGTGTATATGTTGAACCATGGTTGAACACTTCATGGGTTGAACTATATAGATTACACACAAATTACATTCCACAGTTCCCAAACTGTGGACTGCAACTTTTTCATGCTACATCACTGTATACCTTTAAAGTTATAAAATGCACATTACTTTCCAATTGATCTTATAAATACATTAAATCCATACACTGATACACAACAAGCAATTCTCGTGTCTTCGAGAAGTGCGCGTGTGTAACTGAGCTTGATTTGGCGGGGATCAAGTATAGACAACCTCATCCATGTGCGGGTTGCACTAGAGTTGTTCTTCATTGACCACCGGTCACCCCTAATAAGTACGGAAAAAGGTATCGTTGTACAGTTTAATCCGGTATCCATGGAAACACTCTTGCCAGTGCAAAAGAAAATTCTGCAATACGCTGTGTGGTTATTATCACACGTCAAGGGGGAAAAATCGTCATCTTTGTCTTGGTCTTTGTTAGAATATTAAGCTTTTGTTTGAGCGAAAAAGAACAAATATCAGGTCAAGGTAAATTAGTCGCTATTCAATAGATGAAAAGCTGTTGTTCTTCGACTTCTCCCGATCCTGGGAAACAATGAATGACAGGGTCATCTTGTGTGCACCATACGTGCGTCTTTTATCTCCAGCTTACAAAAGACCATACTCTTGAATTACCTTGGCTGATGGAGAAACGGCACAATACCTCTCATATAGCAATCATCAGCCTGTGTGACGCGCTAAAATCTTGCCATTGTGCAGCAGAAATTCATATTTTCATGGAGTATGGAAATAAATGTGAGTTTGAGTTAAATAATGATAGGTAACTTTCTGATACTCGGCTTGTGTTTTTTTATATTTTTTTATCCGTCATTGGATGTACATTATAATCCAAATTAGGTTTGTGTGTTTTTTAGTTTGAAAATAAATGAATCCGAAAAAAGAACCAACCTAAAAACGATATCATTTTATGAACTCTTTGTCCATGTCGGCCATTATTATGGATTATTTACAAAACGACTGCCTATCGGCTCGAAGGCCAGTAGCTGCATTTTTTAGTTTGAAAATAAGTGAATCCGAAAAAAGAACAAACCCAAACGATATTATTTTATGATCTCTCTGTCGGGCCTTTATGGATTATTTACAAAAACGACTGCTGCGTCTGAGTTTAGCGACTTCGCCTTAGTATCGGCTCATGCCCGGGTGGCTGCAACGTATAGGACTTTTCGAAGCCATTGACAGCCAAAGCCATCAAAATAAGACACTGCCTTTACGAGTGTTGTGATTCCTTTATGAAGGTGAAACCATCTTGTCCCTTCCACACAGGGTGTTTTCCAAAAGCTCCGCTAATTAGTCTGGCTCCGGTCTCCGTTTGCTGTTAAAAGCACCGGGCAGAATGCATACTGCTCCAAAATAATTGATGACGCAGCCCAAAACTGGAGCCCATGTAAAAGGTTTGAAAAAGGACCTTAATGTATATACAAACCCAAAGGTCTTAACGGTAACAAGTTGTTCAAACCTTAAAATAAATGTCTACACGGCCGGTCGTTTTAGAGAACATGGCCAAAGACTAGTGGCGAAATGATTGTACCTGATCGAAATAACATGGTACAAATTGATTTACTTCGAAAGAACTTGAAGCGTTTCTAAAAAAAAAAGAGCAATCGGTGTTGCAGCAACTCGACATTTCCATATCGATTATCACTGTGCTCTGGGCGTTATCGAGATTGGGTCCCAATGAAGACAACTACGGTACATTGATCGAAACGTTGGCTTGGTGGTGCACTCACTGCTTCGTTTACGAGTTACATGCTCTCCATGATGGGAAGTTTGAAAACTATACTGTTACAATATTATCGCGCGTCCATACTGTAAACATTGTTCTATAGACCCCTTACACAACGCGCAGCGCACTCACACACGCCTATCCTGTCCGCCATTCTTGGAGTCATCGTGCAAAAACATAATGCACAAAAGATTTGACTTCCAAAATTATGGAAATGGTTGACGCGCATTGCGGAGGTGCGTTCCGCGTTGTGCAAGGGGGTCTATGGAAATTAATAGACCCCCACCCCCCCCCCTTGCATAACGCAAAACGCTACAGGTACGCTGAGGTCACGCGCACTTTTTACGCACAAAGAACAGCTATCGTCCAATGATCTGCCTCCTTTTGGCCTCAGGGATGGTGCTTTTTTAGAGTCTGACGTCATATGCAAGGGGTCTATAATAGCAAAATATGACCAGTCAGTTCCGATTGCAGAATGATTGAACACATTTTTTTATGATAGGCCTAATGATGATTTCTAACCACCAAATGATTTTTAGTCTTGTATTCCTCCACGCTTAAATAAGTTCCACAACAATCGATATAGACCTTTGCCAATGAGAAATACTAATTATGAATGATGGTACATGTGGACGCTTCAGTCGATCCACCACAGACCATGTCCGACAAAGGTTGTCGGACACATCTGAAATGGTCCAAATTAGTTGTAAAACATCAAGGTCCACTTTCGGACATCAGACGCATACAGACCCTCCTCAACCAGAACTTGTTTTAAAAATATATGGGCAATCTTACTTGTAATAATTTGCATACAGGTTGGTTGTTTTGCTGTTGTTTGCTGTTATTGTTTTGTTTTGACTGGGTTTTTTTTTGTACCGCTAGAATAAGGAATAGGAATAAATTAAATTAGTTATACTCGTCGAAAAGAAGAAGAAGAAGGTTTTTACTGTGGAAGGCCCAGGGCTAGATAGACGTAATGTTTACCGACGTTTGCCACGGCCATGCGACACGGCGGAAGTCACCATTCATCCATTAAAAAAAAAAAAAAAATCTAAATTTTTAATATTTCCTCAACGAAATGAAGATGTTACCATGTCATCAATTACGGAAGGTAACGTGTCGATCGGTCAACAGGCAAAGAAGTGACAGGTGTTCAGGTAAACACCTCCAATAACCAGCGGCAAGTCCCGGTATAAAATAGCGACGCTTGAATCGTGATGACTGCCTTTGCTATAGCTTTTACCAAAACAAAAAACATTACACATTACCTTTTCACTAAAATAAATCTCAAATTGTCACGATTGCAGACATTTCTCGCGTACACAATATCTAGCAAATAATGAAGGATTTTGACTTACTCATTGGTTGAAAATTCAGTCTCGTACTCGCCATATGAGAGTCCCTTTTCTCCAGAGGACGGTAAATTTAGGGAAGATGAAGTCACGATCATGTTCGTTGATGACAATTATTGCACTAGTGGCAGCAGCACGTCAGTCCGTGGTGTGTGTGTGCGATCCTAACTGCGTATTACGGGCTGCGAGGGCCACTTTCAATGAAAAGTGGCCTCTGCGTGTTGTCACACAACATGCCAGCCAGGCGTACAAAACCGGGTATAATTTGTAAAATCGATTTTTCTCTCTCTTCTAATTTTGTGTCCAGATAAACAAAGGTCGCCGTATAATGCTACCGCAGGTTAAAGCAGTATCCCCATCACTCAGTAATTACAAGCTCTTGGTGGATTTTCTGCGAGACGATTTAATGCACATCATGCATGATGGTTTACTTTTAATTGATGGGAATTGAATGCTATAACCGTTTGTTTGATCGTTGGAGCCCACACTGCTGCCTCGTGAAGTATTTGCGCGCGTGTATTGTGAGAGCACTTTATTCGGAACGAACGTGCAAATAATGCATGAGTGCAAAAGTCTTGTAAATTAATCAGATGACTGCATTAATAATTACTTCGTAAGCTTGGTACAGTCGCCAGGTACATAAAACACGCTCACTGCTTGAACTGAAGATCCGAGTTAAGCATTTATGTTCTCGAATCGACCGATAGAGGGCAGTGCTATACAGTTTCCAAAGCAACCGTTGCTAAATACTAAACACTAAAAATTCTATTTATAAAAAGACTTTCAAGACTCTCAGCCTCTTGAAAACAAATCAATATTTTTTGGACAACTAAACTTTAGATTTCCTTTCAATTTTTTTAGCAGGTCAGCCGTTTGGATGTTTTGCTAATTAGGGCATACGCCAGAAAGTAACACCCCCGTTGAGGGGTGGGGATGATTTCACATACCCCTAGTGCCTGGAGTATCCTTCACAAGTCAATGTCTACTCTCAAGAAGAATTCCTTATTCTTTTCTCCGTGCCGGTGTCATGAAATTTGCCCCCCTGAGATTCTGTCCCCCAGACGGAAATTAACATGGGCTGAAGGTAGGTTGATTCAAAAGAGGGCGCTATATCAGGAAAAAAGTTGTACACACCTTTTGGGTGCACCACACTTGAGTGCAGCAACCAATATGCTAAATGCTAAATATTAACAAATACAAAACAAATATTTGAAGTCTCTCAGCATCTTGAAAACCGATTAAATTTATTTTGTTTCAGACCACTAAATTTAAGATTTCTTTTCAATTTTTGGCAGGTCAGCCGTTTGGATTTTTTGCTAAAATGTGTTTATTCCCAAACCGACTTGCTAGTGCCAGTTTTCACGAGGCACTCCCCCAAATCCCAAGCCAAATAGGACCAACTTAAAAGCCTAAAATGTATCAAATCTTCTCAAAAGTTGAAACACAGAACCCCCAGGCTATGGTAGATTCTTACACAGTCTATTAATTGCATGACCCCAAAAACGTTATAATTAAAAATATTTTGTGGGTTATATTATAATAATCAGCTTGGCGCATGAATTTTTGGCCTATTTAGTGTGGTGCATCCATTTCGCCATATGGGGGACAGAATCTTGGGAGGGGGGGGGGGCACAGAATCTCCTGCCACACTGGTCAATTATTTTGTCATCAGTGGTCAGTTGACCGGGGGCAGGGACAGAATGGTGATGCCTCCTTCCAAAGTTGGCTGAAATAAATTCGTTGCACATAAACTGACGAAACTTTTTCTGTGAAACAGTTCGAAACTTTGTAATGTCAAGAGTTTGTAGTTCTGTGCATAGAGCAAGGACAAGTCTCGCGTGTATTCCCACGTTGAGAAGATTTTCCGCAGGACGACCCCCCCCCCCCCCCGGGTGACGGTTTTGTTTTCTCTTGGGAATATTTTCCTGGCACATTAACCTTTAATCATAAATTGTTTAACAAAGACAAAACCATAATTAATCAAAGTATTGGTAAAACAAGTGGCCGGTGTTGGAGAAATATTTACCCGAGCGGGGCAGCGGCCTTTCGTCGGCCTCCTCCTCTGTGACGACAACAAAGCGATTTACGTCAGGCAACACACACAAACACCTGTCAAATTGAAATTAAACAATGTTTGAAAGAATGCAATTTTGTGAAAAAATACAACCAACGCCGTGCACGGGGATCAAGTTTTCAGCTTCACTGTTCTTGCAAGGAGGTGCCGGGTCGGTTTGTGTTCTCGGGGACGTCCCCCACAGTCATTTGCGCTCTTTAATCGTTCCTTAATTTTCCATCATGATAATGAAGTAATTCATTCAAGGTTGTTCTAATAAACTATTTCATTCCTCCACGGTTAAACCATGGTTTTTAAACTGTTCCAAGCCGAATGTATGATATTTTAAGCATAACTTTAGTCCACATTGTTGTTAGTGATTACGATTACGATAACTTTAAAAAAAAAATCCGTAAGCAGCGTGTTGGTGGGCGGAGCATGGGGGGGTCTCTGTAAGAATTGTGAGATTGCCTCCGTAGAGGGCGTTACGACCATTAACAATGTAAAAAACATAAACTGTTCATTTAGTTATGGTGATTTTGTAGTGATTTTGGTAAATTAATCATCTTGGCTCCCACACTGTTTTTCTTCCGGACAAAAAGTTTTCCCGACCAGTTTTGGCAAAGCAATGGCAGTGACGCATGAGTGATCGAGCTGTGGTCGGTCGGCTACACGTCGTACATCATCACTGCATGGTATTTGCGCATGCGTTTTTAGCACTACGACGACGACGGCCATTTTTCGTTCCTTGTCTTTTCCGGTTACTTTGTTCTACATTTTCATTTGCTGACAATGGCGACCTCTGCTGCTGCAATGTTACTGAAGAAGCAGTTAAAAGGTAAATCTAAGACGTTATTTTATATTGGACGGTTTGGTTCAACCGTGAGTGTCCTGGCTTGTGTTTTAACCATAAAAACGGGACATGTTTTTTGCTTTCAGTTTCATGATTGTGTTCATGCATGCCCATGCATTAAATACGATTACGAACAGTTCCATAACCAAGAAGTGGTTTGCTCGTGACGACGTTATGGTTATCATCATTGAACGGACTCCCATTGAACGTCCCAATTACTCACGTGGTAATCTGGGTTTTCTGTTTTGGTTATTCATCAACACTATGCTTGATGAAGTTAATTTAAATTAAAGAGAGGGGTTGGGTTTATCGATCATCAATGTCATGTTCGAAAAATGAAGGGGGGCGGGGGTCGTGGGGGGCACTCAACATTATTTTATCTTTTGATGACATTGTGCATGCTGCGCTGGCAAGCCAGAGTTAAACTAGAGAGTAATAAATTTGGTACAAAATGGGGACAAATGTTATTATTAATTATTAATACTTAAAACTAAGTCAAGCGAAATTGTCAATGTGTGCGATTAGTCGATTGCATTACGCTACTGGTCGATCCCGCTGCCACCAGTCCAACATCTTTTCTCTATGATTCTCTAGTCTCGAGGTTTTTTACAAGGTAAATAAAGTCCTGAGATATCCTACAGAATTGACCTATCATACAGTGAGATTGACCGAAATGCACACACATCAACCCATGGCGCACATCGACCGATCGCGCACATCGACCGATCACGCACATCGACCGAACACACCTATCACAATAACTTAGCAACATTTTTGTATCCATGATTCATGGATCCATTATCATATCACGGTGGTAGCAATTTGAGTTAAAAACGGAACAAAAGACCAGCAGCCAACTATTAATTAAGCTCATTCAAACTTCTGGCTATTCTATACAAATGAATTGTTACCATCAGCCGTTGGCAGCAGATTACAGCTCATTTTCTCATGTTTGTGCACAGGGAATTATCCTCACAAATTGGCCGTCCCCGACTCCCATGCACATTCCTTATTAAATAAGTAAAGATCTCTGCTTACTCTTGTGTTATAGTTTATACACAAATTGACAATGGGAAATTATGTGGTATTTTGGAAGGGATATTTAAACATACCCAGTCATCTCCAAAACAATATGAAACCCCAAAACAGAATCGAGTGGAGCACTATTTCCCGATGTGTGTATTGCCAATTGCGTCTGCCATGGTCAAAACAAAATGTTTTAAATCTAAAATATTGTTTTTATCCAAAGTTTTTCAACAGATTGGTAAAGTTTCGTCTGCTCAAGCGTAAGCCATTCCACAATACAACGCGGCTCCTGCTGAGGGGCTTGCTGATTTATAATTGCATTCCTACCAAGTCTTTAAAACTCCACATTACATATTACACCCATGTCTTGAGAGTTCAATAATTGAAGTGGAGTCTTTAAATGAAATCAGTTAAAAATAGTTTTAAGATACATATTAAATTTGCATCTGGGATACAAAAATATTCTTTGGATTACCCTTACACCTGTGTGTGAAAAAAGGGCATATTTTGGGTGGAATTTGAACCCATAACCTTTGGCATTCTATAGCAGATGGCCGACCACTAGACCTCCTTGATTGCCAAGTTGCTAGAGGCAGTACAAATAATTTTTTCTAGAATGGCAAAGGTCATGGGTTCGATTCCCACCCGAGTAATTTGTAAAATGTCAAGGCAACCTTTGATGTCAAATGTTCATGTTTTGTCGTTTCAGAGATGGAAAGTAAAGGAGGGACAGACGGCTTTTCAGCGGGATTGAGTGACGATGATAATCTCTTCAGATGGGAAGTTATTATCTACGGTCCATCCGAAACTTTCTTGTAAGTTGGAAAACCGACAAAAGGAGCATTATTATTTAAGAACTTTGACGACAGATCCAGATTTAAAACATGTTCTTATTTTGATTTAAATTTTTCTGGCACCCTGAGCACCTTGTATAATGTGGATTTGTGTGCTTTATAAAACTTATAATTAAATATTATTATTTACTTATCAACCTGATATTCTCTCATTGATCAGTCATGTTATTCTTCAAACATTATTCAAGGCCTAAACCATGTGTTTGTCTGACCTTGTAAGTTGTAATTAATCACATTTTTTTCAAGGGTCAAATACCATGCCTTTTAATCGTCATTTAATTGTTTGTGAATTGATTGAAGTATCCATTGCATTTGTATTGTGTCTAGCCACATTTTTGTTTGTTTTTTCTGTGTTAAAATGTTATAACTTGCCTTGTTCCTTGACTTATCATTGATTCAGGTCTCATTGATATTGTGATTTGTTTATTCAAATTTTTACTTCTATTTATCAAATTGTAATTTTATAATCATTGTGATTTTTGTGTGCCTTTCCATTTCCTTTCGCTGCTAAATTTGTCCCAGCTCTGGGAAGGAAATTGGACATGTTTGGCACAGGTTCAGCCATTGTTCTGACATTGAGTTGATAATGTTAAGGAAGTTATGAGTTCATGTCTGTGTGATCAAGCCATATGCTTTCAAGCCTGTTGTACAAATAAGCTAATTGGCAATTAATTTAATTCCTAAGTATATTTATTCATCAGGGTTCTCCCCAGGTTTTTTGGCCAAAGCACGCTAAATTGAAACAACGCCTTCAGAATGTTTTCTACTTTGTGTTAATCTTGGTTTTAAAAGCCCCACTGTGCAATCTGGAGCTTTCTTTATGGTTTTCTCTTGAAAGGGAAAAAAAAGTTTTTGTATCGTCAAAAAAATGGGCGTATCGGCACGCAATTTGCATGTATCGGCCCGATACGCTAGCCTGTACATGGGGAAAACCCTGTTCATTTGTTAGAGAATATTTAATAAGATGTTAGAAGCTTTGTAGAATAGGAGCAAGTGAATAAATGCACAGATGCTGTAAGATTTGTTTGAAGAATGAGTTGCAGATGAGTCAGTGGTAACTGCCAAGACTAAAAGGCGATCAATGTAAACATTCAGATTTTAGTTATTGTTATTCTTCACTATCCCTGAGTAGTTTGTAAGAATTAAAAAGAGTAAATTATTTTCCAAGTATGTCTGGTCAATGGCATATTATTGTAATAAGAACAAGCCTCAAACACCTCTATGGTATTATACAGGATTGGTAGATCTGACAAAATAGTCATATCCATCATATACATGAAATAACTAACTTGTGAAAACTCAGGCTTAATCCGTTAAGTGAATCAGGAGAAAATAGTGAAAAAACATGCTCAGTTTTCAGCATGTAAACATGTCCTTAGTTTTGGTTGTTACTATCGAAATCAACTGGGTTTACTTTGTTCAGGTTGTCAGGTACAGTTTTCTTCAACATGATTTCAGTTCAGAATCAGATGAAAATATTTCACTAGAAAAAAATGGTTCTAGCATGAACTTTACTTAAGTTAGTAAGCTTTCAGACTGAAATTAAACAACGATGATTTTATTTGTTATCCTTACCAATTCTGTATGAAACCTTTAAATGTTTTCTTTCCGCAGTGAGGGAGGTTTCTTCAAGGCAGAGTTGGTTTTCCCTGAGAACTTCCCGAATAGACCACCCAAGATGAAGTTCATGACTGACATGTGGCATCCAAACAGTACGTACAATATAGAACCCAATGTCATAGAGCCAATTAAGCAGGACCCAATTACATTGCTCTGCTTACCGCCGAATTCTGCCCTTGCGATCTCCAATCTCCGCTTACTGTGCAAGCGCCAAATTTCTGCGCTAGCTGTGTAAGCGAAGAATGCTTAGTAATTTTGTAGAGTACGCACGCGCACACTACAAAATTCTCTGCTAACCCGTGAAATATGCTCGACGTAAGCAAAGAATTCCCTGCTTCCGTAAGCATCGATTCTTTGCTTACAGTAAGCAGAACCATGAAAATGGGCCCAGATCATTTTGCTCATTTTTTATTTATTTTTTAAAAATTTTCTTCTAAGCAGAAAAGCAGCTGCAGATCGACATGTGGTTTAAATGTTGTGCTTTGCTACTTGTTGTGTCTAAGCAGCTCTAAGAAACTGGGCCCAAACCTGATTGATTTATCAAAAGAACCACATAGCTGTAGCTTCCAGCTGGGAGAAAGAGTGCCGGTTCATGGCAGAAAACATGTCGTGTTCGAGCGGTTAAGAGCACTGTACTCAAGCTGTGGTGTTTCAGATCAGCAGAGTGTGGGTTCGAGTCCTGGTCATGGCACTTGTGTCCTCAAGCAAGATGCTTTACCATAAATTGCTTTGTCCTTCGGATGAGACATTAAGCCATAGGTCTCATGTATAAGGGTTGGTAGTGCATGTAAAAGAACCCAGAACACTTATCTATCAAGAGTAGTGGTTAACCCCAGTGTTTCTGGGTCGAATAGCAATCACCCTTGTTTATAGGTTTCATCAGGCTTGCAAGCTACAGTGATTTAGTTCACTAATATGAGTCATCCTTGATTTCATTATTAGAAATATATCATGATTATAGTAATTCAATATTATTATGTTATGAATATTTTTCCAGACTTCTGCAGGAAAGTGGGGCACATTGACATAATACTTGGTTTTATGTCAAAATTAGCATTTCAAAGTAAAAATTTCTCACAAGAACAGCATTGTATTAAAAAAGAGATTCATGTTTTAATATTTAATATTAAATCTGTTTTTTGGTGGGTTTTTTTGCAGTTGCAAAGAATGGCGATGTATGTATTTCAATTCTCCACGAGCCAGGAGACGACAAATGGGGATACGAGACAGCATCAGAACGCTGGCGCCCTGTACACAGCATAGAATCCATCCTCATTAGTGTAATATCAATGCTATCAAATCCCAATGACGAGTCACCGGCTAACGTTGATGCAGGGGTGAGTTCCACTCGGCATGTAACGCTTTTGAAAGTAGACTCTGTACCCAATTTCATGGGACTGCTTTCCACTGTTTTTAGGACCCTTGCTCCTTTCCCCTCTTGCCCGCCCCCCCCTCCCTAAATGAGATATTTTTAACATGCCCAAATGAATGGTTCAAAGCATTCAATAGCCCCCCCCCCCCAACAAAAAAAAGTCCCAGCTTGCCCCCCGAAACAAAAATGTTTGGTTATGCCAATTAAAACTACATGAACCAAAGCACTCACATTTTGGGTCTTGGAATATTTACACATGACCAAATAATTTTAGCATAATTAAAAAAGTCTGTGAGGTTGAACCAGCACGTTGATTTGACACAGACTTATGCATGTGATTAGTGATTCATAAATAAGGATAAGTTCGTTGCTAATTATTACATTTTAATAACAGCACCTTCCCTCTCCGCCCCCCCCCCCCCCTGTCTCCTTCATTTTTCATCCCTTGATTTTCTGTGTGGTTTCTGCCTCTCTCTCTCTTTTTCAGGCATGCAACTCTTCCGCGTTTTTTAAAATGATCAGCGCTAAAATTAAAAAAAATCGAAAAAAAAAAATAATAATATTTTTTTTTGGGGGGCGATTTTTTTTTAAAAGCCTTATATATGCTTGGCAACAACAATGTACAACCACAATAATGTGAAATAAGCCTAGTACATGCTAAGAATGCACCTAAGAGCATAATAAACCTCAACATTTTCTAGGGTACCATTGTGGATCTCATGTCCCTTGGCGTTTTGGCTGTCTCGCTCCGCGCTTGCGTTGTGCCTTTGAAAATGTCCTCTCTTTTTTTCATCGGGCAGTTGCATGCCTGCTTTTTACATGTAGATTTTCACTTGACTGCTTTTGTCACACCAGTATACCTGTTTATGTGTGTTGTGTTGTCATTCAGAGAAAGACTCTGCAAGGGTCAAAATGTCAGGCCATTAGCCGTTTTTTTTTTTGCATTTAGGTCCTTTTGGTTGGTAAACAGTTTGCCGCCTCTAATAATTGTAAACAAACTGAATTGGCCAAACCTTATTCTTGACCATACTCCCATCTTCATTGTTCTCGCCATTCAGAAAGAATGGAGGGAAGACTACAACGGCGCCTTCAAGAGGAATGTTCTTCAGACAGTTAAGAAAAGCCAGCAGCTATTATAGTGGGTCTGTGGGAAGACGCAGTGTGGTGAGTCTCTAATCACCAAACATCGTTGCGTCAGTGCAAAAAACAGCGTATCTCAATTTTGCAAAAGCCTCGTATCTCTCACGAAAGTGCTTCGTGCAAAAACATAATATGCCGAGGCGTACTTGTTTTTGTGTGTAGATCCAGGCTATTTCAAGCGAGATACAATGTTGAGACAATTTCATACTCGTGCCTAACGAAAATGCTGTTTTAGGAGTTTTGACATATTTGCACTGACACAATGATATTAACCCTCCGTCCCATGGTGTTCTGGTGTTATAAGCAGAAAATAATGCTTAACAATTTTCTGCTAAGCAACAATGAACAGGATACGAGCCATATGATAGATGGTACATCTGACATAGTATTTGTTCTTATTACCTTATTCTGATATACTTTTGGGCTTAGATATTTTTTGTGCTTAGGTAGCTCTGTGAAAATTTGCCCTGGCAGGAACCATCCCAATTCCATTAAAATACTCCACTCCATCAAAGCTTGAGTTTTGTTAACGCCTCCACCAGTACACAGAGATCTTATACTAGCTATGAATTTTCACCAGACTCGGAAGTATTACAAGACCGTAACTACGCTGTATGCAACATTTTATGAGGAAGTCTGGACTTGGGGAAAAATGCGAAGGTGAATGTAATTCACGCCTGATGCTTAGTTTTTGAGTTTTCTTCTTGGTAATGGGCACCTCTATGGGGAAATGGTGAATTTCTATTGGAACATTCAAGAGGCTCCAAGGCAATGACCAGGGGGCAATGGAGGCAAGCCTTTGCGAAGTAGCAGGCGTGGGTAAATGACCCAGTGCTCAAACCACGTGACACTATGGGTACTTGGGACCTGTTTATGGGAACTCATTTCCCCCTATGTTCAAACAGGTTTTGAGTTTGGCATATCTGACCTTTCTGATACTTTATGATATAAACTAAGATAACAATATAAAGTAAATACTAATTAAAAAAAACCTGAAATTTTAATAACTTACAATTACTTACAATTTACTTACAATATTGTATAGTTCACTTAATACCTATTCCAAGTAGCTTTGAGAAATATGGAATTATAATTATGTTATAACTTTACTATATTTAAAATGTCAAACATTTCTGACTTTATTTTTTTCAGATATGAGAGGACGCTTTTTGTTTGGATGTTTGATCAGAGCAACAATGTTACATCCAAGGACGTCGCTCTGGAAAAAGATAAAGCTGTTCAAGATTTGAAACATTTTATGCAAAGTGAGCGAAAGAAAGAAGCATACAGACTCACACACGACTCGATCAGAATTTGTCTCGATCGACGAACAGAGGTGACAACTCTTGTCTCTTGTAGTAAAAGGAAGAAAAATAAACTGACGTTATATTAAAAAAAAAAAATTAAAAAAAATTAAAAATGCAAGATTGAGAGTCTTCAAATCATGTCTGAGATGTTTGTGAGGTAAGTGGTCATGACAGTAGTTTGACAGGTGACACCGGAGAGATCGTCGCTCCAGAGGAACGGCGGTGTTGTAAATATTGGCAAGATGCCAGGGAGGCTTCGGCGTCATCGTTTGTCATCGTTGTAAATCAAGCAATTCCAGAGAGATGGCCAGATCAGTGTGAGGATGTACAAGAGATCTCAAATTGTGTTCGCACTGATGTCATGGGCGGAAAATTTGCCGTCAAAAGAGCGGAAATATGCATGTCTGAGAGGATGTGTGTGTTTTTGAGCAACAGCGGAGGGAAATGCAATCACGACTATGAGGTGGTTTCTCTTCCCAACATTGGGGGGGGGAAGGGTAGAAGTTAGGGCCCGATTTCATAAAGCTTTAACAAAAAAATGTTGCAGGAAACCAGTTACGAGTGTTGTATGTTACGTGGTATTTTTATATTTCCAATATTGATTAATGGCCCCGTAGGGTTAACTCGCTTATTAGTAGCAGCAAATCAACGGAGTTCAATTTCACGGCTCTGCTTACCACGGAATTCTGCGCTTACAGCCTGTTGCATTATATGCTTTACAGGCACTGTGAGCACAGAATTCCACGGTAAGCAGAGCCATGAAATTGTACCCAGATTTTAGGAGAACACTCTCAAAGGCGTCACACAGGTCAATTTATGCCTATCCTTTGCTTTGTATGAAACATTGGTTTATAGTTTCTGCTCGGCTTAAAGTTGCATTGTCTGATTTTTCACTGAAAAAAAAAACCAAACACATTTTTTCTGCAAAGAGATGCTATTGCTGTTGCAATACATGAAAACATTAACTCTGTTGATTCATACCAGGTACAGGATGCAAATCGTTTGTATATTGCAGCATTTTGCCCAAGATGATTTCAGGTCTCGACAACAACTCATTTGCATTTTTCAACAAAGTTACTAATCGTTGACAAATTTATTTTTTTTATTCAGTATCTCAAATGATTTTTCCTGGACTGCAGGAAATTTACTGTTTAATGTTGGAAATCAATTTTTTTGACCTAAACATTGGCGCATAAATTGGGCGATGCATCTTTAATTGGGCACTGGGTTTGACTTCAAATGTAACCCACGAGAAAAAAATGGCTCCACTTAAGCTTGCTTTAAGTATGCATTGATAGTCCAAGATTCACCCCTTGCATATGATGTGACAATCCCAAAACAGCGCCCTCACTGAGGTCAGTGCGACTCATTGAAGACCTATCACTGGCTGAGTGTTGTGCGCGGGGCGTACACGCGTGCACATTTCCATTGTTTGACCTCATCGATGTTGGCCAATGCAAGGGGTCTGTAAAATGGCTGGCAGGGCTACACTAGATGCAGTTAGGCTTGGAATTATACCTGTGAGAGGGCAAGGCCATTTGCATTTTTGCAAAGGGGAAGTGGAAAATCTTTGGGAAACTTTTGAAGGGGCGCCAAGGCCAAGACCAAGACCAGGGCCCAAATCATAGAGCTGCTTAAGCAGAAAATAATGCTTGACAATTTCCTGCTAAGCAAAAATGAGCAGGATACCAGTCACAAATTGTACACGTGACATGGTAGTTTGGCTGGTAACCTTATTTTGGTCAGCAAAGTTTTATTGTGCTTAGCAAGTTTTGGTGCTTAAGCAGCTCTATGAAATTGGGATCAGGGCAATTGAGGCCATGCCTTCATGTAAATCCAGGCCTGTGCAAATCAACGAGTTGATTTTGACATCATAAGATTGCAAGAAAACAGTTTTTCAAAGATGAGCATTTTTTTTAATTTGGGGACTTAACATGCAAGCCCTTCCTTGCATCCGGATTTTAGGTGGCAGGAAACGCAAAGGATGTTGTTATTTAGATTTTAAAAAAGGAATGTTGAATTTCTGCTCAATAAATGGATACCGTGTTACAAACTGTTTCGAGTTGGATGGAGACCCTTAAGATGCATGTATCTATTGTGGACATAGTGTGCCTATGGCAGTGGAATCTCAGGAATTTAAAGAAAGTTCACAGTAAGAGAGGGCATTGAATTGCTTCTATATAAAGTGTACATTATTACCGGAGGCCTCTCCAACAAGATAACTTGGTGTGAATAAATAACATTCGGATCCCCCCCTTTGGATTGATTATTTTTTTTTTTTTTCCAGTTGTTTATCTTGTTTGTTGGTATTGATTTACAGCCAGTCTTGCTTGTCGGAAGGAACCTAGCTTGTGTGTGTGAGGCATCTTTGTATGATTTACGGAGTTGCACACTTTTTTAAAACAGTCCTTTATAAAAAAAGAAAGACTGCATTGGTTTAAAAAGCTTGCGTACTTGTACACGGCCAACAAATTTTGGCAGCAGTAAAAGCATATGGTTGGCACAATGGCTTCCAAATAACATGTAATAATAAATTTTATCTTTCTAACATTGTGTACTTATTGTTCACTCGGCTACATGCACACAACAAGTATAGATAAATGTGACGCATGACAGCCCATGTTTACAAAGGCCCATGTGGGTCAAAGGTTGGCAGGCAGAAAGTGTGCACAGGGTGTGGAGAAGAAATTCAAACAAAAACAGTTGGTGCAGACACTAGTGCATTGTGTAATATGTAATCCCATCATCCAGTGTGGTTTCAAGTAATTTTGGTTTGAAAAAAAAGAAGGGACAAGAGCGGGACATAAACCAGTGACCTCTGTATTAACGTGCCAGCGCTCTAACAACTGAGCTATCTAGCCCTCTGTTGGTTGGTGGTCCCCCTGTTTTTTGTTTGTTTCAACACCTGATGCTATATGGAAGAAGCGAAAAAAACCTGTTTTTAAATAATCACGTAATATGTAGATACTGCTCAGTTGCAAACCCTTGGAAGGAAACATGCTGCCATTGATGGCTCTTTTTGTAAACAATGTAACATCAAACTTATTCTGTTTTGTTTTAGCGCAACAAAGACATATCCCAAAGGACCCCTTGCATATGAAGTCACAAGCCCAAACTGCGCCCTAGCTGAAGTTGAAGGAATTTCGCTAAGAGTATCTTATTCTCAGTGATGGCAGTGTATGCAAGGGGTCTGTAGTTTTCTATCTAGTTCAACAAGTTTCTTCTTCTCCCATTGAAATGAATGTAACCAAACCAAGAAGAGCAAACTAGTCTGACCCCCATGTTGGTTTGATATGAATCAATATCCGTTATCATTGTTGCTCGCGGGGAACATGTCAAAGGTGTTGTCAGAATCAAGAGGGTGCATGCAGGAAGAAATCCATCTTACACTAATGCAAACAAATAATTGGTTTCATACATGTTTCATACAACGCTGTTGTTGTATCTTGTGCCATTGAATTTGTGCACGCATCCAGGATGTTTGTTCAGCAAGATGTAACCCTGTTACACTAACAAAGCAAACTGTGCTAGGCTCGATTTCACAAAGAATTTAACATGTGAAGTCTGTCCTGAGACATGGCTCATCAGGCCAGTGTTTATATCTGGTTTCATTGGCATTAAACGACTGAGAATGTTTCCATTCCCAGTCAATCACAGGTAACTCCCCTGGGCTCGATTTCACAAAGAGCTAAATTGTTCTTATCTGCAAATCACTCTTAATTGCTAAGCTTTGTGAAACCGGCCCAGCTCTTGCCGGTGCTCTCTTGTACTCCTGGTTGGAGAGAAGCAATTATGATAAAGTGCCTTGCTCAAGGACACAAGTGTCGTGACTGACCAGGCCAGGATTCGAACCCACATTCTGTAAATTACAGAACTTGAGTCCACCGCCCTAGACCGCTCGGCCTTGACACCCCACAAAGCACTTAGGATTCAGTTGTCAGTAATGCCATAGTGACTTATGTTGTGACACCACACTTTGCTTAGCAATTACAATTGTTCAGACCAGAGCCCAATTTCATGGCTCTGCTTACCGCGGAAGTCTGCGCTAACAGTTCATTGAATCACACGATTTACATGGTGCCGTAAGCGCATAGTTCTGTGGTAAGCAGAGCCATGTAATTGGGCCCAGATAAATCTTAGCGCTTGGTGAAATTGACCCCACAAAACTTAGAATGTCCGATTCTTCAAGAATAAAGGTTGGCTTCTCAAGCAATTAAACAGCCAATCACTGTGCTATGTCGGGGCATTTTGCACCCAAGGATATTAAGGGATTGTCTGTTCTAATTGTTGTTTCATAATTTGTAAGTAGTAAGATTGAAAGTTACTAGCTTTTGTAAAAAATAACAATAACTAAAAACAATACGTTTAAATTTACCAGTAATAGACACTTTTAAAAAAGGTTTAAAGGATTACGAACAAATTAATATAGAGGACAACAAATATTAGATTGTTTGTTTTTATTATGTTAAGATTTAGAATCAGTATGAGTTAATTTCACTGCCCAGATACATGTCTACTGTTACATGGCAGTGTTACAGACGCGCTTCAAGTGAAGAAGTGACCACAGAGGGTGAAGTGTTTGTCAGATGAATCCATAACTTTCTCAACTTTCTCTTTAATGCCTTCTCTAAAGACCATGTGACCTGTGACATCACATGTTTTCAAAAGAGCTACAGATCCTGGACTTCCTGTGGGCAGGATTTGTACACCGGTCCAATGGAAGAATACATCAAATGTTTTATTTTATTGAGATTGCTCTGTCTGATTTCTATAAATTTTTGATATGAAGAATGGGGACATCTCAAAACTTGTACAGCTGTAATTTTTTTGTAACTCTTAAATTTATGTAGAAATTATGATGCAAAATGTGGAGTTTCCCATATGACCTGTGTACTATCTTGTGTTGCCTGCCAGGAAATGACCTGGGATGTCCGAGGTCACTCTTTTTGTAAACATGGGTTACATGGTCTATAATGCATATATACATCCACCTTTCCTTTTCACCGCTTTCACTGCAATCAAATATAAGGAATGGACCTTATCTTGTAAGCAGAATTGGTTGGAAACTCAATTTTGACACTGTCCAAGTATGTACTCCAAATGTCTTGTATAATCCCCCAAGAAACTTTTCCAGGCATGTGATTTGTCAGGATTTTACCTGATTTCAGGACTTAATGGTCTCCCTGTACCTTCCAGATTTTCTTGAAGGAGGTGAAATTGCCATCACAGAGATGGAAGACTTGGCCCTTGTTGTAACCAACCTTCAGATATCTATCTGAAGTGATGTACAGAGTATGTAGACCTGTACAATTTAACACCTTGCAATTTTTCGCTTTATCTCCACACAAAAGGGAACCTTTTTCTCAAATGTTCAGGTTTTTTTGTGCTCATACAATCTCATCCCTGTATTTATTTTTATTTTTTAGAGAAATATTGCTTGCTGAATGTCTGCAGAAAGCGCTAGCAAGCAATTCAAGATTTGTTACTCCCTGGGCTCACTTGCCCACATGTGACCTCAATCCTCCACTATCCTCCACTCCTCACACCAACATGCTTGGACTTGGATAAGATTGGTGTGCTTGGCCCAGTGATAAGCAGTTGTTGTTCGGGCCTTTAGTCCTCAATCCTCCACAATCAGAAATCTTCCCGAAGATGTTTTTGGAGGTTTAGGCATTTAATGATTATAATTTATTCAGTATAAAGTGAAAACAGAACATTGTTTGGTGTGTGTTTATAAATCCTCCTCAGCTTTCTTCAAATGAGGTGGACAGTTAATCGGAGTGAATATACTCTTAAAAACAATCTTTTAAGCTGACGATTGCTATGGATACATCTACAGATATTTGACCTGAAATTAACGTTGCCTCGGAGATGATTTATTACCCCTTCTTGTAAAATCATAATTGAAAGATGTATAATTAAAAGGTTGTTTTGACACAAAATATCTTACCAGTTCATCGTCTTTTACTACTGTCTCAAGTTTCTTGTCAGAGTGGACATAAAAAAGCCTGTGTCGGATTGAAGAAACTGGTAATAGCTTCAAATCCTCTCCACCCCCCCCCCATTCAACGCTGACTGCTTTGTCAACAGTTATCAGGCTTTTGCCATAACCCCTTAAAAGCAATGCCATACACATGATTAGTTAATATGGTTGTACATTATAAGAATTCTGAAATCCATACCAGAAGTGAGTCAAATTATTGTTTTTCTCTAACTTACAATCATTTGTTTTGTTATCACGAGTTCTGTGGTTAGTGGAAAGTGAAGTTCTATTAATTAGAATATCAATCCACACCCAACCCACTGCATCTGACCATGAATTATGTAAGTAACTATAATCTCATAAGGAGACCGTCAAAGATAGTCAAGTGCAGTCACACTTTGCTACTGATCCTGTTCAGGTGCTCCTTCTGCCTCAGTGGTGTCCGTCTTGGTTTCCACACTGGTGTCGTCACCGGGGTGCACACGGCTTGAACGCCTACGACCGACTGACAGCACGCTGCTGAGCTTTCTGATGACTGCCGACAACATACTGCCCGACTTGTGGCTGGAGCCAGACTTAGATTGACTCGGGGAAGGATGGGATGACACTTCTTTCAGTGGAGGAGAATGAAAACCGGGCTCTGGATCTAAGGAGTCCTGTTGTGATTGCTCTGTGTCAGGCACAGGGACTGCATCCTCCAACATGGATCGCGTAGCTGCAGCCCCTAAGGTGGAATCATCTGAGGTGCCAATGTAAAAGGATTCCGGAACACAGTTTGGCAGCGGGCTCTGCGCTGCGATTTCATCAAAGCTGCTTGACGAGCTGACCGAATCGTCACCTCCGCTGATTGATGACGATGGGATGAAGCTTAGCTGTGAGGCTTCGGATGAGCCTGGACTACTCTCTCGTTCAGCTAGTATCTGACCTTGCTGGATATCATCTGTATCCATCAAAAGTCCCTGGATGGCTTTATCAGTTTTTGACTCGGTAGGAATATACGTGTCATCTTTGAGGTACTCATTCAGAGTGTTCAAACTAGGACAGGCCTCGCTCTTGTCTGTGTGTTCAGGTGGTTGTCCTCTATCAGTCTGGTCTTCTTTGGTGGCTGGTGTCAAGCCATCAATCTGTCCCTCACTACTGGCTGGTTCCTCGCTGTTAGCCAATTCTTCTCCATTAGTCGGTTCTTCACACGTATCAGCCTGTCCACCACTTTTGGCCAGATCCACAGTACTAGTCTGTTGTCCATTGTTGTCTTGTTCTCTGGTGTTTACCCCCTCACCACTGTTAACTTCACAAGGACCATTAGTCAAAACTCCCTCTGGTGTTTGAATGCTTCCATCCTTCACGTCTTCTAATACAGGGAGGTCTTGAACGTTGCCTTCTTCAGAATGTGATATTTTCTCATCAGTTTCGAATGTACGGGCTTCTCTTTGATCGTCCAAGACCAAAGGCCCTGCCTCATGAGACGCAATGCCTTCATCCAAGACCTGGGTGTCATCCCACCTAGCCTGCTTATTATCTGGTGGGACATCATCACTTTGAACATCTGGCTCACCGATAGATGCACCCGTCGCCTCATGTTCCCCATGATCAGCATCACCAAGTCTACCATTTGTCGCACTTTCATCCCTAGTTGTTTTACGTTCACCAGTCGTATCACTTTGGTAGTTTTCTATTGAGTTTGGCGGTTTTTCAGTGTCGTCTGAGCACTCTGCCTCCTGCCTTTCTTCTGCAGTGACTGCTGCATTGGAAACGCCAGTGATATGTCCTTCATTTGGTATTTCTTCGCCTTGCTCGGGAACTGGTTCCTCTATGCTGTAACGAGCCTGACAGCAGATAGAAATTAATGTTAACTTTGCATGGTTAATGTTATTGGCATCAATAGCTGATATTAATTTAGTAATAACTACAAATGTTTTTATCAAAACAATGATTTGCCAATGATCCACCAAGAATGCTTTTTTTCTTATTTCAATCACAGATTTCTATTTGAAAATGTTGGGGTCTACTGATAAGTATTTGTAGATGGCTGGGTGTCTTTGGGAAGGTATTGCTATGGGGTTAAGTTCTGGTTGTGGGTGTCGGTGTCAGTTTCAGTCTCCTGTCAGTGTTTGCCCATGGTTTGTCCGTAGTCTGTCAAAGAACTACTCTGCTGTCACTTGTCAGAATGCCCGCCCAAACATGTTCTAGTCGGTGTTGGCCTCAGTTTGTTTTAACTATATAAGCCTAAATGCATTTTTTACAAAACAGAATCTTCTTTGTCTCTCACCTTATATAATCTCCGTTTTGGCAAGTAACACACTCCCTCAGACTCATCAATTGTCACAAGTTCCTCTTCTGAATGATGAGCGGTCACATCCTCCTGCTCTGCATCTAAGATGTCGTAGCATTCGTCCATCTTATCCGAAGAGTGCTTGGAATGTTTAGAGTGCTTTGACAGCTCCCGTACCAACGTGTCCTTCAGGCATCTGGCCGAGCCTTGACAGAAGGTCATGTCGGGACGAAAGATGTTGCGAAAGGAGTTGCGACTGCCCGTGGAGTATGACGAAGGCACCTTGTGGTGGCGATCGGGCTTCATTGAGATAGCCGAGAGGTTCGAATCAATCAGATCCTCACTGACATTGATGAGATTGTCGTGGTAGATGGGGACGATGCTGCTGTAGTGATGATGACTGCTCTCCCTCGACGCTGCCTCGTCGTCAAGTGCAGTCGGAGGCTTGTCATCAGTCGGCATGTTGATAGCTGAGATTTTGTGCTCGGGTTTGGTGTGGTCGTGAGAGTCCGCTTCGTGGTGGATGAGCCTTCCGGAGCTGTCCACCTTGAGCGAGGCTGCGGATAACACCGCGGCTGTGACGTTGATGGAAACTTTCGACGAGGCAGAGGAGGTTGCGGAATGGTGCCTCGCAGGCATGACAGCTCCTTCAAAGACCTTCCTGTGGTTTTCCGTTTCCTTCATGACCTCTTGCAGGTCTGTCACAAAATCCCCGCTCAGGCACCCCTTCAGGGAGGTGACACTCGTCTCCTCGGCAATGATCTCATTCTCAACAACTCCAATAATGTCACCACCTTCTTCTTCACTTTCACTGCTACTACTGCTACTGCAACTGCTGCTGCTACACTCACTCTCTGCCTGCTTCTCATCCTCCTCGCCGCCATCTTGTTCAACTTCAGGGAGGTGTTCTTGGTGATGGTGGAACTCTTCGTGGTGATGTTCGTGGTGATGATGCTCATTGTGGTGATGGTGATGATGATGCATTTCCTGCTCCACCTCCTCAAAGATGTTCATCACGTTCGCCAGGAGGATACTGTCACTCCCCAGTTTCTCGACGTTTTCCTCCTCATTGCAGCCCGTTTGGGTATCCTCTCCTTGATTATCTTTAAGGTCAAGATCTTTCTTGTCCCCAAGGGGCTCTTCCTGGCGAGAACCCTCCGTCTTGGTTTCAACATGACTGTCCACTTTTTCAGAACAGCAATTGTTATCTTTGCTGTTGATCTCACTTGCAGAACCTTCCAAAACGGTTAAAACGATTTTGTTAGCTTTCTCTTCGCGTTCAAGTCCCTGTCCAAACAAAAAATTACATTTAAAGACAGTTAACAAAGAATTTTTATTTACCGGATTTAATTGTGAAAATTTAGCCCCAATATAAGGCCACGTATATGAAGCTCGTACTCCTGTGGATGTAGTGATTGTTTGTTAAGGTGTTGATCGTGACCGTTTAATACATTTCCCTATACTAATCACATCTATTTGCGTTTTCATTCTGTCACAATTATTTTGTGGATGAACAATAATGCGTTTATCAAAATAATTTCAGACAGGGTGTTTCAAACGGTTTGCTTACATCGCCTTTCTCTCGCTCTGACGTAGCATCCATCGTGTCTTGATTCTCTGTGACGTCGTCGGGACACTCTGTCTTGTTGACTGCTTCTTCGGTTTGGGGTTCTTGTGCAGCATCCTCCGAAGCTGTGCCGTCAGCAGGAAGTGTCTCTCTCGAACCGCTGAGCTCCACCGATTGATCGGTTAAGTTGAATGGTTTGCTCACAGCATCCTCGTCAGTTTGTTTTTCTCCGTCGTCCTGTTCTTCAGAGTCCATCAACTTTAAATGGCGTCCTTCAGCAGACTGGCTTTTCTCTTCTTTATGTTCTTGCTGAGTGCTCTCGTTTTCTCTCTCTGTTTCTTGATCAATTTCCTCGCCGATTTCCATGTCCTCCTCAACAGCAGCTGGTTTGCTTTCTTCGTTGAGATTCATGTCAGACTCGGTTTCCCAGAATTCGGTATCCGTCCACGAGTCGTCCTCTGCCATTGAGTATTCCTCTCCGGCCGCATCTTTCCCATTCTCACCATCTTCCGAACCAGGTTCTTCCCTCTCAGTGTCAGATCCAACAGGGTCCTGGATTAGTTTCTCCGGGACGGAGCCAGATGAAGTACTTCCTCCAGATGGTGACTTTGAACCAACCGACGAGCGTTCATCCGTGTCGTCCGGAGACCGATGTGGGCTTTGCTCCGCCTCCTCCTCATCATCGTGATCCCTCTCTGACCACGCCTTCACGGCCACACCCTTCCCAACGGAGACAGGATGTTCCCGGTCTCCCTCTTGCGTCTTCATGTCATCATCCTCATCACCGCTCTCATCTGCCAAGTAGACATCCTGCATGATCGATACGGGCCCCGTTTGCTCCTCCTCAGCCCGGCACTCTGGCGACTGCCGGTAGTCCAGTGACGTCACCGAGAGCACCTGATCCGTTATAGAAATGACCGGCTTTTCATTTACCAATGGAGTGAAGACAAAGCTCTCATCGCTTGAAGAAGTCGAGTCACGTGATTTTGAGCGTATCAGACTCGGAAGCTAGAGATAAAATATATTTTACGTAAATCAACATAACTTTTGACATGGAAGTTTTAATTAACAGGGAAACTTGATTTGATTCAAACGGCATGAAGCAAGGCAAATGGTTATCCGTTACAACACTTACTTTCATCGTCGGCTGTCATGGGATTTTCTCCTTCTGTGGGATCACTTTCCTAAATAGGCATACATGTATCGAGAACGAGGCTGACAAGAAAACTAGTATGGTCACTTATCACTGACATCCGATTGGTGCTATATGATTGTACAGGGACCCGACCAAAAGAAGCATATTAAGGTCATACTGGAATTCTAATAAAGGAAATAGTTTTTCCTCTAGTATAATTGGCGAACATTTTGCATCTAAAATTAATCGAGTCTCACCCTGGAGGCTGAAGCGTTTGCAGCCTCAGCAGTGACGTCACAGTGATTCCTTGACGTCGTCTTCTTCTCCTCGTTTAGTCTTGCATCAAGCTGTTCTTCGTGATCTTGAAGCTTCCCGTTCAATACTTTGGTCGTATGTCTGTAAACAGCTGTCAAAAAAGAGTTAAACCCATTTGTTTGTTTAAGCTTTTGGTTCGAAACAATATAAAGTTGATGGAATTTTGATAGTAGTTGTGGCAAAATCTACATCAACTAACATTCCTTCACGTGTGCTGCTTACCCATTTGTCGTCGGTGACGGCGGTTGTATTTCTCCCTGATCTTGGATAGTCTCTTGTCGAGTCGTCTGGCGATTATTGCTTCTCTCTCGGCAACAAGTTTGGCCCTGGCATCCCTGATACTCTCAAAGACGGCTTGAGTAAACATTTCGGGAAAGAAGAGAAATAATGTTAAGATAAATTTTCGCCTTACACCTGACAACTGTAATTATTATAAAGCTGTATTATCTCAATTATTTCACCATCTCATGAAACTGAAAAACTTTGAAAGTTATTAAGCAACGACAAAATTTGATCTGAAATGAGTGTGCTCGGATAACAGCGAACGCTGAGTGTCTTGAACCTTCATGGTTGCTCTGATTCAAGGGGGGGGGGGGTGGAGGGGATACATAACATAATGTAACGGTAGAAGAATATGTTTTAGAGGAACAGCCAAACCCCGACCTTTAGCAATCATGCCATAATGCCCTTCTTGGTCAGCAATTTTACAATAATAGGTTTTAATAAAATGACAGTCGTGATAGGTTATTTTCTTGTTCATGTGGGATTGTATTCAGCCTCGTTTTAGTGACATCGAGTTAAATGTAAGAAATGGAAGATGGCTGTTGTCTCTTTTATAGAATCCACCCGAGATATTAGAGGGTTCGGGGGGGGGGAGACCTCCAAATATTGCGTAGTATGCGACTAGTTCGCTCCACAGCCACCCGTTGATGATCTTATATGTTCAGGCGTATCCGCTAGAGTGTCTTCTGTTAACTCACGTGGGCTACCTTGTTGCTTTGCTCGGTGGGCCTCCGCCATCCTCCTTCGCATGACTTTGTCCTTCTCTGCCATAGTCTCAACCTCGTGTTGCTGGTCGGCCTCCTGTGCCTGCTGTAGTTCGTGCACACGCTCTCGTCTTTCCCATTGCTCCTCAAGCTGAGGTAATTTACAGAAAAATGTGGTTTTGTTGATCTGAGGTCAGCTTTGAAGCTCTTTATGGTTAAATTTAAAACTAAGGTCTGCGGTGGCAGATTTACACAATTGTCGTGCTTTTTTTATTGTTCCATAAATTTAACTGAAACGACATTAGCAAATTTACTATCATTTTGAAGAAAACACTTTTTGTGTTTTTTTTCCTAACGATTACCGGAGTAACATGGATTGGGTAAGTGCATGATCATGCACTTTTCAGAAAAAGTAAAATCATTTATGAAAAATTGTATACACTTGAACAAGAATTTGGACATAGAATTCTATTAAACAAGAATTGGGACATAGGCCACAGATGGACGTTTAATGGTTCGATTTTGGCAAGGAAAAAAACAACAACGATAAAATGACAAATAACCACGAACAAAAGTGATCCGAATCTTAAGATAGTGATGTTTCACTCAGTAAAATGTTTGCTCTTGACCATTGTTTATACCTTCATTTCTCGCTTGGCCTTGTTGATGAGTGTCCTTCGTTCAAGCTCCTTTTCTCGTTCAATCTCCTCATCGATACGTTTCTTCAGCTGCAGAAATTGTCTCTCGTGGGCCTGGGTCTTATTGGGGGGGGGGGGGAAGAAGAAAGAAGAAAAATAGAGGGAAAGCATTGACAGTAACAATTCATTCGGGTTTTTGTTTAAACTTTCTGTTTTGTAGGGGATGGGGAGCGGCAAAACTGTTGTTATAGTGTTATACTTATTATTATATAACAAACGAAGGATGCATGCAAGATAGTGAGCTTAATCACTGTAACTCGCAAGTCATAAATTATTTAAGAGTTATTTAAACATTTGAGATGCTATAAGCTTTCTGTATAAGTCTATTTCTTCTTGTTTTCTTGGTGCCTTTCAATGGAATCCGAAACGTGTGCTTTTTGGCGTTTGTTGATGCTGGCTGAATGTCTTTTGACGGACACATGATTTCATATCTGGAATCTGAGGGTGACCATTGGTTAGTCTTTAATATATGTAACCCCCAGTGTGAACGGGAAAACAAGCACAGAGACAAACAAACAAACGGATTTTGAAGGCATGACTTTGTTGTACCTTTACCACTCTTTGGCCCGTGCCACTCTTGCCTGCCTTGCGTCTGTGCTCCAGTGCCGTGTGAGCCTTCCTGACGCCGTCTCGTATCGTCGTAGTCTTGGAAATGCTTTTCTTTTTTGACGCACTTTTGATCTTTTCGCTTTTCTTTTCTTGTGGAGGTTGTCTGCATGGGGGAAAGGAGACTTATTCTGTATCCTCGACTCTTTATCACGAGTCAATATTTATTTTTCGTTAAGAAAAACGATTGTCAAACCCGACTCCAATGTGGACTGCAATTACCCCATCCATTCTTTTTCGATCCTGTACGAACACTTTGAAGCCTTTTTCTTCAAGCTTGTTATTTGTATTCAAACTCTAGAAACGATAAATTGAATCCCGAGAAAGGTGGTTAGTTCAATCTCCAGTTTCATTTTGACCTCGTTGGATAATACAACATGGATGTACCACCAGCTTTACACATCGCTCTATGTGTGTGCCCCTTACTTTGATTTATGAATAATGCTCGTCCATAAGTTGACTTCAATGAAACATTTGACAATTTTGGGGCAAGCAATTGGTCCGCAATACCTTGAGATAGATTTGGTGGACGAAGCTCTACGGTGATGTTTAACCGGTCGGTAAGCGGCCCTATGCCAACTGTCCGTCCACGTAGGCGTCAATCGCTTCTTGTGGTTGAGCTTATGATGTTGGTGACCATGACTCATGCGGTCATCTTGGCTACGATATTTTTTCATCTTGAAGAAAACGGCAGAACAAAAAGTTTATTATACACTGAACTTTAATATATCTTGGTATACGGTCATCTTGTTTCCTTTTTTCTTCTCCCATTTCTCATTCACGTCGCGACGTCGTAGCGTGTCGTGGCCGAGTGGCTTATATCTTAGCTAGCGCATCAAATTCAGGCACGGTACATTAGTTGGGGTGTGGGTTTGCATCCCAGTCGTGACTCTTGCAAGTCCTGGAGCTTGACACTTCTTGGCGTTTTATACCCCCGACTTACTTACATTGCCGAGTACAAAGTAGATGAAGAAGATAAAAACCAATGTAACCAACTCGAGGCTGGGAGATTTATTGGCTCTTTGTTAAAGTTCTTTCTGGGAAAAACAACTTGATGATTGCTACACCAGAATTCTGTGGGTTCCCTAAGCTTAGTGCATAAATCTACGCAAGAGGAGTCAAGTTTGCAGGGCATTGTTATCGTCATCCTGAACTTCAGTCAGCAAGCTTGTGCGTTGGGAGCCCCATCAAGCAAGGTCGAGTCCAAAAGAGTTCAAGATCACCCGATCTATATGTGGACGTACTATACGCAGGGACACTGGCTTTGTGACAACAGATGAAATATCTACATACGAGGACAGGGAGATTGGGGTCTCTTCTCTTGTGACATCATCGGCCGAAGACACCACTCGACATGGAATGAGAAAGCCATTGACGTGAACGAAAGTTATGATGGAGAGCATCAAACACAAATGTAAAATCCCACCATTTATTTTGGAGAGTGACTCAACTTTTCAAAGAGAACAATTCGGTCACTTGAATTACCATTTGCCGTCTCTCCTGCGTCAATTTCTCCAGATGGATTTGCTTGACATACTGGTGGTACTCGTTGAACTGTTTCAGACCACATTTCACCTGAAAAAGACAATAAAGTTAATATTCATGAAGAATATGACTATTCCGAGGCCATGTTTCAGGAAATCGTGCGCACTTCAGCATTTAGCGAGTGATTGATAATTTGCCAAACATTTTTATAAAACCGAAACGACTTTGATGATCAGGCTTCTAAATGAAAGTACTTTTCGATGATTAAACAACTTTTGTATTTTCCCGAATAAAAGGGGTCATTTTGGTTCACTCATGGTGTCCCGGATAGACTCTGATACTTGGTCTGATGATATACGGGGGGGGGGGGGGGGGGGTTGGAATGGAAAGAGCTGTATAGTAGGACTGTTATCGCCTGTCTTTATGTTGTGTTTAGAGCACATACCATTCCGCAGGGGGTGAGGAAGCCACTTTTTCTCAGGTGTGAGTACATCTTAGGATGCGTGAAGTAGCCCCTCAGGTGCGGGTCGTGGAGGCTCCTGTACACCATGTCGAGCCCCTGGGGGCTGGGATCAAATTTCAGGCTGGTCGGAGTCGCAAACAACTATACAAGCAGTCAAATAAAAATAAAGGACACAACGATAATCATCAACAGTTCCCATCCCAAAAGGACCTTAGCAAATCATGGTGTGAAGACCGCTGAAACGTCAATTTTTACTTCTGATCTCACCTTTTCGCACAAGGCTGTCGTGTACAACATGATCTTCCCATTGGGTGCTCCCACCAATGGGATCTTACTGTGCATCGGAGTATCCAGCATCCAGGCAGGCACAGGAGGTCTCTCTACGGGGGCAGAACGCCTCGTCTTGCGGCGTCGGGGCTGAGAAGATGAGCGGGATGGCTGAGGTGTTGCCGTGGCTTTAACATCTGCCGTCTGTGGTGATCCGTGTTTGGTTTTTAATGCTTCCATTAGAATTTTTCAATGAGCACTGCACTTTGACTTTTGAAGAAGACTCGTCACATGTGCTCCTAATTCGGCTTAGCTCGTTTAAACTTTATTGAATGTTCCAAAGCTCGCTGACAAGGCCGGGAGCAAGGCCTGTCGAATTATTACCTGGAAAGTTACATCTTTTTTTAGAAGCCATCAACGAATCGTGAAAAGAATCAAAATTTTTCTTGAGAGACAGTTTATTCCAAGCATGTCTGAATTTTGAAAAATCTCCTGTGAAGAAAATATCTTTGGATGGAACATGCTGTATTGCGTCGAGCGTCTTAAATGGAAGATGAAATTAAAACGCAAAGGCGCGATAACCCTGCAATGTGCAATCGTAGACGAACGCAAGGGTTTTTCTATTGGACGCGGGCGTCCGTTACTATAGTATCGCACGTCTAAGCATATGATGTATTTCGCTCGGCCCCAGCGGCCTTTGGTTTTAAGGCAAGGCGCTGGGGACGAGCGAAATGATGTATAGGAGAGGCGGGCCGGATGGGGGTTGCGGGCGGCTGAGAGACCGGAGGAGGATCGGGAAAACACAAAGAAAATGTCCCCTGGACCCGGCCGGCAATTCCTATAAAGTTACACTTTTGGAAGAGAATAAAGATGAAGGTCTTTTAAGAAATTCGATAAGACTGAACACAATCATCATCATCATCACCATCATCATCATCATCCGGCTCCCCATAGCAATTTCCATTCTCTTCTGCCACCAACTAACTTGCCATTCTACTCAAAATTGCCGTGCCGTGTTCACAGTGGTGATTTCATCTGTCCATCTCCTTTCTTTGTCTCAGTCTTCTTCTCCAGCATGTCTTTTGTTGCAACTCTGTGAGTCTCTTGGTCCATCTTTTGTCATGCCTCCTATAGCTAAGTGCCCTGCCCATCTCCCTTTCCTTGATCTACTATCTGGTGCAGTACCTCTGACCTTCCCCCCCCCCTGGTGTGCATGTGTCTGACTTTGTCCCGCAATTATAATTGAGAATGCTTCGTTCCCCAACTCGCTGTGTTATCACCAACTCGTGTTCCATAAAATGTTTTCTGTAAAACATCCGACTGCAATTAGGCCCCCTTTTTGTAAATTTTGTTTGTACTTTTATTTTCTCAGTCATGGGATTTTTGGAGAATGTACCTTTTAATGACTTCTAGTTGTGGAAAGTGTAATAAAATAAATAAAAGTAATACTAGGATTCAATACCATGGTACAAGTCCACCCAAATCATAGAAAAATGCAGCCAGATTGTGACGAAAAAGGGTGATTCATGTGGCCTAAATTAAGGCACATTAAAAATAAAACAACATTAATCATTAAACATTTGACGAATCAAGTACACCTTTAATTAATACTGTATTACAACTTAATATATACTCAACAAAATGGCAAAATGCAGTAAATAGGCCTACTACAGAAACAAAATCGACCTACAACACGTATTGAAAAACGTATCATTTATAAAATACAATATAAATTCTTGATAGATTATACACAGTGCCATGATTAACATATAGTTATTTCAAATAATGATTCAAAAAACATTTTTCAAGCAATGTTTTTATGATAATTTCACAGCTTACTAATCAACCGACAAATAAAACCGGTATACCCTCATTTCAATCTATTGCTTTTTGTGTAGCCCTCTGGGTTTTCACCATTCATGCAATCGTAATTCATACTGAGGCAAATGTCATAGTCCTGCAAATTATGCTTAGCAGAATAAGGCTACCAGCCCAAAAATCATGTCACATTAACAACTTATTCTCCAAATATGGGTATAAATGATACCTCAATCGGGTAACTGTTAGGTTAACATGCACCTGCTTACTCAAAGCGCAATACAGGACTGATAAAGTCAAAAACTATCCGAATCGAAAAATGCATCCACCACATGAAAAAAACAACATGCATAATACTGGACTGATTAAACCCAATACTATCCCTATAGACCCCTTGCATTGGCCGCCATCGTTGATGAAACGTGCACGCGTGGAAGGCTATCATCGGCTGAGAGTCTCGCGCAGCACGTACACGCCTAGCCTGCACTTTTCCATTGTTTGTCATCAAAGATGGCGGCCACTGACGTCATGTGCAATCCATCTATTGGGGTATACTTTTTACCTTGACTGGAGCCATCTTCCCAAATGAAGGTATAAATGATACCTCAATTGGGCAAACAATGGGGAAAATACACCAGCATGCAAAACAACATGCGTAATACAGGATTGATATACTTTTACATTGATTTGAGCCCTCTTCTCCTAATAAGGGTATAACTGATACCTCAAATAGGTAACCAGTGGGTTAAAATACACCTGCATATGCGTCCCAAAACGCATCCACCACATGAAACAAAATGAGCTTATTATTTGAAGTTCAAAAACCATTCCCTGAAAACTGCAATAAAATTTCAAGGCACTTACAAAGTTACATTCACCAAACTCAACTCAAACTGAACATTTTGTTTTGCGACATGACATTTTCCCTTTATATATATATATATGAAACATAAATAAAATTCCCTTCTCTTTTTTCAGTAATTTTTGTAAGTACAAATATGACTGAAAACTGTACTTGAGTTGTGATACTGAATAAACTTATAGAATGTATAACCTTAATATATAATATATAACTCACGATGCTTCCTAGAAACTGACTATAGTTAACGCAACTAATGTGTATATGTATGTAATCTAGGGTAGGTGTACAATTTCAATCCGAGGACCTATAATAAAACAGGACAGTAGGCTCCGCGGTATGGTAAAGGTCCCCAGTTGGAAAGCACGTACAAAACCAATGGGAGCTATTTCTAAAAAGTTAGGAGTGCAAACACTAAAGAGGGACAATAGGTAGTCCACAATAGCAGGTGTTTACACACTTGTGTGTTTGTAAACTACATTTTCTGCTTCTGCTTCTACGCTGCTTTATTAAAATTAGGCCCAGGGTAGCACATCGAAAGTTTCCTGAGAGATTTTGAGAAAATATTTAACGCTCTGCATTTTCTAAAATTTATCTCACTCAGATTTTGATTCTCATTCCAGGGAACCAGATAAAGACAAAGTATTTTGACTTGGTATTTAGAATCAACTTTACGGTTTCGGGTGACGAAAACTAAACTACAATTGCATTTATGATATTATAATTGGCAACTTTTATTGCATAACAAATGAACAAAATAAAAACACTAAGAATTTCTAAAAATGATATAAAATATTTGCATACAGAGCGCATCTGATATATTTGTTCAAATGATTAAAATTTGATTTCAGCCAACTGTTTTAATAAAAACCTGTTTAACAGGTTGGCATGAGCCTATCGCATTTAATATGAGCATTATCAACAAATTAAATATTTTAATAAATATTTCAACTTTCTATATTTACAGACATAAGACCCATTTACTTTGTAAAACAGAACAGTTAAGAAGTTCTGTTGCCTGTGAAACTCTTAACAGCTTCAACTGAAAGAAAACACAGTTTCACATACTGACAGTAACAAGTTTAAAATCGTACAAATTGACAGTAGATTTAGTTGAACAGTGAACAGTTTTACACAACTTATTGCGATTTTGACAATCAGGTCACAATGTTTTCAAAAATGTTGACGAGATTTCTTTTTGGTTTTGCATTTCACATCAAATGGTCTAAAACAGTGCAAACAAATTGTCCGACAGATAATGATGTCTTGAAAATTGCGCATCTTAAGGGCCATGTCACACGAGGCAATTGACAGGCAACCAGTTCCAGGCAGTCTCCAAAAAGGAAAGACATTCACATTTCAATGTTCATATTATTTCCTTTAGGATTGTAAGACATAGTTTGAAAAATAACTTGTGTTCCTTTTGCATGCGGTGCTGTTGGTTGCCTCTAAGTTGCCAGTAAAAAATGCTCAGTGTGACAGGGCCCTAAAAATTGCAACCCCTCCCCCCTTACCTTAGAGAAATGGGACTAAAAGTGACGCCCCACGTCAAAGACAGGCCGTTCTCAGAAACTGTGAAATGGCTTTACAAGTGAAGACTACTGAAACATCAGCCATGAAATCAATGTGATGTAAAGTCCTATACTTTCTAAATGTTGAGAAGTACTTCATTAGTTTAAGCCCCAATATTACACAAATATTGGATACATAGATGGGCGCATTGTTGTAGAATGTAACCATGAGGTGAAATCTGGACTATTCCATTTTGGGACTATTAATCTGGACTATTCCATTTCTGGAATCTGGACTATTCCATTTCACAGGGCGAAGCCGAGCAAAACGGAAATGGAAAAGCCAGATTTCACAGAGTGATTGTATTCTTCAAGGAGCCACAAACAAAATGCATTCAATATTTGTTTTGCATAACTCACCCCAAAATCCTTGTCATTTGATTTGTGTTCACAATAAACTCAAAACAGACACAGAAAAATGTCCAACCCACACTCCAAAAAAAAACCCTTCTAAACAAAGTTGTCGATTATATGCAGATCACACCAACCTTGTCCACTGTGACACAGCATTGCCTCGTTTGGACAAGCGAGGGGGTAACAGTTATTTTTAAACAGTGCTGTGAAGTGTCCAACTAGTATTCATAATGGAAGGATGCCTGTTCAATGTTAAACTGTGGAGCAACGCGGCCGTATACATTGCAAAATAATGGATGACACGTGGCGCATGTTCCACCAATCAAACGACAAGGATCTCTGTGTGTGGTATCTAATCTCATCTATTTGATGAGAATCCATTTGATGGAGCATCACAAATGTCAAATATTGGACAGCAAAGTTTATGCTTTAACGCAAATATTAAATAGCAGTCAGCAAAGATTACTTTTACTTTTACCCGCCAAAGAAAATTTACCTTGACTGTTTTGCCACCATAACAACACTTAATCCTACTTAAGATATTTCTTTGATACTAGAGGCATGCAACGAATGTCCTCACCCGGTAACTTTCTCTTTCTAAGACACTCATATTCCTGTTATGTCGCAGAGGACAGCAGCAGTGTCTTGGAGGCTCACCTCATTCTCATTTGGTATCCTGGAGTCACTCTCTGATGGAATGACCTGTGGTACATGCATGAGAGCCAGGGGTTGATAAAAAGGGTTGGGGGATGAGGAGGCATTCGGGGCGAGGTGATATAAGAAGGTCAAGTAGGGGGATGGAAGAGGATAGAAGTAGAAAGTCAGCCTGGTTATGAAGCTGTGGAAATTTGTTCTTTCTCGTCTCTGTCTCATTTTAGTTTTCAGTTTGTGCTGGTCCCATGAAGTGACCTTTATGGTCCACAGCCTGAAAATTTGTGTTTGATGGAGAAAATTGCGGTTGAAGTTGCACTTTTTTTCAAACTGCTGTGTCAGATTCTGGCGTACTATTTTATATTGTACTTTTCAAGACATAAATAGAGCTAACTTTTTAATTTGAACACAGGCATGCAACTGCCCGATGAAAAAAAAAGAGGAAATTTTCAAAGGCACAACGCAAGGTACCCTAGCAAATTTTGAGGTTTATTATGCTCTTAGGTGCATTCTTAGCATGTACTAGGCTTATTTCACATTATTGTGGTTGTACATTGTTGTTGCCAAGCATATATAAGGCTTTTAACAAAAAATCGCCAAAAATTTGTTTTTTTCTTCTTTTTTTTTTCGATTTTTTTTTTTTAGCGCTGATCATTTAAAAAAAACGCGGAAATCCGCGGAAACGCGGAAGAGTTGCATGCCTGTGAACAGAACTCTCAATGTGTCTTCATTCTTGCAATTATTTTAATGAGAAATTAATTCCTAAACACATACGTTACTTTGTGAAAATGAAAGAGAAAAAAAGAAAAGTTTTGCCCGCACCGCAGAGTGCTGTGTACGAACGAGATTCTATAGGTCACTTCATTGTGAAAACGCTACGCTTCAATCTGTCCGACAGATAGGTTCTTCAGTGGGCTTGGGTTAGGGCTTATTTGAAGCCCCTTAAGGACAACACACGTCCGACTGATGGAGCCCACGGACAAGCCCAAGGCCAAGCCCAAGCTGTGGTTTCGAAAAACGTCATAGAAACCTCCAAATCAGCAAAGTCTGGTACCTTTGTGCAATGCACAATCATTGAGTTGTGTGTCTCTTATGGAACCATGCAAAAACTTAACCTAAGCTACTTCGTCTATACACTTATGTCTATCATAATCAATTGTGTAATAAACGCTTTATCTTAATTAAAAAAAATTATTATAATTATTAGAGTTATGATAACTGCACTATGATTAGTTTTCATAACTTTTTTTTTCTACACAAAAAGGAGTGAATAAATTTCACAAGGCCACAATATTGGTAAGGGTTTTCAAATATTCTGTAACTCTTCTCTGCTTAGGGATGGCTGGACTTTACTTCACTCACTCTGAACACGTTGCTGACTCCCAACACGCAGTTCATGATCTTACTGTAGTAGCACAACACGTACTTGGAGGTAGTATCCTCTGGGAGATAGCTGGCCTTGAAAGTAACCTGGCATCCAGACTTTTGCTTTGTTTCTCCATCAGGCACTGCCCACACGTACGTGACATAGCTCCTACTAGGCGTCTGGAATCCAACCTTTGATATACAAGATATTTAGTATTTTTAGCTCTTTATAAATCTGGAAACCAAGGAACAGCATTCTAAAAAAGTTTTTGTTGTTGTTGCAAGTTCTGGGCTAAAGCTGTTAAGCATAAAATATTGCTTAACAATTTTATTCGTTCCATGGAAATTAGCAGGGAACCAAGCACAAGCGAAGAACATTACGCAGTAATTTGGCTGGTAACCCACTTCTGCTAACAAAAGCCATGTTTAATTCTCGTGTAACTCTTCTAGTAAGGATTGGGGTGTAAAGCCATCGGTTCAACGTGTTTGTGTAATGCACATAAAAGAACCCAGTACACTGGATCCCAATAGGTATCTCACCCATCCCATCTGACTCGCTTCTTACCTTGTAGAGCCCCACCCAGTCCCAACTACTCGTCTTGGCTGTGGGCGACATGATGTACCGACATTTAGCATCCTCCCCTCTCTGCCATCTCTCAATAGGGTCAAAGGTCACTAAAGGTCTAGCGGTTTCCATGGCGGCCTAAAGATCAAAAGTGAGTGCAAACAATATAAAGGTTACTGTAAGAAAAATCCATCTCATACACAATAACGAAATTCCCCCCTTTATAAATTACCCGATGCCCAAAACTGGTAGATCCAAAGCTACATTAGCCTGATGGTTACAAGACAGGCTGTATCATCTGTGAGTGGAGAGAAGCAGACCACCCTATGGACCACTGCCTCAAATGCTTCTAACTATGCAGCTCCAAAGACCTCCCGAACTACAGTATTAATGCAAAACAATGCATGGACAAATGGAAAACGACCATTTGATGCATTGAAGATACGAACCTAACTATCATCGATCCATCAAAACCCAACCTGCATGTTCTGTTTGATTATGTTTGATTGAGGATTGCACTTGTAAATTGATCATGCTTTACATGGAATCACGCACACTACCATAATCAGTGTCCAACAGTTTGGGTGGTAAGAGACTACTTGGATTTTGTTGGGAGTGAGGAAGTGTCGTAGCTAGTGCTTTTTAAATCAATCAAGGGAATTAAGGTTTTAAATGTCTGCTACATTATTGATTTTAAAGGGTTTTTTTTGTGGAGTGTCGTGGCCCAGTTGTCACCAGGCTCAAGTTCTGGTGTTGTCAGTTTGGATGTTAAGCGACCACAGTGTTGGATTTTGTTGAGGAAGGGTCTCCATGCTTTGTGAATCCAGCAAGGGAGTTAAGGTGTTAAATGTCTGCTATATCATTGATTTGAAAGGGGTTCATTTAGTGGAGTGTCGTGGCACAGTAGTCTAGAGCACTGGACTCAAGTTCTGGTGTTTTCAGAGTGTCCTGGCAATTGTGTCCTTGAGCAAGACACTTGGCCACAATTACTTTGTCCGTTGGATGGGACATTAAGACATGCATCCATGCTGTGTACGTAATTCTCGTTCCGTAATTCTAGTTCCACAATGAACATTCTTTTAGCAGAGTAACGGATCAACTTACCCCTAATTTGAACTCAGCACTAACTGGCTTATGGTCGCTCCACCTTACATTGCCGTGGGAATTGTAGGTTACCAGCGTCACACAGTGCTCTGCTTCTTTCCCAACATGCCTGGGGTGGACCTTCCACAGGACCCGATCTGTCCATGCAGGAGGGCGCTGTTTAGGACTTAAATCGTAAAAACACAATAAGTTAACAACGTTGCTTGAATAGCACATGGATTAAAAATATACTTAAAAATATTTTATGATAAAAGAAATGTGTACAATTAGGTTGTACCCCAGAATGTGAGTGAGTGAACGTTTTTTTCAAATCTTAAAAATACCATTTGTTTTTTTAGACATTTAAATATAGATCTGTATGCACCCTTTTCAGACAAAGACTGAGGTGTTACAACTTGTCATTTGCTATAAACTTGATTCACACATGTGATTCAAAATAATTTACATAATAGAACTTTAAGGTTACATTCATCTCATATGTATCACCTCATATTTATCTGACAAATTGAGTTCCAATATTTAAGTGCAACCTCCTCCCCCCCACCCGCTCAGCATTTTTCTTTTTCTTATTTAACAATACATACAGGGTTATCTATCTGACTATCTATTTCTATTGCAGGTAAAGCCTTATGAATAAACAAACTATCTTTGCTACAAATTCTGCCACATTATGACACAGGCCCAGACTTTCAGATTCTCCAATTAAAGAGCCCTTTGCAAAATGAAAATGGCCCTGCCCTCTCAAGAATGAAATCCAAACCTGATGATCAGAGGGCACAAACGCCATGACCTCTGTTGCCCTAGTCTTGGCCTCAATGTACCTTTCAAAAGTTCCCAAGACTTTAAAAGATTTTCCAAGGAAAGTGCCCATGGCAAAATGAAAATGGCCTTGCCCTCTCACAGATGAAATTCCAGGCCAGCTGATCTAAAACAATTACGAAAAAATGATGATCACCTTGTGTCAAACTCATCAGATTGGAAATCATACTTGTAGGTCGGGATGAAAGTAACGGGCCCTTCTTGAAACCCCTGGAATGAGATCTTGCTTCTCATGGAGAGCTTTAGTTGATCTTTCTCCAGAAGGACGTGGAGCTTCTTGGGCGAACTCAGGAACTTGATTGCCTCCACAGATAAATCCTCAATGCGATAATTGAGGTCCCCGAACCAAATGATGTAGCTAATAAATGAAAGTAATTACACATCAGAGCTAATTTTGATAAATTTATGAAATTTCATACTTTTTTATTAAATGTTTTTGTAATAGCCCTGTGAAGTTTGACAGGTAGTCCCATCTTCTTTTCCATTAGACTAACTGTGATTCTATCCTATAAAGGACAATGTTTCTACAATTTGAATTCATCTGCATTTTGTCTTTAACTTTGCAAAGTAGACCTTCATCATGTAGCCTCCTGGGTTCGAAATAAACCAACAGTCCAGTAATTTTAGAACGTGCCCAGAAACCCCATTAGAGACACACTCTCGAGAAAAGTGCGCCCTATTTCATTCTTAACTTATTTCTTATAAAGGTTTTATAGCAGTACCAGTACCCTTCAATCAGTTATCACAACAGCTGCATCGAAATAGGATATCCCCACTGGGCATGCTGGGGGAGCATACAGTAGGGCGCTAAGGGCAAATTGACAGGTTAAATACTTCGAGGTTTTCCCATAGACTGTAATAGGTCGCATTTTTTACGAGACTCTAATGCCCAAAACAAACCAAGTCCTGCAGTCTAGTGATTTGCAAACACATATTTTTTGAAGATTTGTTGATGTATACTTATTAGACACCTTGCATTGGACGCCATCTTTGATGTCAAACAATAGAAACATGCACACCTGTGCGCCAATGATAATAATAATAATAGTAATAATACTATTTATAAAGCGCAAAGCAAATCCACCCAAAGGGTGCTCAAGGCACTCACAAGAAGAAAAAATAATGAAATAAAACGTGCCATTAGGTGGGATTTCAGTTTGCTTTTGAAATTATCAATAGTCTCACATGTCTTGACTGAGTTAGGGAGTTTTGATAGCTCTTCATTGACCTCAGTAAGGGGACTGTTTTGGGCTTGTGACGTCATTTGCAAGGGGTTCCTATTCGACAAAATTTCACGGTCTCACGTTTTGACCTTAGCAGAGTCTTTTTCAAATGATAAATGACAACATAGGTATACTGCAATCAGGTGGAAATGTAGTGAAAAGAAAACGCATGTTATAAGCGTATTAATACAGATCATAAGTTTAAGGAATTCAAAAAGGTTCAAAGCCAAAACGGGACTCACTCATGATCTAAAATGGTTGGCGTTTTCGGGTGGGTGAAGGTTTGACTGGTTACGATTGTCTGGTATTCTTTATCTCTATCGGCCCAGTACTCTTGATGAGCTGCTAGATGAGAATTAATGAGGCAAAGCGATCGGTCGTAACAGTCCATCCGTGTTGATACTGCCCCCTTGTTTCCCTGTAAAATAATCAAGCTCTTTCATTAAAATCCTCCTACTACTAGCGTGTTTCTGGAGAGAACCAACCCAGTGTGAGCCAGCGGGTAGTCGGCTCCCTGTTCTGTTGCCCTCCACGTCTTGCTGCCGATGCTTGATGAGGGTGGAGGACACAGGTAAATACAACGCTGAGGCACATAATGCTTATGTGGAGAGTAGAGCCATTGCCCAAAGTGCTTCAATGGGAGTGGTAATCTGGAGAAGCCACCAGCTGTCCTCAATTGCAATGGAATTTGGGACACTGTTGGAAGAGATAAAGTTCTCAACCTTGGTCAGTTTCTGCAGTGGCACTGTTCAACCATGCATACAAATAACACATAGGAAAGTGTTGCATGGGTTACTTCACCATTACGTGCATAGCATAAAAGGCAGATTTTGACTGAAGCATCTTGGAGAATGCACCTATAGAAGGGTTTTAATACAACATCACTTTTGACTTTTGACTGAAAGCCTTGTTCCTTTAATCCTCTTTAAAAATAAGTACGGCCTCATGTGGTCAGTTTGGTTGTCCTGCACTAAATCCATCAAATTCTGGCAAAACCTTATCCCGAGTTCTGTGAAAAAAATCTACAGGTAAATCACTCGGGTGGGATTCGAACCCACAACCTTTGTATTGCTAGAGCAGATGTCTTACCACTAGACCACCGAGCTAGCTAGAGGCAGTTCGAATCCTCTGTTTTTGTAACGGGTACCGCAACGATCTAATAGATGTTAAAGAAAACAACTTTATTAAATTTTTTCATGGAACTCAGGAACTATAGAAGGGTTTTAATACAACATCCCTTTTGACTTTTGACTGGAAGCCTTGCCCTCCTCTTTAAAAATAAGTACGGCCTCATGTGGTCAGTTTGGTTGTCCCGCACTAAATCCTTCAAACTCTGGCAAAACCTTATCCCGAGTTCTGTGAAAAAAATCTACAGGTAAATCACTCTGGTGGGATTCGAACCCACAACCTTTGTATTGCTAGAGCACATGTCTTACCACTAGACCACCGAGCTAGCTAGAGGCAGTACGAATCCTCTGTTTTTGTATCGGGTACCGCAACGATCTAATAGATGTTAATTTTGTATCGGGATAAAGAAAACAACTTTATTGAATTTTTTCATGGAACTCAGGAACTATAGAAGGGTTTTAATACAACATCACTTTTGACTTTTGACTGGAAGCCTTGTTCCTTTAATCCTCTTTAAAAATAAGTACGGCCTCATGTGGTCAGTTTGGTTGTCCCGCACTAAATCCATCAAACTCTGGCAAAACCTTATCCCGAGTTCTGTGAAAAAAATCTACAGGTAAATCACTCTGGTGGGATTCGAACCCACAACCTTTGTATTGCTAGAGCACATGTCTTACCACTAGACCACCGAGCTACATGTAGCTAGAGGCAATACGAATCCTCTGTTTTTGTAACGGGTACCGCAACGATCTAATAGATGTTAATTTTGTTTCGGGGATAGAGAAAACAACTTTGTTGAATTTTTTCATGGAACTCAGGAAATTGTGAGTATACAGTGCTTAATACACATAGGTGTACAGAACTCAGGAAATTACTGAGTATACAGTGCTTAATACACATAGCTGTACAGAACTCAGGAAATTACTGAGTATACAGTGCTCAATACACATAGGTGTAAGGTGAAGAACAAAATTATATTCTTTATCCCTGATGCAAAATTAACAACTACATATTGTTATGTTTGTGCCATATTAACTCAATCTAACTAGATCTGAACTCATATCTGAGCAGATCACACCTGCACTGTGGCTTTTTAGAGCCTCGTGAAAGGCAATATCCATGATTTCTTCTTTAAACAGTTCCAACTTCTGGCTTTAAGGACCGAATCCCCTTCATCCCTGTCAAGGCTGCAGATCCACTTACCCACGTGCCCCCGAGCCCCGTCCTGGTAAAGTCTGTCTGGATGTCTCGTATAAAAGGCAAGTGAAGCATGCGGACAAATAGCAGCTGAACAATGCCCTGGAGACGGACGGAACTCACCTGATACAAATTAGAAAGCAATTATGATTTAATAATAATAACAATAATAGTGGCTTCTTATATAGCACTCAAATCCGTCGCTCAGTAATGTTCATGGCACTCCGACATTCAGTATTTTTCTTGCAAGGTACGTGGAGCTACGTGTTGTAGTATGAGACCTATTCCTTTACATAGCACCATGTAATGGTTTACAAGGTGCTGTGGCGCAACATGCAGCCAATCAAACCAGGCACACCAGGGCAAACGCATCCTCTTTGCAATAAGTGCACTGGTTTTTTTTACGCGCCTTACACAACACACGGGACCACAACCGGGACTCGAACCCACACTCTGCTAATCAAAAACACCAGAGCTTGAGTCCGGTGCCTTGACGTGCCAGACTACGATTTGGTAATATGATCTTATTAATGGCTTACATGTTTCCAACCTTACTCCCCAGGCCCACTTGCCTACAAGTGACCTCAGTCCTCCATTCTTATTGTCTAGATTGGAGAGTTTGCCTGGCCCTGTGGTTTTGGTTATTTAGGCCAAACAGTCCTCAATCTTCTGCAATCAGACAACTTCATGAAAAGTATTTGGGAGGAGTTGGGAGGAAAGACCTTTGTCACAAAGAGCATTTTTTACAGAAACCTTGGAGACAATCAACTGTATAGCATGCAAAAGGAACTCTTCAGTGGCACAAGAGGCATTTTTCATACAGTGTCTTACTATCCCCAAGAAAATATAATGTGAAAATTGAAATGTCTATATTTTGCCTTCATGGAGATTGCCTGAAACTGGTTGCCTGTAAAATCCCTCGTGTGACATGGCTGTATGGTAATTACACTTTCCATCAAAATTATCTTCACTTTATAAACCAATACTCACCATGACATAACCCTTAGAGCAGACACATGACGATATGACCTCCGTCCAGGGGTCATCGCTCAGCGTACTCTGAATGACCTCATGAGGTTTTGAACTGACCTCTTGGAGACCAAAAGCATAAAGGTCAGGGGCATCACGAATGTGCAGAAGGATGAGATCTTGAAGGAGTTCCTGAGGTGGTTCTAAGGTGGCAACGTTATAGGTGCATACCACAAGTCTGCAATTTACAACAAAGACAACAAAAGTAAACAAAGAATGTAAGATATTATGCAAGGGGCTGTGGGGAGCTGCCATTTCATAACTGTTTTAATACTTTTAAAATGTGTATTACGTATAATTTTGTAAGGAATTGTGTACCACAATTGTGTGGTTTTTAGTGCGTAACTAACTTTTCATGTATATTTTAATGTTTTTAGACATGCAAAACCACTATGCATTTCACATAATTGTGTGTATATGTGACAATAAAACAACTATAGAAGAGAACTTTTAGGCCTTTCTCAAGCTCATTCTTGGTTTTGTTCCATTTTTTTTTATGTAGGCCTATTCCCAGATAGTTGGGGATATGCTTCTGACGCCGAACTAAAAAATATGTCTGTGTCAAAAATTTCTCGGGCTTCTTGATCTCCATGATAGTCTCAGGGAAAGAATTTCAAAGCCTTGCGTAGTATGGTGTGAAGAATCGCTTTATACCATCTGTCCAATTGGTCCAGTCAAGGGAAAATAATCAGAACTTGAAGATATTGTGGGTCGACAGAAGCACTTTTTGTTGGGGATGGTGACGTTCCCAAGGATAGGACATTTTCCACAAGCTGCTTGGTGAATAATGGACAGGCCAGCAGCGTCATGACGGAGTTGTGGCGATCATAAACCTCTGGTCCCATCCCAAAGTAGATTTCATGTGTGATTGGAGCTGAGACAGGTAGATTGGTCAAAACATAAAATGATATTGCTTCTGCTTCTACAACTGTGTTTGTACTCAGCAGTGTCTGTAAGTCAAGACTCACAGTATTATAAGTAACGCCAAGTAGCAATTAAACTTTTATAAACATTTATATAACCGCATTCAATATGTCTTGCCTACTCCTAATAACTCCACGAACGATAGCGGAACGAACCGCATAGTTCTAGGAGTATGTCTTGCCCTTCCTCCTTAAAGTAGCATGTCGAGTTCATATATTATTATTAATAATAATGATAATAAAGACTAACTAAAGTTAAGACTAAAACTAAAAGAGGCTTAAGTTTTAATATTCTAGGTCCATACAATTTCAATTACCAAATACTTTATTACTGAATACTGGTAATGGTAGCGTACTAATATACCAAATGAGTGCCTCGCATTCCAAATACTACGTGCAGTTAGGATTCATCTGTCATTGCTTTTAAATTTCTGTATTTCCTTTCATTAACACTACATGACCATGATGACTAGGGAGATGTATTGTAAGGAGTGGGATGGGGCGTAAACAATGATTTTTTATTTTGCTAAACATCGCCATCATCATCACAACTTTCACTTTCACTTTTCAGTTTCATTATCACAATAATATTTCTTACCTCAACTCTGCCATGATGAAAACGGTACACTGTCACTCTATCACTGGACAACCAAAACATATGCAAAAGTCACACGAATGGGTAAGATCGGAGAGTACACGAGCGGGAAAATTCACTGATCCAGAGTAGAAAGCAGTGGCACTCTGGCTGTGTTTTGTTTTGGTTGTTGGTTTTGGGTTTTATTATCGATGAATGTCCTAATATGATCGTCTTAGCTAGCGCCCTCAATTGTTCCGATTTGAATCGGGTCTAAAACGTGAACGCACGAACGGGGCCGACGGGCGAAGGATCGGAGGAGAGACTAAGAACTGCTGATGGTGCTGCACATGACGGACACGTAATTTTTGCCTCTAGCCCAGTGTCGCATCTCATCAAAATGGTACGTTTTCTCTAATTGCACAACGATATTTCATTGTTATTTTGTCATGACGTTATTAGATCAGTCTTACAATCGTGAATTTCTTTGTCTTTTTACAGACCACATACACGAACAAGGGCCCAAAGGTAAGTAAAAACAATAGTATTTTCTGAACGCTGCCAGTGCTGGTCGGCGTTTTGCTGTGTGTGCAATGAATGTGAAACCTTGCTTCTACTTGTCGTGTTCCAGAAAGCTTGTTAAATTTACCCGTGCAGTTATTTTTCTCTCTTATCTTATGTGTTGTAATTTTCTCTCAAAATTTTAGCCAGATGGAGGTCGCTTCATCGCATTCGATCACTTGACATTCTGGGTTGGAAATGCCAAACAGGTAAGATTAAAATAACACTGGGAAAAACGGTCTAATTTTTAACGGATACCCTTTCTACACTGATTGTGTGCCAGGCAGACATTGTTACGAGAATGACCGGCAATACTGTTTACTGCATTTTGATTGGTCAATTCTGGAGGTGTGTGCAAAGGTTGGAGTTTATTTACCAGTAGTATTTTTGTACTAGACTCGGAGTGGGAGTGGATGACTGTAAATATTAGAATTAAATGATTTTGTAGTTTGTGCTTATTTTCATGCCTTTTTACAGTATTTTACAACCGGTTTGATAACACTTAGGAATGTAATAACTGATATAATTTTCTGTTCATTTTTCTTTTAACAAACATAATTTGTTTGGGCTTTTACAAATATTTTGTGTAATAACTAATAATATCGACTAGTCAATACAGTAATTGTGTTCGTGACGACTTTCTAAAGGACGAATGCAAGATTAAATAGTACTTGTTTTGTTTTTTGGTGTAGCACTTGATGGAACAGGTCAATGAACTTGGGCCAGTTTTCATAAAAATATCATGAACAAAAACCTTTCAAATCAGCTAGTAGTTGCGATGATCGTAACCCTCCATCCTCCCGATAGTCTGCGAACGTCGGGAGGATGGAGGGTTACGATCATCGCAACTAGTCAGCTAGTAGACAGTACGAAGGAATCCCGTAAATCTCCCTGCTTAATCCCCCCCCCCCAAAGCTTTGAAAAATACTGGGGGAACCTAACCCTACATGTATAATAGGACTCTTCCTCTGTGCTGTACACAGATACAGACGCCTAGATATGAGCGCCTGTATCTGTGGCAGAAACAGTTTTAGGCTTTAAAGTTCAACCCGCAAGAAGCCACTAATTTCACCAGTTTAACATTCCATGGCAGCATACATTTTTCTGCGGTAGGTTTTGGATGTCATATATTCCTCATAAATTCATCATTTTCATGAAACAATGCAGCTCTCAACATTAAACATTTTTGCCGTTTTTTAACACAGTTTATTATGTAGGCATATATCTGCGGGGGGGGGGGGGGGGGTATTGATTACGCATTCCTCAAACTGTGCCAAATTCAGCAAGCAATGTGAACGTCAACGCTGACTGCACAGCACTATGCTAAACATGCAAGGCAACACACAAAATGCGCGCCATGTATCTTACACGCAAATGTACGCGTATGCATGACAGACAACTGTGAGAGTACGAACAAAACAGGTATTTTTTAACGTTGAGAGCTACATTATATCATGAAAATTATGATGGATTTATGAGGAATATATCGCGTTCAAAACCTACTGCATAAAAGTGCATGCTGCCATGGAATGTAAATCCGGTGAAACTAGTGACTTCTTGCAGGTAAGATTTGAGTTATGAAGCTCTGAAATTTACATGCCCCAGAAATGGACCCTCGTATCCAGTTGCATAACATGAAAGTGAAAGGCCTCCAGGGCTTGGGAGATCCCTGCAGTAACACCTGGGGTATATGACTCCCAAATTTGCGCAACCAGGATTTATTTTTCACGATAACTTCATGTGAATTGGGGGCTTTAGTAGTATACCCATGACTAATTGATTTATTTGCAGTTTCACCAGTGAACATTTTTAAATCTATCAAATTCCAATCACCAAAAACAGCATTAGTCATAAGACATGCCTGCCAAGATCTATTTTATTCTTATTTTAATCACTTCAGTTACACTTCAAACAATTAGTAAAGAAAAAGAATTTTGTTTCCCTTTGATTGACAGGTAGCATCATACTACTGTGCCCGCATGGGCTTTGAGCCCTACGCTTACAAAGGTCTGGAAACGGGAAGCAGACAGGTAGCATCACATGCCGTCAAACAGAATAAGGTGAGTCAGTTTCTAGACCATTGGCACTGAAAATTAACAAGGGCTGTACATAGGCTGTTTCAGGCTGTTGGGTACCGCGTGTTGAGAGATGAAGTTGACGTGCTGTTCCGCAAGTTTTTCTTGTCGACTGGGACCTTGCGAGGACGGTAGCGGATGACGCGACATGTAGTCAGCTGGGTTAAACTTTCCAGGCTGATACTCAACAGTGTATTGGTACTCTTGAAGCTTGAGCACCCAACATTCAATCCTTGCTGGTGCTTGATTGTTGGGGTTGTTGAACAATGTTACCAGCGGTTTGTGATCAGTGATAACGGTAAACGATCCACCATAAACGTAGAGATGGAAGTGGAGTATGGCCCATGTAATTGCCAATGCTTCACGCTCAGTCTGCGAGTAGCGTTGTTCCACTGGCGTGAGTGATCTACTTGCGAGTGCTACGATCGAAAGTTCACCACTGGCGTCGTGTTGGGCGAGGATTCCAGCGAGACCGACTGGACTGGCGTCAACTAAGATCTGTTTTCTTAGCTGGATCAAAGTAGGCCATGGTACAGCATTGTGCAACACGTTTGCGAATCTGCTCGAGAGCTTCTTGTTGAAGGGTGCTGCATCTTTAGTCAGCTCGCGTAAAGGGTGCAGAGATCGTTGCCAGATCAGGAATGAAGCGACCGCAGTAGGTGACTAATCCCAGAAAGCTGCGAACCTCACCAGCGTTGTGGGGCTCTGGAACATTTTGGATCACTTGGACCTTTTTTGGGTCCGGTGAAACACCATCACTGCTGAAGACATGTCCGAAGTATTCGACGCGGCTTTTACTGAACTTACACTTGTCCTTGTTCAGCGTTAGGTCTTGAAAATATCCATAACTTCTGGACCCGAGTAATGGAGGAGGAGTGCCCTCTGTTGTTTATCATCGGTGATGTTAAACGCTACGTAAAAGATTGTCTAATCTCTTCACATATTTCTGCCACCGTAGACCAACGGTAGATGGCTCAGTATGAGGCTGAAAACTTGGCAACTGAGGCAGATTTGTAACAGACATGATTAGCGAGAGTTCAATGCTATATATGACGATGGCCGATGAGGATGTTGATGTATTCCAGTATTGTTACGTGGATTACGCATCCAACGTGTGCGCGATAAGAATGCACATTCAAGGAAGGTTCTTTCTTGAAAACTTACTCAGTTTTGACACAAATTTCCCACGAAAACTTGTCCTGATGACGATGGAAATAAAGTTTGATGTTTTAACGTTACGATGATCCGATCCTGGTCGCCAATTGTAATGATTAGGCCTCGATGATGATCGATGATATTTAGTGACAATGCAGTAACAGACACCAGTACTTTGGTTGCATGATATAACTGTTTGTTTATTTACTTGACCTTTGACCTTGACATAAAGTATGGAGCGCCTGATGTAAAGTAATACGATGCATGAACACTACACCTCCAACCCTTCAAAATCCAACAGCATGTTTTTGTTTGATTCTGGGGACTAAGGATTTCACTTGTAAACTGACGGGATTCGGCAAATCACCATAATCAGAGTTGCACAGTTTGGGTGTTGAGTGTACAACTTGGTGTTGAATTCTGTTTGCTTAGGGGACTTAATAGAGTGAAGAACTTGAGGGAGCTGGGGTTTTAAATTTAAGCAGAAATAGTGGCAGAAGCAGTGGCCCAGTAAATTAACATCCGTCGATATACCGATATTACTCAGATACTCGATACTATTTTGACATCGATATCGCCAATGTCACTTTTTTAATCATATCGAAATATCAAAAATTTTGATGTATCAAAAATGTGATGTTCCTAAATGATATCGAAAACACTGAAAGAGTGTCAGATTATCAAGAAAATCTCAGGGTTTAAGTTTTAGAAAAGCTGCCGTCTTTATTTGTAGTTAACAACATTTGAGTAGGTCTGTTAAATAAAATACGTTTGGCGACCAACTGCGCTTGTAAAATTGTTTTTTGTGTTCATCCACAGCCCGCCACTATCAGTTGTTTGGGACGTAACCCTTCATTGATCTGATTGGCTAAAATTAAATGTTGAGTGATGGTTGTTTAATTTCCGTAGATTTCTTCTTGTCAAGTAGTCTCCGGGTTATCTCCCGGCGTTTTGATTGTTTATAACTAAAAGTTAGGCGATGGCTTACAGAACTAGGTCTATGAACTCGCACACATGATATATACACTACAACAAAGGATCGGGAAATTGTTTCAAATAAAGTCGGATAGTCCACAACACGTTTTTCCTTAACTTAAAGATGTCTGTTCAAGTTGTCCACAGACATTGGAAATTTGTTTTTAGTGGGCAGTGCGTGGCAACTTATCCCACTTCCCTGTTTGTTACTTACAAAAGAAAAGAGGCTGTTTTAATGTGACTTTCCTTTAATTATTACCGTACCATGTTGTATTGTGGTTAACAGTTGAGCCTACATGACAGGCTATTTAAATTAAACAATGGAATTTGGAAATCTATCGGTGTGTATGGTTTCTCTAACTACATTTAAAAAGAATTTTCGTTTAATTTGTTCATAAATTTGGCTTTAAATAGGCCAGTGTGCTTTTTCAAACCCTGGCATGGACTGTCTTTGGGCTCCATTCATTGTTGAAAATTTTTGAAGTGCCACATGCACGATGCTCCACTCTCCAGACGGTAGAGTTGAGCCCTGACCGAGGTTTGGATAACTACACCAAAACACAAATACCAAAGAATCAAAGCTGCCCTACAATTTGATTGACACTTCTGTGCCAGAACGCAATGAATCATGACCGTTCGTTGTTGGACACTTTTGCTTACTTCTTACGTCAGCGACTGATTCCGTACGTCGGCGACTCACAAAGGCTCTGTGTCATTATTTTGTGTGGCCAATCACAAGTCGGGAATTGAGCGGAACATTCTCTACACAATGCTATACGCCTAGCAAGCGGAGGTGGCAATGGTAATCATGTCTTATATTCATTGTAAAACCAAAAACATGCGGGCAGGCGCAACTTGATGCTGTTTGGTCTAACAACAAGTGCGGAGGATCAAGCCAAAAACCAGTATAGATGCAACCCTATTAAACTGTCTGTCTTCAGTATATTAAGCGCTGTTTTTAGGCTTCATCTTGCACACGGGAAAAAATTGATATATCGAGTATACTTGATATTGAATTTCCAATATATCGATTATTGAAAAAAAATTACATTGATGGATGTTACAGCTAATTTATGACCGTACAAGTCCAGCGGTCTTGTGTTTTTGAATAATAACACCTGACTGCATTTTTAAAATTTAAACTAATAATATACAAATATCTTTCAGTTCTGTTGAGTATTGAAGTTATAACCCATAAGAAAAATTAGTTAAATCCTCTCTTAGTGCTTGTTCCAAATTTGCTCAAATGGGAAACTGTATACATGTAGATAGTGTATTTCTCATTTCGATTCCGGTCTTGTAACAAATTTTCTGGTTTAGTAAAAGTTTTGATCTACAAGCCAAGCTGATCTGCTAGACGAGGGAAATTGTTCACTGAGGTTAAAACTATGTGTGTTTTTATGGGATGAAAGTCTGCCATCATTTTGCTAATGATAGGATGTAACAATGATGGTGGTACCAGCATATTTCTAACCCTCTTCAGATGAATCACTTAAACAGTATATCTACTGTTAAATATTGGTGGGATGTTAAGCCATTATAGGGTTTACCCTTAGTGTCTGGCCAGCAGGACCAGTTAGCTTGTCATGTCGCTAGTCCAGCGAACGATTTCCCTTGTATAGCAGAGCAAAGTGCTACGCAAAATGCATTCAGTTGCTACTCAAACATTGCGATTTGCTACTCAATATTGGCATTCATTGTGCACAAAATACATGTACAGTAAGTTCAGTCTAAATGAACATTTTGCTACACAAAATTCCTGGACGAAATCACCTTTTTCACTGGTCCATATTTAAAATGAAATTATTTACACCGAAGTAGCCAGTTGGACCACTTGGAGTGTTTTTTTGTGACTGGTCCTCTGGTGTTTAACTGGCATTTGGCCAGTGGACCAGTGTTACGGGAGAACGCTGTCATATGAACAAATTTACAGGCAACCAGGATCCAATTTCACCGTGTTCACAGCTCTGCTTACCACGGAATTCTGTGCTTACCCTGTAAATCACATAATTCTATGGGCCTTAAGCACAGAATTCCGTGGTAAGCAGAACCATAAAGGAAAAAAAACCTTCACATATACTTTAGTAGGAGGTAGTTACATGTACACTCTGAACTATGTCTCTTGTGCTGCCATAGTGTTCCTTTTGCATGCAGTGCAGCTTGAAGCAACTTCAGGTGACGACCTTTCGTCAAATTGCGATTTTTAATCATGCAAGCATGGCCTGTTTTACACTCGAACGAGTCTTGTCGTTCGACTAGTTAATCTATAGTTGTTAACCTTTGTACTTTGTTGAGCACACACATTAGGATTGAGTCTTTGTTAGATCTTTTCATGTTAAAATGAAACTTGGGAAATAATTTATGACGAATGAAAATTTTTTTCTATTTATGCAGATTGTGTTTGTCTTTGAATCTCCATTGAACCCAACTGGACCAGTGACAGAAGGTTAGCTGTAAATATTTGATTGCTTCATATTTATTTATCATTTTGATCTATCTGGTCTTACAAACTTGTTTTGAATTGTAGATGTGTGTATTTTAGCATATTTTTCTGTCACGTCATCAAAACGTCATTTACAGCACATTTTGTATAATTTGTGTACAAAACACATAGCTCTATAATTGTAAATATTGGGTTGGTCAAAAACACAACTTCTCAGAACGAGTTAAACGTTAATATCGTATTTTGCATAAATCATTTTGAAAACATAAATGCTTTTACTAAGAGTTATTACCCGCCAATAAAACTAACCAATGTGCAATGTATAATTTATATTATCATTAACCCTTAACCCTGGGAAAAGCGGCTTTAAAAAACCCTTAAAGGTGACTTGCGCCTCATCGGAAGTCACTTTTAATTATAGAGCAATTAAGTCTAAAGTATACAGCTCAAAAATAATGATGCAATAAAGTAAAGATGAAGCAAATTTAGCACACACACAAAATACTTATATTTGAATTTAATTTATTTACAAATAAGTAAACAATAATAGGTTAAAAAGTGGCAGTCGGATTTGGAAATTTTTCCTTAGTTAACACCTTGTAAACCCTTATAAGGTGCTGCATAAATGGGTCTCACAGTTCAAAAACTTCAAAATCTGCCATGGATTTCAATGCAATTATTACTGGATCTATAGACCGCTTTTTAAATCCTTTGCTGAACCTTTTTCCATGCATTACTTTTCCAATGCATGCACTTTTTCCATGCTTTGCTGCTTTTTCCATATTTTGCTGCTTTTTTCTGTGCTTTGCTGCACTTTTTTTCAATGCTTTACTTCACTTTTGTTCATACACTATCGCACTTTTATTTCTTCCCATGCCCTGCTGAACTTTTTCCATGCTTTGCTGCTTTTTCCATGTTTTGCTTTACTTTGTGTGCTGGATCAACCATCAATTGTGAGGAATTAATGTCTGTTAGAATGAAGTAGGCCTACTCAATTGGATTACCGAGACTGAATACTTACATCACATGGTTTAGGGCAATCGATTGTATTTCAACTTCCACGGGGCAGATAGCCTGGTACCATTTTGCTATACAAGTACACATTCATATTCAGAATTGTATGGGTGTTCTCCGTCTGTTATGTAACTTCGCAAAAGCTTGCCTGGAACCATGTGAAATACAGAAGCAGAGGTCTGTAGTCTGAGGAATTCAAATTGAAGCGGTCAACTGTAACTAGAAGTGATTCATCCCATGACAGTATTCTATTTAATGGTTTATTGATGGTTCCTGTCAGTGTACATTTTGTTTAAATACATGTTTGCATGTTTTAAATGCAGAAATGGGAAGGCACCAGACTCTCCACGGGGATGGAGTGAAAGACATTGCTTTTAATGTAGAGGACTTGCTATCTATTTTTAAGGTACATGTAGTGAGATTCCTTTTGAGCCTCTCCGATTTCAAGAACTTTATATTGCTTTGTGAACTTTGTGAAAATTCAAAACAAAGACAGTAAAAGTCTTGAAATATTCAGGATTGACCTGATTTTAGGACTGTTTCTAAAGCTATTTCCTAAAAATGAATCTGAATAAAGAAAGTTCAATCATTATAACGTTACGGTTTACACAATTACCAATCCCCCACAGGGTTCTCCCCATGCACAAGGTAGTGTATCGGGCCGATACGTGCAAATTGTGTGCCGATACGCACAATTTTCGGCCGATACGCCCCAAAAAAGAAGATTTTTTTGTTTCTCAAAAAAATTGAGAGAAAATCATAAAGAACGTCTAAATTGAACACTAGGGCTTTTAAAAACCAAGATAAACACAAAGTAGAAACATTCCAAAGACCTTGTTTCAATTTAGCGTGCATTGTCCAAACATCAAAACATTTTTGGTCCAGAATGTCAGACAGTTTTGGAAAAACCTGGGGAGAACCCTGCCCCGGAGACACATTTCCATCTTATAAAACTTTCAAAGTCTCAGAAATAATAGTATTCTAAAGCCTTCTATCTTATAACATTCTTAAGATTGTGATTGTGCCCACAACGGTTGCAAGATGTATCTTAAATTATCCTCTAGTATTCCATTTGCTTAAATGTGAAGAGTTGGTTGACTCTAAAATATAACCCCCTAAAAATCCAATGGTGTCCATGTTTGAACCAAAGGGAGACTTAAACCATTTCTCGGAATTGTTAATCTTTTCACAACCAGGCCCTTCAAAAGCATGGCCTCAGCGATGTTGTCCAATTTTTCTATAAATTATTTCCCAACCAGTTTATTCTGACATGTACTTATCGTTTATCTCAATCTAATTTGTGTGTGTTTTGTTTTCTTTTTCTCATCAACAGAAAGCAGTTGAGCGAGGGGCTGAAGTCGTCAAAGAGCCGTGGGAAGAGTCTGATGCAGATGGTTCTGTCCTGTTTGCCAAAATTAAAACGGTAGGAGGGCAAGGCAGAATTGAGCCTTTCATGGTCTTTTTCTAAAAAAAAAAAATAAGGAAGTATATGGACTGACATAAACCTACTATCATCAAGAGCTGTTTGAATGCAAGCAGTTGCTTAACAGGTTTCCTTTCCTGCTAAGCAGGAAATTTGTTGGGGTCCAGTTACAGGCAGTGACTAGTCCATCTCAGTTTGGCGGGCAATCTGGTTCTGTCGTGTGAGGATGTGACAAAAATTGAACATTAACAGAAAAGCTTTACAGATTTTCCAACATTATGACGCTTTTTAACAAAAAGAGCATTTGTGAATGGGAATAAGAGAGTAATAGATGTTAATTTTGCATCGGGGATAAAGAATATTTTCACAGAACTCGGGAAAGTACTGAGTATCCAGTACTAACAGACATCTGTGTAGGGTGAAACCAAAAATAATATAATAAAAGAGTAGTGACTCAGTATTAACCTGCCGTTTAAACCTTTACAGTGCTAAGGTATGAAGTAGCATGCCACAACATAAGCTACAATCCCGGCCAAAATGTTAGGAGCGCAGACCGCGCAATGATAGCCAACATTGAACAGAGGCTGGGGGGGCGGGGGCCCAACGAGATACAGCCGGGATTGTAGCCACAGCCAAATACTATATATAATGCTCAAAAGGACTTTTATTCACTAAGGATGAAAATGCAAAGTTCTACAAAAAAGATGGCGGCGTAAACAAAGACAAAAGGCCACACAAGAGGGCGCTAAAAAAAAAACCTGGCGCAGGGTTGTGGCCATGCAGACCTCGTCTTCAGCTCGGCCACGACCCTGCTGGTTTTAACAGGCTGATTAGGACCTCATTGCCACTCTTTTATTCCCTTATTATAAACCAACAGTACATGAAGTGTTTACAGATTTGTGCACATAATTTTTAACTATTGTACTTGTATTTTACAGTGTATTCCATTTAAAAATATTCTTAAATAACTGTTAACATCTGTATTTTTTACTATTGTAATGCGCATCTGAACATATTTTTATGAAACTTGCGCATAACAAATGAATAAATTATTGTATAATTATTGTATTTGTGATCGTGGTTGCAGTATGGTGAAACGACTCACACATTTGTGGAGAGAAAAGACTACAATGGACTATTCCTTCCTGGTTTCAAAGCTCCAATGTTTCAGGACCCCCTCGTCAAAATTCTGTGAGTAACAATGACTTGCTTAATCATATTTACACAGGAATACAAATGGTCAAATCCGGCCGCATTCAAATTTTGTGTACTATTTTGTGTGGCAAATTAAAGGATTTACTGTTTTTCAAGGAGTGAACTCATACCCATCCACTGGTTTTGGATGAATATACCATGCATCCAATCTGTGAGAATGTCATTCAATTCTGCGACGCTGTTTGAGTAAAAACAACAACAAATTGTTACAGTTTGGTTGGTAATTCTGTTGTGCACAGAGCATATTTCAATCTCTGCAATCAAAATAAGCAACAGCAATTGGTTCTAAAATTTTCTCCTCGTGGACAATAAATGCAGACATGAATGAATACTCATTGGGTGATACTTTAAATCAAATAAGTTTTGAAATAATTTTGGGATGAACAAAGACAAGTTTACTAGAGCGGGACTTAAACCTGCTACCTCCCAATTAACGTGCCAGCGCTCTACCAACTGAGCCATCCAGCCCTATATTGACGGTCTCCCTATTTGTCAATATTTCTGTTCGGGGGTGCCAGTCAGAAGCCATTCAACCTGTAACTGCCGTGTAGCCAGGGATCACACCAAAGTTGACAATACAACCCGGGAAGTGGCAGCAGAGGGATCAACTTAAGGGGATGCAACTTTTTATTTCAAATATCAAGTAATAAGGGAAAGTGACTGGAGCGCTGTCACTTTAATCCGAGGGTCGCAGGTTCTGGTCACATTTTCTTCGTTGAACCCAAAATCATTTCAAAATTCACCCAGTCATTTTCCTATGTGGTTTATTACTTCAAATTAGTTTTTGATACTTACCAATACTGATCTTTTAACTGTAACTTGATCATGTTATGTTTTAGTGAGATTTAGCAACTCTTATCCCATGCAGCACAGTGTACAGTTAATCTACTCAACTTTTTCTTTGTGGTATTCAGGCCTGTGGTTGGACTGGACTTCATCGATCACGTAGTTGGAAACCAGCCATCTGATAAAATGGAGTCGGTTGCTGATTGGTGAGTGAGTTCAAACATTACAGAAGCAGACAGAGGGGCTCCAAGGTCAAAGTCAGTTTTGTGATGCACTCATTTTGCCGATAGATAGAATCCTCATGAAATCGGGGAAAAAGATACAATTCTTTAACGTCACTTTAAAATGTTGTAAATTTGTCGTTTATTGTGGACTCTTTCAGAGCTAGTTTAAAACATGACATCATCGAACAGCAAAAACAAATGGGTCTGTACATTCCAAAGAGGAATTTTTGCGCCAGTCAAAAGGTCAAATCCAATGCTACTTTTATTGAATATAATCAAAATTCAGGAATGAACTTAAAAACTCTGTGTAGAAAAATGTACAGACCATATGTTTGAAATGTGACGTCATCAAGGTTTTTCGGATTTTGACAAACATTGCCCTTGAAGGGTATCAAACACAGTGTCCTTTTTACACCATTTGAACCTAAGGTTAGAGACTTGTAAATCTTTTTTTCCACCTTCATAAGGACTCTGTTTATTGGAAAATGAGTGGATCACAAAACTGACTTTGGAGCCTCTCTTTAAAGACATTCTAACTTTGTGAGTTAATTATTTTCAATCTGGAGTGGTAAGATGAAGTTCATTTGGAGTGGTAAGACGAAGTTCATTCTAACTTTGTGAGTTAATTATTTTCAATTTGGAGTGGTAAGATGAAGTTCATTTGGAGTGGTAAGACGAAGTTCATTCTAACTTTGTGAGTTAATTATTTTCAGTTTGGAGTGGTAAGATGAAGTTCATTTTTTTCAAATCCCTGATGTTTAAAAATCACTATTTTCGAGGATTTTCTGCTGTTCCTTAGCCTCTAAACCTCCAAGTGTTTCAGAGTTTTGAAGTTAGTTACTGACTGTTGTGTACTCGGGGTTCTTCCAATGTTCAAGTTAACATTTCGGGTCGATACGCGCGAATTGCGTCCGATTAGGCAAAACAAACAGATTTAACTATTTAGAATGCCCAGATTGCACAGTAGGGCTTTTAAAACCAAAGATAAACACCAAGTAAACAATCTCCCGAGGACCTGGTTTCAATTCAGCGTACTTTGGCCAGACTTCCAAAGTTTGGGTTAGGGATGTCACACAATTTTGAAAAATCATGGGTAGTAGAACCCTGGTACTGATGTAGATGTTGGATCATGGAATGTCCTAGTATGTCACTTCATTTACAAATATTTCTGGTTGAGGTTGAAAATCAGGTGAGAAAATCAGTCCCTTATATTTTTTCTGTTGACGTTGTTTTTTCTAGTGATCTATTAACTGTTTTGTTTGCCCCTCCTTTGGTAGTGTCATGGTTGAGCGATTTATTGCACCGTACTGAAACTCTGGGCTGCAGAGTGTGGGTTCGGGTCCTGGCAGTTGTGTCCTTAAGCAAGACACTTGACCATTAATGATTGATTTGCTCCTTCAGATGGGATTTAAAGATGTAGGTTCTATGTGCTATGTAACTACAGTGCACATAAAAGACCCATGCACATGTATTGTTTAAAGAAGGATTTAGCCCCAGTGTTTCTGGCATGGCTGGCTGCAGATTGTGCCACATCATCATATCACCTTGTTAACCCTTAGGACATAGAGTAGGAGGTGTTTCATAACTTGGTCTCCTAATTCAAACATAGCTCTGCGTACCTGCTGTAAAAATAATGAGTGCTTTTTTGGGGGCACCTGTTGGTTGTGACAAAGTGCTATATATAATAACTGGATATAATTATTCTTATTATTATCATAATTATTTGGAATCAGGTATTATTGGCGAATGATAGGGGATCAGGTTGGCTCAGTGGTTTCTGTTCCCTGCCTTTCACTTCTGTGGACCCCAGTTCGAATCCCACTTCAGACCTGGAGCCTTGCATGTCATTTGGGTTTTCAGTCCCTACCTGATTGTGTGGGTTTTCCCTGTGTCAGGGGTTTCCTCCCACATCTGGTGGTTTTGGGGTCTTCAACTGGCGTTCATTTTCAGATTTTTACGCCTATAACTCATAGACTAGTTGGTAGTGGGTCTTTTATTTGCCACCAACCATACGGTCTTGCAATAACGTCACAACTTTCAAACGCCAGTTGAAGACGCACCTGTTTCGTTAATGATGTTTATTTATGATTGCTTTGTTTTTGTTTGTTTTCACAATTTCTGTGTATATTTTTTCGTAAGGATTTCATATTGTAAAGTGCTATGATCATGCCTCTTTTTGGAATAGCGCTAAATAAGTACTGTTTATTATTATTTATTATCTAAAACTGAATATTTCTTCTTGTTTTCTATTTATCCTGTTATTGGTGCTAATTGTGCAGTCGGATGTGTAATAGGATTAGTTTTTAAGTAAAAATATTATGTCCTCCACATGTCTTGTCCATAGGTATGAGAAGAACTTGATGTTCCATCGCTTCTGGTCAGTCGATGACTCACAGGTGAGTAAAGCGATAACAGTCTCATTAGGCCTTTTCACACTGTCCAAAATCTCAGGGTCGGAACCGGTTACGAACTGGAGATTTTGTTCACCCCGTTTCACACTGTAAGAATTTCAATCCGCCTCCGATCCGGGTAGCATGCTCTAGCCGGATAGAAATCAACCCTGGCAGGGACCAGGGTTGAAAATCTCAATCCGGATCGAAATTGCATTTTTCGTTATACGGTTCACGCATTAGCCGGTTCACGTTAAGACCAGTGTGAATGTTGCTTATCTCTGATCCGTGTCGAAAAGAAGCGAGGCTGAACCGGAGAGGCCTATTGTCTGCTTTTTGGTCAAAAATGTGGTTCCACAAAATGCGGCCCATGTCTGTTCATAAAGTAAAAGGAAAACCACACAAATCCAAGGCATATCTGTGTGAATCATTATATTCTACTTTTAAAGAATCTTTCCACCCATATTCATTTAAAAACAAATGCTTTTTATAGCCCAACTCACCCAACCCAAGGCAATGTGTCCCTTTAACATATAGTCTATGCTGTACAATAAAGCGAAAATTAAATAAGTTTGACATCACAGGTATTAAGTAAGAAACCACAAGGGAAACTGACTGGGTAAATTTTTTAATAATTTGGGTTTGAACAAAGAAAAATTGACTGGAGCGTGACTTGAACCAACGACCTCCGGATTAACGTACCAGCGCTCTACCAACTGAGCTATCCAGCCCTATGTTGGCAGTCTCCCTATTATTCAATATCTTGGTTCGAGGGTGCCAGTCAGAAGCCATTCAACCGTAAGCTGCCGTGTAGCCAGGGATTACACCCAAGTTTACGATACAACCTGGGAAGCGGCAGCCATGGGTATTTAAGTGACATTCTGAGCAGGCCTTCATTTTTGTGGTGAATTGGGTAGCTTTATTTTGGGATACCATTGAATAGCTACGGCATTATGAATGATTCACCCTCTCTGACCCCTCGACATCTCCTCCTGTAGATCCATACAGAGTACAGTTCTCTTCGGTCCATTGTTGTCACCAACTTTGAAGAAACGATAAAAATGCCGATCAATGAACCAGCTCCTGGAAAACGAACAAGCCAGATTCAGGTAAGCATCTCTTCACTTGACCTTGTTTTGTTTTGTTGTTTTTTCTTGAATAAGATCAAGTTTCTTAATATCTTTTGCATTTGTCTGAATTGTTCAGGTTTTAATGTATTGGTTTTTATTTCTAATATAATGGCCTGTTTTCTTTAACTTAGTATGATAATCTGTCTTTATTTTTTACAAATTTTATTTTCTATTTCCATGTGTATATTTATGTGTCTAACCATTAAAACCAAGGGCTTTAACAAAAGGGATCCAGGTGTTTTGACAGACATTGGAATCCTTTGTACTTTTGTGTCCTCACTTTTTGTTCATGTGCTTAGTCTTTGGAGAGTGTTAAGTTAGAGGGACAAAGGAAAGTCCTCTCATTGATAGCAATAAATTGATGTATATGCATGTATTTATATATGATATATGTGTATGTATTTATATCTTCCGTACATTGAACAATGGACCCCAGAAAGGTTTTTCAACTTGAACCCCACAGAGGAATTTTGTTGAAAAGAAAATAATAGAACAGAAGCAGGACCCAACAAACCCAATCCGTAAGGTTGTGTGTTTGTAGATGTGTAATAATGTTTATTTTGTATATACAGGGAATGATTTCGGCCAGAAATTTTGCATAGCCACAAAATATTTGGACTGAACTTGTTTTGTGCACACTGAATGCTTATATTGAGTAGCAAAGTTTGATACATTTTGTGTAGCAACTTTTGCTCATCTATACAAATGAAATCATTGATATGCACAAAGATTATGTTGCATATATTCAAACATATTTCAATTTTGATTGTTAATTTTTAATGAATTGCTGGTTATGATGTTTCACTGAAATTTTAATGTTCGCCTTTATTTTTAATTATAATAATTGTTGCAATTCAGCCTATTATTGAACAATGTTCAAATAATAAGCCAAGAAAATAATCTGCACATTTCTTTTTGCAATATTACTGTTTTTAACCTCCCCTCATGCTCTCCAGAACTTTGTATTGAAATTTTATGAGTAAGATTTTGTTTGTACTAATTAAAATATAAGTCATTATATCAATGTTATGTGATGTTTTAAATGTTTAAACAAAATATAAAACACTCATAGATTCTTTTCATTTGGTTGGTGGAACTCACATCACATGCCATCCTTTATTTTGCCAATAATGCTGCCGCGACACTCCAAAATTTAATATAGGAGTCCTATACGGATACTATACGGGACTTTTCTGATGCTTCACGGCGTCGTTTCCTAAATAATTGTTCCCAACCCGTTTGTCCGAATGGGGCAAGGTCGTGTCACGACCGACAAGGTTGATGTCTACATAGAATCATCCACCTTGTCTAGAAGTGTTTTTAAGGAATTTTCAGAGTGTGGGTTGGACGAGTTTCTGTGTCTATTTTGTGTTTATGTGAAGGAGAAAAAATCTAATGACAAGGATCTATGTATTAAAATGAATATTTAATGCATTTTGTTTGTTCATTGCGGCATTATCACTCGTTGAAATCTGGCTTTTCCATTTGGCGAGGCGTATGGAATAGTCCAGAATTCACCTCGTGATATATATTCTACAACAATATACTCATATGCATCCAATATTTGTATACTATGTTGAGAAATACTTTACTTAAAAAGAATATAGGCCTACAATAGGAGTTATTTGAAAGCTATTCTTATATTCTACAATTCACTCATATGCATCCAATATTTGTGTAGTACGTTGAGAAATACTTAACTTAAAAAAAATAAAGGCCTAAATTAGGAGTTACTTGAAAGCTCTCCTTATATTCTACGACAATACACTCATATGCATCCAATGTTTGTATACTATGTTGAGAAATACTTTACTTAAAAAGAATATAGGCCTACAATAGGAGTTATTTGAAAGCTATTCTTATATTCTACAATTCACTCATATGCATCCAATATTTGTGTAGTACGTTGAGAAATACTTAACTTAAAAAAAATAAAGGCCTAAATTAGGAGTTACTTGAAAGCTCTCCTTATATTCTACGACAATACACTCATATGCATCCAATATTTGTGTAGTATGGTGAGAAATACTTAACTTACACAAAAAATAAAGGCCTAAATTAGGAGTTATTTGAAAGCTCTCCTTATATTCTGATCTTCAAAATTGTTCTGATAAACAGGAGTATGTCGACTATTATGGAACTGCTGGGGTCCAGCACATTGCCATGAACACCAGTGACATCATCCAGGCGGTAAGCAACCTCAAAGCCAGAGGTCAGAACTTCTTGACAATTCCTGATTCATACTACAAGAACCTCGCTGCACGGCTCAAGCATTCTAATATAAAGATCACGGAGAACATGGAAATGGTAAGAGGCTGTCAATAACTGTCAGAATGTGACAATAACTGTCACAGGAACAAATAGTGCTAACAGGGGCAGGAAGGGATGGAGATGAAGCAGAGCTTAACCAGCTTGCTTCAAGTTTGAGAATCCTTTCCCGTTACCCAGGTTGGTCTTAAACAGCCGTTTAAACCTTGCAGGGTCGCAGCTGGCGCTAAAGGACTGTGTCACACGGCAACGACCCTGCTTGTTTTGAACGGCCATTTAAGACCCAGTGCCACTTTTCTAATCCCTCTCTAATTCCGGAAAAGTAGAGGGTTTTTGAGGCAGTACTCATCGTAACTTATAGTGGCCTGTTTTCAATACCAACAATAACAGTAGCAGCCGATAGTTGTTTTACATTAATCTGTAAGTTCAGTCCATCTTGTTTTATCTACCCCCTAACTTTTGTGGCTGCGATAGCGATCCCAATTACATTTTCATAATACAATACGCATTTTCCTCTTTTTTTTCTCTTCTGTTTATTTTATTTTTGTGAGCACTATCGCAATTTTTTTGGTGGGGGGCACCTAGGGGGGCACTGGAAAAAAAATACCGGTGCAGTAAAAAATTGTGAACTACAAGTCCTGTGGTCTTGTGGATGACTCCCCCAAGTTCGAGCCCTGGCCTTTGCTAATTACTTTAGACTCAAACTGGGCTCTTGTCACCGCTCAAATTCTGAAGTCTAGTGGTAAAACATCTGCTGTGGAATAGAGCCTGTGCAAGTCTCGCGTATCTATCAAACATCTGGGACCACGTTGGTCCCGACCATCATTAATTTTTACATGTGCGTGATTCTGTAACTTCAAATACTTTAGCTTAACATAGTTTATGGCTATACAATTTGTATCAGATTATTGGAAAAGTACAATTTTGCCATGAAGACCTGAGAAGACCTGAGAAGAAGTCTTGATCTCTGTTTCCAGTTACTTGTAAACAGTTAAGAATTTTGCCCAACTGACGTTCATGTTATTGTAAACCCTGAATCTAGCTGTCATCACCAGTAATTATTTTAAGAATAATTGTCCCTATTAGAAACACAGCCTCCTTCCAACCTTAACCCCATTATCCCCAATTATCAAGCTTCCGTCCACTTCCTTGACCATGCACTCAAACACATAAATCACCCATGTGGTAGGCCCACTGGATACCCCCATAGATCTGCACTGACCACCACTATTATCCGGTCAGTGACCGAGCTTTACCAATCCTCTATATATAGTCCATAGTTTAATTCTTAGAGCATTCTCTGCTTTTCTCGGTAGTCTGGTTAGCCCATGTGGCCCAATCCAGTTTTCTTTCGTCTAACCATCAGCCAGGAATAATACAATAAAATTCCAATACAGCCCAGTATACCGTACGTGTCTGCCTTCCTCTTTCTGTCGTCTACTGTATATCTGTAACATTTAGTTATCGGCCGCTCAAGTAGCACACAACAATATCTTGTGTTACATTTGGTAGCAGCGGTTTTTACCTGCCACAAGCCATCGAAGTGAACTCTTTTTGCCAAACGTGTTCTCACTACGAGTCGATTCTTCAGTTTTCTTCCGGGCCCAGGCGTCTCCTCCCTTCTCGTATCGTCATTCTTCTTCCTGTTCTTCATAGACTTGGCACCGTTTGCACTTCGTAATCCGCGTAGCTGACGAATAACAATTTCTTCGCTGCAATACCCCTTTTCCAGTGACTGTGCTGTCTCTGCTTTTATCCTGTCTCCGGACTACCCCCGCTCTCTGGATTTCTCCAAGTTTCTGCGAACTTTTGTTCCCTCTCCGTCACATGACTCTTCACTTCAGTTACCTGCCACCATCGCTTCCTCTCCTAGACTGTTTTCGTCGCCACTTTGAGGCTGACATTGTTAGCCCATCCTGCTAGTTTTCAGTATCCTGTTTCCTGTTCTTCATTCCTGACTCCAGACTTTTTGTTTTCTTTGTTTGCTTCATTTGCTGCCGCCGCATCTTCTGGACTCCTGCTGTTATTTTTCGGATTCCACACTGCGTTGCTGTTTCTGTTCTTTTCTTCAGACATTACCTACAAGTTTGTCTCTTCATTTCTTCGGACTTCCCGGAACGCCTTCTTCTTGGATTGGACAGTTTCGTGTTCTTCAACTCTTTTCCTTGTCCTGCAGTAGCCATCACGCTCTTCAGCACTCCACCGCTCTGCAGCCCAAGCTGACACCTTCCACAGCCAGTTTTTCTCCTTTTACGTATTTTGATTTACATATTCCTTTTTGGTAAAAACTTTCTGTATTACCGTCCTATATCCAAACGGTTCCTCTTGTGTGCATTTTCATTTTACATCCATCTACATGTAGTACTTTCTCTTTCTCCTAGTCTGCTATAGAGCCAGAGTGTTACACTTTTTATATAGTTGTCATACAGTGCGTTCCGATTTATCGATTATTTCTCGATTATTTTGTAATTGTTTTTGCTTTTTCCAAATTGCCGTCATACTTTTTTTCACTTTTGACACTCTTGTGACTGTTTGTGTTTATCCGCACATAATTATAACTTTTGCTTTTACACATTGTTTATAAGTTCTAGGCATTTTTATCATGTCTCCCCCATCATGCCCATCACCCACTAGTTCCATCCCTCCCCTTCCGCATTTTGAAGGACCAACTTTCGACATATTTAGTAACGTCACCCACTGCTGAGTGGGATAACATTCTCCCTCAGGTCCAACTCGCATACAACTCTGCCGTCCATTCATCAACTGGCTATTCCCCATTCTATTTAGCTACGGGCAGAGAGCCCAGACTCCCTGCACACGTTCTCATTGGATCCCCCTCCCCCACCTCTTTCTCATCATCCCATTCCTATGCCGATGCACTGAAAGCCAAACTTTCCTCTGCTTTCAGCCTAGCCGCTGACAATCAAGACCACTCTAGTGCTTCTCAAAAATCCAGCTATGATGCCTGTGTGAAATTCTCCCCCTTTCACCCTGGTGACCTAGTTTGGCGCGATGACCCTGCCAAATCTCGAACCAAACTTGCCCCTCGGTGGAAAGGCCCGTTCAAGGTCCTGTCAGGCCTCCCCTCTAATGATGACAGGCCAGTACTCTACTCCATTGTTGATATTTATAACCCTAAATCCAAGCCCTATACAATCCACTACAATAGATTAAAGCCATACACGTCTCCTGTCGACCCGCTCTCTAGTGCTTCCCTACATGCCCCCGGTGCACTTACTACTCCATCCCTCCCTCCTCCGTCATCGTCTGCCCCACCTGTCCCCTCTTCCCTCCCCCTCTCCTCTCTGTCGCACACGCAGTGGCAGAATTGTCACCCTGCCCCATCGGTTCTCCTTCTAATAATAGATTTTGCATTCTTGTTAATTTACCATTACATTTTCTCGTTGTTATTGCATAGTGTGTACGCAGTTACCACCTTGTTTTTTCGGGTGGTACATTCACCCATCCCTTTTGATTGTTATTTGCTTAAATGGTAAAAATAATTATGATAACAATACTACTAATAATAATAATTATTATTATTATAATAATACTTTCTTTTTAATGTTTCTTGATTAATTTGCCTATGCTTCTATGCCTTGTATTGTGCTTAAAGTATTTTAACGGTGCACTTTTCTACTTGGTTCACACACTTTTATTTATGTACATGCTCCAATTTTCTTAAATAACAGTATTTTATGTTCACTCTTGATTTTTTTTTTTTTTGAAAATGAGGACATTTTCTTCCCCCACATGGAAATAATGTAAACCCTGAATCTAGCTGTCATCACCAGTAATTATTTTAAGAATAATTGTCCCTATTAGAAACACAGCCTCCTTCCAACCTTAACCCCATTATCCCCAATTATCAAGCTTCCGTCCACTTCCTTGACCATGCACTCAAACACATAAATCACCCATGTGGTAGGCCCACTGGATACCCCCATAGATCTGCACTGACCACCACTATTATCCGGTCAGTGACCGAGCTTTACCAATCCTCTATATATAGTCCATAGTTTAATTCTTAGAGCATTCTCTGCTTTTCTCGGTAGTCTGGTTAGCCCATGTGGCCCAATCCAGTTTTCTTTCGTCTAACCATCAGCCAGGAATAATACAATAAAATTCCAATACAGCCCAGTATACCGTACGTGTCTGCCTTCCTCTTTCTGTCGTCTACTGTATATCTGTAACATTTAGTTATCGGCCGCTCAAGTAGCACACAACAATATCTTGTGTTACATTATCATTAAACCCATGTACACATGTATGTAGTAGTCGCACAAATTCAGGGGTGATTTGCAAATGGGGCTTCTAAAAAATAACCACCTTTGTCCCAAGTTTGAATTTTGTTTCAATGTTAAATTAACAAAAATTTGTGTATTATATGAAAATTTAAATTGTATTTATAACAAAATGCTATGAATATTCTTATTTTCAAGAATTTTGTATTTATAAATAGAAATAAAGTCTTCGTTCAAGTTTGTTTCTCGTTGTTGATAAGTGCAAGACTTGCACAGTTTATGACAGGGGCCTGTTTTTCATTCCAACAGTATCAATTTAAACCCCTTAGATATCAAATGAATTTCCACAGAATCCTTCGCAGATTGCTGTTTCAACTTTATACTCTTTTTTTGTTTAAACCTTAAGCATTTTTCCCTTTCTTTCTTTCTCAGATTCAGAAATTAAACATCCTTGTTGATTTTGATGAGGGAGGATATCTCCTTCAGATTTTTACGAAGCCAGTCCAGGATCGTCCGACCCTCTTTCTTGAGGTCATCCAGCGTCATAACCACAATGTAAGTACTAGGGCCTCAATTTCGTTTTGGACCTGAACATTTCAGATTTATATTTTAACCCTTTCTTCACCATAGACTTTAGTCGACTGCACCCACTCTTCCTTACATTGGCGACTTTTACAGTCAACCAAGCTTACGCACAAAAAAGCACTCAAGCTTGAACTTAAAGGCCATTTGTAATAAAGCTGTGGTTTTGTCCATGTTCACCCTCCGTACCCAAGCTTACCATCATTGGAAAGAGACAAATTGGATCTTTCTAATGATGGTAGTATAAAATAACAGCTACAGACCGCCATGTAGTTGTGTACAAAAAGGTGTTTGAGCTTACAGTTGACACTGAGGGGAAAAAGTCCAAAAAACCTTGGCATTTATTGGCCGATCTCAATGATTTTTTGATTATATGAAAGGGAATTCAATAAGTAAGACTTTTTTTATTACTAATTTTGCTGTAAACCAATATTTTCAAGGAGATAATAGAGTTTGTAAAAATTACCTTTGATCGAAAGTTTTCTGTTGCGTAAGAAAGTGTGCTTCATGCTTGAGTGGTCAAACAATTCGTTCATCAGCCATTGCTTATGTACAAACAAATCGGTAATGAGAGGGTTACATAACCAGTTGTATAGATTCAAGACAGTTATAAGGAATAAGTTATAAGTTCTCGCTCAGAAAAATCTGCCACTGATAATTGGTAGTTAATTTTTTAAAATTAAAATTGAATCATTGTCAGGGGTCCCACATGTATGCCACATGTATTTTGTGCCTTGTCCATGATGTATGCCGCTTTTGTATGTTTTTAGTTTTAAAACGGCCATCATCTGTCAAAAGTCGTTCAGAGAAAAAATTCTTTTAAACACATTTCTTTCAGTGAAAATCGGGCCATGCAACTTTAAGCGTCAAAAGCCGAAACAATTTTTGCTAACCAGAATAAGGTTACCAGCATGCACACATGAAAACTGGATTTACCTGGCAAGTCTGCTGCCACCTAGTGTCCCCAAAAGTCCCCCATTATCACTCCTATTGACCCCTTGTACCAACGTCAAATGCAGCTACAGTCTTGCATGTTCACTTCATCATTTTATTTTTTTAAAGTCAAATTGCAGGTAAAAATTGTGGAAGCATGCTAAACTCTGCATCACCTAAAATGTGCACTTCACTTTATAGTAATATATTATATATAATAATAAGAATATGTAGTCTTATATAGTGCATGTACTTACCAATAAGATACTCAAGGCACTTGAACAAACAGGATTATTTGAATTATGAGACTAGTTTATCTAGCACCTTATGTGGGTTTACAAGGTGTTGTGACGCATTCAGCAGCCACTGCCAGAAACACCAGGGCTAACCTCTTCTCTTAGCGATAACTGTAACTGGGTTCTTTTACCTGCATTACCCATCACAACAGCAACGGCTTCACATCCTATCCGAAGGAGGAAGCAATAATGGTTAAATATCTTGCTTAAGGAAACAAGTGTCAATACCGGGACGCAAACCCAACCATACTCTGCTAATCAGAAACACCATAGTCCGGGTCCGGTGCTCTTAACTGCTCGGCCACGACACGCCATAAACACACCATAATACTCAGGAGCATTGACTCCTAAAATGGGGCAACCAAGATTATTGTGATGATGGTGTCAGGTTAATTGGGTCAATACATAGGTACCACAAACTTCCACAAAGTACCATACCTTCAAGACCACCATTGAATTCAGGGTATTATTCTGTTTGTACAGCTGGTATTATGTGGAAGCCCCTGGCTTGTGTGTACTGTGGACTTGGGTCTCCACAGTCTCTTGTGGAATTTTACGGCAAGAGCCAGTTGGGCAGGAGAGTGCACAGATAGTAACAGGGTTTTTAATTAAATTATTGTGAGTATTGTTTCTGACCAACATCATCATCTTTTCTTTTTAATTATTTGGACAGGGTTTTGGAGCTGGGAATTTCAAGTCACTGTTCGAAGCGATTGAGCAGGGCCAACATGAGAGAGGGAATCTTACTTAAGCTCTTCCACACTGCAAGGATGTCGAGGCAGCTGAACAGGACTTGACATCTTCTGTCATCAGCAAACGCAGAAAAAATAAAACCCTTCCCCGGTGTACTTTTTCTTCCTTGAGTTTTGTCCCCTCCTACTTGTACCTTTCTATAATATTTTTCCCCTGTCCTAAATTTGCTGTGAAATGCTGAACCCTTCAGAGACCTTAGCGACTGCAACTGGGTTGAAATAATTTCAGCGGCAAACAGCCACAACATCTGACCCATTGCCCTTCAGAGAAGGTCGTGTATGTCTTGTGATGAATTCTAAATTGTCCATAAACAAAATCTTATGAAAATAAGACTTTGCTGTTGTTGTGTTTTTTTGTTTGGTTGGTGATATTCTTCTTGAATAGATTTGTTTGCATATGGCATCATCACATGCTCAAACACCGCCCTCCCTGAGGTCAAAGGAAGACGTACCATTGGCTTTGAGTTGTCCGCGCCGCATCCACAAATTTGCATTTTCATTGTGCAAGGACGTTACACGTGGCCACTGCCTGCCCACGGTCTGCCATTTTAGGAGTCAAATCTCATGTAAAGATACAATGAGCATGTTGTCCGCAATGCGCACTGGCATGCTGACTACACAGTACAACACAAATGGAACTCCCAAAATGGCGCAGTTAAGAGCTACTGTTGTGATGACGTCGGGTGAATTGAGTCAATAGAACATCAGTCATTCCTGAGCGTATGTCTTGGGGGCGTAGGTGATTTCTGAGGGGTAAAACAGCTTCAATTATCCATTATCATTTATTAATTTGAGATCATATATTCATTTGAGATCATTAATTCGTTTGAGATTATTTATTCTTTTGAGATTCTTTGTCTGAAAAACAGCATTATCTAAGATATTCTGCCTTATTAATTTGGTTTGTATTTGTTTTGTTATTATAAAGAAAGTTCTTTCCTGTTTTGTTTGTTTTCATAATATTTTGCCATAGGGTTTATAGACAGCCAGGAAGCATTGCCAGGAAGCACAGTTTTTTCGCTTTTGGATAATCACTTCCTTATCACATAGAAAATATTCCAACAATGTTTTTTGAAAGCGGAACATTAAAATATTAACCCCACTATGGCTGAACAATCTTACTCCCCTTCTTTGATCTTAACCCTTTGCATGTAAACTCTGCTTGCATCATAAGATGTGAGCGTGGTGTTTGGCCAATCGTTCAAAACAACACAATTGCAGCTTTTGTTGTGTAACGATGGTGTACATAATTGTACCCTCTTGCTCATTTGAAGTGTGCTTTTTATTTTCCCACGCATCTATTTAACTGTATGAGTTAACAAGAAGTGTCTAAGAGATGCTTATTGTTCAGTTTATAATCCCCGTATCCCTTGGGTCTCATCTCAGATTGGGAAAAGTGGCAATCCATACACCCCCTCCCCCCCCCCCAAAAAAAAGGTCTTATGGTCATGTGCAAAGTCAAATTTACTCCTTTTGTGAAAACTTAGCATGTTGTGTACTGTGTACATTATTCTCTCTTCTTCTTTTTCGTCCCTAATTTTGTTTCTAAATACTGGTTAAACAGTTCAAATTGGTAAAAGTCTGATTTATTTTTCTTTTTTCTTAAGTTGCTTAGAGACAATGTTTCTCCACTTCTAAACTTTACATTTAGCCTGGAATGATGACAAAAAGATGTATTTTGATTTAGCAAGCATGGTATGATGTCATTTTAGAAATGACAGATTAGTCATCCTTTCAATTTCCATCCTAAACGCAGTATTGAACAAAGAATGAATAATTTGGTGTCGAACAAAGACAAATTGACTAGAGCAGCACTTGAACCTGTGACCTTCAGAATAACGTGCTGGTGCTCTACCAACTGAGCTATCTAGTCCTAATGTTGTGTGGTCGCCCTATTTTTACAATGTCTTTGTTCGGGGGTTACGTTAATCTGAAGGTCGCAGCTTCAAGTCCTGCTCCAGTCCAAAAAAAATTTCAGCCCTAAAATATTTTGAAATTGCCCAGTTCATTTCCATTGTGGTTTATCAGTGGATTGATAATGAATAATTAAAATAATGACCTCTAATAGTACAACAGTATTAGACAGGTGTCCCTGGAAATGTCCAAAAGAACTTTTAAGTTCTTATGAAAGAGGTGGCATTTCGGTAGATACAAAGGGCCTAGCCCTTTAAAAATGTACAACTATCAGGCCTGTGAGTATTCTTTTACATTCATTGTCGTGTAATTCTTCAAATACTGAACAGGGTGACTTAAATGGGCTTTAAAAGAATGATGAACTATACTAAAATTTTTAACTATTTTTAACAATGTTTAACGTAAATGTTTTTGCTATTATTCATTGTAATACCATCAGTATTCTATGACTGTCACTAGATGACTGTGTGTACCATAATTGTGAGGAAAATAATCATTATCTGGAACAATTGGAATGTCAGCTGATGGAGATTGAGACATTAAGTATCCCTGTATGGCTTCTACTCAAAGTAGGTACAACATTAAAAACACAAGTAAACAATAATCAATTATTAAGGTATGGTCATACTTTGGTGATAATCCCGGGAAAAAAATTTGTAATTTTTTCCCGAAAGCCTACTTGTTGTCAAGATGGTCGTGGTAGTTAGCATCCTGCGAAATTGTTTCGTCTGAAGTGCCCCCTGTTGATTAGAAACCAATAAAAGTATGTCGAAAAATTTGAACCTCCGAAGATCGTCTTCAGTTAAAATTGCTTGCCAGAGATACAGTTGATGCCTGCTGTGACCCCGCAGTGACAGTCTTTTGCTGTTTTCTCAACAGGTAGAAACCATATTTAGCTGTTATGTATTTTTAATGTATTTTTTATTGATAATATGACCATATACCTGTAATGTTTCCAGAACAAAGATCAGCATATATAGAAAATTTAACTTGTATTTGTATCTCCACTTAAAATCCCAAGTACATGTACTTTTTCATAATTTTCCATCATTTAAGAATGTGCCATGAGTTTTCCCTTGCCAGAAGTCAAAGCTGAATCCTAAGCCAAAAGCATATCATCATGAGCCAAATTAAGGGAAAATATTCAAGGCTTTTGAATTCTGGGACTATTATGTCTATACCTTTCCAGATATGTTTTTAAAACAACTGTAAACTTTGTTACACAGTGCAAACTGGGTAATCCAGAGTGGTCCCCGTCAGATTGTGGCTACCATGCCATACCATGCCATGGGGCAGATGGTACCCCGCCCCCACTGTCCCGTACTTTAACACACTACATGTATTTTCCTATTGTACAAGAGTACCCCCCCCCCCCTTAAAATTCTCTGAAGAATACCTGAGATTCAAAGCCCACAATTAAGACACAATTGTGTTCTGTATTAAATTTAATACTATTAGTTGAGTAAAGTCAAGTCTATATTCAAAATTTTGTGGTGTAATATGCTCTCTTTGTTTACTCAGAATTCAAAAGTGATACTCTTTTTTTGATCTGAAACTGAAGCCCAAAACTATTATATGAAATACTTATATAGCTTTTCAGGAGTGTATTGCAGATTATGCAAGAGTTCACCCCGTTTTTTTAGTATTAGAAGGTTAGTTTTAAAAGAGTGTTTGTTCAATTTAAATATAATTTTAAAATAATATAGTAATAATATATTATATTTTTATGTGCACGGTTATGGGAAAAGGATATGTGTGTGTGTGTTTTCTCCGCCAATGGTCATCACTACGAGTAGAGGATCTTTTTATTTTATTTTCATTTAATTTCATGTATTAATTCTGGCTGTGAAGCCAAGGACTCTCAGAAAAGCGAACTCAATCACTATCTAGACAAAACCCCCATGGAGAGAAGACAATGAAGTTTCAGTTCTGTATTAAATAAAATACTATACATGAAAACAATTGACACTAATCTACTTTCCAATGCAGTTGTTATAGATTATTTTTTACATTTAGATTGATGTAACCCTCTTCCCGCAGTGAAAACAGGTATCGAATAAAATGGAACATGACTTAAATAACAATAACATCCTATATACTATAGCATTATGCTTGTGTTTGCTGTTATCGCAACTTTGTGAATATGTATCCGGCAATATAGCAGTTGTTTTTGGCTGAACATGATTGCGTCTAAAGAAATAGAACGACCATGCGGGAACTACCCTGGCTGATGTACAAAATAACGAATAAAGTAAACACACTTCTGAAATGACATTGGCGTACAACTCATTTTTATTTTATTTTTCACAGTCCTCTGATAATCAACTTGTTGAAAGCTAGACAACTTTCAACTTGTTTTGCTTAGTTGAAATACAACAACAGCCAAATTAATTAAATTTACCTGCTTTTTATAATAATGACCGTGTGCGCGTGCCGTAGAATGAGTAGTAGAGCCTGGTAACTTTTACAGGTAACTTTGAGCCAACCAACTGCAGTACATGTACATGGTACAGGACGACTTTGGTAGTACATGAGTTCTGCAAACTTTCAATTAAACAAAATTCCTCCGATGATTGGTTGCTTTGTTTCCAACAAATTCAACACTGTTTTTGACTATTTGTGTAACATTGTTACAATTATGAGTAATTTTTCAAACTATGTCACACACGATCCCCAAGAAAAAAATATGTGACCATTCAGATGTAAGTGTCTTTTCTTCTCGGAGAAACTGGTTGCCTATATAAATTGCCTCGTGTACCTCCATGGTGTGACATACCTCTTTATGCACCCGTTGGGAACAAATCCGGGCCCAATTTCATGGCTCTGCTTACCGTAAGCAAAGAATAGGCGCTTACGGAAGCAGGGAATTATTTGCTTACGTCAAGCGTATTTCACGGCTTAGCAGGGAATTTTTGCTTGTGCGCGTGCGTACTCCACATTACTAGGCATTCTTCGCTTACACAGCCATAGACTTGATGACAAGTCGTTAGTCAGTGTCTATTTGTCTGCCAGCGCTGCCTATTACAAACACACATCCTGCCGTTCATGCAACAGTCAGAGTGCGATTATAATGTACATTCATGCAACGGTCGTAGGTAGCGCGTGGCAAGGTCCGTCAGGTCTAACGACTTGAATAGCTTGTTCCCGGCCGAATATTCATATATGGTAAATTATACATTGCATATGCAAAAGTTGCCCTAGAGAGAGCCAATGTTAGCTCGTCTGACAAAATTGGAAGAATTCATTATAAACATGGGAATGTATCTTCTCTCTTGACTTTTTATTTTTTTAATTACAGTTTATTTGCCAACATCAACGTAAAAAGCATAATATTTTAATCATTGTTACAATTTCTTAACTTTCTTTTAAGATAAATTTGACCAATGAATTATCATAAAATGTTACTATCAATAATAAACCCCCTATCAAAGAATGAAGTGTGCGCCTGGTAGCTGCAAGATGCCACACGCTGCAAGATGTATGATGAATATTCATGTATTCACGATTCTTAACCAATCAAACTGCTCCGTCCAATTTTGGTAGCAAGTCCAATTGCATGTGTACAAAACTGGGTACAAGTTATTCAAGACGGTAATTGCGACCGAATCACACACATATTGGGGTCGAGGATGTGTGTACCGTCCCCAAGTGGACCGCACAACAATTACCGACTTGATTTCAAGACTAACACAGCCAGCGCAGAAATTCGGCACTTGCACTTGCACAGAATTCGGCGGTAAGCAGAGCCATGAAATTGGGCCCTGGTGTTATACCAACATGTATCTCATTCCATGGTTTACCGTGCACAGAGTATTTGGGAAGTAGTCAAGGAAAATTTACCTGCTAAGATTGCTGCCGCCAGCCAGCACTTGGGCCCAATTTCATAGAGCTGCTTAAGCACAAAAAGTAGCTAAGCACAACAAAATTATGCTTACCAGAATACGGTTACCAGCCAAACTACCATGTTACATGCACGATTTGTGACTGGTAGCCTGCCAATTTTTAAGCAAAGTTGTCTGCTTAATTTTTAAGCAGCTCTATGAAATTGGGCCCTCGTATCCACAGTCTCCCACTGGAAAATATTTATTATGCTAACCTTACACAATTCCAATAAATCCCCATCAGCTGAATATAATATTACATCGCGAAAAATATCAATTTTATTACGTCTGCTTTTATTTATTTTTTGTTGTTACATTTACGTGCAAAAATGTTGGCCGGTCGCTCAGTTAAAAATGCCATATACAATGAAAGTAAATGTACACCTGTTCCGGTGATTTTACTCGCCCGGTCAAATATTTATTACAAATCCCATGCTAAAACTGTCTAGTAGAAATTAAGAACTTGCTAGGTGACACTGAACACTCTCCATCCATTGATCAGGTGCACCATTGTTGAAGATGGGTCAAACATCTAAGACGGGGGGATGTATACAAAAATCTTTGGTAAATTTACAGACATTGCCTGGGATGTTCGTGCAAAGCCAGCCATGACCAAGACTGACTGAACTGTGAAGATAACAGTTCCCATTCATAAATTAGTTTATACGTCTATTGCAGGCAGTATTGTATGGTACTCTTGCAGACTACCGTACCAGCAGAAATGAAGGCTACGGTAAAGTGCATGTATACCAGCAATGATACGATGCCACTTCCTGCATTAAATAGTAGCACGGTCAAGACGAAAGGAAATCAATTGCTGTGTTATCCACAGGGGATCAATGAGCCCCAAGGTAAACAGGAGGTAGACTGTTTCCCTGTCCTTATCCGCGCAGGATAAGGACAGGCACTGGCCTAGCGAGTTCATTGGATACAATGATTTCATTGGATAAACGTGCAGAGACGTAAGCGAATAGTCGCGACGTGTGAATGGATGGGAGGTCAAAGGTACATCTGCCAACATCCGGTCTGGCAGGTATCTGGCGTTATTCACGAGCCTCGAAGTGTGACGTCAGATGCTCGGGCTAAACAGGAGGTTTCCTGTTGATGACCCCTTGAATCCCAAAATGGCGCACGTAAAATTATTGTGAATAGACGTAATGTGAATTTTGTAAATTTACTTGTTTCAGAGGTACGGGGCAGATCCATTGAGATATCGGGGGTAAATACCACGGAGAAGCATGATTTCCTTCCTCCATTGGTGTAGTACAATAAACGAAATAACAGGATAACGAGGCAGTTTTTGAATTTGTTTGCAACGAAAGGAGTGATTTAAAGAAGCAGGCCCTAAAGGCTAAAAAGGAAGTTTTATTTTTTCGAGTGTGTCCGGAAATGAATTTTATAACTTGCTGTATGGCGGAATTCCTTATTGCAGACTGTACATTGGTGAGGTTTTGTATTAGTGTGAATCAGGTTATGGGTGGTTAGGTAGCTGCTGTAGGCAAACCTAGCCGGGCAACGCAGGCACTTATACGGCTTCTCACCCGTGTGAACACGCAGGTGGCTTCGGAGATTCTGTGCACATGAGAAGCTCTTCTCGCAGTGATGACACCTGTACGGGGTTTCCCCGGTGTGGATGCGCCTGTGGCTGGTTAGGTTGGAGCTCTGAGCAAAGGCGGCGTCGCATTCCGTACACTTAAAGGGCTTCTCACCCGTATGTGTCCTCACATGTTGCTTAAGTGCGTAGTTGTACTTGAACCCCTTCCCGCATTCTTTACAGCGGTGAGGGCGCCCGACATCGGAGGAGTCACTTTTAGCCCTTTGCCGTTTCCCGCGCTTTTTACTTTGCGTGGCGTCCACACGAGGGTGGATTTTATCACAGTGCATCTGTAGCCCGCCCTCTCTCTTGAAACCCATCTTGCACACTGTGCACTTGAATGGTCGTTCCCGTCTGTGGGCCCACAGTTCATGCGTTTTGTAAGGCCCTTTCTGGTTGAATTTTCTTTCACAGAAACTGCACTTGTATGTGACCGGTCCCCTCTCGTGATTCCGCATGTGGAGTTTGAAAGCCTTCAGGTACTTAAAGTTCTTGTCACACTCCTCGCACTTGTACGGCGTGATGCCCGTGTGAATGCGCAGGTGCTTATTCAGATTGCTCACCTCTGCAAAACTCTTGCCACAGTAACTACACACGTACGGTTTCTCACCCGTGTGGATGCGGATGTGTTTGCGCAAGTTTGCGTTGCTGGTGAATGACTTCTCGCACACTGTGCACAGGAATCTGTTTATCTTGGTTCCCCCGTTTTCTTTGGCTGAAACTTTGCATTCACCACGACCCTTGACCGCAACTGTATTTCTCCCACCAGAAGATGGCGCGTGTGTGCTCCGGTTACTTCCAATTAATGTCGGGCAGTTTTTCCTCCTCAGGGACGCCCGAGTCCGACTCTCCAGCACAACGGGTTGTTTTTCGGCACGTGTCTGCCCACCGTTTTTGAAAGCATGTTTTTGAATGGTGGGCGATATAGCTTTAGGATGATCTTTCACATGCACCACTTCATCACAACCAACGCTGCTATAGGAATTTGAGCCAAGTGTGGCATTCTCTCGCTTCTCTGAAAGGACCGACTCCCTTCCCGCCTTTTCCGTACTCTCGCACAACACTTTTTCCGTGAGACTATGCGTTGGCTCATCTGTTGAATGTGATGGATTTCCGCGACTGCTTTTGACTTTTCTGGAAGATTCTACCATTTCTCCACGACTGGATTTTAAGCTTTGTTGTCTAGTCTTGATTCTAAATTTGAGATATCTTAAATCGTGATTTCTCCTGTGTGACGCATAGCGGGCGAACGTCCTGAAACGCCACCCACAATGCAGACAAAAAAATGCCTTACACGACAAGACCATACGGCTGTTTGAGTTATGATTCTCCTCGCCATCCAGAGGATGGAGGATGGTATCATCCCGGTTAAGATGGTGCACTTGCCGGAAGTCACCAGGGGATAATTTCAGGATTGGGAAATGGTCGTTGATGCGGACGACTTGATTCTCAGCATGTTCCCATCGGTCACTGCGGCGAGCTGGAATTGGGGTTTTGTGGTACCTTCGATGACACGCACTGCATCTTTTATTATACACGATACCTACATAAATATTACACACAAAAATGACGCAATATAATTAATTCAGTCAGTGTTGTAATATGGCAAGGGTCAGCCATTTTGTAAAACCGTTCGGCGAGCTCATTTTAGTCATCTCGAAGGTTTTACAATATTCAGCTCATTAATTTCGGCTCCACTAAAAAGCAGGTTGACAAGTGTAGTTACTCAAAAATATCCCCCCCCCAAAAAAAAAAAAAAAAAAAAATAATAATAATAATAATAATAATAATAAATAAATAAATAAAATAATAAAATAAAAAATAAATACATTTAAAAAAAATAGTTAGTGGCCTGACGTTTCGACCCTAGCAGAGTCTTTCTCGAAGACTAAAAAAAGACTCTGCTAGGGTAGGGTCGAAACGTCAGGCCACTAACTATTTTGTTTTTGCATTTGTATCACAGTATAGGTCCTTTTGGTAGTAAGCATTTTGCAAAAACCAATTCTATTTTCTCAAAAATATATCGGTGCACTTGTGTTCTGGAACATACTTCTTCTGTAACCATTAAACAGTGGTCCTGGCTCTGTTTGAAGATTTTTCGTTTAGTTGAGTTTTAAATGAGTTGATTCTGTTTACCTTTCAGGCCCCCTTTCGATTTTGTCCCACCATTTAGAACATTCTGGCGATTTCCACCGTCGTTCAATCCCAGGATCAGCTCCTGGCCATGACCTACGACCTTGGTGGTGACATAAAAGATCTTGTCTTTGTATTGGTAGGCGGCCATGTTCACTCCTGTCCAGGAGACATAGGTAGATGTCACGTGACGTAGCCAGTTGGTGTTTTCGTCATCACAGACGCTCAGGACTTTGCAAAGCGTCTCCCCACATTGAATCTAGTAGTCATAAGACACAAATAAAGTAGTATTGTGGAATTGTTGGCGACAGAAGTGACCTAAGGAACTGAAACCAATATCCCTGAGCTCTCAACAATGATTTTAGGCTTAATTTTCATTCGTTTGCAAAGGCCCTTCATTCAAAACATTTCAGTTATGTTTGCCCTTTGAATACACGAAAAAGTGCTTCATGCAAATTCATATACACCTAAATGAACCACTGCAATTATGACGTGCAATTCAGAAGCGAGACCACCCCTTTAATTTTTCCGCCCCCCCCCCCATTTCCCAGACGATACACTATCGCCGTTTTGCCATTTTATGCAACAGTGACAGGGACACCTCATCGCACTAATCTCAAAACTGAGAAAGAGCAATTCCATTATTCTTACAGCTATATATATAATTCAGACTGTTTGGCCCACGGAGCACGGCCACTCCGGACGGAAGTGAGCACTCGTGCACGGGCCCATGTCAATCAATTTCACAGAATAGTTTAAAAATCAAAAGCTTTTACCTCCCAGGTGTGAGGCATATTCAATGGTTGATGGAATCCAGTTGCTGGTAGAATATGCCCCTCCAGGGGTCCAAACCACACCCCTTGGTCGATGCCTTCCATTGCCCAGACACCCCGCTCTTTTGTCTTACCCCCTCGGCACACGAACAGGCAATGGGGATGCATGGTGGGGGATCTTTAACCTGCGGTCGTGGTTGGATAAAAGCACATTGCTAAGTTGCTCTAATAAAACAAAAAGTTACATCCCAAAATGTTTGTGGTTTTTGCACAATATTGTATGGTACTTGGTAGGGACAACTGGCGGTGGTTTATTGTTTAATACACAAAAACAAAACGAAAACACACACACACACACCATTATTTAAAATAGGCATCAAATGAGCATTTCTCATCGTAGACAGGGTAGGCACAGGGGGAATAAGTAAATACAATCCCATCAGTCAATGTTAAATACGTTGTAACTAGGCATACCGTAATTACTTTGTCCAAAAACAAAACAAAAAAAACGTTTTAAATTTGAAAAGTGGGAAATTTTGCGATCTAAGCTTTTTTTTTATTCCAAGACCATCTGCAAAGTCTTAATTTTGTTGTTGTTTGTTGTTGTTTGTTGTTGTTGCTGCTGCTGCTGCCGCCGTCGCCGTCGTTATCGTCGTCGTCATTGTCGTTGTTAATGTTGTTGTTGTTGTTGTTGAAAGTTGTTCTTTCAACACTTAATACAGGTCATCGTTACAAGAACAACAAATCTAATTCTTGAGATGTTTTGTCCACGCCAAGTTCGGTCAGGCCAAGACTGTCCCCAAGTGTTTAAGCTGCCTCACAATGTGTTGATATTGCTAATCTATCTCTTTACATGACGTTGTAGGCCTATTGAATTGTTGTTAACCTCCTCTTTAACGTTACAATATTTAACACTATAAGTCCAAGACAAATTACAATTGAAGTTACATAACATGCCAAAATAGTCTTTGATACCATACCAGTATAGGCCTAATAAAGTAATATCATCTGAGAATTTACAGGGATCCGAAACGATCACAATACTGTTGAATCTACGGTCAATTATTTAATTTTCGCAATGGACTTTTATTCATTAAGTGCTTTGCCACTATATTCTCCTCGGACTGTTCTGCCTGGATGTGATTATTTTCTTCAAAGATTCCGGGAAAATCTACGGTCCGCTGAAATGAAGGAAACCCTTGATAACAAATATCGTTTTCTCTCGCTTTATGATGACAACGTGACTTCACATAACAGCTAGTTGTACGTTATGAATGATATCCGTGACAAACCACACGGAGGAAGGAAATTTCCTTCCTTCATGATCTAGCCATGGAGCTGTATGATCCAGCGGTCTACCGCCAGTCAAAACAGTGACATGTTGTACAGCTTGCGCCGGCCGAAACCCATGATGGACCGACTGACTTTCCTGAACCTTCAATTATTTAAGCCCGGCGCATTTAGTGCTTCCCAAAGTTACTAGCAATCAGTCCAAAATGCACATGTCTGACATTCCAACCGTCTTGCAATGTTCAAGACACGCACGAGGACACTGAGACCATAGAGCGAGGCTGAGACTAAAGCAAGCAAGAACGTCTGCTTACGTACACCACCAGCTAGGCCTTCCAACTAAAGTTAAGAACACTCCATTATTTTCCTACGCCATGCGCTAGAACAATCGGTCCAAAAATGCACAGTCTGACATTTCAACTGTCTGGCAAGATGTTCAAGACATGATGATACCCAAGGCAAGTCGGAGACCCTTGCTCAATGCTGAATATACTGAGACTTAGCACTAGCAGGCAATCGTCTGTGCACGTACACCACACAATTTCTTACGCAGCTCAACGTACATGAAGGTGTCCCAAAACCACAGAAATTGAGGTAAAGTAACTGTAAACTTTCAACAACGCCTAGATTTGTTTTGTAAACAAAATTCAGTGGACCATTTTATTGGGACGTTCTGGACTCACCTTACTCTTCAGCGGAGACCCATTCTGGCATAAAAACCTTGTCAATGTCTCCTCTTGTAGGCTCTATGCTCTATATTCTTAAATGGAAAAAAACACAGATTTCTTTTGGAATGAGTGGAAGACAACTTATCACACACAGCAAAGGTCAGCAGCTCGAGCTAAACGCACAGCAGGCATGTTCTATCTGCATCGACAGCGGAGGTCACGGCTTGCCCTGTCGAGTGAAAACGCGGATGTTCATCGTTAAAACCTTCCCCCGAGGGAACGAACCGATGGCACTGTTTTAAAGGGAGTTTCACTTTCACTTGATGCGTTTTAGAACACGATTTCACTTTATTGTATACGATGAGGAAGTTGAGAAGACCAGAATAGTACAACAACGACCACTGTCTTCATAGCTCTCAGTTTGGGGTAACAATTTTTTTTAAAGAAATGATAATTCACTAAACATGTTGATAAAGGCCTATTTTTTTTACCCACTTAATTTTGTTTTCAGACAAAATCTAAAATCCGGATTGTGTTTACCTCAATCATATTAAAGAATGGAGGAACTTTCCATTAATGCTTACTTTTTTTGCAAGCACCTTATAGCAACTTATTAAAGTTCAAGCCATACCTTTTAATACTGTGAAAGACCTTTTTTTTCCTCTTTTTTTTCAAGTAGTGTACGTTCGTTGTTGTTGTTGTTTTTAAAAACCTTTGTTGTGCTTTTCGCTTTTTAATGGTTTTAATTTCAAAAGTAAACTGCTTGCAGTAAAAAAGGGTAGTTAAAACATCAAAACTGAATTGCATCAATTGACAACTAAATTTACGTATTGGCGAAACAAAATAAAAGTATAAAAATTAATATTGCACAAAAAGTATTGCAACAAAACAAAACAAAGCAAAACGAAACTAAACGAAAGGAAATGAAGCGAAAATAAACAAATACTATTTAACAATACAAAATGAACTGTTTGCAAGCATATTTTTACCGGCCTGTCACTTCGACTTCATCCATCTTCCCCGCCCTGGGAGAATGGGGCAGAATGGCAGTATTTGGCTTTCAAATGAAACTGCCAGCAGTGTTAGGGGTTACGAATGGGAACTGTCAGCCCCCCCCCCCCCAACCAACCACCACCACCACCACCACCACCACCACCACCACCACATCCGCCAGCAGCGAAAATTGTAAACTTTAGGGAGGCATCAAGGGGTGTACACTTTTTTTCTCGATAGGGGTCACTTCTGGTCAATTAAAACTGAAGTTTCCGTTTGCATTTGTGCTAAAATGAGCCCCTTTTAAGAGCTCTTGTTGCGGCCGTTTTCCTTTAAAAGAAAAAATAACAAAAAATCTGACGTGGAGTGAAAAACAAATACATTGTCTTCGTGTACAAAAAATCATAAAATAAATAGTAAAAAAAAAAAAAAAAAAATCGAAATTACTACCGGTACATAAAAGCTTATAAAATGTAACATTAAATGTTACCAAGAAGAAATTTTCACCTTGATAATTTTTAAAATCTAAACTTAACTTCCAGATTTCAAATGGGTGGGGGGGGGGGGGGGGGGGGGAGGTGGGCATGGACTAACTTGCTTTGACATGAATCAGGAAGGGGGTGTGTTGGCACGTGCTCCGGCCCCTGTGCCCTGGCCCACGGCGTTCCCCTTTAGTTACGCCACTGCCCCTGCAAGGATTCCTTCGGTTGGCCTCCATGTTGGATGATAACTTCAAACATGACAGGAAACGTTCCTTTCATAAACAACACTTTGTTTATAATGGCAGCCTTTATTTTTTTTAGCGTGGACAAAGTATCGTTTTATTTGCTCCATTTATTTATTTATTTTTTTACGGCGCACACGCCCTTCCTCAAAATAAAAAAATCCTAGAATCCTTGTTGATCACTCTGTTTTCCCCTTTTTTCAAAAGTGTCACGAAATCACATCTATTCGTAAAGATAGAAATCGTTTTCCCAATTTTATTTTGCATGTAAAATTTTGGTACGGAAATGAGCATACCGGTACTCTTTGCAATGATGCATCAATACTTGGCCGCACCCCCCCCCCCCAAAAAAAAAGAAAAAAAGATACCATACTTGCAATCGCTCTTGTCGCATCAAAATTTATACGCCCCCGCAAAACGCCTTCGTCATTGGATCGGCACGAATCTTTCTGGGAGCGGCTGCTTTCGTTTAGGCCTATACTAGTCTAGTGATTTGACGAAAATATCAATGAGGTCAGCTGAACGCAATGCGGGTTTTTTAAAAGCTAAAATTCATAATATTACAGTTTTTAAATTAAAAAATGATCATTGTTGATGACAGCGGAACCGTGTTCAAAACAACCTTTGACCGTATATACCGGCAGCGCCCTCTTTTTCGTCCAATCAGTGTTACTACCGTGATTGACCGCACGTTCTCTGCTGGCACTCGGCCATTTTGCCGAGTGCTTCACATGACTTCAATACTACACACTACATTTTGCCTGGCTGCTATCTGACTGAGCACTCCCTCTCCTTTACTCACACCTCTAACTACACCAGTAGGTCCTCTGCTCTTCTCGTCAAGCCATTTGCACGGAAATTTTTTTTTTTGAAAAGGGTGAGTTTGTTATTGTATTATTTTGTTTAAAGGTTTTTTAGGGCTATTTTCTGAGGTGGTGAATGGCGTTTATTTTGAGTGGTACATGGTTGTTTTTTCTCAACGGCAGCTCTGTGTTATTTTCGTCCCCATTTAAATTGTTCAATGCATTTGCTTGATGCACTGTGCAGTATCTATCTGCATGCACTGCAACCTCTTTCGATATTGGTCTGAGCATGCGCAGTTTGCCATAACAACACATCGCAATGTTTCACCTAAAATGGCAGCGAGTGGATTAGAACGGGACGATGGCGGGCTGAAAATCGAACCGAATTTCGAGCTTTTGGCGATACTTTTAGCCCTTGCACTGCAGGAGGAAGACGCAGAAAGATTTCTAGAAGTATATGATAACATTGTACCAAAGTCACTGTCCACTTGTGAGGTAAGAAAAAATGAAGAATTTAGACACATCAACCACCACACCATCCACCACCGAAAACTCTAGTATTCGTAAGAATTAACTGGATTATGTTTCAGTTATGACTTGTCTTTCTGAGCTTTTGTAGGTCTGCACTAAGAATGCATTCTACATAAATACCAAAATATGCCACTTGGTTGCAGTTACTGTTTGTTAATGCTTTTGTTTTTGTTTTAAACTTAGTATTGTTTTGTTAATCACAGTTTAAAAATTAAGTCAAATTTATCAATCAAACTTACATTCATTTCAACATTATTGTGACAATAAACTGCTTTGATTCCATATTTTCAAATTTATCAATCAAAATTACATTCAACATTATTGTGACAATACTGCTTTGATTCCATATTTAACCTTCATGTCAGACACTCAGCCTTGATCATCCCATGATTGGGTAGGATAACAAATGTTGGTAATAATAGCTCTTCATCTTTAAGTAAGGTCTTTTCACAAATATCCCAGCTACTATACCAAGTACGAGTGCCATGCCCGAGTGTACTCCTACCCTAGAACTATGCAGTTTGTTCTGCTATTGTCCGGAACGAACAGCATAATTCTAGGAGTAGCCTGAGTATAGTTCAAGTTACACTGTACTGGACACACCAATGCTTTTTTAACATTTGACTGTTTGGACATTTATTATCTGGCAAGTGGCATAGGGGCAGAGTGAATGCTCTTGTTGTTAAACTAAACATCGGTTCAGATTTTAATTTAGCCAAAATTGTATGTTTTTTAAAAGAAACTTATTTGACACAATCGTGTTAACCAACTGTAGTAAATTACATCTCTTGTGGATAATGGATTTTGGAGCAACTTTGTTTGTCACTTTCTGCTTTGGAGTTTTGAGTCGTGTTGGGGTTTAGTACAGTGGTATCAACAACATACACAATTAGCATTCACTTGGACCCTAGATAGGCCTACACCAGATAATGTCCCCCCTCCCAAAAAAAAAAAAAAAAAAAAATGAAAGCAAATTGTTGGGTCCAGTAAGACAGACCAGCCTGAGTGATATTTTAACGTAGGCAGTTTTCCTTGTGAGTGATACTTTAGTTGGCAAATTTCCTTGGTAAAGGCAATGTAGGCCACCTCCACAGTCATGGCAGAAAAAAGGTCGCCTCGTGAATAGAAATGTTGGAGAGAAATTAACAAATTTTCTAGAACATTTCAAGGGGCACCAAGGCAATAATGACCATTGGCAAGAGATGATCGCCTTCATTGCCTGCGGCAGTTTCAAGTAACTGGCTTGGTTCCATCAATTCAATCATAAATAAGATCTGCATCAATCTAATATTATAAGTATACAGTGTATAGACTCTTGAATGTAGAACAGGTTTACACTTGACAGACTTGCACAGTATACAAATTACAATACTTGATGATCTGATAAGTCTGACATTAGCTTTACACATATGTGATGAACTGGCTACCCATTCAAAAGTTCACCGTTGTCATTGTTTTGAATGGTGTTTACTACTTTAGGCCTGGGCGACTAGTTGGACTAGCGTCAAAGTCGCAACTACTGATTGATAATGTCTAGTTGCGACTGCCGCTTTTCAATTACCTGGTGAACCCCGCCGTGAAGACTACTGAAAAAATAATTGCGACTAGTCTTGAAGTCGTGACTAATTGAAGTGTGACTAGTTGGATAGCGAATTTCACTGGTTGCCCAGGCCTAATTGTCGGTTGTCTGCTCTGATAGCTTGTTGCATCAAAAGAGTTGCTTACTACAATGGCCTCCATTGCAATGCATGCTTCACTTTTCAGCCTAAATTTTCACCATCTTGCACTCTGCAGCGATCCACAATTTTTGGTTTTGAAAATTGTTGTGGCTAGTGTCTAAGTCGCTGCTAGTGTCTAAGTTGTAGATTTATAAATCATCATTAATACTTTGGAAAGAGAGCAGAATCCAACCACCACATTTAAATTATTTGTACCCAAATTTTTTTTTACTTCGATAGATAAGTTGTAAGACTAAAAAACTATATTTTTAATTTTTTTATTTGAATTTTTAAATTTTTTATTTAAATTATTTATATTATTTTCGTTTGAAGGGAGCAAAGAATCCCAGCCTGAATTGTTTGTTCACTTTCAAGAAGTTACGCAATGGTCCAGGCCTGGTGCATTTTATGAGAACAGTATTTAGTCAGGTTCTGTTATTTTTCATTGTGAAAACAATGAAAATGTTTCATTGTGACAATGATTCTCAATAAAATAATTTATTTGGAAGTTCCCTAAATGATATTGTTCAGAGGCATGGTAATGTTTCTTTAATACCATCGTGACGTGGTTTATTTATTTGTTTAATTGTTTATTCATTTCAACTGGGTTGCCCATCATGCCCATTCAGTGGCAACCACTGGTCTCCCATGGGTCCCAGCTTGTACTGAGATACAATAAAAATTAAACAGCAAAAAAGAACACAAACTTTTTATAATGTAATATTAAAAAATGCATAGTAAAAATAAACACCCCGTGTGCATAGTAAAAATAAACGCGTGGTTAATTTACAATATTTGGTATTCATATCATTTCAAACACTGGGGCAATTTTAAACCTACATGTACAACCTTCATCATCATTACGCGTTAAATTTAACATTCAAGAGTCATCATAAGAACTATGGATTTTATCAGAGCTGCTGTACGAAAGCCACAGACAAGCTGATCATCTTATCCTCATCTTAGTCTGTACAAGTTCTGAAAGACAGGCCTGAAATTTCATCTTTGAGAGGGCAGGGCCACTTTCATCTTACAAAGAGCACTTCCATTGGAAAATCTTAAATTCTGTTGAAAAGTTCTGAAGGGGCACCATGAACAAGACCAGAGCAATAGAGACCATAGTCTCCACTCTCCATGTAATCCTAGGCCTGGAAACACGAGTGATCCAGTTTAGAAAATAAGTTTTTTGAAATGTAAATTGTATGAGATCAATTAAAATGTATTTATTGAAGAAAATAGTTGCCCCCTTTTTTTTTGGATCTAGCAATAAAGATTTATGGTTTATAGAACTCTCTTAATCTCTTTCCTATTCAAGCAAAATTGAAATTTTACTGTAAAAGCTTGATTATCAAATTATGTGTTTAAACAGTACCATCAAGTTCTTTATAAATTCTGTGGTGGCCCTAAATCCACACACAGTGTACGATACGCGTGCACGAGTCCTGCTCGGTGGTTACAAAGTATGAGTTAGATTGCAGTCGTCTGTAGACTCTCATGGGGCTTGGCGGAGCTCTGTTCCCCACAAACTGGCCGGACCCGAAGGGTCGGGAGTGCTGGCATAGGGAAGCAGGCATCCAGAATGAGGGGGTTAAGTGTGCCAGTTTGTCGATAGTGGGCTTGGGCTAATTACGACAATGTACATGTTGCTTAAAAAAATGCCAAATTCCCAAGCATGCAACACAACGCGTTCTGCTCACAAACCAGCAGAATACATTTTGTACAAAATTTAGTGCAGTATTGACATGGATGTTTTTTATGCAGGACTGTATGGGATACCAATTAAGGTCCATTTTTTTCTTCTGAAAGATGTGAACAATGCGATGAAGGTTATCTCCCATACAAATACATGTCATTGTCAGACAATAGTAATTTTTTAAAGCAGCATAGGCTAGCACAACCTTCTGTTGTGAATTTGCAAGTAACTATGGGATCTTCCATGAGGGATGTGTTGTGGATGCAAACATTTGGATACAGACAACTGAATAAAACCCCAGACCATGTATACAATGTAGGACACACACAGGATATTATTTTTATGCCTGTTGTTGGACATGGGTGAGTGGTCCTAACCGCAGCTGTACTTGGTTTATCCATACACTTTACACTACAGGCACACTGCACTGTCATTTATATTGATAAAAAGATCCCACATACACTACATGTATGCACACGCAGTGAAGATTGTCTAACCTACACACTGTATAGGGGGTGTCAGAGAGAGATATATTCTTTGCTGGTAGAATGTCTATTTTGCTTCATTTGAAACATGTCAAATTGGGGGTGGAAAGCAATTTAAATATCAGTTACTTTTAACTTAATGGTCTCAACATGAAAGATCGTTCGTACAACTCTGCAGTTTTTCAGTCTGGATCATCCAACTGATACAGATCAATGTGAGCTATTGAACATTTCAGATAAAATAAACCCCAAAACACAGGCTCCAGTTAAAGGTCAAAAGTTATTGATATCCGATTCGAATGCACATGAATTTTCACAAAATTTGATTTGGATTTATTTGTGCAATATTTTGAGCCCAAGTACCTTAATACTAGTGGAGGGATCTTCTTTGTTTTTGTTACATTTGTAGTGTTTTAGTATTTATCAACCAGTCTTCCACACCTACTTTTCAATTTAAAACTGGTGCTCAGTAAACTAAAGGATAAAATTAAATATTGACAACATTTTCAGGCAAAAATGGCATTTAGATGTTCTGCAGATTTGAGCGCTTGTATCACTGGGGATTTTGTCCCCCTGTTGAGTCTGTCATACATTGTACAGTAAAGTGTGTTGAAATGTTGTCTGACATCGCCCTCTTTTGACTGATCTTCCTTCAGCTCATATTAATTTACTGCATGGGAGACACACACACTGTGGGGGGGGGGGGGGGGGGACAAAATCCCCTATGACACCATTATAAAACGGCACCTGGGCACCTGTTCATTATAGCTTTTGACACACACTGCAGTGTATGCAGTGTGTACAATACACTGTCTGTTTTACCATGGTTTTACACATAAAATATGCATGTACTATGTCATGCAATGTAGACCAGTATGAGTATTGTATTGTATACAGTTCGCTATGTATGTACATGTACACGTGTACACACACGATGAATATGTACAGTACATGTATGTGGTGCCCATGTACTTTGTATACGCATACAGTTGTGTGTATTTGGTAGTGCTTGGTAAATCAATGAGTGGGTGTGTCAAATAAAGAGCGTCCATAGTACACACTGTTACCATCAATGCCAATCATGAGAGGTTATAAAGCCTGTATCATTGCAATTTCCATATCAGTATACATATGCTTCCTTTGATCCTAAAATTTGGTTTGTGTATCTGGTGTAAAGTTGAAAGGCTCAAGGTACAAATAGTAAGTGTAGTGTTTACTCTTGAAACTCGTTTCATATTTTTCATGTTGTACATGTACTACATGACACAGAATGGGGCAAGATCAGTACGTCAAAAAAGATCATTATGTTGGTGGCTAGCCATGTATCTTTTTCTATGTTTGTTTTAAAAATGAAACAAATGTGCCCAGCTGTTTTGAATGGTATATTTGATGTACATGTAGGCCTTGCCCTAACCCTACCCCTACCGTATTGATGTAAGAAATGTTCCATCCATTCTCATGATTTTAAGACTCAAGTACATACATGTACATTACATGCTACATGTAGTACATCTAAAATATATTTTATTGGACAGGATATTTGTTCGGTACAGGTACAGGTACAAGTGCAGTGTTTTCTTGTAGGATTCATTCCTTTAGATGTTCCTTTACCCATGTGTTTATTATATACTCATTTTGAGTCCGTATTCATATGAAACATTCAATATACATGTATTCAAAACATTGCTGATTTAAGCAGTTCACATGCATCATACATGATATTGATACAATCACCATACATCCCGATTCCAAAGATTTGTTTCCAATTGACAAAAACAATGAAATATTCCCACAACTGTGCTGGAACTTTCAGGGTTTAGTTTCTTTACTCATGTTCACAAGATGTTCACAAAGCACACTATGCAGGTGTGGCAGGAAATTCTGTCTCCCCCCCCCCCCCAGATTCTCTCCCCCAGAGATTCTGGTCCCCCCCCCCCCCCCATACGGCAAACTGTGTACAAACTTCTCATGAGAGCGCCCTCTTTTGAATCAACCTCCTCCAGCCCAGCCCATGAGTGAACCTCGCACCAACCGGGTGCATGTACAGTACCGGCCACAAGTAATTCCAAAGCCCCGCGGGTAACTCGCGGGGCTTAACGAGTGCGTGCCGGGGACCCCCGCAAAATACCCGCGAGTGTGCGGGGATCCCCGCAAAAATCACCGTGGGCCACGCAAAATACTTGCGAGGCACCGCAGAAGCCCCGCAAGACTGCAATTGCTTCGGGGTCTCAAAATTAACGGTCGCCCGGTCGCCAAATGCGAGTGAAAACAGCAGCGGGCGAGTCAAAATCCTTCCTTTACTAGCCAACCGGGCGAGTCAAATAATTGTTCCTTTTCATAATAAATGAGGGGTACAGTGGTAAAATCCCAAAGAGAGATTATTTATAAGTTCGTAAAATGGTTTGGCAAGTTTTGACATTTCTAGATCGTTCATAAGTAAAACACGCACGCACGTGCACGTGCACGCACACATAACCACATGGTAGTGAGTATCCACAGGCCCAACGTTCGCTCGCCTGCCTGTAGTCCCCACACACGCACACAACACATGGTGTATTGTACAGTACAACAGCAGGTCCAAAGTCCATCCTAAACAACAATCCGCACGCTGTGATTGGCCCGTCAATAAATTCATATTCATAAGAAAGCTTGGCTAGCCTCCAACTCTGTACACGTTCACGAGTCGAGTAAACAAATGCTGCACAATGTGGCGCACGCCTGCGGATTCTGTACTATACACAGCGTTGGGTTAAGGCTATTCAAGCATCGACAACTTTTGCCTCAATCGTGCGTCGTCGATCGATCGTTAACATGAAGATTTCATTGCAAAAGAAGTTCTATAAAACCGATTCTCAAATCACAAATCCATGAAAATGGTTGTTGATTGAAAAAGGATTATTGAGGGCAGAAATTAGGGGATAAGATCGCAAATTTCCGTGTGTGTGTCCGTTTGAGAACAATTTTTCTGAGGCCTTGAAAAGAATCACGGTCGTACTTTATCACCAAATGCATGGTATGGACAGAGATTCAATTTTTCAATGTAGTTGGAGCATCGCTGGTCACCCTAAGCATGCTGGCAGGAAAACAGCTGCCCTTGCAAGGTACCAGTCATCCATGAGGCTTCTGTCGGTAGCGCAGGGAAATGCAGGAGCAGTCATGGCGGCCGCGCAGCGCAGGGATTTTTTTACACGATTTCTTTCATTGATTGATGTTTGAGGTTTTGTGAGTTCAGCTTAAAGTTGAATAAAGCATGGAAGAATTTATTCGTCCATGGGTGAAGCATGGAGGGGTGAAGTACATGTAAGTTTATTAGAATGATATTACATGTGGAAATTGTTCTACGTACATTTACATGTGTGTGTACGAGTTCGTTGCAGGACCTTTACAGGTCCCCGCAACGCAGGTCCACGACACGTTCCCCGGCTTGCGGGGCCCCCGTTCCGTCCCCGCAGAATCCCCGCGGGGCTTCGGGGAGCCCCGTACCCGCCACGCAGTTTACCCGCGGGTACTCGCACGCAACTCGCAGGGTTTTGGAATTACTTGTGGCCGGTACTGTATAGTGTATCTATATTACATTGATGTAGCTTTTTTCAGTGACTAGCCAGCAGGACCAGCTACATTCCTGGCCATATCTCATTCCCCCCCCCCCCCCCCCCGGCCCCCTTACAATGTTGGCTCATTGCGCGGTCTGTGCTCCAGCTGGGGTTAACAACATTGAACGGGGGAACATGAGAGGGTATGTTTATTGCTTATTGTTATAAGCATTTTTGCCGGGATTGTAGCTTGTCATTTCACTAGTCCTGCCAGCTTTTTCACTGGTCCGCATTTAAAGGACGTCTGTACTTCTGGTTTTTGGCCATGAATTGAATCCCATACATGTACATGTCTTTTGTACGGGACTTTATTTTTACACCATGAACATTTCGAGCAGGCAGGGGTTTTACAGCTTTGGGAAGCAATGAACTAGCTAGATGCAAAACCTCTTCGACAAATTTTGACTGGTCCTCAGGAGTTATAACTGGCACTGTTAAGGGAGAATGCTGTGTAAACCTACAGTGAAATCAGTTTTCAGGCCCCCCCCCCAAAAAAAAAAAATCAATTTCATTTTACATTCCCTTAAAAATGTCAGCCTTTGTAAAACTGTTATGATTTGTGCACATACATGTAGCTGTTGTATACATAGTGCATAGTACGTTCTGTATTTCGTATTATTTCATTCAGAAGTGAAAGTAATTTTTAACAAAAATATTCATGGTAGTAAGGTGCAATAAGCAGTCATTGTAAACAAGGTTTCGGTTCTGGATTACCATTATCTGTATTCCATTGTCTGTATTGTTCCCCTTTGATCCGTGTACATTGTAGTACATGTACATTTTAAAACTCATGCATGACCTTTTATTTTTACCACAATGCTGCCATCAAGATGCACAATGTGATTAGCAGGTTTTTGTAAGGCCTCAGTGGAGTTCAACATTTAAAAGAGAGAGAGAGAAAAAAGAAAGAATATTTACATGCATGATAAATAAGGAGGGGTGCTTTTGTCACAATGTATGTAGGGCTAAATATCTCAAAATGAGTTTTAACATTGCCAGATGCATATAAAAAGCAGGCTCCCTACCTAAGTGTACATGTGTGTAAGTAGTGCTGTTTTTTTGCCCTTGGAAAAAAACCAGACAAAATTGTGATTAAAAAGCTTGAAAAGGTTGTGTTAAAGCCTACTTTGTATGCAGGTCAGCCTCTGTACTCAATTAAATGTTCCAACTTTTTTCTAAGGACCAAATAAAAATATCATGCCTGTGTACATGGTTTAAGCTTTTTAGTAAATTGGTGATACACTGTAAGTGAAAATTGCAATGTACACCTTGACCAACCTGGGTTTTGTTTTGTTTTCTTTACAATTTCAAACCTCGTTTCGGCATGATAAAATGTATTGCACCCCAACTACAAGTTCACCCATATACCTACATGTGTACATTAGTGCCATAATATGAAGTTTATGGCTAATATTTTAGAAGTTTATTTTAATTAAGACACTCTTTTGAATAACTTGAAACATTTAAAGTACTTGGTATGATTTTATTTGATATTGGAAATATGTGAACTGAGTGTCATCATGGTCATGGATGAGTCAATATAATACCAAGGTTACGAGCTTTAGTAAGGGGCCATTCAGAATAGTCAAATTAACAAACTTCGATTTTTTTCTTCGAAATTGTAGGTGGGTGGGTCACAAAAAATATAACTGAAAATCGAAATTCAGCTTTTATTAAAAAATAACTTCAAGTATATAAATTAAAAATTGAAAAAGAAGAAGAAAAAGTACCCAGCTGGCCAAGATCATCAATTTAATTCCTGATGAACTACAAAGTTGCTTGTTTAAGCCAGGAAACAACCCATTGAAAACTACTGATGTTGGAGACCTTTGGTCTAAAATATCTGGTTCATTGGAGGCATTACTTTGTTCTTCAGTGTTTACATACATGTGTAGATTATATGATGAAGCCATTCAATATTTTGAATATCAAAATTTGGGGTAGGTGGGTGGGTGGTTGGGTGGTTGGGTCACAACAATTAAAAAAAAACAAACATTGAAATTTGTTGACATTGACTATTCTGAATGGCCCCTAACAGTGGTTATCGCTGAATCACCTATCAGGGTTCTCCCCAGGATTTTTTACAACTGTGGGGCTTTTCAATCTGGCTAAGTTACAATCCAAGCATGCGAGTGCGAAGCGCAAAGCCCCTTGCGGCGTGGGGTGCAGGGCCCGCCGGTCCGAGGCCCGCAGATGCTCTCTGCTGCATTCTGGTGCATTTTAGAGCCTTTGACATGTTTGAAATTGCTACTTTTACAAAAAAAATTTGTTGGAGAAAACTGACAAAATGACTCACACAGTTTACATCATCTGATTACAATTGGTTTGATTATAATGTTCTATGTCTTGTAACGAAATAAATGAATATAAATGTGTGACCATCATAGTCATTTTTATTTAATATATAGGCATAAATAGATGTTTCATTTAAAAAAAATTGGCCAGGGGTTCCCCTACGGGTGGTGAACCCATTTCAACTGATTTATTCTGATTTATTTTCAGTTTACACCGAAAATAAGATTCTCTGTAAATTAAAAAGAAGTCAAAATAATTTGTTTACATACGTGATACATGTATGTATATTGTTTGTCGATTAAATTTCCTCAAGTAGCCCCAATTATAAAACATAATAAAATAATATATTTAATATCAATAAATAAAACAAATAATGGAACATTATCTAGAAACAAACCTTTCTCATCTGGAGTCACACTCAGCCATTTATAATGGTTGTGCCATTTGGGGTCAACTCCCGTCTTCCTCTTTTTAGTTTTTGATTCGGAACCCTGCGTTTGTTCGGCGCACGAACTCACTTCAATTAGCCTTTTTGAGATACATGTATGGTGGACACTATCTGGGTGCACCGATTAGTTTACCCAAACCTTAAAGTGTCCTAGTTGAATGTGTCCATCATATCCCAAAAAGGCTAATTGCCACACCGTTGGACGCTGGCTTGTCGTTTATTGGCCTAAAGTAGGCCTTCAATCCTTTCGCTCCATTTTGTTTAGCAGCCATTGTTGAACGGTTATGCTCTAACACCGCTCTAAACATGTATGCACATGTTTTTTTGTAGCACGGATTATGCATGTGGGATTGAGCGATCAACGTGCTTGCTCTTTTGGGGTCGAGAATGAGCATGGTTTTGCTGGTACCCGTCTTCGGAAAAAGGTGCACGCGGCATCGAAGGGAAGCAGTTAACTGACTTCCGTGGCCATGTGTGCTTTCTCGATCGTTCGCTACACACACATGTAAGAAAGGAATGTGTTGTTTTCTGTATGTGATCGTAATTGATTTCAGCGGCCAGGACGACATAGCGTACGTAACGTAGATCAAAGACACACACGAAGAAAGCATTACTAATGGATTATAAATTACGTTGGCCAAGGCACTGGACAGAGACTGTTGATAGTATGACCGTTTGCTGCGGTCAATGAAAAAAGGTATTCAAAAATTGAAAAGCGTATCGGGCGGAAAAAAATGTGCTCTGCCTTTTTGCCGGCGTATCGGCCAAAAAAAAAAAGGCGTGTTGGGCCGATATGCTAGCTTGTATGTGGGGAGAACCCTGCCTATGTTAATATGGGGTATAGAAACAAGACTTATCTTTTCAATCAAGTATCTGAGTAACGTTATCTTTTTCCTGTGTTTTTTAATTTCTTTACTATTGTATTCTGGATTTTTCTATGCTTTAGTTTCATTTTAATTATTGTATATGTTCATGTTCTTGTTTGTATTAGGGCCATGAGCGCTTGTGTGGCTTTTGTGCTTTATAAGTTTTCATGATTATTAAGGTTTCATTATTATAAAAAAAAAGAATGCTTATACTTTGGGGTGTACACAATGTATGCAACGTTTTCCCTAAACACCAACAGTGGTCCGCTGGCCAAATACCAGTTAAAACACCTGAAGACCAGTCAAAATTCACTCCAAGTGGTCCGGCTGGCTAATTCAGTGTTGAAAGGCATCCCTATTTCATTTGAAGTATGGACCAGTGCAAAAGGTGATGGACTAGTGAATTGCCAAACTAACTGGTCCTCCTGGCCAGTCACTAAAAAAGTTATGGATAAACCCTGTGTGTGTATCTGTCATGTTGTGTGCAGCCCAAGCATCAAGCTTAGGCATGATACACATTCTATTTCAGGATGTACCAATGTATGCAGATAAACATGTATTTTGGTCTTATTAGCAGAGGCCATCTGGTACTGTAGTTAGAGGTCATTCTGTTCTGTAGTCAGAGGTCATTCTGTTCTGTACATGTATGTATTGTAAACATCCTGTACATGTACATTAACAGTGTACATGTGTACCGTTTATAACGCTAACTTCTCTGCTGCTGCATTGGCAGGTTGATAATTAATACGGCAATTGGGCTTGCTAAGGAAGAGCAGGATTAACAAGGAGAAACCAATCAAGCTAAAATTAATCAATCTTTTATGGGCTGAAGTGGCTACAAAATTTATTGCCGACTGCAATTAATTTATCAAGTATAAAACCACAAGGGAAAATGACCGCGTTAAATTTGTATAAACTTTGGGATTGACCAAAGAAAAATTGACTAAAGCGGGGTTTGAACGTGTGACCTCCGATTAAACAAGCTGGCGCTCCACCAACTGAGCTATAACAGCGCTAATGTTTGCGGTCTCCCTATTTTGTCAGTATCTTTGTTCTGGGGTGCCAGTCTGAAGCCATTCAACCTGTAACTGCCAGGGATCACACCAAAGTTTACGATACAACCTGGGAAGCAGCATGAAAAGGATCACCTTCGTTTCAAATGAGTGTAGTAAAAACATGTTTAATTAGTTTAGTGAAAACATTCGAGTTAAATAGACTTTATTTTGTCTAATTTAGTTGGTTTGCTCTGTTACAGATTGATAATTTGAAAGAGAAATCACGAGAGCTGTCAGACTTGCCTGGACAAACGCTCTTGCAGCTGAAATTGGACCAAGAAAACGAGGCTGCACTTTTTTCATCCCCATCTGCCCCCCTTGCGGGTGGGTGTCTTGGACGTTTTGTCAGCCGTCGCATTGCCGATAGCTTCCATCAACAGACTGAACCAGAACAGAGCTACAAGAGTACAGGAAAATTTCTATCCAGGTCTGGGGCATTGTTGAATCAACGACTCAATGTCCAAAATAAGATCAATGTGACTGTCAGTGGTGCAGAACAGACAAGAGATTATGGTTGTCGAATCAACTCTGGGAATCAGGCTGGTGCTAGTTATCTCAGTGAACACAGTAAACCTCAGGAGTTTGCACTACGGTTAAACCAGGAGCCAGATCCCAGTGTTCTTATTGCTGATGATGACTTCAGCATAGTAGAAGCAGCTGGTGATACAACTTCATTTTTAATGCCAAATAAATGGAGCACTATGGAATCTGACATTGCAGGAGTGCGGAGGGTCCCGATTGGTGTTAAGAAGACAGCTTCCACGGATCAAGAGCTGGTCTTGATGAATGGTACTGCTGAGAATGTAAAGGATAGAACTCCTGTGACTGATAGGAATAAACACTGTGTCAAATCCAAACCACCTCAAGCCCCAACTCAAGAGGGAGCTAAAACAAAAAAACCCAACTGTTTTCCGACAAGCACTGGTGAATTGCATTGTGACTGTGATTCGGACGAGTGTACAAATGAGGAGAAGGCAGCTCTGATACCAAAGTCCCCACCGTTCAATTCGCTGGAAGACATTGGTCATTCAGTTGGGAAACTCCTCACAAACAACAGTCTGCCCAAGAACTCAAGTTGCCCACCACCTCTGTTCCTCTCAAAGACACCAGCGCTAACGCATCCAAACTCAATGGATAGCAGTATGGCTGCCAATGCCGAGACTAAGTACGGCAGTATTTCTTGCTCGGATGTGAACAGTGATGCTGCAAAGTTTGACGAGTTCCCCAGCAATATTAGAAACAAAAAGAGCATCTTAAATAATTGTATCCCTGATGAGAAGTCTGCAAACAAGAAACAGCTGAATAACAGATTACCAAACTCGGACTTAACTGCTACGCCAAGTGCTCCAGAAGTGCCTAAATCATGTGTAAATAAATCATCCAAAGACGGCAGTTTTGAAAAAGAGGAATTTGATTTTGGTTGCTCAGAGGATCAACCACAGAGTATTGACACTCAGTGGGCTGCTGCCAAAAAGAAGAAAAAGAAAAGCAAGAAAAAGAAATCCATTGGTAGGTAGCCTTCACCCCACAGGGTGTTTGCCAGAAGTTGGAAATGAGTTGTTTGAATTTGCTTTCTCTTTGGTAGGTTAGATAGGTTCAAATTTACACAAAAAGGTGTCCAAAAGTCACCTCAAACCCCTTTGGCTAAGATCATGGTCCCATACATAACTTGTATCATGCTGTGACCATGGTTATCATGTTGTCTAAGACGCAATGACTACAATATTCACAGTTCTCCCAAGGATTGTTCAAAACCTGGGGGCAATATGAACCCAAATTTTGGAAGTTAAACCGAAGCACGCTGAATGGGAACAAGTATTCTGAATTTTATTACTTGATGTTTATGTTTGGTTTTAAAACTCTCAGTGCAATCTAAAGCATTTGAAATGGTTTTATTTTATGAGTTTTGTGAATTTGATCTTTAATCTAAAATTTGGCATAAGCCACAATTCGCGCATATCTGTCGCAATCACATGTATCGGCCTGAAGTAAGGTTTGCAGTAACACCATGTGGAAATCTCTTTTGAGTAGTGTAGGTTCTGAAAAGAACTGGTCAGAGCATACTGATCGAAACGTTGAGTCGCTAACCACCGGTTCTTTTCAGAACCTACACTACTCAAAAGAGATTTCCACATGGTGTTACCGCAAACCTTACTTAGTTATACTCCCACCATGCAAAGTTTAAAATCCTACTTAAGTTGACTTCACTTTGTTATGAAGATGTCCAAGTAACCTACTGTTACCTCATACCATGTACTTTAATGTAAGAATGAAACATTTCATACTTTGATGCAAGCATAAACTGCAAAACTTATTTAACAAGATATTCTTTATTATTTTCTGGTAAAAGTGAAAGCTTTTATTTATTATTATTTTTCTGATCAGGGCAAACTTCATTGAAACATTTACTACATAAAAGTGATACACACAATGTACAGTTATGCTCAAGCAGTCCTTGCTTATCATTAACCCTAACCATGCTAAATGCAACAATATGCACCAAATGGTAATAGTTGTTGTGATCTGTTGCATTTGGCAGTCAACTCAGATGTCATTTTTTGACTGAATTTGTTGCATTCAGCAGTGAAGGGACTTCATATAGGTTTGCATGCTTCTATTGTATCTGAACAACTTATAATGGGTATTTAAAAAATGTTTTTTATGGGAAAAGTATTGAGAAGTATGATGTAATATTAGGTAAGAATCATAATTCAAATCATATTCAAAAGACTGAATAATAACAGTTAAACATTACACTTATGTGCATACTGTTGCATATAGCAGGGCAAACACCATTGCTCAGTCCTTTCCCAGACAGCATGCCTGCACAATGCAACAATATCCCTTGTTGCATTTTGTTGCATTTGGCATGGTTCTCATTTCAACTGTGTTGCATTCTGTTGTATTTGACAGGCTTTCTAGAGAGACCCTAATGGGGGTTAGGGTTAATGACTGGACCATTGTTGCAATGTGTGCATCAAATTGACATTCATAGTTCCAACAAACATGACAAAGTGGAGAACGAATTTGATTGAAATTGACCACGTAACAAACATCTGATCGCACTTTTTACAAGTATTGTAGAAACAGATGTTATTCAACTTGATCTATTTCCCTTCACTGAAGGGCTTAAATATAGGGGAAAATCCACAAGACAACAAGTAGCTAAAAATGTATACTGGGCCAGAATTGTTTTTACAAGACCAGAAGAAAAAAAATGAGAACAAAAACTTCTGGATACAATTGAATACACATTTAACTGTTTTTATTTGAACAAGCACTAAGACATGTGAGAGAAGATTTACCTCTTTTGTCTAAAGTATGAAGTATACTTCATTACTCCATAGAATTGAAAAGTACGTAGTATCAGACTCAAAGTCAACATTTGAACTTAATTTGTTTTTGTTTAAGATATTACACAGTGAGATATTATTATTCATTAATATTCAATTTAAGAAACACAAAACTGTGGGACTTGTGCGGTCATAAGTTTATTGGCCGAACACTGAAACTACTTCCCTTAATTTGTTTTTGTTCAAGATGTTACACAGTGAGGGATTATTATTTATTAATATTCAATAATTGTATTCAGTGTGCTCAAAGCATGTTCAGTCTAATTATTTTGCATTGCAAAATTGACGAAATCATTCACTATTGTTAACTTTTTGAATGTAGGAGCTGTGAACGACGCCATGAATGTTAACAGTGTGAAGTTACCTGTAGATGCAGCTCCCCAGTCACCGCCAGAATGCCGTACTAAACACCAGCTTCAAGACTCTGGAACCAGAGCAGAGGTCTCCTCACAACTACCTAATGAGCTCGGCCGTCACCCACCCATTGTTTCTTCAGATAGTGTTACCTCCAGTGGCGATTCATCAACAGATGGAGGTGCCTGTTTAAATGACGTTGGCAGTGTGGGTGACTCAGCCAGTAGGAAACAGCCTGATGCATTGTTGGAGAAGACAGACCTTCCTCTGAACAATTTGGACGAAAAAAATACCAATCAAACCTCAAAACCGGACACCAGTTTAGTTGGTAGAATGGACAAAGTGCAGCCCTTTCCTAACAACAAGAAGGGCTTAAAGACACAAAATAATCAAATGAAACTCCAACATGTCGACACAACTTCTAAAACAGACCAGCCTTCAGGTATTGTCAGTCATGAACTTTCCAAAGTTTCATCTCAGCCTAGTCAATGTGTTCCTCCTGCTAAATATTTTCACAGTGACTCTGATAGTGACAAGCATGACCCACAGGTGAACATAGAGATGCAGTCACTTGACACAGCAATTGTATCAGATCGCCATCAAGCCGCCACTGTTGGAAAGCCCCACAGTTTGAGTGAACCAACTGCGAGCGCCGACTCCTCAGCAGATAATGACAACGCTGACTTTAAAGAAGTGAAATATAAGCGTTCCTTGCGCAGTGCAAAGAAACGTGGCGGTGTCATGGACGATCATCGTTATGCTGCCACCACAGGCCGGTACATGGACAGGGAATCCTTCCGGAGAAACATACTCCCTGCTGGATTGCGTAAATCCAGCAGCGAGCCAACTGGAATGTCCCAGCTAGGTGACAAAGACAGTGAAGATGTTGATCATAACAAGTTGAAACCAAAGAATCTTTCAGAGAATCTTAAGAAAACGGACAAAATTATTACACCACCTGTACAGACTGAGCCCACCTCAGCACCACAGTTTGAATTGTCATATGCAAGCAAAGTGAAGTCCAATATGAAAGCTTCGTCGCTTCCCCTGAAGCTATCCCCACAGGTGCTTTTGGAATTCAAGGATGGCGATCATGTGGAAAGCCCATCCACGAGCGAGAACTCTATGGAGTCTGTAACTGCAATTAAATCCACGGCCTCGGACTCCAAGGTCTCGCCTTCAGGAATAACAGTACTAGATATGAATAGCCCTATTAACGCAGAACAAAGTGAGGCTGTCTCCGCACAGTCTGCAAAAGACTTTCAATCAGTGAAAAGTAATATTAGACCTGATAAAAAATATATCGCTGCTCAAACTGCAAGGTCCGACAGGAGCAGCAGTGTGGGTCAAGGCAACAGAACCTTCCAGAGAAGTAGCTCTGTCGACCACAGTAAGGTGATAAAGGAAGTGTCATTTGATGATACATGTAGACGTGCAGTATCCCCTCAAGGCCCAGAGGCCAGTGTGCAATATTTAAACTTGGAATCATCGGGACTGACCAATCTGACGTATGCAAACTGTTTGAAACTACCCCCTATTCCTAAAACGGCTGCAGTTAGTCGGCAGCCTCAAGCATCAAATACGCCACAGGCTCCGATGGTGGGCCTCAAAGACCTGAAATCACAACCATTGGGAGTCAAAACAAGCGAGAAGGAACCGTTAGTCACCAGCAAGGCAAGCATTGTTCTCTCAACAAACCCTCCAATAAGTCAGACTGTGACAGGCAAGGGAAACTTGCCCGCAGCTTCAAAACAAGTAGACAGAACCAACTCTTCCATGGACGAAAAACCAATCAATTTAAGATCCAGAGTCCAAGCTCCAGTACCTGTGCCTCCTCCAAGAAACACCTCCTCGCCAACGCCCTCAACAGGCTCTTCCACATCCAAACCTTACCCTGTCTTCGACTTGGAGCCGCAAGGCAACTGTGGTGTCACCTTTGGCTCTCTTATATTTGACAAAGGTAGTTTTGAGATCTTGGAGGATGACAACGCTACTGTCCAAAAAGAAAAACCAGCTGTTGAGTTCATGTCCAAGGCTCAAGTACATGTACCTAGACATCTTCCAACAACCCAGGGGCAGGGATTAAGTTGCGCTGAACTTGAGAGATCAATTATTAGTCAACATTCGGCTCCGTCCTCTAAAATTATTCTAGACACCACTACTTCAGGAGGTCATTCACAACCCGCTGGAGGGGTCAGTTTTGGCAAGTTTGACCTAGGGATTGCAGCAGCGCTGGACAGAAAGAAAGACACTCTGGGAGAATTCAACCACTTTGAGGTTGCCGCAATGCTTTTGGCAGGTAAAGTGGTTTCTTTTTGGTTTGAAGAAAATTTTTACAAGTTTCCTTCTCTCTCTCCATTTGGTAAAAATAAAGAGGGAAGAAATCATTTCATTTTATTTTGGCATCGAAATCATCGCTGGTCCCACGAAGTGACCTATTTATATGATGGTCCAAAGCTAAAAAATCCCTGCTTGGAGAAAATCGAAATTGAAGTTTCACTATTTTTCAACCTGCTGTTTTGGAGTCTGTGTACTATTTGTATTTTTTTATTTTGAAAGACAAAAATCAAGCTGACTTCTTGCAATTGTTTTAATGAGTAATAAATTCCTCAACACATACTTTGGGGGAAAAAAGAAGGAAAAAAAGAAGAAGTTTTGCCTGCAAAGTGTTGTTTACAAACCAATGCATAGGTCACTTTGTGAAAACACTCTGCTTCAATAGGTCCAACAGATAGGTCACTTTATGAAAGCGTGAGCCGGAACCGTGCTATAGCGCTTTGTACATCATGGGTAAGGTGGGGTACGGTTATTTCGCGGTAACGATAATATTGTCACGATACGATATCGAGGACAATATTGTCAGTATCGTCGTTAGTTTCGAAAATATAGAAATATCATGACTAACACGGTATTCTTAATCCTTAATAAGTAAACGATATCATCTATTGTTTGCTAAAACTTCTATAATAATTTTTAGTCCGTCTTCGTAAGCTTTACAGTCTTTGAAATATTACGAAAAGGGTTTTATTTAGCGCAGGCAAATGATGGTGACCTGCCCAAACTGTTTGGTTTGGGTTTAGATGCCGGGAATCCAAGTACATAGAATTTTTAGGTGTTGAATGGATCGCGGCTTTAAGTGGTTGAAGAAGGAAACTGAAGACTCAGTTTACGTCTTGCCATCTAGCCATGGTGGTCCATCTTCAGCGAGGGTATCGCTGAAGCAGGCCGGGGGAACGTGCTTGGCGCAGGCTGATCGGCTGGTTTCTGATTGGCCGCTCTCCGATTGGCCGACTGATGTGAATATTTATGACGTAATGCTTCTGACAGTGCTGCCATCCAATAGTAGTATATCACCTCGATCCCCCGAATGTTCTATCCACCTAGGGGACGAAGGAACGGCGTGTTGCATCGGGTACAAAGCTGCATGGGAAATTCCCTTGGTGAGAAATCACCGTGTGGTCGGGAAACGTCGGATGCTCTGAAAAATACATGTTTTTACTTACATGCGTGTATTTGGTGCAGCGATGTTAATGAACGAATCGGAATAAATATCAAGGCACAAGCTTTTAGAGATCCCAATGTCCGATCAGGGAGGTCGAAACCATTAATTAATTGAGTCGGAACCAGTTATAAAAAAACCTCACAAAAATGTAAGGTGTTCTGTCTTCATGGAATATTGATATTAATTAAGTAATTTTATCTCAGCGGTTTGTATACTTACATGTAATTGCTCATTTCCTCCATGCAGTAAAACTGTTTTTCCTCGTAACTCTATAGCGTACTTTCAATTTTCAAAAATGTTCACCCTATATCGTCATATCGGATATATTTACAGGAGCTCCAGAGTTGCGTTAAACCAAATAGATTGGGAGCGACTCTAGGTCGACCCTAATATTAATAAATTTTGGTTTCAGACAGGCAAACTTAACATTTACTTTAGATTCTACACATGACAAGATCGATGTCTAAAACCAAGATGCTCCAGAGTCGATCTTTCAACTTCCAACGCATCCAGCCGCTCCTAACTGTTTCAGACGTCAAACTGTTCATGTACTTATTTCAATAATTTGTTTCGGCGTGACTCTAGAGCGCCTGTCTGAACCGGGTGTAAGGTTCTTAACCTTGTTCGATTTCTGCAGTGGCAATCTGTGGCACTGATAGACCATAAATACAAATACAATGACAGGAATGTATGGCATGAGTTTTTGCGCCGTTGTGTGCATAGCACTTTGAAGATTTTGAGGCATCCTAGAGTATGTACCTATTGAAGGGTTAAAGTATGTTAAAAACTTTTCAATCTGTGAAAAAGATTTGTTAAAATTTTGATTGACAGAATGGCGTAAGACGGAGGCCGAGATCACCCAGAATAAAGTCACCGTAATAGGAGACAACGGAACACCAAATTAAACCCAGCTGCTGTTTCATGTCCAGGACTTCAAGACCCAGCATTATTCTCACAGTATCTGTCACACTTAAACAGTAATGGAAGAAAACATGACAACATGAGGTATTAACTTACTGTATATAGGTGAATAAACCTTTCCTCTATAATTTAAGACATTTGGTGTTGGGCTATTTTTGGAGAAGGTAAATTGTAAATTTTTTTTGTTGGAAGTCTGTACACAGAGATGGGGTAATCGTGAGGCACTGACTTAATGTGGATTTGATTGCTCAGTATTTCACAGACCAAGCGATTGCATTTTTAATTTTTTTTTAAAAATGCGATCGCTTTAATGGCCCTGATAGTATTTCACAGATGGTGCTAAGCTTGTCTCATGGCATTTCTAAAGTGACAGGAAGCTGTCTTCTAAGACAACGTAGTGAGGGATTCCCCCACAGTATGTTTGCTACAAATTCAACCCCAAGTAGTACAAGCGCCACCACAAAAGTCTTATGTACACAAAGCAATGATGTTATTAAGTAACTATAGTAGCAGGTACCTGCAAGAGTATAATCTATGTTCCGGTTGTTGCCCCGACTTTTGGAACTGTTCAAATTTAGTTTCCAGAGATTTTGTTTGTACAATTTTCACTATCCTCTTGAGACAAATTTTGTGGAGACATGATGGGCACAATGTGGGCAGTTGGCTGATGTAAATGTACAGTGTAGTAAGTTAATTTTAAAATAATTTTGTTCGTTGTCTCAACTTGGACTTAAAATGTGTAACATGATTTTTTTGTTGAGGCCCAATTATGTGGGGAAAAACTTGCTTTACAAAATTGCTTAACAAACTGAAAGGAAAACAGCTCCAAAGGAGTGTCACAACGAGACTTTTGAAGTTGTATGTGACTTTTTCTGGTAAAGCTGTTTTTGATTTTGCGAAGCAGTTGTGTGTTCAGAGCAGCTGGGTTGGGCCCTGTACCAGCCCCAAATACTTGATTTTTGTTAAAGGGCAAGGCAATTTCCTTGGAGAAGGGTGCCTTTATGAGGGAAATTAAAGTTTGTACTTGGCACATTTCAAAGGGCATCAAGGCAATTGCTGCCGTTGCCTCCGTGAGGTATCAGGCCTGCTGTACTCGTACATTTGTTATTATTGCACCTAAAGCCCCAACAAATTACTTGTTTACTGCAACTGTGATCTGCATATACTTGTTCATTTATGTACATTATGTGAGAAAGTTTGATTATTCTTTTTTTTTTTCAGTACATGTCATACATCAACCCAAAACTACCCAATCTTCTCTTAAAAACCCATCCTCTATTTTTTAATTATCAAATACTGCATAGTCAAGCCACATAGCTATGCTTGGCTTACTCCTCAGCGTTCTCCCTTAACAAAGGCCAGTTAAAACACCTGAGGATCAGTCAAAATTCTCTGCAAGTGGTCAAACTGGCTAGTTCCGTGTTGGAAGCATCCCTAATTAATATGAAAAAAAGAGCAAAAGCTGATGGACCAGTGAAATGAAAAGCTTCCTGGTCCTGTTGGCCAGTCACTGAAAAAAAAAATGAGGGCAAACCCTGCCCCTATTCAACTTGTCAGAGTCCAAAGATTTGTGAGTCGGCTGGATTAAGAGAAGCCCAGGAAAATCTCTCGGCAGGTAGAATTAGGCTGATGCCAAATTCTTCCACTCTGGCCCTTAATGAAAAGAGTGTCTGTTTTACACTATGCATTTAAACACTGCCCTCTATTGAAATTGTATCATGTTATGTACAAAGTGGAACTTTTCCTACTTTGTACTGCCTGTATATTTTTTAGACTTGAGTCATAGACACATGAGTTACTTCTGTCAAAACTTATCGGTGGCTATCAAATTATCCAGCAATGTGAAAATGTGGATTAATATTTGATCGGCTCTATGAAAATGAAACTTGTGTTACAGAAACTTGAAGAGGAGTTTCGGTTAAGTCCGTTGTGAAATGATAAAATTGCATGATCCTGCTCCAAAAATGTGCATTGTAAACGTGGCTTTTCATAATTTGATCTGTCATTTGCTGTGCAGCTCCTATATGCATGTATAAAGATTTGTTGTGCGTTTGGGATGAGCTTGGAAACTTCCTTTTCACTTGAGCACAAAATAATGTTCTAGTGAACATTGGGAAAACCACAACCTATTTACACTGTACATGTTCATGAATGAGTGAATTTTGATTTTCACGAGCTCAGCAATATCGACAATACTCTGTTGTCAATCCTGTTAAGCCGATTTTCTTTTCTTTCGGTGTTGCGAATGTTCTACAGGTGAACCATAGTTTCTGTTTTAAGCTTTCTAAAATGTTTTTGTATGAATATTAGTAGCTTGACCAAGTGAATTTCTGCCTCATATTAAGTGTCTCCCTTCAGTCAAAATGTTGTGCTGCTTCCAAAATGTTTGTGGGTGTCATGCCACTGCACAAGGTCTACCGGCCACTATCCACTCTATTGTACATCAGGATGTAAATAAACCTTGCTCAAATGTTGTTTTTCCGGCAGTGCACTGCTTGGACTCTACACAACAGTTTGAATTTTACTTTAAAAATTACCAAATTCAAGATCGGAAATGTTCAGGATCTCTTTCAGACAGGCATTGCAGCTGGAAAAGATAAATTATATTATATGTATATAAATAAAAGAAGAAAAATGGTTAATTAAAAATTCTAGTGAAAAAAAGGAAGAAAAAAAAAGGAGCATTTAAGGAACCACCTAAAAGGAAAGGTTTGTCGTGTAAAAATTCTTAAAATTTCTTTCAACTACCAATGGTGTGCATAAATTACATTCAGCATATATTTACTGAATTGAAACTTTGTAAAGCTCCACAGTTTATATGTCTTGCATTTTGTTTTCTGCATTTGTTATTAAAAACAGTAAAAATTTCTGCTGAGTTTGCTTGAGGAATCATAAGTGCTTAGCTAAAAGTGGAACAAAGCAAAGTCTTCTTCAATTAATCCTTCCCAGGTAGGAGTTTCTAGAGCTGAACTGCAAGTTATGTAATGGCACCGCGTGTGTTAAAACTCTAGTTGCTAAATTAATTAAACTAACTGCAAGTGGTTTCCTATTCTAATTATGGTTTTTAGTTTATATTGGTTTCTGTGGTATCTGAGCATACTGAAGCCCAAAACATTACAACTTGACCAGTAACGTTTAAGCCATGGCACACCAATGTGTGTTACCTAGGTGCATAAAACTATTATGAATTGCCGTCGATGCTTTCTACAGTGGTTGGCACACACTAATTCAAGATCACTCATAAACACTCCACCCTAAAGGCCAATACTCTGCTGTAATGTGGATGGGGTCAAATGTGACAAGTCAAAAAAAGTCAATGAGTATTTAGCCTCTTGAATGGGGTATATCTGCACAGTAAAAAAAAAACACCCTGATATTATATAAATATTGGATGGATATGAGTGAATTGTTGCAGAATAAAACCCTGAGGAGAATTCTGGATCATTCCATTTTTGCCTCATGAAATGGAAAAACCAGCTGCATTTGTTTTATATAACTCTCACATACATGTAGATCCTTGTCAATTGAAATATTTTCACAATAAACACAAAAAAGACACAGAAATTCATCCACCCCAAACTCTGAAAATTCGTTTAAAAAACCTTTTAAACAATGTGGACGACGTCTCTATGTAGACACCAACCTAGTCCACCATGACACGACCATGCCCCATTTAGACAAACGGCCTATAATTGTCCATATTGGACTCCAATATTAAATTGTGGAGTGTTGTGGCAGTCAATACATGGCAAAATAACGGATGACACGTGTGATGCGTGTTCCACCAATCAAAAGCCAAGGATCTGTGTGTGTGGTAAATAAAGTGGAATAGTGCTGCACACAGCGCCTACATGGAGAGTTTTATATTGCCATATTATAGTTCAACAAGGTTGTGTACATACATGCAACTGGCTTTGTGGCTTAAGGCCTTTTCACACTGTCCAAAATCTCAGGGTCCGAACCGGTTCCGAACCGGAAATTTTGTTCACCCCGTTTCACACTGTAAAAATTTCAACCCGCCTCCGATCCGGGTAGCATGCTCTAGCCGGATAGAAATCAACCCTGGCAGGGACCAGGGTTGAAAATCTCAATCCGGATCGAAATTGCATTTTTTGTTATACGGTTCACGCATTACCGGCTCACGCAAAGACCAGTGTGAATGTTGCTTATCTCTGATCCGTGTCGAAAAGAAGCGAGGCTGAACCGGAGAGGACCCGGGTAGGTTTCAACGCGGTTCGAAATGGAGGTAGTGTGAAAAGGCCTTTACTTATCAATAATACACTCGCATTTTGAATACACTAACTTGCAATTCAGTCCAAGGCAACATACCATTTTTGGGGGTACATTTTTGAAATGTTTAACCCCAACAGTGCCCTCTGAATGCCATGTATGTTAACCTGTAAATGGCTACTTTTTTATCTTCCTTTTTTTTTGAAACGGCAAATGCAAATTCTAGAAACAACGACTGCAGTCAGGGCATACATACAAGTTCAAAGTTGGCTTCCGAAATTTTTATTTGAACTTTCACAAAGCTCATTTAAACTTGAGGGTCTTGTGGTGTGTAGTAACCAATATAAATGCAAAAGAATTAGAGCCGATTTAATCAGCCCTGCAAATGCATAGCCTGAAAACTGGCCCGATGTAATCAGCCCGGAACACTGCTAGGGTTTAAGAAAGATTTGAAGAAGTTTAAAAAAGGCACTTTAGTGAGGAGGTCCATCTTGTTGTTTCAAATCTGTGTATAATGTAAGTGCTTTTTTTTACATTTATGTACAAGATACAGAAAAAATTTCAAAATCGAAATACGATGTTTTTTTAAAATAGCACCATGAATTTTCCTTGTACTTGTGGTCTTACTTTCATTGGTACAAATTCTTTAACTTTAAGTCTTAACAGAGAAACACAACTCGATGTTAAATGTACAGAAACTTTGCTGCTTCTGAGTGAAGAAGTGAAAACCAATAATTATTCAGATGATGGTGCTTATTAACTTTTTGAGTCGCATGAATAAAGGGGTTGTTGAATGCTTTTTTGATAAACGATTCTTTTGGCTTACTAAAACTTTTATTGTTTTAGTTCTTTTTTCAACAACCACAGTGACAATGACATGTACACCAGAAATGTTGGTTATTGCTTGTATTTTCTTGTAAGTTTCAGTATTTTAAAGTTTTTTATGTTGAAGAGAAATATCAGTAAGTTAAAGCAGTAAAACTCGACATTGATACTGCAGCATAGCAAGTCCCAAATAGCTACTGATGTACATTTGATGTGCACACACTATTTGCAAGTAAATACTCTGCTTTTGTTGGGTTTAACCCGTACACCAATGTGTGTTAATCACTGTATACTCAGTACTTTCCCAAGTCCTGTGAAAAAAAATCCACAGGCATATTACTTGGGTGGGATTTGAACCCACGACCCTTGCCATTCTAGAGCAGAGTATTGAGTGCTTAGTACACATTGGTGTATGGGTAAAACAAATCATGTTCTTTATTCCTGATGCAAATTTAACATCTGTTAAAAATCATTTTGCTTAGCAAAAGCAGGTTACCATTAATGCCTTGTGATTCCCTCGGTATGTTGCTTGGCATTTTGAATTTGTGAACAGGTTTTTTTTACTAGAAGACTGAAGCTAATCTCAGCACCCAAGTACATGAAGCTGTGTTTCTTGGCAAATTTACTTTCCTAGCAAAAAATAAGCAGGGAAGCATCTGTACAATGTACAATGCATTGTGTGTTAGCCGGCAGTCTAATTTTGTTAAGCAAGTGTTTGATTTTTCACGCTAAGTAAATTTATGAAATTTTGTCAAACTTAGTAAGAGTTGTTTGTGTTAGTAAACCTTTTAAGCATGAAGAGACTTATTGAATTGAAGAAAAAAAATTGTTTCACCGGCCTACAGGTGGCACCTGTAATTGTTTAAAAGCGTCTGAATTCGCACACAATAGTACATACCCAATATGAAAGTATTCACATAATACTAAAATGGGTGGAGATATGCGGAGGTTGGGTATTTCTCACTCTAATGACCCTGGAATTTTCTTTCTTCACTCTCCATCGCCTGTTTTTGTTGTTGTTTGCATTGTGTTTTTTATGCTGAAATGTTACTTTTCAGCTGATGAGCCGATTTCCTTTTTTGTTTCCCAATTTTTGTAATGTCTGAAAAACACTGCACACAGTTTTGTGTGTTGAGCAGTTTCCTCTCTGCCAAAACAAATTGCATTGGGGGGGGGGGGGTTGAACCTCTAATTTCCTCCCCACCACTGTTATTTTTGGGCATATCAACTGTTACAAATCTAACCCTTTTGACAGCACAATACTTGAAAGTGTGTGGGTTTTTTTTCCCAATTTTTTTGATCTTCCTAATTTGAAATTCTTAGGGGAAGCCATCTTTTGTAGGAATTTATTATATCTGTGTATAATCTTGATTGATTCCCTTTTGGTGTACTCCCTGCACTAGACGCATTGTATGTTCATTTGTTCATTTTAAATCATACATGATGATGTACATGTAGTTATATTTTTTTATTATCAATTGATTCACAACCTACAGCTTCTGGAAAGTGGGAGTTGGGTTAGAACTTAATTCAGAGTTCAGCATAATGGACAGTTCCCACATGAATGATGTCACACAGTGTAAAGTCGGCCATCTTTACGGGCAAATCGATCATTTTTTTAACGAGCAACGTAACACTGCTTGTGGCACGCAGGGGTTTTATCAAAGTCCATGCATGCTTGGTCAGTGCAAACCACTTGGCTGCATAGAAAAGTTCAAACACAGGACGCAGCTCAAAGCCAAAACCCAAGTTGGTATCGATTGTATTTCTATTGGGGATTCTCTGTAGTAACTTATAAGCTGGATCAAAGTGGGAATATTCCTAAATTTAAAGTTCCATCACCAGCAAAATCCCAAATCATCCATGTATGTATTTTTGTTTTCAAGTGTCAACTTTCAGAGGATAACTTAGCTCTCACTTTGTTGTAAAATGGCCCAATTTTATAAAGCTGCTATGCTCGCTTGGAAGCTCAAGATGGTATTGTAAATTTTGAAGAACAATCATTTTTCCGGTCGAAATGCTACGTGATATTGTTTGTAACTTGCTCCCTGCTATTTTGTGCACAGTTGGAACATTTCCTGGCAGGCTCATGTGATCAGCTTACCAGTGAAATTCTGTGCTTATCGCTTACAGAATGATGCACTTTAAGGGGCCCGGTAAGCGCAGAAATCTGGTAAGCAGCGCCATAAAATAGGGCCCTGGTTGGCCTAGAGCTGGTTCCCATTTTCAGGCAAAAAAGATGAAGACTTTGGCATGACTTTGTCTCAATAATTGCCATGAGGAAAATGTATCTCATTTGTGAATGGATTTATTGCTTACCATGGGTGACAGAATACAAATACTTTGAATCTGCCGACATTTCGGCTCTAGCTGTGTAAGCAGAGAATACTCAGTTCGTTAAGGAAAACCCAAAGCATTCCATGCTAACCTGACAAATACGTTTACGCTAAGCTTGTATTTTTCTGTTACCACAAGCATAGTGTTTTTCACTTACAGTAAGCTGAGCAATGAAATTGGGTCCAGGGCTCAATTTTATAGATCTGCTTAAGCACAAAAATTAGCCCAGCACAAAAATTTGCTCAGCACAAAATAATTATGCTTACTAGAATGAGTATATTAGCCAAAATACAATGTCACATGTACAATTTATGATTGGTATCATAAGAGACAGTGTCCAAAGTGGCGGCTACAGCTCCGGCTGAAGCTGTTGCTAAGGATGTTGCTATGGACATGCTATGCTTCAACGTTAATTCATGTGACGATGAAGACGCAGCCACTAATTTGGATACTTCCTGCGGTTCTTTGTCAAATTAGTTTAATGTTAATCAGAGTTGACTTTTATATTAATTTTGGTTTTACCCTTACACCGATGTGTTAGCACTGTATACTCAGTACTTTCCCGAGTTCTGTGAAAAAAAATCACAGGCATATTACTCGGGTGGGATTCGAACCCACGACCTTTGCAATTCTAGAGCAGTGTCTTACCAACTAGACCACCGAGATTGCCCGGTAGCTAGAGGCAGTTCGAATCCTATGTTTTAGCAGGGGGTTCCGCAACGATTTAATAGATGTTAATTTTGCATCGGGGATAAAGAATATTAATTTTGGTTTTACCCTTTTTTTTCTTCACAGAACTCGGGAAAGTACTGAGTATACAGTGCTAACACACATCGGTGTAAGGGTAAAACCAAAATGAATATTCTTTATCCCCGATGCAAAATTAACATCTATTAAATCGTTGACTTTGTTTTACTTTTAAATTTGGGGAACCAGAGTTGTGGAACAGAGTGATATTTTCTTGCAGATGTTGAACTATAATTTGTGCAGTTGAGAAAGATTTCTTGTTGACATATTTTAAATGAAATTAAATGTACATGGTTTATTTAAATAATGTATACTTATATCGAATGATTTGTCTAAAATGGTTGCTTCGGGCAACATTTATGCTGAGATACGGTGAGCTCATCCTCAGCTCTGCGCGCCATCGTTGAAAATTGCTTACAATTGGCTCGTCGTTCTTTTTAAGATTCATAAGAGCTGTGTCTTATGAAGGTAAGCTCAAAAAAAAAAATAATAATACAATTTAAAGCAAAAAAAAAAAAAAAAAAAAAGCAATAGTGGTTACTTTCTACATTTGTTTTTACTAAACACCTTTGAGATTTAAACAACTGTAGCGACATCTTGTATTTAATTGCTTCCTGTAAATTATGTCCAACTCACCTGTTATAATTGGATTTTACAAACTCCTGGCATGGAACTCTTATTTTTGTGTGTGTATTAATTTCATCCATTCAAAAGTCAAATTACACGGATCGACACAAATTTTTAAGATTGCCAGGGCTGTGACCTTGTAAGCCTTTTAAATGATTTTGTAGAGCTGGCAATTGCAAATTATTCAAACTGCATAATACACTGTTTGCAGTCTAAAGGTATTTGTCAGTAATTAGTAATATATATATATATATTCAGTTCAGTGCTTTAGAAAATTCCTTTTGCATAGAAAAAACGAACAGCATAGAACAGTGATATCCCTTTCACCTACATTGTCTCTTTGCCCACACATGATGTATGGATTTGTAATAAAATTGTTGACAAGAAAGGAGGATAACAACCCACTGGAGGATCTCAGTTAGTGTTGTACAAAACTATTTTTATGTGCGTAAACTCGGCATCCCTTGAAACTATGTATTACAGCTGAAGTATTTTGCCTCTGAACAAAAACACCCTAAGTTTATAGGGAAAGGATGTTTATTGCATCGCTTCCCAATTTTTGTCCTCCTCTGGAAAGATCACCTTTTCTTCAGTAGTTTGAATTCAGAGCGGTGCTCATTATTCAGTGAATTCAGTTAATCAGAGAATTATTCAGTGAAAGTTTGGTGAGATAACATCCTTCATTAATTGTTATTTGTTGTTTACTTTTTAAAGAGAAAACCTGGTAACTTTAACTGTGAGACATTTTTTAAACAACGGAGTCGCAAACGGGTTTACCCTCTCTAAACATTGGAACATTTAGCAACGTTTCCTCATGCTTTTGGCCCAATTAATTTGATGTCATCTCTCACAATAAATCTTGGCTGGGCCTTTGTGGGAGTCATATTCCTTTGTGTTATTGTGTATTTGTAGTGTGCATTTTTAGGCGACACTCAAAACTGTTAAGCCTGGTTCATACTTTCTGCGAATGGGAACGCGAATGGGAATGCAAAGCAAGGCTCGGAAGAGTGGAGCTGTGCTTCACTCTTGCAAAACAGTCGCAGCGAAACAGAGCTGTGACGTCAAATTTGCATCGCACAACGCATTCACAGGAAGTATGAGCCAGGTTTTAGACTCGCATGATTATCTTTACATGCAATCCGAGTCCCAATATGGCAGATCATAGGCAGTGTTTTAGCGCTACATGCGATGTGTGGACCCAAGATCAAAATAGGTCCACGAACTTGAAAGACTCTGTGGACTTAACACATGTCCACACAGTGTTTTTTTACAGTGTTGAAGGATAGGGTTTTCCTTAGGTGTACAGAACAAAGGAATGTCCACAGAGTGACTGCAACACAGAGCTGTGTGGCCTTGCGTCCAAGGTGTGTTTGGGTTGCTTTGTTTGCACATTTTGATCAGTTATTTCAGATTCATTGATTATAACATGTGTAATAATCTTGGTGTTATTGCTTACTGAATACTACCAGAGTGTGTTTCCACCTTGTCTATGCGATGAAAACATAGACCGTTTATTAGGCTTTTGCCGAAAGAGAGCAAAATGTATAACTGGAAACGTATGTTTTGGCGTACACAACCATTGTAATTTTTACTGTTCAGCAAATTTGCTGACTCCATTAATGTAAATGTATGTTTAGCTCTCACCTATTTCACTGATCCGCTAAAAGTGGAAATCCTATGACAGCAAAACTTGTTAAGTAGATTTCATCGGTTAACAGCCACGTTTCATAATAATAAGTGCAAGTTGGTTGTTGGACTGTACTTATAAACTTCTGCTTCTAGCGAAACCACTTACCAGCTTTTTCAACAGTGTCCTAACACAATGTGATGTGGTGAAAGAGAAACCGGTTTACATTGATGGGTCAACTGAACTGACACCAGCAGATGACATAACTAAAAATTCATTCAGTTATTTTTTTTTTTGAAAGTACGAACCAGTTTTGATATTGGTAGAAGTGTTGTAATTGTTTGTCTCACATCAATAACAGTTTAAAAACTTCTATTTATTTTAATTGTTTATGTCAAGTTACTGTGTCCCATACGTAAAAGATCCCCAAAATATAAAACTTGGCTATGAATCGTTCTGTCCATTTATAGAAAAGGAAATAATTGTGTACATTTTTTATTTTTGATTTTTTTTTAAAGTGTTATAAATTGGCAAAAGTAACTGCAATTTTAATTTTTCCACAGCTGCTTGTAGACAATTGTAATGACGTTAATTCCTGTTGCGGCTTTTAGTTTTCATTATTTTGATTATGAGCACAGCAAACATAATTTTAAACATGTGTTCGGGAAATGTACTGTTTACCTCTAGCTTAATTAATAAATTCATTTTCGAAATGACAAATCTTTTATCATGCCTGAATTGCACCTAACATGCTTAATGAGCCAAACTTTCAATAAATAAATAATAATAAAAATTATGAGCTAAAAAAGGAAAAATTATTGAAGTGATGACTGCTTTATTTTAGTGTTTGTCGTCTTTATTAACTAATGTTATTATTTTTCTATGTTTGAGTATTGATGTTTGATCTTTTTAAGCTGGATTGTTTAAATTTGTTGAACTCTTTGTTTGTGTCCGAAAAAAATTCAACAAAATGCGAGTACAATTTGTTTTTTTAAGCCGTCTGCTTAGTCCAAGCTGGTTTGGTCTTTTCCCAGACGTCAGTGATCGATAGTGGATAGTGTAACGCGCTCGTAGTAAATCGTAATAGTGCGCCCTCTTACAGCATGGTTTAGCGAACTTGACTGGCTCTTACATAGGTTTTTCTTTCATCAGAAAAGCCTACTGCATCTTGTTAGAGCATGAAATTGCATGTTAATAAAAATGCTGGACTTGCATATCGACAAAAATGCTGGACTTACCCCTTGTTTTGTTTTTTATTTAAGGCCCTTTTTTCAAGTTCTCAAAAAACTAAATCCTGTAGTTTATCAAATAAAATACACAAAGACAATACATACAAAAAGTTGTTCTTTAAATTTGTTTTGTGTGACATTGTATTTAACAACACATTTTTTTATGAGTTTAAGCGTATTATTTGATTTTTAAAAAGTCGGATCTTGTGACGTGTCCTGGCTGAGCTGTCAAGCACACTGGACGCAAGCTCTGCAGCCGATTTCACGAAACGCTAGGATTAATCCTATTTCGAGTTAGGACGAGTAACTAGTCCTAACTTAATATTAATCTTAAGGTTTACATGTTACAGTGCCAGGCTGGGACTCGTCCTAATTCCTAAGATTAATCCTAAGTTAGGAAGAGTTTGGTGAAATCGACGGCTGGTGTTTCTGATTAGCAGAGTGTGGGTTTGAGTCCCGATCTTTACACTTGTGTTCTCAAGTAAGACGCTTAACCATTGTTACTTCCTCCTTAAGATGGGATGTAAAGATGTAGGTCCCACGGGTTGGGTAATAGAATTGCGCTTTATTCAAGACTCCAGTGTTATTACCCATCACGGAAACCGCTGCGTTCTAACATGATCATGCTTTTGAAAGTGGTTCTCCAGCTAGCCCAATTTCCTAGCTTTGCTTATTATTATTATTGTTATATATTTCTGGTAAAACCAAGGATGCCTCATAAGTGAACCTAATCACTGTACCTCACAAGCTTGAGGAAACCTGTAAACAAGGGTGCTTGCTGTGTGAACCAGAAACACCAGAGTTAGTGACAAGTATTCTGGGTTGTTTTCAGTGCTTAAGCAGACATTTTTGCTTAACATTTTTGTGCTAAGCAAATATGTGCAAGATACCAGTCACAGGTTGTACTTGGGGACTTGTTACTTTGACTGGCAACCATATTCTAGGCAGCATAATTTTGTTGTGCTAAGCTGCCTTTTGTGCAACATACTTTTTTAAGAAACCCGATGAAATTGTGTTCTGGGCCCAATTTCAGAGAACTGCTTAGCACTATCAGGGCAGGGGGTGCCCCGATAACTTGTTAGCCCTGCATCCGATCATCACCACCAAACGTCTTGACTTTTTCCAGTGCTTATCAAGGGTTACATTGTAAAACAAAATTTTATTGAGGGACAGCTGTTACCATGACAACCATTTGTTTCAACTTGGGTCAAACATCTTCCTTATTGTGTTTTTTTTTTGCTTTTTCAACAAAATTTCCACTTAGGTGTTTGTTTGTTTGGGGGTCTTCAAAAAGTGGTAGTGATGATAGGCTTACTGTTAAATGCATTGTAGGAATACAAAATGGCCGCCATATCTTTCAGGGCCCAATTTCATAAAGCCTGTCAGCTCAAAAACTTGCTAAGCACAGAAAAATATTGCTTAGCAGAAACAGGTTACCAGCCAACATTCCATACAGTTTACATTGTTGCCACTGGTACCTTGCTCATTTCTTGCTAAGTATAGAAATTTGGTAAGCAGAATTTTTTGCTTAACAGCTTTATGAAACTGGGCCCAGCTATCTTATGTTGTGTTTCAGCCTGTTTATTTAGGTGTGCAAACTGTATCAAGTATTAAAAACAATAGGCTATTTTTATAATGGTAATTTCCAACTTTCAAGCCAAGAAATACTGCATAACCATCAGCGAGGCCTCATCATTGCACCTGGGCCCTGATAGCTGTTGGCAACATCAATGTTTAGTCGAAAAACTTTAAAAATATAACTTTCCCCCACCAACGATTATAGCGCCCCCAACGGTGGTCCCAGTCATTATAGTGTATTGCTATTAGGTTTGTCAAAATATACATGTTTCCCAAGTTCTGTAGCATTTCGGCAACAAATTTAGAATTTATAGGACAATTATGCTTGTTTTGTTTGTTTTATAAAAAAAATGGTCAAGAAACTATGCCCTTTGATGACGATTGTTATTTTTGTATAAATGTTGCATGTGGTATTTTGGCTGGAACCTTATTCCAGTGAGCAAAATTGTTTCGTGCTTAGCAAATTTTGTGCTTAAGCTGCTCTATCAATTAGGCCACTGTTTGTGCGCACGAAGTAATTCCACTATAAGCCACGCCCACTTCACACAAACTAGATCAATCCACTGATACAGTAACCATAAGAGTTGCATTGAGCTTGTTCTCATTTGACGATATGCAAAACAGTTAAATGATTAAACTTGGCTTTTACATACATTCTTTAAAGACTGTAGGCCTAAGGTCTTCTCAAAAATAAAAGTTTCTTTCATAAGAAAATGCTTTTGGTAAAACCACACAGTAAGTCAGTAGGCCTACACACCCACATGTGCCAGCTTGAGTGCCGGAAATAGTTGCGAAAACTTTGGACGTGCAGCAGCAGACGCCCTTTTTAATTCTGAAAAACCTCAGATAAAGAACGAATGTGTGTTTAATTATTCTTGCATAAATCATCAAAGAAAACCCAGTTCAATCCAACTCATTGGGGCGTCGACAGTTTTGTGTGAAGTGGGCGTGGCTTATAGTAGAATAGTGCCCACCGTAATAATTCTGCGCATTGCGCCGAACAGTAGTCCTATCCCATCCCATCATGCATCACGTCGCTGCGCACGCATTACGCAATTTCCGAACACGCACTTGGGCAACCTCATCAGACAGCGAAGATTATCGTCTGCTAAAGTTAATGAGTTAATGAGCCCGTCACAAGTTCCGACGAATCAAATTCGTTTAAACTTGCGGATTGAAACTCGTCACTTCTTTCCGAACTCATACAAAATAGAGCAGTGAATCCACATAAAATGTCACATTACGGGAAGAAAGGGTGAACATTCCTGTTCTTTATTGACATTTTATTAATTATTTAGAACTTAGTTGCAGAGATATTTTCTATAAAATCAGGAAAATTAAAAATTAAAGATCGCGGATTAATTTTAATCCGTTACTTTATATTATTTTCTTATACACAAATACCTACGCCACCTGTTAGCCATAGGGTTCACAATTGGGCAATTATTTTTGCCGCCTTAATCATTAATTAGCTGGATTTCATCGAGGTGGGACCTGTACGAGTTTTGGCCCACATAAAACTTAGTCTACGGATTTAAAAAGTACTTTTTGTATCAGAAATGTGTTAAGAACTTATTTCAATTAAGTCAGCGCAATAATTAAGGTTTGTTTTGTGATCCTGAGAGAATTGTTTCTGCCGAGAATGGTGAATTTTCGATCCAGGGAATGACAGCGGCGGAGTAGAGTGTGAGACTGACTCGGACAGTCAGACCCGGGGTATCGGTGACTGAAAATTGCATCTTATTTTGTCAAATGACTGAGACGTTTGGAGGCCACAAGGGCCCGCCCTGAAGAGGTCGTTATTCGTGAGTCAAAAAGTAAAAAAATGTGCACTAGTTTTCTTTTAGACTTGTCCTAAAATCTGTTTTAAGGTTGAATTTTAGTGTGCGCATAAAACCGCTGCGCAAGCACTTCTTCGGCGCATAAACTTTCAGTTCATATTTTAAGTAAGCCCTTGATTTTAAGCTTTGTTTCTCCCCTTCACTTCAAACACGTCAGAAAAAAGTTCGAAAAAATTAGATTCGAAAAAATACACTTTAACTATGCAATTTATACCCTAAATCCCTTCTAGTTTTTACTGCCCAACCTCCGTTTTCAATGAATTCTTAAAATATGAGCAAATAAATGCTATTATTTCTAAAGAAGTGAGGCAGTGATTCTGTTTGTGAGCCGTACTGATAAATGCCTGTGCAAGTATTATATTTTCGCACAGACATTCATCAGTATGGTAAGGCTCACATTTTAAAGAATCACTACCTCACTTCTTTAGAAGTAAAACTTATAATAGTCTGAAGTAAAACTTCACACCACCCAACATGTCAGGGAAAAAACCATTAACCATGTTAACCCAATGTTAATTATTACAATAAAAAAATATGCAATTTATAGTTTTTACTGCCCCAGCCCCCTTTTGTTTTCAATGTTAGCCAGTAAATTCTAAAGATTTGAGGTGATGATTCTATCAATATTAATTAATAATTAACATGATTAAGCATAATTGATTTGTAGTATACCTTTGCAAAAATCAAAAAAATATAGTACTAGTCTGGAAGTGTACAATGTTCATCATTTGGCTGTGCAAGCATTAAGTCAATGCAACTTTAAGTGCAATTGTTTAAGGTAGTAGGCTGTAAATAAAAAATGGGGCTGTGGAGTCTTTGAAAGGATCCCTGAAATCGGCAATAAACCTGCCTATATGCCTTCATACATTATACACCAATAATAGTCACCTGTTTGCAGCCCATCCCTTTTGTGATTCCAGGGTATTTCAAAAGACCTTGGAATGTTTTGTATAGCCAACTTGACTTGTTGAATGTTGACCTATCGGTGACCTTTTCTGCTTTGTGTCATTCATACTGACCAGATTTAATCTTCTGGCCAATTACAAGTAGTCAATTCACAACTTATTAACTGAAAAGGGCTGCTAATTGACAATGTTGCCCCAACATTTTCCTTTAATTTGAAAAGTTTCAATTTATGGCCTGTCAGAAGTGATTGTAACAGGGCAGCCAGGTTGGCTTGGCCTTCAATCTTTTAACACTGAATGCTACGGTATCCTTACATATGGGAGCATTTTTTACTTTTTGGGCTTACACCGATGTAAAAAAATTGTTGCTTTTATTCAATTCATTAACCAGTTTATTCACATGTTTTACAATACTTTTCAGCCATACCTTTCAATTAAAACAATTTATGAATTTAATTCGTCAAATAATGTCTTCCAATTCTATTATAACAAACTGAATGTCTTCAAGATCTCCTTCATAATAGGTCAAGCTTCTCTGTATCCAAGACCTCTAAATTTGCATATCTAGTGTTCATCATTCATTTGCTCTGCTCCAGTGCGCTGTTCCCCAAAGTATCTCTTCAGAAAATAAATTGTGTGGGTTGATTTCTTTTAAACAAAATATCCAATTAAGTTAGTAATGTCTTCATCAATCCTGCATTTGATGATCGATCATCTGCTTCAGTATTAAGTTTATTTATTACATTTCTTCAGAAAATGTATGGGTCAATTAGTGCCCCAAACACAGAAACCTGCAAAGGATGGACTTTACAACATATCTTCATTATAGGCCTACATGTAACTTCTTCAACCTGCGAGATCTCCTTCATTTGTAGGTTTGTCTTCAATAAGTTGCATCTACTGTGCTCATCGAACATCTGCTACGATCTGAAGTTTATTTATCACACGGTAAAGTGTGTAGGTCAATGTCTTCTTCTGCATCTGAGATCTCCTTCAATGTAGGCCTATCTTCTTGTGTCCTTGACGTCTCCATCATTCCAACTTTTCAAGTGTCCGTTGCATAGAGCTTATTAACTCTTCGGTGCATATTAGTAGCACTGATTATTTTGAAAGAGTTCCTCTTTTGCCCCAATAACGGAAACCTTGAAAGAATGGAATTTATAACAGATCTTCTTCATTAGGGGCCTACATGTCATTTCTTCAGCCTGCAAGATCTTCTTCACTATAAAAATTATCTCCAATAAGTTGCATCTACTGTGCTCATCTAACACTCTGATATGAAGATTATTTATCACAGGGTAAAATGTGTAGGCCAATTTCTTCTTCTGCATCTGAGATCTCATTCAATGTAGGCCTATCTTCTTCTGTCCTTGAAGTCTCCATCGTTCCAACTTTTCAAGTGTCCGTTGCATAGAGCTTTAACTCTTCGGTGCATATTACTAGCAGTGATTATTTTGGAAGAGTTCCTCTTTTGCCCCAAAAACGGAAACCTGGAAAGGATGGAATTTATAATAGATCTTCTTCAATGTGTGCCTACATGTCATTTCTTCAGCCTGCAAGATCATTTTCACTAGAAAATTTATCTCCATTAAGTTGCATCTACTGTGCTCATCTAACATCTGCTCCGATATGAAGTTTATTTATCACACGGTAAAATGTGTAGGTCAATTTTGTTCTGCATCTGAGATCTCCTTCAATGTAGGTTCATCTTCTTCTGTCCTTGAAGTCTCCATCGTTCCTCTTTTGCCCCAATAACGAAAACCTGGAAAGGAAGGAATTTATAACAGATCTTCTTCATTATGGGCGTACATGTCATTTTTTCAGCCTGCAAGATCTTCTTCACTAGAAAAATTATCTTCAATTAGTTGCATCTACTGTGCTCATCTAACACTCTGATATGAAGTTTATTTATGACACTGTAAAATATGTAGGTCAATGTCTTCTTCTGCATTTGAGATCTCCTTCAATGTAGGCCTATCTTCTTCTGTCCTTGAAGTCTCCATTGTCCAACCTTTCAAGTGTCCGTTGCATAGAGCTTTAACTCTTCAGTGTTTGTTAGTAGCACTGATTATTTTGGAAGAGTTCCTCTTTTGCCCCAATAACGGAAACCTGGAAAGGATGGAATTTATAACAGATCTTCTTCAATATGGGCCTACATTTCATTTCTTCAGCCTGCAAGATCTTCTTCACTAGAAAATGTATCTTAAGTAAGTTTCCATCTACTGTGTTCATCGAACATCTGCTCCAAAATAAAGTTTATTTATCACATGGTAAAATATGTTGGTCAATTTCTTCTTTGGCATCTGAGATCTCCTTCAATGTAGGCCTATCTTCTTCTGTCCTTGAATTCTCCATCGTTCTAACATTTCAAGTGTCCGTTGCATAGAGCTTTAACTCTTCTGTGCATATTAGTAGCACTGATAATTTTGGAAGAGTTCCTCTTTTGCCCCAATAACAGAAACCTGGAAAGGATGGAATTTATTACAGATCTTCTTCATTAGGGGCCTACATGTCATTTCTTCAGCCTGCAAGATCTTCTTCACTAGAAATTTTATCTTCAATATGTGGCATCTACTGTGCTCATCTAACATCTGTTGGGATATGAAGTTTATTTATCACGCCGTAAAATGTGTAGGTCAATTTCTTCTTCTGCATCTGAGATCTCCTTCAATGTTGGCCTAACCTCTTCTGTCCTTGAAGTCTCCATCGTTCCAACTTTTCAAGTGTCCGTTGCATAGAGCTTTAACTCTTCGGTGCATGTTAGTAGCACTGATTATTTAGGAAGAGTTCCTCTTTTGCCCCAATAACGGAAACCTGGAAAGGATGGAATTTATTACAGATCTTCTTCAATATGGGCCTACATGTCATTTTTTCAGCCTGCAAGATCTTCTTCACTAGAAATTTATCTTCAATAAGTTGCATCTACGTCCTCATCTAACATCTGTTGGGATATGAAGTTTATTTATCACGCGGTAAAATGTGTAAGTCAAATTCTTTTGCATCTGAGATCTCCTTCAATGTTGGCCTTATTTCTTCTGTCCTTGAAGTCTCCATCGTTCCAACTTTTTAAGTGTCCCTTGCATAGAGCTTTAACTCTTCGGTGCATATTATTAGCACTGATTATTTTGGAAGAGTTCCTCTTTTGCCCCAATAACGGAAACCTGGAAAGTGTGGAATTTATTACAGATCTTCTTCAATATGGGCCTACATGTTATTTTTTCAGCCTGCAAGATCTTCTTCACTAGAAAATGTATCTTAAGTAAGTTTCCATCTACTGTGCTCAGCGAACATCTGCTCTGATATGAAGTTTATTTATCACACGGTAAAATGTGTAGGTCAATTTCTTCTTCTGCATCTGAGATCTCCTTCAATGTAGGCCTACCTTCTTCTGTCCTTGAAGTCTCCATCGTTCCAACTTTTCAAATGTCCGTTGCATAGAGCTTTAACTCTTCGGTGCATGTAGAAGCACTGATTATTTTGGAAGAGTCCCTATTTTGCCCCAATAACGGAAACCTGGAAAGGATGGAATTTAAAACAGATCTTCTTCAATATGGGCCTACATTTCATTTCTTCAGCCTGCAAGATCTTCTTTACTAGAAAATTTAACTTCAATAAGTTGCATCTACTGTGCTCATCGAACATCTGCTCCAAAATAAAGTTTATTTATCACCGGGTAAAATATGTCGGTCAATGTCTTCTTCTGCATCTGAGATCTCTTTCAATGTAGGCCTATCTTCTTCTGTCCTTGAAGTCTCCATCGTTCCAACTTTTCAAGTGTCCGTTGCATAGAGCTTTAACTCTTCGGTGCATATTATTAGCACTGATTATTTTGGAAGAGTTCCTCTTTTGCCCCAATAACGGAAACCTGGAAAGAATGGAATTTATAACAGATCTTCTTCAATAAGGGCTGACATGTCATTTTTTCAGCCTGAAAGATCTTCTTCACTAGAAATTTTATCTCCAATAAGTTGCATCTACTGTGCTCATCTAACATCTGCTTCGATATGAAGTTAATTTATCACACGGTAAAATGTGTAGTTCAATTTCTTCTTCTGCATCTGAGATCTCCTTCAATGTAGGCCTACCTTCTTCTGTCCTTGAAGTCTCCATCGTTCCAACTTTTCGAATGTCCGTTGCATAGAGCTTTAACTCTTCGGTGCATGTTAGTAGCACTGATTATTTTGGAAGAGTTCCTCTTTTGCCCCAACAACGGAAACCTGGAAAGGATGGAATTTATTACAGATCTTCTTCAATATGGGCCTACATGTTCTTTTTTTGTAGCCTGCAAGATCTTCTTCACTAGAAATTTTATCTTCAATAAGTTGCATCTACTGTGCTCATCTAACATCTGTTGGGATATGAAGTTTATTTATCACGCCCTAAAATGTGCAGGTCAATTTCTTCTTCTGCATCTGAGATCTCCTTCAATGTTGGCCTAACTTCTTCTGTCCTTGAAGTCTCCATCATTCCAACTTTTCAAGTGTCCGTTGCATAGAGCTCTAACTCTTCGGTGCATGTTAGTAGCACTGATTATTTTGGAAGAGTCCCTCTTTTGCCCCAATAAAGGAAACCTGGAAAGAATGGAATTTATAACAGATCTTCTTCAATATGGGCCTACATGTCATTTCTTCAGCCTGCAAGATCTTCTTCACTAGAAATTTTATCTTCAATATGTGGCATCTACTTTGCTCATCTAACATCTGTTCGGATATGAAGTTTATTTATCACGCCGTAAAATGTGTAGGTCAATTTCTTCTTCTGCATCTGAGATCTCCTTCAATGTTGGCCTAACTTCTTCTGTCCTTGAAGTCTCCATCGTTCCAACTTTTCAAGTGTCCGTTGCATAGAGCTCTAACTCTTCGGTGCATGTTAGTAGCACTGATTATTTTGGAAGAGTCCCTCTTTTGCCCCAATAACGGAAACCTGGAAAGAATGGAATTTATAACAGATCTTCTTCAATATGGGCCTACATGTCATTTCTTCAGCCTGCAAGATCTTCTTTTTATCTTCAATAAGTTACATCTACGTCCTGAACTAACATCTGTTGGGATATGAAGTTTATTTATCACGCGGTAAAATGTGTAGGTCAATTTCTTCTTCTGCATCTGATATCTCCTTCAATGTAGGCCTACCTTCTTCTGTCCTTGAAGTCTCCATCGTTCCAACTTTTCAAGTGTCCGTTGCATAGAGCTTTAAATCTTCGGTGCATGTTAGTAGCACTGATTATTTTGGAAGAGTCCCTCTTTTGCCCCAATAATGGAAACCTGGAAAGAATGGAATTTATAACAGATCTTCTTCAATATGGGCCTACATGTCATTTTTTCAGCCTGCAAGATCTTCTTCACTAGAAATTTTATCTTCAATAAGTTGCATCTACTGTGCTCATCTAACATCTGTTCGGATATGAAGTTTATTTATCACACGGTAAAAATATGTCGGTCAATGTCTTCTTCTGCATCTGAGATCTCCTTCAATGTAGGCCTACCTTCTTCTGTCCTTGAAGTCTCCATCGTTCCAACTTTTCAAATGTCCGTTGCATAGAGCTTTAACTCTTTGGTGCATGTTAGTAGCACTGATTATTTTGGAAGAGTCCCTCTTTTGCCCCAATAACGGAAACCTGGAAAGAATGGAATTTATAACAGATCTTCTTCAATATGGGCCGACATGTCATTTTTTCAGCCTGCAAGATCTTCTTCACTAGAAATTTATCTTCAATAAGTTGCATCTACGTCCTCATCTAACATCTGTTCGGATATGAAGTTTATTTATCACGCGGTAAAATGTGTAGGTCAATTTCTTCTTCTGCATCTGAGATCTCCTTCAATGTTGGCCTAACCTCTTCTGTCCTTGAAGTCTCCATCGTTCCAACTTTTTAAAGAGTGGTTCTAAGAATTCGTTGTTAGACCTTATTTGAACTTTTTATTACTTATTATAAATAAATTAAACAAATACTTTTTAGTTTTATTTATCAAAGTTTGAATTGTCCAAGAAAATGCAACTCAAAATGCGGGGCTTTGGCCTTTGTTGTTATTCAATTCAGTAAAAGCGTCCGATATGCAAATGAGGCAGTTGACCTCTGAGTATACGTCACATTTAGAAGACTCTGGCGTGCATGCACTGTTTATGTTGGGCTTGCTGAGCAACCCACACACAGGACGCATGCATGCTCACTCACGATCACATGCTCACACACTCGATCTTCTTTTCTTCTTGACCTGCGTGACAAGATTGCTTCATTTTTTGTCTCCGCGAATTTGTTTTAATTTGGAAGTCCTGAAAGTCGATGTTATGTTACACATGCAGTAGAAAGTGCCTGGTCATCAGTATGCCAGCGTCTTGTGTCGTTGGCGGATGCTCAAGAAATGCTAAGAAAAGTCCCAACGTACATTTTCTGGCATTTCCAAACGCCACCAAGGATCCTGCCACGCGACGATAATGGAAACGTTTTGTAAACAACACAAGATCGGACTTTCAACTGACATCGTCGTCGTTGATATGCACCTCACATTTTGATACTACATGCCAAGACGAATCCACGAAACTTCAAGGTCAATTTGGCCTGAAAATTAAGTTTCGCCTGAAGCCTGGTTCCGTACCAACACTGAAGGCACTGGGGACCGTTTGCGTACTCCGTGAAGGCAACCACGGCCACCGACACGGTCCCTCCTGCCGCCGGCTGTTCTGCTGGCAGTAGCGGGACGACTTTGGCTGGTGGCAACAAACCGTCGCTGAAATCACCACTCACCAAGCGTCGGAAGCGATCAGGATTGGCGTTTGAGAAAAGAGAACGTGCCAGGGTAAGTACATTCATAGACTTAAAAAATTGGTCCGAATTTTTCTCCGTTCATTTGGTGTGATTAATTTTGCAATGAAATAACCCTTTTCGTGATAAAAAAAAAAGAACACTAGTACTACTACTAGGAAGATTGCCTTTTCTTTAGGTTGCAAATGCAGTGCACCATTTTCGTGAAAAAAAACATGACTAGCTTTGCCCATTGTTATTATTTTTTTTTTCAATTACAATACACCCTTTCAATTACAGTGCACCCAACCCAATGAACATTTATTAAATTGCATTGCATCATTTTTTGTGATAAAAAAACACTATTGCTTGTTCCACAGGATGTACCTTGCTGCCCTACATTATAACGAAAACACTGGCAGGGAGCAAGCGAGGAGCACTGGTGGGAGTTTGGCCTACAGCTGCAGCATCAGCTACCCAAGGGCAAAACAGGATACCGGTGGATACACTGTGCGGAAAAGGCTGGTGCAATGCACATACAGTGAGTACACGTATAAACCATGTACATGTACTGTGACAATGTTTAAATTTAAAGGAGCATGGATTTATTGCTGGCAAGATTTCTACACAGCGTAATGGAAGACATTTTCTCATTATACATTTTGTGGGGGGTTACTACATGTACATGTATCTAATTCTTATCAACTTTTGATATGACTAAATGGGCACATTTCAAACTTGTTAAGCTGTCATTTTTATTGGAACTGTGACACAAAATGCATTTTCCTGTATGACCATTAGGTAATGACCAGTGCAGTATCTAAAAAAGCCCTGGAATACACAAGGTCAATCTTTATGTAAACAAATGTTTGTGTTTTTGTCCTTCTAGAATACAACCAGCGCATAATCGACCAAACTCTAAGGCTTTTCGAGGAAGGCAGCAAAGATGCACGTACAAGGTACGGACAGCTGATGAAGAGCCCTGGGCCCCTCACACTAAAACACACAAAGCCGGACAAGGCAGAAGCAGTATTTAGTTTTGTTTCAAGATTTTCAAAATCCGTAGCACCAGTAGGGAGACCGGAAGGAACGCAAGACATGGTAGATGAAGATGAAGCGAGTAAGAATAAAGACAATAAAGTTAAGTCAGCCAAAAAAAAAAGGGGAAAAGGAGTGAACAAAAATAGGACAGATGATGAAAGTGGTCAGGAATCAGCAGTAAAAAGGAGAAGCCGAAAAAGAAAGAAAAGTGGTAGAGGAAGGACATCCCAAACAGAATAGACAAACAAAATTTGCAGATGAGTACATTTCGTTATTTGGTACAGTTTTTGATAAGGGGGTAAAAAAAAACAATGAGCAAGAGAGATGACTTTCAGTAAATATTTTATTTATTTACTTATTTTCTTGTATATGTGTATACCACATGACTTTAAAGAAAGACTTATAAATGCCTATGGGGAGACAAATCAAGACCCCTTTGACTTTGAGCATGTTAATTTTACATCAGTGCTCAATGGATTTGAACTTGAACCACTTTGAAACATTGGCAAAATTTTTGACTTTATATGCACTATGTGTTGTACTGGAATTCAATTGATAATACATGCGAATACATGTACATGCTTGTAAATAAAGTACAATTTTTTGTGAAGAAGATCACTGTGTTTGTGTGTGACATCTCATAATTTACATATTTGACAGGGCTTACAAAAATATTTAATTATTTCAGGGGTACAAGTATAGACCATGTGACCTTTATGAACTAAAATAGTGACCTTATACTGTACATGTATATTCTACTGCATTTCTTGACAGGCAAGATACTGCACAGGCCATGACACAAAACTTACATTTGGTATAATAATTTTCACATAAATTTAAGAGTTACAAAAGCACCAGCTGTACAGCTTTTGAGATGTCAAAAGTTGAGAAAAATCCGACAAAATCAGACAGTGCAATCTCCATAAAACATGAGACACAAATTGTGCCTTCAGGAAGTCCAGGCTCTGTGGCTCTTTTGTAAACATGTGATGTCATATGGTCTATACCTCTACATATGAAGTTCTTTCAATAATCGAAAAAGCGAGTAAATTTTATTGGTTTTTGTTGAAACTGTATAAGTCCAACTAGAAATGAATTGGTTTAAATGAAAGTTCTGTATGTTTCAACAAATTTTAATGGAAACACAAAATTAGTACGTGAGCAGATGACCTACTGTATTATTGTTTTACTTGACCTTTGTATTCAAGTTTTTATCAAATTTTAGGTAAAGGCTTTTAGTTTCACATTTTTTTAAACAACTGAATAAACATTTAATAACTTAAAATGAACCTTATTTACAAGTTTGTTTAATCTAAGTCGTCTAAAGGGGGAAACTGAAAGCCTTTGTAATTGCCCTCTTCATCCGGATATGTCTGCCTTATTTTGAGCATTACGCATGCAGGTAGTGGCACACGGTTGTGGCGTCCAAGAAAACCCCAGCACCAGCGCACAACCTGTCGGTAGGCCACATGCCGAAATTTTCTGTAATCAAGGAGTAAAGAAATACAATAATTAAATAAACAGCATAAGAACGAGGATCGTGTCAACTGTCAATCATCCCACACAAAAATAACAAAGAAAACAAAAAGGGGGGGGGGGAGTTAATTACAGTGCCTACATTTATTTATATTTTTCAATGTACCTTTTTGTGGTTCTCTTGGTTTGTGGTTCTCTTGGTTTGTGGTTCTCTTATTCAATGAATGGAGCTTATGCAAAATCTGTTTTTGTTGTGTTACAACTATAAAATAATCTAAAGTTATTTACATGTACCCCACTGAAATAGCTTACCTAGTTCTGTCCCCTTCAATAGCATGAGCTCCATACTGTTGGCGGTAGGCATGGCTGGCTGTCTGCAGTGTCCCTGGATTAAGGGCTGTTGCCTCAAACCAGGGATGATCTGTGAAGCAAGTTATGTGTGTGGCGGTCTGGGGGCAAGCTCATCGAGTTTTGCTGTCAACTTTTCAACTTCCACGCAACATCTGCAGTTCACAACACTCTCCATTACCTCACATTTCCCACATGAACACCTGGTGGAAATAAAACACAAAGGTGCAATTAGAAAGGAATATATGTACAATTTTGTGTAATGTTGAGTTGTTACCCAAAACCACCACAACTCAGAAAAATATTGCATACATGGTGTTACCACAAACCCACCTTGATAAATTATATTTTCACTGTGTAACACAGACCTCCATGCCAAGATGCCAGACGACTTCAGTACTTGTGTTGTAAACACTAGCCACATAATTATAATACCCAAGTACAATAAAATAAATAGTCAATACATACAGTCATTGAACAACTGTTGTGATTTTTTAAAAGTTGAACAAGTTGGTGCTATGATTTTTCGGTACAAATCTTTAAATAATTACCATTCTGTGTTTTGTAAACGATCCAAGTTGAGTGGCATCGCTTCGTCCTCCTCGTTTTGCTGAACCCCTCGGACGCCCAACAGACCAACGCGTGTCCAACAGCCGCGTCTACATCGTCGTCATTGTTGAGCAACAAATCTTCGTCGTCGCTAGCTTCGCTATTGACACTGCTGTTGCTGTCGCTACTGCTACTACCACTACTTTCACTGCTAGAATATGGATGGAAAGCCTCCGATGTCACACTATTTTCTTCCCAAGAAGCGTCCAAATCTGATCCTGACATTTTGTTTACGATAGATACGACGTGACTGACTGCGAGTAACTTGAGTCCAGTACTACTGTACGTACTGTGTAGATTGTTTATGGGAAACCAGGCCGTATAACCAAGGTACCAGACTACACAATCCAAGCCAAGCGATCGATCGACCAAATCGCACCCGATAAGTCGCCCCAAAGAAACGTCTTACACATGTATAGTACATAAATCATGCATGAAAGTCGTCCAAGTTGAATCGTGATCAATAATGGAACATGTACACTATTTTACACTATGAGCGTACATGTACAACAATGGGCTTTTCAAGTTGGTATTATCGTCGCTGCATGACTCGCGTAATACACTGCACAGCCGGCCGCATGCAACAGCACAGTGGTTGTCTTTCTAAATGTGACGTCACACCTTATTGAGAGATAAACAAACATGACCTCTCGCTTTTCTTAAAACAGAACTCATACGGGTTGGAAATAAATGGCATTTAAATTAATTACAAAGACTCAAAGGCTAACAAACTAATTAAATATAGTGTCTGTACAATATAGTCTTCCAGAAATGTGTAAACTTCACTGGTTTAGTATTTCTTAGAGTCCCTCTTTAAGTGTCCCTTGCATAGAGCTTTAACTCTTTGGTGCATATTATTAGCACTGATTATTTTGGAAGAGTCCCTCTTTTGCCCCAATAACGGAAACCTGGAAAGTGTGGAATTTATTACAGATCTTCTTCAATATGGGCCTACATGTTATTTTTTCAGCCTGCAAGATCTTCTTCACTAGAAAATGTGTCTTAAGTAAGTTTCCATCTACTGTGCTCAGCGAACATCTGCTCTGATATGAAGTTTATTTATCACACGGTAAAATGTGTAGGTCCAACTTTTCAAGTGTCCGTTGCATAGAGCTCTAACTCTTCGGTGCATGTTAGTAGCACTGATTATTTTGGAAGAGTCCCTCTTTTGCCCCAATAACGGAAACCTGGAAAGAATGGAATTTATAACAGATCTTCTTCAATATGGGCCTACAGTCATTTCTTCAGCCTGCAAGATCTTCTTCACTAGAAAATTTATCTTCAATATGTGGCATCTACTTTGCTCATCTAACATCTGTTCGGATATGAAGTTTATTTATCACGCCGTAAAATGTGTAGGTCAATTTCTTCTTCTGCATCTGAGATCTCCTTCAATGTTGGCCTAACTTCTTCTGTCCTTGAAGTCTCCATCGTTCCAACTTTTCAAGTGTCCGTTGCATAGAGCTCTAACTCTTCGGTGCATGTTAGTAGCACTGATTATTTTGGAAGAGTCCCTCTTTTGCCCCAATAACGGAAACCTGGAAAGAATGGAATTTATAACAGATCTTCTTCAATATGGGCCTACATGTCATTTCTTCAGCCTGCAAGATCTTCTTTTTATCTTCAATAAGTTACATCTACGTCCTGAACTAACATCTGTTGGGATATGAAGTTTATTTATCACGCGGTAAAATGTGTAGGTCAATTTCTTCTTCTGCATCTGATATCTCCTTCAATGTAGGCCTACCTTCTTCTGTCCTTGAACTCTCCATCGTTCCAACTTTTCAAGTGTCCGTTGCATAGAGCTTTAAATCTTCGGTGCATGTTAGTAGCACTGATTATTTTGGAAGAGTCCCTCTTTTGCCCCAATAATGGAAACCTGGAAAGAATGGAATTTATAACAGATCTTCTTCAATATGGGCCTACATGTCATTTTTTCAGCCTGCAAGATCTTCTTCACTAGAAATTTTATCTTCAATAAGTTGCATCTACTGTGCTCATCTAACATCTGTTCGGATATGAAGTTTATTTATCACACGGTAAAAATATGTCGGTCAATGTCTTCTTCTGCATCTGAGATCTCCTTCAATGTAGGCCTATCTTCTTCTGTCCTTGAAGTCTCCATCGTTCCAACTTTTCAAGTGTCCGTTGCACAGAGCTTTAACTCTTCGGTGCATATTATTAGCACTGATTATTTTGGAAGAGTCCCTCTTTTGCCCCAATAACGGAAACCTGGAAAGGATGGAATTTATAACAGATCTTCTTCAATAAGGGCCGACATGTCATTTTTTCAGCCTGCAAGATCTTCTTCACTAGAAATTTTATCTTCAATAATTTGCATCTACCGTGCTCATCTAACATCTGCTCCAATATGAAGTTTATTTATCACACGGTAAAATGTGTAGTTCAATTTCTTCTTCTGCATCTGAGATCTCCTTCAATGTAGGCCTACTTTCTTCTGTCCTTGAAGTCTCCATCGTTCCAACTTTTCAAATGTCCGTTGCATAGAGCTTTAACTCTTTGGTGCATGTTAGTAGCACTGATTATTTTGGAAGAGTCCCTCTTTTGCCCCAATAACGGGAACCTGGAAAGAATGGAATTTATAACAGATCTTCTTCAATATGGGCCGACATGTCATTTTTTCAGCCTGCAAGATCTTCTTCACTAGAAATTTTATCTTCAATAAGTTGCATCTACTGTGCTCATCTAACATCTGTTGGGATTTTAAGTTTATTTATCAAGCGGTAAAATGTGTAGGTCAATTTCTTCTTCTGCATCTGAGATCTCCTTCAATGTAGGCCTACCTTCTTCTGTCCTTGAAGTCTCCATCATTCCAACTTTTCAAGTGTCCGTTGCATAGAGCTTTAACTCTTCGGTGCATATTATTAGCACTGATTATTTTGGAAGAGTTCCTCTTTTGCCCCTATAACGGAAACCTGGAAAGGATGGAATTTATAACAGATCTTCTTCAATATGGGCCGACATGTCATTTTTTCAGCCTGCAAGATCTTCTTCACTAGAAATTTTTATCTTCAATAAGTTGCATCTACCGTGCTCTCCTAACATCTGCTCCGATATGAAGTTTATTTATCACACGGTAAAATGTGTAATTCAATTTCTTCTTCTGCATCTGAGATCTCCTTAAATGTAGGCCTACCTTCTTCTGTCCTTGAAGTCTCCATCGTTCCAACTTTTCAATAGTCCGTTGCATAGAGCTTTAACTCTTCGGTGCATGTTAGTAGCACTGATTATTTTGGAAGAGTTCCTCTTTTGCCCCAATAACGGAAACCTGAAAAGAATGGAATTTATAACAGATCTTCTTCAATATGGGCCTACATGTCATTTCTTCAGTCTGCAAGATCTTCTTTTTATCTTCAATAAGTTGCATCTACTGTGCTCATCTAACATCTGTTCGGATATGAAGTTTATTTATCACACGGTAAAATATGTAGATCAATTTCTTCTTCTGCATCTGAGATCTCCTTTAATGTTGGCCTAACTTCTTCTGTCCTTGAAGTCTCCATCATTCCAACTTTTCAAGTGTCCGTTGCATAGAGCTTTAACTCTTCGGTGCATATTATTAGCACTGATTATTTTGGAAGAGTTCCTCTTTTGCCCCTATAACGGAAACCTGGAAAGGATGGAATTTATAACAGATCTTCTTCAATATGGGCCGACATGTCATTTTTTCAGCCTGCAAGATCTTCTTCACTAGAAATTTTTATCTTCAATAAGTTGCATCTACCGTGCTCTCCTAACATCTGCTCCGATATGAAGTTTATTTATCACACGGTAAAATGTGTAATTCAATTTCTTCTTCTGCATCTGAGATCTCCTTAAATGTAGGCCTACCTTCTTCTGTCCTTGAAGTCTCCATCGTTCCAACTTTTCAAATGTCCGTTGCATAGAGCTTTAACTCTTCGGTGCATGTTAGTAGCACTGATTATTTTGGAAGAGTTCCTCTTTTGCCCCAATAACGGAAACCTGAAAAGAATGGAATTTATAACAGATCTTCTTCAATATGGGCCTACATGTCATTTCTTCAGTCTGCAAGATCTTCTTTTTATCTTCAATAAGTTGCATCTACTGTGCTCATCTAACATCTGTTCGGATATGAAGTTTATTTATCACACGGTAAAATGTGTAGGTCAATTTCTTCTTCTGCATCTGAGATCTCCTTAAGTGTAGGCCTACCTTCTTCTGTCCTTGAAGTCTCCATCGTTCCAACTTTTCAAGTGTCCGTTGCATAGAGCTTTAACTCTTCGGTGCATGTTAGTAGCACTGATTATTTTGGAAGAGTCCCTCTTTTGCCCCAATAACGGAAACCTGGAAAGAATGGAATTTATAACAGATCTTCTTCAATATGTGCCTACATGTCATTTCTTCAGCCTGCAAGATCTTCTTCACTAGAAATTTTATCTTCAATAAGTTGCATCTACTGTGCTCATCTAACATCTGCTCCGATATGAAGTTTATTTATCACACGGTAAAATGTGTAGTTCAATTTCTTCTTCTGCATCTGAGATCTCCTTCAATGTAGGCCTTCCTTTTTCTGTCCTTGAAGTCTCCATCGTTCCAACTTTTCAATTGTCCGTTGCATAGAGCTTTAACTCTTCGGTGCATGTTAGTAGCACTGATTATTTTGGAAGAGTCCCTCTTTTGCCCCAATAACGGAAACCTGGAAAGAATGGAATTTATAACATATCTTCTTCAATATGGGCCTACATGTCATTTCTTCAGTCTGCAAGATCTTCTTTTTATCTTCAATAAGTTGCATCTACTGTGCTCATCTAACATCTGTTCGGATATGAAGTTTATTTATCACACGGTAAAATGTGTAGGTCAATTTCTTCTTCTGCATCTGAGATCTCCTTTAGTGTAGGCCTACCTTCTTCTGTCCTTGAAGTCTCCATCATTCCAACTTTTCGAATGTCCGTTGCATAGAGCTTTAACTCTTCGGTGCATGTTAGTAGCACTGATTATTTTGGAAGAGTTCCTCTTTTGCCCCAACAACGGAAACCTGGAAAGGATGGAATTTATTACAGATCTTCTTCAATATGGGCCTACATGTTCTTTTTTTGTAGCCTGCAAGATCTTCTTCACTAGAAATTTTATCTTCAATAAGTTGCATCTACTGTGCTCATCTAACATCTGTTGGGATATGAAGTTTATTTATCACGCCCTAAAATGTGCAGGTCAATTTCTTCTTCTGCATCTGAGATCTCCTTCAATGTTGGCCTAACTTCTTCTGTCCTTGAAGTCTCCATCATTCCAACTTTTCAAGTGTCCGTTGCATAGAGCTCTAACTCTTCGGTGCATGTTAGTAGCACTGATTATTTTGGAAGAGTCCCTCTTTTGCCCCAATAAAGGAAACCTGGAAAGAATGGAATTTATAACAGATCTTCTTCAATATGGGCCTACATGTCATTTCTTCAGCCTGCAAGATCTTCTTCACTAGAAATTTTATCTTCAATATGTGGCATCTACTTTGCTCATCTAACATCTGTTCGGATATGAAGTTTATTTATCACGCCGTAAAATGTGTAGGTCAATTTCTTCTTCTGCATCTGAGATCTCCTTCAATGTTGGCCTAACTTCTTCTGTCCTTGAAGTCTCCATCGTTCCAACTTTTCAAGTGTCCGTTGCATAGAGCTCTAACTCTTCGGTGCATGTTAGTAGCACTGATTATTTTGGAAGAGTCCCTCTTTTGCCCCAATAACGGAAACCTGGAAAGAATGGAATTTATAACAGATCTTCTTCAATATGGGCCTACATGTCATTTCTTCAGCCTGCAAGATCTTCTTTTTATCTTCAATAAGTTACATCTACGTCCTGAACTAACATCTGTTGGGATATGAAGTTTATTTATCACGCGGTAAAATGTGTAGGTCAATTTCTTCTTCTGCATCTGATATCTCCTTCAATGTAGGCCTACCTTCTTCTGTCCTTGAAGTCTCCATCGTTCCAACTTTTCAAGTGTCCGTTGCATAGAGCTTTAAATCTTCGGTGCATGTTAGTAGCACTGATTATTTTGGAAGAGTCCCTCTTTTGCCCCAATAATGGAAACCTGGAAAGAATGGAATTTATAACAGATCTTCTTCAATATGGGCCTACATGTCATTTTTTCAGCCTGCAAGATCTTCTTCACTAGAAATTTTATCTTCAATAAGTTGCATCTACTGTGCTCATCTAACATCTGTTCGGATATGAAGTTTATTTATCACACGGTAAAAATATGTCGGTCAATGTCTTCTTCTGCATCTGAGATCTCCTTCAATGTAGGCCTACCTTCTTCTGTCCTTGAAGTCTCCATCGTTCCAACTTTTCAAATGTCCGTTGCATAGAGCTTTAACTCTTTGGTGCATGTTAGTAGCACTGATTATTTTGGAAGAGTCCCTCTTTTGCCCCAATAACGGAAACCTGGAAAGAATGGAATTTATAACAGATCTTCTTCAATATGGGCCGACATGTCATTTTTTCAGCCTGCAAGATCTTCTTCACTAGAAATTTATCTTCAATAAGTTGCATCTACGTCCTCATCTAACATCTGTTCGGATATGAAGTTTATTTATCACGCGGTAAAATGTGTAGGTCAATTTCTTCTTCTGCATCTGAGATCTCCTTCAATGTTGGCCTAACCTCTTCTGTCCTTGAAGTCTCCATCGTTCCAACTTTTTAAAGAGTGGTTCTAAGAATTCGTTGTTAGACCTTATTTGAACTTTTTATTACTTATTATAAATAAATTAAACAAATACTTTTTAGTTTTATTTATCAAAGTTTGAATTGTCCAAGAAAATGCAACTCAAAATGCGGGGCTTTGGCCTTTGTTGTTATTCAATTCAGTAAAAGCGTCCGATATGCAAATGAGGCAGTTGACCTCTGAGTATACGTCACATTTAGAAGACTCTGGCGTGCATGCACTGTTTATGTTGGGCTTGCTGAGCAACCCACACACAGGACGCATGCATGCTCACTCACGATCACATGCTCACACACTCGATCTTCTTTTCTTCTTGACCTGCGTGACAAGATTGCTTCATTTTTTGTCTCCGCGAATTTGTTTTAATTTGGAAGTCCTGAAAGTCGATGTTATGTTACACATGCAGTAGAAAGTGCCTGGTCATCAGTATGCCAGCGTCTTGTGTCGTTGGCGGATGCTCAAGAAATGCTAAGAAAAGTCCCAACGTACATTTTCTGGCATTTCCAAACGCCACCAAGGATCCTGCCACGCGACGATAATGGAAACGTTTTGTAAACAACACAAGATCGGACTTTCAACTGACATCGTCGTCGTTGATATGCACCTCACATTTTGATACTACATGCCAAGACGAATCCACGAAACTTCAAGGTCAATTTGGCCTGAAAATTAAGTTTCGCCTGAAGCCTGGTTCCGTACCAACACTGAAGGCACTGGGGACCGTTTGCGTACTCCGTGAAGGCAACCACGGCCACCGACACGGTCCCTCCTGCCGCCGGCTGTTCTGCTGGCAGTAGCGGGACGACTTTGGCTGGTGGCAACAAACCGTCGCTGAAATCACCACTCACCAAGCGTCGGAAGCGATCAGGATTGGCGTTTGAGAAAAGAGAACGTGCCAGGGTAAGTACATTCATAGACTTAAAAAATTGGTCCGAATTTTTCTCCGTTCATTTGGTGTGATTAATTTTGCAATGAAATAACCCTTTTCGTGATAAAAAAAAAAGAACACTAGTACTACTACTAGGAAGATTGCCTTTTCTTTAGGTTGCAAATGCAGTGCACCATTTTCGTGAAAAAAAACATGACTAGCTTTGCCCATTGTTATTATTTTTTTTTTCAATTACAATACACCCTTTCAATTACAGTGCACCCAACCCAATGAACATTTATTAAATTGCATTGCATCATTTTTTGTGATAAAAAAACACTATTGCTTGTTCCACAGGATGTACCTTGCTGCCCTACATTATAACGAAAACACTGGCAGGGAGCAAGCGAGGAGCACTGGTGGGAGTTTGGCCTACAGCTGCAGCATCAGCTACCCAAGGGCAAAACAGGATACCGGTGGATACACTGTGCGGAAAAGGCTGGTGCAATGCACATACAGTGAGTACACGTATAAACCATGTACATGTACTGTGACAATGTTTAAATTTAAAGGAGCATGGATTTATTGCTGGCAAGATTTCTACACAGCGTAATGGAAGACATTTTCTCATTATACATTTTGTGGGGGGTTACTACATGTACATGTATCTAATTCTTATCAACTTTTGATATGACTAAATGGGCACATTTCAAACTTGTTAAGCTGTCATTTTTATTGGAACTGTGACACAAAATGCATTTTCCTGTATGACCATTAGGTAATGACCAGTGCAGTATCTAAAAAAGCCCTGGAATACACAAGGTCAATCTTTATGTAAACAAATGTTTGTGTTTTTGTCCTTCTAGAATACAACCAGCGCATAATCGACCAAACTCTAAGGCTTTTCGAGGAAGGCAGCAAAGATGCACGTACAAGGTACGGACAGCTGATGAAGAGCCCTGGGCCCCTCACACTAAAACACACAAAGCCGGACAAGGCAGAAGCAGTATTTAGTTTTGTTTCAAGATTTTCAAAATCCGTAGCACCAGTAGGGAGACCGGAAGGAACGCAAGACATGGTAGATGAAGATGAAGCGAGTAAGAATAAAGACAATAAAGTTAAGTCAGCCAAAAAAAAAAGGGGAAAAGGAGTGAACAAAAATAGGACAGATGATGAAAGTGGTCAGGAATCAGCAGTAAAAAGGAGAAGCCGAAAAAGAAAGAAAAGTGGTAGAGGAAGGACATCCCAAACAGAATAGACAAACAAAATTTGCAGATGAGTACATTTCGTTATTTGGTACAGTTTTTGATAAGGGGGTAAAAAAAAACAATGAGCAAGAGAGATGACTTTCAGTAAATATTTTATTTATTTACTTATTTTCTTGTATATGTGTATACCACATGACTTTAAAGAAAGACTTATAAATGCCTATGGGGAGACAAATCAAGACCCCTTTGACTTTGAGCATGTTAATTTTACATCAGTGCTCAATGGATTTGAACTTGAACCACTTTGAAACATTGGCAAAATTTTTGACTTTATATGCACTATGTGTTGTACTGGAATTCAATTGATAATACATGCGAATACATGTACATGCTTGTAAATAAAGTACAATTTTTTGTGAAGAAGATCACTGTGTTTGTGTGTGACATCTCATAATTTACATATTTGACAGGGCTTACAAAAATATTTAATTATTTCAGGGGTACAAGTATAGACCATGTGACCTTTATGAACTAAAATAGTGACCTTATACTGTACATGTATATTCTACTGCATTTCTTGACAGGCAAGATACTGCACAGGCCATGACACAAAACTTACATTTGGTATAATAATTTTCACATAAATTTAAGAGTTACAAAAGCACCAGCTGTACAGCTTTTGAGATGTCAAAAGTTGAGAAAAATCCGACAAAATCAGACAGTGCAATCTCCATAAAACATGAGACACAAATTGTGCCTTCAGGAAGTCCAGGCTCTGTGGCTCTTTTGTAAACATGTGATGTCATATGGTCTATACCTCTACATATGAAGTTCTTTCAATAATCGAAAAAGCGAGTAAATTTTATTGGTTTTTGTTGAAACTGTATAAGTCCAACTAGAAATGAATTGGTTTAAATGAAAGTTCTGTATGTTTCAACAAATTTTAATGGAAACACAAAATTAGTACGTGAGCAGATGACCTACTGTATTATTGTTTTACTTGACCTTTGTATTCAAGTTTTTATCAAATTTTAGGTAAAGGCTTTTAGTTTCACATTTTTTTAAACAACTGAATAAACATTTAATAACTTAAAATGAACCTTATTTACAAGTTTGTTTAATCTAAGTCGTCTAAAGGGGGAAACTGAAAGCCTTTGTAATTGCCCTCTTCATCCGGATATGTCTGCCTTATTTTGAGCATTACGCATGCAGGTAGTGGCACACGGTTGTGGCGTCCAAGAAAACCCCAGCACCAGCGCACAACCTGTCGGTAGGCCACATGCCGAAATTTTCTGTAATCAAGGAGTAAAGAAATACAATAATTAAATAAACAGCATAAGAACGAGGATCGTGTCAACTGTCAATCATCCCACACAAAAATAACAAAGAAAACAAAAAGGGGGGGGGGGAGTTAATTACAGTGCCTACATTTATTTATATTTTTCAATGTACCTTTTTGTGGTTCTCTTGGTTTGTGGTTCTCTTGGTTTGTGGTTCTCTTATTCAATGAATGGAGCTTATGCAAAATCTGTTTTTGTTGTGTTACAACTATAAAATAATCTAAAGTTATTTACATGTACCCCACTGAAATAGCTTACCTAGTTCTGTCCCCTTCAATAGCATGAGCTCCATACTGTTGGCGGTAGGCATGGCTGGCTGTCTGCAGTGTCCCTGGATTAAGGGCTGTTGCCTCAAACCAGGGATGATCTGTGAAGCAAGTTATGTGTGTGGCGGTCTGGGGGCAAGCTCATCGAGTTTTGCTGTCAACTTTTCAACTTCCACGCAACATCTGCAGTTCACAACACTCTCCATTACCTCACATTTCCCACATGAACACCTGGTGGAAATAAAACACAAAGGTGCAATTAGAAAGGAATATATGTACAATTTTGTGTAATGTTGAGTTGTTACCCAAAACCACCACAACTCAGAAAAATATTGCATACATGGTGTTACCACAAACCCACCTTGATAAATTATATTTTCACTGTGTAACACAGACCTCCATGCCAAGATGCCAGACGACTTCAGTACTTGTGTTGTAAACACTAGCCACATAATTATAATACCCAAGTACAATAAAATAAATAGTCAATACATACAGTCATTGAACAACTGTTGTGATTTTTTAAAAGTTGAACAAGTTGGTGCTATGATTTTTCGGTACAAATCTTTAAATAATTACCATTCTGTGTTTTGTAAACGATCCAAGTTGAGTGGCATCGCTTCGTCCTCCTCGTTTTGCTGAACCCCTCGGACGCCCAACAGACCAACGCGTGTCCAACAGCCGCGTCTACATCGTCGTCATTGTTGAGCAACAAATCTTCGTCGTCGCTAGCTTCGCTATTGACACTGCTGTTGCTGTCGCTACTGCTACTACCACTACTTTCACTGCTAGAATATGGATGGAAAGCCTCCGATGTCACACTATTTTCTTCCCAAGAAGCGTCCAAATCTGATCCTGACATTTTGTTTACGATAGATACGACGTGACTGACTGCGAGTAACTTGAGTCCAGTACTACTGTACGTACTGTGTAGATTGTTTATGGGAAACCAGGCCGTATAACCAAGGTACCAGACTACACAATCCAAGCCAAGCGATCGATCGACCAAATCGCACCCGATAAGTCGCCCCAAAGAAACGTCTTACACATGTATAGTACATAAATCATGCATGAAAGTCGTCCAAGTTGAATCGTGATCAATAATGGAACATGTACACTATTTTACACTATGAGCGTACATGTACAACAATGGGCTTTTCAAGTTGGTATTATCGTCGCTGCATGACTCGCGTAATACACTGCACAGCCGGCCGCATGCAACAGCACAGTGGTTGTCTTTCTAAATGTGACGTCACACCTTATTGAGAGATAAACAAACATGACCTCTCGCTTTTCTTAAAACAGAACTCATACGGGTTGGAAATAAATGGCATTTAAATTAATTACAAAGACTCAAAGGCTAACAAACTAATTAAATATAGTGTCTGTACAATATAGTCTTCCAGAAATGTGTAAACTTCACTGGTTTAGTATTTCTTAGAGTCCCTCTTTAAGTGTCCCTTGCATAGAGCTTTAACTCTTTGGTGCATATTATTAGCACTGATTATTTTGGAAGAGTCCCTCTTTTGCCCCAATAACGGAAACCTGGAAAGTGTGGAATTTATTACAGATCTTCTTCAATATGGGCCTACATGTTATTTTTTCAGCCTGCAAGATCTTCTTCACTAGAAAATGTGTCTTAAGTAAGTTTCCATCTACTGTGCTCAGCGAACATCTGCTCTGATATGAAGTTTATTTATCACACGGTAAAATGTGTAGGTCCAACTTTTCAAGTGTCCGTTGCATAGAGCTCTAACTCTTCGGTGCATGTTAGTAGCACTGATTATTTTGGAAGAGTCCCTCTTTTGCCCCAATAACGGAAACCTGGAAAGAATGGAATTTATAACAGATCTTCTTCAATATGGGCCTACAGTCATTTCTTCAGCCTGCAAGATCTTCTTCACTAGAAAATTTATCTTCAATATGTGGCATCTACTTTGCTCATCTAACATCTGTTCGGATATGAAGTTTATTTATCACGCCGTAAAATGTGTAGGTCAATTTCTTCTTCTGCATCTGAGATCTCCTTCAATGTTGGCCTAACTTCTTCTGTCCTTGAAGTCTCCATCGTTCCAACTTTTCAAGTGTCCGTTGCATAGAGCTCTAACTCTTCGGTGCATGTTAGTAGCACTGATTATTTTGGAAGAGTCCCTCTTTTGCCCCAATAACGGAAACCTGGAAAGAATGGAATTTATAACAGATCTTCTTCAATATGGGCCTACATGTCATTTCTTCAGCCTGCAAGATCTTCTTTTTATCTTCAATAAGTTACATCTACGTCCTGAACTAACATCTGTTGGGATATGAAGTTTATTTATCACGCGGTAAAATGTGTAGGTCAATTTCTTCTTCTGCATCTGATATCTCCTTCAATGTAGGCCTACCTTCTTCTGTCCTTGAACTCTCCATCGTTCCAACTTTTCAAGTGTCCGTTGCATAGAGCTTTAAATCTTCGGTGCATGTTAGTAGCACTGATTATTTTGGAAGAGTCCCTCTTTTGCCCCAATAATGGAAACCTGGAAAGAATGGAATTTATAACAGATCTTCTTCAATATGGGCCTACATGTCATTTTTTCAGCCTGCAAGATCTTCTTCACTAGAAATTTTATCTTCAATAAGTTGCATCTACTGTGCTCATCTAACATCTGTTCGGATATGAAGTTTATTTATCACACGGTAAAAATATGTCGGTCAATGTCTTCTTCTGCATCTGAGATCTCCTTCAATGTAGGCCTATCTTCTTCTGTCCTTGAAGTCTCCATCGTTCCAACTTTTCAAGTGTCCGTTGCACAGAGCTTTAACTCTTCGGTGCATATTATTAGCACTGATTATTTTGGAAGAGTCCCTCTTTTGCCCCAATAACGGAAACCTGGAAAGGATGGAATTTATAACAGATCTTCTTCAATAAGGGCCGACATGTCATTTTTTCAGCCTGCAAGATCTTCTTCACTAGAAATTTTATCTTCAATAATTTGCATCTACCGTGCTCATCTAACATCTGCTCCAATATGAAGTTTATTTATCACACGGTAAAATGTGTAGTTCAATTTCTTCTTCTGCATCTGAGATCTCCTTCAATGTAGGCCTACTTTCTTCTGTCCTTGAAGTCTCCATCGTTCCAACTTTTCAAATGTCCGTTGCATAGAGCTTTAACTCTTTGGTGCATGTTAGTAGCACTGATTATTTTGGAAGAGTCCCTCTTTTGCCCCAATAACGGGAACCTGGAAAGAATGGAATTTATAACAGATCTTCTTCAATATGGGCCGACATGTCATTTTTTCAGCCTGCAAGATCTTCTTCACTAGAAATTTTATCTTCAATAAGTTGCATCTACTGTGCTCATCTAACATCTGTTGGGATTTTAAGTTTATTTATCAAGCGGTAAAATGTGTAGGTCAATTTCTTCTTCTGCATCTGAGATCTCCTTCAATGTAGGCCTACCTTCTTCTGTCCTTGAAGTCTCCATCATTCCAACTTTTCAAGTGTCCGTTGCATAGAGCTTTAACTCTTCGGTGCATATTATTAGCACTGATTATTTTGGAAGAGTTCCTCTTTTGCCCCTATAACGGAAACCTGGAAAGGATGGAATTTATAACAGATCTTCTTCAATATGGGCCGACATGTCATTTTTTCAGCCTGCAAGATCTTCTTCACTAGAAATTTTTATCTTCAATAAGTTGCATCTACCGTGCTCTCCTAACATCTGCTCCGATATGAAGTTTATTTATCACACGGTAAAATGTGTAATTCAATTTCTTCTTCTGCATCTGAGATCTCCTTAAATGTAGGCCTACCTTCTTCTGTCCTTGAAGTCTCCATCGTTCCAACTTTTCAATAGTCCGTTGCATAGAGCTTTAACTCTTCGGTGCATGTTAGTAGCACTGATTATTTTGGAAGAGTTCCTCTTTTGCCCCAATAACGGAAACCTGAAAAGAATGGAATTTATAACAGATCTTCTTCAATATGGGCCTACATGTCATTTCTTCAGTCTGCAAGATCTTCTTTTTATCTTCAATAAGTTGCATCTACTGTGCTCATCTAACATCTGTTCGGATATGAAGTTTATTTATCACACGGTAAAATATGTAGATCAATTTCTTCTTCTGCATCTGAGATCTCCTTTAATGTTGGCCTAACTTCTTCTGTCCTTGAAGTCTCCATCATTCCAACTTTTCAAGTGTCCGTTGCATAGAGCTTTAACTCTTCGGTGCATATTATTAGCACTGATTATTTTGGAAGAGTTCCTCTTTTGCCCCTATAACGGAAACCTGGAAAGGATGGAATTTATAACAGATCTTCTTCAATATGGGCCGACATGTCATTTTTTCAGCCTGCAAGATCTTCTTCACTAGAAATTTTTATCTTCAATAAGTTGCATCTACCGTGCTCTCCTAACATCTGCTCCGATATGAAGTTTATTTATCACACGGTAAAATGTGTAATTCAATTTCTTCTTCTGCATCTGAGATCTCCTTAAATGTAGGCCTACCTTCTTCTGTCCTTGAAGTCTCCATCGTTCCAACTTTTCAAATGTCCGTTGCATAGAGCTTTAACTCTTCGGTGCATGTTAGTAGCACTGATTATTTTGGAAGAGTTCCTCTTTTGCCCCAATAACGGAAACCTGAAAAGAATGGAATTTATAACAGATCTTCTTCAATATGGGCCTACATGTCATTTCTTCAGTCTGCAAGATCTTCTTTTTATCTTCAATAAGTTGCATCTACTGTGCTCATCTAACATCTGTTCGGATATGAAGTTTATTTATCACACGGTAAAATGTGTAGGTCAATTTCTTCTTCTGCATCTGAGATCTCCTTAAGTGTAGGCCTACCTTCTTCTGTCCTTGAAGTCTCCATCGTTCCAACTTTTCAAGTGTCCGTTGCATAGAGCTTTAACTCTTCGGTGCATGTTAGTAGCACTGATTATTTTGGAAGAGTCCCTCTTTTGCCCCAATAACGGAAACCTGGAAAGAATGGAATTTATAACAGATCTTCTTCAATATGTGCCTACATGTCATTTCTTCAGCCTGCAAGATCTTCTTCACTAGAAATTTTATCTTCAATAATTTGCATCTACCGTGCTCATCTAACATCTGCTCCGATATGAAGTTTATTTATCACACGGTAAAATGTGTAGTTCAATTTCTTCTTCTGCATCTGAGATCTCCTTCAATGTAGGCCTACTTTCTTCTGTCCTTGAAGTCTCCATCGTTCCAACTTTTCAAATGTCCGTTGCATAGAGCTTTAACTCTTTGGTGCATGTTAGTAGCACTGATTATTTTGGAAGAGTCCCTCTTTTGCCCCAATAACGGGAACCTGGAAAGAATGGAATTTATAACAGATCTTCTTCAATATGGGCCGACATGTCATTTTTTCAGCCTGCAAGATCTTCTTCACTAGAAATTTTATCTTCAATAAGTTGCATCTACTGTGCTCATCTAACATCTGTTGGGATTTTAAGTTTATTTATCAAGCGGTAAAATGTGTAGGTCAATTTCTTCTTCTGCATCTGAGATCTCCTTCAATGTAGGCCTACCTTCTTCTGTCCTTGAAGTCTCCATCATTCCAACTTTTCAAGTGTCCGTTGCATAGAGCTTTAACTCTTCGGTGCATATTATTAGCACTGATTATTTTGGAAGAGTTCCTCTTTTGCCCCTATAACGGAAACCTGGAAAGGATGGAATTTATAACAGATCTTCTTCAATATGGGCCGACATGTCATTTTTTCAGCCTGCAAGATCTTCTTCACTAGAAATTTTTATCTTCAATAAGTTGCATCTACCGTGCTCTCCTAACATCTGCTCCGATATGAAGTTTATTTATCACACGGTAAAATGTGTAATTCAATTTCTTCTTCTGCATCTGAGATCTCCTTAAATGTAGGCCTACCTTCTTCTGTCCTTGAAGTCTCCATCGTTCCAACTTTTCAATAGTCCGTTGCATAGAGCTTTAACTCTTCGGTGCATGTTAGTAGCACTGATTATTTTGGAAGAGTTCCTCTTTTGCCCCAATAACGGAAACCTGAAAAGAATGGAATTTATAACAGATCTTCTTCAATATGGGCCTACATGTCATTTCTTCAGTCTGCAAGATCTTCTTTTTATCTTCAATAAGTTGCATCTACTGTGCTCATCTAACATCTGTTCGGATATGAAGTTTATTTATCACACGGTAAAATATGTAGATCAATTTCTTCTTCTGCATCTGAGATCTCCTTTAATGTTGGCCTAACTTCTTCTGTCCTTGAAGTCTCCATCATTCCAACTTTTCAAGTGTCCGTTGCATAGAGCTTTAACTCTTCGGTGCATATTATTAGCACTGATTATTTTGGAAGAGTTCCTCTTTTGCCCCTATAACGGAAACCTGGAAAGGATGGAATTTATAACAGATCTTCTTCAATATGGGCCGACATGTCATTTTTTCAGCCTGCAAGATCTTCTTCACTAGAAATTTTTATCTTCAATAAGTTGCATCTACCGTGCTCTCCTAACATCTGCTCCGATATGAAGTTTATTTATCACACGGTAAAATGTGTAATTCAATTTCTTCTTCTGCATCTGAGATCTCCTTAAATGTAGGCCTACCTTCTTCTGTCCTTGAAGTCTCCATCGTTCCAACTTTTCAAATGTCCGTTGCATAGAGCTTTAACTCTTCGGTGCATGTTAGTAGCACTGATTATTTTGGAAGAGTTCCTCTTTTGCCCCAATAACGGAAACCTGAAAAGAATGGAATTTATAACAGATCTTCTTCAATATGGGCCTACATGTCATTTCTTCAGTCTGCAAGATCTTCTTTTTATCTTCAATAAGTTGCATCTACTGTGCTCATCTAACATCTGTTCGGATATGAAGTTTATTTATCACACGGTAAAATGTGTAGGTCAATTTCTTCTTCTGCATCTGAGATCTCCTTAAGTGTAGGCCTACCTTCTTCTGTCCTTGAAGTCTCCATCGTTCCAACTTTTCAAGTGTCCGTTGCATAGAGCTTTAACTCTTCGGTGCATGTTAGTAGCACTGATTATTTTGGAAGAGTCCCTCTTTTGCCCCAATAACGGAAACCTGGAAAGAATGGAATTTATAACAGATCTTCTTCAATATGTGCCTACATGTCATTTCTTCAGCCTGCAAGATCTTCTTCACTAGAAATTTTATCTTCAATAAGTTGCATCTACTGTGCTCATCTAACATCTGCTCCGATATGAAGTTTATTTATCACACGGTAAAATGTGTAGTTCAATTTCTTCTTCTGCATCTGAGATCTCCTTCAATGTAGGCCTTCCTTTTTCTGTCCTTGAAGTCTCCATCGTTCCAACTTTTCAATTGTCCGTTGCATAGAGCTTTAACTCTTCGGTGCATGTTAGTAGCACTGATTATTTTGGAAGAGTCCCTCTTTTGCCCCAATAACGGAAACCTGGAAAGAATGGAATTTATAACATATCTTCTTCAATATGGGCCTACATGTCATTTCTTCAGTCTGCAAGATCTTCTTTTTATCTTCAATAAGTTGCATCTACTGTGCTCATCTAACATCTGTTCGGATATGAAGTTTATTTATCACACGGTAAAATGTGTAGGTCAATTTCTTCTTCTGCATCTGAGATCTCCTTTAGTGTAGGCCTACCTTCTTCTGTCCTTGAAGTCTCCATCATTCCAACTTTTCGAATGTCCGTTGCATAGAGCTTTAACTCTTCGGTGCATGTTAGTAGCACTGATTATTTTGGAAGAGTTCCTCTTTTGCCCCAACAACGGAAACCTGGAAAGGATGGAATTTATTACAGATCTTCTTCAATATGGGCCTACATGTTCTTTTTTTGTAGCCTGCAAGATCTTCTTCACTAGAAATTTTATCTTCAATAAGTTGCATCTACTGTGCTCATCTAACATCTGTTGGGATATGAAGTTTATTTATCACGCCCTAAAATGTGCAGGTCAATTTCTTCTTCTGCATCTGAGATCTCCTTCAATGTTGGCCTAACTTCTTCTGTCCTTGAAGTCTCCATCATTCCAACTTTTCAAGTGTCCGTTGCATAGAGCTCTAACTCTTCGGTGCATGTTAGTAGCACTGATTATTTTGGAAGAGTCCCTCTTTTGCCCCAATAAAGGAAACCTGGAAAGAATGGAATTTATAACAGATCTTCTTCAATATGGGCCTACATGTCATTTCTTCAGCCTGCAAGATCTTCTTCACTAGAAATTTTATCTTCAATATGTGGCATCTACTTTGCTCATCTAACATCTGTTCGGATATGAAGTTTATTTATCACGCCGTAAAATGTGTAGGTCAATTTCTTCTTCTGCATCTGAGATCTCCTTCAATGTTGGCCTAACTTCTTCTGTCCTTGAAGTCTCCATCGTTCCAACTTTTCAAGTGTCCGTTGCATAGAGCTCTAACTCTTCGGTGCATGTTAGTAGCACTGATTATTTTGGAAGAGTCCCTCTTTTGCCCCAATAACGGAAACCTGGAAAGAATGGAATTTATAACAGATCTTCTTCAATATGGGCCTACATGTCATTTCTTCAGCCTGCAAGATCTTCTTTTTATCTTCAATAAGTTACATCTACGTCCTGAACTAACATCTGTTGGGATATGAAGTTTATTTATCACGCGGTAAAATGTGTAGGTCAATTTCTTCTTCTGCATCTGATATCTCCTTCAATGTAGGCCTACCTTCTTCTGTCCTTGAAGTCTCCATCGTTCCAACTTTTCAAGTGTCCGTTGCATAGAGCTTTAAATCTTCGGTGCATGTTAGTAGCACTGATTATTTTGGAAGAGTCCCTCTTTTGCCCCAATAATGGAAACCTGGAAAGAATGGAATTTATAACAGATCTTCTTCAATATGGGCCTACATGTCATTTTTTCAGCCTGCAAGATCTTCTTCACTAGAAATTTTATCTTCAATAAGTTGCATCTACTGTGCTCATCTAACATCTGTTCGGATATGAAGTTTATTTATCACACGGTAAAATGTGTAGGTCAATTTCTTCTTCTGCATCTGAGATCTCCTTAAGTGTAGGCCTACCTTCTTCTGTCCTTGAAGTCTCCATCGTTCCAACTTTTCAAGTGTCCGTTGCATAGAGCTTTAACTCTTCGGTGCATGTTAGTAGCACTGATTATTTTGGAAGAGTCCCTCTTTTGCCCCAATAACGGAAACCTGGAAAGAATGGAATTTATAACAGATCTTCTTCAATATGGGCCGACATGTCATTTTTTCAGCCTGCAAGATCTTCTTCACTAGAAATTTATCTTCAATAAGTTGCATCTACGTCCTCATCTAACATCTGTTCGGATATGAAGTTTATTTATCACGCGGTAAAATGTGTAGGTCAATTTCTTCTTCTGCATCTGAGATCTCCTTCAATGTTGGCCTAACCTCTTCTGTCCTTGAAGTCTCCATCGTTCCAACTTTTTAAAGAGTGGTTCTAAGAATTCGTTGTTAGACCTTATTTGAACTTTTTATTACTTATTATAAATAAATTAAACAAATACTTTTTAGTTTTATTTATCAAAGTTTGAATTGTCCAAGAAAATGCAACTCAAAATGCGGGGCTTTGGCCTTTGTTGTTATTCAATTCAGTAAAAGCGTCCGATATGCAAATGAGGCAGTTGACCTCTGAGTATACGTCACATTTAGAAGACTCTGGCGTGCATGCACTGTTTATGTTGGGCTTGCTGAGCAACCCACACACAGGACGCATGCATGCTCACTCACGATCACATGCTCACACACTCGATCTTCTTTTCTTCTTGACCTGCGTGACAAGATTGCTTCATTTTTTGTCTCCGCGAATTTGTTTTAATTTGGAAGTCCTGAAAGTCGATGTTATGTTACACATGCAGTAGAAAGTGCCTGGTCATCAGTATGCCAGCGTCTTGTGTCGTTGGCGGATGCTCAAGAAATGCTAAGAAAAGTCCCAACGTACATTTTCTGGCATTTCCAAACGCCACCAAGGATCCTGCCACGCGACGATAATGGAAACGTTTTGTAAACAACACAAGATCGGACTTTCAACTGACATCGTCGTCGTTGATATGCACCTCACATTTTGATACTACATGCCAAGACGAATCCACGAAACTTCAAGGTCAATTTGGCCTGAAAATTAAGTTTCGCCTGAAGCCTGGTTCCGTACCAACACTGAAGGCACTGGGGACCGTTTGCGTACTCCGTGAAGGCAACCACGGCCACCGACACGGTCCCTCCTGCCGCCGGCTGTTCTGCTGGCAGTAGCGGGACGACTTTGGCTGGTGGCAACAAACCGTCGCTGAAATCACCACTCACCAAGCGTCGGAAGCGATCAGGATTGGCGTTTGAGAAAAGAGAACGTGCCAGGGTAAGTACATTCATAGACTTAAAAAATTGGTCCGAATTTTTCTCCGTTCATTTGGTGTGATTAATTTTGCAATGAAATAACCCTTTTCGTGATAAAAAAAAAAGAACACTAGTACTACTACTAGGAAGATTGCCTTTTCTTTAGGTTGCAAATGCAGTGCACCATTTTCGTGAAAAAAAACATGACTAGCTTTGCCCATTGTTATTATTTTTTTTTTCAATTACAATACACCCTTTCAATTACAGTGCACCCAACCCAATGAACATTTATTAAATTGCATTGCATCATTTTTTGTGATAAAAAAACACTATTGCTTGTTCCACAGGATGTACCTTGCTGCCCTACATTATAACGAAAACACTGGCAGGGAGCAAGCGAGGAGCACTGGTGGGAGTTTGGCCTACAGCTGCAGCATCAGCTACCCAAGGGCAAAACAGGATACCGGTGGATACACTGTGCGGAAAAGGCTGGTGCAATGCACATACAGTGAGTACACGTATAAACCATGTACATGTACTGTGACAATGTTTAAATTTAAAGGAGCATGGATTTATTGCTGGCAAGATTTCTACACAGCGTAATGGAAGACATTTTCTCATTATACATTTTGTGGGGGGTTACTACATGTACATGTATCTAATTCTTATCAACTTTTGATATGACTAAATGGGCACATTTCAAACTTGTTAAGCTGTCATTTTTATTGGAACTGTGACACAAAATGCATTTTCCTGTATGACCATTAGGTAATGACCAGTGCAGTATCTAAAAAAGCCCTGGAATACACAAGGTCAATCTTTATGTAAACAAATGTTTGTGTTTTTGTCCTTCTAGAATACAACCAGCGCATAATCGACCAAACTCTAAGGCTTTTCGAGGAAGGCAGCAAAGATGCACGTACAAGGTACGGACAGCTGATGAAGAGCCCTGGGCCCCTCACACTAAAACACACAAAGCCGGACAAGGCAGAAGCAGTATTTAGTTTTGTTTCAAGATTTTCAAAATCCGTAGCACCAGTAGGGAGACCGGAAGGAACGCAAGACATGGTAGATGAAGATGAAGCGAGTAAGAATAAAGACAATAAAGTTAAGTCAGCCAAAAAAAAAAGGGGAAAAGGAGTGAACAAAAATAGGACAGATGATGAAAGTGGTCAGGAATCAGCAGTAAAAAGGAGAAGCCGAAAAAGAAAGAAAAGTGGTAGAGGAAGGACATCCCAAACAGAATAGACAAACAAAATTTGCAGATGAGTACATTTCGTTATTTGGTACAGTTTTTGATAAGGGGGTAAAAAAAAACAATGAGCAAGAGAGATGACTTTCAGTAAATATTTTATTTATTTACTTATTTTCTTGTATATGTGTATACCACATGACTTTAAAGAAAGACTTATAAATGCCTATGGGGAGACAAATCAAGACCCCTTTGACTTTGAGCATGTTAATTTTACATCAGTGCTCAATGGATTTGAACTTGAACCACTTTGAAACATTGGCAAAATTTTTGACTTTATATGCACTATGTGTTGTACTGGAATTCAATTGATAATACATGCGAATACATGTACAGCCTACAGTCATTTCTTCAGCCTGCAAGATCTTCTTCACTAGAAAATTTATCTTCAATATGTGGCATCTACTTTGCTCATCTAACATCTGTTCGGATATGAAGTTTATTTATCACGCCGTAAAATGTGTAGGTCAATTTCTTCTTCTGCATCTGAGATCTCCTTCAATGTTGGCCTAACTTCTTCTGTCCTTGAAGTCTCCATCGTTCCAACTTTTCAAGTGTCCGTTGCATAGAGCTCTAACTCTTCGGTGCATGTTAGTAGCACTGATTATTTTGGAAGAGTCCCTCTTTTGCCCCAATAACGGAAACCTGGAAAGAATGGAATTTATAACAGATCTTCTTCAATATGGGCCTACATGTCATTTCTTCAGCCTGCAAGATCTTCTTTTTATCTTCAATAAGTTACATCTACGTCCTGAACTAACATCTGTTGGGATATGAAGTTTATTTATCACGCGGTAAAATGTGTAGGTCAATTTCTTCTTCTGCATCTGATATCTCCTTCAATGTAGGCCTACCTTCTTCTGTCCTTGAACTCTCCATCGTTCCAACTTTTCAAGTGTCCGTTGCATAGAGCTTTAAATCTTCGGTGCATGTTAGTAGCACTGATTATTTTGGAAGAGTCCCTCTTTTGCCCCAATAATGGAAACCTGGAAAGAATGGAATTTATAACAGATCTTCTTCAATATGGGCCTACATGTCATTTTTTCAGCCTGCAAGATCTTCTTCACTAGAAATTTTATCTTCAATAAGTTGCATCTACTGTGCTCATCTAACATCTGTTCGGATATGAAGTTTATTTATCACACGGTAAAAATATGTCGGTCAATGTCTTCTTCTGCATCTGAGATCTCCTTCAATGTAGGCCTATCTTCTTCTGTCCTTGAAGTCTCCATCGTTCCAACTTTTCAAGTGTCCGTTGCACAGAGCTTTAACTCTTCGGTGCATATTATTAGCACTGATTATTTTGGAAGAGTCCCTCTTTTGCCCCAATAACGGAAACCTGGAAAGGATGGAATTTATAACAGATCTTCTTCAATAAGGGCCGACATGTCATTTTTTCAGCCTGCAAGATCTTCTTCACTAGAAATTTTATCTTCAATAATTTGCATCTACCGTGCTCATCTAACATCTGCTCCAATATGAAGTTTATTTATCACACGGTAAAATGTGTAGTTCAATTTCTTCTTCTGCATCTGAGATCTCCTTCAATGTAGGCCTACTTTCTTCTGTCCTTGAAGTCTCCATCGTTCCAACTTTTCAAATGTCCGTTGCATAGAGCTTTAACTCTTTGGTGCATGTTAGTAGCACTGATTATTTTGGAAGAGTCCCTCTTTTGCCCCAATAACGGGAACCTGGAAAGAATGGAATTTATAACAGATCTTCTTCAATATGGGCCGACATGTCATTTTTTCAGCCTGCAAGATCTTCTTCACTAGAAATTTTATCTTCAATAAGTTGCATCTACTGTGCTCATCTAACATCTGTTGGGATTTTAAGTTTATTTATCAAGCGGTAAAATGTGTAGGTCAATTTCTTCTTCTGCATCTGAGATCTCCTTCAATGTAGGCCTACCTTCTTCTGTCCTTGAAGTCTCCATCATTCCAACTTTTCAAGTGTCCGTTGCATAGAGCTTTAACTCTTCGGTGCATATTATTAGCACTGATTATTTTGGAAGAGTTCCTCTTTTGCCCCTATAACGGAAACCTGGAAAGGATGGAATTTATAACAGATCTTCTTCAATATGGGCCGACATGTCATTTTTTCAGCCTGCAAGATCTTCTTCACTAGAAATTTTTATCTTCAATAAGTTGCATCTACCGTGCTCTCCTAACATCTGCTCCGATATGAAGTTTATTTATCACACGGTAAAATGTGTAATTCAATTTCTTCTTCTGCATCTGAGATCTCCTTAAATGTAGGCCTACCTTCTTCTGTCCTTGAAGTCTCCATCGTTCCAACTTTTCAATAGTCCGTTGCATAGAGCTTTAACTCTTCGGTGCATGTTAGTAGCACTGATTATTTTGGAAGAGTTCCTCTTTTGCCCCAATAACGGAAACCTGAAAAGAATGGAATTTATAACAGATCTTCTTCAATATGGGCCTACATGTCATTTCTTCAGTCTGCAAGATCTTCTTTTTATCTTCAATAAGTTGCATCTACTGTGCTCATCTAACATCTGTTCGGATATGAAGTTTATTTATCACACGGTAAAATATGTAGATCAATTTCTTCTTCTGCATCTGAGATCTCCTTTAATGTTGGCCTAACTTCTTCTGTCCTTGAAGTCTCCATCATTCCAACTTTTCAAGTGTCCGTTGCATAGAGCTTTAACTCTTCGGTGCATATTATTAGCACTGATTATTTTGGAAGAGTTCCTCTTTTGCCCCTATAACGGAAACCTGGAAAGGATGGAATTTATAACAGATCTTCTTCAATATGGGCCGACATGTCATTTTTTCAGCCTGCAAGATCTTCTTCACTAGAAATTTTTATCTTCAATAAGTTGCATCTACCGTGCTCTCCTAACATCTGCTCCGATATGAAGTTTATTTATCATACGGTAAAATGTGTAATTCAATTTCTTCTTCTGCATCTGAGATCTCCTTAAATGTAGGCCTACCTTCTTCTGTCCTTGAAGTCTCCATCGTTCCAACTTTTCAAATGTCCGTTGCATAGAGCTTTAACTCTTCGGTGCATGTTAGTAGCACTGATTATTTTGGAAGAGTTCCTCTTTTGCCCCAATAACGGAAACCTGAAAAGAATGGAATTTATAACAGATCTTCTTCAATATGGGCCTACATGTCATTTCTTCAGTCTGCAAGATCTTCTTTTTATCTTCAATAAGTTGCATCTACTGTGCTCATCTAACATCTGTTCGGATATGAAGTTTATTTATCACACGGTAAAATGTGTAGGTCAATTTCTTCTTCTGCATCTGAGATCTCCTTAAGTGTAGGCCTACCTTCTTCTGTCCTTGAAGTCTCCATCGTTCCAACTTTTCAAGTGTCCGTTGCATAGAGCTTTAACTCTTCGGTGCATGTTAGTAGCACTGATTATTTTGGAAGAGTCCCTCTTTTGCCCCAATAACGGAAACCTGGAAAGAATGGAATTTATAACAGATCTTCTTCAATATGTGCCTACATGTCATTTCTTCAGCCTGCAAGATCTTCTTCACTAGAAATTTTATCTTCAATAAGTTGCATCTACTGTGCTCATCTAACATCTGCTCCGATATGAAGTTTATTTATCACACGGTAAAATGTGTAGTTCAATTTCTTCTTCTGCATCTGAGATCTCCTTCAATGTAGGCCTTCCTTTTTCTGTCCTTGAAGTCTCCATCGTTCCAACTTTTCAATTGTCCGTTGCATAGAGCTTTAACTCTTCGGTGCATGTTAGTAGCACTGATTATTTTGGAAGAGTCCCTCTTTTGCCCCAATAACGGAAACCTGGAAAGAATGGAATTTATAACATATCTTCTTCAATATGGGCCTACATGTCATTTCTTCAGTCTGCAAGATCTTCTTTTTATCTTCAATAAGTTGCATCTACTGTGCTCATCTAACATCTGTTCGGATATGAAGTTTATTTATCACACGGTAAAATGTGTAGGTCAATTTCTTCTTCTGCATCTGAGATCTCCTTTAGTGTAGGCCTACCTTCTTCTGTCCTTGAAGTCTCCATCATTCCAACTTTTCAAGTGTCCGTTGCATAGAGCTTTAAATCTTCGGTGCATGTTAGTAGCACTGATTATTTTGGAAGAGTCCCTCTTTTGCCCCAATAACGGAAACCTGGAAAGAATGGAATTTATAACAGATCTTCTTCAAAATGGGCCTACATGTCATTTCTTCAGCCTGCAAGATCTTCTTCACTAGAAATTTTATCTTCAATAAGTTGCATCTACTGTGCTCATCTAACATCTGCTCCTATATGAAGTTTATTTATCACACGGTAAAATGTGTAGTTCAATTTCTTCTTCTGCATCTGAGATCTCCTTCAATGTAGGCCTACCTTTTTCTGTCCTTGAAGTCTCCATCGTTCCAACTTTTCAAATGTCCGTTGCATAGAGCTTTAACTCTTCGGTGCATATTATTAGCACTGATTATTTTGGAAGAGTTCCTCTTTTGCCCCAATAACGGAAACCTGGAAATGATGGAATTTATAACAGATCTTCTTCAATATGGGCCGACATGTCATTTTTTCAGCCTGCAAGATCTTCTTCACTAGAAATTTTATCTTCAATAAGTTGCATCTACTGTGCTCTCCTAACATCTGCTCCGATATGAAGTTTATTTATCACACGGTAAAATGTGTAGTTCAATTTCTTCTTCTGCATCTGAGATCTCCTTAAATGTAGGCCTACCTTCTTCTGTCCTTGAAGTCTCCATCGTTCCAACTTTTCAAATGTCCGTTGCATAGAGCTTTAACTCTTCGGTGCATGTTAGTAGCACTGATTGTTTTGGAAGAGTCCCTCTTTTGCCCCAATAACGGAAACCTGGAAAGAAGGGAATTTATAACAGATCTTCTTCAATATGGGCCTACATGTCATTTCTTCAGCCTGCAAGATCTTCTTTTTATCATCAATATGTTGCATCTACTGTGCTCATCTAACATCTGTTCCAGTGGCGTAACTAGACATTTTCATTTGGGGTGGCAAGTGGGGGAAAAGATTAAATTTGGGGGTGCCAAAGAAGTGCAAGATTATCATTAAATATGTTAACTGATGTATATGGGTCTTTCTATAAAAAAGGGGTCCAAAGTGGGACACAGATGTCAAAATTTCAAAACAACTTTATACAAATCCAGCATACTTATTTTTGTTGCCATACATATGAGGTTTAATAAAACATAAAAATTGTGCACCCAGTTTAGTAAGTTTGCATGTTGTGTGGTAAAAACACCAAAAGCATCAGGTTTCACACGTAACTGGGACACCAAACCTCTTATTCACTAATTTAACAGTAACCCAACACATAATCATGATCTACTTAAAACCAGAGTACTTATTTATAAAGGATATTAATATGGAAAGCTTTAAAAATCCAAGTCATGACAGAATGACAGAATTTAAAGGACTTATATTGCGCAAGACTTCAAACAGATTTCTTAACTCGGTAAAATTAGGAATGCATGCACTCACAACTGTTTATTTTTTTTCAGAAAGCCCTGAAATGTGGTAAAAATTATAACAAATAATGATAATGACATCTACTCAGACAATTAATTGTTAAAAACAACCAATCCACTTTCACAAAGTAACATACTAGACCCATGAATGCAAGGTTTCACACGTAACTGGGACACGGTGTCCCAGTTACGTGTGAAATGTTTAACGTAATGTACTTGTTAATCACCATTTTTTTTACTGCTTTTATGTAGATAGGTATTGTATCATTCACTGCAATACAATCCCATTAAAAATAGACAGAAATTGTCCCCATGGTTATTTCTGGCGAGGGTTATTATACAGAGGTGAAACTTGCAGAGTCCAAAGGTCCATACTAGAAAAGCAATTTCTTCACTAGGCAAACTTTTTCACCAGCACCGTTTCTCTCAATTTTATAATAAGAGTAAATTTCCTAAGCATCAAACTTCATGGCCTTAAACTTTATTGAAAAAAGCTTTAAAAACTGTTTCTTTTTGTACTGATCTGCCATATATTATCAAAATATTTCCAATACCTAAAGAGTTAGTACATACTTGAAATATTTTAAATGCACATTTAAATGATTACAGTGCCGTATTTTGAAGAAAATATGATGTAATTTTTCTTTGAGTTTAGAAGCATAGACTTGAAAAAATCAGTACATAAATTTTGATAAACACCCCTGGCAAAACTGTGTAGGCTGGCAATCAAATGCTGCACCACCTGATGGACGAAGCCGACTTCTACTAAGTGTGAGTACAATGTGTATCATATTGGTAGTCATAGTCTTGTTACATCTTTATGAATACGAATGAATATCCAATCAAAATCTTGTTTAAACAAATTTTTGCAAACATGCAAACCTTTTTTCTCCAACACTTAACATATTCTAAAAACACTTCAGAAATTGTAACCAACAATCAAACAAAAAGTGGACTGTCTCTAAGTTGTAGTGAGATCAGTGACATCACTTTATTTCCATCTCTCCATTTACACGTTTTTTTATTTCCTTTATGTCATCAGAACAAAAGACGTACTGCACAGTCCGACCTCTTATTACAAGGCCTGGAGGTTGGAGCACACACAAAACATCGGTCCTTGGATGGGTGTATATTTGGTCACCTTTGGCTCCATCTGGCCAGAAAAATGTAGAGCCTTCAACTTTTTCCATGAATTTGAGTTGGACAAAGTCGTCAGTCTTCTTTACCACCTGTAAAATAATTAAGTTTGATTTTAAGAACACTGAAGTCCAAGCCAGCGAAATAAATCACATGTTTTTCAAATATTACTTTTTTATCAAATATAGTTAGACAACCAACTAATTGAATTTGTGAAGGCTGTCAATCATCAACTTTATATGAAAAAGCACTACATATCTAGTACTTACAGCAGCAATGTAGATGGTTTGAGGCATTTCCTTCTGTTTTCTGTGGGACAGCACAACAGCTATATAGTCCCCCTCGTTGGCCATTACTCTGTAAAGATTTACCATAAATATGTTAACACTATGAAGAGTGGCTTGATTTTGAAATTTTAAATTATTTGCTCAAAAGCGTAATTAAACTTACTTTCTTGAATTTATTATAAAGTATTCAATAAAAATGCAATAGCAACTAAAATGATTTGTGCCTTAACCTTTTTCCCTTTTCCTGATCATCACCGTCAACCCCTGCTTGTTCGTCGGCATCATCCCCTGCCTGGACATCAACGTCATCCCCTGCCAGGACATCATCGCCGCTGCTTGCCTGGTCATCAGCATTATTCCCTGCCTTGGCATCATCTTCTCCATCTTCCTGATCAGCATGTTTCTTGTTCATCTGTTTTTTTGTAGTACTTGTACCTAAGATATTGAACATAAAAACAGATAATAACTGACCATGTTTGTAAATGCACATTGTTGTAGCTCACCGGTTGTAGAAATCCTTTTTTAATATGCTTATTAACCAACAACTTCATTCTGTGGGTGACAGGCTCATTTTCCATACATGCCTGTTATTCAACATGAATTTCTTAAAAAGATACCACACAAGCGCAAGTGAAAAATAGAAGGAAAACAAATTGGGCATTCAAATTTGCTTGAAGATAAATTTAGTTATCTAGTCTATATAGCGTCATACTCTCCCACCTCTGATCCTTTAAAGTTAATTGTAAGTTTATCATTGTTCTGTTTTGTTTAACAAATTTGCAGATTAAAATAAAGCTACAATCTACTTGTAATATATAACCTGTCTTTTTTCCAAGGTGAACCTCCTTCCAGTTGTTTACGTAGGTTTTGTTGGCGCATATTCCACTACCAAGTTGGCAGGATGCACAGAAGCACGACAAGTTTCTAGTGGCGACGACACCTCCCTTTACTGTTTTGATGCAGTGTAACGACATGGTTCCCTGAACTGTTGCTACTACACGTTTCTCACGCGGACGTTCTATGTTTTTACTTGGTAGGTAGAACACTGTCCGCCGATGATGACAGCACTCCCTCTGGTTGGAAGTTGGTTGCTTGTCAAGGTTTGCTGCACAAAATTCGAACAGCTCCTGGGCATTGCTGATAATAGCTTTGCCTGCTTTAACAGCGGTGGTGGCATTACTTTTTACAACTGCGCTTTCACCGTCGCTGGCACCTTTGCCATGACGAGACCCAGAGTAGCTGTGTTCAATGGATAGACTAAAATCATCAAGAGCGTAGCTTATGTCGGAGATTGGACCTTTTGATTTGTACTGTTGTCCACAGCCATCCGAGAATCTGAACAACTTGCTGAGATTTGGAATTCTAGATTTTAGGTGATTAACGGCCTCTTTGTTGAATGCATTTACAGCATGGTAATCATGTGATAAATCATTGGAAATAAATACAAGTGACTCCGTGATAAGCTCTGTACAGGTAGGTACTTCACATCTGTAATAGGCAACTGTTGGATGGACTGTAGCTGAATTATGAGACCAGTATGCCGATTGTACTTCATCCTGATAGCCACATTTGTAGTTCTCAGCAAAATCCATGATACATAGTGCTGTGTTTTCTGGAAGGTGTGTTTTCAGGTTGGACAGCTGCTTCTCCTGCCATTCTTTATTGAATAGATGTTTTGCGAAGGGTTTAGCCTCTTCTTTGAGCTCTTTTACCAGTTTCTTAATTGTCCCATGTACATTCTGGAGGACTCTCTTCTTGATCATTGTTGGTTTGCTTTTTTTCATGCATTGAGTGGTCACCACTTCCCACTTCTTCCAACTAACCAAGTTGTCTGCCATTGCTGGGTTTTGCACTGCTGCTGCAAAATGTCTATCTAATTTGTCTACCCCACATTCTACGCAACTTCTGTTGATGCATTCTGGTTTGTTGAATTTACCTTCTCTGCTACACAAGGTCTTGTGAGCTAACTCATAGTGGTCCTTGATCATCAAGGTGTGTGACTGTACTGTGTTGAGGTGGAAATTGATTACTTTCAACTTCAGGGTGATGTTTTCGCAGTACTCACATAGGCATCCCCTGTACTTGGCCTGTTTCATGGTCCTCACATGACGTGGTCGATGTTTGTAGAATTTTGCGGCACCAACGCTGATATCAGGATTTGTCTTCTTAAATTCATCAAACAACTTGGCAATTGGCCTATCTAATAGACTTGCTGACTTTCCTGTTTTCTTACTTACGAGCTTCTTATCTGGAAGTTTTGTTGCATGGCTCTCATAGAAATTGTGGATGAGTTTTATGGTTGATTGAGGAAGTCTGGGACGTCCAGTGATACGTTTTCTAGCATTTCTTATCAACTTTCTACTTACACCAAACTTACTGGCTGCTTGCCGCTGTAGTCGATACTTTTTCATAGCTGAGAGAGTGGAAGCTAAGACCTTTCTCTTTGGGGATGTACGCTCCTCAGCTAGTCCTGAAGATACTATTTCAAACACCGCTTTGTGAAACTTACCAACTGTGTGTATCCCAGCTTCTTTAAATGCAGTTTGTTTGCAAGGACTAGCTTTAGATATGAGATCTATGGTTGTGTTGACAAAACTTGCTGGTTGCTTCGGCATCTGTTTCTTCATTCTCTGAAAGCTTTTTTTTCGAGCGCCTTCTGATCTGTGATCTTCTTGAAGTTGAATACCCAGCTCTTTCATCTTGTTTTGAAGTCGATCCTCTTTTTCTTTCAAGCGTCTTTCTTGCTCTTTCAGTACCTTCTTTTTTTCAAGGAGTTCACCTTTTTCCCATTCTAGATGTCTTTGCAGTTTGGTTTCCTCAGCATACCTGCTTCTTCTTTTGCACAATATTTCTTGCTTCCTCTTGGCTGACAACTTTTCCCTCTGCGCCTGCTTTCTTGACCTGTCTTTTTCCCTCTGACCTCTGGTTCTAGGCTTTTGGGGCCTTGGCCCTCTTTTTCTCTCTTCCTTTTGCTTCGCTCTCATTTTTCTCATCCTGGCAGCAGCTGTGGCATTATTCCTTTTTTTTCTTTCAACCAACTTTTCCAATTTTTTTCTTTCTTCATCTGATGTAATTCTCTTACTTTTTAAGTCATGGTCTGCCAAGTACATGTTGACTCTGTCAAGCTTATTTCTTTTTTTATGCTCATTTAGCAATTTTTTGTACCTTTCTGGATCATTTTTCTTAATTTTGTCTCTCCAGTTCTGACACTTTGACTTTTGATTTTCATTTGAGCTTGGTCTTGCAACACTGGTTGGGTTTTCTTCCAATTGACTTGCTGTTTCTCTCCCTCTTGATGTACTTATTTTATTTTTTGCCTTCTTTGCTCCAGATTTTTTTTCTTGTTTCTTTTTTGTGTGTTTTGAGCAGGATTTACTAGCCTCACCTACTTCACTAGGCCTATTCCTACCCTGGCATCTTATCCTCAAGGCAAATGGTAGTGGCATGTTTATACTTGTAAGCCTACAAAAAAGGGAAAAATTAACAACTAACTTAAAATAAAGCCCTAAGATAGTATTAATTAACAAACAAATAAACAAATACGTTTCCTGTAACATCACCAAAAAGGGATAGTATGCCCAGGCAGGTACGTTTTAAATTTTGTTTGTATACATAAAATGCTTATATAAAAACATTTTCCCTCTTAAAATATACGTAGTTGTAAATAAACATGCACTGCTGACCCGTGTACTGCCTCTTGTTTTGTTTTTTGTTTTTGTTTTTTTTTCCCTTGGGGGGGGGGGGGGGGAGTATTCCTAAATGGCCTGAAAAGAGACTGCAGCCTTGTCAATAGAAAATAATAAAAGAATAAAAAGGTAAGTTCTACTTTAAGGAGAAAGAGAGGTTGGGCAAAAAAGAAAGAATAAAAAAAAAAAAAAAAAAAAAAAAAAAAAAAAAAATTCGAAGCTATACATCCAGTGTATATATTTTAAAAATATATAAATAAACAATGAAAAATAATATATATATATATATCCTGTATATATATATATATTATTTTTCATTGCTCATTTATTTATTTTTTTAGGGGTCGGGTGGGCTTATTCACATCCCAGAATACATTGCGACGGCACCCTGACACAGGCAGTATGAAACGGACATGTGAATAGTCTGGTGCGCTGTGGACTGCACACAACCCCAATTGCGCAGCATAAACAAAGGAACCAGACTCAACTACATTTCGTGTCGATGTTACGATGTTGTAAGAGCTCACACAAAACATAGACATTTACAAAGATTTCAGCCACTTGAAAACCAATGAACCTTATCAACACGTTATCATTGGTTAACTCTTGGAAACCCCCGTTATTTCAAGGTTACTTTTGTTGTTAATGAACCCTAAACTATCAAAGGATCGCTGCGATTGATCACACGTCATGAGGACACGAACTTGGCTGGCGTCTCGGTTACGGTGTGAATTGTTGGTCGGATATTGGTACTACTACGGTCAGAAGAATAAAATTACGAAGTCCTCAAAGCCTTTGGACAGTTTTATAACAGTATGAATACAGAGAAGTATGAATTTGCCTGTTAAAAACTGTTGTTGTTTCGAATTTCTTTAAGTTTACTGCATTCAACTTACTGGAGTTCTTAACACCGTAACTGGGACACGAGAAATGTTCGTGTCCACATGTACATTCACCGTGGTGAAAATCTAAGTTTGATGGGCAACTGAGTGAGGGTGAAAGTCGTAAGTTTCATTGTTATTTAGTATAGGCCTTTGTTCAATTTACACACAGCCAGAAAACAGTAACAACCTCACTTATTCTAAGATAGGTCATGAAAAGAATACTTACCCCGTAACATGAAATCACATCGTAACTAGAACAGCAACGATCAATGATCGTCAACCCCCATCATTATCGCAGAAAATGGCGGCCGCTGGTGGGTATAAATTGACCGAAACACATCCGGGGACCATCCCGGGTAGTGTCTCGCGTGAAAGTTTTCTTCACGTGTGTTTGCCACAACGACTTCCGTTGCCACACCGTAACAATTCCGTGGGACACGAAACCATATTAGCGATGCTGGATCGTGAATTAAGAACCTTTTTTACAAATTTTTATTTCGTCTACAGTGTAATTGTTCGACCTTGGAAAACACGGGGATCGCGTGGTATATAATGCATGCATTAAATTTACCAACAGTTATTTATATCTACGGTTAATAGCCAAATTACTATTATAGTTTCTCACGTAACAACCTGGGACTTGAAAAGTTACGGTGTGATGCCTATATTGCCGGTGGGTTGGAGGAAAATGGTCAAAACCAAACTTGCTCCAACACATTTATTTATTGAGAGAACTTCTCCCTCAAGTAATATATTGAATATTTTATTATTTTATACACCAGTTATTTAAGAAATAATACAGACTTCTGCTTAACATAAAATGTCCAACTTTTCTTCAGAAAGCATATGGGTTATAACTTCTTATAATTAGCCTAAATAAATAACCATAAGAAGAAATCGTTGGGGCAAGTTTTTATTTATATTAACTGATCATGGGAAACAATCATATAGGAAAAAAAAACAAACATGGGCCTGTGCAATTTAACATAAATCAACTTGAAAGTCTGAAAATTTTGATTTTCCAATTGGACCCTTAATTTATAGAAAGACCCATATATAATAAGAATATACTTTTCTGTGATTTCATATGGGGGGGCAAAAGGGGGGGCAAGGGTTCTGAGCGGGGGGGCACAGGCCCCCCTGCCCCCCCTCTGGTGACGCCACTGATCTGTTTGGACATGAAGTTTATTTATCACGCGGTAAAATGTGTAGGTCAATTTCTTCTTCTGCATCTGAGATCTCCTTCAATGTAGGCCTACCTTTTTCTGTCCTTGAAGTCTCCATCGTTCCAACTTTTCAAGTGTCCGTTGCATAGAGCTTTAACTCTTCGGTGCATATTATTAGCACTGATCATTTTGGAAGAGTTCCTCTTTTGCCCCAATAACGGAAACCTGGAAAGAATGGAATTTATAACAGATCTTCTTCAATATGGGCCAACATGTCATTTTTTCAGCCTGCAAGATCTTCTTCACTAGAAATTTTATCTTCAATAAGTTGCATCTACTGTGCTCTCCTAACATCTGCTCCGATATGAAGTTTATTTATCACACGGTAAAATGTGTAGTTCAATTTCTTCTTCTGCATCTGAGATCTCCTTCAATGTAGGCCTACCTTTTTTTGTCCTTGAAGTCTCCATCGTTCCAACTTTTCAAGTGTCCGTTGCATAGAGCTTTAACTCTTCGGTGCATATTATTAGCACTGATCATTTTGGAAGAGTTCCTCTTTTGCCCCAATAACGGAAACCTGGAAAGAATGGAATTTATAACAGATCTTCTTCAATATGGGCCTACATGTCATTTCTTCAGCCTGCAAGATCTTCTTCACTAGAAATTTTATCTTCAATAAGTTACATCTACTGTGCTCATCTAACATCTGTTTGAATATGAAGTTTATTTATCACGCGGTAAATTGTGTAGTTCAATTTCTTCTGCATCTGAGATCTCCTTAAATGTAGGCCTACCTTCTTCTGTCCTTGAAGTCTCCATCATTCCAACATATCAAGTGTCCGTTGCATAGAGCTTTAACTCTTCGGTGCATGTTAGTAGCACTGATTATTTTGGAAGAGTCCCTCTTTTGCCCCAATAACGGAAACCTGGAAAGAATGGAATTTATAACAGATCTTCTTCAATATGGGCCTACATGTCATTTCTTCAGCCTGCAAGATCTTCTTCACTAGAAATTTTATCTTCAATAAGTTGCATCTACTGTGCTCATCTAACATCTGTTCGGACATGAAGTTTATTTATCACGCGGTAAAATGTGTAGGTCAATTTCTTCTTCTGCATCTGAGATCTCCTTCAATGTAGGCCTACCTTTTTCTGTCCTTGAAGTCTTCATCGTTCCAACTTTTCAAGTGTCCGTTGCATAGAGCTTTAACTCTTCGGTGCATATTATTAGCACTGATTCTTTTGGAAGAGTTCCTCTTTTGCCCCAATAACGGAAACCTGGAAAGAATGGAATTTATAACAGATCTTCTTCAATATGGGCCTACATGTCATTTCTTCAGCCTGCAAGATCTTCTTCACTAGAAATTTTATCTTCAATAAGTTACTACTACTGTGCTCATCTAACATCTGTTTGAATATGAAGTTTATTTATCACGCGGTAAATTGTGTAGTTCAATTTCTTCTGCATCTGAGATCTCCTTAAATGTAGGCCTACCTTCTTCTGTCCTTGAAGTCTCCATCATTCCAACATATCAAGTGTCCGTTGCATAGAGCTTTAACTCTTCGGTGCATGTTAGTAGCACTGATTATTTTGGAAGAGTCCCTCTTTTGCCCCAATAACGGAAACCTGGAAAGAATGGAATTTATAACAGATCTTCTTCAATATGGGCCTACATGTCATTTCTTCAGCCTGCAAGATCTTCTTCACTAGAAATTTTATCTTCAATAAGTTGCATCTACTGTGCTCATCTAACATCTGTTCGGACATGAAGTTTATTTATCACGCGGTAAAATGTGTAGGTCAATTTCTTCTTCTGCATCTGAGATCTCCTTCAATGTAGGCCTACCTTTTTCTGTCCTTGAAGTCTTCATCGTTCCAACTTTTCAAGTGTCCGTTGCATAGAGCTTTAACTCTTCGGTGCATATTATTAGCACTGATTCTTTTGGAAGAGTCCCTCTTTTGCCCCAATAACGGAAACCTGGAAAGAATGGAATTTATAACAGATCTTCTTCAATATGGGCCTACATGTCATTTCTTCAGCCTGCAAGATCTTCTTTTTATCATCAATAAGTTGCATCTACTGTGCTCATCTAACATCTATTCGGATATGAAGTTTATTTATCACGCGGTAAAATATGTAGGTCAATTTCTTCTTCTGCATCTGAGATCTCCTTCAATGTAGGCCTACCTTCTTCTGTCCTTGAAGTCTCCATCGTTCCAACTTTTCAAATGTCCGTTGCATAGAGCTTTAATTCTTCGGTGCTTATTATTAGCACTGATTGTTTTGGAAGAGTCCCTCTTTTGCCCCAATAACGGAAACCTGGAAAGAATGGAATTTATAACAGATCTTCTTCAATATGGGCCTACATGTCATTTCTTCAGCCTGCAAGATCTTCTTCACTAGAAATTTTATCTTCAATAAGTTGCATCTACTGTGCTCATCTAACATCTGTTCGGACATGAAGTTTATTTATCATGTGGTAAAATGTTTAGGTCAATTTCTTCTTCTGCATCTGAGATCTCCTTCAATGTAGGCCTACCTTCTTCTGTCCTTGAAGTCTCCATCGTTCGAACTTTTCAAGTGTCCGTTGCATAGAGCTTTAACTCTTCGGTGCATGTTAGTAGCACTGATTATTTTGGAAGAGTCACTCTTTTGCCCCAATAACGGAAACCTGGAAAGATTGGAATTTATAACAGATCTTCTTCAATTTAGGCCTACATGTCAATTTTTCAGCCTGCAAGATCTTCTTCACTAGATATTTTATCTTCAATAAGTTGCATCTACTGTGCTCATCTAACATCTGTTCGAATATGAAGTTTATTTATCACGCGGTAAATTGTGTAGTTCAATTTCTTCTGCATCTGAGATCTCCTTAAATGTAGGCCTACCTTCTTCTGTCCTTGAAGTCTCCATCATTCCAACTTTTCAAGTGTCCGTTGCATAGAGCTTTAACTCTTCGGTGCATGTTAGTAGCACTGATTGTTTTGGAAGAGTCCCTCTTTTGCCCCAATAACGGAAACCTGGAAAGAATGGAATTTATAACAGATCTTCTTCAATATGGGCCCACATGTAATTTCTTCAGCCTGCAAGATCTTCTTCACTAGAAATTTTATCTTCAATAAGTTGCATCTACTGTGCTCATCTAACATCTGTTCGAATATGAAGTTTATTTATCACGCGGTAAATTGTGTAGTTCAATTTCTTCTGCATCTGAGATCTCCTTAAATGTAGGCCTACCTTCTTCTGTCCTTGAAGTCTCCATCATTCCAACATATCAAGTGTCCGCTGCATAGAGCTTTAACTCTTCGGTGCATGTTAGTAGCACTGATTATTTTGGAAGAGTCCCTCTTTTGCCCCAATAACGGAAACCTGGAAAGAATGGAATTTATAACAGATCTTCTTCAATATGGGCCTACATGTCATTTCTTCAGCCTGCAAGATCTTCTTCACTAGAAATTTTATCTTCAATAAGTTGCATCTACTGTGCTCATCTAACATCTGTTCGGACATGAAGTTTATTTATCATGTGGTAAAATGTTTAGGTCAATTTCTTCTTCTGCATCTGAGATCTCCTTCAATGTAGGCCTACCTTCTTCTGTCCTTGAAGTCTCCATCGTTCGAACTTTTCAAGTGTCCGTTGCATAGAGCTTTAACTCTTCGGTGCATGTTAGTAGCACTGATTATTTTGGAAGAGTCACTCTTTTGCCCCAATAACGGAAATCTGGAAAGATTGGAATTTATAACAGATCTTCTTCAATTCAGGCCTACATGTCAATTTTTCAGCCTGCAAGATCTTCTTCACTAGATATTTTATCTTCAATAAGTTGCATCTACTGTGCTCATCTAACATCTGTTCGAATATGAAGTTTATTTATCACGCGGTAAATTGTGTAGTTCAATTTCTTCTGCATCTGAGATCTCCTTAAATGTAGGCCTACCTTCTTCTGTCCTTGAAGTCTCCATCATTCCAACTTTTCAAGTGTCCGTTGCATAGAGCTTTAACTCTTCGGTGCATGTTAGTAGCACTGATTGTTTTGGAAGAGTCCCTCTTTTGCCCCAATAACGGAAACCTGGAAAGAATGGAATTTATAACAGATCTTCTTCAATATGGGCCCACATGTAATTTCTTCAGCCTGCAAGATCTTCTTCACTAGAAATTTTATCTTCAATAAGTTGCATCTACTGTGCTCATCTAACATCTGTTCGAATATGAAGTTTATTTATCACGCGGTAAATTGTGTAGTTCAATTTCTTCTGCATCTGAGATCTCCTTAAATGTAGGCCTACCTTCTTCTGTCCTTGAAGTCTCCATCATTCCAACATATCAAGTGTCCGTTGCATAGAGCTTTAACTCTTCGGTGCATGTTAGTAGCACTGATTATTTTGGAAGAGTCCCTCTTTTGCCCCAATAACGGAAACCTGGAAAGAATGGAATTTATAACAGATCTTCTTCAATATGGGCCTACATGTCATTTCTTCAGCCTGCAAGATCTTCTTCACTAGAAATTTTATCTTCAATAAGTTGCATCTACTGTGCTCATCTAACATCTGTTCGGACATGAAGTTTATTTATCACGCGGTAAAATGTGTAGGTCAATTTCTTCTTCTGCATCTGAGATCTCCTTCAATGTAGGCCTACCTTTTTCTGTCCTTGAAGTCTTCATCGTTCCAACTTTTCAAGTGTCCGTTGCATAGAGCTTTAACTCTTCGGTGCATATTATTAGCACTGATTCTTTTGGAAGAGTCCCTCTTTTGCCCCAATAACGGAAACCTGGAAAGAATGGAATTTATAACAGATCTTCTTCAATATGGGCCTACATGTCATTTCTTCAGCCTGCAAGATCTTCTTTTTATCATCAATAAGTTGCATCTACTGTGCTCATCTAACATCTATTCGGATATGAAGTTTATTTATCACGCGGTAAAATATGTAGGTCAATTTCTTCTTCTGCATCTGAGATCTCCTTCAATGTAGGCCTACCTTCTTCTGTCCTTGAAGTCTCCATCGTTCCAACTTTTCAAATGTCCGTTGCATAGAGCTTTAATTCTTCGGTGCTTATTATTAGCACTGATTGTTTTGGAAGAGTCCCTCTTTTGCCCCAATAACGGAAACCTGGAAAGAATGGAATTTATAACAGATCTTCTTCAATATGGGCCTACATGTCATTTCTTCAGCCTGCAAGATCTTCTTCACTAGAAATTTTATCTTCAATAAGTTGCATCTACTGTGCTCATCTAACATCTGTTCGAACATGAAGTTTATTTATCATGTGGTAAAATGTTTAGGTCAATTTCTTCTTCTGCATCTGAGATCTCCTTCAATGTAGGCCTACCTTCTTCTGTCCTTGAAGTCTCCATCGTTCGAACTTTTCAAGTGTCCGTTGCATAGAGCTTTAACTCTTCGGTGCATGTTAGTAGCACTGATTATTTTGGAAGAGTCACTCTTTTGCCCCAATAACGGAAACCTGGAAAGATTGGAATTTATAACAGATCTTCTTCAATTTAGGCCTACATGTCAATTTTTCAGCCTGCAAGATCTTCTTCACTAGATATTTTATCTTCAATAAGTTGCATCTACTGTGCTCATCTAACATCTGTTCGAATATGAAGTTTATTTATCACGCGGTAAATTGTGTAGTTCAATTTCTTCTGCATCTGAGATCTCCTTAAATGTAGGCCTACCTTCTTCTGTCCTTGAAGTCTCCATCATTCCAACTTTTCAAGTGTCCGTTGCATAGAGCTTTAACTCTTCGGTGCATGTTAGTAGCACTGATTGTTTTGGAAGAGTCCCTCTTTTGCCCCAATAACGGAAACCTGGAAAGAATGGAATTTATAACAGATCTTCTTCAATATGGGCCCACATGTAATTTCTTCAGCCTGCAAGATCTTCTTCACTAGAAATTTTATCTTCAATAAGTTGCATCTACTGTGCTCATCTAACATCTGTTCGAATATGAAGTTTATTTATCACGCGGTAAATTGTGTAGTTCAATTTCTTCTGCATCTGAGATCTCTTTAAATGTAGGCCTACCTTCTTCTGTCCTTGAAGTCTCCATCATTCCAACTTTTCAAGTGTCCGTTGCATAGAGCTTTAACTCTTCGGTGCATGTTAGTAGCACTGATTATTTTGGAAGAGTCCCTCTTTTGCCCCAATAACGGAAACCTGGAAAGAATGGAATTTATAACAGATCTTCTTCAATATGGGCCTACATGTCATTTCTTCAGCCTGCAAGATCTTCTTCACTAGAAATTTTATCTTCAATAAGTTGCATCTACTGTGCTCATCTAACATCTGTTCGGACATGAAGTTTATTTATCATGTGGTAAAATGTTTAGGTCAATTTCTTCTTCTGCATCTGAGATCTCCTTCAATGTAGGCCTACCTTCTTCTGTCCTTGAAGTCTCCATCGTTCGAACTTTTCAAGTGTCCGTTGCATAGAGCTTTAACTCTTCGGTGCATGTTAGTAGCACTGATTATTTTGGAAGAGTCACTCTTTTGCCCCAATAACGGAAACCTGGAAAGATTGGAATTTATAACAGATCTTCTTCAATTTAGGCCTACATGTCAATTTTTCAGCCTGCAAGATCTTCTTCACTAGATATTTTATCTTCAATAAGTTGCATCTACTGTGCTCATCTAACATCTGTTCGAATATGAAGTTTATTTATCACGCGGTAAATTGTGTAGTTCAATTTCTTCTGCATCTGAGATCTCCTTAAATGTAGGCCTACCTTCTTCTGTCCTTGAAGTCTCCATCATTCCAACTTTTCAAGTGTCCGTTGCATAGAGCTTTAACTCTTCGGTGCATGTTAGTAGCACTGATTGTTTTGGAAGAGTCCCTCTTTTGCCCCAATAACGGAAACCTGGAAAGAATGGAATTTATAACAGATCTTCTTCAATATGGGCCCACATGTAATTTCTTCAGCCTGCAAGATCTTCTTCACTAGAAATTTTATCTTCAATAAGTTGCATCTACTGTGCTCATCTAACATCTGTTCGAATATGAAGTTTATTTATCACGCGGTAAATTGTGTAGTTCAATTTCTTCTGCATCTGAGATCTCCTTAAATGTAGGCCTACCTTCTTCTGTCCTTGAAGTCTCCATCATTCCAACTTTTCAAGTGTCCGTTGCATAGAGCTTTAACTCTTCGGTGCATGTTAGTAGCACTGATTGTTTTGGAAGAGTCCCTCTTTTGCCCCAATAACGGAAACCTGGAAAGAATGGAATTTATAACAGATCTTCTTCAATATGGGCCCACATGTAATTTCTTCAGCCTGCAAGATCTTCTTCACTAGAAATTTTATCTTCAATAAGTTGCATCTACTGTGCTCATCTAACATCTGTTCGAATATGAAGTTTATTTATCACGCGGTAAATTGTGTAGTTCAATTTCTTCTGCATCTGAGATCTCCTTAAATGTAGGCCTACCTTCTTCTGTCCTTGAAGTCTCCATCATTCCAACTTTTCAAGTGTCCGTTGCATAGAGCTTTAACTCTTCGGTGCATGTTAGTAGCACTGATTATTTTGGAAGAGTCCCTCTTTTGCCCCAATAACGGAAACCTGGAAAGAATGGAATTTATAACAGATCTTCTTCAATATGGGCCTACATGTCATTTCTTCAGCCTGCAAGATCTTCTTCACTAGAAATTTTATCTTCAATAAGTTGCATCTACTGTGCTCATCTAACATCTGTTCGAATATGAAGTTTATTTATCACGCGGTAAATTGTGTAGTTCAATTTCTTCTGCATCTGAGATCTCCTTAAATGTAGGCCTACCTTCTTCTGTCCTTGAAGTCTCCATCATTCCAACTTTTCAAGTGTCCGTTGCATAGAGCTTTAACTCTTCGGTGCATGTTAGTAGCACTGATTATTTTGGAAGAGTCCCTCTTTTGCCCCAATAACGGAAACCTGGAAAGAATGGAATTTATAACAGATCTTCTTCAATATGGGCCTACATGTCATTTCTTCAGCCTGCAAGATCTTCTTCACTAGAAATTTTATCTTCAATAAGTTACATCTACTGTGCTCATCTAACATCTGTTTGAATATGAAGTTTATTTATCACGCGGTAAATTGTGTAGTTCAATTTCTTCTGCATCTGAGATCTCTTTAAATGTAGGCCTACCTTCTTCTGTCCTTGAAGTCTCCATCATTCCAACTTTTCAAGTGTCCGTTGCATAGAGCTTTAACTCTTCGGTGCATGTTAGTAGCACTGATTATTTTGGAAGAGTCCCTCTTTTGCCCCAATAACGGAAACCTGGAAAGAATGGAATTTATAACAGATCTTCTTCAATATGGGCCTACATGTCATTTCTTCAGCCTGCAAGATCTTCTTCACTAGAAATTTTATCTTCAATAAGTTGCATCTACTGTGCTCATCTAACATCTGTTCGGACATGAAGTTTATTTATCATGTGGTAAAATGTTTAGGTCAATTTCTTCTTCTGCATCTGAGATCTCCTTCAATGTAGGCCTACCTTCTTCTGTCCTTGAAGTCTCCATCGTTCGAACTTTTCAAGTGTCCGTTGCATAGAGCTTTAACTCTTCGGTGCATGTTAGTAGCACTGATTATTTTGGAAGAGTCACTCTTTTGCCCCAATAACGGAAACCTGGAAAGTTTGGAATTTATAACAGATCTTCTTCAATTTAGGCCTACATGTCAATTTTTCAGCCTGCAAGATCTTCTTCACTAGATATTTTATCTTCAATAAGTTGCATCTACTGTGCTCATCTAACATCTGTTCGAATATGAAGTTTATTTATCACGCGGTAAATTGTGTAGTTCAATTTCTTCTGCATCTGAGATCTCCTTAAATGTAGGCCTACCTTCTTCTGTCCTTGAAGTCTCCATCATTCCAACTTTTCAAGTGTCCGTTGCATAGAGCTTTAACTCTTCGGTGCATGTTAGTAGCACTGATTGTTTTGGAAGAGTCCCTCTTTTGCCCCAATAACGGAAACCTGGAAAGAATGGAATTTATAACAGATCTTCTTCAATATGGGCCCACATGTAATTTCTTCAGCCTGCAAGATCTTCTTCACTAGAAATTTTATCTTCAATAAGTTGCATCTACTGTGCTCATCTAACATCTGTTCGAATATGAAGTTTATTTATCACGCGGTAAATTGTGTAGTTCAATTTCTTCTGCATCTGAGATCTCCTTAAATGTAGGCCTACCTTCTTCTGTCCTTGAAGTCTCCATCATTCCAACTTTTCAAGTGTCCGTTGCATAGAGCTTTAACTCTTCGGTGCATGTTAGTAGCACTGATTGTTTTGGAAGAGTCCCTCTTTTGCCCCAATAACGGAAACCTGGAAAGAATGGAATTTATAACAGATCTTCTTCAATATGGGCCCACATGTAATTTCTTCAGCCTGCAAGATCTTCTTCACTAGAAATTTTATCTTCAATAAGTTGCATCTACTGTGCTCTCCTAACATCTGCTCCGATATGAAGTTTATTTATCACACGGTAAAATGTGTAGTTCAATTTCTTCTTCTGCATCTGAGATCTCCTTCAATGTAGGCCTACCTTTTTTTGTCCTTGAAGTCTCCATCGTTCCAACTTTTCAAGTGTCCGTTGCATAGAGCTTTAACTCTTAGGTGCATATTATTAGCACTGATCATTTTGGAAGAGTTCCTCTTTTGCCCCAATAACGGAAACCTGGAAAGAATGGAATTTATAACAGATCTTCTTCAATATGGGCCTACATGTCATTTCTTCAGCCTGCAAGATCTTCTTCACTAGAAATTTTATCTTCAATAAGTTACATCTACTGTGCTCATCTAACATCTGTTTGAATATGAAGTTTATTTATCACGCGGTAAATTGTGTAGTTCAATTTCTTCTGCATCTGAGATCTCCTTAAATGTAGGCCTACCTTCTTCTGTCCTTGAAGTCTCCATCATTCCAACATATCAAGTGTCCGTTGCATAGAGCTTTAACTCTTCGGTGCATGTTAGTAGCACTGATTATTTTGGAAGAGTCCCTCTTTTGCCCCAATAACGGAAACCTGGAAAGAATGGAATTTATAACAGATCTTCTTCAATATGGGCCTACATGTCATTTCTTCAGCCTGCAAGATCTTCTTCACTAGAAATTTTATCTTCAATAAGTTGCATCTACTGTGCTCATCTAACATCTGTTCGGACATGAAGTTTATTTATCACGCGGTAAAATGTGTAGGTCAATTTCTTCTTCTGCATCTGAGATCTCCTTCAATGTAGGCCTACCTTTTTCTGTCCTTGAAGTCTTCATCGTTCCAACTTTTCAAGTGTCCGTTGCATAGAGCTTTAACTCTTCGGTGCATATTATTAGCACTGATTCTTTTGGAAGAGTTCCTCTTTTGCCCCAATAACGGAAACCTGGAAAGAATGGAATTTATAACAGATCTTCTTCAATATGGGCCTACATGTCATTTCTTCAGCCTGCAAGATCTTCTTCACTAGAAATTTTATCTTCAATAAGTTACATCTACTGTGCTCATCTAACATCTGTTTGAATATGAAGTTTATTTATCACGCGGTAAATTGTGTAGTTCAATTTCTTCTGCATCTGAGATCTCCTTAAATGTAGGCCTACCTTCTTCTGTCCTTGAAGTCTCCATCATTCCAACATATCAAGTGTCCGTTGCATAGAGCTTTAACTCTTCGGTGCATGTTAGTAGCACTGATTATTTTGGAAGAGTCCCTCTTTTGCCCCAATAACGGAAACCTGGAAAGAATGGAATTTATAACAGATCTTCTTCAATATGGGCCTACATGTCATTTCTTCAGCCTGCAAGATCTTCTTCACTAGAAATTTTATCTTCAATAAGTTGCATCTACTGTGCTCATCTAACATCTGTTCGGACATGAAGTTTATTTATCACGCGGTAAAATGTGTAGGTCAATTTCTTCTTCTGCATCTGAGATCTCCTTCAATGTAGGCCTACCTTTTTCTGTCCTTGAAGTCTTCATCGTTCCAACTTTTCAAGTGTCCGTTGCATAGAGCTTTAACTCTTCGGTGCATATTATTAGCACTGATTCTTTTGGAAGAGTCCCTCTTTTGCCCCAATAACGGAAACCTGGAAAGAATGGAATTTATAACAGATCTTCTTCAATATGGGCCTACATGTCATTTCTTCAGCCTGCAAGATCTTCTTTTTATCATCAATAAGTTGCATCTACTGTGCTCATCTAACATCTATTCGGATATGAAGTTTATTTATCACGCGGTAAAATATGTAGGTCAATTTCTTCTTCTGCATCTGAGATCTCCTTCAATGTAGGCCTACCTTCTTCTGTCCTTGAAGTCTCCATCGTTCCAACTTTTCAAATGTCCGTTGCATAGAGCTTTAATTCTTCGGTGCTTATTATTAGCACTGATTGTTTTGGAAGAGTCCCTCTTTTGCCCCAATAACGGAAACCTGGAAAGAATGGAATTTATAACAGATCTTCTTCAATATGGGCCTACATGTCATTTCTTCAGCCTGCAAGATCTTCTTCACTAGAAATTTTATCTTCAATAAGTTGCATCTACTGTGCTCATCTAACATCTGTTCGAACATGAAGTTTATTTATCATGTGGTAAAATGTTTAGGTCAATTTCTTCTTCTGCATCTGAGATCTCCTTCAATGTAGGCCTACCTTCTTCTGTCCTTGAAGTCTCCATCGTTCGAACTTTTCAAGTGTCCGTTGCATAGAGCTTTAACTCTTCGGTGCATGTTAGTAGCACTGATTATTTTGGAAGAGTCACTCTTTTGCCCCAATAACGGAAACCTGGAAAGATTGGAATTTATAACAGATCTTCTTCAATTTAGGCCTACATGTCAATTTTTCAGCCTGCAAGATCTTCTTCACTAGATATTTTATCTTCAATAAGTTGCATCTACTGTGCTCATCTAACATCTGTTCGAATATGAAGTTTATTTATCACGCGGTAAATTGTGTAGTTCAATTTCTTCTGCATCTGAGATCTCCTTAAATGTAGGCCTACCTTCTTCTGTCCTTGAAGTCTCCATCATTCCAACTTTTCAAGTGTCCGTTGCATAGAGCTTTAACTCTTCGGTGCATGTTAGTAGCACTGATTGTTTTGGAAGAGTCCCTCTTTTGCCCCAATAACGGAAACCTGGAAAGAATGGAATTTATAACAGATCTTCTTCAATATGGGCCCACATGTAATTTCTTCAGCCTGCAAGATCTTCTTCACTAGAAATTTTATCTTCAATAAGTTGCATCTACTGTGCTCATCTAACATCTGTTCGAATATGAAGTTTATTTATCACGCGGTAAATTGTGTAGTTCAATTTCTTCTGCATCTGAGATCTCTTTAAATGTAGGCCTACCTTCTTCTGTCCTTGAAGTCTCCATCATTCCAACTTTTCAAGTGTCCGTTGCATAGAGCTTTAACTCTTCGGTGCATGTTAGTAGCACTGATTATTTTGGAAGAGTCCCTCTTTTGCCCCAATAACGGAAACCTGGAAAGAATGGAATTTATAACAGATCTTCTTCAATATGGGCCTACATGTCATTTCTTCAGCCTGCAAGATCTTCTTCACTAGAAATTTTATCTTCAATAAGTTGCATCTACTGTGCTCATCTAACATCTGTTCGGACATGAAGTTTATTTATCATGTGGTAAAATGTTTAGGTCAATTTCTTCTTCTGCATCTGAGATCTCCTTCAATGTAGGCCTACCTTCTTCTGTCCTTGAAGTCTCCATCGTTCGAACTTTTCAAGTGTCCGTTGCATAGAGCTTTAACTCTTCGGTGCATGTTAGTAGCACTGATTATTTTGGAAGAGTCACTCTTTTGCCCCAATAACGGAAACCTGGAAAGATTGGAATTTATAACAGATCTTCTTCAATTTAGGCCTACATGTCAATTTTTCAGCCTGCAAGATCTTCTTCACTAGATATTTTATCTTCAATAAGTTGCATCTACTGTGCTCATCTAACATCTGTTCGAATATGAAGTTTATTTATCACGCGGTAAATTGTGTAGTTCAATTTCTTCTGCATCTGAGATCTCCTTAAATGTAGGCCTACCTTCTTCTGTCCTTGAAGTCTCCATCATTCCAACTTTTCAAGTGTCCGTTGCATAGAGCTTTAACTCTTCGGTGCATGTTAGTAGCACTGATTGTTTTGGAAGAGTCCCTCTTTTGCCCCAATAACGGAAACCTGGAAAGAATGGAATTTATAACAGATCTTCTTCAATATGGGCCCACATGTAATTTCTTCAGCCTGCAAGATCTTCTTCACTAGAAATTTTATCTTCAATAAGTTGCATCTACTGTGCTCATCTAACATCTGTTCGAATATGAAGTTTATTTATCACGCGGTAAATTGTGTAGTTCAATTTCTTCTGCATCTGAGATCTCCTTAAATGTAGGCCTACCTTCTTCTGTCCTTGAAGTCTCCATCATTCCAACATATCAAGTGTCCGTTGCATAGAGCTTTAACTCTTCGGTGCATGTTAGTAGCACTGATTATTTTGGAAGAGTCCCTCTTTTGCCCCAATAACGGAAACCTGGAAAGAATGGAATTTATAACAGATCTTCTTCAATATGGGCCTACATGTCATTTCTTCAGCCTGCAAGATCTTCTTCACTAGAAATTTTATCTTCAATAAGTTGCATCTACTGTGCTCATCTAACATCTGTTCGGACATGAAGTTTATTTATCACGCGGTAAAATGTGTAGGTCAATTTCTTCTTCTGCATCTGAGATCTCCTTCAATGTAGGCCTACCTTTTTCTGTCCTTGAAGTCTTCATCGTTCCAACTTTTCAAGTGTCCGTTGCATAGAGCTTTAACTCTTCGGTGCATATTATTAGCACTGATTCTTTTGGAAGAGTCCCTCTTTTGCCCCAATAACGGAAACCTGGAAAGAATGGAATTTATAACAGATCTTCTTCAATATGGGCCTACATGTCATTTCTTCAGCCTGCAAGATCTTCTTTTTATCATCAATAAGTTGCATCTACTGTGCTCATCTAACATCTATTCGGATATGAAGTTTATTTATCACGCGGTAAAATATGTAGGTCAATTTCTTCTTCTGCATCTGAGATCTCCTTCAATGTAGGCCTACCTTCTTCTGTCCTTGAAGTCTCCATCGTTCCAACTTTTCAAATGTCCGTTGCATAGAGCTTTAATTCTTCGGTGCTTATTATTAGCACTGATTGTTTTGGAAGAGTCCCTCTTTTGCCCCAATAACGGAAACCTGGAAAGAATGGAATTTATAACAGATCTTCTTCAATATGGGCCTACATGTCATTTCTTCAGCCTGCAAGATCTTCTTCACTAGAAATTTTATCTTCAATAAGTTGCATCTACTGTGCTCATCTAACATCTGTTCGAACATGAAGTTTATTTATCATGTGGTAAAATGTTTAGGTCAATTTCTTCTTCTGCATCTGAGATCTCCTTCAATGTAGGCCTACCTTCTTCTGTCCTTGAAGTCTCCATCGTTCGAACTTTTCAAGTGTCCGTTGCATAGAGCTTTAACTCTTCGGTGCATGTTAGTAGCACTGATTATTTTGGAAGAGTCACTCTTTTGCCCCAATAACGGAAACCTGGAAAGATTGGAATTTATAACAGATCTTCTTCAATTTAGGCCTACATGTCAATTTTTCAGCCTGCAAGATCTTCTTCACTAGATATTTTATCTTCAATAAGTTGCATCTACTGTGCTCATCTAACATCTGTTCGAATATGAAGTTTATTTATCACGCGGTAAATTGTGTAGTTCAATTTCTTCTGCATCTGAGATCTCCTTAAATGTAGGCCTACCTTCTTCTGTCCTTGAAGTCTCCATCATTCCAACTTTTCAAGTGTCCGTTGCATAGAGCTTTAACTCTTCGGTGCATGTTAGTAGCACTGATTGTTTTGGAAGAGTCCCTCTTTTGCCCCAATAACGGAAACCTGGAAAGAATGGAATTTATAACAGATCTTCTTCAATATGGGCCCACATGTAATTTCTTCAGCCTGCAAGATCTTCTTCACTAGAAATTTTATCTTCAATAAGTTGCATCTACTGTGCTCATCTAACATCTGTTCGAATATGAAGTTTATTTATCACGCGGTAAATTGTGTAGTTCAATTTCTTCTGCATCTGAGATCTCTTTAAATGTAGGCCTACCTTCTTCTGTCCTTGAAGTCTCCATCATTCCAACTTTTCAAGTGTCCGTTGCATAGAGCTTTAACTCTTCGGTGCATGTTAGTAGCACTGATTATTTTGGAAGAGTCCCTCTTTTGCCCCAATAACGGAAACCTGGAAAGAATGGAATTTATAACAGATCTTCTTCAATATGGGCCTACATGTCATTTCTTCAGCCTGCAAGATCTTCTTCACTAGAAATTTTATCTTCAATAAGTTGCATCTACTGTGCTCATCTAACATCTGTTCGGACATGAAGTTTATTTATCATGTGGTAAAATGTTTAGGTCAATTTCTTCTTCTGCATCTGAGATCTCCTTCAATGTAGGCCTACCTTCTTCTGTCCTTGAAGTCTCCATCGTTCGAACTTTTCAAGTGTCCGTTGCATAGAGCTTTAACTCTTCGGTGCATGTTAGTAGCACTGATTATTTTGGAAGAGTCACTCTTTTGCCCCAATAACGGAAACCTGGAAAGATTGGAATTTATAACAGATCTTCTTCAATTTAGGCCTACATGTCAATTTTTCAGCCTGCAAGATCTTCTTCACTAGATATTTTATCTTCAATAAGTTGCATCTACTGTGCTCATCTAACATCTGTTCGAATATGAAGTTTATTTATCACGCGGTAAATTGTGTAGTTCAATTTCTTCTGCATCTGAGATCTCCTTAAATGTAGGCCTACCTTCTTCTGTCCTTGAAGTCTCCATCATTCCAACTTTTCAAGTGTCCGTTGCATAGAGCTTTAACTCTTCGGTGCATGTTAGTAGCACTGATTGTTTTGGAAGAGTCCCTCTTTTGCCCCAATAACGGAAACCTGGAAAGAATGGAATTTATAACAGATCTTCTTCAATATGGGCCCACATGTAATTTCTTCAGCCTGCAAGATCTTCTTCACTAGAAATTTTTTCTTCAATAAGTTGCATCTACTGTGCTCATCTAACATCTGTTCGAATATGAAGTTTATTTATCACGCGGTAAATTGTGTAGTTCAATTTCTTCTGCATCTGAGATCTCCTTAAATGTAGGCCTACCTTCTTCTGTCCTTGAAGTCTCCATCATTCCAACTTTTCAAGTGTCCGTTGCATAGAGCTTTAACTCTTCGGTGCATGTTAGTAGCACTGATTGTTTTGGAAGAGTCCCTCTTTTGCCCCAATAACGGAAACCTGGAAAGAATGGAATTTATAACAGATCTTCTTCAATATGGGCCCACATGTAATTTCTTCAGCCTGCAAGATCTTCTTCACTAGAAATTTTATCTTCAATAAGTTGCATCTACTGTGCTCATCTAACATCTGTTCGAATATGAAGTTTATTTATCACGCGGTAAATTGTGTAGTTCAATTTCTTCTGCATCTGAGATCTCCTTAAATGTAGGCCTACCTTCTTCTGTCCTTGAAGTCTCCATCATTCCAACTTTTCAAGTGTCCGTTGCATAGAGCTTTAACTCTTCGGTGCATGTTAGTAGCACTGATTATTTTGGAAGAGTCCCTCTTTTGCCCCAATAACGGAAACCTGGAAAGAATGGAATTTATAACAGATCTTCTTCAATATGGGCCTACATGTCATTTCTTCAGCCTGCAAGATCTTCTTCACTAGAAATTTTATCTTCAATAAGTTGCATCTACTGTGCTCATCTAACATCTGTTCGAATATGAAGTTTATTTATCACGCGGTAAATTGTGTAGTTCAATTTCTTCTGCATCTGAGATCTCCTTAAATGTAGGCCTACCTTCTTCTGTCCTTGAAGTCTCCATCATTCCAACTTTTCAAGTGTCCGTTGCATAGAGCTTTAACTCTTTGGTGCATGTTAGTAGCACTGATTATTTTGGAAGAGTCCCTCTTTTGCCCCAATAACGGAAACCTGGAAAGAATGGAATTTATAACAGATCTTCTTCAATATGGGCCTACATGTCATTTCTTCAGCCTGCAAGATCTTCTTCACTAGAAATTTTATCTTCAATAAGTTACATCTACTGTGCTCATCTAACATCTGTTTGAATATGAAGTTTATTTATCACGCGGTAAATTGTGTAGTTCAATTTCTTCTGCATCTGAGATCTCTTTAAATGTAGGCCTACCTTCTTCTGTCCTTGAAGTCTCCATCATTCCAACTTTTCAAGTGTCCGTTGCATAGAGCTTTAACTCTTCGGTGCATGTTAGTAGCACTGATTATTTTGGAAGAGTCCCTCTTTTGCCCCAATAACGGAAACCTGGAAAGAATGGAATTTATAACAGATCTTCTTCAATATGGGCCTACATGTCATTTCTTCAGCCTGCAAGATCTTCTTCACTAGAAATTTTATCTTCAATAAGTTGCATCTACTGTGCTCATATAACATCTGTTCGGACATGAAGTTTATTTATCATGTGGTAAAATGTTTAGGTCAATTTCTTCTTCTGCATCTGAGATCTCCTTCAATGTAGGCCTACCTTCTTCTGTCCTTGAAGTCTCCATCGTTCGAACTTTTCAAGTGTCCGTTGCATAGAGCTTTAACTCTTCGGTGCATGTTAGTAGCACTGATTATTTTGGAAGAGTCACTCTTTTGCCCCAATAACGGAAACCTGGAAAGTTTGGAATTTATAACAGATCTTCTTCAATTTAGGCCTACATGTCAATTTTTCAGCCTGCAAGATCTTCTTCACTAGATATTTTATCTTCAATAAGTTGCATCTACTGTGCTCATCTAACATCTGTTCGGACATGAAGTTTATTTATCACGCGGTAAATTGTGTAGTTCAATTTCTTCTGCATCTGAGATCTCCTTAAATGTAGGCCTACCTTCTTCTGTCCTTGAAGTCTCCATCATTCCAACTTTTCAAGTGTCCGTTGCATAGAGCTTTAACTCTTCGGTGCATGTTAGTAGCACTGATTGTTTTGGAAGAGTCCCTCTTTTGCCCCAATAACGGAAACCTGGAAAGAATGGAATTTATAACAGATCTTCTTCAATATGGGCCCACATGTAATTTCTTCAGCCTGCAAGATCTTCTTCACTAGAAATTTTATCTTCAATAAGTTGCATCTACTGTGCTCATCTAACATCTGTTCGGACATGAAGTTTATTTATCACGCGGTAAATTGTGTAGTTCAATTTCTTCTGCATCTGAGATCTCCTTAAATGTAGGCCTACCTTCTTCTGTCCTTGAAGTCTCCATCATTCCAACTTTTCAAGTGTCCGTTGCATAGAGCTTTAACTCTTCGGTGCATGTTAGTAGCACTGATTGTTTTGGAAGAGTCCCTCTTTTGCCCCAATAACGGAAACCTGGAAAGAATGGAATTTATAACAGATCTTCTTCAATATGGGCCCACATGTAATTTCTTCAGCCTGCAAGATCTTCTTCACTAGAAATTTTATCTTCAATAAGTTGCATCTACTGTGCTCTCCTAACATCTGCTCCGATATGAAGTTTATTTATCACACGGTAAAATGTGTAGTTCAATTTCTTCTTCTGCATCTGAGATCTCCTTCAATGTAGGCCTACCTTTTTTTGTCCTTGAAGTCTCCATCGTTCCAACTTTTCAAGTGTCCGTTGCATAGAGCTTTAACTCTTCGGTGCATATTATTAGCACTGATCATTTTGGAAGAGTTCCTCTTTTGCCCCAATAACGGAAACCTGGAAAGAATGGAATTTATAACAGATCTTCTTCAATATGGGCCTACATGTCATTTCTTCAGCCTGCAAGATCTTCTTCACTAGAAATTTTATCTTCAATAAGTTACATCTACTGTGCTCATCTAACATCTGTTTGAATATGAAGTTTATTTATCACGCGGTAAAATGTGTAGTTCAATTTCTTCTTCTGCATCTGAGATCTCCTTAAATGTAGGCCTACCTTCTTCTGTCCTTGAAGTCTCCATCATTCCAACATATCAAGTGTCCGTTGCATAGAGCTTTAACTCTTCGGTGCATGTTAGTAGCACTGATTATTTTGGAAGAGTCCCTCTTTTGCCCCAATAACGGAAACCTGGAAAGAATGGAATTTATAACAGATCTTCTTCAATATGGGCCTACATGTCATTTCTTCAGCCTGCAAGATCTTCTTCACTAGAAATTTTATCTTCAATAAGTTGCATCTACTGTGCTCATCTAACATCTGTTCGGACATGAAGTTTATTTATCACGCGGTAAAATGTGTAGGTCAATTTCTTCTTCTGCATCTGAGATCTCCTTCAATGTAGGCCTACCTTTTTCTGTCCTTGAAGTCTTCATCGTTCCAACTTTTCAAGTGTCCGTTGCATAGAGCTTTAACTCTTCGGTGCATATTATTAGCACTGATTCTTTTGGAAGAGTTCCTCTTTTGCCCCAATAACGGAAACCTGGAAAGAATGGAATTTATAACAGATCTTCTTCAATATGGGCCTACATGTCATTTCTTCAGCCTGCAAGATCTTCTTCACTAGAAATTTTATCTTCAATAAGTTACATCTACTGTGCTCATCTAACATCTGTTTGAATATGAAGTTTATTTATCACGCGGTAAATTGTGTAGTTCAATTTCTTCTGCATCTGAGATCTCCTTAAATGTAGGCCTACCTTCTTCTGTCCTTGAAGTCTCCATCATTCCAACATATCAAGTGTCCGTTGCATAGAGCTTTAACTCTTCGGTGCATGTTAGTAGCACTGATTATTTTGGAAGAGTCCCTCTTTTGCCCCAATAACGGAAACCTGGAAAGAATGGAATTAATAACAGATCTTCTTCAATATGGGCCTACATGTCATTTCTTCAGCCTGCAAGATCTTCTTCACTAGAAATTTTATCTTCAATAAGTTGCATCTACTGTGCTCATCTAACATCTGTTCGGACATGAAGTTTATTTATCACGCGGTAAAATGTGTAGGTCAATTTCTTCTTCTGCATCTGAGATCTCCTTCAATGTAGGCCTACCTTTTTCTGTCCTTGAAGTCTTCATCGTTCCAACTTTTCAAGTGTCCGTTGCATAGAGCTTTAACTCTTCGGTGCATATTATTAGCACTGATTCTTTTGGAAGAGTCCCTCTTTTGCCCCAATAACGGAAACCTGGAAAGAATGGAATTTATAACAGATCTTCTTCAATATGGGCCTACATGTCATTTCTTCAGCCTGCAAGATCTTCTTTTTATCATCAATAAGTTGCATCTACTGTGCTCATCTAACATCTATTCGGATATGAAGTTTATTTATCACGCGGTAAAATATGTAGGTCAATTTCTTCTTCTGCATCTGAGATCTTCTTCAATGTAGGCCTACCTTCTTCTGTCCTTGAAGTCTCCATCGTTCCAACTTTTCAAATGTCCGTTGCATAGAGCTTTAATTCTTCGGTGCTTATTATTAGCACTGATTGTTTTGGAAGAGTCCCTCTTTTGCCCCAATAACGGAAACCTGGAAAGAATGGAATTTATAACAGATCTTCTTCAATATGGGCCTACATGTCATTTCTTCAGCCTGCAAGATCTTCTTCACTAGAAATTTTATCTTCAATAAGTTGCATCTACTGTGCTCATCTAACATCTGTTCGAACATGAAGTTTATTTATCATGTGGTAAAATGTTTAGGTCAATTTCTTCTTCTGCATCTGAGATCTCCTTCAATGTAGGCCTACCTTCTTCTGTCCTTGAAGTCTCCATCGTTCGAACTTTTCAAGTGTCCGTTGCATAGAGCTTTAACTCTTCGGTGCATGTTAGTAGCACTGATTATTTTGGAAGAGTCACTCTTTTGCCCCAATAACGGAAACCTGGAAAGATTGGAATTTATAACAGATCTTCTTCAATTTAGGCCTACATGTCAATTTTTCAGCCTGCAAGATCTTCTTCACTAGATATTTTATCTTCAATAAGTTGCATCTACTGTGCTCATCTAACATCTGTTCGAATATGAAGTTTATTTATCACGCGGTAAATTGTGTAGTTCAATTTCTTCTGCATCTGAGATCTCCTTAAATGTAGGCCTACCTTCTTCTGTCCTTGAAGTCTCCATCATTCCAACTTTTCAAGTGTCCGTTGCATAGAGCTTTAACTCTTCGGTGCATGTTAGTAGCACTGATTGTTTTGGAAGAGTCCCTCTTTTGCCCCAATAACGGAAACCTGGAAAGAATGGAATTTATAACAGATCTTCTTCAATATGGGCCCACATGTAATTTCTTCAGCCTGCAAGATCTTCTTCACTAGAAATTTTATCTTCAATAAGTTGCATCTACTGTGCTCATCTAACATCTGTTCGAATATGAAGTTTATTTATCACGCGGTAAATTGTGTAGTTCAATTTCTTCTGTATCTGAGATCTCTTTAAATGTAGGCCTACCTTCTTCTGTCCTTGAAGTCTCCATCATTCCAACTTTTCAAGTGTCCGTTGCATAGAGCTTTAACTCTTCGGTGCATGTTAGTAGCACTGATTATTTTGGAAGAGTCCCTCTTTTGCCCCAATAACGGAAACCTGGAAAGAATGGAATTTATAACAGATCTTCTTCAATATGGGCCTACATGTCATTTCTTCAGCCTGCAAGATCTTCTTCACTAGAAATTTTATCTTCAATAAGTTGCATCTACTGTGCTCATCTAACATCTGTTCGGACATGAAGTTTATTTATCATGTGGTAAAATGTTTAGGTCAATTTCTTCTTCTGCATCTGAGATCTCCTTCAATGTAGGCCTACCTTCTTCTGTCCTTGAAGTCTCCATCGTTCGAACTTTTCAAGTGTCCGTTGCATAGAGCTTTAACTCTTCGGTGCATGTTAGTAGCACTGATTATTTTGGAAGAGTCACTCTTTTGCCCCAATAACGGAAACCTGGAAAGATTGGAATTTATAACAGATCTTCTTCAATTTAGGCCTACATGTCAATTTTTCAGCCTGCAAGATCTTCTTCACTAGATATTTTATCTTCAATAAGTTGCATCTACTGTGCTCATCTAACATCTGTTCGAATATGAAGTTTATTTATCACGCGGTAAATTGTGTAGTTCAATTTCTTCTGCATCTGAGATCTCCTTAAATGTAGGCCTACCTTCTTCTGTCCTTGAAGTCTCCATCATTCCAACTTTTCAAGTGTCCGTTGCATAGAGCTTTAACTCTTCGGTGCATGTTAGTAGCACTGATTGTTTTGGAAGAGTCCCTCTTTTGCCCCAATAACGGAAACCTGGAAAGAATGGAATTTATAACAGATCTTCTTCAATATGGGCCCACATGTAATTTCTTCAGCCTGCAAGATCTTCTTCACTAGAAATTTTATCTTCAATAAGTTGCATCTACTGTGCTCATCTAACATCTGTTCGAATATGAAGTTTATTTATCACGCGGTAAATTGTGTAGTTCAATTTCTTCTGCATCTGAGATCTCCTTAAATGTAGGCCTACCTTCTTCTGTCCTTGAAGTCTCCATCATTCCAACATATCAAGTGTCCGTTGCATAGAGCTTTAACTCTTCGGTGCATGTTAGTAGCACTGATTATTTTGGAAGAGTCCCTCTTTTGCCCCAATAACGGAAACCTGGAAAGAATGGAATTTATAACAGATCTTCTTCAATATGGGCCTACATGTCATTTCTTCAGCCTGCAAGATCTTCTTCACTAGAAATTTTATCTTCAATAAGTTGCATCTACTGTGCTCATCTAACATCTGTTCGGACATGAAGTTTATTTATCACGCGGTAATATGTGTAGGTCAATTTCTTCTTCTGCATCTGAGATCTCCTTCAATGTAGGCCTACCTTTTTCTGTCCTTGAAGTCTTCATCGTTCCAACTTTTCAAGTGTCCGTTGCATAGAGCTTTAACTCTTCGGTGCATATTATTAGCACTGATTCTTTTGGAAGAGTCCCTCTTTTGCCCCAATAACGGAAACCTGGAAAGAATGGAATTTATAACAGATCTTCTTCAATATGGGCCTACATGTCATTTCTTCAGCCTGCAAGATCTTCTTTTTATCATCAATAAGTTGCATCTACTGTGCTCATCTAACATCTATTTGGATATGAAGTTTATTTATCACGCGGTAAAATATGTAGGTCAATTTCTTCTTCTGCATCTGAGATCTCCTTCAATGTAGGCCTACCTTCTTCTGTCCTTGAAGTCTCCATCGTTCCAACTTTTCAAATGTCCGTTGCATAGAGCTTTAATTCTTCGGTGCTTATTATTAGCACTGATTGTTTTGGAAGAGTCCCTCTTTTGCCCCAATAACGGAAACCTGGAAAGAATGGAATTTATAACAGATCTTCTTCAATATGGGCCTACATGTCATTTCTTCAGCCTGCAAGATCTTCTTCACTAGAAATTTTATCTTCAATAAGTTGCATCTACTGTGCTCATCTAACATCTGTTCGAACATGAAGTTTATTTATCATGTGGTAAAATGTTTAGGTCAATTTCTTCTTCTGCATCTGAGATCTCCTTCAATGTAGGCCTACCTTCTTCTGTCCTTGAAGTCTCCATCGTTCGAACTTTTCAAGTGTCCGTTGCATAGAGCTTTAACTCTTCGGTGCATGTTAGTAGCACTGATTATTTTGGAAGAGTCACTCTTTTGCCCCAATAACGGAAACCTGGAAAGATTGGAATTTATAACAGATCTTCTTCAATTTAGGCCTACATGTCAATTTTTCAGCCTGCAAGATCTTCTTCACTAGATATTTTATCTTCAATAAGTTGCATCTACTGTGCTCATCTAACATCTGTTCGAATATGAAGTTTATTTATCACGCGGTAAATTGTGTAGTTCAATTTCTTCTGCATCTGAGATCTCCTTAAATGTAGGCCTACCTTCTTCTGTCCTTGAAGTCTCCATCATTCCAACTTTTCAAGTGTCCGTTGCATAGAGCTTTAACTCTTCGGTGCATGTTAGTAGCACTGATTGTTTTGGAAGAGTCCCTCTTTTGCCCCAATAACGGAAACCTGGAAAGAATGGAATTTATAACAGATCTTCTTCAATATGGGCCCACATGTAATTTCTTCAGCCTGCAAGATCTTCTTCACTAGAAATTTTATCTTCAATAAGTTGCATCTACTGTGCTCATCTAACATCTGTTCGAATATGAAGTTTATTTATCACGCGGTAAATTGTGTAGTTCAATTTCTTCTGCATCTGAGATCTCTTTAAATGTAGGCCTACCTTCTTCTGTCCTTGAAGTCTCCATCATTCCAACTTTTCAAGTGTCCGTTGCATAGAGCTTTAACTCTTCGGTGCATGTTAGTAGCACTGATTATTTTGGAAGAGTCCCTCTTTTGCCCCAATAACGGAAACCTGGAAAGAATGGAATTTATAACAGATCTTCTTCAATATGGGCCTACATGTCATTTCTTCAGCCTGCAAGATCTTCTTCACTAGAAATTTTATCTTCAATAAGTTGCATCTACTGTGCTCATCTAACATCTGTTCGGACATGAAGTTTATTTATCATGTGGTAAAATGTTTAGGTCAATTTCTTCTTCTGCATCTGAGATCTCCTTCAATGTAGGCCTACCTTCTTCTGTCCTTGAAGTCTCCATCGTTCGAACTTTTCAAGTGTCCGTTGCATAGAGCTTTAACTCTTCGGTGCATGTTAGTAGCACTGATTATTTTGGAAGAGTCACTCTTTTGCCCCAATAACGGAAACCTGGAAAGATTGGAATTTATAACAGATCTTCTTCAATTTAGGCCTACATGTCAATTTTTCAGCCTGCAAGATCTTCTTCACTAGATATTTTATCTTCAATAAGTTGCATCTACTGTGCTCATCTAACATCTGTTCGAATATGAAGTTTATTTATCACGCGGTAAATTGTGTAGTTCAATTTCTTCTGCATCTGAGATCTCCTTAAATGTAGGCCTACCTTCTTCTGTCCTTGAAGTCTCCATCATTCCAACTTTTCAAGTGTCCGTTGCATAGAGCTTTAACTCTTCGGTGCATGTTAGTAGCACTGATTGTTTTGGAAGAGTCCCTCTTTTGCCCCAATAACGGAAACCTGGAAAGAATGGAATTTATAACAGATCTTCTTCAATATGGGCCCACATGTAATTTCTTCAGCCTGCAAGATCTTCTTCACTAGAAATTTTATCTTCAATAAGTTGCATCTACTGTGCTCATCTAACATCTGTTCGAATATGAAGTTTATTTATCACGCGGTAAATTGTGTAGTTCAATTTCTTCTGCATCTGAGATCTCCTTAAATGTAGGCCTACCTTCTTCTGTCCTTGAAGTCTCCATCATTCCAACTTTTCAAGTGTCCGTTGCATAGAGCTTTAACTCTTCGGTGCATGTTAGTAGCACTGATTGTTTTGGAAGAGTCCCTCTTTTGCCCCAATAACGGAAACCTGGAAAGAATGGAATTTATAACAGATCTTCTTCAATATGGGCCCACATGTAATTTCTTCAGCCTGCAAGATCTTCTTCACTAGAAATTTTATCTTCAATAAGTTGCATCTACTGTGCTCATCTAACATCTGTTCGAATATGAAGTTTATTTATCATGTGGTAAAATGTTTAGGTCAATTTCTTCTTCTGCATCTGAGATCTCCTTCAATGTAGGCCTACCTTCTTCTGTCCTTGAAGTCTCCATCGTTCGAACTTTTCAAGTGTCCGTTGCATAGAGCTTTAACTCTTCGGTGCATGTTAGTAGCACTGATTATTTTGGAAGAGTCACTCTTTTGCCCCAATAACGGAAACCTGGAAAGATTGGAATTTATAACAGATCTTCTTCAATTTAGGCCTACATGTCAATTTTTCAGCCTGCAAGATCTTCTTCACTAGATATTTTATCTTCAATAAGTTGCATCTACTGTGCTCATCTAACATCTGTTCGAATATGAAGTTTATTTATCACGCGGTAAATTGTGTAGTTCAATTTCTTCTGCATCTGAGATCTCCTTAAATGTAGGCCTACCTTCTTCTGTCCTTGAAGTCTCCATCATTCCAACTTTTCAAGTGTCCGTTGCATAGAGCTTTAACTCTTCGGTGCATGTTAGTAGCACTGATTGTTTTGGAAGAGTCCCTCTTTTGCCCCAATAACGGAAACCTGGAAAGAATGGAATTTATAACAGATCTTCTTCAATATGGGCCCACATGTAATTTCTTCAGCCTGCAAGATCTTCTTCACTAGAAATTTTATCTTCAATAAGTTGCATCTACTGTGCTCATCTAACATCTGTTCGAATATGAAGTTTATTTATCACGCGGTAAATTGTGTAGTTCAATTTCTTCTGCATCTGAGATCTCTTTAAATGTAGGCCTACCTTCTTCTGTCCTTGAAGTCTCCATCATTCCAACTTTTCAAGTGTCCGTTGCATAGAGCTTTAACTCTTCGGTGCATGTTAGTAGCACTGATTATTTTGGAAGAGTCCCTCTTTTGCCCCAATAACGGAAACCTGGAAAGAATGGAATTTATAACAGATCTTCTTCAATATGGGCCTACATGTCATTTCTTCAGCCTGCAAGATCTTCTTCACTAGAAATTTTATCTTCAATAAGTTGCATCTACTGTGCTCATCTAACATCTGTTCGGACATGAAGTTTATTTATCATGTGGTAAAATGTTTAGGTCAATTTCTTCTTCTGCATCTGAGATCTCCTTCAATGTAGGCCTACCTTCTTCTGTCCTTGAAGTCTCCATCGTTCGAACTTTTCAAGTGTCCGTTGCATAGAGCTTTAACTCTTCGGTGCATGTTAGTAGCACTGATTATTTTGGAAGAGTCACTCTTTTGCCCCAATAACGGAAACCTGGAAAGATTGGAATTTATAACAGATCTTCTTCAATTTAGGCCTACATGTCAATTTTTCAGCCTGCAAGATCTTCTTCACTAGATATTTTATCTTCAATAAGTTGCATCTACTGTGCTCATCTAACATCTGTTCGAATATGAAGTTTATTTATCACGCGGTAAATTGTGTAGTTCAATTTCTTCTGCATCTGAGATCTCCTTAAATGTAGGCCTACCTTCTTCTGTCCTTGAAGTCTCCATCATTCCAACTTTTCAAGTGTCCGTTGCATAGAGCTTTAACTCTTCGGTGCATGTTAGTAGCACTGATTGTTTTGGAAGAGTCCCTCTTTTGCCCCAATAACGGAAACCTGGAAAGAATGGAATTTATAACAGATCTTCTTCAATATGGGCCCACATGTAATTTCTTCAGCCTGCAAGATCTTCTTCACTAGAAATTTTATCTTCAATAAGTTGCATCTACTGTGCTCATCTAACATCTGTTCGAATATGAAGTTTATTTATCACGCGGTAAATTGTGTAGTTCAATTTCTTCTGCATCTGAGATCTCCTTAAATGTAGGCCTACCTTCTTCTGTCCTTGAAGTCTCCATCATTCCAACTTTTCAAGTGTCCGTTGCATAGAGCTTTAACTCTTCGGTGCATGTTAGTAGCACTGATTGTTTTGGAAGAGTCCCTCTTTTGCCCCAATAACGGAAACCTGGAAAGAATGGAATTTATAACAGATCTTCTTCAATATGGGCCCACATGTAATTTCTTCAGCCTGCAAGATCTTCTTCACTAGAAATTTTATCTTCAATAAGTTGCATCTACTGTGCTCATCTAACATCTGTTCGAATATGAAGTTTATTTATCACGCGGTAAATTGTGTAGTTCAATTTCTTCTGCATCTGAGATCTCCTTAAATGTAGGCCTACCTTCTTCTGTCCTTGAAGTCTCCATCATTCCAACTTTTCAAGTGTCCGTTGCATAGAGCTTTAACTCTTCGGTGCATGTTAGTAGCACTGATTATTTTGGAAGAGTCCCTCTTTTGCCCCAATAACGGAAACCTGGAAAGAATGGAATTTATAACAGATCTTCTTCAATATGGGCCTACATGTCATTTCTTCAGCCTGCAAGATCTTCTTCACTAGAAATTTTATCTTCAATAAGTTACATCTACTGTGCTCATCTAACATCTGTTCGAATATGAAGTTTATTTATCACGCGGTAAATTGTGTAGTTCAATTTCTTCTGCATCTGAGATCTCCTTAAATGTAGGCCTACCTTCTTCTGTCCTTGAAGTCTCCATCATTCCAACTTTTCAAGTGTCCGTTGCATAGAGCTTTAACTCTTCGGTGCATGTTAGTAGCACTGATTATTTTGGAAGAGTCCCTCTTTTGCCCCAATAACGGAAACCTGGAAAGAATGGAATTTATAACAGATCTTCTTCAATATGGGCCTACATGTCATTTCTTCAGCCTGCAAGATCTTCTTCACTAGAAATTTTATCTTCAATAAGTTACATCTACTGTGCTCATCTAACATCTGTTTGAATATGAAGTTTATTTATCACGCGGTAAATTGTGTAGTTCAATTTCTTCTGCATCTGAGATCTCCTTAAATGTAGGCCTACCTTCTTCTGTCCTTGAAGTCTCCATCATTCCAACATATCAAGTGTCCGTTGCATAGAGCTTTAACTCTTCGGTGCATGTTAGTAGCACTGATTATTTTGGAAGAGTCCCTCTTTTGCCCCAATAACGGAAACCTGGAAAGAATGGAATTTATAACAGATCTTCTTCAATATGGGCCTACATGTCATTTCTTCAGCCTGCAAGATCTTCTTCACTAGAAATTTTATCTTCAATAAGTTGCATCTACTGTGCTCATCTAACATCTGTTCGGACATGAAGTTTATTTATCACGCGGTAAAATGTGTAGGTCAATTTCTTCTTCTGCATCTGAGATCTCCTTCAATGTAGGCCTACCTTTTTCTGTCCTTGAAGTCTTCATCGTTCCAACTTTTCAAGTGTCCGTTGCATAGAGCTTTAACTCTTCGGTGCATATTATTAGCACTGATTCTTTTGGAAGAGTTCCTCTTTTGCCCCAATAACGGAAACCTGGAAAGAATGGAATTTATAACAGATCTTCTTCAATATGGGCCTACATGTCATTCCTTCAGCCTGCAAGATCTTCTTCACTAGAAATTTTATCTTCAATAAGTTACATCTACTGTGCTCATCTAACATCTGTTTGAATATGAAGTTTATTTATCACGCGGTAAATTGTGTAGTTCAATTTCTTCTGCATCTGAGATCTCCTTAAATGTAGGCCTACCTTCTTCTGTCCTTGAAGTCTCCATCATTCCAACTTTTCAAGTGTCCGTTGCATAGAGCTTTAACTCTTCGGTGCATGTTAGTAGCACTGATTGTTTTGGAAGAGTCCCTCTTTTGCCCCAATAACGGAAACCTGGAAAGAATGGAATTTATAACAGATCTTCTTCAATATGGGCCCACATGTAATTTCTTCAGCCTGCAAGATCTTCTTCACTAGAAATTTTATCTTCAATAAGTTGCATCTACTGTGCTCATCTAACATCTGTTCGAATATGAAGTTTATTTATCACGCGGTAAATTGTGTAGTTCAATTTCTTCTGCATCTGAGATCTCCTTAAATGTAGGCCTACCTTCTTCTGTCCTTGAAGTCTCCATCATTCCAACTTTTCAAGTGTCCGTTGCATAGAGCTTTAACTCTTCGGTGCATGTTAGTAGCACTGATTGTTTTGGAAGAGTCCCTCTTTTGCCCCAATAACGGAAACCTGGAAAGAATGGAATTTATAACAGATCTTCTTCAATATGGGCCCACATGTAATTTCTTCAGCCTGCAAGATCTTCTTCACTAGAAATTTTATCTTCAATAAGTTGCATCTACTGTGCTCATCTCACATCTGTTCGAATATGAAGTTTATTTATCACGCGGTAAATTGTGTAGTTCAATTTCTTCTGCATCTGAGATCTCCTTAAATGTAGGCCTACCTTCTTCTGTCCTTGAAGTCTCCATCATTCCAACTTTTCAAGTGTCCGTTGCATAGAGCTTTAACTCTTCGGTGCATGTTAGTAGCACTGATTATTTTGGAAGAGTCCCTCTTTTGCCCCAATAACGGAAACCTGGAAAGAATGGAATTTATAACAGATCTTCTTCAATATGGGCCTACATGTCATTTCTTCAGCCTGCAAGATCTTCTTCACTAGAAATTTTATCTTCAATAAGTTGCATCTACCTTGCTCATCTAACATCTGCTCCGATATGAAGTTTATTTATCACACGGTAAAATGTGTAGTTCAATTTCTTCTTCTGCATCTGAGATCTCCTCCAATGTAGGCCTACCTTCTTCTCTCCTTGAAGTCTCCATCATTCCAACTTTTCAAGTGACCGTTGCATAGAGCTTTAACTCTTTGGTGCATATTATTAGCACTGATTATTTTTGAAGAGTTCCTCTTTTGCCCCAATAACGGAAACCTGGAAAGGATGGATTTTATAACAGATCTTCTTCATTAGGGGCCTACATGTCATTTCTTCAGCCTGCAAGATCTTCTTCACTAGAAATTTTATCTTCAATAAGTTGCATCTACTGTGCTCATCTAACATCTGTTCGAATATGAAGTTTATTTATCACGCTGTAAATTGTGTAGTTCAATTTCTTCTTCTGCATCTGAGATCTCCTTAAATGTAGGCCTACCTTCTTCTGTCCTTGAAGTCTCCATCATTCCAACTTTTCAAGTGTCCGTTGCATAGAGCTTTAACTCTTCGGTGCATGTTAGTAGCACTGATTATTTTGGAAGAGTCCCTCTTTTGCCCCAATAACGGAAACCTGGAAAGAATGGAATTTATAACAGATCTTCTTCAATATGGGCCTACATGTCATTTCTTCAGCCTGCAAGATCTTCTTTTTATCATCAATAAGTTGCATCTACTGTGCTCATCTAACATCTATTCGGATATGAAGTTTATTCATCACGCAGTAAAATGTGTAGGTCAATTTCTTCTTCTGCATCTGAGATCTCCTTCAATGTAGGCCTACCTTCTTCTGTCCTTGAAGTCTCCATCGTTCCAACTTTTCAAGTGTCTGTTGCATAGAGCTTTAACTCTTCGGTGCATGTTAGTAGCACTGATTTTTTTGGAAGAGTCACTCTTTTGCCCCAATAACGGAAACCTGGAAAGAATGGAATTTATAACAGATCTTCTTCAATATGGGCCTACATGTCAATTTTTCAGCCTGCAAGATCTTCTTCACTAGAAATTTTATCTTCAATAAGTTGCATCTACCGTGCTCATCTAACATCTGCTCCGATATGAAGTTTATTTATCACACGGTAAAATGTGTAGTTCAATTTCTTCTTCTGCATCTGAGATCTCCTTCAATGTAGGCCTATCTTCTTCTGTCTTTGAAGTCTCCATCGTTCCAACTTTTCAAGTGTCCCTTGCATAGAGCTTTAAATCTTCGGTGCATGTTAGTAGCACTGATTATTTTGGATTCGAGTCCCTCTTTTGCCCCAATAACGGAAACCTGGAAAGAATGGAATTTATAACAGATCTTCTACAATATGGGCCTACATGTCATTTCTTCAGCCTGCAAGATCTTCTTCACTAGAAATTTTATCTTCAATAAGTTGCATCTACGTCCTCAACTAACATCTGTTGGGATATGAAGTTTATTTATCACGCGGTAAAATGTGTAGGTCAATTTCTTCTTCTGCATCTGAGATCTCCTTCAATGTATGCCTACCTTCTTCTGTCCTTGAAGTCTCCATCGTTCCAACTTTTCAAGTGTCCGTTGCATAGAGCTTTAAATCTTCGGTGCATGTTAGTAGCACTGATTATTTTGGAAGAGTCCCTCTTTTGCCCCAATAACGGAAACCTGGAAAGAATGGAATTTATAACAGATCTTCTTCAATATGGGCCTACATGTCATTTCTTCAGACTGCAAGATCTTCTTTTTATCTTCAATAATTTGCATCTACTGTGCTCATCTAACATCTGTTCGGATATGAAGTTTATTTATCACACGGTAAAATATGTAGATCAATTTCTTCTTCTGCATCTGAGATCTCCTTTAATGTTGGCCTAACTTCTTCTGTCCTTGAAGTCTCCATCGTTCCAACTTTTCAAGTGTCCGTTGCATAGAGCTTTAATTCTTCGGTGCATATTATTAGCACTGATTATTTTGGAAGAGTTCCTCTTTTGCCCCAATAACGGAAACCTGGAAAGAATGGAATTTATAACAGATCTTCTTCAATATGGGCCTACTTGTCAGTTCTTCAGCCTTTGAGATCTCCTTCACTAGAAAATTTCTCTCCAATAAGTTGCATTTACTGTGTTCATCGAACATCTGCTCCGATATGAAGTTTATTTATCACATGGTAAAATGTGTAGGTCAATTTCTTCTTCTGCATCTGAGATCTCCTGAAATGTAGGCCTACCTTCTTCTGTCCTTGAAGTCTCCACTGTTACAACTTTTCAAGTGTCCGTTGCATAGAGCTTTTACTCTTCGGTGCATATTATTAGCACTGATTATTTTAGAAGAGTTCCTCTTTTGCCCCAATAACGGAAACCTGGAAAGGATGGAATTTATTACAGATCTTCTTCAATATGGACCTACATGTCATTTCTTCAAACTTTGAGATCTCCTTCATTTGCATATTTGTCTTCAATAAGTTGCATGTACTGTGCTCATCTAACATCTGCTCCAAAATAAAGTTTATTTATCACATGTTAAAATTTGTAGGTCAATTTCTTCTTCTGCATCTGAGATCTCCTTCAATGTAAGCCCATCTTCTTCTGTCCTTGAAGTCTCCACTGTTCCAACTTTTCAAGTGTCCGTTGCATAGAGCTTTAACTCTTTGGTGCATATTAGTAGCACTGATTATTTTGGAAGAGTTCCTCTTTTTCCCCAATAACGGAAACTTGGAAAGGACGGAATTTATACAAGATCTTCTTCAATATGGGCCTACATGTCATTTCTTCAGCCTGCAAGATCTTCTTCACTAGAAAATTTCTCTTCAATAAGTTGCATCTACTGTGCTCATCGAACATCTGCTCCTACATGAAGTTTATTTATCACACGGTAAAATGTGTAGGTCATCTTATTCTTCTGCATCTGAGATTTCCTTCAATGTAGGCCTATCTTCTTCTCTCTTTGAAGTCTTTATCGTGTCAAATTTTCAAGTGTCCGTTTCATAGAGGTTTAACTCTTCGGTGCATATTAGTAGCCCTTATTATTTTGAAAAAGTTCCTCTTTTGCCCCAATAACGGAAACCTGGAAAGAATGGAATTATAACAGATCTTTTTCAATATGGGCCTACTTGTCATTTTTTTAGCCATTGAGATCTCCTTCATTTGCATGTTTGTCTTCAAGAAGTTGCATCTACTGTGCTCATCTAACATCTGCTCCTATATGAAGTTTATTTATCACACGGTAAAATGTGTAGGTCAAATTCTTATTTTGCATCTGAGATCTCCTTCATTGTAGGCCTATCTTCTTCTGTCCCTAAAGTCTCCATCGTTCCAACTTTTCAAGTGTCCGTTGTATAGAGCTTTAACTCTTTGGTGTGTATTCGTAGCACTGATTTGTTAATTTTAAAAAGTTTGTGTTTTGCTACAAAAATAAAAGTCTGGAAAGGATGTAATTTAAAATAGTTTTACTTTATTATTGGCTTACATGTAACTTCTTCAACCCGTGAGATCTCTTTCAATGGACTATTTTTATCTCTTATAAGTGCCTTCGAAAACCTGCTTCAATATCAAGTGTATTTTAGTACATGGCCATTCTTAGAGTTACTCATTTCCCCAATAGCAGAAACTTGGAAAGCATGAAATTTAAAGCCGATCTTTTTCATTATGGGTGTACACATAACTTCTTCAACCTGAGAGATCTCCTTTATTTGAATGTTTCTAAGGGTCAATGTCTACTTCAGCATCTAAGATCACAACCTAGCAGCACACTGTTTATATCACTAGTAAAAAAATTTATTAAAAGAAGCAAGCATGTAGGTCTATGTAAAGACAATTATTTCACATGGAGAAAAACTTTTTGTTGGACAGCTGTGATTGTTTACAAAAAACACTTTAAAAACAGAACACGTTTGAAATAGTTTTGAGAAGGATTTACTTAAAAGAACAATTTTGTTACATTGGTGTAAAAGACCCTTCAAATTTGCTCAATTTTGTGACCTTTCCGATAACATAAGACATTCGTGAAGAAGGTCAGAGGAAATAACTAGTTTTGGGCGATGGCCATGGAAAGATCTTTTCAGGAGAAATGTCTCGGTTTCAACATGAAAACAAACAATTTGTGTCTTGACATTAATACAGAATACTCTCAGAACAAAATATTATCTTAGATGAAGTTTGTCTTTGAAGGAATGCATCTTCAATCAAACTTTAATGCATTTATGAATTTCTTTCAGGCATTTTTCTTTCAAGTCACCCCCATCCACTCTCCCACCCCCACCCTTGAAATAAAGTTCAGTTGATTGATGTGTGCTGTCTGATTTATTATTCTAACCCATAATGTGACATTGTGTTTTATGCTTGTGTATCAAAATTTTCAATTATTATTTTTTTCCTCACTTAATTCACCATTTCAGGAAATGTTAATGCCTTTGTATTTTGTATTTGTTTTTTTATGTTGTAAATCAGGTAAAGTCTCACCTGTGCTAACAGTGAAATAAATTATTGGTGCTCTTGCTGTTGTGCAGAAAATTAATTTTATCAACAGAATTGAAATTGTACTTTTCCAATAGCCTAGACTTTATCTACGCAGGAAATAAACTGTCCATAGTAAAAACCAAAAAGTGCCTTTGTATAGTACACCTGTTGGATCAAAATGTAAAAGTTGTCGATCATACCGTATAGTTTGATCTGTTTTGACAGTGAAATGCTGATTTGAGGAAAATGTTTACTTGTAGAGTCTGGCCCTCTAAATTAAAAGGACGAGTATTCACCAAAATATAACTAAAATCTAAATCCATATGATGACGTCTTAAATAGTGATCTCCTGCACTTGCACACAGTTCAGTCACTTAACTAAGGGTGAAAGGTCAATATGAGTCTGGCTGGCTACCCACACAAGTTCACAATACTCGTTTCAACTAGCCATCAAAATGACAATATAATTATTATGTATTCTCTTACAAATAGACATTTTTAAAGACGAGCAATACTCAAAGAGAGTTCTGGGACATTTATCCCTCCCAAATAAATAGTATTTGGAGCTGACCATAGAGAGAAATACTTATCGAGAATAATGTGCTCTCTTGCTCAAGGAAAAGAGTCCAAAGGTCGAAGACAAAAAACTTGTTATTGTAAATATGCTATTTAAAAGTTTCAGAAATATTGAAGGTGCATTTGGTCTCCCAACATACTTTAAAAAATAAGTAAAATGTGTAGACAGTATAAAGCTCCACCTATATGCTGGCAGTGAAAGTTTGATAAAAGGGCTTCCCTGGTAGGAAGTATTGCAATAGAAAAAATGTGTGATATTAGAACAAAATTAAGATCTTGTAAACCAGGTAAAGTCCCACCTGTATCGACAATGAAATGTTGATTTAAAGGGCTTACACAGAGTACAGGTTAATTGCAAAAGTAGGAAACACCAAATTTGTAGGGAAAAGAAGGTTGAAATTTGAAAAAAGTTTAGTATTTGTAAATCAGGTAAAGTCCCATCTGTATCGACAATGAAATGTTGATTTAAAGGGCTTCTGTGTACAGGTTAATTGCAAAAATAGGAAACACCAAATTTGTAGGGAAAAGAAGGTTGAAATTTAAAATTTTTTAGTCTTTGTAAATCAGGTAAAGTCCCACCTGTGTTGACAATGGAATGTTGATTTAAAGGGGTTCTGTGTACAGGTTAATTGCAAAAATAGGAAACACCAAATTTGTAGGGAAAAGAAGGTTGAAATTTGAAAATTGTTAGTCTTTGTAAATTAAGGTAAAGTCCCACCTGTGTTGACAATGAAATGTTGATTTAAAGGGCTTCTGTGTACAGGTTAATTGCAAAAATAGGAAACACCAAATTTGTAGGGAAAAGAAGGTTGAAATTTTAAAATTTTTAGTATTTGTAAATCAGGTAAAGTCCCACCTGTGTTGACAATAAAATGTTGATTTAAAGGGCTTCTGTGTACATGTTAATTGCAAAAATAGGAAACACCAAATTTGTAGGGAAAAGAAGGTTGAAATTTGAAAATGTTTAGTTTTTGTAAATCAGGTAAAGTCCCACCTGTGTTGACAATGAAATGTTGATTTAAAGGGCTTCTGTGTACAGGTTAATTGCAAAAATAGGAAACACCAAATTTGTAAGGAAAAGAAGGTCGAAATTTGAATTTTTTTTTAGTATTTGTAAATCAGGTAAAGTCCCACCTGTGTTGACAATGAAATGTTGATTTAAAGGGCTTCTGTGTAGGTGTTATTTAAAAGTAGAAAATATCTGCTTGTCTGGCAAATACTATTGATTACTTTTTGTAATAGGTTTTTTTTCTGAAGTTGTGTTATTAACTTTTGTAAAATTGTCAACTTGTGTTGACAATGCAAGGTTGATTATAGGGCGTCTGTGTAAATTGTGCTTAATAAGCAGGGCCTCTCTTGTTGGAAGTATCTTGTTTTGCAGTAGAAGTTAGTTAGTTAGTAGATATTAGTAATATTGAAACAAAATGCACTTGTAAATCAGGTAAATTCCCAACTGCATCAACAATGAAATGTTGATTTCAAGGGCTCACAGTCAAGTGCAAAAGTTAAGAGTATTACATTTCTGTAACTAAAATGAATTACAATAAGGGAAAATTTATAATTTGTAAACCAGGTAAATTCTCACCTGTATCAACGATAAAATGTTGATTAAAGGGATCCTGATGTGTATCAGTTAAATGAAAAAGTGTGAAACATGCAGTTTATAGGGAGAAGTAATAATTGGAGTTACATACAACCAGGTAAAGTCCCATCTGTGTTGACAGTGAAATGTTAACTAAATGGCTTCTGTTGAAGTGTTGTTTAAAATCTTTTAAATATCCACTTGATGATTACTTTTTAAACTAAATGTAACATTTTAGATAGTTCCCCTCTCTATCAACAATGAAATGTTGATTGTATGAGGCTGTTTATGTACTGGTTGTGGTAAAAGATGGAATTGCTATCAAATTTCCAGGGAAAAAGAAATTTGATCAAACTGGACATTTGTAAATCAGGTAAAGTCCCATCTGTGTTGACAATAAAATGCTGACTAAACGACGTTGGTTAAGTGCTGTTTAAAATCTTTAAAATATCCACTTGATGATTACTTTTGAAACTAAATGTAAAATTTTAGATAGTTCCCCTCTCTATCAACAATGAAATGTTGATTGTATGAAGCTGTTATGTACAGGCTGTAGTAACAGATGGAAATGTTATTCAATTTCCAGGGGAAAAGAAGATTGAAATTGGATCAAATTTGAACATTTTAAAATCACGTGATGTCCCGCCTGTGTTGACAATAAAATGCTGACTAAAGGGCATCTGTGTATTAGCTGTTTAAAGTTCAAAATATTCCCTTGATTACTTTGGGAACTAAATATAAAATGTTTAAATCAAGGGTTGTAAATTTTAGATTTGTGAGTCAGGTAAAGTTCCGCCGGTGTTGACAGTAAAATGTTTGCTGAAGGGCTTCTGTGTATAGATTGATGTTAAAGTAGGAGGTTAAGTAAAAATCCTTTAAAATGGGAGGATTAAAATGTGTAAATCAGGTAAAGTCCTGCCTGTATCAACAATGAAATGTTGGTTTAAAGGCTGGTAAAAGACAGAATAGTTATCCAATTTCCAGGGGAAAAGGAAGATTGAAATTGGAACAAGTTGGAAAATAATTATTTGTAAATCAGGTTAATTCCCACCTGTTTTTAAAATAAAATGTTGATGAAAGGGCCTCTGTGTAATTGATATTAGCTGTAGAAAGAAAAGTTTATTATTATTATTGGTTTTTTTTTATTTGCCATAATAGTACATCACAAAATACAAGACAATATAGGGGCCTACTCGAGATGGGCGAGGGACAGCAAAAGCAAATATATACTCTTATCTGTATATCTGCTGCCCCACATCTGGGGTACACAAAGGTATAAATAAAGATGAACATTATTATACACAAAGCAATAATAAAAACAGATAATTATACAAATCTTCATTAATGTTGAGATTTGTGAATCAGGAAAAGTCGCACCTGTGTTGACAGTAAAATGTTGATTAAAGGGCTTCTGTGCAGTTACTTGTAAAAAGTAGGATTTAAAAAAATGTTTATGAACAGCATAGGCCTAATGGTTTCTATAGTAAATGTAGAATTAGTATGAAATTAAGCAAGAATTAGAATATTTTATAGCAGTAAGCATTCTGTGAAGGATTGTGTTTGTACACCTGTGTATAGATTGAGCCAAGCTGATGTAGTTGCATCCTACAGGTAAAACCAAGGCTTGAGAGTTAAGTGTTCGGATAGAAATAACTTAACAGGTTTAGGGAGACCAAATTCTGTCTGTCCTACTAGACAGTTTACTCACTGAAGGTGCTTTAGTGACTACTCAAATTATCATGGTATAGTGAGGTAAGGTTGAAAAGCCACTAACATTGACCTAGGTCATCAGTTTTCTTTTTTAACAGAGTCCTGGATTCTTCCACTACACTGAATGTGTCTTCAGGACTTTATTGGAGGTAAGATTGGACACTAACATCTGACCTGATGAGGGTTGGTCGGTTCCTCTCTTTACAGATTATTCACTTGGATGCAAGATACTTCACTATCGTTTGGATATCGGTAAGATGTAAGATAAGCTAAGATACTAACATTTGGCCTGGTCGGACTTGGTCAACTCTTTTTTCTTCAACAGATTCATCTTCGTGATGCAAGACACTTCACTACTTCTGAACATCATAGATGGTATATAAGCTATAAAAAAGTACTAACACTTGGCCTCAGGAGGCTTGGTCTATTCTTTTCTTCCTTAACAGATTCATCTCTTGGATGCAAGGTATTTCAGCATCTTGTGGACTTTTTGGGTGGTAAGATGGGCAAAAAAAGTACTAACATTTTGCCTGTGAGGCTTGGTCAAACCTTCTCTCTCACTTCAGGTTTATCTATTGGATGCAGAACACTTTTGTTATCTTCTGGACATCACACTGGAGGTAAGAAGTAAGATAAGGTTCTAACATCTGGCCTGCTGAGACTTGGCCAACCGTTTTTTCTTCAACAGATTAACCTCACTGGTGCAAGACACTTCATGGTTTTCTGGAGTTCATCTTAGGTGAGACATACATGCAAGGTAACATTTGGTGTTAAAATCTGTCGTGATAAGTGCTAATGCCTGTTCTGGCAAGGCTAGGTCTTTTTTTCTCCCAAAGCAGAAAGTTCACTGTGCGAGTTGGATTTAGGGATCACAACTTGCCCAGTGAAGATCTCCCACAGAAGATGATGGTGAACGACACTTGACTGATGATGAAGGGAGGTCTTGATGTGGTCTTAATCAACATGGTCTCTTTGAGGAGTGCAGTGGAGGAGGAACTGAGAATCATCCAAGGTGGCCCAAGGCTGAGGGGGGGATGAAGACGGCTAAGTTGAGATCAGTTAGCAGCAAGATGGTGAGTTAAGGTTTATACTTTTATACAAACTTGGACTAATTCTCTTTTTAAATAGATATAAACAAAAATTGAGGTAAAACTGAGAGTTGTGCTAATCATAAGGAATAATTAAATGCTAAATATTTTGTTGTTTTCTAGAGAAAACTTTGTGTTCTGAATAAATTGTCACATGCTCGCTGTAGGGTTGTACACTTTTGATGTGTTATTCCACATATTTTTTTATTGGTCATAAGAACCATCCAAAAGAATCAAAAGGAGAGTAAAACTCATGTTATTGCAAAAATATATCCATAAAAAAGAAGGAAAACTCTTTAATTGCCCTTTCTTGCTGTCACAAATGTATTTTTTTTTACACAGAGTCTCATTGTGCAACAAAATTTAAATGGAGACTTTGCAGCAGAGTAAAGTGTCCATTTAAATTTTGTTGCACAATGAGGCCCTGTGCAAAAGCATACATTTGTGATAGTAATACAGCAAGAAAGGGCAATTAGAGGGTTTTTCCCTTTTTTGGGGGGGGGGGGGGTTAGATATATATTTGCAATAACATGACAATTTTTACTTCCACTGCAATGATTGAATTTACCATTTTTAACACAGGCTTTGGAAGAGGCCCCCCAGGAAGAGCTCCCAGGAAGTGCCCCCCTCCCCGGAAGCGCCCCCAGGAAGTGCCCCCATGAAGTGCCCCCAGGAAGTGCCCCCAGGAAGAGCCCCCAGGAAGTGCCCCCAGGAAGTGCCCTCATCGGGAAGACCCTCGCCCCTTCAATTTGAGTTTCATTAGCAGCAAGATGGTAGGTCAAGATTTCCCTTTTATGGAAATTGACACAAATGGAATATTTAAAAGGATTTCATACCCGATTTAGAATTTTTTTTACATTCTCTAAAGTTGCACATTGGAAGTTTTGTTATTGTAACTGTTTTTTCCCTCAAGAATCTCTGTATTTGCTGTCCAATAATATTTTTCATAATATGCAAGAATTAACAATAATGCTTAAAAATCACTTTGGGATCCTCGCATAAAGAATATTGCATAAAATGTATTTCTGAATCTTAGAAAATATGGATAGATTTATTATAATCAAAAAGTTCTTGGGGAAAATGACAGATACTTTATTCAAATAAATTTATCTCGGGAGGAAATAAAAACATGAACAATTTATAACTAAAACAGTAAGTGGCATTCATGGGTAGGGCATACCTTTTTGGGGGAGGGTTGAGGGGAGGTTTGAACGGCCCCTTAGACCTCACAGTGGGTCCCCTTGCATATGATGTCACAAGCTCAATTAAACAGCACCCACACAAAGAAAGACTTTGGTTGATTTATGTTTTATGTGTCATGGACATGAGTGCATTTCCATTATTTGTCTTCAGCGATGGCTGTGTATGCAAGTGGTCTATGGATCACTATCGTCCAATTTTATGCATTTCATAGTGACATTGTAATGGACAAAAAAACCATAGGCCTAATGAGTGATAGAAAGATTCATAATTTTGTCCCTATTTCTCTTTTCTTTGAACAGAAATGGAGGAATGTGATGAGGTTTTACAAGGAAGTGCACCCCTCCCCCCTCCTCGAAAGATACCAGAGGAGAGCCCCCCACCCCAAGGAAGAGCCCACCTCTCAGGAAGAGTCATTGGCCTTCAAAACATCTAAGATGGCCCAAAGCAGAAGAGAGCTACTAGCTTCCAGTTTGGGTGCCATTAGCAGCAACTTGGTAGGTCAAAGTTTTCACTTTTATCAAATTTGGCGTAATTTATAAACTGGAATGAAAACCCCTAGAACAATTTTAAGATGGTGGTAAATTCCTTTTTGCTACAACTATTCCAGATGAGTGTTTTTGCACAGAACATTGTTTAATATGTGATGAAACATTTGTTGACTGATGCATTTGATTTAAAAGAGAATTTCTAACTCTGGCACAATAAAAAAAAAACAATTTTGTTATTTACTTCTTTTTTTGGAGAGGGGGGGGGGGAGAGGGGGAAACGTCAGGCCACTAACTATTTTTTTGCATATTTTTGAAAGAGTAAAGGTCTTCTCAGAATTATAAGTTTCTGTCAAAAAAATGTTTTGACTGATGAAATAGTGTGTTTTCTTTGTTAAAATTACACACAAACAACATCAGCTTTGGAGCTGGAGGTAGCGATAGCTTTGGGCGTGTAGCAGATGTGTGCATGTGTGATGCGATGAATTACCAATAGGATAATGAGATTTATGTAAAGTTGGTGCAAATACCTAGAGTTTCATTCTGAAGTAAATTCTCTCTTTGAGTCTCTCTTTTAAATGCTGTTTTGCCATGTAAAGCTTTGTAAACACTAATACAGGCACCATTGACTGAGGGGAGTCAAGTCGGTAGCACATGGTGCAAATTAGTTTCCTGTGAAATATCAGTTTCAATCTGAATGCTCACTGTATAAAATGTATACCACTACCAATCCTCCAGGTAAATATTTCTATCTGAAATACAGTCGAAGTCAAGCAAGTAGCCTAGCATTTGAAGAATCTCAAATTCACTCTCGCTTATTTCTATTGCTGCAATCGAAATAAGCATGTAGTGAATGTGCAAAAAATCAATGAAAAATGAATGTCAAGTCACTGATAATTACTAAAACCCATTTTCAATAGTACCACCGTACCCCAGGGGTATCCATTTTGTAATAACAGTTGTGTGCAGCGGTGTAGCCAATTGGGGGCCTGACGGGACACATGCCCCCCCCCCCCCCAAATGTTTTTCCAGTGCCCCCCATGAAATCAATTGCGGTAGTGGTCACAAAAAGAAAAAGAAAAAGAAGAGAGAAAAATGCATGTTTGTATTATACAAATGTTGTGAACGATCGCAATCAGGATCGCTATTGCATCCATAAAATGCCATAAGAGGGCAGTGGACCCCTGCAGTATCCTCCGAAAAATAAAAGCAAGACCCCCCCCCCCCCCACTGACAAACCCATTCCTCCTGGGCCCCCCACTTTAAGCAATGCCCCCTGTGCCCCCCCCCATCAAAAAAGTCCTGGCTACGCCGCTGGTTGTGTGTTTTTAGAAAGTAACAGTTTTTGTTGTTTTGACTAAAAGGTCATTTTATGAAAAATTTATTGAAATTAATTTTTTCTTTCATGTACTTTCCCTTGGCTCTACAGTCACCATTTAGTTTCCAAAATAATTAGAAACTTATAACATAATCAGAATATATTTCATTCTGTCTGACTATACTAGGCAACTATTTAGTGTAACCAAAAAAAAAAGTAAGAGAGATAAACAGACAGTCAGAGCTATTTTTTTTAATGTACATGGACAAATCTTTTTTGTTGTAACAATAACATGCACTCTGTTGTTTTCTGCAGGAGGATTATAAATCTTGGGAGTGAACAATGGTCTTCAGAAGAAACTGCCGGACTCCTACTACAATAAGAACATCCTTAGGAGGCATTCGGACTTTAAACTATTAAATACTTATAACACCCAGGTAGATCCTTGTCATTTAATTGGAGGATTGTTGATCAAGTGTCATTTATTAATCAAACCATTACATGGCCTATGTCACAAACTATGCATTTTTGTACATTCACTGTGCATTTATTTGATATATTGCAAGCTAGTCCGTATCAATATACAAAATAAAAAACGGCCTCTCAGTGGATGACAAAATACACTCTAGTACATTTTGTTTAGTCTTCATAGTTTATCCTCCAATGACATGATCTACCTGGATGTTACTTAAAGCAAATAGCGAATGTTTTGCATTCGTGCAATGGAGAGAATTATTTTAATTCGTTGAAAGATGGAATTGTGCCGTGTTCAATTCATGAAATGGTCTCACCATTGCACTTATAAACATTCATTATTTGTAGGGAAGCTGTGGCGTAGCCAAGGGCCCCCCCCCACAAATTTCCAGTGCCCTCCCCCCCGCTCGAAAAAATTGTGATAGTGCTCACAAAAATAAAAAGAAAAGAAGAGAGAAAAAAGAGGAAATGCATGTTTGTCTAATCAAAATGTAGTGAACGATCACAATCGGGATCACTACCGTAGCCACAAAATTCCATAAGAGGATGGTGGCCCCCTGCAGCGTCCCCTTCCAAAATAAAAAAAGCATGACCTCCCCCCCCCCCCCCGACAAACCCATTCCCTTTGATGGCCCCCCCCCCTAAAGCAATGCCCCCTGTGCCCCCCCCCCACCTAAAAAGTCCTGGCTACGCCACTGTAGGGTAGATATTATTTTGGTGTAGCCATCTTGTTGCCTCCCATTGAAACTAGTGTAACCAAATCGAGGATGGAAGGGCTTTAAGTATATTCATTATTGCTTAATATCCTGCAGAAAAAAAACCCAAAACCAAAACAAAACAAGATTGCTGTGATGAGTAGGTCTGTAGTTTGGGCTGCAAGTAGTCTTTAATTTTTAAGATAAACAAGAATTTGAAAAGTCAGCTGGTTTTAACATTTAGTGACAATCACTTTGAGAAATATATCGTCAGCATTTTCATGAAGAGACACTTGAGCCACTGCAGTCAAACTTTGAAGTTTGGAAAAAAATGCATTGGAATTAAGTTAAACTTTTTTTTTCCCGCAGACTATTTGCCAATTAATTTTAACATTTTATCAACCATGAAAATTGGAAATCTGTTGTTATTTTAATAATTCAAAATTGTATTAATAAGTAATTTACTCATACTGTTAAATACAATTTTCTCTTCAAGAAAGCTACACAAACAATGTCTGTGTGCTGTACATCATGTACAAACCATACGAATGTCTCTTCCTGATGCAAAAAGGCCAATCACTCATTTTTGGCACCTTGTCAGCACTATGAACTTTAATGTAAAAATTGACAAATCAATTGAAAACTCAAAACTGTAACACTCGTGATATTATCCTTGTGCTAAGTAGTGTTACTATGAAACAATGACGTTTTATGACATGAAACTGGTTGAAAATAATTAATGATGACATCCTAAATGTGCAGAAACACCGATTTACCCCCCCCCCAAAAAAAAATGTTTGTGTTTCTAGAAAACTAGATACTTTCCTTCCATAAAAAGTTTTAGATGTAAAGAGTTGTTTGAGGTAGAGAAGTTACAACAAGAAGAGCAGAAATGTTTCCAAACCTTAAAATGGCTTTATTTTTTATGAAAGAGTTAAGTATATTCAGAAAAAGGATTAATGAAAATCAAGAAAAGGTGTCAGGTTTTTTCAACTATTTTCATTATCGATTATTCTACATGTTGTTTCTAGACAAACTGTTACTTTCCTTCCCCAAGGATAAAAGTTCATCAATCACTGCCAAAAATAATCAAAACAGTTCTTGATGTAACAAGGTTTGTTTGAAGAAGATAGAAGTTACAAAAACAACAGCAGAGATGTTCGCAAAACTTAAAATGGCATTCTTTTTCTGAAAGAGTTAGTATGCAAAAGCTGTTCTTGTTTTCAAACGTATGATTATAGTGACTTTTCAGCTGTAAAGGACAAACTAAGGGCGTGTCCAAATTGGCTATATGGCTATGTCTACATCTGGATTATTGCTGCATCATCATGCATTGAGGTATAGGACACTCTAAGTAACACCTTTAGTAACAACTGTAGCCGTAGTTGTAGCCGCTAATTCGATATGGCCCTGTTTATCTCGTCAATACAGCAGGCCTGGAATTACACGGAGGCCTCTGTTGCCTTGGTGTCCATTCAAAAGTTTCCCATTTTTACTTCAAAGACTTTTCCAATGGAAGTGCCCTATGAAAAATAAAAAGGCCTTTGCCCTCTCAAGGATGAAATTCCAGACTGCTGTAGAGATGTCCAAAACTAAGGCAATCAACTTAAATGTCACAAAAAGGTTCCTTTTGCTGAGAAGGAATTCTATTCTGCAAGTGTTGCTGTTCAAAATGTATGGAACAATTTTCCTGTACAATTGAGACCCAAAGTGAGACTCTTGTTTAGTTCCATCATTTCGTTCATTCAATTTAATAAGCAAAAATCTTATGTAAATTCTCCATTATACAAAACCTTATTCATTCAACTGAAAAGTTATTGTGTTGAGTTTAATTGTTGCGACAGTTTGAGAGTATCATCGTTTACTGAATATTTAGGAATCTGGAGAAAGTGCTCAGTCCCTCATGATGCCATCATCTTGGTCATGTTCATTGTATCCAATAACATTAATGAATGCTAATTTTCATTATACAAAAAGGAACCAGACTATTTTCTCCTTCCAGCCTCAGTTTGATTACATTGATTTGAATGGAAGAAAATAAAGATGGCGGCACCAAGAGGTCTTTAGAGGGTTGAAAAGAATATTTTCAGATTCACCCCTGTCCACATGGGTTTTGTATCTGTTCACCTCACTTGGCAAATATAGGACAATCGTTATTAATTTCATGTCATAATCAGATTAAAATATTAGATTTTTATTCTTTTTTTTAATTCAAAATTCACACATGTTTAAGTTAACTATGCAAATATCAAATACACTGTATAAATGTTTTGTTTTATTGAGGTAAAAGATCAAATGCTTTATACTGAGCACAACTCCCTTGTAGTTTTGGGCAAGGCTCGCTCTTGGAATCGTGGTTAGACTAATTTCTAGTCCAGTTTTCCCAATGGCTTTACACTTTTGCATGTTGTACGTGATGCATATTCAGAATTCATAATGACCGTCTGTGATCACCTGTGAAGCTATTTATAGGGAAGTGTGGATCCAAAGCAACCAATGAACATAAGCCTTACTTAAAGGCAAGGTATACTTTTGGTAATTACTCTACAAGTTAATGACCGTTAAAACTTACTTGGTATAAAGGAGCACTGAAGAGCTGCTGATAGTATAAAACTTTGTGAGAAATGACTCTCTTTGAAGTAGTGTAGTTTTAGAGAAAGGGGTAATTTTCTCCTAAAAAATGTGAATAAGAGAAAGGCTTGAGGCATGAAGCTTTTCTCAGGCATCTGAAAGCATACAATTCTGTGCACCAAGGGTGTTTTTTCTTTCATTATTCTTTCTTACGACTTTGATGGCCAATTGCGCCCAAATTTTCACAGGTTTATTACTTTATGCAGATGTTGGGATATACCAAAAGTGTATCCTGCGTTTAAGTGTTTGTTTTGGATTGGTTAACAAGGTTGACCAATAAGGAATGGTCTTTCAAATGATGAGGGGCTAAAAGTTTGGCAAGCAAGTTTATCGTCACTTATGTTTGTGAAAACTTTTCAACTCAACGCCCCTACAGTCCACTCGAGTTTGACAACACAATAATACAAGGTTGAATGCTGTTGGTGCACTAGCATAGTTATTTCTTGTCACCATGATACATCAAGGACAACATTACTTGTGTATATTAAGGTTGCTTGTAGAGAATCCAATCATCAGGTTGGCATGAGATAGCAAGCATGGGGCCAATGTACGTTCTCATTTTTCCCACAGGGTTTTTGAGTTTTCGTATCCGGCTACTATCCCGATTGGTTCTTTACAAGCATGTTGATATACCCTGATAATGAAATATTAATTACTTAACTTACTTTCAAAAGTAATTAAATAAGGTAAGCAAAAGAGACATCGCGTTTTAATGCTTCCAAACATTTAAATAAAAGAAATTAATTGCTAGATATGTAATTATCAAGGTTTCAAAAAATTAAACTAAATTATATTTTAGTGTTTGTTTCTAAATGTTATAAAGGTAATATTTTTGAATTGTCAGCAACAAATTATACAGCATTTTTTGTTGAAAAATTACAGATTTGGTTTGGGGGGAAAAAACCCCAGGATTTTAGCCTCATTATATCAGCAGGTTAACTTTTTGCAGGTACAGGTAATATTAATCTTAAGTAAGAATTGTTTAGAGATTTTATGAACAATAGTGCCTTATGATTTCCAAGAGCTATACTTTTACCTGTACCAAGTTTTTTTGTGCCAACTTGGGAAAATGCAAATGTCTATGATGTTGCATTAAATTACACCTTTTACTTTATTATTATTATTGGTTTATTCACCCCATTTTGCAGCCTGGAGGCTGAATTGCACAGTGGTTAAAAAAGGTAAAAAAAATTAGATATACAGAAGGAAATTAAGAAGTAACTTTGTTGATAAAAACTTTCAAATGCTAAAGAACACGGGCGATGTATATCTTTAAAAAACAGGACACAGAAACTAGCACAAGCACCAATATACAAACATTATTTAATAAAAGAGAAAAAGAAATCAATATTTTTTTAACTTTATGTAATTTTAGAATCGTCCCTTCTGTCTCATTTGGGCTAGTGTTTGCTTGGGGACAATTTAAAACAATTTTGTGCAAATAAATCCAGTTTTTTAAGCAGTGGTAAAAATCAAGTTGCTTTTGATATGTTGTCAATAATATCAGAGTATTTTTAAGTGTGTTTTAAGCAGTCATGAATAAAAATAAATTGGAAAACAAAGCAGTTTGATCGCTATACTTGTATGTCTGTCTTAAGGCTTTGAATAACAAGGAAAGTGTTTCATTTTAAATTAAAGTCGTAGTATTCCTTCATCATCTTCTTAAGTACATGGGTCAAAGTGCTAGCTGCTTTTGAGCAGTGGCGTAACCTTACGTTTTCAATGGGGGAGGGGGGGGGCAAGCGGGGGAAAAGCCATAATTTGTGGGGGTGGCCTGATTAGTGTCTTGAGTCATTAATTTGTGCATTTTGTTGTCCTTTTTAGGGGGGGTCCTGCCCCTTTTTTTGCCACTGCTTTTAAGTGTCCCTGGTTTCATTATACAAGAACAATATTTAAATTGGGGAGATAGGGATAGGATTGCAAACGGTTGTGTTAAAGCTTTGTATTCAGTTTTATAGCGTTTGGACCTGCCAATAAATTAATGGATGCATCAATGATCAGCAGAAGGATTGCAACTGTAAACCCCCTCATGAACAGTTAGGATAATCATGGAGGAAGGAAATTGCCTTCTTCCATTGGATAATTGAGAAAAGTGTATGTAGCGTTATTTCATTAGTAAACTGACTCAAGTCTAATGTTTATCTTCCCATCATGCATCACCTTATAACATGGCTGCTCACGTGTGTAAAGTTACTCTGCTCGTATCAATCTGAATAAAGCTCAACTAGCCTCTACTTGATGAAGTTGTCAACCTTCTGTATGGTGTCAGTAAGTACTGGAACTGTTTCTTAATGTATCATGGCTACTTTTTGCACTATTGGAGAATTTTTTCGAGAAGAAAGAGACATGGCAAATGCACACCGATCGTCTTGGTGAATATTTCACGGCGAACAATACAATAACAATGTCACTGACGCACACGCCAACGGGCCATATATGGGCCTACTTAACTCTTAGTCTTGCATGTATATAAGCTGATCAGTGATCTTCTTGCCCCAAAGGAAACCCAACAAGGCTACATACAAAGAGCTAGTGGATAGAATACAAAAGCATTTTAAGCCTACAAAGTCTAGCATCAATCATCGCTCGTTTTCCAGTTCAACAGCCTATACCGACGGTCTGGCGAATCAATTGCTGAACATTTAGCACAGCACTGTGTGCACTAGCCCAACTTGTTGTGTGTGTGGCCAAGGAACAGGAAACCTGAATCCTTGGCCACACGTCCAGACCCAGAAAATTAAAGGCCAATCCCTACGGGCGGGTCGGTGGTTTAAACCACCTCAATGTGTTCACTTACCTCTAGTCTTAGCTTGACCTGGGTGTTTTGGGTGATTAAATAAATAAACATTTTAAAAGATATTTCAATTCAAAATTTTCAACTTTCCAAATTACTTTTCGCGACATGTACTGAGTGCGGCCATTTTGAAATGATCCCAATCATGCCAATCAGGCCACTACGTCATCGGCTGGCCGAGCTGTGGGTGGGCCGGGCACCTGCGGAGCGAGAGTGCGAACACAATTCAACTGCCATTTCATGTGAATATATATTCAAGCTATATAGCTTGAAGACACTGTACCGGTTTTTTAAGGGCGCTACATGTCACACTAAACACACGCAGTCCAGTGCACAGCCAGCCCATCGCCATAAGCGAGGTACACAAACCATCTGGTAAGTAAATTTTCTGTCTGTCGCGGAATTATATTGAAACGGGTTTAAACCTAAATTTGTATATTTAAGCAGTATCCCTACGGAACTGTGTTTGTCTTGGTGCCTGAGTATTAAAAGAAATACATCGACTAGCAATGTTGCAAAAAAAGAAAGAAGACACAAGACGCAGAGTGAAAGGGGCGTAGTACGTGTGCCAATCGACACACAGGTGAACTTGTACAGTACTACCACAGTACAAGGTTTTCATAATGAGACGTATTGGAGCCGGAAGTGCAATGTAGAGTAATGCACTTTCCGGCTCCAAGCCCGTCAAACTCAATGCATGTAACGCCCCAAAAAATCTTGTTAAAAAACACAAAAAAAACAATCAGTATTAATATAGCTGTTTGTTATGTTTTTGTTTAAGCAAATCAAATTTGACACTCAAAAATATGCATGTAGTGTTTACATCAGTGAAATTTCGTATAACTAAATTTGCTATAAAAACTTAACACTTTTGAAATCTAACCAACATGAACATGATATTCTTATTTGTTTTTTAAATATTTATTTATTTTGTTTTACAAATCCAGTCGTTTGGCTGGATTTCTAACTGACTCTTTGGGGATAACGGCTCACTTGAGTAGAACTTCCAGAACTACCTGGACTGCTCTCAGCAGCTTCGTTACTGTGCTTTTGGTCAAGTGACTGTGGGTTTTCTCAACATGAGACAGAATTTTGTTATTGATTTGTGACCTTCTCCTTTTCATACTGCTCTGGAATTGGTGGGTTTAAAGGAACACCAACTGGATTACTTGTTTCAGGCATGATTGGATCTGGCACAACCATTTGACTTTCTTCTTGGGATGATAACATGATCAATATGTCTCAGATCTTCATCCTGTATATAATTTGGCCAACCGTTTGCTACAAACTCATGTACTCTAGCTAACACTGGATCTTTCAGTGTAGCTCTGCTAATGTCACTAGCAGTGACTGGTAACTCCTCCAAGTATGAGAAATATTTTACTTCCTCATGAGTGTTATGATCCACCTTTCTACAGTTCTAGGTAGCCTAGATAACGCATCAGCGTTTCCGTGACCCCCTGATCTTTTGAACTCTATGTCATAGGTGTAGGCAGATAATATGATTGCCCAACGTTGCATGCGTGCAGCAGCTAAAGTTGGAATAGCTGACTCGGGACTAAAAATCGTGGTCAATGGTTTGTGATCAGTTATCAACGTAAACTTACGACCAATGAGATATTTGTGGAATTTCTTAACTCCATAAGTGACAATGCTTCACGCTCTATTTGGGCATAGTTTCGTTTGCTTGCTGACAAAGTGCGCGATGCAAATGCAACTGGCCTTTCTTGGCCATCTGGTATGACATGAGAAATCACAGCTCCGATACCATACGCTGAAGCATCACATGCCAATCAGAGTTCACGGTTCACATCATAGTGTACCAACAACGTACTTCCCATTAAGTGGGATTTACTAGCCTTGTATGCTTTTTCGCAATTTTCTGTCCATTTCCATGGAACATCTTTCCGCAGCAGCTCATTTAGAGGGTGAAGTACTGTTGAAGCATTAGGAATAAATTTCCCATAATAATTCAAAAGCCCTAGGTAAGACCTAAGCTCTGTTACATTTGTTGGACTAGGTGCGTCCTTGATTGCTTCAAGCTTTTCAGTAGTAGGGTGATTACCCTCGGCATCCACTACATGGCCTAGATACTCTACAGAACTTTTACCCCACTCACATTTTTGGCTCTTAACCTGCACATTATACCTTTCCAAACGCTTGAGGACTTCGTTCAAAATTGTGCTAAGGCTCTGTTCGGAAGGTGCAGAGATGAGTATGTCATCCAAATAACAACAAACCCCTTCTATACCCTGTAAGATTTGATCCATTACTCCGTGGAAAATACCAGGAGCCGTAGACACACCGAAAGGCAACCTGTTGTATTCAAACAGCCCTTTGTGTGTATTTATGGTTAAATACTTCCTTGACTCGGCTTCCAACTCGAGTTGTAAGTAGAGTGTGAGAGGTAAATTTTTCGAAAAAACTTTCCCCCCTTGGTATCCTCTGCAACAAAAATATGGGTAGCAAATTCTTTTATAACACCACCCTTATCACTGAAAACAGTTTTATACTGTTCCTTTATCCCTGTAATGTCCTTGGCTGGTGTACCTTGTGTTCCAGTGACTGGTGCTGAGTAAGCTGTCCGTTGAACCTTGAATATGCGCTTCCAATCTATCTGCATCTTTGCCAACCAGTCTCGTCCAAACAAAGCTGGCTTGTCCCCCACCACAACGTATAGAGGCAAGGTGTGGGACTGGTTCTCGTTCTTGACAGGCAGTGTCAATTTTCCGAGTACTTGAATTGGTTCTCCACCATACGTTTTCAGTTTCACCCCTGCATTCTCTAATGGCCATGATGACAGCTGAGTGCGATATGTCTTTTCCGAGACAATTGATACAGCGGCTCCCGTGTCTAACTCCATCTGCACTGGAGAACCTGCCAAGTCCACCATTAACATAATGCCTTGTTTTGGTGAGCACACTGAGCCGATTGTGTAGACCACATAATTTTCATCATCTGATGAACCGCCACCATCTTCAATCATCTGCTTCACAGATTTACGAAAGCTCCCCTTGGATGGGTTGGTTTTTTTCTTCCTGCAAGCTTTCGCTATGTGCCCTACATTTTGACAGTAGTAGCATGAGCATGAGCTCATGGGCCGGGCACCACTGTATACAGAATTAAAGAGGAAGGTCCAAGGAACACACCCATGGTCATCTTGACCCGGCCCATGAGGTTTTAATATTTTTTATAGATTTTTGAAAATTTAACATTTTGACGAGCGAACATCCTACCGTACATTACTGCACTTAATCAATGCATATTTGCTTCAAATTAATATTTTTAATAAATTTTTTCGTGAAAAATGTTACATTAACTGTTATAAATATTAATCTGTGCGTACCAATTAGAAATCCTTCTTATGAAATATTCGTACAAATTAGTAAAATTTTCGTACAATAGTAACCCGTAATTTCGATTAAAGATGGGCTATCATTTTGTTTTGTCAGTGTAGTGCTTATTAATTCAATAAAGGGAAAATTATCGACGTACAAACATACACAAAAAGTAACATGTGAATACAGTGTCTACGGTCCTGTCATTGAGAAAGTACCGTAGGCAAATGAATATCAACGGCTAAGTTGGAGTACTAAATTAAATCAGAGGGATGACTTCAAGCCCTCCCACAAAAAATTTCAATTGTTATTGCTACAACAAGGGTAGGAGTTTCACGGTTACATTGGTACACTCTTTTTAATTGTATTCACGTTTTTATCTGTTTTTTTCTGTCTTTGCTCTCCTTTCAGCCCGTTTTATGAGCCGGTCTGTGTCTAATAGACCTTTATCATGCTGCCGCCATCTTGGTCATGTTCCCTGTATCCAGTAACAGTATTGGATGCTAATATTCACTGTACAAAAAAGGTACCAGATTATTTTTCCTTCCAGCCTCGGTTTGGTTACATTGAGCTGAATAGGAGAAAATCAAGATGGCCGCACCATGATATAGGTCTATACAAAAGCAGCGCATACTTTTGGTAATATTGTCCATCCTCACTTGGTGTATCCCAACATTGACAAAAATAAACCTGAAAAAAATTAGGCGCAATTGGTCATCGAAGTTGCAAGAAAATAATGAAAGAAAAAACCTCTTGTTGTCTGGTTGTGTGTGGTTTCAGATGCCTGGGAAAAGCTTAATGCCTGAAGCCCTTTTCAAATTCAATGTTTTTATTGAAAAAATACCTCTTTCTCTAGGCAATATTATTTCACTAAAGGGCTCATTTCTAATAATGTTTTATGACATCAACAGCTCTCCAGCTCGTTAAATGGTCATTAACTTGTGACGATACCAAAAGTACACCCTGCCTTTAAGACATTGTATTGTTCATAGCCATCAACTAGTGTTTTTTAAACATCAGTCATTAACTTTACAATTATCAACAATTATTGGTTTCCCGTTTGCAATGGAATTGCGTAAGTTACCCCAGAGGTAAATTTCATCCCAGTCCACCTGCTAAACTTGCTACAGAGAGCCTGATTTCAATCTGGCTTGTTTTGGCTCAAACGAGTTTAATTCAGGCTCTGTTGTTGTTCACTTTACATCAAGAAGTACTATTGTATAAGTTTATTAAAGTATACGTCACAAGTTGGTTTGCACTTGATTACCAGATAACTGTTTTCCCATGTGTTGATGTATGGTAGCCCTAAAGGGAAACTGATGGACATAAACTATCAGATCGAAACATTTGAAACATTACAAAATATTTGCGTTGTTTCAAATATCTTTGCAAATATTTATCTTTTTTCAGTTATTTGTGATATCAAATTGTTGTCAAATACGTGTCTCTATCACATATTTTGCATTATTTGCACTCCACCATTTTCAAGAAACTGACTACGGTCTTTTCTAACTCTTATTGTTGTTTGAGGTCATTTCGTTCATTTGATTAACACATGGATGGTTAAGATACCGTACGTTGTACACAAACTTTAAAGACAAAACTGTCAAGTAATTTATCTCGCCTTCTACAAAGTTAGTTTTCCTAACCCTCGGCCAATGTACTCCTGCATCGTTTATGGTAATCAGCTTGTGAGACTTTCCTTGATGTAGATGAGATAACCAATCGATTCATCGGTCCTGAGAGTTGGTGATGAGTGTCGGTCGTACAGGTCATTCCTTAAGCCATCAAAGCAGACCCATTGCATATTAACTTTGAAACAACAAGTGAAATGCTAACTACTTTGAACTGTCATTGCCTTTAGAAGATACCTAAAACAACAAAAATAAACAAAGAGCAAAATAAAAATAGCGTTAAGTTATTTAGAAGAAAGGAATTTAAAAAAACCATTACTCCTATTTGGAAGAACGTCCCTGTTGTGTACCATTTTACAAAGTTAAAGTAATGTTTTTTATTGGTATTACAGTATGTAATCAAGTAATCTGGTTTACCTCTGTCTTTGCACTGTGATGGTGTATTGGTGCATCATTGTCACATGTTTCTTGTGCTTTACACTGTAGAACGTTGGACTGATGAGCAAAAGGGGCGGAGTTCCATTAGTGAATTTCCTATTACTCCAATGCCTCCGTCCTTTGCATAAACTGCATTAAAATAAAACATTTTTCAATGAGATGCAATGTCGTCATAGTTGTGTTATTCAATTGTTTTCTCTTCCTCCATTACATGCTTGCCGTGACAAGTGATCGTGGTCATGAAACATATTGGAAAGGAAGTTTTGTTAAGTAAGACTTTGCTTCAGTCCAGTTAAAAAGAAAAAGACGACCTACCGACGAGGACGTAAAAAGGAGAAGTGAGAAAAAATTACTAAGACCAAAAAAGTTATCTGTAACAATTGAAAAGTAAAAAAAAATGTTGATGTTATTATGCATAACTTTAAATTTTTAAAAATAATCCATTATGCCGACCTTTCTTCGTCACCGGGAAAGGTGGCTGCGCATGGACTGATGTATGGGGCGAGCCAGTAATTCAAAGCATCTTGGAGACTGCCAATGTTTGCATCTGTTGGACATCTGAAAAGTAACGACGTGAAGGATGGAAAAATGTTATGACCCATCTTGTTTCTGTGTCCTATGTTTTTCACTGTTTCAATTAAAAACTTATTAAAAAATAACGTTCCACATGCCTTAGGTCTAATAGACACAATCGGCGACTCCGAGCAGCGGTGGTCACGTGACGTATAGTGGGTACAGAATCATAACAAACCATAGCTGAACGGCAAGTCTTTTTCTACCTTCATGGTATGACCCTTCTTCCATCGGCAAGGTAAGGCAGAATGTTCTAAAACGTTCGTTATATATTCTTTCTAGCAATCTCTGTGCAATTTAGGCTCTGGAATTCATGTGTAATGCTTTGTGAATTTGTCATCATGGACCCAAACAAAAGATGTAGCTAAAAAGTTGTGTTGGACTTGGAGACTGCTGGCGTTGCTAACGTATACTTGTCGAAGTCGTTCTTTGCACGTGTGATCCAAAATGCAGGCCACTCTCGCATGCATGCAATATCCTGCCAGTGACAGTTACTAGCAGCATTGATTCACTCATACAGAAAGGACCCACACTACTACTATCCTATCAAGGTTTAAAATTAAAAACAGTAAAGTGTTAACAACAAAAGTTGAATAATAAATGTTTGTTTCATTTCAAATATTAACCAGATGTGTATTGTCTTTCACTTTTTCAGCATTTGGGTCACAGTGTATGACACAGTCAATAGTTACAGATAATGCCTCACCATTGCATTGCATATGACTGTAACAATACTTCAGATGAGCACACTGAACTCTCCTTTCACAATCTCCCATTACATGTAAATGATCGTAAGCTACTTCAACAGTGGTTCAACAAGATTAAAAGAGACAGGCGCCATGTTGCACTGACAAATTCTTCAAAAATATGTTCAAGTCATTTTAAGACAAGTGACTTTACTGGAATAGGGACCTGACAAAAGCGACTTAAATGTAACGCCATTCCCTCTAAATTTTCATGGACACAGCCAGGTCCAGGAGACATATCAGATTCTTCTGGTGAAGATGAACGACCGGCTATTAAAAAGAGGAGAGAAATCCAAGAGGACCTTGATGAAGAAACTGACTCAGCTACCGAAGGAGAATGTGAAATTTTGGATGCTCAAAAGCCGTCTTTAAGATCTCAATCAACTCAATGGAAGGAGGATGATTTTGAGGTGGATACTAAGTTGCCGTGTAATCATGCCTTCAGCATCAATCATTTACTCTCTAAGTGTAAGAATGAAAGGATCGAGCATGAACTATTTATGCATTTCACTGGGATGGCATCATATGAGAGGTTCAAGCAGTTCTTAAGGTTTGTTTGTCCAACTTTGGACAATGAAGATGTGATCTACTGGGGAAGCAAAGCGAGTAAACATCGACTGATTGATACTGAACAGCTACTTAATGAATCGTCATATGAATTTCATGATGCAGGAGATGAAGAGAAAGATTTAATTCAAAACAGTTCATATAAAATGACAGTGCAAAATGAACTTTTGTTAACCCTTATGAAGTTACGAACTGGGGCAAAAAATCTGGACCTTGCAGAACGCTTCAACATTTCTAACAGTACAGTGTCAAACAAAATAATAACATGGATAAATCTACTGTACGTAGCACTGGGAACACTGAACATTTGGCCACATAGAGACATAATCATCCAAAAGTCACCTAAGGAATTTCAAGAAAAATATAAAGACACGGTCATAATCATAGATGCCACTGAACTAACTGTCCAAGTGCCAAGTTCACTTCAGAAACAGAGTGAGTGCTACAGCAACTATAAACACCACACTACGCTAAAGTCATTGATTGGCGTAGACTAATGGGTGGTGTGATGTTTGTTTCGCAACTTTTCGAAGGATCAATAAGCGATAACGAAATAGTAAAGCGAAGTGGGTTTCTCACTGTTTTAAAAATGAAACTTGAATGTGGAGAAATCCTGCCAGGGGACGGTATCGTGGCAGATCGGGGTTTTAATATTGGAGAAGACCTTCAAGAACTTGCCTTAAAACTAAATGTTCCCCCCTTCCTGAGGGAAAAGGGTTGCTT